>OX122891.2:66337626-67587626 GCA_944738655.2 Andrena hattorfiana | reverse complement strand
CCGAGTCGCCTCTAATTTCCCGTAATTCTTCGTCCACTGCGGCGGGCGTCGTTACGGGCCCGTTCCCTCGCGGAACGTTCCCCTCCGCGCGTACTTGCGCGAGAACGAGCCCAGACGAGCGGCGACACGGCGAACGGATCCGACGCTGGGATAAAGTTGCGAGCGAGGAGTGTTTTTAACAAGCCGGGAATTTCCGAAGGCGCCCTCGTAATCGGCCCAATGGCACGATCCTCCGCTGGGAAACTTCCTCTGCGGCCTCGGAACAGCCGAACTTGCGCGAAACTTGCCGCAATTCGACGCTACGCTTCGCGATTGTTTCCCGTTTTCAAGCACGCTCCCCAGACGACGCGCACCCACACGCCCGCCTGCCCCTGAATCACTTACACCGTCCGTGTCTGTAAAACCGCACTCGAAACTCGCGGAAACCCCCGGAACCTGCTCCACTCGGATCTCATTCAACGCCCGATAATTTATTTCCAAGTAATTGGGAAACAGCTATGGAGCAATACTCGGAGCCAACTTGGAGAAAGTGTATTCTTACTTCAAAGCGAAAGGAACTTAGTGGATTTTCGAAATGTATTTCCTCGAAAAACTGAAAGCAATTGTTCTATAACTTTATACTTTATACTTTTGAAAGTAGCTTATATTTACTTCGAAATATTTATTTTCTATTTATTATTTATGAAAGGTACACGTCTACTTTGAAATTGTGCAATGCCTCTTTTGTACAAATCGTCGGACTGATCGTTAAAAAATAGAATTTATTGCACTTTCAGTGGCCTCGAAATTATTAAACTTTTTTCCCGCCTTAACTCATTTGAACTGATCAAAAAAGGTGAAAATCTATTGGTGCTGGATGCAGGGAATATGATGGATGAGGAATAAGTTCCCATAGCAGTTAAAATATTTTTTTTACATTTGTTATCGCCACGTGTGGTCCCCCTTTCGATTCACAAAGGATGGTCTTTTAAAGTCCACTATCGGCTGCACTCTTTCAAGTTATTAACAATATAAATTAGCACTGGTAGTTGTATTCAGATCGAGTAACTTATAATATAAACCTTACTATTCACTTTACAGCAATGTTGCGGTTATTAACGCTACAAACAGCAGTTTTACCGCTCGAAGTCTGAAAGCTGTGCATAACCTATCCAAACTCTTCAAAAGCCTTAACTCCTTTTCATCCCCCGCGTGTTCTAGCCGTTTGCTTGAGCGAAGAAGCGGGTAATGGAGTTCGAGTACAATCGCAGCTAGAGGGAGCGAGCAGATTTGTGGGGCGCAATAACGCGGCGGGCGGCCGCTCTGCGGCTGTAGCTTATTCTAATCATCGCGACCGCCTGAAATTAAAGTCGGGCTTGTAATTAACGCGTCGCGGAAGCCGCAGCCACCGGAATACGCGGATAATCGCCGTGAAATTACGGGAGCGGGAAACGCGGTGCATCGGCCGCGAGTAGTGGAGAAAGCGCAATGGAGAAACGGTCGTTTCGCTGGCCAGCGGCTGGCAGAACCGTAGAAACTAACCAGATTTAATAAGTCGTAATGCTGAATCTTGTTCTTATAAGCATACGGAGCAGTTCGCAACCTTCTGCACCGATTAACGGTTTTAACGATTTCATAACGCCACTGCAAAGTTTAACGCGACCACTCCGCGTTCGAACTGGTTCCGCGGGTGCCTTGTTAAAAAGGAAATGACTGAAGATGTGGACTTGGAATCTTCGGAGGGAGGACGTTGTCATGGGGAGAAGAATGTATACCAATCTTAAGCGATATCGCGTTTCCCGGGTGTCGAATTCTGTGTTCTGCGAGTGGTTGGCTTTAAGGTATGGATAGGGTAAATCCGGGAGACGCGGTCGACCTAATATAAAATGGCTATTAAAGCTAATACAGATATTACTTATCTTATCAGAACAAACCTTATATGTTCAAAAATTTATGCTGATTCAGAAAAACTGGTCGATATTTGCTTTAAGACAATATTTACTGTAAATCGGGTTGAAAACTGAAGTCGTGCCATCTGACCACCTCTCCCGAGGTGCCGGGAGAAATGGATTTCGTCGTTGGCAGAGACCAGTCACATAATTATTCATGGAAAAATAACAAAGAAGAAAGCAAAATTATTTTTGAGTGAATACAACTACAGATTCATTGATATTTAATTTGTTTGCGCTAAAGAAGTAAAGAATACATGAAAGATAAAGCGAAATGAATACAAAAGTGGATAAATAAAATAAATAAACAATAATAATAATAAAATAAAGATAAAAAATAAAAATATAAATAAAAATAATAAAAAAATCATAACTCGACCATCTCTCCTTCCTGCAGCGAGAGATGGTTTTCTCGTTAGTTTTGAGAGGAAGAGTCAATATGGCTAAATACTTTGGCTACATTGTCCCTCAATATCTCTACTATATTATTATTCCCAAACATTAAACGAAAATAAACTTAGAAGTATATTTTAAATACGATTCTGTACACCGTTGTTTGACAAAAGAAGTTAAATGTAACCTTAGTTTACCTTTTATAGCCTGTAAATCTAGAAAAACACAGAAGGAACCGAAGTGACGCTATTCATTAAATTGTTTGGCTTCTAGAGAAGTAATTGGTCTGCACTTTAACGCGTTTTTACGTATGGAGTCTGAAATATAGCGACTCGACCAACTCTCCGGCCCGACCGCGTCTCCCGAATTTACCCTAGACGTAATTGAGTTTTAATACTGAAGCTTGTGTGACAGAAAGATGTCGAGCAGGAAGTAAGATAGTATTTCGCAGTGAGAAATGGCTAATTCTAAGCGGCGTTTCATTTCCGAGTCATTTGCGATTATTTTCCAGGCGTATTAAATTTTCCCCCCCCTTTAACGGAGATAATAAATTCTCCTAGCCATAGTTACTCAGTATACAAATATCCCTTCAGCAATACCAACCCTGCTAGTGTCGCAGTAAAATCTGCATCGACAACATTTACCTACCCCTCCAAATTTAAACGCGCCACGCATCGACGGCCGTGTTTTTCGTCAGAATCGCGAATTTTCCTCGATTTTCCCCCGTACGCGGCGCAGATAAGCGCAAATCAGTCCAGAACCACTGAGAAGAATCGAGGCGCGATCGATACGCGTAAGTCACTGGAATGGAAAGTCCAGATAAAGCAAGTGAAACAAATAAACAACAGAAAGACGACAGAGCGCGTTGCTGCGATATGCAATAAATTCTGTGTCGAGCAAAATTTTAATTAATCCTCGAGTGAGAAAATTTTATTTACTTTTTCATAAGAAATCATCTCCTGTTCGCTCGCATCATCCTTTCGTTCATCCTTTCTGACAGCGCCCTGTTATTTCGCGTCGGCTGTCGGCTATGCCCGTACTTTCGCGCGCCCGGTGCCGTTTTCACAGGAAATTCATCGCAATTATCATTCTGACCGGCGCCAACGTGATCGCCCGTCGCCCACGGAACATCGGACGACCCAATTTCGTCGGGCATTAACCGCGATCCATCAAACGCTTCGACTCCCCGGCCGTCCGTGATAGAACATCAAGCTCTGTCGTGGGTGCGGTGGGTGAAATTACAGCCGAGTCACAGTTTTACGATATTAAAGATTCAATGACGCTTTCAGGGATCTCCTAAAGCGCCCCTGATGGCCGGATATAAATAGCTGTCTCGATAGAAGGCGCCCGAGCCGTTCTCATACCGATATGGCCCACAGTCAATCAAGGCATACCCAACGTAATAGCATCGCGTAGTGTTCTTTATATAAAAAGACACAAATTCTCGTATAAATACACCAATGATAATCCCGTGGTTTGTATAATTTCGAAGGTAAAAGAGGCTAAAACTGAGGTCATTCTAAAACCATTTTAGTCTTGACACGGGATATGCATCCCGCCATGGACGCGAAATGGAAACAACGTTCGTGATAACCGATGAACACAGAGGGGGAGGGTTGTTTCGACGCGAGCACCCCGGTTGTCTCTGGAAAGCGATTAAAAACTACAAATGCCCCCGCGCCGTGACGAGATACATATATCCCGCTGATCATAAATCTATCACGGATGAGCGGGCGTAATTCGACTCGATGGAAAAATTCAGATTTTACCGTGTCCAACCGTGCCTCCATCCAGATATTTTATTTAAACACCGCGGCTGGATTATACCACCGACGCGTTTCAACGCCCACGACAAGATTGGCCAGATTGCGCGCGCGTCCCGGCTGTAATAATGGCGAACTCGCTGCGCCCTTCAAAAAACAGTTTAAAAACATTTTCGATATTTCTTTCACTATGAAAGGGTGGAAATAGAGATCGGCAGTATTGTTTCTATAATTCTGTAACGATGTCGCAGTAGTACCCTCTGCAACTGTAATCATAATGAAATATATACTGCGTTCCACATTAGAGCATACTTGTTTCGCGCAGGGATACAATGTTGATTGGTAGTAAACCGGCAGGGAAAGCGCTACGACCAATCGCTTGTGTCAGATCCGTGGGAGCTGCGCAGATCAGTCGCAAATCGGTAGGGGCGTCGGTACGTTCTTATATGGAACGCAGTTTAGGCTTTCCAAATATGTAACATCCACCTACTCATGTTTCTAGATATCTCTCTCCTGCATCTACCCTCATTTAAACTAACTGAGGAGATGAAATGGTAAATAAATTATGTAAATGCGAGGAGTGAAAACTTTCAGTATTTTATGTTCCACCTCAGCTCTATCTTACGACAGTCCTACAAACTAAAATAAATTATTCCAGCACTTATAACGTTCGTCACCGTATTCAGCACAGAATTTACATCCTTTTCTACCAAAAAAAAAATAATTTTTTACTTATTTGCCATTTTCTCACATGGTATACCTCGAATACCTTGAACTCCTCAATCATATCCCAACTAACCCACCACCCACGACCCCCCACTCTCCAAAGCATGTCCAAACGACAATCAACCATTTCCACACTCGACATCTTTCCAACGAAACCTTCGAATGCAGAACGAAAGGGGAGCGCAGAGTTTCCAACTGTACCGTGTAGCTTCTTTAAAATGCCCGACCACGCGAGGCAAGGGTGCGTGAATTTTAGTGTCAGCGGCGTTATATTACCAGCAACAAAGCCAGCCCGGCCAGAGACGTTTGTATATCATGACCACAGTAGCGTGCAGCCCTTTACCGTCCCTTTACATCGTGCTTTCCCGGCGCCTCGCGCCGCGCCCTTCGCGTACCCCGCCCTCTTTTTCCTGCTCGCCCTTCTGCTTGCTCCGTGCAGCAGCGGTTTAGCATAACAATGCTTGGGAAGGATCGGGATCGGGTTTGACTGCGAGCAACAACCAGCGACGAGGTGAACCTTCGCTGCCTCGAAACTTATTGCCCTTACGATAACACCGCCGCGCATTTATACGGGGCGTCTCTGACTCGGAAGCGGAAACTTCGCCGAGGAGAGCCTATTTGGAAAACAATTCGCACGAACGTAAGAATCTCGCTCACTGCACCGAAAAAGGAAAATAGACATAATATTATTATTATTATTATTATTATTATTCCTTATTGTAACTTGGGTCATTTGTGGAAATTGATGTGAACTGATTGAAGATTGGAGTAAGTTCTTAAGAGATAGAATCCGTTTGGTGCATGGAAATGCTACGCCAAGAATAATTTATATACAAGTACGAATTCGAGACCCTGATCGTGCAAAGGTTACAGAAGGGAGAAGAAGATGATGGTAATAGGAATTTCTATCCGAGGTAGAACGGAATAAAGCGCAAAGTAACGCAACAAAAAATTGCGATATCCCGAGATACTGCCCAAGGAATTCGTTATGCAACAACTACCCTGGAAACACAAACACACCTACACCTCCCCCATGAAATCCATCAGAGTAAGAAGATCTCGTGCTCCCATTCAACGGATTATGAATTCCAATTTATGGATACCTAATTGATTCGATCGACATCCCCGATCCCCGAAACGGAATAAGAAGAGCGCGCAGATGCGATTAACACACCGAAGGAACATTCGACCCCCGAAGTGAGCAACCAGCCCCGCCCAAACTTCGCGTCGCCGCCAATAATATCGCAGAGGAGTTCCTCGTCTCTCGTCAAAAGCACGAGAGAGCATCGCGTCCGGTGCACCGTGAAACACCGTTAAGCAATAACCAATAGGCCGTGTGCGCATCGAGAGCGCGTCAAATGTCATCCCCCTGCGCGAGGCGCCTCAAACCACCCCCTGGCCACCCCTTTCGCCCAGAGTTGCTCCTGACGGCCAGGAGGACCGGCGGCGCGCGATTGGCCCGCGAATTATGCTAAAAATGCGTCGACCTCGGTGTTCACGATTGACCGGATAACGCGGTTTCCAATCACAGCCGCGTCCGCGACACTGACGCGACGCATAATCGGCTCGACGCCGCGCCGCGCCGCGCAATCATCTTCCCTAACGACCCACCCTTCTTTGCACGCGACGTGGAGGCTCGCTTTCAAACGGAGAAACGAGCATTCCCGCCGCGGGCAAGCGAGTCTTCTGCCGCTGAATCCACGGGGGAACGCGAAAATCTGTTTGTTATGGAAAAAAGGAAGATCGTAATTTAAAGATTCACGCTGGAATCACGTGTTAGACTCGTGTCGAGCTGTCATTGCAACTGAATCAACACTCATTTATTTCCAACGCGTACACTCGTTCCGATTGTCGACGTACATTGGCGTTGATAAGTATCAGGGCACATAGTTGTGAAAAATAAATTGATCGAAGTGTTCTAACAAATTTTACTTTACTGGATATTTCAAATTTAAATCAGAAAATAAAGGCAGTGAAAATATTTGATGAATGGCAGCGTGTAGGGCCCCGAAAGAATGTTAAATAATTACGCTTTATTGGCCTGTCTTGCGACTAACAGCGTTGCTGGTCTATCGCTATTCCCTGTAACGAGACGATCCGGCCCGCCGTGGCGTGAAACAGCGTTAAGCAATAACCAATCAGCCGTGCAATGGCATCGTGTGTACGTCAAATGTCAGCCCCAACCCCCGTAGGAATGCCATTCTCGCGCCACGCATTACCCCCGTCGAACGAGCCACCAACCGCTTGAAATTACGCGAAAAATTCGCTCCGCTAGTGGCGACCGCGAGCGATCAATTTCCCGTCGAAAATTCTTCCCCGTGACTTTTTTCGGTCCACTTTTCGTGTGATAAGTTTGATCGAACGATTCTCAACGAGATTCTGTCCCAGATAGGGTGGTATTAACACTATCGCGATTGATAGGGTAGTAATATGTATTCTAGTTTGAAAAAGTAAAGGGTTCACATAGAATGTACTATAATTTATCACGAAGTGGAGGTTTCACGAGTCGAAGCTAGCTTTAACACAGTTTACGCAGCTTCAAGTTTCCTGCCGTGTAAAGTTGGATTACGATCTTCTTAGAGGACGAAGGGCTTAAATGCTTCTCAGCCAGAATTCGTCCATAACTCTAGGATATTCGTAAGCATAATAACTCGAGAAGGTTTCATCAGTCAGCTGTCCCTACCTTACAGAAGCCCCACCTTCGATGTTTGCGCCCTTTTCACCATCCTCCCATCAACTCCACGCCCATCGTTCAATCTTAAACCTTCGCGCTAAAAGGTAGCCCAGAGTTGCTTACCTGAAACAGAAGAATTTCGAATTATTAATTCACAAAGTGTACGGCACGACGTTAAATTGCAATTACTGCCTTCTACGTTCGTCCGAAGAATAGTATTTCCTGGATAATAGAAGCCGTCTGATGGAGAAGCAGCTCCCCTTCTACAATGCAACTTTTGCTATAGCACAGAGTCTGCTAGGCAGACGTATCGATGGGCGCGGCCATTGTCTAAGAGATAAGGTAAAAATCGAAAAGAAGAATTTCTTGACAAAGCCAGGACGGCCAACAAAGGGACGGGTTGCATCGGTAAACGGGAGAGTCGAGGGGGGGCAGGTAGGGAGAGTCCGATAGCGACAGAAGGACGGGAGTAAGGAAGACAAGTTTCGGGTTAAAAGTAATCAGGATAAGCTATTGCCTCCATTACGCGCGCCGTCTGGCCCGAGGTTTTGCTCCTCTTTTCCGCGTTACTCTCACCGCCGGAGCAACGTTTTCGTTTGTCTTCCGTTCTACCCAACCAGAGATCAATCACGGGGATTCTTTGATTAAACTTTTCAACGGTGCACGTCTGTAAGCAGAGGGTCGTGTTGCCAACGGGAAAAGGGCGGCTTGTTTAGCAATAAGGTAAATCAAGTCAAGGCGGTACCTTCCTTAACTCTGAGTAACGCGAATATAAAATGTTATTTTGGAAAACACTTTCTATTGAAGCAAAAGTAGTACATTGCGTGATAAGAGAGAGAAGAAAGCGATTTTGACGAGCGTGGAGTTTGCTGCTCGAGCACAGCGAGGCAAAATCGCGTCTCTCCCTTGTTATGCACGATACTTTTTTCAAAACCTGCATGAAAGGTGTGTTTTTAAAAGCCTGCTGTGTGATGCGCAAAGAAATATGTACATTTGATTGCGTTTTTATTGAAATAAAAAGAAAGAAACTAAAAACACTGCTTTCGACAAAGACTCCACTTTTTTGTTATCTCGCCACTCCATAAATTTGTTGTACATCGTTTACTTCTCTTTCGATTTCGACGGCAGCAAATATTCCTCAATCGCTTTTGCAGCTTCTGCTATATCGGGGGCGTGTGGTGTCCCGTATCACTATCATTCTCGTTATCACTCATTTTTATCTTTTAATGAAAAGAGGTGCTGTGACAGTTGTAATGTGAACATAAACACACATGATCGATATCGATTAGTCGACCAATTGCTTTTTCATGCCACAGAGTAACGCTATGTTTAATCAGCTTGCAAACTCAAGTTTTCTTGAGAGCAAAGTAAAAAATGCGAATACGCGTGCGCGCAAAGTCTTTTTCCTTTGGGAGAAAAGTAGAAAACGCGAATACGTCTGAAATTAGTCCTTTTGCTCCCGTTCAGCAGGCATAAAAAACACCTATTTTCATGCAGATATTGAAAAAATTCATAAATTCCACCATACAGCGAAGCTTCATTCATCACACAAAGTTTATCGCACAGCACCCTGTACAGATTTCACGTGCTATCAAAAGCCGCGCAGAGAATTCTCGTTTGCAATACAGTCGTCGAACACGAAATAACAAATCTGGACGTTGACGAAACGAAATTTTTTTTCATTCGAAAAATGCGACTTCGAACGCTTGTAACTAGGAACAAGCGTGCAGTGACATGGCTCGATGTTGGGAAAGCCGAACAATGCCACTTACTTCGCGGGCCGAGCTCGTAACCGCTTTCGTTACAAACTCGCAACGCGTTTATATACAGTCAACCGATCAATTTCCGTAGTTCGTTCGAGTATTACGCCAACATTGGAGAATTTAACGCTCAGTTCGAATAGACTCAGACACACGAAAAACATTTGCGAGCCTCTCCAAATGCTCCTGCTACCCCTACACTGTCAGCCACCCCTTCTGTTTCTAACCCTCTGCCCCCATCTCGTCAACTTTCCGACTTATTCCCCTCCAACTCCTCCTTTTTCTACCCTTACGCCTACACGTTCTCCTTCTCTTGGATCCCCTGCGCCACGACCTCCTCAAACCTTCTACTTATATGCCTCTATTCCTTGTCTTGATCCTCCTATGCCTTCATTTTCTCCTTCTCTAGGTCTCCGTACGCCTCTACTTCCTTAAGGTGGTATAGGACTATTGCAATCTCGAAAAATCGATTTTTTTATTATTATTAATTCTGAAAGTGACATACTTTGTAAACATTTACAACGATGTATCGTGAGGAAATTCGAATAATTGCGGAAATTATAGCGCTGAACGTAATTGAGTGCACCGTCGAGTAACGGCCTCGCAGAGCGGTATTTGTGTATGGGATTTAACTTTGAAGCTGTTTATCTCGAAATTACATTTTTAAACACGGTGTACATCATAACTCTTGCACGAATGAATATTTTCACCGAAAATTTTAATTGGAGCTGTAGAATTCCATTCTCTATCGTGTGGAATTTCCGCATATAACATTGGATGTTTGTAAAACATTTTATAACTGATTAAAGACGATTTTTTCCATAAAAATATGTGAAAAATTGATTCGTGTGTAACTTTTACGATTTTTGTTTAAATTTGTCCAGCAAAATTTCATACGATAACTATTAGCATAGAAATTACTCACCCCAAAGCATTTTGCTTTTAGATGATTGGTTCACCTGGGACAATGTACACCAATTACAGCTGCGCGCTACGCGGGACCATCTTTAGCGTCAAATAACTTGAATAATTTTCAACATTCTGCCAATTCTTTTATTTTATATTACTTGTAAAAGTGAACATAAAAAACTGTGAAAAGTTCCGGTATGGTGATCAACAGACGCGGTCGCGTCTGGAAGCTAATTCCCCTTCCCCCTCTACCCATAGGCACACTGAGCGACCATGTCAATTCTGAGTCAATTCTCAGTGCTGAAAATCTGAGCACTGAATTGATTTGTAGCCAATGAAGGAATGTCAAGTATAAAAAGTGACAGAGGAATCAGTGTTCGAGCGGAGAACGAGAATACAATTGGAATTAGCAAAGTTGATTTCACAATCTTCGCGTGAGAACTTTTCTCGTGAATTAAAGGGAATTAGCTTCTTTCATACATGAGTCATCTTTATGTTTATTATTCGGTATCTAAGTAATCCAACCGACAAGAAACCGCCGATTTTAGTCGATTAATAGTCCTATACCCCCTTAACTCTTTTACTTCTATGCATCCACCTTCTCCCTGTCTTGATCCCCTACGCATCCATTTTCCCTTTTCCTCTAACTCCTTCTTCTTTACGCTCCCGGACAACTCCACTCTTTCTAGTTCCTCTAGTACTCCACATCCTCCTTCTTTAGAACCCCTTGGCTATCAATTCCTTATTTTCTAGGTTCCCCTACACCTCCACTCCCTCTTACTCTATGTACCCTACGCATTCACCTTCTCAACTTTTCTACCTCTGTCTCCACCTCCTTTCCTCCCCATCCCTATGGCTCCACCTCCTCCCCTTCAACCCCATCCCCCGTCCATCTCCTCCTCTACCCTCCAACACCCTGAAACTTTTAAACGAGAGCAAATTTTAGGCACCCACCGCTTGACGCTAGCCAGCCGCTGTTTTCGGAATGGGACAAAGAGACCGGGTGAATGTTTAACGTGACAAACGATTCGTTTTACTCGCGGAGCACGGTGCTTAAAGCCTCGCCTCCACCGAATATGCCGCTGTCCCCCGCGTCGAAAATGGCCGGCGAGATCGTGTGCGCTCGCGTGAACTCGACCGCAGCCGCAATCCACGGGGGACAGAGACTGGTAGCGGCGTTTCGCCTATCTTTTTATTTTTTAATTCGCGGCCTGCAACGGCCACCACCGGCGCGCCCCTCTCCTCTTTTCATTTCATTTCGCGATTTATGGTCCCGATCGCGAAGAGAACATCGAACGGATCCCCATCGGTGATTTACAGGGGGAATCATAATCGAAGGGGAATCCGGGAGATTCATTGGGAAACAACGACACGGGAATATGGCTCTGCGCTGGTCTCTCTTAACGTAAAGTACCTCACCGTGAAATTTCAGGAAAACAATTTTACTTGGGTTGAAGTGTGTTTTGAATACACAAGGGTGTGCGAACTCTAAAGAGAAATTAATTGTTGGGTGCTATCACGAGAAGCGTTTGCAGAGTTCGCAGAGTTTTGAGGGAGTAGAGAGTTGTATTGATTTCACACTGTTCTAATACCGTCACCGCGTTAATTTCACGTTAAATCTTCTTACTCCGCAACAACCCTAAGTACAGTTTTCCGAGGGTAATCATCCCAGAGTAGTTGTCCCGATCACCCCTTAGTATTCTTACGTTCCTCGGGTTTCCTTCGTTTGTACCTCTATACACCTAACGTCTGGAGCGTTTATTTCGTCGTAGACCGCAGCTTGTAAGTCGGTGATTAGAGCGACGTAGTGTCACTGATTCACATTCAACGGGGCTTCCCAGCTTAGGGTGGTAAATCTCGTTGCTGGGGTCCGTGCTACGCATCACGTTGTCGATAGCTTATGACGCGGTTTCGTAAATATTGTGAAATTATTAACGCATTAGCTTCTCGCTAATATTTACCCTACAAAACCCCGTTTCCCTGGAACACCCATTACGCAGTGTAATTAATAATTCACGGATCCCCTGTAAAACTTGAGAAGTAGACATCCTAACCAACAACGCCCATCCTCGCAGCTCCTCAGAATTTTAACGAAAGGTCAACATCCGGAATGCATAGACTGAACGTTAGGCAAAAGTTGCCCGCGCGGTTCGCGATGCAGCGCGTTATCGCTGACGGACTCTGCATCCATAATAATCACGGCACAGCACTCGAGCAACTATCCCAGCTTCTCCCCCGTCGCTTCCGTTTCCACTGCGTCGGATTAAGTTCGCAGCGAACAATCGCCAACTGGGAGAATTGCAAGCAAACGTATAGAATGCATCCACCGCGTAAGTTTGCGACATTAAGGTGCGCGAGGCCCCGGCGCCATTTACAACACTTAATCCATCACCGTTATACTAAGCTTGTTCGCGAACACTGTTAAGGTAGTTAACTCCGCCGACGAGTTTACAGCGTTTTGTTGCGCGACTTTGAGGTAACGAATCAACACGCTGCAGACGCGAGATCAACGTAGCACAGCTACCATCCCCGATCTCCCAGTTGAATCAGAATCGTGACAGCCTCGCGTAAACTCTGGCACTTGTGCAGTTTCCCTCGAATCTCTGGCGATAGGTACGACAGAGAATTCTGTAGCGCGAGTAGCGACGGGGCTGCCGAGCGCCGAGCGAGTCTCCGGGATTTGTTTTCGACGGGAAAGTTGCGCTGGGAGAGAAGTCGGCCGGCGTTTCGTTTTCGTGCGGCAAAATTGCCAATTGTAACCATCTGTGTGACATTCGATTCTGGCGCAAAGTGAAGCGTAGAATTCCATTTATGCGGAAAAAATTAGTACCCCCGCTGCTCTGGCCTACACCCCCACAGCCACCCAGCCACCTCTCCCGTACCACGTCCCCCGGAAGTTATCGAGTTTCCGCGTTTAACGAAATTCCGATAAACTGTAGCGAGCGTGACGGCGCGCGCCGCGTGAAAAAGAGCGACGGCGGTGTCGAACAGCCGTTGAATATTGGAGGCTACAATTTTTCGTCGACGTTTCCATTAATAAACCTCCCGGGCCTGGGAAATTATTTCTGGGAGCGCGGCCTTCCTTCGGCTCGAAGCTCGACGGTGCTGCCAAATTGCACGCGCCATGTTGTTCCCCCTTGCTCGTTTAGGGTGGCTGAAGGAAATATTCGAATAAGCGACCGATCGATCACAAACTTCCCCTTCTCCGACAATTCTTAAAAATGGAACTTGAAATCTTCTTTAATTGCAACACAGTACAATATAGTATACTATTGCAATTAACTGTTGTGTAACACATAGCACACATGAAGCGTAAGAGGAAAAACAGGAAATGTCTATTTTTAGTGATTCTGTGATGTATAAAGTATTTTGTATTTTAACCATTCAGCCTCAAGCAGCAAACAAAAGTGCCAACTTGTACCACCATCTAAATAACAAGGATTCTTACCGCCCAGCAGTTCCCCCTTCACAGCCAGGATCACAGTTAATTAATCAAAAAACAAGCCCCCGTTTCTGTGTTAATATTTCACTGATTGGCGCTTCGATCGTTGGCGCAAATACCTCGACCCATTGAATTCCTAATGTTCGGCTCTTCAACCGCGATACTCGCCCGACCGACCTGGCCTCGTGCAATTTGAATAAGCGGTTTCCCACCCTGTCCCTCTCCCCCCGTTCAACTATCGTCCGCCGTTTCTCGCAACTTTTCCGTCGTTTTGCAGCGGGGAAACGCGACGCGCCCAGGACCGCTCGCTTCTCCCGAGCCCACCCACGCGCGTTCCCTCGGAGCGTTAACGGAAGTCGATTCGAGGCTAACGAGCAGACGATCCAATTACAGAATTTTCATTCGGGCACATTCGCCGAAAGCCAGTGTTCGCTTTTGTACGGTTAAAGCGAGCCGCTCCGAGGCGAGCGCGTATTAACGCGGGGTTGAATTCAGTCGGTCGATTTCCACCGACGGGGCAAAGTGTCGCGCCAAAAATTACAGCTCAACAATTATCGCAGCACTAGGGGATTACTGCTTCTGCCGCGGAGCAAGGAAATCGTTCGCAGGCGTGATTTAATTCTACCTTCCTCCTGCACGCTTTTGTTTATTCATAGATGCTGGTAGACGACCCTGCGACTCGTTTGTTTCTCTCGTTTTTAGGAATCTTTCTCTGTGCTTGATGTGCAAATCGGTGGGTGGAGCGGAGGATTTGTCTGAGCATCCTAAATATTAAGCTAGGGGAGAATGGGTAATGGCGGTCACTTAAGCAATAAGTGTAACAAAACCAAGATATAAGGTGCAATATTTCTGGAAAATGATTTTTCTGTAAACATAAACTATCAACCTATTCGTAGGATACGAAAATAATTAATATTATATTGATTTATTCAATAAAATTACAAAATATAGAAAATATGTGTTTGACCGCCATTGTCCACACCTGCGGGTAATAGCGGTCACGTTGCGGGCGATTAATTTAAAATTTTTCGCATATGTATTCATCCGGCGAGTCCCACACACAACATTCAGAATGAGCTGAGAGGCCACACGAGATGCATCGAAACCACATTTCATTATTATGGCCAAACTGATAGCAAATAATACATTTGTACACTGCTTTTTCAAGCGTTTCGGAAGCCCAATTGGCTTTTCCAGTTGTTCTAGGGCGTTTTTTCTGCCATCTACAGAATAAAATTCTTCTAATGAAGAAATATATTTTTATTCTACACTGGGGAATAATGGTAATCACGTTGCGGGCGCTAACTGTCAAGCGACCATCATTGGCCGCACACGTTTTCATTGATAAAATTGAAGATTACATAAATAAATTAAATATATTTATATTAAATTTGATTCTAATCCTTTGCCTTGATAATGTATCTGTATTTACGTAAAGTTGAAATGTAAAAAAAGCTTCAAAATTAGTATTTATCTCTTACGTGATGAACACAAAATATAACATCAACGACGTTTAAAACAGAAAAGGGGTTGTTTTTCTTGGTTGCTTAGCAACGATTAAGACGAGGTCGTTCGACAATATAGCGAACGATGTCGTGGAAGGTAAAGAAAAGAAATTTCACATTTCGGACATGCCGTTTTATAATAACAATACTGACCATCATTCCCTACTGACCGCGATTACCCCATTCTCCCCTATACGGAGTGCTTTAACCAACCTTATCATTTGAAATATTTCTGCTCTGTTTAAAATTTCATAAAAATATTGCATAGGAGGGGTTAATGAGACGAAACTTGTTTTTTTCTTTAAGTTATTTGACTGAATGAAATATAGTATTCCACTTAAAAAAACAAAATTGACTTTGTATCTTCGTAGTTTTTATTACAAGATCTGAAGCTAATGTATAAGGGAGCGTGGGGTAAAGACGAACGCGGGGTAATCGCGAATGGGATGTTACAGCGTTTTAATAAACAAAAACGATGTTCCCTCTCCACTAGCTAATAGTTTAGGTCGTATCCAACGCAGGGCAGAAAGTTATAAATGCAGAACGCTTATGCTATTCAAGATAAACACAATTTATTATTTTCATCATGTTTCAAGTAATATTTTGTCAGTTTTCCATTGCATGTAATTACTGTTAATTAATGATACAATTGTTTGTTTTTAAGTTGAAATAAAGCACTTTTTTATCAACATTTTGTGACCAAGGCGTTCCTTGAATCATGATTCTAACCTCTGAAATAAATACTTTTTTATTTTTTGATGTCGTGGGATATTGACGAACAACTCGGATGGAGTAATCTCGAACCTTCGAGATTAGCAACGATAACAGATTTTGATGAAATTTTCAGCATGTATAAAACTTACTTAAATCTACAAAAGGGATTTTTGAATTTTCATTACAGGTTCAGACAAAAAAGTTTAAAAAACGACTTTTACTATTTTTTTTTTCGATATTCCAACCAATTGCATTTTTTTCTAACGCACAAAAAGAGGGATTTGAAAAATACATTAGGTATAGGTTGTAGCAACATTTTTTATGAGTTGAACATTGCAGCCGCGCTTTCTGTGCGACTTCTGCGATATTTAGCACTCTGTTCGTGATTACCCCACGGCAGTCGAGTAATCACGAACACCAAGGGTTTTTGCTTTTTCACTATAAAGTTGATTTTTATTATAATTTTTCAAGAAATCGTCACAGTACTTTATAGACGAATAGTTTAAGTATGTTTGTAAATAATAAACAAATTCATTTTTCATATAGTTTTCGTTTTGTTTGCTTCTTTGCTTAGGTGTTCGTAATTACCCCACTCTCCCTTACATAATTTTAAATCATTTGTGCGACGTGGGGTCGAACCATCAACCACCCAAGAATTAAAGAAAGCTCCAGTAACCAATAAAGTGCAAGTTAAACTATATATAATAAACATCTCTTTTTATAATTCCTGTTCGACGATACAGAGTACTGCATCGACACTTCTGAAAAAGCTTCGGGCCCACTTCCATCCCCCTTTATGAATGAGAAAAACCGTGGTCTGTAACTGATGACTATATATGTATGTATACGAGAAAAAGACGACAGTCAGAGAGAATGGAGAACGAAGGAGCCAGAATGATAGTATCTCAGGTTATAACTCGATGCAAACTAGTGTCACCTGATCAACATGCACATCCAGCAGCTCGTCGGGAACGTGACCAGTCTGCGCCGCGAAACAGCCGCGCAACGTGACTCCGTCTAATCTAAAGGATATTTTCCGCGGCGCGAAACTTTCGCGGCGGACAGCTCGCGGGATCAAGCAGACCCCCGACCATATTCAATTTGCATTTAAATATCCAGGGCGGCTCAGATCCGCGAACGTAGCGGCGGCTGGCACGCCTTCGCCTGTACGTCGAACAGAAACGTGATAATAACACGCGAGCTTCCGCACAGCCACGAATATCGAAGTAATCTAAAAAATTCCAGATCACTGGCGACTCGACACCGCTGAAATCAAAGCTGGCCGGCTAATTCGACGCGATCGTACGCGGTAAAAGAAACTTGCCAACGAAATGGGAATGTGGGAGCGATGCGTCCAATCCGAAATCTGGCGTCGAGGGAGCATCGGAATTGGAATCGATCTCGAGGGGGAGGTTTTAAACGGGGGTTGGTTAAGCTTGATTTTGGGAACGTAGGTATTCGGGAAATGCATTAGGAAGTCCTTTTTGATGCGAGAGGGAGTTAATTCTTTGAGAGTTGGATTTGCCGGCGGGAAGATACGAAGGAAAATGAAAAAGTTATTGATAGGTAATCATCAAGCTTGTGGGGATGAATGTAATTATTTATTATACGATTTGATGGAGTTTTAAGAATTGTGCATGGTTTAGAAGTAATAGTGAAAATTTGGTAGTTTCCAAACTGGTTCGTTGAGTTTTAATATCATACATATAGTTTTTGGAAATTTTGGAAGATGCGAAGGCTGATTTTTGGTTGTAATTCGCATGGCCACGTGACTTCGTTGCTCGTTTTCCTGGTAATTTGAATTTCGGCCAATTTATCTTGCCACGGAATGAAGCGCGACATTTCTGACAAATAATTCACGATCGACCCGCGTGATTGCCTTTCCCGTAATCTCGATGCCGTTTAAATATCGATTCTATTTTTATAGATTATCGCGTTTGCCAGCATTTTATCTCGGATTATACGGCGCCCTCAATTTATGCCGACGGGCTCAGAAGTAATACAAATTGGGAAGGCTTAATCGTGAATGTTAATCTCTCGGCCGAATGATGGGTATCCATGATAAAACGAATTCGTGACAATGAGTGGGTGAAACAGAGGCGCCACTATAAAAAAAAAAATACACACCAGTTTACATACATACACTATTGTAGATTTTTGTGATAACTGTTGATAACTGTTCCGCTGATATAATCTAAGATAAGACAAAATAATGTTAGGGTAAATCCGGGAGACGCGGTCGACCTAATACAAAATGGCTATTAAAACTAACACAGATATTACTTAATTTATAAGAACAAACCTAATATGTTCAGAATTTTATGCTGATTCAGAAAAACTGGTCGATATTTGCTTTAAGACAATATTTACTGTAAATCGGGTTGAAAACTGAAATCATGACATCTGACCACCTCCCCCGAGGTGCCGGGAGAAATGGTTTTCGTCGTTGGCAGAGACCACTCTCATAATTATTCATGGAAAAATAACAAAGAAGAAAGCAAAATTATTTATGAGTGAATACAACTACAGATTCATTGATATTTAATTTGTTTACGCTAAACAAGTAAAGAACACATCAAAGATAAAGCGATCTACCTACCGGCGATTAGCAAGGCAAATGAATAAAAAAGTGAATAAATAAAATAAATAAACAATAATAATAAAATAATGATAAAAAATAAAAATAGTAAAAAAATCATAACTCGACCATCTCTCTTTTCTGCGGCGAGAGATGATCTTCTCGTTAGTTCTGAGAGGAAGAGTTAATATGGCTAAATTCTTTGGCTGCATTGTCCCTCGATATCTCTACTATCTTATTATTCCCAAACATTAAACGAAAACAAACTTAGAAGTATATTTTAAATTCGATTCTGTATACCGTTGTTTGATAAAAGAGGTTAAGTGTAACCTCAGTTTACCTTCTATAGCCTGTAAATCTAGAAAAACACAGAAGGAACCAAAGTGACTAGAGAAGTTCTAGAGAAGTAATTGGTCTGCACTTTAACGCGTTTTTACGTACCTATAGAGTCTGAAATATAGCGACTCGACCAATTCTCCGGCCCGACCGCGTCTCCCGGATTTACCCTACACGATCTTGACTAACTTTGGTTCACTCGAAACATATTTTAAGCGAATGTCCGTCACAGGAAAATCCTCTTTGCGTCCAAAAACTTCGACTTTACCACCCCTAAGAATCAGAGCCCCGTTCCATGGAGCCCGATTCTTCACCAAACGTACAAATCAATCCCAAAGTGTAAATTACTATAAATCCTCGCGTGAATGTTAAACCAAAGTCGTTCCCATAATCATCTACCTCTTCAACCATCATCAATTTCTCTATCGTTGCCACAGCATCACTTACCCTTCCATCATTATAAAACACGTTAGTTTGCCAATATTCTGCGAAACGGTTGAAACAGTACACCCCGTGGGCCTGGAATAATTAAGCTATCATAGCTGGTTAGAGGAAAAAGTACGGTGCAACGAGCGTCACGGCGACGGCGGTACGGGTATCATGACTGATCACTGTAATCGTTCCACCATGGGGGTGAAACCATGGTAAGGGGTGGTCGCCGAAGGGGGTGGGAAGGAGCCAGGGAGCAGCGACAGGGGGTTGCAGGTCCAGAGGATAATTTCACGGTCCAGCGCGCGAGCGACTAACCGGCTGACCGCTCGACACACGCTCGCAACAGTCGTGCGTGTACGACCGAATCTCCCCCGTGTGGTCATGTCCCGTTGTAGTTCCGCAGGTGCGTCCAGGCCGCATATATCGACCACCAGGTCGCAGGTCGATGGGCGGTCACAAGTCACAAGTAATATCGACGGTTACGATCAATGATGGCTTGTGATTTGCTTTTATTTTTCATTTGAAATTGGAAGCATAGAATTAAACATAGAATTGCAAAAGGAAAATATAATTTGGTCTCTTACCCCGTTTCGGTCAATGGTAAAGTCTCAAGGCGGATTCACACGCACCAGTTCCGTGACGGTTGAGTGCGATCAGTTTGAGTAACTGACACGGACAAGTGTTAACTGCTCCATTACAAAACAGAGAAACGATATTTTTTACAATTCATACTAACGCCACTGAACCGTCACGGAACTGACATGTATATATCGGCCTTACCCCTATGGAAACCCCTCTGAAGGTCAACTAAAGCCTCCAGGATTAACTAAAAGACACACTTGCCCCGCAAACTCTCAATCACCTCACAACCATTCCATCTCACAAAGTCATAAAGTTGTAGAAAGTGGTCGCGTGTGAAACAGCAAGAAAGTCGAGCAGGATCCAATCAATCCTTCAGGGAGCAAACATAAAACCAACGAGCCGCCGAAAGGGGGGAACAAATTGGCCAACCGAGAGCTCGTCTAGCTAGCTACGTTTGCTCCCCGTTAGAAGGACTTTCCTGTCCAGGTCACAAAGCCATTCGGAGGCATCCGTTGTTCGCCGTGAATGGCGGTCGATCGTGCACGGCGATGCAGAAACGCTTCGTAGCCGTGGCCGCGTCCGCGTGGCGTGTTTATCCGCGCCCGCAGCCGCGTACACAAAACCGTGAAGTCGTAAAGCTCGACCAAATGCGGGCCTTCTCCCGCTGGCGGCCTTCACAGGGCGAGCCAGGCTCGGCTTCCATAAAATTAAGGCGTATATTCCGCGACGATAGTGCCGCCTGTTCCACGGCGCGGGTACGACCGCTGCTAGGCTTCCACGGGCTGGCCGCCATTCTTTGTTTCGTAATAAACCAGAGAGGGTAAATTGGACCGGCGACTCAATTAGCTGAGCACGAAAATTAATTCGCACAGCGTCAGCTTCGCCTCCTCCTCCTCCTTAAACGAGAGGAGACTCGGCCGCTTCCCAGGCTCTGCTTCGTGGGGATCTCTTTTTATTTTACAAGTCTATGAAACACCGTGACGTTAAATGGACGAGAATGCTAAATCTCGGGGGGTTCTAGGATTTCCAGGGATACTAGGTGAGCTCTGCTTTCTTGTTTCAGGTGGCCTAGGTGATACGCTAGAGAGACTGGCGCTATAAAGATTTGGTGACTCGATGGGTGACTAGATGGAGGAAGTGGAATGAAAAGCGTGGGACGAAAAATAGGTGAATATGATTTTTAACTAAATTACGTCATTGAATCGTTCTAGGGTGGAATTATTGATACTTACTACTTGTCACGCGATATTAACCTGTTAAATGGAAATTCTGGGGAGGACGAGTTAACTCGTACTTCGAAGATTTCTACGCGTTGAATAAGATAAGCTGATTCGTCACGGAAATTTCGAAACATTATTAAACACAATTAAATTACGTCATCGAAACGTTCTAGGGTGGAATTATTGATACTTACTACTTGTCACGCGATATTAACCTGTTAAATGGAAATTCTGGGGAAGACGAGTTAACTCGTATTTCGAAGATTTCTACGCGTTGAATAAAATAAGCTGACACATCACGGAAATTTCAAAACGTTTACGTTTAGTAAACATTTAATTTTAATACACTGGAGACGCTTTTGATCAAATTCCAGTTAACAGGTTAAGCTACCACACTAGAGCAGCTAGCAGGAGCCTCATTTAAAATACATACCTACCTGAAAACAAAGAAGCACGTAATTTTCCATTAAAAACTCCCACCATAAAACTATTATTCACCACATCAGACTGCAAAATAAAAATGGTGCTCCTTTCATCTCACCAAGATCATCAAGCGGCACGAGCGCCGAGGAGCCCAGCGTGTTGCTTCTTGCGCAAACACGGCCCATTGAATTTGGAAGGCAGAGAGGGCCGTGTACTTTCCGTTGGAGCCTCCGGCGCGTAATTACACCTCGATTCCGTCGCTAATCCGCGTTATTAATTCAAACGCGGAACATTGAATATCGTGGGGCGCGTATGCATGCGCGATAGAACGGACGATAAGCAGCGATCGCGAAAGGGGAAGGCAGCGAAACGCGTCGCGATACAGCCAATTGGATCGGGGATCCAGGTAATGGGCCAATTGGAGCCACGATCCACCGGCGTGGGTGAATGATGTTTCGAAACCTGATTATAAAGCTCGGCCCGCACGGTACGTTCCTACCATCCATCATCGGCTGCGAAACGAGATTCGTCGCGATACCATCGCGGCTGGGAGCCGGCCAGAAAGAGGGAAAGGGGAGAAGCGCGGCGAGGAACAAGGAAAGAACGACGCTCGGGATTGCAATGAGTTCGTGAGAGTGGTTATTCAGGGATGAGTAAGAATACAGAGTTGGGAGAAATGCGAGTGTAAAATGAAGAGTGTTGAAGACTGAGCTGCAGCTCGTAGAGGGGGAGGATGTTCAATTGTTAGGAGGAGATAATGAACGAAATTACAGTAAGCGTGAACACACTGAACATGTGTAAGTTGCTGTAACAAAACTTCAAGAGTATCCCTATCTATAACAGTTCCATTTTTTACACAATGTTGGAACTATTTATTTTGTAATAACACTATATTTTTAATATTACAATAGTCTACTTAATGGAGGAGTATGTTTATAGAATGGTTTGATGGGAGATGGTGAACGCGTGCAGTGAGTGAAGTTAATATCGAGTTGGGTCTGACTACATATATGGCATTTCTACTTACCAGTCTTATTGCGCACGGAAACGGTTCGTCAAGAGAATCGAAAGAGACACGTTAAGGGTGTATCGGACCTATCTTCAAAATGATACCAAGCTGATGAAAATTTGGGAGATTGTTCTTTTTAATCTTCCTGGTGTGCTCCCAGATTTTTAAACGAATTCACTAAGCGGTTGCTGAGTTGTAATGATTTTAATTTTCGCTGATTTTACAAGTAGGGGAGAATGGGTAATGGCGGTCACTTAAGCAATAAGTGTAACAAAACCAAGATATAAGGTGCAATATTTCTTGAAAATGATTTTTTTGTAAACTTAAACTATCAACCTATTCGTAGGATACGAAAATAATTAATATTATATTGATTTATTCAATAAAATTACAAAATACAGAAAATATGTGTTTGACCGCCATTGTCCACATCTGCGGGTAATAGCGGACACGTTGCGGACGATTAATTTAAAATTTTTCGCATATGTATCCATCCGCCGAGTCCCATCCGCAACATTCAGAATGAGCCCAGAGGCCACAGGAGATGCATCGAAACCACATTTCATTATCATGGCCAAACTGATAGCAAATAATGCACTTGTACACTGCTTTTTCAAGCGTTTCGGAAGCCCAATTGGCTTTTCAAGTTGTTCTAGGGCGTATTTTTGCCACCTACAGAATAAAATTCTTCTAATGAAGAAAGATATTTTTATTCTACATTGGGGAATAATGGTAATCACGTTGCGGGCGCTAACTGTCAAGCGACCATCATTGCCCGCACACGTTTTCATTGATATAATTGAAGATTACATAAATAAATTAAATATATTTATATTAAATTTGATTCTAATCCTTTGCCTTGATAATATATCTGTATTTACGTAAAGTTGAAATGTAAAAAAAGCTTCAAAATTAGTATTTATCTCTTACGTGATGAACACAAAATTTAACATCAACGACGTTTAAAACAGAAAAGGGGTTGTTTTTCTTGGTTGCTTAGCAACGATTAAGACGAGGTCGTTCGACAATATAGCGAACGATGTCGTGGAAGGTAAAGAAAAGAAATTGCACATTTCGGGCATGCCATTTTATAATAACAATACTGACCATCATTGCCTGCTGATCGCGATTGCCCCATTCTCCTCTACTCTTATGGAAAGAGACGATCTCGACAGAAAGAAGAAAGCATCTACCAAGTTTCAATTGTTTCCACTGTACCGTTTTAAAGAAATAAATTATAACTTGAGAAAATTTAGAATTTAGGGCATTTTCACTGCCAAAAGTTTACCAAATAATGTTTGAAAAAGCATTTGCAAAGTGAAAAATACCTTTCTAGGAATAAAAATAAGACACCAATTATCGTTCAAATTCCTTACATCTACATTTACTATGCGTAAAGGCCGCCATACACGCTCCTTCTTGCCGTTCGATTTGCTTGTACAGTCAAAATTTGTAATTGCGATCATGCCAGGCAATTGACAGTATGCACATACTAAGTCGGCCGATTTATATTACAACTTTTGACTGTACAAGCAAATGGAACGGCAAGAAGGAACGTGTATAACGGTCTTAAGACGTAGGTATTCAAGAATTTCAAATTTCATATACCTACTTTTGTCTAATATTGTACACCCGATACATCCTTAAGCAAATTCAAATACATAATTCAGTAGAACACACCAAACGGAATACCACCTGAACATCCTTCAAACGCCATTAACTAGAAACAAAAACCGAACGAGATCTACCCAAAGTCCAGCATTATCCTGAATTTACGATAATCGCAGGTAATCACTGGCCGAAAAAGGAGCAAGTTCCGATATTTACCGATCCCAATTACGATTCAAACTTTTCCACGGTACTAAAACATCCAAAAGATTCTCGATCTCTGAAATGTACGAAAGTTACGCGTCCATCGGAAGCTCTGGCCGTGTCACTGTCCTCGACAAACGACACCAGCAGAAAACGGGGGGTGGAAACGGACCAGTCGAAGTGGGGCGCAGAAACAGGAGAAAAAGAGTGGAGGGCGAATCGAGCTCCGCTTCACTATCGCGCTACATCGGGCTCGGAGGATACGAGCTTTATACGAGAGTGGACGGCGCGCGTGTGCGGCACGAAATAGCTGTACGTACACGCGTCGACGACGGGGATAATTGCGCCGGTACACGCGTGTGTACACGCGGCTGTCCATTAATCTGAGAACAGTTCATTGGAAAATGATCGCGCCGCCGGTTTATACGGCACCGTCGTATTACGCTGCGCTCGAATTAATCGCGGCTCGCCGCTCCCGACAGGGGCGAAATATCGTAAGAGCGTGACCTTTGCTAAAGTTGCCATAAAATTGCCCGCTGCGCCGCTAAACCGATCGGCCCTTATCGATGCAAAACGGCGAAATGATGAATCGGCTGGCTATAATTCATAATTTCTCCTCCCTCGGGCCGCTGCCGCATTTTTCATCCACTTCGCGTCCCCGTTTCAGTTAAACGCGTTACCGAGACTCAGCGGTTGTGCAGCAACCAGTCCCGCGCTTTTAGTGGACTGCAATATCGAAGTAAATAAGTAGGGTGTTCCCTTTACAAATATACTTTAAAAGAGAACACTTTCGTGCGAGCATCGATTCGTAAGCTGAGGCTTCGTTATTTGCGAGAAGGTAGGTTTCTCCTTCCTACGAACATCTCTCTTCTTCCTCGAGTAATTCGCGCACGTAATTGTGCTTGGAAATAGAAGATTCTTTCGAAGACCCTTGAATGAATCTGCACGTTGTCCGGTTTAAAATAGAAACGCGCCGCCTCGATGAAATTTAGATGCTTGGTAAAATGAGAATTTCCGGTGCTCTTGCGTGCGCGCGTTAATGAAAGCTCGCATGGCTGCTCGCGTCACAGTCAGAGGTGAGTCTGCCAGGGGAGAGGGGGCGCGTTGATCAACTACGCTAATTATATGTGAGCCACTTCGACAAGCGTCCAGTTATAGTTATATCGGCGGGCTATTGTTTAACGCGCAATTTCAGCCCCGGTTTCACACCGTGATTTATCACGCGGCGAATAAATTACTCGCCGCCAAAGGCCTCGATTCGGGAGGGGAGGGAGACCGTGACACGCGCGGCTCGCTCCGTTTTGTTCGACGCGCGCCCCAGCAAATATCGAGCCGACCACTCCCGACTTGCTTTATCGTCCATGGCCACCTGTCGATGGAAAATCGATTTCCAGTGAATAATTTCATAACCTTTTCACGCCTCCGCGCATTATAATGCCCGAAATAACATATTACGACGCGCGGGGACAGCGTTCGTCAGAGCGCTGTCCCCGCGACAGGCGAGGGCGACACCTCTGTTCCCATGCCCGCGGCGAAAATTTCGCGAATCATCAACGAGGGAGTTGGCGAGGACAGCTCGTAACGCCAAAAATGCAGATTCCTCGATTTTTCCAACAGTTTTATGCTACCGACAATCAAGTGATTTCCACGAAGTAACTATTTGTGGCTGGGGAGCTAGAAATTTTATCAAAATTCCCTTCGTTTCCTGTACTTTTTAGCATATCTACGTTTACGGTACTTTTTATGAGTTCGGTAACAACAACACTTAATCTTCCTTCTCGGCGATCGGAACAGAAAATCCTGAGAAGCTTCCGAAATGACGAAAACAAGAAAAGCAGATGAGGGGGGCAAGATGGAAGGTCAGAGAGGATAGGCGAGCTCGTTTTCGTTTCCGTGGGAGGAGCGAAAGCCTTCTTGGGTCGGCGTAAAAGTAAACGAAGCGGGAAAGCGGGTCGGGTCGTTTCACGGGTACCGAAGCCACGGAATTGTGAAATGTTCCCAGGGTGTTCCGCGGCGTAAAATCGCGCAGAAGATCGGGCGCGCGAAACCGGCGACGGAAGGTGAAAGCGCGCGCGTGTGTGCCCACCTGCGCCGATAAGGGGCGAGACGCGGATGCCGGGGTGTCCCTTTACGGCCGAGCATTCGGAAACCGTCGGAAGCACCACGGACGTTTCCCGGGGCAGGACGCCGAAAGGGATGAGAGCTCGAGGAGTCATCGACCGTTTCGCCGCTGCTCCTCGGCCATCAATCTGGTCGCTTTATAAAGCTTGCCACCGCAGAGGGGGCGGGAAAGACCGTCGACACGGTGCTCTGTATTCCGGGCGAATGGAAGAGGTGGAAATTGTTCGCGCTAGTGGGGTGCTCGACCCCAAAATGGTCGCGTTGAATCATGATGCTATTAAGTGATAGGTGATACGATCGGCCGGAATGCATGAAATGTGCTTCTTGGCCTGAATATCAAGGTGGAGGGAATTTATACAGCGGTGGCACACTGAACGCGCGGCGTAAATTACTCGAACTGGGAGTTCTTCTATTCTTGCATTCGGGAGTTAGGGTAACTCGGGGTAATATGCCACAGTTAACTTTGAAATGCGATAGTTCTCAAGTATAAGTAGATACAGGAAGAAAGATAAAACCATATGAAAGTGTAACTAATTCTGTGCATTGTCTAATAAGTAGAGATATGTAACCTTTATAGTTCAATAAGAAACGTGCAAATACAAAAGTCCTCGAAAGTGGCATATTACCCAAGTGGTGGGTAAATATGCCACAACCTCTGAGGTAATATGCCACAAGCATTGAAGTGCGAACTAATCACTCAAATTTTTGAGAATCAACAATATTTTAAACTATTCAAGCTATTAGTAACTAAAAACAAATATTTCAACTCAATGAAACGTAAAGTATATTTAAAAAAATAGCTATTTCTTACAAACTAAACAGTCCCCAATCTCTACGCAGTCTTCATGGACCCACTTTTTGCAACGAGTGGTTTTTACCCAGTCACATTTAGGTCCTCTTTTATCGTAATAATATAGTCCACTTATTGCACAGTGGTTGTCATTTTCTGCATCAGTCGAATCGTCATAAGAAATATCTACATTCTCAAGATTTGTTCTATATATTATAGTACGAGCTTCCTTCACCATTCGAATGGCTTCCTTTAAACTTTCTGACCAAGCAGCACGGCTTGAAGTTCGTAAATACTTCTTAGGCATGGTTCTAATACGAAAAAAAAACAACTCGATGGCATTAAATAGAAAGAGTTATAAAGATATGACTTTGTGGCATATTGTACCGACAAACATATGGCATATTACTCCACACGGCCATGAGAAGATGGATTGAAAATTTCTCCACAAAATACATAGTCTTAACGGATGTGCGAGAGGTTATAAAATTCGTTTGTTAGTATACTTTATCATAATCCATTGATTTTTTGTAGAACTGTTCACACAAATGTATAATTTGCATTCTAGTTACAGTGTGAAATTAGATCAAGATGACACTTTTATAACTTATCAGGATTAACTAAAAATAAAAGAAGGTAAAAGCCAAAATCTATTGTCGTCTTAGCAGTTACACTAAATTGAACGGAATTAGTGCAAATGTAACGGCATCTGTGTATGATTTAAAAAATTATGGAGAAGTGGCATATTACCTGCGGTGGCATATTACCCCGAGTTACCCTAAAGGAAATTAGTGAGCTCGTATCTTGATCTTGTGTAATAGTATTTTAAAATGGGAATTAATTTTTGGTAGTCATTGCAGATGAGCTGTGATGTTAATTAAAACTAAACACTTTAGTACTTTACGAAGCAAGAATGATAGAACGACTTTCGTTACCTTGCAGTGTGATCTACTATAATCCAATCCCCTGCAAGCTTCCTAACTCATATTTCCACCCAAAGGATGATGAAGTTCTCTTTAAGACCCCCTAAAAGCCAGGTGTACACAGAACTACGAAGGATCGTAACGTTTTCACCGACTCGGCTGCGCCGCGATACGCTAATGGAAAGAAATAAATTCAGGGGTGTAAACACAGAAGAGCAGACTGGAAGGTAAACGCCATTTGAAATGCAAGGCACCGTTGCGAAGAGCCGCAAAGGTTTCCACGGGACTGTTACCGTAAAGGCGGCAACTAAACGTCTCCCTCTGTTCGCGGAATAATCGAATGATATTTTCGCGCGCCAGCACGTTCTCGGCGGTTGTTCAATGGTAGATGACAGGCACGACGTTCTTTATAATAATATCGCGGTGCAACCCCTCGAACGTACCTTTCCTGAGCGCTGCGCCGTTCGCCTTCAACCGACTCTACAGACGATCCACAAAGTGACAAGAGCGTCGCCATTGTCGTCTGCTATATCGCCCCTTATCACGGCCGAGCAAGGGTGGAAGGGCGAGGAACTATCGTGGAAGACCGTTTCCTCCTTTCGATCGATCGATCCTGCGGCGCCGGTGGCCACGGGGAAACGAGAAATGTCGCGGACCGCTGCGCAGAAAGAGGAGACACCGACCAACCTGGCAGATAAGATCCCACGCGGAGACCAGCGACGTTTCCCCGACGTGCAACACAAAAATATCCTAATGAAAACCCCGATCTAGGAAGAAGTCCACGATTGAAACGTTTCTGTCGCCGATGCGGGCCGAGACGGGGGTGCTCCTTCGCAGGAGGCTCTCGTGACGGTGTATATCATCGTGTGGCTCATAAAACTGACCTACCCGAGGGTGGCGTGACTCACGATGAAAACGCTGGTTCGCAATGCAACGGAAATCGCGGTTGAGTCACCCCGACGTTTACCTCGCGGGCCCCCTTTATCGGTGCCGTGATTTTCATTCAACGAGTCGAGGGCGAGATAACGCCAGCGTCGACAAGTAGAGAGCTTTTTCAGGTTTCAAACGGTCTCTGATAAAAGCAAGTGTAGTGAACCGAAAGGAAAGCTTCTGTTACAACATCTCGAGGTGTAAGGTGGCGGTGCCTAATAACGTCTAGCAAAAGTTAAATCGCTGTCAATTAAATAATAATTCATATTTTTGCATGCAATTTATATCAAAGTAAAGAGAAATTATTCATCTTTCATGTAGCATAAGTTAGAATCGTTGATACCTACAAACTTTTAATTAGGAATTAAAAAACGTAAGACATGCAAGAATCGGGTCCTGAAAAAAGTGTAGGGGAGACCGGGGCTAGTTGACTAATTTTTTACATTTT
Organism: Andrena hattorfiana; assembly: GCA_944738655.2. NCBI lineage: Eukaryota > Metazoa > Arthropoda > Insecta > Hymenoptera > Andrenidae > Andrena > Andrena hattorfiana. The sequence continues at coordinate 67,558,208 of OX122891.2, read as the reverse complement.
TAATTTTTATAAATAGACCATTGGTATTTTGTTGACTTGCTGCATACCAAAAGTTTACAAATTTCATTAGGTATACGGGCTTAATTTTGAAAATCGTTTCAATTGAATCTAGATTGTAGTTTTTATTGTATTTAGAGTAGTGAGACGAATAAGTCAAGAAATCTTGGCTGCGGGGTTAGTTGACAAATATGAACCTGTCAATTTCGCTATCATTCGTGTATAGATACATGGTCGCTCAGTGTGCCTATGGGTAGAGGGGGAAGGGGAATTAGCTTCCAGACGCAACCGCGTCTGTTGATGGGGTTAGTTGACTTGACATTTACTTTTCAGTTTTAATCATTTGCCTGCGATCACTTATTTCCATAGTTCCATCAATATATATGAAAAGCGTATATATACGCTGCCAATTCCATCAATATAATATACGAAACGCGTACATATGTATACTATGACCAATACATTGTTAACATAAATTTTTTTTCGCTCCTTCACAGTGTTATTTTTTTATTAATTATTTGGTGTTAGATACCTACTGTAATTATTTTGTACTTGTTTATTATGGTCTATTTGGAAGGCCTGAGAGTTTGGAGGGAGGATAGAGTGTAAAACTGGGTGAGTAGGGGTGAGTTTCGAAGGATATGTGGTGGGGGAAGTGGACTTGAGCAACTAAACTCTTTGCCTCGACTGCATCTTGAGGATGAAAAATGTAATTATTAGTGATATTCCTATGCTTAGTCAAGTAACCCCGTCCGACATTGTTAACATGTTAAGGGCTGTACTTACAAAACCTCCACGCGCCGGAGAAAATAAAATACTAAAAACTGTAGTCAATGTATCACGTTTCCACAAAATATTCATGAATATACATGAAAAAACATCAAGCAGTACTTAGTGGACAAAAATTCATAAATAGTCGAAATAAAAATATTTACTTCCCGCCGACCTTTTTAGATTTTTCATTCTCACTGATAGAACACGCAAGTTTTTGTCACAGCGACACATTAAATGCCAAGCTGGTCTGTAATAATACAACAATTAAACTAACCTCGTTAGTCAACTAGCCCCGGTCTCCCGTACCTAATATCGCCTACTCAAGAAATATTGATTAATTCACGTCTATATGAGTTTTTAAAGTCATTTCATGCTTTTATTATTTCTTGCTCTTTAGATGTTCTTTTATCAATCTTTGATTTTATTTATATTACAAAAATATAGAAATAGGATTTTTAAAATATTTTATTTTTTACGTTCGGATGTACATATTGAACAAATAAAGTTTACTTCGATTGCTCCGCAAATATCGTGACCCCACCTGTAACAAACATTACACCGAAACCATTGGTCTTGGTAGGTGGTATTGAGAACACGCATACTGTTAAAAGAAAAACCCTATTTTCATTCAAAAAAAATATTTGAATCGATTTCATTCCTTAAGTACATCATTAATTAGATATTTCTAGTAAATACTCTTGCATTCACAGAATTATTAGACTTACCTTCTTCGAATGTGATGTAACATTGTGCCAGTCCAATAAATTTTCACACTATTAGGTAAGATTCACTAAAATACTTCCCTTTCTATAATTGTTAATCACATGACGCTGCAATTATAGTATCTCTTCCTACATTTGTTTAGGTACTAATTCAGTGCAATCGATCAATTTTAGTGCTTACTTTGCGAGATATAACAAGTGGCGATATTAGGAACATGAGCGACAGTAGACACGGTCACCCTATAATCTATATATTGGACTATGTAAAATGTTAGTAAATGAAGTGTACGCATTTGGCGTTTGGGAACGGCATATAGTGCGATTATTATCACTAAAGAGTAACCTCGGGAAATCAACGTTGGTAAGGCAGCTGGCCAGTAGCGCAATAAAATCCCGAGATCGCGGGTTCGAGTCCCATCACCCGAGGCTGTCTTTTTCCGTCTCTTACAATAGGAAATCCACCTTATTACCAGAATAAAGTAACTACTTAGATCGCCATCACGATGCCAAAGAACATTTCTAGCTATCTTGTCCGGACTCTTCCCGAAATCAGACGTGAGAATCTAATTCTAAAGTCAGAGAGGAACGGAGACCAAAGTAGCTACGCGCAGAGAGCTCCTCGGCTCCCCCAACTTTATCTGTCGCGGGTCGTACGGTATCAAGCGCGGTGATCAAGGTGAACAAGCGCTCAGGATTTCCTTGTCTCGATCGATCGGGCCAGGGCTAGTGTACACTGGAGACGAGGAAACACAGGTTACGCCAGTACAGCCATACAGAATGTTACACGGAACAGAGATAGACGTGCTTGTACAGAATCGCTCGGCGCGCGTACGTACACGGTGTTTACGGGTGCGCGTGCACAGTGGAGCAGGACGAATTCCAGGGACAGCTTGATGGATGATACCTTTGCGTCTTCGTCGCGTGTACACATCACGTACACCACGGGAGGATTGCACTCGCGGCTTGCTCGTGCGCAACAACGCGACCCTGTCTACACGCGAGAAAGAAATTGAACCGAGTTCGGTAAACATTTTCGAGAGAACGGTGCCACCATCAGCGCTGAAAATGCCGTGGACAAAGATTGAAGATTCCGCTAAAAGCTTCTGTAAAAGGATTCCCTCGAAAGACGCGTTCTTCGCGAAGGAATCTCGACGGTTACTCAGTTGCGCTCCAATCTGCTCGGTCGCCGAACGGAGATATTTATACCGAAAGCTGTGTTTATTAAGTACAGAGCTTGAGAATTGGAGGTAATAAAGCAGACTAATTGCAGAAGCGGTGCTTCATTTAGTCCCGGTAATTACGAATTCTGAAATTCTTAGAGCGTTCAATGAAGCGAGTGTGTAACGTTGATTGTAACTTCGGGTGTGCTGAAACTTCGGGAGGGTTTCGGAATGAGAAAGTATCGAGTTTGAAAGTGTGAGAAGAGGAGAGGTATTTTGTTATTGGAAGGAAAGTAATTCTGGTTGTTTGTTAGTATTCGAGGAGATATTTGTCGAATGATATCACGCACGTGTCGTCCTTTAACACCTAATACGAATTCTAGCGCACAAACGTTCGGCAACACCTGCGGATACTCATGGTTCTCGCATCCTCCCGATATTGACCCCGCTTAATGCGTTCGCGTTACGCCGGGGATCTCCCAGCAAGGAATTTGAAATTGTAATATCGAAGCCTTACATACCAAAATATGATACCGCAGACCGGATGAAAGATATTCATACCGAGCGCATAAATGAATACCTTCCGGTGCGATGGATTTGACGCGATCATTCCCAATTGTGGAAGCGTTCATCCGTCCAGCCGCACCGAGCTTCCTCTATTGGCAGCCTCCTCCAACCACCACAGACACGACAAAAGGTATATCAAACATATCATAAAGGGGCGTAATACTTTTCTGTGTTGAAAAAAATTCAATTTTCCTTTTTTGCATTTTTTCAAACATTCATGTGTCTAGAATATTATTCTAAAGCGATTTTGAGAAATTTGAATATTTAAAAAAGTTACAACGACCTGGTATAGATGATTACATATAAGTTGAACAAATTCAATTTTATAATAGGGTTAACTTTTGTTGAAACTTCTTTTCGATATCTCTCGTTCTCGAGATATTCCTCGAAAAATAAAATTCTGCATTTCTTCAAGGGGTTATTTCACCCCCTAAAACTGCACTATGGCACCAGCAAAAAATAGGTTTGTTTTCCCATCAACTACTCTACTCTCACACAAAGTTGCATAATTTTCTGAATTTTCGGATTAGGGTAGACCAGAGCGAATCGGATCACTTTGTGTTTGATGGTAAAAAAATAATAGTTAAACATTAAAAAACTAATTTTTTATAATATATTCGTAACCAGTACACCTTTGGCTTCAACTTGAATATATAAAAATTGAAACTAAACATAAAAATCTTTCATTTATAAACAAAAGACGAAAAAATGAGAAATATCCGATTCGCCACGAAATTTGGGGCGAATCGGACCACCCAGAAATTTCTGAAAAAACTGAAATTTTCATAACAAAATCTTTAGAATCAACTTAAACTAATTAATCTAATTTAATGACAGTGAAGTCAAGTGACACTACTTAGCACACAGATCGGAAGGATATTGCCGTTTTTTGCCGCCTCTATCAGCACAATTCTCGTGGCACCATTCTTCTCAGACAATCTTCTGAAAATGGACGAATTAATTTTTCGCCGCAGTAAATACAATGTCATCTTCTTAAAACCATTAATTTATTTATTTTTTCGGCATTTTTTTGGATTTTATTTTTATCACAGCTTCCTTTATTTTTTTTTTGGTCACCACGATCCCTGATTGCGCTTTTTTATGTACCTACGAACCATCTGTATATAAACAATTATCATATTTATAATCATAAAAATACTCAAATGAAAAAAAGAGTGATCCGATTCGCCCCACATAACGTGATCCGATTAGCCCCATATATAAGTATTTCAAAGATTGTAGATTACATAAACATATCACGATATAATACTCTAAAATACAACAAATACTAATCTTAGACACCTTGCAAACTAATAACAATAAGCACATTTGAATTTTCAAGTTTACTTTTTATTTTAAATACGAAATTGCAGATTACGTAGGTTAGATACGACCAAAATTGTAACGCTCGCACGCAACCATCTCGCTGAAAACGTATGCCAGCTCTAAACAATGACTTAAAACAATTGACGAACTATTGCAGTAGGTGCGGGGGAGAGGGCTGAGATATTACGAACGATCGGAATGATCATTTCTATCGCGATGTAAGAAATATGGACTAAATTCTTATTTTGATCCGATTCGCCCTGTGATCCGATTCGCCCTGGTCTACCCTACATAATTTCCCTTACGAGCGAAGAACGTGGAAGAATGTAGGCACCATGAACGTTTTAATTAATCAGCGAAAGCAGTGACGCCCCGTTAGCCACGAGGAAGATAGCAGAAAGCAGACCGAAATCATCCAAGACGGAGAACATCGAAATTCCATTGCAAGCGTCGTTTCATTCGTTTATCAGACGCGGGGGCGAGGAATCACGGTGGATCGAAGATACAGCCCGAGGAGGAGCGAGATTCTTCCACGGATGAGCCGACGGTGGCACGTAGGGCGGTGGAGAACGAAGCTCGGAGAAAATAGTCGGTGGCTTTTTACTTTCTCCCGCGGGACAGATGGGGGCGGGAGGGTAAAAGGCAAAGCTACGAAAAGCCAGGCTTTATTGCCTACCAAGGGGCATGGGATCTCGTGCGCGGGATAGGAGATTGTTTAGATCCCTAGCCCATGGACCCGTATCGTAAGGAGGCTGCGGGGCCTATCTAGGATCGTATACGCTCTCCCCGCGGATTATGGTCGTGAAACGTTTCACGTCGTCCATTCACGTGGCTCGTAACGCGACGCTTATTGTAAACTTGCACGGGGACCGTGCGCGCCGAGTCCTTGCCAGCGTTTTGTCGTGCTTACTGGGATCCTTCCTGAAACGATCTGTCCACGAGATTCCCGAGGCCGGACTTTTTATCTGCCTTTTATGTAGCCGACCGACCGAATATTAGACCCTGGCCGATTTCCTCCTTACGCCGCAACGGTCCCAAAGGAAACGTGGGCAGGGCTTGCAAACTGCTGGCAAGAAAGCGCGAACCTCCAAATGCCACGAGCAATCGAGAAAGGGTTGTATGGGAAACCTTTGGTCACTTGTACTTATTTACTAGGATATCTTAGCTATAGTAAATTACGTTAGATTTCTTGTCTACTGACAGACATTTTCTAGTTGAATTAATTAGTTTTTGATTGTTAGTAAAGTATATATACGTTTGTGGCGAAATTTCTCTTGTAAGCTTGAATAAAATTGAGGCATATTGCAGTAATCGTGAGATTTCTGTACATTTTTGGAAGGTTCTAAAGTGCTCGGTCGCATCCAATTCCTTTGTACCTACTCTTCTCTGACAAGATCCAGCCAGCTTCGAGATATCCCGGCGCGTTTCGCGGCCGGCGAGACACGGAGACGTGGAGAATACCTCGAAACAGCCCTCGTCGAGAGGCAGTGAACCCGACTTAACCAGTTCATCGAAAAACAACGTCGATCGGGACGCGAGCGCCATAAAAATTGAACGGGATACGACGGGCCGACGTATCCTCGGCTTTGATACGGGATACGCCGCAAGGCTTTGCAATTTCATCCCAGAAAGCCGTCTTTTCTACAAAGTTATACGTTATCTGCCCCCTCCACGGTCGGACGGAGCCACTGCGAGGCTAAATCGTCGACAGAGCCGTGGATACCGAGAGACGGAAGTGGGTATCGACCTCGTTCCCGAGATCACTGCAGTATTTTCCCATCGACACGAGCGTTTCCTCCCGCACCCTCTCCGCCCCCACGTAGCCTTTCTATCCTTCTATCTTCCCACCCCCGCGGCCCCGCAGAAGACTGAGAGACGAGGAGGGTCCAGCACAGTGTGTAATGCATTCTCCAGGAAAATGCTAAGAATCATCGAGGAAACTTGGAGTAGAACTGGAATTTTTCCACCAGCACAAATTACCTCGACGCACCTTTGCGAGGAAAGCAACCAGCAAATATGGCGATCGATTGCAACCCTCGTTCTTTTAATTCTACTGGCACCAATGCCTTCAAAGGACGCGCGTCTGATTAAACGGGGGATGATAAGCAGACTCTGCTATAAAGCTCCGGGGTGTCGTAAACGTATTCGAAAGAGTATAATGCCAACGGGTCGGCAGCGACGCGCTCGAAATATTCGTCCCGGCCAGCCCTCGAGGATCAACTTGCACTCGACGTGTAAAGTTTGCCGGAAGAATCGTTCCGATCTAAGCCCCGCCGTGCCGGGCCAGAAACTATGCGCGAAGAAACCGAGGAGGCAGGGAAACGCCGAAAGAGAGACAGGAGGCAACGGTCGCGGCGGAATAGGATTTTGCGGCGGGGGCATTAAAAGTTGCCAAGTGCAAAGTTTCTTGCCGGATGATCCCGGTAACGGGCGTGCAGTAGCACTCTTAATCCCGTTACCTGCAGCCAATTTTTCTCCGCGTTCTCCTTTTTTCCACCGCGACCCTCCGATCCTCCCCGCGCCGGCTCCTCCAGCCTCCTCGCGCGCACGCCGCCCGCACCAACTGTTTCTCCCTTTAATCTTTTCATATTCACCGCGTCGTCCAGGAAACACCTCGGCCGCGTTTCCAGGCGGTTCCCTTTTACGTCGCAATCCGGCGTTCTATTCAAATTTACGTGATGAAATTCCAAATGCATCCGCAGCCGTGCGGCGGGCGCGCGGCAGTCGCGCCCCGCGGAACACAATTTGGATAAGAACGGCGCGGGAGTGTTCTTCCGGGGGATAATATTGCACACTCGAATGAAATAAATGTGACGGGAAATAATAGAGGAAGAGGCGGCTACTAAGAACGTGAATCTGTTGCTTATTTTCTTCTGCAAATGCTCAGCAGAGTAAGTTGCACAAGTGGACGTTAATAATGTTATGGAAATCGATACTCTTTGCACGGCTAAGTAATCGCGGAGGAGAATGTTTTAAGGGGTAGTTCCGTTTCTTTCGGAGCGTAGGTACGGTTTAGAGAGACTCCGTGTTTAACGTAGCGCAATATATAATTCCTCCGCCGTCGCGTTCTCCCCGCTGTTCGAGTAGCTACGTTTAAGTTCATAGCGTTTCGCCGATATCCCGAAAGCGGAGCTCGACTTTTATATTGGCTCTCGTGAAACATGTACGCGCGCACATACGTACGTATATATTATGTAGATGTACATAACGGTGCACTCCGCCGGATACTCGAATGAAACTTTCCGCCGCGCGGCGACGACTGCGACGAGGGCAGAGGGAGACGTCTTTCATCGGCGTTATACGGCCGCCAGTCGGCTCGCCGGGCAAGGAGGGCTTGAATCGAGAAGAAGCAGAACTCGAAACAAGCCCGCTCGCTCGCGAGAAGAATGCGACCACCGTCCCTTTTCAAAATGTAAAAATAGTTCTGCCCTGAAGCGAGCTCGTTACTGCGAACACACTGCTACGCTCATTGGCGGCGACTGGAATATTCCGAGCCGTAAATTCCGACGATCGATGGATCGGAGCCGTGCGTGAGAGTTGCTCGCGGAGTCGATACTTCGGTACGATTGTGGAATAGGAAAAATAATATAAAGCTTGGTAGAAGGAATTTGCTTAATAAGATACTACGAGGATTTGGGTATCGGCGATGGTCGAGTGTGGATTTTGGAAGAATTCAGGTTGCGTTCGGATTTGCGATAATCTGGTTTACGTCCCGGCAGCTTCAGCAAGCTTGTGCGGTGCAGCAAAGATTCCACCTCGTAAATTCGAGGTCTTCCCGTGAATTCGGTGGAGCATAATCGAGTCTCGTGGTTTCTGTGATCCCTGAAACCAACGACCGGTCACGTTTCGCATCGACGAATATACAAGCTCGCCGACCAAGACAAATAACAATGGATTATACATCGATGATATTGAAATAAACATTTAGCAGCAGCTGAACGTTTCCACCGCGCGCGTTTCCGTGGCACTAATGTCGGTGGCTCCAAGAAGCATCAGTCATTTCGGAGGATTCGTGGAATTTGGGATAGAAGATCTTGCGCACGTCGAATTCAAATAATTCGTGGCATTTAATGTAGAAATTATGATTGATAATGATTTAGATTTAGATTTAGATGATGAATATGATTTTTATTCAATAGATGATTATGATTTTGTGAAAATATAATATATTTTACGCTTTTAATACTAGAAAATAAGACAAGTACAACCGCAGTGCAACATCGAGTAGATTATAGGAATGCAATAGATATACTGATCTACTAATTTCCAGTTATCTGTGTCTTAGATTCGTTCAGTGTTTGATGAAGAAAACTTGAAAGAAAAATATTTCAAGAAAGAAATAAAATAAAATTTTCGTTCCGGAGGAGCAACTTTTGCATAGAGAAGCGACGCGGAAATTGGTTGTTAGAAGGGACGGAAAACCGAGTCAATTAGGCAACGCGGTGTAAGTAATTAGTTGAGAAGAGGAAGCCAACCGGGATCTTTATCAAACTTCTCCAGAGACACGAATGGGAGTTGGAGAGAAGGACGGCGATACTCGGATCGAAGGCTACTGAATTCCATTTAAAATGGATCCCGCGGAAAAATTCACGCTAATCAGCTGGCAAATTGTTCGCCACCCCCGACCGAGTGTGCCACTCGGATGAACACGTTCGCCGCGTGCCACGGGAACGAAACGAAATCGGAGAAATCAATTTTTAATGGAATTAACCGACGCTTTATTAATCAACGCGATTCGAGGCGCACCGCCCGGTGCATCCTAATATAGGCGCTATGGAATATTACCCGCGCTGGTGATTCAATAATTTTAATCGTATCAGCTTCGTCGCTGGAAACACGGCGTTTCGATAAAAATTCACTTGACCACGTCACGTGCCAATCACACGATCACGAATTCTCTTCTCCTATACAGAGTGACGTAAAAATCGCGACGCAAACATGGACAATGATTTACCCTATAAAAACATGTTCAGTTACTAATAGGGGAGAGTTGCCTATATTGGACCGACTCCTAGATTGGACCATTTGCATATCTCGATAAACAAATATATTTGTAGCGGCTTTTTTGGCTATATTGATTTAGGAAGTGGAGATGGAACTTGCGAGAACAGCGATACGGTTATTCATTAGTTTGTCGTTCACCGTCGTCGAAATATAGAAATACATGGTGCGCGATCATTATTTTTCGTGCTATTTCAAGTGAATTTCTTTCTACAACTTGTAAGTACTATAATTTTAAATGATATTAGTGTAAAGTGTGCTGTCTTAGCTACAACTTCATGTCCTTATTTTCCCATATTCGTATAAGTATAACAATGAAAACATATCTTTTTTATGCAACCAACCAGTTGCCTAATATTGGACCATCACTAGTTGCTTACATTGGACCGGTCCATTTTAGGATACAATCTATGTTATGGTAGCGAATAGTTAAAATCATACTAAAAAAATTTAAAAAACAATTAAAACCGACTTCAAAAAAATAAAATTACACTAAAAAGTAAAAAATAATTTTTTCCCTTATTTAATCTACGACTCTCATATTTTTTAAGTCGGCGCCAGATTTACACAGTGTAAATGATGAAGCACCGACTTAAAAAATATGAGAGTACCGTAGGTTAAATAAGGGAAAAAATTATATTTTACTTTTTAGTGCAATTTTATACGTTTGAAATCGGTTTCAATTTTTTTATTTTTAACTTTTTAGTTTTATATATATTGACACAACATGCTGAGGAGATATACGCGTACGTACATAAAATAATAATAATTAAGTGACAATAATCTTTATTATTAACCAAAACTGGCACATCGCCCTCTTTCGAATAAAAAAAGGATCATCAAAACCGGCCCATATTCTGGGGACTTATGCGGGGACAAATATAAAAAAAACATCAAAACAACGTACTATTGCACTACGCGCACCGTAAGATGCTTGTTGCTTCCTGTTTCTATTTTTTTTTTCGATGTCCTGATCTGTGTTTATTAGATTATATATTTAAATTCATTGATTTTTAGGAGCGGTTCAAAGTAGGAAACCGGTGGTCCAAATTACGAAACCGGTTGCCTGGAATGGACCGAAGTCGTTAGTTTAGTTTTTTTGAGATATTATTTTAATCACATATTTTATCAACACATTAAATACAGGATAAAATCTACATAAAATGTAGATTTTTTTCCCGTTTCTGTTTGCTTTCTTCAATGTGTTATGTCCGGGTAGGAGAGAAAAATAAAAAAGTGGTCCAACATAGGCAACCTTCCCCTACATTTTTTTCTATCATTGAGACTACCATGGTTAACATTTTACAACACGCGTAAAGAGAAGAATTCGAAATAATTTTTCTCTAAAAACTAAGCAACTTCATCCCCCACTTCTTACTCCTTTTTGCATAAGGATTGCAATTTTATCACATCTTTTACATTTCACCTTCCCACTTCACGGTTACACTTGACTTTTTCCCAAACAAAAGAACGAGGTTTATTTACCGGTGGTCGAATTTTACTCCACCCCCATTATACACAATCTCGAATAAAATGACACCAGCCTTATTCGAGCGTCTTAGGGTTACAACAGCGGAGCGAGGAAATTCTCGACTTTCGTGGGACGTCTGACGCAGCTTCGCTTATCTAATAGCGTCGCGGCTCCCTCGAGCGCGTGAAGAGTATCGGGAGACGCGGGAGACACAGAAAAAAGGGGTGCTCTAAATCGAACAAAGGCTTTCACGGTAAATGGTGGCGCGTATATAGCAGCCGCGGAGGCCCTTTCGCCGAGCCATCCTCTCGATTACGAGCCGTTCGGAAACTTCTTTACGACGGATCCAGGGCGACGACGTCGGGAACTCGCGGCGGAACGGCGCGGAACGGCGACTACGTCAGCCCCGAAATGGCCACGGGGAAGTGCACTCGCGCGAAATCCTTTCGATGGACGCGAAAACCTCGACCTCCCTGCCGGAGTTTTATCGTTGCCAGCTGGAACACGTTCCCCACGGCCCGCGGCGTCGTTCTGCGAAAACTTCGACGCTCGACGGGCGTGTGTTCAAGCGGTGTTACAACGTCGAGCTACGCCTTTACGAGTTACACGACGATCGACGGTGTTGGGAAATCACGGCAACGTGTTCAGGGAAAAAAAGTGTCGGGATCGCTTCGCGGATATATGTTCTTCGCAGCTCTTCAACTTCTTCAAACGTGCGCCTGTTCTTTTATCGCTTCGCACTTCTCCTCGTCCTTTCCTTCGTTCATTTATACTTGGGATTTCTTTCTATAGCTGTTGGGGAATTTTTCCTTGTGATTGGGGATTATATAAGCAATGAGTGTAAAGATTTAGGTAATTGTCACTAAATATGGGTTGCTATTTATATTAACACTTTACCGACCGGTAGCCTATTAATAGGCTTTTTCTCACCGACGCTTACCGACCGGTAGCCTATTAATAGGCTTTTTGTCCCCGACGCTTACCGACCGGTAGCCTATTAATAGGCTTTTTGTCCCCGACACTTACCGACTAATCTATCCTATTATTCAATTTTTAGGAAGACAAGAAAATGGACTAACCGAGTTGTAATGATTTTTATCAACTGTGCACTTTTCAATTCATTTGAAACATGTACAGTGCTAAATGGAAAAAAGATTACGTATAAAAATTTCATGCACAAAGTGGCAATTTCGTGGATAAAAGATTGTGAATCTAAGGAAAATGATGAAGATTTATCTAGTACAGTAAACACTTCTGAGCCCACAAAGAGAACACCCAGATTAGCCCATCCAGGAAGACTAACAAATCTCGGAAAACATAAACTTATAAATATAGTGACTAGTGATGGAAGTAAAAAAGGCCAAAAACAATGTAGAGTTTGTGCAATTAAAAAGAAAAGAAGTAGAACATGTTTTGTCTGTAAATTTTGCAATGTTCCATTACATAAAGGTGGCTGTTTTGAGCGATATCACACTTTAAAATAAATATTAAACTAAAAATATTAAAATAAAAAATTTCATTAGATTTACTTACCCTATAATAACAGAAAGTGAATAATATAGTAAGTACTTTTACAAAGTTTGGTTAAGCGCATATATTCCCGCGCGACAGTCTAAGCCGAAACAGACCCGGTGTCAGGGAAGTATTTGCGGCCGACTGGCCGGTGAGAATTGTGAAGGATCTTCAGCCTTACCGGTCGGTAAAGTGTTAAAATGCGAAGGTTTCAGATGTATCCAAAATGACAAATTCCTTTGCTCCATTCAGAAATTCAACACGTACCGACTAATAAACCCCTCTTTCATGAAACTATAAACTGTCTCTTGGTATCTATTATCGTAACGGAACCACGTCATCAATAACGATCATTGAAAATCTTTCACCTTCCTGCACTCCTTAATCGCAATTAAACCCCGTCCGATCCATTTTTCCATTAACCTCGCGTGAAATACTCCCCCCATTAAGCGATAACAATCAGCTAAAACTCGGATGCTACGGCACCCGCGGGTCCCCAGGATTCACGACGGCACGGTTCTTCCACGTATTTTACGGCGTTAGCTTAACGCCGCTGGATATACATCGCAGCGAGTCGAAGCGTTAAGGCGAAAGAAACAAATCGGATTAAGCGGAGGCAGGATCGAGCGACGGCGCAATAAGTATCGTCCGCATAGCGCGACGACGAACAGATTGCCCGGCCGAGAAGCCAGCAGAGCTGTCCGAGGCTTCGGCTGGCGTCGCGTGGGGGGGGGGGGGGGGGGTAGGAGGCTACGGAAGATAGATCGGGGAAATGAGAGAAAGACGAGGCTGATCAGCGCGATGTAATTTAAAAAGTTCCCTTGTCCCCGTGAAATTGATAAATCGCGCGAACGTCTTCCTTACCCGCCGACCCCCTGTCCCTCCTTCCGACCCCCCGTCGCGCCCTTTTCTTTCTCTAGCAGGCGCAATCAGCGGTAATCTGCCCCTACGAGCGATAAATTAAAAAAGTCCATTCTTCCATCGCGTTCGACCGTCACGCTGGAATTACGCAACGTTTCCTGCTTCGCCAACCCCCTAAACCCACCCCTTCTCGGATGAAAGTTGACAGTCTACGCCAACTTTCGATGAATACGTAAGCGGAACGCCTCCCGAAATGCTCGCAATTTCTCAGCCCTCTAATGATAGAGTGCTCGCGTCGGATGATCGAGGCGCCCTATTCCGATGATAAATCCCGCTGACGCTCGACGCCGTCGATGATAAACGACGCAGCTCGACGCCGAGGCCAGCGACTGATGTCTCATTGAATGTTCGACGCTTGAAAGTGACGCGCTGTACCACGGCGTTTTTTTAAACTATTTATTATGGGAGACGGCGCGCGTGGATCTTGGACGATGGCTGAGGTTTAGACTTAAAGCGGGCGTTTTATCATCGCGCCGCGATTTTAGTATTATCGCCGAGAGTATTTGGTAGTTCTCGATACGGTGATGACAGCAACTCCAAGGTATTTCCTTTTTATACATCCTTATCCCTCGCACCGTCACTTACACTGCAATAAAATGGATATTATTATTACACCCCCCCTGGTCCAATCCTCCCAGGTGCCATCCCCATTGTACCGGTCGCCTTTATATGCCGCGCTTCTCCCACGGCAATAACGCGGCCGTGTTCGCGAATTCCGCGACGCAAATCCTCCGGCAAATCTCGCATTCGGAATTTCCTACGGGCGGGCATAATGTACACGGCGCGCTGCGCCGTCGCGTCTCGCTTAGGGTTTAAAATGTAAATGCTCGAGCGAAAGGCTCGATCCCGGCCGTGTATTAAACATTTATTCGCGTTTGTCCCGGCATTAGCGGGCTATATTTATGCGTATCGCGTGCACAGCCACGGGGGTCCATCGTGGACGGGGGCGCGCCCGAGGAATATCGCCGCGGCAGCAGTTCGCGCGAATAAATTCGCGAGCAGCCGAGCTCGGTATCCGAGCCAGCGAATATCGGTCGTATTTCATCCAGGTAGAGACCGTCCTAATGCACGGTATAGAGCGTTCCCCCGGATAAAGGAACCGCGAAAACGTTTCCTCGTGGGTATTAGCGTCATCCCTTTGCCGAAGATTGATGGAGCCATCCTGACAGGATCCTCCTTCGCCTCTCTGTTTGCTCGTCCCCCGTTCCGTGCCAACGTCGTAGCGGTTGTATAAAAAAAAAAATCACCACCCCCATCAACCGTCTAGACCCCTTGCTCTTGCCTACCCCATAAATGGTTACAGGTCATGTCGATATTTATCACGAGCTCGATCGTCGACACCGGGGGAGGTTTCAGCGCGGAGAGAGACACGTTTCGAGTGGAAGGAATGGGACATGATTCTGTCGATAAATTCTTAATAAGCTTTGGGTTAGAATCTGGTTCGCAGGCGGAGTTTACTTGATCTCGATGCAGAGTATTTGTTTTCCTTTTGGCTTTTATTTTTTATTTTATTTGAATTTGTAATTATTTGTATTTATATTCTCTTTCTATTATTATTGTATCTTGTTATTATGTCGGGGCCAGATATATTGGCCGGTGAGTTTCGCGAGGGGTATTCTCCCACCACACCGTTGGTCTGCCTCGGTGCTCCTTTTCTCAACGTCTTCTGACTCGCTCTCGCCTTCGCAGAACAAGAGTGAGCCAGAAGTGGTGGGGATGATGCCAAGCTTCTGGCGTAAAGGCCAAACCGAGCTGTCAGTGAAGAAATACACATATCAGAATAGGTGTGCGTTAGCTCCGAAAAAATTCAGGAATTTTATTGGTCAAAACATTGAATCTTTCTCCATAGCTTCATCTCGTATTGGTTTACGCACAGCTTCGTAACAACTATTACGCTCAGAATAAATAACAACCACACGGCTACGTTCAGACGGAGCCGAGCAGCGTTTCTGTTACCCCACCATACTCTTCGAGGGCAACGCAACTCCAACTGACAAATCCACGATCGTCAGATGGTAAGGTAAATGGCCCAGTACTTAAACATGGCCCAATAATTAAACATCGAGAAGAAATTTTATTGATAATAACAGTTTTACTAATTTGCAATGTTTAAACTGTTCGAAATATAATTGCAAAATGTATAAGCTTTATATAGATACAATTACAAGCTTACATAACTGAATAGTTATAACATGCAAAAATATTATTGTACAGTAAATCTTCAACAGTTTCAATCTCGCTTCTTACCTAATGGGCTCAAGCAAGCGAGAGAATATTTTTGTTAAGGTTGTAATTAATTATTATTTTATCATTTTTGAAATAATACAGTTGTTTTGGATTTATTATATATTGAAGATTTGAAAATTAATTGCATCTCTTAATAATTTTTTATTTTTAATATTGAAATTGTTGCGTTTATCCAATAGTACACGATGACATGACACGGACCAGGTGTTAAACGCGTGTTTAATGGTTATATAAACACTGGTATTGAGTGAAGTTTTAAAATTATTAACATTTATTGTACCAAAGTCCTATATATTTACGTTAATAATAACTAGACAAAAATATAATACTGTTTAAAAATTATTAGGATAATTAATCTTAAACTCGTCATAATATTAGCAGAACCTAAAATTTTGTAATATACTTTAATCATTTTTTTAACTTATACTTAATTTTTTTCAGACATAAAGTCATGCCGAAGATTTAACACAAATGTATTATAAATAAAATGTTTTTATTACCCCAAAATATTACCATATTGATTTCTTTTCATTTACTGATAGAAATAGTTAAATTAAATATATATTCAATAATTGGGACACTGATAATTAATAACTGGGACACACTATGAATTTCATTTAATTACTGGGCCATATGAATAGTTTCATGTTTTAATTAATTTAAAACTTTTCCTTCAACAAATGTAGATTCTTCTTACGCTATCCGAAAGTAGAAATTTTACGCTTTCGAATAATTATATTTACTTATAATTTTATACTATTTAAATATAAAAGAAATTGCAATTACTTCAACTTCTTCCTTAACTGTTTCACCATTGGGCCATTTACCTTAGTGGTTGATTTCTCCTCGATCGCTGTTCGCGAAAACGAATTCTCCGGCCAATATATCTGGCCTCGACCTTAGTCTCGCTGTTAGATTTAAGAGCACCAAATTGCTGAATCGTGCCTCTTACTTCTCTTTGTGCTTTTTGGGAATGTAATGAAGTCGTATTAGTATTATTATTATCTGTTATTTCGGTGGCATTTTGACGTAGGTGGTATGTATACCTTTGTAATAGGAGTCTCGTGGGTTTTCGGCTGTTTCGTGATGACTGTATGAGAAATTAAATTCCCCAAAGCGTACTTAATCAGGGATCTAAAAATTTCTCTAGCTGTAATTATATCTATTTATCCATCTCTATTTACCTATCTCTAACACGAATTTATTTGGTATGTCCCGAAAATTTTCCCACGTTTCTATGACAGCCCATAAACACCGTGCAACGTGACATAGTAGTCGCTGTTACAGCTTACCGATCGCAAGCTTGTTAAAAGAACAGCTTCGACAGCAAGGGGATTTATACCCAATCCCATTCGTGACAGTCGTTTCTATAAATATACGAAGATTCTGTGTAAGTTACACGTATTTATGACAGGAACGTCGGTGGGATTCGAAACGTTCGACTCGAAAGCGACGAAGCTCTCCCGTCTTCTCGGCAGTAGATTTGTCCTCACGCGCGGCTCAATAAATTTTCCTCGATCTCCTCCGGGAGCGTACGAGGATCCTCTCGCTGGAGGATCCTTATAAACCGAGAACACTCTCTGGACGAAGAGGACTAACATTCTCGGTTGTAAAAAGGGAAGGGGATCGATTCCCTGCGCAAGTGCTGAGCTGGATGACTTGTATCGCGAGAGCAGTAGTGGCATTAGAAAGATTTAGTAGATTGCAATTTCCCTTCGATACGGTTTGAAGATCAACAGCCACTCTTTAATAAGAAATACACTCCTGCCTTACATTCGATCAACAGTTGTCCGTACTTCCCCTTTAAAAGAAGCTACAAGCTAGATTAAAAAGTACAGATTACCAGTTTTAAATATAGGCTAGGCCAGGGCGAATCGAATAACAGGGCGAATCGGATCAAAATAAGATTTAGTCCATGTTACTTACATCGCGATAGAAATGATCATTCCGATCGTTCGTAGTACCTCGTCCCACTCCCCCGCACCTACTGCTTAAGCTCGTTAATTGTTTTAAGTCATTGTTTAGAGCTGGCATACGTTTTCAGTGAGAACGTTGAGTGCGAACGTTACAATTTTGGCCCGTATCTAACCCACGTAATCTGCAATTTCTTATTTAAAATAAAAAGTAAGCTTGAAGATTCAAATCTGCTTATTGTTATTAGTTTGCACGGTGTCCAAGTTTAGTATTTGATGTATTTTAGATTATTATATCATAATATGTTTATGTAATCTACAATCTTTGAAATACTTATAAATGAGGTTAATCGGATCACGTTGTTTGGAGCGAATCGGATCACTCCTTTTTTTTCATTTGAGTATTTTTAAGATTATAAATATGATAATTGTTTATATACAGATGGCTCGTAAAAATGTTTCGTCGTTTATATACAGATGATTAAAAAAAAAATAAAGGGAGCTGTGATAAAAATTAAATCTAAAAAATGACGAAAAATATAAATAAATTAATGGTTTTAAGAAGATGGCATTGTATTTACTGCGGTGAAAAATTAATTCGTCCATTTTCAGAAGATTGTCTGAGAAGAGTTGTGCCACGAGAATTGTGCTGATAGAGGCGGCAAAAACCGGCAATATCCTTCCGATCTATGTGCTAAGTAGTGTCACTTGACTTCACTGTCATTAAATTAGATTTGTTTAAGTTGATTCTAAAGATTTTGTTATGAAAATTACAGTTTTTTTTTCAGAAATTTCTGAGTGGTCCGAAATTTGCCCCGAAACTTGGGGCAAATCGGATATTTCTCACTTTTTCGTTTCTTGTTTATAAATGGAAGATATTTATGTTTAGTTTCAATTTTTATATATTCACGTCCAAGCCAAAGGTGTACTGGTCACGAATATATAATAAAAAATTAGTTATTTAATGTTTGACTATTATTTTTTTACCATCAAACACAAAGTGATCCGATTCGCCCTGGCCTACCCTATCAGTGACTAACTTCTTATCTTAAATACTCTTCCTCGTATTTTTATCAAGCAACAACGATCACCACTGGACCAAACGTGCCAGATTTATACGTACGCCAAAATCTAATTACAGAAGTCTCGCTGCAATCAAAAGGAAATTCAATTGTCCAAGTGTGATAACGATCATTGATAGCCTAATTACCTGTTCCTCGGAGCAGGTGCGGTATCGATGACATAAACTACCCCCGAGCAATCAGGCGGCAAATGGGTTAATGGGCTAGCCGAAAACGATAGTCTACAGGATGATTCACACTTCTGACAAAACCCCCGCCGCCCCTCGTTCAGGGGTCGTTTCCACCCTCAGCCGCCATCCCAGCGTCCCGTGCACGCGCGTGTTCATCCAACTATGCCGATGCGAATTTCGCGAAGCTGGTAAACCTGCCCATTCTCTGTTTGCCCGGAAGTTCCGGCTGCTCGTTCGACAGGGGAGCCTCGAGTTCAACCTCGATTCGTCTATCGAGCTACCATCTCGTCGATTAAACTCGTCGAACAAGCCGGCAAAGGAAAGGGGGAACGGCGAGGGGGGATGGTCGAAGGACCCCAAAATCCGGACTGAAGTTACGCGTACGCCGAAGTTTGCTCTGGAGGGGCGGTTGGCGTTGAAGTTTTTCAGAAAACTGACCATTTGCGAAGCTCTAAAGTGTAGAGGGAACTTTCGACGTGAGAAGCTTATATCTATACCGTCACATTCGCAGAATCTCGCATAGAATGGTGCACTGTTGCCTGGATCCACATTTTCGTCAGTGTCGATGGAATGAACTCTGCGGTCAGTTCACGTACAAGCTGAATGGACCTCGGACACGAGATACGAAGGCGGTTAGGTACGGGGCAGTTGATTGCGACGACAAAGGCCCAAAATTTATCCCCGGCGTTACAACAAAGACGTAATCGAGGCAATGGGACAGAAGAAACGCGGTTATTGACGCGGCGATCGAATCAATCGAGCGAAGCCAGCTCGACCATGCCAGAAACACCAAGTGGTTACCGGTG
The DNA here is from genome assembly GCA_944738655.2 of Andrena hattorfiana. Classification (NCBI taxonomy): domain Eukaryota; kingdom Metazoa; phylum Arthropoda; class Insecta; order Hymenoptera; family Andrenidae; genus Andrena; species Andrena hattorfiana. The sequence continues at coordinate 67,538,539 of OX122891.2, read as the reverse complement.
AAACGAGGCTGGCCGAGGGAAGGGTCGCGGGACAACGAAGTCGGGGGGGGGGGGGATTGATGGAGAAGGAGGAGAGGGGGAGGGAAAGCAGACGGGCCAGGAATTTATCATTTCGTAGCTGAAGTGCCGTAGTGGCGACAAGGCTGAAATTGCAGTATTTGGGAGTCGAGTGGAGGCTCGAGCGGAGAGGAATGGAGTGGAGATTGGAGGGCCACGAGACAGCGACAGAAATACAAGGGTGAAGGTGGGGCGGCGACGGTGGTTACGGCTGCGAAGGTCGTACCTGTCTGTGGAAAGGGACGGGCAAAGGGGCAGCGGGGAAGGGAGGGGGCCGAAGAGGGCGAAGAGGACAGTCGAATGGGTAGAGACGAACGGTTAGACGGAACTAACGGAATTCTATTAGAGGGACGAGGACGGACAGGAACAAGCTGCGATCCTAAGCGACGATTCACCGGTAGCCACTCGTGTCGTCCTCCTCCCGGCCCCTCGCATCTGCCTTCGATCTTTCTCCTCGTCACTCTTTAGACATTGCTGACAGTAGTCGGCGCGAGCCGAGAGCGCGGCCAGGCTGCCTAAACCTCTGCCTACACCACTACCGCACTGCGACAATTTGATAGCGCGATCGGAGGGCGGAGAGAGGCCCTCGAGTATATCTCCTCCGATTCCACCCCCTGCGCGAACTCAACCCCTTCCTACCCTTCCGCCACCCCTGCCCGAACACCAGCCCAGAAACTCGACCATCCCAATGAAATCGTTGGCCCCCTTGCGATCAACCACCGCGAACCCATTACGGCCGGCTGCCCCGTGGCCCGTAGCTTGCAGCGGGCACATCGACAGGGAAATTTAGTTGCTCGGGCGGCGCCATAATTTTGCGATACACCGAAGGAGAAATATAGTCGGGCGAACGATGAATTGTTGCGGCTGGAAGGGTTATCTATGGTTCCAGCCGCGGCTCTATCCGCCAGTGAATTCGCGCCGCCGTCAAGCGTTCTCGTTACTTTGATCTTAATTTAAGATAGCCGACCGCCCGCCGCTCCGCGGCTATCCGTTCGCCGCGATCGTTTGCGTGCCGCTTCGATTCCGGTCCACCCGCTATCCGCCGCGCCGGCCGGCCGGGCAACTTAACGCCACCCTCGCCGTCGAATCTCTATGCAAAACGACGAATGCTGGATCCGCTGGAGGGACAGAGCGCGGGCGGGGAAGGGAGCCCTCCGCGGGAGAGGCTCCTCGGAGGCACGTACGATATTGAATCCGTAACTGTACAGATCAAAGATATCCACGCACGAGAACCTTCCAATTACGGTCGCCCAGAAGGCGATTTCTTTTCATGCGGGGCGGGGGGCACTCGGACCTGAACGGGGAGGGTGAAACAGAGATGGGGAGAAACGCTCGACCGCGCGAGATGCACCGATATACACGTGGGGGATGGGGTAGACACGGCGGACGTGTGGAAGGCGTCAATAACGCTCGCTTCACAAAGGGTCGCGACGGGAGGATAAATCGTCGGAGAGGCACCGACGCCGCAGCCTTTGTCGGGGCGACCATCTCCAGGCGATGTTCCTACGGCCACGCCCCGGATACCTTTGCCTGCCTCGTGTCAATGGAGACGTCACCTTATTAGGATCCACGGTAATTCGTCCACGATGGGAGCTCGCTGATCAGGAGTTCGAATATAACCTGCAGCGTCCGGCTCGTTCTCGAGACGCGCAACATGGAGGGTGCAAACACAGCAGCTGATTGCGACGCGGGGGATTTGCGTGTGTGTTCGATGCACCCGATGGTCATGGGGCAATCAACGTTTTATGAATATTCATAATGAGACGATAGTGGGTAAGATTGTGGGAGAAATTCTTTTTACGAAAATCAACGGGTTTGTATATAATTTATAACGCGAAGAGTAAGAAGGTCTGATCATACACTGGACGTTTCTACTTGGCAGTATCATCTGCTAAGGAAACGCTGCGGAAAAGGCAGAAAAGTGAACTTATCCTCTGCTTTCACAAATTACCAAGATAGTCTTTATAAAATTATTATTGTTAAGCGTCTTTATTGTACAAGGATGCAAAATAGGAATAAAGAAAGAAAAAGGAAGAACTCGGTTAGGTTCTGTCGGGGACACAAGTGCCCTCTTTAGTTAAAATGTCCTAACTAGCATTTTGAAACAACCGAGAAAACTGAAGTTTTATCATTTACTTTGTACCGTCCTTATTTCTCTTCATTCAAATTAGAACATGTTGCCATTATTTCGTAACAGCTTAATATAATTTTTTGTAATAGGTATACCGGTAGGTAATGTATTATTAACGTACCAATTAATTAATTGTTTTAGATAGGATATTTTAACCATTTGGAAAAAAGTTAGGTTAAATACATTAGACTGTTTATAAATCTTTAGGAAGCACGTAGAGTTTTCTAACTTTACTTAAAAGGTAAAAGACGTGTGGAACTTTGAATATTTCTGCATATCTCAAAAAATGAGAAAATGCTAGATAGGACAGTTTAACTAAGGAGGGCAGACAAACCGCAGTTTTTTGGCGTGAATATTCGGCCTGATGTTGTATTGTGGAATGGATGAAGTAGACAGAGTAAGTTTGAACGATTATATTGAAGTTTGATATTGATATTGAAGGAGTGAGTTTGATATTAATATTGAAGGATTATTTTATTGATTATTGTAAACTCACTTTCGAATGGCACCAGTTTCACAGTTCTCACTGGACGCAATCCAAAGTTATACTAGCCCAAAGCCCGCCAGGCACGTCACAATTCTGTCATTACTTACATATTGCTGACCCCATTCCCACGCTCACTGCGGTTGGGCACTCGGTCCGAAGTCATCTCAGGTACCGATACCCTTTGTCTACGAGCTGGACCCACCTGTATTCATTTGTTTTTTGCATTTTAATCACTGAAAAAATAAGAAGAAAATGAATTTTTTTACATAAAAATATAAAACTTTCAACCATTTTTAACGATATCAAGAAAACGGGATATTTTTCCTTCAACGGGATCTAGGTGCCAGCGCTAAAGGGTTAAAGATCTTCATAGATCTTATTGTGACTCATGTGTTTCAGTTAAAATAAAATTCACGACGCTATATTTATTGTTTGGATGTTGTTTTTAGTTTCGAAGTTATAAGGCGAAACATTATCACCCATTTTTGTCACGATTTCCGTAACGCTCGACTTTTCGTGCATGCCCCTCAGTACTATTCCGATTTCAAAGACGTATTCACGTCAAAAGGGAAGTAAATCTACGTCCCTTCACTCACAAATAACTAATAAATTGAAATCGCAACACTCTATATTATAAATAGATTCGTTCCAAAGACAGTAACCCTTAACCTTCCTCATTTTACGCCCCACGCTTAATCATATACTTTACTCTCTACTCGAAAGCAGCCCGACGCCAGTCGCACAGGTAGCCGCGATTTACGAGAAGTCATTTTCCCATTAACGAGGCGTGTACGTTTCCGAGGGTGGCTGCAAAGGGAACGGAATCACCCCTTCCCAGCGTTCACGGCGAAAGATGTTGGAAGCGCTACAGGGACGTCTAACGTGTCTGCGTAACGCCAGTTGCCGATCCCTTCCGAATTCCAGCCGGAATGCGGAAAGCCCGCGATGCGTAGCTACCGAGAACGATGGTTGGTCGGCTCGTCGCGCATCGACGCGAAGGAACTGCGGCCTCCTCCTACCCCTCTCTGGCCCGAAGCTGAAACTTCAGACAAACTCTGATTGCCGTATGCAGCACCCCATCTCCCCGTTGCACACCCCGCTGTGTCTGCTCCCGTTCGCGGAACCCCGAGCGAAACAGTCTGCGCTGAAGGAAATCCTCAAATGAAGTTCCGACACGGACAGCCGCGGCTCGGTTGCCTGCATGCCGCATTTACATGCCTGTTTCGCCTGTGTGCTCCGCGACGACCAAGCGATTCGGTGCGCACCGCTGCCGGGGCAAACTTTGCATACGTTACGGATGTATTTTACGTACCTGTTATACTTAAATGACATCCTGCGTTCGAATGGCCGCGTTTATGCGTGAGCATAACCACTGAAGTGGTAGAGGTTGGAGAATGGAGGGTGTAAGGTACATATGTAGAATAGGAAAGTAGGAAATGACAGTGCTAGTGGGCTCTTTATATAGTTATGTTGAGCTAGCAGACCCTGGCTTAAAGTAAGTTTACGTCGGAGCTGCGATAGAAACTATAAGATCATCGATCGGAAGCTTGCATCGTTGGGCATCTCTTATAATCGTAGCTCTGCTCGCTGCGTCAATGTAATCACTTTCATTATAAAACTATGAAATGTATTTCTACGCTTCGCTCTCATTTAAACTTACCCTTAGATGTAAGGGATATTAGGTTGTATAAACTATATCCCCGTCGTCAGGATTCGTAATAGGACGAACGCGAAATTTACGCGAGTTTACGTGGCGAGGTGACCTCTTTGGTCACGGATAGTTGGAGAGTTTTCGAGTGACTCTATTAGTTTCCACGCCGTCTACAGTTTCTGCGCGAAGGGCCAGCAGGGCTCCCTCCATTTACCTCATTTTGTTCCCTTCGCACTCGATTCCCCATTGTTATCGTCACTCGCCGGCAGGGCCAAGCGAAGTACACAGAAAGTGGGCGTCCTGAAGCCCAGTGACAGGGTCCATTAGAAGCGGTTTACTTAGGTCCTTTAGGATTAGTCCCACCTCTGCTTGCGGCCTCCTCGTCGTCCCCGTCCTCTTCTCTTTATCTTCCGAGGCGCTCCGACTACCGTGTCTGGTCGCTATTCTATCACCGAGGATCCCATCATCCGGCAAGAAACACCGGGACAAGCACAAAAGAAGCATCAACGCAATCGCGACCGGACGAACTGGAGAAATTAAGGCGGATTCACACGCATCGGTGTCGTGGCGATTCAGTGGCGTTGGTGTGAGTGGTAGAAAATATGCTTCCCCTGTTTTGGAATGGAGCAGTTCACACTTGTCCGTGTCAGTTACTGACACTGACACAAGGAGACTATTCTGCCCCCTTTAGTTAAAATGTCCTATCTAGCATTTTGAAACAACCGAGAAAACTGAAGTTTTATCATTTACTTTGTACCGTCCTTATTTCTCTTCATTCAAATTAGAACTTGTTGTCATTATTTCGTAACAGCTTAATATAATTTTTTGTAATAGGTATACCGGTAGGTAATGTATTATTAACGTACCAATTGATTAATTGTTTTAGATAGGATATTTTAACTATTTGGAAAAAAGTTAGGTTAAATACATTAGACTGTTTATAAATCTTTAGGAAGCGCGTAGAGTTTTCTAACTTTACTTAAAAGGTAAAAGACGCGTGGAACTTTGAATATTTCTGCATATCTCAAAAAATGAAAAAATGCTAGATAGGACAGTTTAACTAAGGAGGGCAGTATTGACGACATTGAGTTGCCACGGAACTAATATGTGCGAATTCGCCTTTATCCGTTGTTTCGTGGTAGCTTGCACCTTTCAGGCTGGGGAGTACGGTAGACGTGTAGGCTACATTATTGGGGAATATCTAGGTGATGCCGAACTGTTTTACCTCATGAGGATCTTAGGGGATACTGACATTTGCCACAAACTGGTGTAGCAAGAAAAGAAAGAGTCCGAACGTTTGGTCCGCGGAATCTACGTGTAAATTCTCACTCAACTACCGATTCCTATATGTTCCGTCCTACCCCTTAACATCCCCACGTCTAAAACAAGGTCTGCTATGTAGTTAAGCCTTCCTAGCATCTTTACTATATCCAGAAGAACACATACTCCTGCTCCATTTTCTCCTTTTTCGTCCTTCTACCTTTCAAACCCTCAACTCATTCTTCCTCAAGTGACAGCATTCAGGATATACCCGATAGAGACAGTGTTGATTCGAGTGTAGATAGGAAAATATGGAGCATAACTGATTATGTTCGAAGTAGACAGTGACGAGCTGCAAGTGTCTCATCTGAAAAGCTCCTTGGTGAACAATTTCGTCTCAAGACAGGCAGGAGTGCTTACTTTCTGTGCGATATACTATGTACTTGTAGTTACCACATATAAAAGAAGATAAATTGTTATGCCGCGGTTCCCGAACGAAAAGTTCGCAGGCCAGGCTATAGAAGACTTGCTGGAATGGCGACGAAAGATTCCAAACAGGGACGTTGTTGCAGTTCGCGTTCAAAGCGCTGCTTCCGTCGAGAGGAACTGTCCTTAATTAAAAAAATTTCCCTCCGCGTCTCGAAGTAACTTCCCCTTCTCAAGCTGGGCCTTAATAACTGCGCGAGCAGCCAACACGGAAGTTTATTACGTCTAATACCACGCCGAGAGGATGAGATTCTTTCCTCCTGGCCGGCTGTTACTTGAAAACTCGCCTTTCCTCGCGCGACGGACAATAGACCACGTATATGAAGCCTGGCGACGAAACACGAGGGAATTTAGCGTCCGCGATATTGCCACTGACATTACGGAGCCAAGAGAAAGTACAGTGTTTGACAATTAAACTTCTGATTCACGGTATGAGTTTAAGGAAAATTACGTTTCACATTCTTTAACGTAATCCGATTGAAACGCCACGAACTATTCTGCTCGCTAATCAAGTTTTTTGGCTTCCTGGCCTATAATGGCAATAGTAGTAGTCATTTAATGTCCTTGGTGTCTTGAAATCTATCTTCCAGTGTAAATTTCATTTTGGCCACAAGAAGCAGGTGTGTAAATAAATGAATAATGTAAGAGAGTGATTTTGTAGTTGGTACATGAATAATAATTTAATTCTGGAAGCCCTAATATCTCCAAAACTGCTTTACTGTTAAGATTTCACTATATCACATAAAAGGAACTAAGTAATTTCTTCGAATTCTGTCGAAACAATACACATTCGCCCACCTGGTGAACTCAACTTACTCGTGACTGATTACCGCAGTAAAGAAAGCTTAACCTCTTGAGAGATAACGAACATAATCCCTCTGCCCTTACACATTAGAGATACAGAGCCCAAGCTGCAAATATTAAAATACCAACACGCTAAACTATATCCATAATCTATGAATAAGTGAAACCCTACACGTGCAGCTACCATACGTGTTTACAGATTTTCTTCCGCATTGCACGTCCACGTAATCTCCAAGAGCCTCACTCTGCTCAATTTAGCGAAACGCTTTAAGGGGTTACGCGTACCTGCAAAATTCGGAAAAATGGATTTTGGGGATTTGACATTTTCTTAAAGTACAACATCTCAAAAGTATTGTGTGAAAGTTTCAATTTGATCCGATCAAAATTGGCGGAGCTGTGCGAGTTTTAGTATAGGCGCGTCCTGGAGGATGTAAACCTAACTTAAAACTTTAAACGCGTTTTTCTCGAAACTACATTTTCAGAAACGGTGACCAAAATATCTCGAGAACCGCTGCATCGAATGAATTCAGCTTTTGTAGGCTTATTCTATATATAAAAATCTTGTCCTTAATCGTGGCTTTTTCATTTCCGTTGCGTAGTTTTTATTTTACAGATGAAAAATGAGCGATTTTTGCGGCGAAAATCGATATTTTAATTTGAACAGTCGCCATTTTGTAGCAAATTAATTTTTGGAGATAATGAACGATTAAGGACAAGATGATTTAATATACTAACTAAATTCCTTCGAATTTTTCATTTCAGATGAATCAGGTCAAAGTTAGAATGATCACCGCAAACTACTGAAAAAAAATCGCTGTCGGGAGATCACTGATATTTTTTTTATTTATTTATATTTTTCATTGGAGTAATTACTACAAGTAGTATAAGACGCACACTTTCGAATACATGAAGATTTGTTTAAAAAAGTCTTCAAGTTTTTCCCCCAAAAAATCCCGAAAATACTTATGTTTTCACACCTTGCAGGTAGGCATAACCCCTTAAAGACTTAAGCATCCTTTAGCCAGAAGATATTGGGTCCAGTTTGACCCAGGATATAAATAAATTCGTTCACACAACACTAACCACCAAAATAAACTTCATTCCACTTTAACCTTATTTTCTAATATTCTTATTTTCCTACAACAGTGGCATCGATAACTTCGACTGATCACACGAAAGTCGACGGCTGGGTCAGTTTCCACTCCCATTAACTATCCTATTATACCCGTTCTAGACGATATTCTTTTTCCTCGAGCGATAGCGAAGTACTTTCCTCGATTTCCCAAGTTTTCCCTACTATTATTAATTACTCTCGGTAACGTTACGCTTGGGTCGAAACGGAGCCAGCACCGCCGGGAGAGTCACCAAGTAACATCATGAAACATTCGACGGGCAGCGTCCCAGTCGCCGCTCGCTCCGCAAACAAATTCTGTATGCACTGTCGCAACGGTCGCGTGTTTTCCCAAGGTGTTTTCGCTCCGCGCACGATCCCGTGGCCGGCTTCCACCAGCGCTCGTTTCCATCACTTTTTGCGCGTCCGTCGTCTCATTTGCATTCGCCGCTCGCGCCGCAGCTGGCTTTTTCACCGTCTTCATTCCGGATTTATGCCTGATTTATGCGCCGCCACTTTTTCCCAAACCCGCCCGCTCGAAAGCCTCGCGCGGGCCGACTTCTGCTCGCGATTCCGTCCGCGACGGCGGAAAATCGCGGGACAATTAACGCTTCTGCTCGGCGCCGGTATCCCTCGCGGCCGCGTTTTTCCGCGCTCCCGTTAAACGAAAGTTCAGCTACAGGGGAGGGAACGACGGGGGGCGGCGTTCGACATTCAGGCTGCCTGACTCGAGGAAAATTAAGTAACGCGCAGCAACGAACGCATTAGCATACCCGCCCCGCAAATTCCAGCTAAGCCGTGAGTAATTGCGAGCCACCCACGGGCGCCAATACGAGCGATGAGCTCGTGATCGTTTTCATCGAATTCTTCCGAGCTGAAGAAACTTGTTAGATCGATGCTGGGGTTGTTAGAGAAAGTAGCTCGCAATGTGTGATTTGCTTTGTGCAATGAAACCATGTAGGGAGTGTTGGAGAGGTATGGGGATGTTGGCGAGGCCCCTGGGAGTTGTCGAGAGGTAGGGAAGCTGGGGATAACATGCAGTAGAATTTTTGGACGCTAGTGATACAAGCCTTTGAGGTATGTAGGGGTGTGGTCAAATAAGTGCAGATGTGTAGTAGATGAGGAACACGTTTGATGGTTTGTATCCTCGGGCATATCGCCTTGCGCAGCACTCGAGGTGGTTCGTGGTTAGTCACTACATCTAGCCTAGCCACTATACATCATTGGTCGCAGGGGCGTTAAATCTTCCATCCTCCAAATAGCCGCAGAAGAAACCTATCGAGCAAGAACGAAGTAGACGCGTCTACACGCGAGTAAAGCGCGTTCGTAAACCTACCGACTTCCCAGGAAGATTGATCACCTATCCCCAACGATCGTCGGACGGTGAATCTGTGTTCCAGGAGCAGTCTCTCTCTTCCTTCCACGCCCTTAATAGAACGCGACGCTGGATGGGATGAAAAGTTGGAGGACGAGACTCGCGACTCCGACCGCGAAATTTGCGCAAGGCCGGGCGGAACGTGTCTCGATACTTGCCCCGTTCTTTCGCCCATTACCTATCCGCAAGAGGATAAAGTAGCGAGTGGAGTTAGCTGCGTAAATTGGCTTAAGGGATTCGACCCTCGATGAGCTTAATACTCCACGTCCTGCTCGTTATAGGTCCAATCTACGCGCGGTTCCACGGAAAATCTGGTCCCGCGTTGCATGCGCGCAACGTAACTCCTTCGTTACTGCGAGTTACGTGGAAAACTCCGGATTAGGGGCCCACTGTATCGGGGATATGGTGACTGATTTTTGACGGAGCGAAAATCGACTCGGATTAACTGCGAAATGGAAAATATTCTTGATTGATGTGGCCAACTTCATACGTGGGCAGACGGCAGCAGCGAGTATAGCTGAGTTTGGCGAACAGTCTAGTGGGAATTTAGGGTGGAAATTGATACGAATAGGTACGCATTGTTTAGGGAGATATCTAATGTTATAGTTTTGGAATATTGAAGCTGAAGAAAGGTCTTTAATCCTTAATAGGGTAGGCCAGAGCGAATCGGATCAAAATAAGAATTTAGTCCATATTTCTTAGATCGCGATAGAAATGATCATTCCGATCGTTCGTAGTACCTTGGCCCCTCCCCCGCACCTACTGCAATAGCTCGTCAATTGTTTTAGGTCATTGTTTAGAATTGGCATACGTTTTCAGTGAGATGGTTGCGTGGGAACGTTACAATTTTGGCCCGTATCTAACCTACGTAATCTGCAATTTCGTATTTAAAATAAAAAGTAAGCTTGAAAATTCAAATCTGCTTATTGTTATTAGTTTGCACGGTGTTCAAATTTTGTATTTGATGTATCTTAGACTATTATATCATAATATGTTTATGTAATCTACAATCTTTGAAATACTTATATATGGGGCTAATCGGATCACTCCTTTCTTTTTTCATTTGAGTATTTTTATAATTATAAATATGATAATTGTTTATATACAGATGGTTCGTAGGTACATAAAAAAGAGCAATCAGGGATTATGGTGTCAAAAAAAAATAAAGGAAGCTGTGATAAAAATTAAATCTAAAAAATGACGAAAAAATAAATAAATTAATGGTTTTAAGAAGATGGCATTGTATTTACTGCGGTGAAAAATTAATTCGTCCATTTTCAGAAGATTGTCTGAGAAGAGTTGTGCCACGAGAATTGTGCTGATAGAGGCGGCAAAAACCAGCAATATCCTTCCGATCTGTGTGCTAAGTAGTGTCACTTGACTTCACTGTCATTAAATTAGATTTGTTTAAGTTGATTCTAAAGATTTTATTATGAAAATTTCAGTTCTTTTTCAGAAATTTCTGAGTGGTCCGATTCGCCCCAAGTTTCGGGGCGAATCGGATATTTCTCACTTTTTCGTTTTTTATTTATAAATGGAAGATTTTTATGTTTAGTTTCAATTTTTATATATTCACGTTTAAGCCAAAGGTGTACTGGTCACAAATATATAATAAAAAATTAGTTTTTTAATGTTTGACTACTATTTTTTTACCGTCAAACACAAAGTGATCCGATTCGCCCTGGCCTACCCTACTTGAAGCGATAGTACTTTGAAATAAAAATCAATAAGGGGTCTGTATGATCAATTTGAGTGTATGACCTCCTAGATGTACCTATAGTCAAGAAATAGTTGAAACTTTCTTAGATTCTACTTCGCAAAGTCATTTGATAGACACTGCAACGCATGAATTCTAAATTAGCATCTTTGGAGTGAAACAAGGAGATTGAGATATATCCGACAGATTGCAAGGCAGATACAGAAGCCACCAGAGAAGATGGGAAGCGACTTATACACATAATCAACAGCTTGATTCCAACCGCAAACCACCGACGCGTGATGCAAGATATGCGTGTTTAATGCCTCTCTGTTCTGAACTTAACTCAATCTCAAGACCACCCTTCCCACATTCCTCAATCTTGCGACGTATCTAGAGTACGTCGAGAATATCGCTTGACAGTGGTATTCCACGCGTGTGTATACATGCTGACGACGATGCGTGCTAGCATTCGTGGACTTGTCCAATTCTCATTTCTTATAGAGAAACTTTTAGAGAGGCTTACAAAAGAGTCGCTTAAAATTAAATATTCCTGTATGGTAAATCCGGGAGACGCGGTCGAGCCGGAGAGTTGGCCGAGTCGCCATATTGCATACTCTATACGTAGAAACGCGTTAAAGTGCAGACCAATTACTTCTCTAGAAGCCAAACAATTGAATGAATAGCGTCACTTCGGTTCCTTCTGTGTTTTTCTAGATTTACAGGCTATAAAAGTTAAACTGAGGTTACATTTAACCTCTTTTGTCAAACAACGATGTACAGAATCGTATTTAAAATATACTTCTAAGATTATTTTCGATTAATGTTTGGGAATTATAAGATAGTAGAGATATCGAGGGACAATGCAGCCAAAGTATTTAGCCATATTAACTCTTCCTCTCAAAACTAACGAGAAGACCATCTCTCGCTGCAGAAAGGAGAGATAGTCGTGTTATGATTGTTTTATTATTTTTATTTATATTTTTATTTTTTATCATTATTTTATTATTATTATTGTTTATTTATTTGATTTATTCACTTTTGTATTCATTTGCCTTGCTAATCGCCGGTAGGTAGTTCGCTTTATCTTTCATGTGTTCTGTACTTGTTTAGCGTAAAAAAATTAAATATCAATGAATCTGTAGTTTTATTCACTCATAAATAATTTTGCTTTCTTCTTTGTTATTTTTCCATGAATAATTATGAGAGTGGTCTCTGCCAACGACGAAAACCATTTCTCCCGGCACCTCGGGGGAGGTGGTCAGATGTCATGATTTCAGTTTTCAACCCGATTTACAGTAAATATTGTCTTATAGCAAATATCGACCAGGTTTTTCTGAATCAGCATAAAATTCTGAACATATTAGGTTTGTTTTAATAAAATAAGCCACAAAATAGCCACTAGCAGATAGAAAATAAAACATCCAATATTTCTATTCTATTTCCCATTTGTTTGAAGTTTCCTATTTTGTAATGGCAAATACAATAGAAATATTGGATGTTTTATTTTCTATTTATTTATTACCGAATAATTAAACTGCAGTGAAACACTGGTTATTCGTATCTACTTAGTTTACGTAACTACTAATGGATGTCAACTTCCTGATTACCAATTTCTACGCCGCTACTAATATCTCGCTGCTAATAGACGATAACACAATCGGGATACGTATTTACAAGCAACTGGCGCCTCGAACGGCAAGCATACCCGTGAATTCGCTCTGGTATTTTCCCAAGACGTGCACGCCATAATAGACGTTTTCTTTGCTTTCTCAGTAAACAGTCCAAGCACAGAGCTCATTACTATACAGTCGTCAAGCGTGGCAAACAATGACGTTCGCATCCCCGGGGCTGTGTACGCAGCTGTTCCGCGAGACACGTGGAAATTAATAAGTTTTCGCGCTTAACGAACCACTAAGACGCGACGCCGACGTATACTCTGAAAACAGACGCGAATTAATAACGCCGAGCGCGCAGCGAGGGTGGAATTGTTGCAAATACTGCACCGCGAATTTCAGAGCGCACCGGGCAAACATTTGCCACGAAAGCAAGATGGAACGAAATTATCAATCGCTGCGGCGTCCAGCCGTCGACATCATCCACGGGATCGGGGCGGGAATACAAATAATTAAATTAATCTTTCGCCCGTATCGACGCTCGGCCTCGATTAACCGAGCAACGTCGAGTTAACACGCAAGGAAATCGTATTACACGTCGGATCCACGTGCAGCGTGTAGACAAAGCTTATTACAATGACTTACTTGTGCATTACCGCGGAGCAGCCACTCCAATTGCTCCCTCTTACGCGATCCCGTTGAGCACGAACGGCCGGAACGTTTATCCTGCTCCAGTGGCGGGGCCCGCATCCCGATTTCCCCGCCATCCATAAACCACGATCCGAAATTCCGACGCACCGCGGCCAGAGCGCGCAGGCTTATAGCCCGCCGTCCGCAAAACCGTAAACAGCCCTTAAACGCGCCCTTAATCCTCGCCCGCCGTGGCTTTCCACCCCTCTGCTTGTACGGGGTATCCGAGAAATAAGTGGCTAGTGGAGCAAGTTAAGTTTGGAGAAGGATTTTGCGTGTGAATGTTTCCTCGCAAATTATTTTTAGTGCGCAACGTGTTCAGCCCTGCAAGATTAATTATTGTCCTTGTTCTTTTAGTACAGACACCAAGTCATCGCACATACTTGTGCATTATATAAGGGAGCGTGGGGTAAAAACGAACGCGGGGTAATCGCGAATGCGATGTTACGGCGTTTTAATAAACAAAAGCGATGTTCCCTCTCCACTAGCTAATAGTTTAGGTCGTATCCAACGCAGGGCAGAAAGTTATAAATACAGAACGCTTATGCTATTCAAGATAAACACAATTTATTATTTTCATCATGTTTCAAGTAATATTTTGTCCATTTCAATTGCATGTAATTACTGTTGAATTAATGATACAATTATTTTTTTTTAAGGTGAAATAAAGTACTTTTTTACCAACATTTTGTGACCAAGGCGCTGCTTGAATTATGATTGTAACCTCTAAAATAAATTCTTTTTTATTTTGTGATGTCATGGAGCAATAACGAACAACTCGGATGGGGTAATCTCGAACCTTCGAGATTAGCAACGATAACCGATTTTGATGAAACTTTCAGCATGTATAAAACTTAATTAAATCTACAAAAGGGGTTTTTGAATTTTCATTACAGGCTCAGATAAAAAAGTTCAAAAAACGACCTTTACTACTTTTTTCGATATTCCGACCAATTGCATTTTTTTCTAACGCACAAGAAGAGGAATTTGAAAAATACATTAAGTATATATTGTAGCAACATTTTTTATGAGTTGACCATTGCAGCCGCGCTTTCTGTGCGACTTCTGCGATATTTAACACTGTTCGTGATTACCCCACGACAGTCGAGTAATCACGAACACCAAGGGTTTTGCTTTTTCACTATAAACTTGATTTTTATTATAATTTTTCAAAAAATCGTCGCAGTACTTTATAGACGAATAGTTTAAGTATGTTTGTAAATAATAAACAAATTCATTTCTCATATAGTTTTCGTTTTGTTTGCTTTTTTGCTTAGGTGTTCGTAATTACCCCACTCTCCCTTACTCCAGTTCTTTTATTTCTGTTAGTATGCTCCAAACCGTAGCCCCTCTAATATACTAAAATCCTTAAAACACGCGTGTGAATCTGTAGTAGTGCTTCAAATATCTCATCGATTACACGCGAAAGATTAGCCTGGACGTTGCGCGCCCATTTCGCGACACACCCCGTATAAGCGTAGACGCGTCCACGATGGGATCGTCTTCATAAATATCTGAATGTTGCAGCGACGCTCGGCTGGCGAGCCGATCGATCGGAAAGGAAGCATTTGCGAATCGATCGGTTCCGCGTATAACGAGTTCCTTGGAGCAATTTTTCCAGCGGACGGCTGAGAGGCGAGGCCCTCCCAGATCCCTGGCACGATTTTTCTCTTGTCTGAAGGGGAATTAGGAAAGCGCCTGCCTGTCTGATGTAACTAAGGGCCGCTCGTTATTGCCGAGATTCCACTGCGCGTCCATCTTTTTTCCTTCCTTCTCTCTTTACGCCCGGGCGAGAGATATGAAGTGGTGGGACCCGTGGAAACAAAGAATAAAGAATCACGCGTGCCGCGCGGTGGGAACTCGGGACGAGTTCAGAAGTTGCTGCGGGAGGATTACGACGCTGCCTGACGGCTGGCGTCGCGACGCCGCGCGCCGCTCGCTCACGTAGACCGCGACGCCGCTCTGTTTGCTGTTGGATATTACAAACGACGCGCACCGCGTTCCCGTTCCGGTGGTATTCAACGATTCCCGTCGCATCAAAAGGAGCAGGCTTGTATACCCCGACATTGTAAACGCGGGGAGTTACTTAGAAAGCGTAATACGTATCGAGAATCCCGAGGGAAGATCTCTCAAGAAAACGGAATACGCATTGTACCGATCTGAATTGTTGGAACGATTGCACGCGTCCTGAAGAGTATCGACTGCGTCTTGGAAGAAATATAGCGAAAAATGTAGAGGGCTGTTTCATCAGTTTTCTAGACGCAGGCTTGTACAGACTAATTATTATCCTTCGAATTAGCTCCGTCACTGAATTCACTGTGACGCATTTGGTATTTTCATTTCAAAAGGGTAATTCATTGGTAATTCAAGTTGACCGCGAGGGGCAACGATAATCTCGATGAAGTCGGAATCGAATCCAGCGAATTAATACGATAATAACCGGGCCGGGGATAGAATTTTCTTAGAGATCGACTTCCAATTATATCCGCCGCCGTCATTAAATCAACGAGATTCCGCGGCGATCGCGACGATAACGATCACCCCCGCCCTGCATTTTTATCTAATATCGAAATTCGTTTAAAACTCCTTACCTCCCAGCGGCCGATTATCATCGTCTACATCCTTCCTGGGGAACTTCGCGATCACTTCCAACAAATGGCCCCAATCCTTCAGGACTTGGATTAATTCAACGTATTTAACGAGCTCGAGAGAACGGAAATACAAGCTCAAATACTGCGGGTGCAAGAAATACAATAGCGTGTTTGGCGCACACTCGAGTTCTCTACAAAAATTAATTACGATGCAACTAACGAACAAACTTCTACACACCTTGTATATTTTAAAACAAGTAGGTAGGTAGGTACACACCAGGGGTTGAAACGGTTCCGAAAATAAGTGTTTCAAACTGTTATATATCGGTTCTGACTGAAACAGTTATGAAAGAACCGATATTCTGAATAACTGCTATAAGGAACCGAAATTTCTGGCTATATGGATTTCGGTTACGGTTCTGCAGAACCGATATTATATCGGTTCCGTAACGGTTATATAGGGTAGACCAGGGCGAATCGGATCACTTTGTGTTTGACGGTAAAAAAATAATAGTTAAACATTAAAAAACTAAGTTTTTATAATATATTCGTAACCAGTACTCCTTTGGCTTCAACTTGAATATATAAAAATTGAAACTAAACATAAAAATCTTTCATTTATAAACAAAGGACGAAAAAATGAGAAATATCCGATTCGCCCCGAAACTTGGGGCGAATCAGACCACCCAGAAATTTCTGAAAAAACTGAAATTTTCATAACAAAATCTTTAGAATCAACTTAAATAAATCTAATTTAATGACAGTGAAGTCACGTGACACTACTTAGCACACTGATCGGAAGGATATTGCCGTTTTTTGCCGCCTCTATCAGCACAATTCTCGTCGCACCACTCTTCTCAGACCATCTTCTGAAAATGGACGAATTAATTTTTCACCGCAGTAAATACAATCTCATCTTCTTAAAACCATTAATTTATTTATTTTTTCGTCATTTTCTTAGATTTAATTTTTATCACAGCTTCCTTTATTTTTTTTTTTTTGGACACCATGATCCCTGATTGCGCTTTTTTATGTACCTACGAACCATCTGTATATAAACAATTATCATATTTATAATCATAAAAATACTCAAATGAAAAAAAGAGTGATCCGATTCGCCCCACATAACGTGATCCGATTAGCCCCATATATAAGTATTTCAAAGATTGTAGATTACATAAACATATCACGATATAATACTCTAAAATACAACAAATACTAATCTTAGACACCTTGCAAACTAATAACAATAAGCACATTTGAATTTTCAAGCTTACTTTTTATTTTAAATACGAAATTGCAGATTACGCAGGTTAGAAACGACCAAAATTGTAACGCTCGCACGTAACCATCTCGCTGAAAACGTATGCCAGCTCTAAACAATGACTTAAAACAATTGATGAACTATTGCAGTAGGTGCGGGAGAGAGGGCTGAGATACTACGAACGATTGGAATGATCATTTCTATCGCGATATAAGAAATATGGACTAAATTCTTATTTTGATCCGATTCGCCCTGTGATCCGATTCGCCCTGGTCTACCCTATCGGTTTTATAACAGTAATGTATCCTATCGGGTATGCATAGCACGTTCCAAAATATTTACGATCAATGCCAATTTTTTTAATGGAAATTCGATTTGTTTGTAAGTCTTTTTATCGCTGGGCCTCTCTATCTGGTGTCTCTCTTTTTAAAACTCCATCAATGCAGGAAAAGCCGAAATGAAAGACAGCATCTGTAAATTAAGTACTGAAAAGAGAGATTCTAGATAGCGAGGCTCAGTGATGAAGGATCTTATAAACAAACGCGAAGAACGATTCTCTGGGTCGGAGGGTTTAAGGCCAATGGGCCAGAGTCACTCGTATTCCTGAGCTAGTTGCGAGCACGTGGAATTTAATACAAAAAGTTTTATATTTCCCAACAAGACATATTGTCGTCCTCGAGACACTATCTTTATTAAAAAAAATAGTTAATAATCTTCATAATTAATATAAAATTAGTAGATAGTAAGTTTGTAGATATTAGAAAAGTTATTGCTGTTAATGTTAGCAATAGTTTAAATTAAGTGTCAAATTAATATTAGACGTAGTGTATAATAGTTATTAGTGATATTTAAAAACATATCGACATAATGGGCCGAAAGAAATGCGACATTGTTCGTAACTATTTTGAAACGTGCGATGACAGCATAAAAATGCGATGTATAGTTAGAAGTTGCTCTGCAACAATTTCGGTATATAATTTACATTGTTTAGATTTTTAATAAGGTTTTAACTACTAACTGATTTCAAACTACTTTTGAGAATCAATTTATTCTTCACAGACTTATTATTTAATCATAATTTATGGTTCGCGTGGTTGAGGCGAGCCCAGTCCCATAGCGAGAGTTTACTGTATAACCGATATATAACCGTTACGGAACGGATATAATATCGGTTCTGTAGAACCGAAACCGATATAGGCCAGAACCCTTTTCACTCGTAACTGTTTCAAGATTATTTCGGTTCTCATAACTATTTCGAGAACCCAAACCGATATCATAACTGTTTTCAACCCCTGGTACACACACGTGCAACCAAAAAGAAAGTGATCCTAAGAATTAAAATCAGCCTCGATGCTCATTTCAAATCGTAGAATCACCTCCTTTTCAATTGCATCGCTTACTTCGACCCACCCTGTATGCCTTCCACCCTCCGGACGGATCCTGCAGGCCCAGCGACTCGAAACGCATGCATGGGAATGGAGGCCACGTGGCGATCGCGTTTCGATTCGAAGCGGAGAGCTGAATAAGGGACGCACGGGCACACGAGCAGACGAGGGGTAGGCGGGCGGGGGTGTGGAGGCGTCGCGACGCCGAGCAACACAACCACACCCTTCGAAGGACCTGCTGGATCGATAGGCACACTCTACCCTCTGCTAGAGCAGAAAGAGGAAAGTGGAGAGTGAAGGAGGGAGGGGGAGGGCGGGGAGGAAGAATGAGGCAGGAAAGGGGGCAGAGAAAGAGGATAAGACAAATTGCCAGAGATCTCACCGTGCTGCTTCTGCCGCTTTCTTTCTCTCCTCCTCCACCACCTTCACCACCATCTCCACCCGCCCGCCCCTTATCCCCCCGCCGTTCTTTTTTCAGCCAGCTACCTGCCACCGACAATTGATGTCGCGCGAAAACTTCTCCCTCGAACGCGTGCTCGCGGCCTTTTTCCACGCGAATTTTCAATCTCGGGGCATATTGTTAACGTAACGAGGTTACCGGAGCGAATTCACGGTGACGTCGTAATCGAGCGAGCCAGACGGGAAAAGGGATACAAGCGCGCCTAATCGAGTTCCGCCGCCAACGGACTCGGAGGGGTTCCATTGATTCCCTTTGGAAAAAGAAAAGGAACACCGTGACTAACGCTCCTTGCCAGGCTAACGAGCGCAAACAAGCAGCTACCAACCGAATGGTAATTTATACACCACCCACTCGCTCGCTGTTTATGCTCGCGTCGAGCACCGCGCAGCCATTTTGCAAGAAGCTGCGGACGGCGTAGCAACGTCGCGTCTGCGATTAAAAGCGACGGTCCTCGATCGAGAAGCGCGCGTCTCGAGCGAAGTCGAGTTCAATCGCGTTCGCGCTCCACGGAAATACATACCGCCGAGACAATCGGTCAAACGTACGTCCAATCGATGAGACCCTCGAGGACGATCCCTGGCCGCCTGCGGGCGTGGGCGTCGGCGAGCTTTAATTCGCGTTAGCGTTGCCGTCGGCGCGGTAATGCGATTAAATTTCTCCCGTTAACGAGAACTTTTCCATCCAGGCGACGGCCCTCCATTTTTCATTCGCCGCGAAAAGTTGCGGGACCGTGCAATTTCGCGGCAGATTTTCCACTCTTTCTAACGGCGTGTCATGTTCTTCGAGGCTTTTCACGTGTCGCGCCCGCCCTCCCCCCGTGTCTCCCGCTCATTGTTCCATTGTCGAGGCCGGGGAAAGCGACACACACGGCGCTCGCGTTGATCAGGATTCACACGTCGCGGGCGAACACTGGGGTGCGCGCGCGAGCTGCAAACCGCGCCAGTTGCCAGTGAAACGTAAATCAGAAGCTGTTCAACCACGGAGACAATGATCTCTCTCGTCCGGGAGATTCGGGGGACACCGGTGGCCCCTTTTGTCGCGGGAAGACTCCGCCAACCGTGAACCGAGTATGGAAACAGATCGTAACGGCGGTAACAAGCTTGCCCCCGCTCGAACGAACTGAGTAGCCCGATCCCCTGGTCCCTATCCAGTGGTAAAGAAGAAGTATCGGTGAAATAGTTGTATCGACGAGAAAGGCGAAGATATTACCCTAGGAAATACAGAACGAAAAGTAAAATTTTCCAGTTTGAAGGTTTCAGAACTTTCTTTTCAATTTGGAAACACACTTGTCAACTCGCCAACATTTACTCCAGAACACCCTACATTCATCAAACCCACGAATCACCAGACTGACAAAAAGAAAGAAAAGAAAGAAAGCCCAAAATGAAGGACCCAAACTACTCCCCATGAGATCCCTACTTGAGTTCCCCACAAAATCGTTGCCAGCACGGTCCTGCAGATCCTCGAACTGAATAATTCATTAAACGCGATCACAACTTCAGCCCCGATCTCGCATTACCAAAAGCTACACAGCTCCGGGTGCATGCAACGAGTTGGTACACGCAACGACACGATCCCAGATCCGAAGTCGTAGCAGATTTCACAGGAGCGTTGCATCCGCGTACGCCCGTGAATTCTATCGGCCCCAAGAGC
This sequence comes from Andrena hattorfiana, assembly GCA_944738655.2. NCBI lineage: Eukaryota > Metazoa > Arthropoda > Insecta > Hymenoptera > Andrenidae > Andrena > Andrena hattorfiana. The sequence goes on along the minus strand of OX122891.2, from coordinate 67,517,822 downwards.
GGCGTAACTTCGCGAATACGTCCCAAGGGATGAATCCTGGCTACTATGTAAGTTCCGACCTCCCTCGCTGTTACAGCGGATGTGGAACAGCGTATCTATTTCCCTCTATTGCCAGCGCGTAAGCGTACCGCCGAGAATAGAGATGCCGGGCCGTGGACATCTCAAAAAACGAGAGTGTCGTGGGCTCTGGACGCCGTTTAATCATCGCGGGACCAGCGTGACTCTAATAGCGACGTTTCGGCTTTTCTGATTGCAGGAGGTAGGATGGCGAAGTTGCGCGCGCGCGCGCGAGCCCAGGCCACCGCAGTTTCCAAGATGTTACGAGTTACAAGGGTGGAGCGCGGGACCAGAAGTTTCAAGTAAGTTTAATCTCTTCCTCAAACTTCGCCGTGGGATCCGCCAGCTTAATCCCGAAAAGGCATACACGTCGGTTTACGAATCGTTTCGCCCGACATCTGCGCCTTCATTTCCGCCGGATTATCATTGAAATCGGCGACTAATTTCGCGCCCGATGCATCTCTAAGCTGCCTCCTTCTTGTTTATGGAAAAATATCGAGATGTAAATGAAGGTAGATTTCAGAGGCTCGAAATAGAAATAGAATAGAAATTTCTCTCTTTACCTCTCCTACTATCGCTGAAAAGTTTAGAGTTTAGCCACCGCTAAATCACTGGACAGTCCTCTGCTTACCTCTAAACTGCTTCGATGCCACTCGTTGTCAGAATTTCTTACAAAGAATTTTAAATTCTGCTAGAACGAAGAAGGAACAGTGATCTGGTAGCACTACTCAGCATTGTCTACCTCGAATCGCATTGCAAGGACGGGCGTTTCGTCTAGGCGCGGTGTTCTAGTAATTCGCGTGGCGTTAATGACGCGGAAAGATCGATCACGACGGAAAAGAACGAAGTGTCGGATACGGAGGACGGTCCATTCGCCCCGCGTGGGATCACCGCGATACGATTTGTACCCCCCCACGTGTCCTCCTCTCTCTTTCTCTGCTTTTCTATCTCGAGGCGGTGCAGCGCGACCAAGGGACAAGAAGACGGGGAAACAGGGAAGAAAAACGACGGAGGGGGGCAGGACGGCCAGGAAAAATCGAAGAAACGGAGGGTCAAATGCCGCATGATGGATAACCCGGCGGGAGAAGGTTCGAGCGTAGAAAATTGAGCAGCGAACCAGAATCATTCGATTGTACTTCCTGCTCGTTGCCCCGTCCCTCCTTCGATCGTGGCTCGCCGCGCTCCTTCCATTCATTTTCCTTCCGCGCGATACGAGGTCGATAACTCTGATTCCTCCGGGCCGCCCCTGCGCCTGGCTCTTCCCGGTACTTTATTTTCGCCGCCCCCGCTCGATGACCGCCGTCCACGGCCGATTGCCGATGGAAATGCTTCCGAGGAATTCATGTACCGCGGTATGAAAAATTACTGGGCGCTTTCGCTTCGGCGAGATACTGGCGCGACGGTGTATCTTGGCCACTGAACTTCTGAAGGTTAAATTGGACGTTCAGAAATACTTGTTGAAGCGTAGTTGGTCACACGTGTGAGGAACTTTTGGAATTTCTGAGGAATCTTGTCGCGGCTGTTTGGTACAAGTCAGAATAATAAATATAAATTTCCACGCGGCGATACTGGATAGTTACTAACTTAACACAATCTCAAGTGGTGTGTAAGGAAATATTATTGAGGGTGCATTGCACCGCTGCCCTTATTCCGCACTTGTCTAATGTCTACACACCCAAAGGCCTTAAGGGAGCACTTTAGTGCGACCCGTTTTTCAACGCTATCTTCGGGAATTTATTTAACAAAAACTATAACTTTATGCTGTCTGGCGTTTTGCCTGCATATGAAGGTATGTTTGAAGTACAACTCAGAATTTTTTCCAGCTTTTTTACCGCATATATACATAGATATAGTCGGTGGCGCGAGCATCTCCCAAAAAGTTCTTTTCTAAAATGGAAACACTGATGTTTATTCTTTTTATTATGGTTGTCGCTATGATTGGAACGAAGGAGGCCCACTAAAAATACAAATTTGTAGAATGGTAGAATGGTAGCATTTGAAGAAAATGTTCGATTTTTACTAAAAATTTAGCGGTTTTCGTTCTGTACAGTTAATCTTTTACAAGATGAAAACTCGTCCATTTAAAAAACGACAGTTAAATTGGAGTACCCCCGTGTAGGGTAAATCCGGGAGACGCAGTCGACCTAATATAAAATGGCTATTAAAACTAATACAGATATTACTTATTTTATCAGAATAAACGTAATATGTTCAGAAAAACTGGTCGATATTTGCTTTAAGAAAACTGAAGTCATGACATCTGACCACCTCTCGCGAGATGCCCGGAGAAATGGTTTTCGTCGTTGGCAGAGACCACTCACATAATTATTCATGGAAAAATAACAAAGAAGAAAGCAAAATTATTTATGAGTGAATACAACTACAGATTCATTGATATTTAATTTGTTTACGCTAAATAAGTAAAGAACACATCAAAGATAAAGCGAACTACCTACCGGCGATTAGCAAAGCAAATGAATACAAAAGTGAAGAAATAAAATAAATAAACAATAATAATAATAAAATAATGATAAAAAATAAAAATATAAATAAAAATAATAAAAAAAATCATAACTCGACCATCTCTCCTTTCTGCAGCGAGAGATGGTCTTCTCGTTAGTTTTGAGAGGAAGAGTTAATATGGCTAAATACTTAAAATGGCTCTACTATCTTATTATTCCCAAACATGAAACGAAAATAAACTTAGAAGTATATTTTAAATACGATTCTGTACACCGTTGTTTGACAAAAGAGGTTAACTGTAACCTCAGTTTACTTTTTATAGCCTGTAAATCTAGAAAAACACAGAAGGAACCGAAGTGACGCTATCATTCAATTGTTTGGCTTCTAGAGAAGTAATTGGTCTGCACTTTAACGCGTCTTTACGCATAGAGTCTGAATTATAGCGACTCGACCAACTCTCCGGCCCGACCGCGTCTCCCGGATTTACCCTATATGAACTTTATTCATTGTTTTCAAGTGCAGAGTCTATCCATAAAGTGGGTCCTTCATATTACGGGACAGCTGGTATACGAATGTACCTTTCGCGAGTGACAGAAGCGTCCCACGTGGAAAGGGCTTAACAGTCTTCCAATCCCCGTCCAATACAACTGAATGCTCCACGTAACTAACGGACGATTCCGCGAAAGCTCGAATGGAAGCGTCTCCGATCCCCCAATTATGGTACGCCCATCGAATCTGGGAATTCGTTCAAGTTCGTCACGAAACCGCGCGGATCGGACGGCCTCCGAAGTTCTCGTGCGACGAAACTCCCGGCGTTATTGGGATTGTTGCGGGGCTCCCACGGGCGGACAGACGAATCCGTCGATAATCATTTTCCCGTGAACAGAAGTGAATTTCGCGTTCCGGGACGTGCTGAAGCGGGGGGCGAGGCACTCGGGCCGATTGCGGAAATGGGGACACGCGGTACACGACGAACTGATAACGGGCCGTAGAAGTTATAGAACAGGGCGTAAAGTTGGTACCTATGCTCTCGCGGGCTGACGCGAGCAAGGAAGCCGCCGCCGAGGAACAGAGAGAGAGAGAGAGAGAGAGAGAGAGAGAGAGAGAGAGAGAGAGAGAGAGAGAGAGAGAGCAAGAGCAAGAGCCCATCGTTGCACCCTTCGCCGCGAAAGAAGGAAGGCACACGAGGAAATATAAAGGTGGAACGGGTCTTACGTGTAACGGCGTCTAAGAGAGAAAGCAAGGCCGTCGAGACGGAGTCTCCGGGCAGTAAATACTTATCAGTGCCGCGCAGAATTCAGACGTGCCTGGATTTCTTTCGCCGGCGGTGGCTCTATAAAGTAAAATCGATCCCGAAGGAAGCGTCTATCCCGCGAGTAACAGCCTCGACCCCCGCCCGTTAACGGTCCTTATAAAATATTCCTATTATTTCCGTCGCGACGGGCGCGCGAGTCGTAAAGAACGCGTCGCGGAATGACGGCCACGCAGAGACGCGGAAGAGGCCCGCGAAGTGGTGCGACAACGAGGATACATTAAGAGGGAGCTTCCGCAAAGTCCCTCGAAATATGTCGTTCCGCGAAAGAAGAGCTTACGCTTAGCATAAGGCATCGTAATGCATTCAGCGTCAGTTTGCGAAGCGTTCTTCTTGAAACACGTTTAACCAAGAGGGAGAGAAAGAGAGAGAGAGGGAGGGAGAAAAAAGGAGTGGAGGGAAAAATAACGCGAGGAAGCTTTGAAAGTTTCGGCCGGGAAAAGTTGGCGGAAGCGCCGCCCACTAAACGACTTTCGTCGTGCGCGTGCAGCTTCGAATTTCATTTTGGAACGTTGAATCTTATTAAGAAGTAAAGTCGTTCGTGCAACTTCTCTCGAATATTGCGGACGGTGTTTCCCCTTATAAATCCTTAGCTCAACACGGTGCTTCACGTCGGCTGAAAGCTGACCTGGAAAAGTCCGATCCGGGACGGCGACCGATCGCGGACCTCTCGCCGTCGCGCACACAGGTCCGAACGACCCGTGCCCAACCGAAAGCACGGAGATAAAACGTATCGGGAAGTTTTAACACCACTCCTACCACGACCGGTCAAATGACCGTTTTTAAAATTTCGATTAGAATTTCCTATATACAACGTAATTGAATCGCCTTTGAACTTCACGGCTTTTCCTCAAATATACGTATAATACATTTTTCAAAATTCACTTCTTTTTTTATTGTTTATTTTCTGAGGAAAATTTGTAGTCTGTCTTACCTATCACGACTGGTCATTTGACTGGTCGCGGTAGGAATAGGTATACGTGAAGTGTCGGTAGGAATAGTGTTAAATAACAGCGATGGATCGTAATGTTGACTTCCTCCGGCGCGCTTAACGATAAAGGTTTCCATAGTCCCAGGAACGCAATAAGGATTTCATTGGGCGATCGAAATTATTCGAGAAAGTCCCCGTCGATAACGAGCGCCCTTTAACGAGGAAAAGAGAAACGAAAGTAAGAAGGGAAGCGGTTTTTTTCTTTATTAACAATCAATTCGCTCTTAACAGCGGCGGAGTAAAAGCTTGCCTTTACCGGCAACTCAATATCGACACGATCTTAATGACTTTCTCAGACACTGGCCGCATAAAAACCGCGCGCGAGCACTTAATGAAGGTAATTTAAAGCCGCGTTGGAGATCAGATTTTTACCGCGGTGCTGCTGTGCTCGCGGCCGGGAATAAACGAAAGCGAACCACGCGATTCGTCGAACGGGGGCACGGAACGTCGATGAGCCGGGGTGGGAGAAAGCGGGGAAGGAAAGAAAGGAAGACGAAACAAAGGGGGAATATCCGTGGCCCGTCCCTTTTGTTTGCGTTTCGGGTCATCCCTTTAATCTGACCTCAGCCACTCTTGATCTCGGCCCCCTTCTGCACGGCCATCTTTAATTACGGCCACTTTAAGTCACCGCCAAGATAGCGTCGGCAACCCCCGCGCCTCCAGCGCCAACTTCGCAAACAGAGGATGAGGGGGCGTGCCTCTGCCCCTAACGAGAAGATTAAAGGAGTGACGGGCCTTGATGCCTAGTCAATCGTACATGTCCCTTTTGTGCAGCGAAACCGATTCCGTTGTCGCGATTAACTGTGCCTGCGAGTAGTTGCCGCTGATGGAAACTGAAATTACTGCTCGCGGAACGTTGCTCTTCGAGCTGGAACCTCGAACGGTACGTTCGATTAAGTGGCGTATTTACGAGGATGCACATTTTCAGGGTACAAACGAGCGAGGTGCGAGCTCGTCCTTGAGCCTTAACCAGGCTAAAGAAACACCCGTCGATTACGACCAGCCATTATTTCTCGCGGCAGCCTACCAACCCTTCTCCGGCTCGCTCCTGCCAGCGGAGCCTTAAAAGGGGAAGAAGCAAAAAGAGGAAAGGAGGACAGCTCCTTCGTATTTTTAACCAACCCCCTAACGAGCGGCTGGCTTACTTATTATTGGCTCTCGAGGCGCCTGGCGTTCCTCGAGGAGCACCGCCAGACACAACCCTTATCTCTCCTCCCTGCACCCTATCTTTTTATCCTTCATTCATTCGTCCTTTCTACCGTCTCCACCAGCATCAGCGTTTCGTGCCACTCGCGCCGGCCTCCCATCCCGGCGCTGGAAATCCAACCGTGATTTGTTTGCAATTTTATCGCGAACAAATTGCGCGACCAAAATTCAATTTCCTATACGTTAAATGTGTTAGAACGACGAACCTATCACGGGAAAACTCGTTAGTCCGTTACTTGGCGAGCTGTTTGAGCGACGTATTACTGTCGTTTTCGCATTACTGTGAGTGACACGAACAACTCGACGGAGCTTTATTAATTCTCCCAAATGGTGGATTGCGATAGTTAATCGTAAGAAAGCACTTGCGTCAACAGATCATAATTTATGTTTCTTGTTTCTCATACTTTACTTCAACGAATTAAAGAATCAGTTATCATCAACAACCTCAACTCCTCAACTAATTTCCTCTCAGAAAGACACTGTGAAAACTACCAAAAGCTCGTTGCATCGCCGAGAGAATAATATAATTTCTTGGGCAGAGGAGTTCGATCGTGTTTTAACTGGAATAAATGGCAAACGAGAGAGATTGAGTAACCCAAGCGAACGTAATTTCCCGGGCTGGGCTAGGAAGAAATATTTTTCCAAATACGCGGCGAACTGCGGAAAGGGTGAGCGGCGTTTATGGGGCTGGCTATAGCAGTAAAGCGCACGATTTGATGGGAGCCAATACATTTGAGCTTATCACCTTATCGCCAATGGGTATAGCCAGCTAGTAGTATCCCACGGCGGGGGGTTGCCCGCCATAAAATATAGAATGAACCCCCTGTCAGGTCGGGGACCACCGCCAACCCTCGACCCCGCGCACAACCATCCCTGGACATCCCCCGCTCGCCCCGTTCCCGTCATCCGCGTCTGACGCACACCACGCCGCATCAATCGATCTCGATGATACGCCCGCGTACGTACGCACACCTACGCGCGCATAGTCCTTTTTTCCATGCATCAATTTATACCCGTGCACCAGCGTAATCGTTTCGAATTTAAACGGGGGTGGAAGAGAGGGGAAACTCTTGTTTAATAACTACATAGGACGCTAACGTTTCCTCGTGCCAGTAAACGAGAAAATCGTTTAATCAATTTTCTATGGAAAGTATTTTCATCCTGTTTCGTATTCTAATAAATCCAATTCCCTCTTTATTGGACCGGGAATACGATTCGTCTGCTTTTATTTGTCGCTGGATTCCTGGCGCTTCGCTGAATTGAATGCGAAATAAAGACAATTTTCCGCGATGAAGGAGGGACGATCGATAAGCGTTCTTATACGTATACCCGACTCAACTCTCTTCGATTTAATTTCGTTCGTTTTATATTTAATTATTAGATATGATTTCGGCGCACTGGTTCGGTCACTTTAAACATTAACAATCAACTATTTTGCAATTAATTCAATATTTATATAAATTTCCAACTGTTCGGTCTTAATTTAGACCATTATCAAGGAAAGATTCAATATAAAGAAACGAATACTGCGAGAGCTATTGAAAATAATAAGTCGTAACGCTCGAAAACGAACGTGCGACACACGAGTCGGTTGGAAGAAGACTGAGTCTTAATAATTCCGGTCGAAATTAAATAACTCTTTAATATTTAATTATTGGTAATATTAACAGTGAACCCGAAATATAACACATGACCAGTTTCTACGTCCAAAGGGACGTAAAACCTAAGGACGTTAAACCTAAAAATTGAGCTCGCTTCTAAACAGGCTTCTTCTTATTTCACGTTCTGCTCATCCACCCGACCAATCAGGTTTCACCTCCCCTTTCGTTTTTCAACAAAACATTTGTCCAATCGCCTCAAGAAAATGCAGCAACTTCCTTCGACCTCTCAGCAGCGCCTAGTAACCCAGTAAAAGGGAAGAAACTGACATTGCACGCATGGGATAATCGACAGATCGAAACGACCCGGGCAATTACGAGAAGAGCGGTCAGGCACGCGAAGGCAAATTTCCAGGCGCTGCCGTTCATCGGTCCCGCGGAACCCCGCAGCAGGGCAACCGGCCGCGCACACGTGCACGGAACGTCCACGCTCGAGCTGGCAGCCAGCGACACGCACACGCGCGCGCAGACGGACGGGTGTGACGAGGCATTTAACACGCGGTCCAGCAGATGGCCGGGAGCGGAGGGGTGGCAGCCCCCGTCCCTGTTCGCAATCGGCCGCAAATATAAATATTTAACGCGGTTATACGGGCGCGAATAAAATTCGCTTAATTTATTACCCGACGGCTGGCAAATTGTAAAACGCTGATTGCTCGCCTGCCCCCCTCGCGCCGCCTTTTTGCTCCGTCTCGCGCTGAAGGAGAAAGAAAGCGAGAAAGAAAAGGGGTGCAAAGGGAGGGCAAGGGCGGCGCTCGTAATCTCGAGGGGCGAGTTTCGTCGAGTACTCGCTCGGAGCGGGGTAAAAAGGTGCCTTTAGCCAGAAGAATGAAGAATTGCATTAGCCTGGATTAAATCAAGAAAAAACAGCCAGAGATGGGGCGGGGACGGGAGGCGCGGGGTTATCGCGAGCCACAAAAACTTCCTCCTCGGCGTGAACGCCCCCGTTCCCTTCGCTCTTGTTTCTTTCTTTAAAGCAACAAAGGGAAATTCGCATCCAAGAGATCGTAGACACTCCGTGGGTCTAAAGTGTTTGGCACTTCGGAGGAACGATATTTTTACGTTAGCGAGCTCCTCTTTATTATTCGCGCGGCTACGAGCCGCGAAGAGGCACGCTAAAATTTCAGTACGCGCGCCCGATTCTACCGAATGCATCTGCAATTCAAATACTTCCGTTCCCTACTATTGACGTCGATGTACGATTGGCCGGGCGAAACCAGAGTGGTACTGCATTCCCGTATTATATCGCGTGCAAATATTTTTTTTTTCGTACGAGGAACTTTATACACCGCCGACTACGGTGATACGACAGAGAGAAACGCGGCACGTCGCGCGTAACGCTCCGGTATAACTCTTCGTTACCCGCGCCGGATGTTGCGCCGTGAATAGCCAGGGAATACTAATAATGCGTCTTTATTACGCAATCATAGCGCATGTAACGACGAGGAGAGTGCAACGCGGTGAAATGAAATCACCGCTATCGACCCGATCCACGGCGGATTTCAAATTGTACAATGGAGACTTTGCGATGCAGCTAATAAAGACAACAGCTAGATGGCCCCGATCCACCACGAATTCGAGAGCAGCGAGCCACAAAGACGCAAAGCCACAGCGCACGAAACGCCTCTCTGCGAGCGAGGCAGAGACGAAGTGCCCGTGGCTGCCTCGCGCTCAACCATCGACAAAGACGAAAGTACACAGAGGCACCCGATGAGATTTGCGGGTGCCGTAAGGAAAAGGAGGGGCGAAATAACGACAGAAAGCCAGCTAACGAGATAAAGTACTCGAAAATTAATTCGGAATCAGAAGGGCCGTCGGTGAGTGGCCTCTTCGCGCGAGATGGAAGCTTCCCCTCGAGGACCAGCCCTGAAAGCTTTCACCGCCGCCGAAACGCGCAGCGCCCGGGAGTGTTTGCGCCTCCTTCTTGCCCGGTCCCGCGGACTTCCGATTTCCCTCGAATTCGAGAGAACACCGACAAACGGGGGACAAGCTGAGTCCATTGTCCGTGAAATTCGAGCTCGCCACGGTAAAAGGCCAGCCGAGGTCTCGCCGCGACTCTCGGCGTAGGGAACGGCACTGGAGGAAGGTGGAAAAGCGGAGAGAAAAGGGCGAAGAAAGGAAGTCGCGTCGCTCGCCGATTGACAGGGCGTCGAGTGGCTTCGGTGTTTACACGCCCCTAGGGGCAGTCAAGGTATCATGGCCTGAAAGCCACCCCCGTAGTCATCTAGCCGCGCCGGCTCACCCACGGACGTTTCCCTGCATATTGGAAAAAATAACGCCCGACCCGTCACCGTCTCCCCAGCCTAGATATCCAGTTTCGCGACTAGTCTACGAGATATTGTTTTAAAGCGGAAATCCGCCCCCTGCGAGTTGTAAATTGAGGAGAAGCTCCGCGCCGCGACGGCCTGCCAGGCCCCGTAGACCGTTCAATCCACTCCCCACCACGGCGCAAAGTGAAACAAGAATCGAGGGAGCTAGTTTACGGTAAGTGCCGGCGCGGATTTTTCCATCCTTCGCGGGATTATATTCATTCGCCGGAGGAGAAGGATTTATACATCGTCACGCTCCGGCCACAGGGAGCCCCTGCGCTCGCGTGATTGTTTCTATGATCTACCTACCTCCTCCGCCCGCCGGAGCCACCGGCATTCTACTGCGAAATTAATTTGGCTCGGTGTACTAGGGCTGCGCGCCGTACGCGATTCATTCTACTTTAATCTGGCGATGCACGGGTTTTAACGCGCGCCGAAGCTCCCAAACGTGCCGTCAGCTCGTTCCGGTGTATCGTTGCTCGTTTGTCGCTCCCGGCGTTGCGGCTTTCGACGGAATGACCGCCGTCGGATTCCATCTTCGGTGTAAGCGAGGGGCGGGCGGGTCGGGGCAAAGGGAGACATGGACGAGTTTGAATCCACGCGGGAGCTCGCGTGCCTTGTGAACTCGCATCTCGCAAGCTCGTGTCGGGCGCGAGCACGTACGTCAAACGTCTCCCGTATTCCTGAAAACCTGGGGGAAATCTTCCGCGTCGTAGGACATGGGAGTCCCATTTATCTTTCCTCGAACTCGTTGCCGTCCCGACTGCCGATTATTCGCAGGTAAATCGACCCCGTCCCGCCCTCGTCATCGGCCATTTCCATTTCAAAACAGCCCCTTACCCCCTCCACGAGAAGTTCCGTGGCAGATCAGCATCCGCGCGAGCGATATCGGGGGAAATAAGATTGCAGTTCTACGTTTGCTCGCTGACTCGCGAGAGAAGCAGCTCGTTGCTAATTTGAGAGGGAACTCTTGGGTTAAAGTGGATCAAGGTTTGAAATGTTGCAATGGGAATCTGGAAACTTGATTATCAGATGCACGGCGGCATATCGAGTGTAAAGATATAAACCGTGTGATCTGGTAAATCCGTATGTATTTTCGAGGGCTTAATAGTGGAACTACAGAAATCTTTAAGCATCGTTCAAATAAGTATGTGGAAAGCGGAACAGTGGCTAATTTTGTGTAATGTTTATAAAATCCCTGGTACAGGTTTGTAAATTACGAAAAGTACACTACTCATCTTTGCTCGAAAAAGATTGGCAAGTTTTAAAAATATTCTTGCCAATGGAATCCGCTGCTTCTCTCCAAGGGAGTGAAAGAGGGGTTGGATAAGAGAGGAAAGCCGATATTCGAGTCTGCCTCGAGACGAATTGCTCTTTTATTTCGGCCGTAATAGAGAATCAAGGAGCTCGTCGATTATCCATTATTCTCAGAGGGGCCCGACCTTTGTCCCCCGCGAGACAAAGTGACTTTAAAAAACTTCCGCGTCTCATTCGCAACTTCGTAATGTCTCCACGGGAAGAAGAGGACGAAGAGGAGAAAGAAGAACCAATTCTTCACGCTTCATTTTTACCGAGGATGTTTTAAAATTCCCTCATTAATTACGCGGCTCCGGCTGCCCCGGTAATTTCCACCGTTCCGTTACAGAGTTCCTCTTATTTTGCAACAGGCAGCAGTCAGAGGGCATTCGCGAATCGGGAGCCTTGGCAATAGTCGCGCAGTTTTTCAATGTCCTCTGCAGAAACTTATTAACCCAGACCGTGGACGATTTTGGTCAATTTATTATTATCGCGCGCAGGGACAAGGGAGCGCGGCTGAAAGAATGAAAGACGACGGGCGAAAGGGTGGTGACGAGAGAGAGGAACGGGGAAACCAGTAGGCGGGAAGTACTTTTCGAGGTTTATAACGAAGCTTTGTTTCGCGAGCGCCTTTAGTGGCTCGCCTTACGCGCTGGAAAAGTCACGCTGTAGCTCGTAACTCGCGTCTGTTCATTTTTTTTTCGTCTTTTCCTTCCTTCCTACCAGTATTCATCCCCCTTCCTACTCGCGCACGTGGACCTCCACGAGCTTCGCATTATTTTCCATTTCCTTTCATCCCTCAGATCGTTCGTTCCCCAGGGTGGAAGACGACGAACAGAGAGGCGACTCCTCCTTTACCTTTCTCCCTCGCCTTTTTCCCTGTCTCCCTCCGCTGCTTGCCGATTCCGCCGACCTCTGGATTTCCTTCCTGCCGCCCGCGTTTTCCACTGTCTGTCGAGGAAAAATAAGGGCACCGGGATGGGGGCTGCGCCCGAATCGAATTCACTACATCGACGAACCGTGAGAGCGCCTACTCCCCCATGCAGCCGAGGATCGAGCGAGATAGGCCTGAGATAATTGAAATTCAGAAGCCTGCCATCGATAGCAGGCCGTCGTGACGTTTCTCCGCAGAGGGAACCCGGTCCCTGCCGCGAAACTGAGCAGAAAATAAATTTCGAGCAAGCTCCTTATAGGTCTCGGTGTATTTCTTACCAAATAGCTATTACCTACTGTTTAATCGAGGCACTGAGAACCCTGTACCGGTAAGTATTCTCGCCAGATAAATTGCACTCCCTTCATAGAATTTACTTCGTTGATTTCGCTGCCCTTTTGGCAAGCATCCTGATCACTATTTAACCCTCTGCACTCCAATTTATTCCCCCGGCGATCGACCGGAGACCTTCCGCTAAATAGTGCACTGATTAAATACAGAGCTTTGGAATACCAGAAGTATAACACAGTCACTTCGGACTGAATAATTCATTTGACTCTACCAGTCACGAATTCGTTTACTTTCGCGAGGTTTAATGCCACCAGCGTGTAACATCGATTTACACTTTAGTGCGCACAGGGTTAACCGTGCCCGTGCCAATCTCAGTCTTAAGCACGCGTACGTGGATACTCCCGGAATATTCTTTATTTAAACGTACTCCCGGTTCCGAAGATTGCCGCGTCCGAGGAGCTCGTAAATTTCGCCGAAATCAAATCCGCGTCGAACGGGTGACGGGCGTGGAAACGGAATGGCCCCTAAAAAAGTTTTAGGAGTAAAGCTGGCCCGAGCAACGGCCGAGTCCGATCACGTAGACTCATCTCGGCTATAAAACATAAACCCTCGCGGCACCGCCTTGGTGCTTCCTACAACCTATCCTCGACAAGCGTATAGCGGGCCGCGCTCCTTCGAGTAACGGCGCAAGTAGACGCGAGATACAGCCGCGTTCCCACCGTAGCAACGGGGCAAAATAAGTGGCGGGGCGCTGTGCAACCGATGCGGGAAGGGTTTCTTTAAATACCTAGGGATGTTCTGGTCAGAGGTCCCCTGTGTGACAAGGCAACAATAAGACTGTTTTGGATTAGCTTCGTTCCTTATTCTCGTTGGATTTCATAGGAAATTCTGAGGTAACTGATTTTTGTCTTAAATATACAGGGTTAGTCATCGATAGGCTCTGACAATTACGGACAGGGTGAGTCAGAAGTCTCGTCATCTTAGGGTGTTATAGAGGGGATGATGGAGGACACATTTGGCGACGAATTTCGTGTTTGTGATGCGAGTGCTTTTAATTAAGCAGAGGCAATGCTAGAGAGTGTGTTTACCTAAATTTCAGGGATTGATTAGTGGAGATGTGAGTTCAAGGTTGAGAGAGTAAAGATACGAACAGGAGCAGAGGGAGAGTCAATAATCGATAGGGATGAAGCACATGTGTAGACAAGTGTAACAAAGAGTAGAATGTAATTAGCAATCATTTCTAGATTATACAATCCAAAGTAGGCTCCTGAGAATCGTTTCCTGAGCTATATTTTACCAAATGTGGCATAGGGGAAGGTGCCTATGTTAGACCACATTTTTATTTTTCTCTCCTACACGGACATAACACATTGAAGAAAGCAAACAGAAACGGGAAAAAGATCTACATTTTATGTAGATTTTATCATGTATTTAATGTGTTGATAAAATATGTGATTAAAACAATATCTCAAAAAACTAAACTAACGACTTCGGTCCATTCCAGGCAACCGGTTTCGTAATTTGGACCACTGGTTTTCTACTTTGGACCGCTCCTAAAAATCAATGAATTTAAATATACAATCTAAAAAACACAGGTCAGGGCATTGAAAAAAAAGAGAAACTGGAAGCATCTTACAGTGCACGTAGTGCAATAGTACGTTGTTTTGATGGCTTTTTTTGTATTTGTCCTCGCATAATTCCCCAGAATATGGCCCGATTATAATGATCCTTTTTTTATTCGAAAGAGGGCGATGTGCCAGTTTTGGTTAATAATAAAGACTATTGTCACCTAATTATTATTATTTTATGTACGTACGCACATATCTCCTCAGCATGTTGTGTCAATATATATAAAACTACAAAGTTAAAAATAAAAAAATTAAAACCGACTTCAAAAAAAGAAAATTGCACTAAAAAGTAAAAAATAATTTTTTCCCTTTTTTAATTTGCGGTACTCTCATATTTTTTAAGTCGGTGCCTCGTCATTTACACTGTGTAAATCTGGCGCCAACTTAAAAAAGATGAGAGTCGTAGATTAAATAAGGGAAAAAATTATTTTTTACTTTTTAGTGCAATTTTATTTTTTTGAAGTCAGTTTTAATTGTTTTTTAAATTTTTTTAGTATGATTTGAACTATTCGCTACCATAACATAGATTGTATCCTAAAATGGACCGGTCCAATTCAAGCAACTAGTGATGGTCCAATATTAGGCAACTTGTTGGTTACATCAAAAAGATATGTTTTCATTGTTATATTTATACGAATATGGGAAAGTAAGGACATGAAATTGTAGCTAAGACAGCACACTTTACACTAGTATCGTTTAAAATTATAGTACTTACAAGTTATAGAAAGAAATTCACTTGAAATAGCACGAAAAATAATGATCGCGCACCACGTGTTTCTATATTTCGACGACGGGGAACGACAAACTAATGGATAACCGTATCTCTGTTCTCGCAAGTTCCATCTCCACTTCCTAAATCAATGCACCCAAAAAAACCGCTGCAAATATATTTGTTTATCGAGATATACAAATGGTCCAATATAGGCAACTCTCCCCTAATGAAATCACAGATTTCTGAATGCTATTCTGAGCACTTGCAGAATACTTTCGCCTCATACACCTATAACCCAGCATCGCAACCCCGAAAGTATCAAAAGAACCTTGAACAACAGTTCACGCGGGAAATAAATAACACAGACATTCGCAAAGAAGCAGATAAATAACGAACACGGTTTCCATCGTTTCCCACCGCGTTTCGATTTAACCGTACCACGGCGCCCATTAAGCCGGTTAATCAAGCCGCCATTGTGCGCGACCGTACAAAGCTGGCAAGAATTAAAGCTACAAAGACGGGGGACACGCGTGTACTGTGCTTTCGCCGGCGAAAGGGCGAATTCGTTTGCTGCAAATTTACCTTTGAGGACACGGAGACCCGAAGGGGGTAGAAGCAGAAAAAAAAAGCGAACAACGAAGTAATATTTTCTACGCTCTACGGGGAGAAAGGGTTGGGGGGGGGGGGGAGGTGACTTTATTACGAGCTGGCGCGCAACAAAGTATACCCTCTCTCGTAGCCGTTCGTTTCTGTTCGTATAATGTGTCTAATGTGGCTATGGTCCGAGCTATTTCTGGCGGAAGGCTTTTGTTCGGTGTTCCCGTATGCTTCTGTATGCCGCGGGGCCATGCATTATGACACTCCGCGTGCTGGACTCGTAATAATCGCGGACGAAACTCGGCTACCCGTGCTACTCCCGGGGAAAATACTTTTTCAACGGCTGCTAACTGGTCCCGTCGAACCGAAAAAATAAAGAAATCCAAACAACCTCCGCGAAGCGGCGTTTTATACTGCCAGGTGTTTCGTCGAGTGCGGTTGTTGCCGTAGGCGTGAACTCGCTGCGGGGAGATAATGATAAAAGTTGTTCGGACTGAAATTTTCTGCTTCATTCGGAATTCTCGGGAAATAGGAATGTATTCTGTTAGGATAATTATTTAAACGCTAAAAGCGATTGAACTGGTTGAAGACTTTGTAGCAGGAAAGGGACAGCTGCAAAGGTATTAATTTTTGGATAATTAATACAAACAGTGTTTCAAAATATTCTTAGACAAATGTTCAAAGTGGGTAGAATATACCCAGTTACAATTTATACGTTAATACAGCATTTAGCACTATTAGTAAGGCGAAATATCTTTTCTCTGTAGCAGGGTGAATTTTCGAAATTTGGAACTGTCCCTTTTTTGCAGCAAAGCCTTGAATTATTTCTACTAATTTTTCAAGAATTCTACTATTCGACTCGCCCCTTCAGTTATTCGCAATATACCTTCCCATGTTTTGTGCACCGTCCACTTTTTGTCACGCGGGGAACAAATTTGAAGCGTATCGAGATCGGGACACAGCGCTCATAACTTTTCACGACGTATAAAGCTGAAACATAAACCAGAACTCTGGGAAAATTTAATCAACGTCTCGTATGATATATTAGCGACGACGGGGTTATTACTATTAGCCGCCGAAGAGGGACAGCTGTCCCAACCTACGGATTAATGTATTTACGAAGCTGCACGAAACGATAAATCGCTGGTGCTTGGCGCGTAAAACCACCCTGGTGCATAAGGAAACGCATCCCTCGAAGACGACCAATGCAATATTTTGTACGGGAGCTCGGAGGAAACGCGACGAGGGGGCTGCTTTATGAACGATACTCCGATAAACCTGAAATTTAATAAACCTGGGAGACACGGGACGAGCTTCGAAGAAGAATCGCGAATACTTTCAAGAACGACCGTGCCTCATACTCGAAGATTGCCGAGAAATAAAGTAGGTATTGCCGCTTCAAAGGACGAGTCTGCTGAACTAAATATCAGGAACAGGAATAATAACAACTAAGACTTGAAATTTCTAAACGATAAATAAAATCTGTACCGACACTACTCAAGGTTAACCATCCATCTAGTAGCCTAATCCTCAAATCTTGAAATTCGAGATAAAGACACACATATTCGGTGAAATACGCTCGCGGAGTGGCTGAGCTCGTAACTTCCGAGCTACCGAATACCTCCCCGAGTAATAAAATCTCTAATTGTTTTTACAGCGGCACTAAGGCTCCTTTTACGCGAGCTCTCGAAAAGAGACGCTGCCCCATCTCCCACCCTCCCCCGGAAAAAGGAAGGAACGCCGAAGATTCGCCGAGATCCATCGTTATCTGGGCCTTAAAGTATAATCAAGACGGAATTAGAAGCACGACGGTGGTTCTGGAAGAAAAATGACCAAAGGCCGGAGCCCGGTGTAGCGTGACGCGGGGGTCGAGTTATCTGGCGTCCGAAGGAAGGGCAGGGACGAAATATGGGTCTCGCGGCCATGGGGGTAGAAATATGTTGGCGAGAGGCGGCCGGGGAGGTCGGGGTTGCACGGCGGCGGTGTTGTACAAAGTCGCCGCATAAATCCCACCCCGCCTCCGCTCGGCGAGAGTGGAACTACGGGGTAAGACAGCTCGGGGACGGCATTAAAGGGAGTTCTATAAGCCGCGAGGCCCGACACGGATACTTTGGTATTTAAATGCTAGGACGTACCTCCGCCGGCTGCCAGGCTAAATGAAGTCGAAAGAGGGTGGCAGATATAAGGGGTCGCTGCGAAGAGGTAATAGAAGAGGGGAGGAAAGACAAAGGGGTTTGTAGGTGCGAGCCGACCGGCCGATGGCGGAGGGCTGAACTCGAGGAAGAAGAGAGAACCTCTCCCTGTGCCGGCGGTGGTGATTTAGGCGAAACAACGGAACTCGCGGAGACAATGGCTAGAAGAGACGAGGGGTAGACCTTCCTACCTAGCCGCCCCTCCGCCCTACCATCCACCCGTGCACACCGAAGCTTGTCACTGTACGAGAGTATACCCAGCCGCTTAACTCCAAGACGGATGGCGGTGGGAGCGGGCACGGCACACACGCCGGGGCCCGTTCTCGCCGCCTTATTTGCAAACCGATTTTCACGTGCAACGCTGCACAGGCCAAGAGTTATATCGCGGATGTACCACGGGGGCTGTCTCGTGATTCACCAGCCGTTACTCGTTCCTCCGGGAACGCGAACCGTAGCTGCCAGCAAGAGGTGTCTTACATGATACGATCGCTTGGGGCGCAGTTTTAATTGCGTCGCTGAATGTCGGATATACTTTAGGAATTTCGTTAAACTCGGCTGTCCGGAGTTGCCGTTTGCAATGGAATAGTAACACGACGAAGACCAGAGATAATCGATGGCTGTAACGCGTTCAATCGCCAGGAATGGAGCGCTTCTGTCGCCAACGGAAGCAGCAGCTACGTACATATGTACAGAAAGGACGCGTCAAAGCAACGGGAGCGTCGGAGAGCAAACGACGAAGTTTCGAAGGATGGAACGGGACGCCCGAGTGTCGGCAGCGTTGCGTGGCGCGCGATCATCGCGATGAATCGGGGTATCCAGCGGCAGAGACGCTCGCAATAACCGCAGATTGAAAGCAAACAGGTATCGAGAGCTGGCTGGTTGCGCGCTGTTTACAGAGGCCCCCGTTGCATATGCAACCCGCCGACGCTCGTTCCCATCTACCGCACGGCGCTCCGAGCTGTAGGCCTGATTTTTCCGCCAGGCCCCGTGGGACGTTCCGTTCGCCCCGATCGAGCTATCTACGTAAATGACCACGGCTATAAGTACGCGTGTTGATCGCGCGCGCAAACAATTGTTCGTTTCGACCGTGTGTGCACCCGGTTCTCGTCCTGACCTACGTGAATCGCGGCTTGATTCGTCGTTGCAGCAACTATTATATAACGCGGCAACTATAAAATTCCGCCGCGGTCCCGATCTCTTTCAGCGCGTGCCTCGCAACTACCGCGATGAATATTAAAATGGAGTGGCCATTGTCAGCCGACGATGACACTTTCGAATGGCAGTTTTCATTACCCGTATTTCCCAACGCCGCTATACGTCTTTCCTGGTAGTATGGCGAGCGGGAGATACGGGGCTTTTAATGGCCGTTCATCGAGCGGCACCGAATTTTTCGGCCATTACTCTCGCCCGGGCACGGGGTCGGCCACTTCAATTTCTCCGTGAATAAATCATTAAAAACTGCAGCCGTTGGATTAAATTTCGAGCGACAAATTGGGCGTGCGAATAACCATTGGCGTTATCAACGGAGTGAGGTGGCTATGCTTTGTTGGTCCATCGAATTACGCGCCTTCGCCTGGGT
The DNA here is from genome assembly GCA_944738655.2 of Andrena hattorfiana. Taxonomy (NCBI): domain Eukaryota; kingdom Metazoa; phylum Arthropoda; class Insecta; order Hymenoptera; family Andrenidae; genus Andrena; species Andrena hattorfiana. The sequence goes on along the minus strand of OX122891.2, from coordinate 67,498,603 downwards.
AACCTTTCCCCTTTGCTTGAATGACGAACACTTTACGGGAAACTTTCGTTTTTACATATTTATAAGGAAAATATTTGTTTGACGAGCGAGTAGCTAATCACGTTGCTAAGAGTGCCTTTCAACGGTACAGTAACTCTGCGCTGAGAGGTTCTTACTTACCAATAAAATTCTTCAACCCTCACGCTACCCCTTCTAAAGAAACTCGGTGCTCCTATCCCCTGCTAACTCTACGATGATCGCCTGCAAGAAAACCGAAGAAAGAATTACCATAAAAATACTACAAAAACGCGGTACCAATACTGACCCACAAAAGCTTAGGGTAAAGGCAGGTAATATGGAACATCTGATTTCAAAAGCTTGTCAAAAGTAGGGGAATTGTTTTTTTTTAATAAAACTGACATGAGGGGACGAAGGAACTAATGCATAATCATATTTACATAGTCAAATATAAAAAAATCTAATCGTTGTGCAATTCTAGAAAAAAACTGAAAAGAGTGAAAATCGGCCGTTCGAAAAAATTGGTCCTAATATGAGACATCTAGAAAATTTGTAAAGAAGACTAAAAAATCTTTACTTTTTTTTTAATAAAATGAAGATTCATTAAGTAGAAGATACAAATAAATAAATATACATCAATTTTGGAATTTATTTCTGCTTTCTGCGTCTCCTACACGTTGGGCACGCGAATAATACGTCGGAAGCCCTACATTCTTCGTGTGCCCACAGGAAGCAGCAAATACATTCGATCTACTTTTCATTGTCATTATTTTTATAATTACCATCGCAAAATAAGCATTCCGCATCATCGTCGTTATCATCACTATCAACTTCATCTATGTTAATCGGTTATGTTCCATTACGTACACACATGTTCCGACAAGAAATTAAGAATTATACTAAGAAGAAAGTAACTTTATTGGTAAACTATTTTGAATAATCAAGAACACACATATTTAATGATAAATTATATCAAAATAATACTTTGTCACATATCTTCACTACAATATTTAACTGTTTGATACACTTTTCAGAAACTTGTGCACCCCACGAAATATATAAACGTTTCTCTTTCAATGATGGATGCCCGACTAGTGCTCAATTGTCAGTAGGTATTATTGTGTCTAGGGATCTAGTATAGGGTAAATCCGGGAGACGCGGTCGACCTAATATAAAATGGCTACTAAAATTAATACAGATATTACTTATTTTATCAGAACAAACCTAATATGTTCAAAATTTTATGCTGATTCAGAAGAACTGGTCGATATTTGCTTCAAGACAATATTTACAATGAATCGGGTTGAAAACTGAAGACATGACATCTGACCACCTCTCCCGAGGTGCCGGGAGAAATGGTTTTCGTCGTTGGCCAAGACCACTCACATAATTATTCATGGAAAAATAACAAAGAAGAAAACAAAATTATTTATGAGTGAATACAACTACAGATTCGTTGATAGTTAATTTGTGTACGCTAAAAAAGTAAAGAACACATCAAAGAAAAAGTGAACTACCTACCGGCGATTAGCAAGGCAAATGAATACAAAAGTGAATAAATAAACTAAATAAACAATAATAATAATAATAAAATAATGATAAAAAATAAAAATATAAATAAAAATAATGAAAAAATCATAACTCGACCATCTCTCCTTTCTGCAGCGAGAGATGGTCTTCTCGTTAGTTTTGAGAGGAAGAGTTAATATGGCTAAATACTTTGACTGCATTGTCTCTCAATATCTCTACTATCTTATTATTCCCAAACATTAAACGAAAATAAACTTAGAAGTATATTTTAAATACGATTCTATACACTGTTCTTTGACAAAAGAGGTTAAATGTAACCTCAGTTTACCTTTTATAGCCTGTAAATCTAGAAAAACACAGAAGGAACCGAAGTGACGCTATTCATTCAATTGTTTGGCTTCTAGAGGAGTAAACGGTCTGCACTTTAACGCGTTTTTACGTATAGAGCCTGAAATATAGCGACTCGACCAACTTTCCGGCCCGAACGTGTCTCCCGGATTTACCCTATACACCATTGCCTGAAGAGTTCGTTATTTCGTTATCGAAATTTTACGAAGTTCCATATTACGTGCCGTTCCATATTACCTGCCTTTACCCTACCCCCAAAATCACCCGCAACCGCTACCAGAAGATTCAACAAAAGCACAAAGTTCCTCCGCCCGAAACACCGATAATTCAGCCAGCATAGAAACAGCGGTTCGTCTTACCTATTACACTGACATTTTTCGGCTCGTATCCCGCTGATAACGGTTCCGCTTGTCTCGCAGAAATTCGCTCGATACAATCCCCGGCCGATGCCCCTCTACCCCCTCATTCCTTACAGCCCCCGTCTGCCCCTCGCACGAAAGGGAAGAGTCGTCGAGACGAGAAGCACGGGGGGGACGGGAGCGATGCGCGGAAAGGGGACAAGAGGGTGCACAGATAGGCCAGATAAAGGGCGGAGGGTGCACGTGCTTCCGCGCGGGGCGTGTGCTCGGAGGGAGGCTGTGCACGTGCACGTGACGCGAGGCTTACGTGGACCTAGGCATATATGTACGTAGGTATGCATATTCGAGGCGGGAAGCCCGGGGCGTGCTTAATTTATCGGCGCAGGCAGCGTCGTCTCAGCTTTTCGATGCTTCTGCAGCCTCGCCCCCTACCTTCCGTTGCAATTTTTAAAGAGCTTCCCGCGTTCTGACACCGGCCCGGAGAGCGAATCGTCGGGGAACTAATTCGCCGTCGCCCCAGGCGGATCCGTGCAAGCGTGTTCGGTTACCACGATTCGAGAGGATCCCCTGACTCGCGAGACGGTAGGGGCGCAGCGGCGAACCAGCCTCGCGTTTTAATTTGCCGTTTCGATACCACGGGCAGCCTAATATCGAGCATCGAAATGAGAAATTCGAGGATAACGGGGACCCCGCAATGAGGAACAAACGACGATAGGCGTGTCCCGGGCGGAATAACTCCCAAGCATTTTTCAAGAGAGCTGATCGTTAGGTGCACCTGATGAATCCTGAGGGTTTACTTTCGATCACGGACCTAGGGGTTGCACAGCAGCTTGGATAGTATCGGCGATTTTATAACTCTGACGCGTTTTCAGGGGAGGTTCTAAGACGCTTGAAAAAGAGGCACAGGAAATTGGACAATTTGGTATAACTAAGGAAACCGAGGGGAACAGATTTCACCCTCTGTTAGGTACTCGATTCGCAAGTCGAACCTCGATTTCTGGGAACTATGGTAAATGATCTCTGTGACGGGTTACAAATCTTTGGTCTTCCAAGTCGGTGAAATTTATGCATTTTTCCCGTGGAATTGGCTGTGATACGCTTGAAAATTCTTCGCGCGGACGGAGATACAGAACAGCAGAGAATTTGACAATTCCATTTTCTATCCAATCCGGTATCCATAGCAGGCGGGATTCGTTATCGATCGCGCGGACAGTCCGGGAGAGGGATAAATCTCTGCAGGACGAAAATAATGCGATATTGGCACGAAACTGTGCAAGAACCGGGGGACTTTATTAAATTCTTCGTCGCAGTGTACGGCCTGAATTAAGGTCAGCGGATTTGCCAATGAATCCATCCGTCAGCCAGTGGCGAAATTCAGCCAGAGGGATTTCGGAGGCGGCTCAGATCCCGCAGTCGAAGCCACGTTGCAAGCCGAGCGCTCTGCATTCAATTCGTGAAACACCCGCGAACTACGCTGATTTGGAAGTTTCCCCTGACTTCGGTATCAGTTTCTGACAGTGGACAAATCTATGGATTAGCCGGCTACCCTGAATTTACCTGCGGGGATACGGCTAGTTGAAAACGTCACCCTTGAAACGCTTCGCCCGTCTAACGAGCGACTGGATAGTTGTGGATTCGAGTGAAACAGATTCTAGATTCTAAACAGTCGACTGTTCTGAGACTGGGATCAAGAATTAACGTTTTATAATTCTATTTATTATTATTTCAATTTATGCTCCGTTGCTATTGATAAGAGTACGAAAAACTAATTGCTATAAAAGCTATAATTCTACACATGATGATGAATTCTACACTAGGGTAAATAGTGCAGCTGTTCAGTGAAGTTAATAAGGGATGTAGAAATTGAATTTTTGCAAAACCTATTACACGAACTCTTAATTAATTCAGGCTGATCATTAAATTTGGAATTGATTTGACTTTCTATGATGCAGCGACGCTCTTCTGCCTCTTCCCTGTAATCAGCCGATTTTATTGAAGATGAAAGATAAACCTGCAGTAACTTCATTATAAAAATTTCCGCAAGTCAAACATTCGAGCTTCGCAAAGCACACAAGAGGGAATCAATTAAAATCCAAAAGGCAGGAGTAGCTTTCTGTACTATGGGAATTTAACAAACACTCCGGTTTATGCAACCACACGTTCCTTAAATCCACCGCCTGGGTTCATTTCTTTTACACGAAACGAGGGAATCGAAGAGAAATGCACATTCTTTTCCGTCGTAGAGATTTCGTCTAGCAGTAAAACCAACGTTAACGCGTGGAAAGCTGCATCGATATCGAATACCTAGCTGCGAATATGTCTTTTTGCAAGTTTACACGCACCGTAATACCCTCGCCGACAGTGTGAAATTCCTCCGCACACACAGCCTGGCTTTTCCTCGTTCGTTTACCATAGACTTGCTCCTTTTTCCTCTGTCGTGGAACAGAGTGCCAGACAGAAGTGATTTTCCGGTGGAAAAGGAAGGAAAGCGAAACGGGAACGATCCTTGATTGGTCGATAACGATCTCGTTAAGAGTAGCACCGCGGTGATTATCCGATTCCTGGAGAAATTATTTTCTCGGGGGAACTCTTGAACGTCGTGCAGCTCGAAATCTAACCAGAGGGAACGAACGAGCGTAATGTATGCAAAAAATTTGAATAGCTTTCGCTATTATCACGTTATTAGCAATTATTGGTTCTGTTTCACACTTGCGATTTCTATGAATCTTTGTTAGATTGTTAAGAAATTCTATGGGTTAATGCAGCTTTTACTGATAATCTCCCGAAAGCAGTAAATCTCGAGCTTATATTTTAGAGACCTATAGAGAATAGATCTGCGTGCTCGAAGTCTATAGCAAACTTGCGTGAAATATAGTAGAGGAAAAGCTGGTATTATGGCCCCCTTAACGCACATAACCTTATTAGTTTACCTAAATTTTAAGCAAAAATTTAAAGAATTTAAATTATGAATCAGATTTTATTATACCACCCCTATTATATTACCACCCCTTCCTCTACAGTAGTCCCTCGTTATAAGCTCATCAATAGTCACAAACGAGAGAATCTTGTCGAAACAGGAGTATAAAGAAATGAGTCGCAAAAATATATTGCTACACGTTATAAGCTCGCCGTCACTGAAACGAGCTTATAACGAAAATATGGTGTATACATTCAAAAGTCCACTCCAAATTTGTTCTCCTAGTTCCACAACGATCTATAGTCCCAGAAGAATTGTAAATAGGGAACTTCCCCGAGCACTGAATTGAGGCATTTGATGGAAAAAGGGCACATACGCCAAAATGCCATTTCAAGATAATCGATTTCAAAGTTTTCATTATAGTATAACTTAATACATTGTAATGAAATTAAAACCATTTTTTTTAAGGATGTAGTTACCGTGTCCTTCAAACGTTCTGAAAACAGAAGTCATGATTTGAAAATGTTATGTGTCTTTATAAGTTTTAAGCAAGTGGTTTATGTGCCCGTTTTTCGTAAATATGGTAAATTCGTAACAAAATTGCTTCTTTGTTTAATTATTTACATATAGTTTTGGTTACTTACTTCGTTGTCCAATTTTTATACATCGCTTAAATAAAAAATACAAAGTGAAGCGCAAAAATAAATAAAAAAATTTATGTTTTCAGTAAGTATTAATTTCTTCGATTTTTTGCAGCAAGCTGTCTTACAAATAAATTTTTTCTTTCCTGAATTAGCTTCTTTCCTCGCGGATTCGATACTCGCCTCACTTTCCATATTTTCTCGCTTACAGAAGGTCCTCTATGAAACAAAAGTACTTACTTATTGCACGACAGCACGGTAGCGCGTCCGCTCAGCGACTAGGGTGACCTGTCCAGTGAATGAACACTTAAGCTGCATGTCTGTTAAAATTAGTATTCAAAAGTCGTTATTTAATTCCCTGAATGTTATTTCTGCAAGCAAGCTGTTCTATTACGAAAGTCAGACATCCCGGAACACAATTCTAGCAATGTTTGATAGTTATAACTTTCATTAAAAGTCTGGCAGAGGATTATATAAAAAATGGGCCAATGACCAGTGAATGAACATAAATTTCTAATGAATGAACAGGGGTACCCCAGTGAATGAACGGGATAATAACAGAGATTAGGTTTCCAATGTATTTAGACGATTTTTTGTGTAAATAATTTTTTATTCTCTAATTGCAATAATATTATTGATTTGATACTTTACTAATCTTATAAGATCATAATCATGCATAGCTGAAATTTATTTTCTGGGGTGGGTTAACTTAATAGAGTATTAAGTAAAGTAAGAAATGTCCGCGTTTGCCAGCGAATGAACGGCTGTGGGGTCAACTGTTGAATAAACGGAATTAATGCCGTGTAAGTTAGAAGTAAAAAGAAAAACGCCTTTGCGAGACGTCTGTGGGTGTCCACTCTAAATTTCGGTGTAAGTTTCAACGTGAAATGCGCGCGATAGGCGTTAATTTTTCGTATTACATAAGCAACGTTCATTCAGTGGGGGGTGTTCATTCACTGGACAGGCCACCCTATGTAGCTGCGTGTCGATCACGCTACGTAATAAAGCAGCATGTAGCTAATCTGAACGCGACAAAAGTAATGTCCTTGATATATTATATATAATACATATACCTGAGTCGATTTAAACGATATAAGGAAAAAGGGCACACAGGCGTATGTGCCCTTTTTCCATCAAATGCTTCGATTAATTTCCAGATACAGTTTAGAACCCCTGTATGAAACTATTTCAAAATTCCCTGCCCACAAATCCTACGTTCCAATTGCTATAGGTGCGACGCGCTCCCATACGAATGCCAGTGCGGTATTTGCAACGGGACGTACATTGTCACGTCGCGTGTTGTTCGTCGATCGGCTCGCGGAATTCGCTGCAAAACCATCGCCCCGTGATATTTCGCCGGGGAAAAATCCAAAAGCGACGGCTTTACCGCCGCGGTGGAAATAAATTAGCCGGTTCAGAACGGCAGCGTCGCATGTGCTAATGTGAATTTGTGGCGTTACGGGCATGAAACATAGCTGCGCCGTGGCTGATTCCGGCAGGCTCGCATGCACAACTCGCCGACCTGCCAGTAGGGACACACGGGTTTAACGAGAATCGCATCGGGTGCATCAGACGCGCGGCATGGTGGCGTAAACACATTGCCCGTATCGATCGAGCCCACCCCCGGGGGAGGGCCAAAGAGCGGTGTGAGAAATTACAGGTGATTGCATTCCTACCCTCGATAATGCAGTCTGGCCGCCGTCAGACGAAAAAAATCGTGCGGCCTACTGCGCCAAAGAGCGTTCGAAGCTGCGCGGACAATCCTGGCAACCCCCGACGGAATGGAAGCTGTGCAGGGTGCAAGGGAATTGGCGCAGCCCAAAAGGAGGTGATGCCTTTCTGCAAAACTGATAAGTAAGTTAAAAATGTGGAGTGAGATTTTTTTATATCAGGGGCTTACTTATGAACGCAGTGCGAGCTCACCTAATTTCGCCCACGTAAATTCGAATCGTTCTCAGTTGAAGAGTGCTTGATACTTTTCCATCTAATTAGTCCGCCTACACATGCTCGGCTACTGTATAGTTCAGTTCATTACCAACGCGTGTCAGCACTTTCTTCGCGAGATATTACCTACGAGTGGCGATATTACTTGCTAGGCGATAGGTATTAGATGCACTTACCCTACATCCACCTCCCTTTCAATTTGTTCCACGAATTCCAATAGACTCCGTGTAATAGCGAGAGTTTCAAATTGGGAATCAATTTTGAGGTAGCCAAAAACTTCCATCTGCTCGATGGTATCATGCGTGGTGGAGTTAAAGAGAGAAGCAATTGCTCGAGCACACTCGTCGGCGCAAGTTAAGAGAGGCAAGGGTCGAGGATTGAAGAACTCGAAAAGGGACGAGTAACCCTCCGCCGACTAGCGTTACGTAATTGCTTATTGTCGAGCGCCAGTCGGTAGTAACAAGAACGTTTCCCAGCGCGGTTGTAAGATTTCTGGTGAAAATACGCGAGCCCGTCGGGGCCAGGTTTCAGCCACCCTCCTATCGACGAGGGTTTCGGCGGCTGTTCGCCCCCTTCCCCCTGTTTTTTTTCCAACTACGCGACCGATCGTGCCTCAACACTTTGCAAATTGCCTCGTTTCTCGCGAACAAATCCCGTCTTAATTGATACCTGGCCGCTATTCAGCGGCGCCGGCGGAGTTTGCACGGGCGCCCCCGTTATCGCGGAACACGCGAGCGTAACGGAACGAATCGAGTTATCAGACACTGGGGCGGAACAAAAGAACCGGCGAACAAACGCGATCGTAACGAGCGATCGCGGAACTTTCGGGTGAAATATAAAATATGAACCATTCGTACTCGCGCCTCTATCTCCAAATCCCTTACTCTTCCGATATCCATTTCCCGAGTGCCATCTAATTAAATTCTTTCCAAACTCCCCTCCCAGGATATCGTGCTTCCACGTTGCCTTAAAATTCCTTTACCTTCCCAAAGCAACTCCCTTTTATTTCCAGTTCCACTGTCTCTAAAATCCCCTCAAAAATCACACCGGATTCCTACGAGATTCCCCACGATCCAAATATCAGTACCTGACACTTCCGCGAGAGTCGAGACTGCCACGGATCGAATAATAGATGCTGGAAAAGAATCTCCTCGACGTCCGCTCCCCACTGGCGACACCGCTCGACCGTCAGCCCAGATCTTATCCTATTTGCAACTGTTTCAACCTGTTGCGAGCTCGCGACGCTGTCGGCTGAAAATTTGATCGGAACGTAACCCGTGTCCCCGAGGGGGCGGAATACCTAAGTTCCAAAGCTTTTGTCCGATCTCGTTTTCCATCGATAAACCGTGACGGCGGTCGCCTTGGGCGGGTTTATGGGCCGGCCCGCTCGTATGCACATGAATATGCGCATACAGGACGCAGGATACAGGGTATGCGTGGGGACACACGGATGGCTGACCGTTATTGGAAAACAGTCGGTACACCCGATGGACTAGGAAACGAAATATATCGGTGCTGGTGGCTGCCACGATCTCCCTGGCCCCGATATGTCACACAAATCACCCCCCCTGGTTCGCCAACGTGGCCATCCCTCACGCCCGACCCTCTGGCCCCGCGCTAGACGCGCAATCTCAACCTTTACCCTCCCGCGAGCGGCCGCGTAAATATCCATTTTCGATTGATATTTACTAATGAACGGCCGCGTCGAACAATCTCCGCCGAAACGTTAATCATCGTTTGCGCGCACAGTCCCGCCGCGCTCGGCAACGTCGGCGTTCAGAGACGGTGGCAGTTTAATGACGTTAAACTATGCATCGGTGACGGTAATAAAGTCCCGATAGTATTTACGGGGGAAATTAACGCGAGGCGGCGGGTTACACTCGCGCGATAACTAAATGCCCGATTTTATTAAGCGCCCTTTAACGCTGTAATTTTAACGCGTTTCGGCGAGTAATACCGGCTATCCGATAGAAATACCGGCTATCCGATAGAAATACAGTTCCGCGGCGGATTACGATAATAATCCCGACCCCCGAGGCACGATAATGATCGCAGGTGGATATTGAAATCTCTCTAATTTTCATAATTATTTCCATGATCGTTTGCTGGCAACCGATGGCTGGGAGGAGCGGGTGGCACCAATGCAGCGCCGTTTATTCACCAGGTTTACGGCGCGATGTTCTGGCAACGTCGATGCCTGATACAGGGGTCCAATTTCGTCGAGACTGCGAGCGCTAGACAGGGACAATATTCTTGAGCGGTTGTAATACGAAACAAATTGATAGCCACTTCCGCGAAGGGGGTGGATTGTGAGCGCGCAGGGGTGGCTGAATGCGTTTCACATACACTGCGCGATTTTTATCGCCCGGGCTGTGTTAGCAGCCTATACCAACCCTCTTACCTTCCGCCGCTCCTCCGAGCGAGGCCCGCTCGATCCTCTGGACCCATAAAGGCAATAACCCGCAATTTACGGGGTCAACAGTTTGGCTGCGCATAAGGTGAAGCCGAGCCAAGCTGGCACGAGTCGCGCCTACGTTTTTCAATTTCAACAGTCGAAAACAGCGACTGCCGAACAACCCATTGAAAATGCTCCCTCGTAAAGATACCCCCTCGCTCCTTCGTTTCCTCGAGCGGCTCACGATCCGCCGTGTAGGATCTATTTTTTTTTCGAGTTCCATTCTGATCCTGTCGTCCTACAGCTCGTGGAATAATTGCGGGGTTATCGTTTCGTCGACTCGCCGCGGACTTTATTAGCTCGTGGAGCGAAGTCCCCCGAAAGCAACGCCACGAAGCGATGGAACAATTCGACATGATAGAAAGAAACGCTGGGAATGGACGAGTAATAGAAGAACGAAATGGCTGGCAAAAAGAAACTCGCAGATGGCTGTTGACTCGGGCTACAGTCACCCCTCTACAAAGAACGATGATGAATCGTGGCTTGATGACGATAAGAAACCTTGATAAAAGCTAGATTGTGATGGGGAGTCGGTGATACGCTATCGATGAAAGAATCCATTGTCAGGGAGAGAATGGGAAAAACATGGTGATTGGCTTGATTGAACCTTTAAAGAACGGCATCCTGGGGTGTGGCGTGGAATGCAACGTGTTAGGAATGTAAAGGTATTTCTCGCTAGAAACGTGGAAACTATAAATAAGAGCGGTGAAGATCGTCCCAGCGCAGGTTTTTCCAAGCATCAGTCGTGGCGAATAGCGTGGTATACCACGTTTCCAAGGCACGGAACAATGTTTTGCCAAGTTTCTCAGGCCCCGTCCAGTAAAATGAAAGGCGCAGTGACAGCCTCGGAACCTCGGCGTGCCCTTAATAAATTCGTTTATCCGGCCCATTCCATCGCGGCCTCTTACTTCTCCGCGACGACGCGGCACAAAGAGGGAGAAACGTTTCCATTTAAGCGAAGCTTTTCAATTATAAAGCGTTCCCCGTCCCAGGGCCGAGCGGAGAGCACAGGCTACGCTTCAATTCCCTCGTCTCCTTCGTTTCCCAGCCAGCGGCTTCCCTATCCGACTGTCACTCTTTCTTCTCGCCTCCCTTTCCCCCGTGGCGTTTTTCCCCGAGAAGCCAGCGGGCGCTACCGACATACCGCGGCTGGCCAGAGTCGCCGCAGCGCTCTCGCTTCCGGCGGCTGGGACGGTCCAAGACCAGCGGCGACGGCCACGCTCGCCCTCTTCCTGAAAAATCGACCAGAAAACGATCCCCGACGCTGCTTTCCGCCGCCCCAACTCTCCCTTTGTTCCACCATCAACCAGTTCGCGCCACGTTTCCCTGGCCCGTTTATATCCCGAAGATGTCCCCGCCTCGTTACCGGGAATGTCGCAACGAGTTCAAGCGGAATTTCAAGGAGGGCCGCAAACGACGTCACTTCCGCCCGAGATACTCGGCGATATCGGACACAGAAGATCGTCCTGATGGATCAAGGAATCGTCTATGGCCTGGAAACGCCAGCCTCGCCGCCATCAGCCTCTTCCTCCCCACCGCAGCGGATCGAACGATCCGATTATCGCGAGAAAACAGTCGCGCCCGTTTGAAGAACGGGGTCACGGATATCGACGCGCTCTCTTTATGGGCCGTTTAGACTGCCCCCAATTTGCGCAGCGACGATTATGCAACGCGCGAACGGTGTTTAAGAAATTGTCGAATCGGTCGGCGGAGGAGAGCAGCGCAGACGGGTGAATAGGATGCAGCCATTCGGCTTGCAAAACTTCGGGGGCAGAGGTATTGGAGGCTGAAGAGGCCAGGGCAAGAATCCCGTGGCAGTAGCCTGGCCGATCAATGCCACGGCAGTATCCCCCTTTCACCCTCCTCGTCGTCTTCTCCGCCGTCATCTTCGCCCACCCTCCCGGCGTCGCGAAACTTCAGCTTCCTCTCGCTCGTCCGCGTTCCCGTCCTCCAGCCTCCGTCGTTCCCTTCTTTCGCGCCGCAGAATGGGTAGACCGCCGCATCGCTCGAAGGAGACCATTCAAAATCTGCCTGTGAATTATTGAAACTGGATCACCGGCTGGGCCCCATTTATACGCCTCAAAGTGTCCGGGGAAATGCCGCGGGGGCTATTCAGAAGAAAGCGCACGCCGAGGATAAGATACACTGGGAGGAGGAACGATGGAACCTACCAAAAAATTATACGATTCAACCACCATTATCCTCGCCCAGGCTTCTATTCCCATGCCTCGGTATTCAAACGGCCTGTTACCATTATTCCGTATCCGAAGCAACCGCCCCTGACCACGAAAATGTGCGGGACTAATAAACGCGCGACGATGACGTCCATAGACGTCGAATGAAAATAGAAACACGCTGTACTGACAATAGAGACAAAACACGAGACAATTGGTGTACTGGAATAGACTACAATGGGACACGAAACAATCGACGTTCCCTTCCAAAAAAGATGCCTCGTATTATCAAAAGCCTCCCTCCTCCAAGCGACCTCAGCATCGGTTCGCGTAATGTTCTGTCAAACGCTCGAACGTCACCTTTTAGACTTCGCAAAGGACAACAGTTAAATCCACGATTAAGTAGCGCGCTCGCGCCGAGAGCGTGAGGGAGGATCGAAATTAACGTTCACTGGGTTACCGTCGACACGGCGGACTATTTATCACGCGTATCGTTCCCCGGAGTCAGCGCGGAGGGCGCGGATCCCGGGGGATTCCAGCTCGTGAACTATCGAGCGTATCCACGATCGTGCTTCGTCGTCGGCGCCTTGATCGCGAGACAGAGAACGATCCAGCGAAATTGATTGGACGGGTAGCCACGCGCAGCCTGGAGCGTCGTCTTTGATCGGGATAAAGTGCTGTCGAAGCTGGATATGCAGAGGAGACGGCGGGGGTGAGCTAGGAAGCACGGGAGGAGAGGGTGGATCGGTTTTGTCTATTCATTTGGCGAGTAACTAAGTTACATCCGAAGCGGCTAACCTAATCATTCGACCACACCGATCGCGCGTCTAGCTTACCCAGCCATCCGCCCGTTTCACTGCTACCTCCCTTCGTCTTCCACGATCGCGGTCATCCCGGCTCGCGTCTGCTTTTTCATCATCGCCGAATCGTCTCCAGAAACGGCTCCACCGTGCCTTTTCTACGCCCCCTCCCCTGGCTCGCCTCGTTGGGTTTTTCGTTGTGTCGGCCATGAATACAAAGGAGGGTATTACGCCAGCCAGCTGGGAGCGGCGGGGATGGAAATGATCTCGAACGCGGGGTCGACGGGGTATTAACTTTTTAATGGAAAATTAATTGGGAAACGTCACGGGGAAATTCGCGATGTCGCCTGTGTCTTCGCGCGAATCTTGTACCGTTGAACGCGCGGTTTAATTAGGTAAATTGTTTGGATTCGTGAGGCGCGGGGGGATGACGGGTGTGTGGTAACGATAAGAATGCATGATCGAGCGGCACTTGGAGCTGGGATGGGTAACTATAGAGGGGGCGGTGGGAAAAGAAGAGGCGAAGAAGGCAACGGCAGAGATACAGGTCCTTTGACGCAACCTTTCCCGCTTCCTCCGCCCCTAATTTGCTCTGAATAGCAGCTGATTGATCAAGATTGAGTAAGACGGAGTAACGTAATTACGTATACCGGTGATCCCGACGTGCACACCGGCAGGCGGCGCTCACGGGGACGTGTTTTCAACGGGGGCCACTCTAAGTTTGCCAATCTTTATGATGACGCTGATCAAAGGGAATCGACCGTTTAGCTCCGCGCGGGCGAAGCAGAATGTAATGGAGTACGCCGAGGTGGCTGAATAAGAAGGTAACGAGACGATCCCATCTAATTTCCATAACAATTTTTGTAGCTGGCCCCTTTTCCGCACGGCCGTTCGGGACAGCCTAATTCCTGGCGGGGCTTGAGCGCGCGGCGCCGCAGATTTCTCCGAAGTGTGCGCCCGAGCGGCGGGTAAGTGGTCGCTGGTGCGGAGAACTGGGTCAACGGCGACTAATCCGAAATAAATATATAATGAAACTCCTGTTTCCTCGCGCACCGTTTCGCAGCCGGAGGAGCGGGGCGCAAGAGCGCGGATTACGACGGGGAATCTCCACGGAGCAATTTCTCTGGATGCTAACGGCGATGGCCCCGAAGGGAACCGAATGTCTCAGGCTATGATTGTCCAAACGCAAATCTTGTCTAAACGATACGAAATCAAGAATTGTGTGGGGACATCAGCGCTCGAGACGCGAGTCAGCTTTAACGATCCATCCCGTCGACTTCGGTACCTATATCATGCGGTATATATTAAGCACATAGAAATTGTGTACGAATGTATCGATTCGATGTAATGTTGGCTAACGATATTGTCAGAGAATACATGTTTAATGCTTGAGAGAACCAGGGCAGTTCTGTGGATTCCATGTAGGTACTGGCTGTATCGTAATATGTGGGACCCACTTCGACGGTGAACAGGTGACACGAAAACCCTATATTAAAACCCTAATTGTACCCTATTTGACCTCGTTCCGGAGTTATGACCATTTTTATATTTCAGTAATTCAAAATTGCAAACAGAAATAGTATAATTGATTCTAATAAATTGTTTGTATATCTGTTTGTAATTGGACGTGTTTTTCTTATAATTAGTGGAAGATCGACTGCTGAATTTTATGTGAATCTCAGTGAACTATTGAGAAAACTGTAACTTGGTGACCTACGTCCTATGTACAGTGACTCACAGCCATAATCGTACACTCTTTAAAATCGCATAAAATTTTTAAAATTGGTCCAAACGACTTGAGTTTTTTTGAGAAGCTGGAAGGATTAGTTTGCTAAGTGATGTGTTTCGTCGTTTTTAAAAAAAATACAATTGGTCGGAATAGTGAAAAAAATAGTAAAGGTCGTTTTTTAAACTTTTTTTTGTGAGCCTGTAATGAAAATTCAAAAAACCCGTTTGTAGATTAAAGCAAGTTATATACAGGCCTAAAATTTCATCAAAATTGGTTAACGTTGCTCTGAGCTACAAACGTTTAAAGATCGCCGAATAAGGTCGAGAATCGCTGATTTCGTGAATTTCCGCGATTCTCGACCTTATTCTGCGATCTTTAAACGTTTGTAGTTCAGAGCAACGTTAATCGATTTTTATGAAATTTTAGGCATGTATATAACTTACTTCAATCTACAAACGGGTTTTTTGAATGTTCATTACAGGCTCACAAAAAAAAGTTTAAAAAACGACCTTTACTATTTTTTTCACTATTCCGACCAATTGTATTTTTTTTAAAAACGACGAAATACGTCACTTAGCAAACTAATCGTTCTAGCTTCTCAAAAAAACTCAAGTCGTTTGGACCAATTTTAAAAATGTTATGCGATTTTAAAGAGTGTACGATTATGGCTGTGAGTCACTGTAGTTTATCTGTGACAGTGCACTGTCAGATTTTAGCCACATTTTTTAAACGATTTTATTCAGCTTCGATCCTCTGCTTGTATATTTTTTTGTTTGGTTCAAATCTGGAAACTCAATTTTAACCCACCTCCAACTATCCATTACACTTGAAACTTTGCAGACGTGACTAGTTATGAAATTACCCACTCAGCAATAAATATAACCCATAACCAGAAATCCAAACGACTTGAAATCAGCCTATAACCACAAATCAAATCAATTCAATCGACATAAAATCAGCATAGGTACAACCACAAATAAAAACTTAGACGCTAAAAAGTAAATAATAAAAAAAATATATAAAAAAAATAAATTAAACGACTTTATTTAAAATTCACTGAACACTAAAAAATAATTATTTTCTTGAGGTACAATTTCGATGTTTTTTCACTTTAAATAAAATCGTGGAGCAGGATAGTTTATAACAGAATATGAATTAATTTAATATAGGATCAAGAGTCGACATGAATTTTTTATGAAATATCCTTCTCCACGATTTTATTTAAAGTGAAAAAACACCATCGAAATTGTAGTACAAGAAAAGAATTATTTTTTAGTATTCAGTGTATTTTAAATAAAATCGTTTAACTTAAAAAATTCTTATTATATATTTTTTTTATTTAAGAAACAGTGCAACACGACTGTCGTCTTGCATTCAGGTCGGTGACCACTTCGAGCAGTTCCTATAAAGATAAGCAACTGCGCATTACTGAAATATAAAAGTGGCTGTAACTCTGAAACGAGGTCAAATGTGTCATGAACTTTTTGCACTGTTTTTGTGTCCCCTGTCCACCATTGAAGTGGTTCCCACATATTATGATACACCTTGTATTTATATATATATAGCCAAATATGGTCCTTTTCCTCGGAATATACATGATATTTAAATCCTCAATGCCGCAAATAATGTCACAGGCGATCTTTTAAATTATGAGCTCCGTTGAAAGGAAGCTAAATTACAAGATTATAAAGGAAGATAGTTCGCCGTAAGCTTTATTACGTGCTACCAGTGGCAGTAACATGACCCATGTGGACGGTAAAAGTTTAACGAACGCAATAAAGTTAAAAGCTGATTAACCCATTCATGTCCCATCTAATCTTGTGTCACGTAGCACAACAAATTTAAGTAATTCCCTAGAGACAGCCTCCGACATTTACACCGAGCCTCCCTAGTACAAGTCTCAACTAAACTCTCCAACACCGAACCCAAACTCCGCATATAATCCCGAGACCACCGAAGCAGCGAAAAAATTCCTCCAAAAGCATCGTTCCCTAACCGACCAACCACGGACGTGCTCCAAGGAAAACTGCTGCCTCCCTAAACACCACCCGCTCGAAATCTCCCTGTGCACGCGCGCTAACTGTTATCGTTATCCTGATTACAGGCGTAAGGTGAAACCGATAGTGCAGAAAACGAACAGAGGAAACGAGAAACGATGCCAGGAGGAACGGTGCTCGGTTTTTTCATCCTCTCCTGGCGGCGTTTGTATCCGATCCCTTTCTTTCGCGCGTACCAGGGCGAGCGAGTCTAATATCGGTAAAAGGTGTGCACGGGCGCAAAAACCAGCGCCCGGAACGCGGAGGGCGATGAAATTCAGCGGCGGCCGGGGAGCCGTTCGAATTTATTCGGGGCCAAAGTGGTAAACAAGAAATCATTATTCAGCAGGAAGGATCCCGCGGACGTATCCCGCACACGTATGAATTTGTACCTGGAAGTTGTAGGTGCGCGCCGGTAGTTACGGGGGATCGACAAATGGCCTCGTCAGCACCTCCGCTTCCAGCGGGAACAGAATCAGAACCCATTCTTCGGCCCGGTCCATTCTCTCCCCCCCCCCCCGCCTCTCTTCACGTGTAACGCCACGGCGAGGGGAGAAAAAGCGGGCGAAAAAAATCCACCGGGAGGTTCAATAGTCTAACCATACGAGCCCTCGGCTACAACAATGGGCGAGAAATTCTGTTGACCTCGCCATAATTTCCCGAGACGGGCGAAGAGGAACAATACGACAATTGTCTGCCGGTGTTAACGCTTTTCACGCCCGATTCGGTCGGGGTCATTTTGAAATTGCGCGCGCGTACCTTTATGTGGGGCAGGGTGTCGTGCACCTTCGCGTATGCGGTGCAGGTAATTTTGGTGGGAAATGGTGGATGGTCGGATATATGTAATTTATATTTCAGAGGAGTTTTACTTTAATATAATTCAGAAACGGTGATGTAGGTATGATTTAGATTTAGATTGGGGTAGATATAGGGGAGAGTTGCCTATATTGGACCGGCTCCTAGATTTGACCATTTGTATATCTCGATAAACAAATATATTTGCAGCGGTTTTTTTTGGGTACATTGATTTAGGAAGTGGAGATGGAACTTGCGAGAACAGCGATACGGTTATTCATTAGTTTGTCGTTCACCGTCGTCGAAATATAGAAACACGTGGTGCGCGATCATTATTTTTCGTGCTATTTCAAGTGAATTTCTTTCTACAACTTGTAAGTACTATAATTTTAAATGATACTAGTGTAAAGTGTGCTGTCTTAGCTACAACTTCATGTCCTTATTTTCCCATATTCGTATAAATATAACAATGAAAACATATCTTTTTGATGTAACCAACAAGTTGCCTAATATTGGACCATCACTAGTTGCTTGAATTGGACCGGTCCATTTTAGGATACAATCTATGTTATGATAGCGAATAGTTAAAATCATACTAAAAAAATTTAAAAAACAATTAAAACCGACTTCAAAAAAATAAAATTGCACTAAAAAGTAAAAACTAATTTTTTCCCTTATTTAATCTACGACTCTTATATTTTTTAAGTCGGCGCCAGATTTACACAGTGTAAATGACGAGGCACCGACTTAAAAAGTATCAGAGTACCGTATATTAAATAAGGGAAAAAATTATTTTTTACTTTTTAGTGCAATTTTCTTTTTTTGAAGTCGGTTTTAATTTTTTTATTTTTAACTTTTTCGTTTTATATATATTGACACCACATGCTGAGGTGATATGTGCATACGTACATGAAATAATAATAATTAGGTGACAATATTCTTTATTATTAACCAGAACTGGCAAAATATTGCGCCAATGTTGATGCAGTGTAGGATGGGACTACCGGGGCATCGCCCTCTTTCGAATAAAAAAAGGATTATCAAAATCGGCCCATATTCTGGGGAGTTATGCGGGGACAAATATAAAAAAAACATCAAAACAACGTACTATTGCACTACGTGCACCGAAAAATGCTTGTTTCTTCCTGTTTCTATTTTTTTTTCAATGCCCTGATCAGTGTTTTTTAGATTTTAGATATTTAAATTCATTTATTTTTAGGAGCGGTCCAAATTAGGACACCGGTGGTCCAAATTACAAAACCGGTTGCCTGGAATGGCCCGAAGTCATTAGTTCAGTTTTTTTGAGATATTATTTTAATCACATATTTTATCAACACACTAAATACATGATAAAATCTACATAAAATGTAGATCTTTTTCCCGTTTCTGTTTGCTTTCTTGAATGTGTTATGTCCGTGTAGGAGAGGAAAATAAAAAAGTGGTCCAACATAGGCAGCCTTCCCCTACAGCTGAGTTTACAACGGGAGAATTGGGAACGATTGTAAGGGTTCAGGGCCATCGTTTTATTAAAACTGGCGTTTATAAAACAAAGCAAGATTTATAGAAACACAAGGAAGAAGATTCTAAGTCGTTACGGAAACCTTCTAATAACGAATTTAACAAGCACCTAACACAAGATTTTGCGAAAACGATGTTATCATCGCGAGGACACAGTGGGCCCGTAAATCGAGTATGTCGCGAAGACGAATGCGAGCCATTCGGCGATCCCATCCTTCACGGAGTCCTTTATATTCATACGTCCCAGTAATCGTAATAAACAGTAAATCCTGCGCGGATATAGCAGCACTGATACGGGAATCCTTCTACACGCTGGGTAAAGGGCCATATATTTTTGGAACATCATATTTTATGTACGACGTACTTTCGAAAGCCCGGGTAATCTGTTTGGGCGAAACGAACTCGGAGAGGGAGCGGCGAACGAGGGAGACGCGAAAATAAGGCGGCGGTAAGACTGGTAAAAGAGCGACTATGTATTATACGCCGTGGGGGTGGAGGGTGGGGTGCTCCTCTTTCGAGGCCTGTGTACACACGTAAATATATGCGGACTTACGGGCGCACACAGCCGCCGACGGGGGATGTGCGAACACGGCCGGATAAGTTTACGTGCTGGTGGCTGACACAGATACACCGGATACATTATGCATCCAGGATTTTATGTGGCATAATGCGCTTG
Organism: Andrena hattorfiana; assembly: GCA_944738655.2. Classification (NCBI taxonomy): domain Eukaryota; kingdom Metazoa; phylum Arthropoda; class Insecta; order Hymenoptera; family Andrenidae; genus Andrena; species Andrena hattorfiana. The sequence continues at coordinate 67,478,684 of OX122891.2, read as the reverse complement.
TTATCTATGCATATAGCCGACAACGCCGGCTAAGTTCTAGAGAGGCAGAACTTGAATAAGAAACTCGGGTCGCTGACGAGCGGGGGTTTCTTGAAACATGAGAATAGCTGATGGAATCTCCAAGTTTAATTATTTTGTTCTTTATTTGGGATTATTGGAAGAGTTTTAGCGGTATCAGTAGGACGGTTGTGTACCTATTTAATAGGGTGAAGTTTAGACTTGAGTAAATATCTTTTTAGTTTTGAAAGTAGAAGACGAATAATATATCGACCTGGGCGTGTGGCTTTGTATAGTATCGAGTTCAAAGAACTGTTCACACGAATCAGAGACCTTTTTCTTTTCAAATTCTGAATCTTGACGAGGGAAGTAAAGAAGTTATATGTGCCATTACTTCGCCACTAGTAGCTTAAACATACAAGTGTGTACCTACTAAGCGCCAGCAGAGCCGAACTTCACTGATCACACACCTCGGGGGTTAACGATTTCTTCTGCTCCGAAAGCACCTCTGCGGCCCGTGAAATTAGCTATCGAACGTTCGATCGCCTACCAGCAGTATCGCGGCTCCCATTACCGGAGCGAACTGCCTGGTTTCAAGTAAGTGCTCGAAACGCGATATCATTGACGATTACGAGAATCGTATCTGCTAACCGAAGCTATTGTCGACTCTACTGTGTAGAATCGCGGCGGGTTAATTGATACCGATGTAAAACACGATGCACTCCAGCGTTGTATCCGAACGCGGGGGAAGCGCGTTAAACACATTGGGCCGGCTAGTCCGGTGCTGGGATTGTTGAAGCGCAACGATTAATAAAGTTCGCGATATTGAATGCTTAGCAGCGCACAATTAACAGAGCTCATTAGCGGGGTATGCTTTAGGCCCAGGGGGGCGGCGTGTTATTGCTAACTGCACGACCCTTTAAACCGCTGATTAATACGCGTGCACAAAACCATTCGGGGTATAGAGAAGTCCACAGTATTTAACAGAGTACAATATTAAACGTGATGTATATTATCCAGGGATTGTACAGTGATATGTAAATTAACTTTACAGCTTGGTAGTGGATAGAACGGGCCAAGAACGAAGGCCACTACGGGGGAACATGTCAGTTTCATAATTCAAAGGTGCACATTGAAGGCTTAGCCATTTACTCCACATTTACGTGGTTAAGTGTAATCTGTCAGAGATCTGTGAGGGTAATGAGATTAGACTGAGTGTTTGAGATAAATGTTGTGGTAGGTATACTGAAAGATCAAAGTGTAGATTTTAGGGAAGTGATCGACGTGTAAGCTCAAATTGAGAAAAAAATGGTAAGCGTTGAATATATGATTGATAATTTGAAAAAACTGATACCAATATTTTACTGACCCTTTGCATTTTCTACATTCTCTATTTAGCACTATGTTGATGAAAAAATTCTTCAAGACCAGTTAAGAAACTATTTCAGCCATGACCCTCGAGCCCCCAAAAATCCAAACAGAGAGATAGAGGCACATATGATATCACAAAATGTTTCTTCCACTCTAACGTACGTTATGCACAAAAGAAGGTTGGAGCCCTTCCCCGTGGAATTTTAATCAGCCTCGATTACTCGGAGGAATGGCACGTTCTCTTTACGTCGCGCTTCCTCGAAAACGCGACAGCGGACTACAATTTTCCCGGTATTTTCGTGTGCCTCCGCGAGGATCATCGCTGCAATTACAACGGAACACATTCATAGATAAGCACCTCTGTGCAGGAACGACCGCGTGCCACCGCTTTCCAACACATTCTTCCTGCCTCGTTTAACTGCACACTCAGAAATATGAATTCCTGGAGCATCCTCTCAGCAGACGCACCCAAGGTGCCCCCTCCCCCATAATCCACTAAGCGAACCACTGGAATTAGCGAAATTTTAAATCGATCTAATTAACCATTCAATTACCCGCGACGCGATTACGGTAATCGAATTACCCTAGCCCCGTATAATTAGAGTGCACCAATCGATCTGCACCCCACCGACTGTCCAACGATAAACGCTGATCCCGCGCTCTTATCTATCAAACGCTATTTCCGCCCGCCGATGCCCTCCGCGCGGTTGCGCGTTCCATCTAATCCGACGATAACAACCAACTCCGTTCCGGGGCGCTTTAACGAAACCGCAAACTACTTGCTGCTAGGTGCCACCGCTGGTAACACTCGGACGGTTCGAAATAACGAACAACTCGTCGCGCCGTGGCGAATGAATATCTGGCTGAACGCCTAGATGGGAGCCGGTGAACGCGTCGTTGGCCAGGACAGTGAAAATCAGGGGACGAGAAGGTACGGCCGCGTGGAGACCCTACGGACGTAGCTGGACGCGCGGGGGTGGAAAGGTGTGGCCTGGGCGAAGGACGAGGGACGAGCCGCGATAAAGCCAGGATGAATCTGGCATAAAAGGACCGTGGCACGAAGGTCGATTCGAGGCACTTAGAGGTGGCTGGTTCTCGTTGAACACGATGATGATGTATGGCTCTCAACGATAGGGAACGTTACGGCGCTAGGACTCGCCTGCACGACCTCGTTTTACCCCCGATGGAAGCCCGGGGGCTTCTTTGGACGGCCGTAAGAAAGGAAGGAAGGAAACGGGGAGGGAAGGAAGGATACCTAAAGATGGCCGTCGTTTCATAACTCCTCCGGGCTCCTTTTCCTCTTCCCCTGGCTAAAGATACAGGATACGAAAGACAGCCGCGGATGTGTACGTGGACTGACTACGCGCGTGTGTGCACGGCCACGCGTACATGCATCGCGCTCGTGCGAGCGTGAATACGCGTGCATGTAGGAAGCGGGGATAAAGTATATACGGTGTGTGCCCGTAATCCGTAGATATCAGCTTGTTGTCGCTGCCTTCGTGCTATTGCAAGAGGTTTATCGGATCTCCCTCGGTACTACCTCGGTACTATCCCCACGTATCACGGTGGATGCCGAGGCGAGAGGCCAGATTGAGCTAACCGATGATTTCTGACGTTATGAAAATTTGTTTGGGTATCGCGGCGAAGGTGGGAAATTGATTTTGCTTGGGGATTAAAAAATGGCGAATAGCGAGATGGTGAGGGAGACAGGGAAGTGATTTTTGGCGTGGTGAAGTGGGAGCTTGATTATAGGGTAAATACATCTTGGAAACTGATTTCTTTAATCCCCTACTTTTTTCCATTGCCATTTTTGCAATTGTTAACACATAGGGGAAGTAGGGGCAAAGCCGGGACGTTAAGGGGTTATGCCTACCTGCAAGGTCTGAAAACGCAAGTATTTTCGGGATTTTTTGGGGGAAAAACTTGAAGACTTTTTTAAACAAACCTTTATGTATTTCAAAGTGTATATCTTATACTACTTGTAGTAATTACTCCAATGCAAACTATAAATAAATAAAAGAAATATCAGTGATCTCCCGACAGCGATTTTTTTTTCAGTAGTTTGCGGTGATCACTCTAACTTTGACCTGATTCATCTGACATAAAAAATTCGAAGGAATTTAGTTAGTATATTAAATTATCTTGTCCTTAATCGTTCATTATCCCGAAAAATTAATTTGCTACAAAATGGGGACTGTTCAAATTAAACTATCGACTTTCGCCGCAAAAATCGCTCATTTTTCATCTGTAAAATAAAAACTATGCAACGGAAATGAAAAAGCCACGATTAGGGACAAGATTTTTATATATAGAACAAGCCTACGAAAGCTGAATTCATTCGATGCAGCGGTTCTCGAGATATTTTGCTCACCGTTTCTGAAAATGTAGTTTCGAGAAAAACGCGTTTAAAGTTTTAAGTTAGGTTTACATCCTCCAGGACATGCCTATACTAAAACTCGCACAGCTCCGCCAATTTTGGTCGGATCAAATTGAAACTTTCACACGATACTTTTGAGATGTTGTACTTTAAGAAAATGTCAAAACCCCAAAATCCATTTTTCCGAATTTTGCAGGTAGGCATAACCCCTTAAGGATAAAAGCTCATAACTTGGACATTATTAATGTAAAAAGGAAATTGAAATTAGGATTCATTAGAATAAACTCTTTATTCTAAAATAATAGTATACATCCATTTTTTAAATACAATAACAAATACAACAAAATTACGATTTAAAATATGGTCCGTTTTTTCCGGGTACCATACTAAAAACTGGCCCTACCACCTATAACAACGGAATTCGTCCAATTCTTCAGTCCCCCAACCAGTGCAGCCTTCGTGAGCCCACTTACAACAAGCTGTACACTGCACCCAACCTTTATTCAATTTGGGTGAACCATAGGATTCTCGGACATAAATGCAAATGTCGTTACTGTCTTCATCACCACTGTTATCATTATCCTTCCATATTTTGTTTAATTTTGTGGTTTTCTTTCTCTTTAGTTGTAGTCCTTTATTAAGATTTAGTTTAATGTTGATAACTTCCTATTTTTCGGGTACCCGGTTTTACCCCGTACGGTTTTGCCCCAGCATACAATTTTGTAAATATTACGAAATATCAACGATACCAGGGCGAAGTACAAACAAACTGTCATGGTTATTTACACTTTAATATGCAACAATTAACATAATTCACACAAAAAAGTACTTACCTGAACACTGTCAAAAGTGTTGAAGTTTCTTAACTATCGAAAATTAGATCAGAGCCATCAAAAACACACAAGACGATATAACCTTACTATGCACGATTGTAACACGATCATCTTTTGTGGATGAAACAATGCACATCGTGACAATATGTCGCTGCAACGACACGGGAAAATTTAAGGCCATTTTAAAAATAATAGCACGTCCCGGTTTTACCAAGGTACCCGGTTTTGTCCTAATTTCTCCTAGATTATTGGCGTTTATAGTGGCAGACTACTTTATTCGAAAAATGCCGGTGTTCGAACTTTGAGGAGCTGTTTCACTGCTTAAAATTCAGATTGGGTAAAAATAGAAAAAACGTGTCCCTTAGATTTTTATCCTTAGCAACACGTTTCAAGGAGGAAAAATCGGCGCCGGACGCCTCGATAGAGTTTCTTGTAATAAGTAATAGGCATAACTCCTAATGTGCAACTCTTTAAAAATTGTAGACATCCGAGTTGTATTAGATTATGAGGATATGCATGTATAGCGAAATCGTAAATTCGACAATCAGATCAAAGTAGTAAGACTCTGTCTACGGTATACCACTTTAGGCTACTGTGCATTCTTCAATGAATCAATGGGAATAGAGAGGTGAGATATACTGCTTGACACTATTTTTTGCCCATCGGTTACGCGAAAAGGAAATTCATGTAAAGTAAACAGTGTATCATCTGATATATAGATGGCATTGTTTTAAAGTATCAATTATTAGTTAAAAGAAGATGGTTTCAAATTTAAGAATCAATAAAGAAGTGACTATTCAAAGCCACAAACTTTATCGTCAAAATAATAAAAAAGATATACAAACAAAAGATTTTTCAAAAGAAGAAGTGGGCTAAAATTGAGTTTCCAGATTTAAATCAAACAAGCATACAAACAAACAAACAGAGGATTAAAGCTAAATAAAATTGTTTAATTAGACCTCGTTATAAGTATTCTAAAGTAATAGATTCTTACATGATTTTTAAGAAAATTGTATATGCCTTTTCCTGGACACTTATGTTTCAATTAATATATACATAATCATATACCCGGCAAAAATAGTGTCAAGCGGTATATACGTTCCTTACCACTTTACGCGAGTCTCACGTGTTTCTTTTCTCACGCTTTTCTCCGACTCCAGTGTGTTGCCACTAGCAAACGTGTCTGATTCCACGACTTGATTGTCGCGCAATCAAGGCACACATTAAAATTGCAACAGTGACATAGCATGGGCTTTAAAGGGTAAAGAATGAGCGAGTATTAAATGGATTTGTACGAAACTGAATCCAACATCCAGTCTGAAAACTGATGTCTCGACGGAAACAACATTAAGTGACTCAGAGCTGTTCTTGGTGAGATATTAAAGTGAACGTACAGCTTGTGGTGATATTAATGGATATCTCGTGCATCATATACAGGGGCTCGCTACGTGGCCACGTATGTGTGTATTGAAGAGCAGAGAAAACTATGTTTTCATAGGTCCAGGAAGGAAGTGCTCTTACCGCTCGTGTTCGTCCATCGTATTTCATTCCTGTCCCTCTTGCCTTCTCCTCTTAAATTGCCTCTCTCTCTCCCCGCCACCCTCTCTCGCATACACCTTCTCTCGCTCCCAGGGGCTGACGAAAAAAAAGAGAGACAATCGAATCTGTGCCTGGGGATAGTCGCCTAGGAATTTTTCAAGGAACGATAAAAGACTTATCCGCCGAATAATATTTTTCCGCTCAGATCGGGGAAAACTTACATCCCCGTTATTCAGTCGCCGTAGCTATACCCTACAAATCTTGGAGAACATTACGCTGGATCGGCCCAGTCTTGTTCTATTTCGAGCAAGTATTTGAGGGAGTGCGCTGCTTAGTCTCTGACGGACGAGGCTCCACAAGCTAAGCAGCTTACGAGAATTCTTCAAAATATTCTGCAAGACAGAAGTCTCCAGACTGGAAGAATCTTGCGTAACATACGGTGCTGTGTATAAGTGCTTGTCTACCCACGGACTTTCTCTGTTCCCAAAAGTATGATAAGTTTATTGAAAATATTCTTGTGCGCTGGTGTAACAGTGGAAGAAACGCAGACTTTGTTCTTTGGGAATTTTGACAGAGAAGAAAGACTTGGGATGTAGACGATTCTATTCTATTCTTCTTGAGACTTTTACTTGGTATACTTATACAGAAGAAATTAATCTTAGGGTCTGGTGTCGTCTCTTGGATTCTTCTCCAAGAAGAATAAAAGAGAATCATAACTAATGATATTAATTTCGAGAGGATTAGGCTCCATTGTTGTTAAATATAAAAGTACCCACGTAGATAAACTTAAACTCTGAATAAATCAAGAAACTCGACTATTAAATATTACTTTTAATGCATCAACTGTCATGCATGTCTACCGCCAGTAGAATCTCCCATCACTGACGGAGTTGATTGAATCATTAACCATATCTACTAAACAAGGCTGACCATACGCAGTGCATTCTACTAGCCTACGATCCACCCAACCATTCTAATATCTCGCCACACCCTGACTAACATTTCCACCAGAAGTATCCTACCACTCGAAGCATTAAATAAATTATATGCACATACTACTGCAAACATTACAATCAAAAGAAGCCAAAAAAAGAAAACAAAGTGTATCACCGATGAAGCAAAAGACCATTCAGAACCGAATAAAATTTGAATATCAAACAACAGCGCTCAGTTAACTAAACCTTAATAACAATACATACTTATAAAATGTTAGTCATTTATTTACCACGCCAAACGAAGACAGCACACCGACACGCACCAATACCATTCCTTACCCTATAACCTAGAATTCCCATTTCCCGTCGACTTATCGTAACCGTTGCTTACGAGTATTAACATGTCCCCCGTATTTGCATAATACAATAACAAGGCTACCGTATGCGCGGGACGCACGTTTCTAAATCGAGCAGCACGGGGGAAATCCAGACACGCCGGGGCGCCCTGTCCCCCAACCCGTCGCGCTTTATCCTGGAAACACGTATAGCACGCAAGGAGCAAAAGGCACAAAAGGATTTCCCTTATTTCCACCCCTGTATTCCTGCGGGATGTGCACGCTGGAGGCTGGTCGCGCGCTGCCCTTCCAATCCCGTGACCCTGCTCCCGGTCCTCCTCCGAGGAACGCACATGCCAGGAATGGGACGGGCGTTCGACGTGTACGGACAGCGAAATAAGCGGCCGTGACGCGCGGCTACGTCCCGAGGAGAACCGAATTACACGGGGCAGGGGGTGCGGATTCAGGTGCGCGCGGTTATAAAGTAAGCACGGGGGTGGATCGTGAGCGATTGCTCGAAAAATGGCAGGCCGGCTGCCGTCCAATCGTGAATGGGGCCCGAATACGTCACTGGCGTTACGCCAAATAAAATGTATAATGCCTGTCCCTTTCTCGCGAGCGCGTCCGAGCGAATGACGCGATCGTACAGCAGCTGGCCCCACGCTGGGTGCCACCATTAAAATTAAATATTACCGAGCTTTTTGGATCAGCCACGCGCCGCTTGCCTCGTGATCCTTTACAAGGAAATTGGAATATCGGACGGAGATCCTAATTAAACGAGATCGATAGCTCCTGGGCAGTGGAAGATCCGTGGGCGATACCATGTGGATGTGAGTTTTTCTTTTCTCTTTTTTAATTGCAATTATATTACAATTGAATACTGGGTGAAATAGGCAGTGGTGACTTCGCGTGAGCTGTGTTACGTGGTGGTAGTTATTGTGAGTAACTTGGAGAGTGTGGATCGTGGGAGATTTTAATGGAATTGGTTGAGTTTGAAAATGGATCAGTGATTATTGCAGTTTTGTGTGGGCCTTCCAAATGCAAAAGTAGGATGGGCAATTTTCGATATTGCTGTAAACGGGCGCTTGCACACTTGACCGTAATTACGCAACAATTTTAATCACAGTTTAATCACCGTCGGCGGCGCGTACCCTTTTGTTTCCGAATAGCACTCGCCCTTCCGGCTGCCTTCATTTCCGTCATGCTTCAAAGATGCCTTTGCGCCAACGAAATGTGCAAAATTAACGAATCGCACGCTAATTGCAAGTTAATTGGCTGCCGTAGAAACACGCGAAGAATCTACTGAACGCAGCTGTACTCGCCGTCGGGTTGCCAGCCCTCAAGGGGCCCGGAAAGGGCGCTCAATAAACGGAAACTCTTGGCTTCCTTATTTCCCCGTTGCCATAAAATTGCGTCTGCAATCTCGTGAAAATAAGATTTCATTGGGAAATACTCCGCCGGTTGCGAAAACAAAGAGAGACGCGCACTCGAACCCAGCGCATTTACCGAGCTTACAAACGACCCTTACTCTCCGTGGTTGAATCCGAAAATCGTTTAAAATTTGACAAATACTCCGCTGTATCTGAAACTTCTAGAATTATCTACTTCGTCTCCATATAACCTATATTCGTAAATAAATTAAAAATGCAAAAACTGTTAACCATAGTACCTAGGGGAATGTGGGGCAGGATGGCAGCGCTAAGAAGACACGTAAAGAAAATCAAGTATATTCTTTATGTGACTTTTATTACAGCATTTTTAGAATCAATATATATATATACATTCATCTTCAAATTGAAGCAACAAAAATGAGGTCACAGGAACCAAAAACTTAAATAAACATCTTTTTCGTAAGTAACTAAATTTTCCCATCCTGCCCCGCAGACTGCTGTGGAGGCAAGAAGAAACATGAAGAAACATTATAAAAAAAACAACTTGAAAGTGAAGAAATTATATTTCCGTTTTTAATTGGCGGTATCTGTTCTTAATATTCCTGAAGCCCTTTTTCGTATTTTAGAATTTGTTATCTTTTTCTCTGTATCTGTTTTTTGTTTGTATCTTGAGGATGGGCATAATGTCTCTTGGTGAAACATTGAAGGAAGAATAATTTAAGTTGCGACATGTTGTTACTAGAGTAGACGAATTTACTATTCGCGAATCATTATGGAAAGAAATTTTGGTTTCTGGTGACAAGTTTTCCATGTGCCACCTTGCCCCAATACGTATTTAGTACTTCACGTGCCTTTTGTGTAAAAGACCTTAATAATTTCTTAGTGAAAACTCTAAATTCATGAAAAAGTAACTAATAAGGAAAATTAACTTAGCGACTTTAGTTAAAGAATGTACACACAAATAAACTGACACTATTACAAACTTCCTGGATAATTATATCATTATTAGAAACATGTAATTTCTCGTCATAACTCTTGACACGCGTGGTCTTTATCACTGTTTTTTTTCCAGACCGATATTCTTTTGCACCGAACTCTCTGATATGTTGACGTGTATACTGCAGTACCTTTCATTTTTTATAAACAATGCTTTCCCACCTTACCCCGCCAGTACATATTAAGTAAATGAAGGATTTATCCCCAAAACGCCCCTATTTTCCAGAATCCTCTACCATCACCAACACAGAGATAAATTACCACGGACTAACGCCACCCCTGCTTAACAAATCCACGAGACATCGTAGCGATTACTATTCAAATCCGCGGGAAACCTCTCAGCACCTCTCCCGCGCAGACATCCCCTCACATTCAAGCTCCGGCAACGACCAACGATGATTTCTCGGTACGCGTCGCGGAACGAGCATTACGATACCAGGTAGAATAGCCAGGAAGGCGGGGGGGGCCGTAAATTCCGATGATCGAACGTAAAGAACGAGAGGCGAGTGGAAAGAACCGAGCGCAATTGCTGTCCTGCAACGAGGGCCGATTTATCGGCTGGTCGTTGGGGGCTATTCGATCCTCCATGCGTCTCTATTTACGGTCGGAGCCTGCCCCTTTATATAAATGAGAGGCTCCGAGCTACTTAGATTTTATGCGTTCAAAAGCGTCCCGCGATCACTCTCTCGGGGGAGGGGGTGGCGGAGAACGGCAGTTCTCGTATTTTTAACAAAATCGCGCACGAGCACGGAGAGCCGCCGCGCCGCGCCGCTTGAGAAACGGCCGGGGGTGGAATAGCGGGCAACCCGGGGGGTATTACATGCGGCCGATGAATGTTGGATAGAAGCAGCGGCGCGGGCTAGGATGGGACAGGACGGAATAGGATAAGCGAACACGGGGAATACGATTGGACGACGATATCTAGTATGATTCCAGGATGGCCCCTCTATTTCTCCGCCGACCCGCCATCCCGTCTCTGTGATAGTACATATATACGCGGCCTGCATCGTCTCACCCGACACGGAGAGAAAAGCGCCCTACCGTGGGATAGAAATAAGATTGGCCGGCGGCGGGGCCCGTTCGCGTGCGATTCAATCGTCAGGCGCATCCGTCAAAAAGCTGGCCGAAATTCATCATTCAGAGCCGCGTATTCGTGTCCAACGGCGGAACGGATGCTCCCTTCACGGTCCATTTTCCGATCGTATTGAAATCGCGGGCTTGGGAATCGGTCGAGTGAGTGCAGATTCGGATGATCGCGGGGATAACGCAGTGGAGAGAGGCGGGATACTCGGGCACCATGAACATCCTGAATTCAGATTCGGAAGGACTGTGTTCGGGGAAGATGATAGCTTTGAAAAGGGTTAACGTCGATTCAGGGAAGCTGAGGGATGATGTCCGAAGTGGGATGTTTTGTGAGAAAAGTTTGGGGCATTTAATACTGCTTCGAGGGACTTTGGAACGAATTCTTAGTAGGTACTCCAGGGTAGAAACAAATGGGTTCGGTTTAGAAGCATTATAATTACACGATAGAATGTGGAGGGTTGAAATTACTTCAAGGGAAATTACTTCATTCGAAACATCGAGCTCTACGTTTTATATCAGTGCGCGGAATGTAATTCTGCAGATTCGAAGCACGGTGTATTTATTATAACGAAATTTAATGGACTGAGAAGAGGGTGGGAGAGAGGGAAGGGGAGATTAATAATCGTGTAATAGTTGGTAATAATCTCGTTGGAGAGGTGAACGAAGACACATCGAGAGGCCTGTACTACAGCTCCCAATTATTTCCTGGCGTGCTAAGCCACGGTACTTTATCGACGGTATTTTTCACCGTGTGCCAGTGGTCTCGCAGCTGACGCTGACCTGCATAAATATGTTAAAACGACGGCCCGCTCACCTACCATCGAAGCTAAATTAAAATCGAATTTCCATTCATTATCTCGCCCTTATCAAACGCGCGCGCTCGAGCTCGCGGCAGACAAAGAACTGGAATCTATTTATCACTGTTCCTCCTCCTCGCAGCGCCTGGCACCTGGCACAGCTAAGGGTAGCAAATCGTATTTTTCAGGTCGCGAGGTAAAAGTGCAAATATCGCACCGTGTACGCCGTTGTTGAAACGACGGAAGGGCGTCCCTTTGTAGCTTTACGCATGGTAATCGCGGGCAAAGCGTAACTTTTCCCAGGGAACCAAATCGAATTAGTTAAATCATTCACAATGAATATTGGAACCTGCAGGGTAGGTACGCAGTGAGATATTTTCAGTGGAATTACGAATCGCACGGGTAACGATAACAATATTCCACTTTAAAATATTGTGGAAGCTAGCGGACTCATAAAACCGTCTGTCCAATGTTCGTAATCGAATCCTGTGTTTCGATTTAAAGATGATATCAGTGAGGATATTACGCCGAGAGGAAAAGTCACGGGAGCAGTAAATAGGTACTCGAGAGAACGCGTAAAAGCAAGAACGATAAGATCCTTCAACGATACGCCTTTCAAAATTTAGACACTTGTCTTTGCGTGTCGAAGCCGATCGAGTAAATAAACAGCGGAGAAAACAGTTGTACATTAAAATGGTAGATAAACTAGAACATTTCTGTGCTAGATGGAAAGCGATTTATAATTTAAATGAACGCGAATGACCTACTTTTCGAGAACCTTCGCAACCCATTGTCTATACGAGTAGATACTTGAAACCAGAAGTCACTCTGCGCGAGTGCTTTTTGGACACGTAGCAGAACAACGCAGAAGCCACAAACTTTAATAAAATGAATCTCAACTGCGTTTCTATTCTATGCCAACAGAAACACAAAATAAGGAAGAAACTACAGTAGTGTCCAGAAAAGAGGACGGTGGGTCTGCCTCGAATTAAGGTGATCGCTATCCCCTCCACTCAGGGCCGTGTTTATACTTTCGGAGGCCCAAGGCGCAACCTGATTACGAGGCCTCAAAAGAACAAGTCTGTTTCAGTTAATCAAATTCATACATATTTTTAAAATGTGCCCCCATAGAGAGCGAGACCCCAGCTTGTGGTAAATGAAGCCTTGCCTTCGTTTCTTCTAACCACAAATCTGTATTTCGAGCGAAGGCAATGAAACCACCCTTGCAACAGCCCATTTCACCGCAGCAAATGAAAAGAGCAGATTCGAGCAACAAAGATTCCTCACCCTTAACCTTCGTGCTAAAAAAAACTCCCAACAAGTTCTACCTCGCGCGTGACTTGAGCGATCTCGCAGCAAGTTTCGGTGGGATCGCGATCGCAGCCGCGGCAACATCGCGGGAGGAAAATTTCGAAGAAGGGGCCGTTCGAATCCCAGCAAGTTTTCTGTCGAGGTGGCCGGGTGTCGAGACACGGCCCGTAAGCGATATGGATTATCAAAGTTCGGCGCAACTGTTAGCCGCAGAAGCGTCTAGGGGCGGAGGGTGAGCGCGAGCAGCCCCCGCTGCCAGTTCGGCCGGCCGAGCGTATCCGCGCGGCGACTTCATCCCCGCGGCCGGAACTTCATCTCCAAGGGGCGGAGGAAGAGGGAACGCTCGAACCGATCTATCTATTTCCGCGGCCAATTCGACGCGGCCCTATTCACGGCAAAAGTCATAAAACCGCGGACCACGCGGGGGTTTGTCGCGGCACCCCCAGCGGCTAATTGAGATTCCGATAAAGTCAATTGAGCAATTATTGACTGTTACACAACGGTAACGCCCGGGACACGGTGTACTTTTAGCGAGCTCGGTCAACGGAAATCCAATAACGCTATTTATCGGTTTCGCGTGCCCGCGCATAATTGCGCGGCCCCTCGAGCTTCATTCGCCGCGGGGCGAGTCGCGCGCGCATAGAGGCGATTTTTTTTAGGGCGAAAGAGAGGGGGCACGCTGTTTGCCTCGTGCGCGTCATTTTAGGGACGTAGCGTCGAAAACCCTGGGCGCACTCCGCGCGTGGAATTGATGGGGCGTCGGGGGTGGGGATTGCGGGTGAAAGTAATCGCAGTTTCTGTACGAAGCATGTTTATTCAATGGGAGATGAAGTGAACGAAGGAGGCGAGGCGTATGTACTGCTCTCCTTACTTAAATTGTCCTATCTAGCATTTTTTCATTTTTTGAGATATGCAGAAATATTCGAAGTTCCACACATCTTTAACCTTTTAAGTAGAGTTAGAAAACTGTACGTGCTTCCTAAAGATTTATAAACAGTCTAATGTATTTAATCTAACTTTTTTCCAAATGATTAAAATATCCTATCTAAAACAATTAATTAATTGGTACGTTAATAATACATTACCTACCGGTATACCTATTACAAAAAATTATATTAAGTTGTTACGAAATAATGACATGTTCTAATTTGAATGAAGAGAAATAAGGACAGTACAAAGTAAATGATAAAACTTCAGTTTTCTCGGTTGTTTCAAAGTGCTAGATAGTACATTTTAACTAAAGAGGGCAGTGTATGTGACTGGTGTGAGATTTACTCGCCAGTAAGCTGTAAGGGAGAGTGGGGTAATTACGAACACCTATGCAAAAAAGCAAACCAAACGAAAACTATATGAGAAATGAATTTGTTTATTATTCACAAACGTACTTAAACTATTCGTCTGTAAAGTACTGTGATGATTTTTTTAAAAATTATAATAAAAATCAACTTTATAGTGGAAAAGCAAAACCCTTGGTATTCGTGATTACTCGACTGCCGTGGGGTAATCACGAACAGAGTGCTAAATATCGCAGAAGTCGCACAGAAAGCGCGGCTGCAATGGTCAACTCATAAAAAATGTTGCTACAATCTATACTTAATGTATTTTTCAAATTCCTCTTCTTGTGCGTTAGAAAAAAAATGCAATTGGTCGGAATATCGAAAAAAGTAGTAAAGGTCGTTTTTTGAACTTTTTTATCTGAGCCTGTAATGAAAATTCAAAAACCCCTTTTGTAGATTTAATTAAGTTTTATACATGCTGAAAGTTTCATCAAAATCGGTTATCGTTGCTAATCTCGAAGGTTCGAGATTACCCCATCCGAGTTGTTCGTTATTGCCCCATGACATCACAAAATAAAAAAGAATTTATTTTAGAGGTTACAATCATAATTCAAGCACCGCCTTGGTCACAAAATGTTGGTAAAAAAGTACTTTATTTCACCTTAAAAAAAAACAATTGTATCATTAATTCAACAGTAATTACATGCAATTGAAATTGACAAAATATTACTTGAAACATGATGAAAATAATAAATTGTGTTTATCTTGAATGGCATAAGCGTTCTGTATTTATTACTTTCTGCCCGGCGTTGGATCCGACCTAAACTATTAGCTAGTGGAGAGGGAACATCGTTTTTATTTATTAAAACGCCGTAACATCGCATTCGCAATTACCCCGCGTTCGTCTTTACCCCACGCTCCCTTATGTGAAAATTGAATAGTCAAAAATGAGGGCACTAGAGCTTACAAAGAATTTTTCCTACTAGTAGCTTGAAATAGATACAGGTGAACGTTTCCACACCTGATTATTATCTTATTGTTAGATAATAATTAAAAAATGTTTGAAAGGGTAACAGTAAACCGGTCCAGCTTACGACCTCGTCGATGATAAAGTAACTCCAAGGGTAGCCTCTGAAACATTGAATTAGCACCACAACGTTATTTAACGATGAGAATCGAAGGATTTTGTCGGAATTCATCTTCTCGGGGGGAAGCTAACTCGATTCTACAGGGGATAAAAGGTCGGGGCCATCCGTAAAAGCGGAAACGGATATGGGGGATATCGCATAGTTTACACAGCGATAAAAACCCCCATAAAAGGACCGTATATCCCTGCGTTCCGCGGAGCTGGAACGTCATGACTTTATAGGCGACGAAAAGAATGAGCGACTTGCACGAGTATAAGCAGGGTACGCTCGCGCACTACGGGATATCATTTCTCTCGCCGTTTGTCATTTTCAATTGGGGTACACTCCGTAACGTAGGTATCGCGCGAACGATTCAAGTTTTATGAGAATCGTATTCTAAGATGAGCCGCGGTGATCGCTTAGAAATTACTTTTTTAGGGGAGCGAAGTTGGGGCGACGAGCAACTATGGTATGATTGTTATCGTGACGCAGCGTGGTGATTTAAGCTTGCAAACTTCCGTTACGAATAAATTCCACTGCTTCTTTAAAAAATTAATACGATAAAAGCTAAGTAGTTGAAGGTTTGTAGATGATGATAGCCTACTTTAAGTGGGTTCCAGAGTTTTTAGGAAATATTTTTTGGCGTGTCCAAAAATCCTAGTGTTGATAGCGTATAACGCAACGTATTCACGTGTTTGAGCAGTAAACATCTTAGGAGCCTCCCAGGAATTGTAATCAGGCGAGTTGTTCGCTATCGATGGACGCCCCGTAAACTTCCGCCCCGAAATAAACTAATTATAATAAAGGTAAACGCTCGAAACCGGTAAGGAGGCGAAATTAGATTATGCAAAACGGGGAAATCAAGCTACGGAGGAGGTGGAAAAGGGGGAGGGCAAATAACAATTCGCGAAGACCGAGGACAAAGTATAATTGAAGAAGCTCCTGTTAGCATAGGAATGGCACTTTTCCGATCTTTAGAATAGAGTGGCTTTAAAGTTCTCCAAACTCGACGGAGTATCTCCTCTTGCGCGACGAAATTGGACGAAACCGCGAAACAGCCACTTATCCCGCGCACCGAGAGAGGGAATTACGGCAAAATAAATACCGGGGGAAGAAAAGTGTGCGCGTGTCGCTGATGGCGAGTTAGGGTTCCCTCCTCGAGCCGATATCGCGAAAGAAAACACGGCAAACTTCACCCCCGCCTTTGATCACTGACGAAGCCAACCCGAGGAGCTGGATATATCGAATTATATCCACTTATCAGCTCTCCAAATGGTCCACTAACGCGTGCCGAAAGAACTTGGGACTTATTGCACCTGGCGAAGGAACTGAGATCGACTCAACTTCTAACACGTAAAATGAAATTCTGAAAATATATGAAACAATATCTGATTCAACTTTGTACCAAGCATAAAAATGCATAAAATTTTCGTCCCTCTCCCTTTCCCATATATGTTAATTACCTGCCAATGTTATCCTGGTCACAGCACATTGGCACGTCATAGGGGAAGGTTGCCTATGTTGGACCACTTTTTTATTTTTCTCTCCTACACGGACATAACACATTGAAGGAAGCAAACAGAAACGGGAAAATGATCTATATTTTATGTAGATTTTATCATGTATTTAATGTGTTGATAAAATATGTGATTAAAATAATATCTCAAAAAAACTAAACTAATGACTTCGGTCCATTCCAGGCAACCGGTTTCGTAATTTAGACCACCGGTTTCCTACTTTGGACCGCTTCTAAAAATCAATGAATTTAAATATACAATCTAAAAAACACAGATCAGGGCATTGAAAAAACATAGAAACAGGAAACAACAAGCATCTTACGGTGCACGTAGTACAACAGTACGTTGTTTTGATGTTTTTTTTATATTTGTCCCCGCATAACTCCTCAGAATAAGGGCCGATTTTGATAATCTTTTTTTTATTCGAAAGAGGGCGATGTGCCAGTTTTGGTTAATAATAAAGACTATTGTCACCTAATTATTATTATTTTATGTACGCACGCATATATCTTCTCATCATGTTGTGTCAATATATATAAAACTAAAAAGTTAAAAATAAAAAAATTAAAACCGACTTCAAAAAAATAAAATTGCACTAAAAAGTAAAAAATAATTTTTTCACATAATCATTTACACTGTGTAAATCTGGCGCCGACTTACAAAATATGAGAGTCGTAGATTAAATAAGGGAAAAAATTATTCTTTACTTTTTAATGCAATTTTATTTTTTTGAAGTCGGTTTTAATTGTTTTTTACATTTCTTTAGTATGATTTTAACTATTCGCTACCATAACATAGATTGTATCCTAAAATGGACCGGTCTAATTCAAGCAACTAGTAATGGTCCAATATTAGGCAACTGGTTTGTTACATAAAAAAGATATGTTTTCATTGTTATACTTATACGAATATGGAGAAGTAAGGACGTGAAGTTGTAGCTAAGACAGCACACTTTACACTAGTATCGTTTAAAATTATAGTACTTACAAGTTGTAGAAAGAAATTCACTTGAAATAGCACGAAAAATAATGATCGCGCACCACGTGTTTCTATATTTCGACGACGGTGAACGACAAACTAACGAATAACCGTATCGCTGTTCTCGTAAGTTCCATCTCCACTTCCTAAATCAATGTAGCCAAAAAACCCGCTACAAATATATTTGTTTATCAAGATATACAAACGGTCCAATCTAGGAGCCGGTCCAATATAGGCAACTCTCCCCTATAAAACGAATTAATAGCCAAAATAAAATTGTACTAACATAGTGTTACATTACCGCTTAAATTTATTTTTTTATTTTCAATTCATGCTTTTCTTAATTTTTTTATTTATTTTTATATAATCGCCATCCTGACAAACTTCATAACAAATTTCTTTGATTCCACCTTTACAAATTCCACAGATCCAATAACGACACGTCATGCGCTGCGCCCATTGCAGGACCGCGAATGACAATGTTCCATATTACGGTAGGTATATTAAAGGACATTTTAATTCTGATACTCAATAACGGGGCCTTAAATTTCCTGTCGCATGCTCGCGGATGCCTTGCATATTTCTAAACCATGCTAAGCGATCCTCCTCTTTTCGTGCCGTGCTTAATATTCGAAGATGCCTCGCGAAATACCCCGGAGTTTTATCGGCGTCATGTTGCCGGAATGCGCTCGCGTCGAAAACGTTGGAGGCACCCTATCGCGCTGGTACGAGGACGGGGACGATATTGGGTCACCGTCGACGATCTCGCCAACACCGATACAGAACAATACTCCAGTCCGTGGAAGGAAGCCGGGCTCCATCGTATACGCAGACCCATGAAACTTCTCCAAGATTTCATCTTTATCCCGTATTAGATTTCAGGGCCCCCAGACTCCTCCTGGGGGCGCGTCCTCCTCCGGGCTCTGCATTTCGGTATAAACACCCGCGCCACGCGAACGTGACGCAGAGGGGAAGCGGAGAAAGAACGATGCAGAGCGCGTTGGGACATTTTGGTCCATTTCCGACGAATGGACACCCCCGATCTAATAAAGAAACTTGGAACATTCAGCGAGCTCCCCCGTCTCGCATTCCTCCCTCATCGACCGGCCCCCGCCCGCCATATCTCTTCTTGCAGGGCGTTCTTTCCGTGGCAACGACGAGCTGAAGAAGGGACGATGGTCTAACAGTCGCCGGAGAAAGAAACAGCTTGGCGTGTGTGTCCCCGAACGACCTAGGAGCGGGGGCGAAAAAACTGCCGTACTGCAAAGTGCCAAGGTGCACCATCTTGAGGGAGCCTAGCCCCTACCGAGCTGCGACGTTTTATACGCTGTGTCTACACGCGAGGCACTTTGGCGCGATCTGTCGACGGAAATGGGGGGTGGTGATTCTTGGGGAGGCAAGGTTCTTTATATTGGACTCGAATCAGAGTGTAGTAGAAAGTAAAATCAGGGAGATGATATGATTTTATCGCCGGGGCCACAAGTGGTTCTGGAGTGGTATAAAGGTCGTAAGACGTCCGTGTGCCCTTTACCTGTACCGTTTTCGATCGTGGAATCTTTAAGTTTGAAGTATTGTTGGGAGAAGCGCTAGTGGAGGCGTAAAGCGTGAGTATTAAGGTGTGACGAGTTGTCGCAACTGAACGTCCCTTTATCGTCCGCGCGAAAGCGATGAAGACACTCTTCGCGGATACGTCTGAGCCTGGCGTCGCGACGTAGTTACAGGGGAAGTATTCAACGGTGCTTTATGCCATTTTCGCTGTTTCATCTCTGTCCCCGTGACGGAGAGGCTTCTATATGCCTCCTCTAGTGGAACAGTTCCCAAGTGGTTTGGAACGCTAGCGACCGTGTGGACACTGGACAGGACACGATTCAATCGATTAGGCTTGTAACGTGGCCATAGGGCTCTGTACTAGCAACTCTGGATTTATTGATTCGATAGAATCAGTATGCACGAACTTGTATTCGTAGAATTCGATACAAACGCTATTGGAGTTGCAAGACTCGATACACCTCAGAGTTTCTAGGGCACGATATAGACCATTAGATACGGAGGACTACACAATCAGATGTGTAGAACTCGATATAGATACCATCAGATGCATAGGCCTGGATACGGTCATCATTAGGTCTGTAGGCTTTGGTACGAACGCAATTAGGTCTGTAGCACTCGATATAGATACCATCAGACGCATAGGGCTCGATACATACAAGGCTATACTCTAGAATCCTGTAAGCTGCGCAACCCTAAGGAACCCTGATATTCTGAGGACCCTGAAGCCTCTGGGACTATTGATACTTCAAGCACCCTGAAACCGCAAAGACCCCGGGGACCCCAAATGCCTCCTGGATTTCAGAAGCCTTTGGGACTGTAATACCTCAGGGACTCCAGAGACTTCCAGACATCTGGGATACCAAGGACCTCAGATACCTCTTGGCCTTCAGACACCCCAGCAACTAGACCATATAGGAGCCAAGACACCCACAGGAATTGAATTCTATGAGCTTTGTAGTGTGTTATCACGTTATAGTTTATACGAACTCAAAGGTGTCTGTATTAACCCCTTAATGCACTAATTAACAAGTCAAAAGCGATCGTTTTTCCACCAATTTTTTTATTCTCTATTGTATTCTCGCGAGTTAATTCGGGCGCGGGGAAAAAATCGTTTCCTTAAAGCCGACTTAACTCGGGCGAGTGCGTTAAGAGATTAAGTCTTAAAACTCCAGTGGTGTCCAAAGGAGTCTATGTCAAACCCAAGGAATGAAAATTCGTCTACGTGTCAGAATCTGCGAGTCCATCGTCGCCCCTATTACATTCCCCGGCTTAAATTGCATCTCTATCAGATGCCACCAATTTAGAGACCTCTGTTCCATGTTCTATAGCTTCACTATCACCTCTGTCTACTTCTATAGGTTCAGGATCCTTCGCACAGGCTATCACGGATCTGATGTCCTTTGTGCAGCGTCTCATGACGCCTGTGTTTGCTCTCACTAGCTTACTGCCGTCTGTATCCGGTTTCACAGATCCGTGGTCGTCGATATCGGGTTCAAAGAGTCTTCTGCTGTCTCTATCAAGTCTCAAGTATCTAGCGTAATTTCTCGATGAAACGTTTTTCTCAAACGAATACATGCCACGTAGGCACTTGAATTCCACGCTCTCCGCGCCCTCGGGACCGCATTAATCTCACTCTAACATAATTAAAAACACATTTCACTAACGACTCTACCCGTCGACCGTCGGTGAACCCTGCGACGTGAATTCAGAGCGAGCGCGCCGCGTGCAAGATCGTCGGACGATGATTTCCGGGCCTGACGGAAGGACGTGCTTTAACCATAAATCCGTGCCCGATATAGAAACAAATATAAGGCCAATACTTTGGGATATTGCCGCAGCGAAGTGATTGATGGTCCGAGATATTGAATATCTGCAAAAGTTCGCGACGGCGAGCCCTGCCTGCCTGACGCCGCCACTCTCTCATCCACCCTCCGAGCCCCACCCCCCCCCTTTCTTCTTCCCCTTTCGCCTCTTTTTCTCCTCTCGCGCCCAGACGCCCCTAAAACCCCGGCGTATTCTCCTTATCCTCCCTTTCCCCCCCGTACCTACACTTCCACGAGAATGCATAACTCGAAATCCCGAGGCGGGGGGTGAACTTATCTCTGGGAATTCAGCGGCGACCGCGGTAAGTGCCCCTCTCAAGGGTCCGCGAAACTGGAATTGCAGCTTAATCAAAAATATCGAGGGCGCGGGATCTTAATTGCCTGGATCGCGGGCCGTTATCCCGTAAGAATATGTAAAGCGTGGGCTCGACGGGTGTAACGACGCGCACGAGGATTACACAGATGCGGTAAATCATCCGCGAACGTTCCGTCGGCGGATATTGCTATAAAAGCGCCCGGATAAATTAAACGCGCCGTGAGGGATGCGCGTAGAACGTAACGGGCGGAACGGGGTAGTAAAAAAGCTTATTTAATATCTCTCTTCAAACAGAAAATATCGGATCACGAGGGTAATACGTTTCCAATGGCGAAAAGATTAACGGGGTTTAATACAGGGGAAAAAACCGAGGGAACCCAAGGGATGGACTCGAGGACATTCCCGGGGATAATGAAACGTGTAAAGCACACAGAGACATCGATGTCACGTAGGGACTCCAATTGCAGGAGCCGGGAGGTGTCCGTGCGTTTCGATTTTTAAAGAAACAGCCTTACCGAAAAAAAATCTTCGGTATAGCGAAAATTCTCGACGGGGCTAAAAAATATTTCCCAGCTGCGAGGCTTTCTTTCCGCCTGGACACGGACGGTCGTAAAAAGTGTACGGTCGAAGCCGGCGCGATTGGAATCGTGGGGAAAGGGGGACAGGGGGCGGGAGGAAGAAGCGCCAGAAGCGCTGACCGATTCCGTGGACTCGGAGAGGGATTCCGTGGATGGAATTGTTTTTTCGACCGACTGCTGTGTCCTCCGTGGGGCCATTAAAGCGACTTCTGCTTCGCTCGTGCTCGACGCGAACGGGGACGGGGGAAATGTGAAACAGGGGTCGGAGGGAGGGAAAAAAGCGAACGGTGGCTAGTCGTGGATGACGCAACGGCCGAAAGGGATCCCAGAATCCCCTTACGATGATTGCGGTAGGCTCCTCGAGGCAGCCCTTTTCCTCGAGCGTCGTCGTGTCCCTTGGTTCTCGCCTCTTATCGCGTTTCCACCGTGCCCGTTCTCGTCTCGGCGATATCGCGTCGCGCTGCTGGCTCTGTCCGGACCACGGCGGGCCGCAGATAGGCCAGAAACTCCGTGGAATTTGATGCCGGGCGATATCTGCGCGCTGCATCCCGGAACAGTCGTAACCGAAATGATAATCGCGAGGTAGGGCTCCGGGGGCGAGATCAGTCGCGGCCATTTACGTTTACGGATGTTTGCTGTGAGGAAAACCTGCGGCGATAGGAAGTGGCCTTTTTCGAGAGATAGGAGATAGGGAGACTGGGGAATTCCTCGATCCTGTAGGAATGGTGAAAGAAGATTATTCGACGCACCGCGCGTGTATTTGAACATTATTTAGATCGACCGACAATTGGCTGGGAGGAGGGCATCGCGCCACTTTGACCTACCCCTGTCGATGGTTAATTCGTGGAAATTATATTTGCAAGCTGCCACGGCGCGTATAATGGGGCTCCGCGAAACGAAAAATCAAGCGCGAGGGGAAAGAGAGGAGGAGAAGAGGAGAGAAGGGGAATCGGATTATCAGATTCGTAACAAGGCTCGTTTCGGATTCATGGCGCGTCGGGATCGGCCACGTGCGCGGACAGCGCGCCGCGTTTTCTGCTGCTAATGGAAAACAGTGTCTGGCTGCCATTCACTGTCTCGCGACGACAACGATCGAACTCGTAATAGGAATTTCCTTTGCCGGGGCACGATCGAATCTGCTTATTCTCGCGAGAGGAATAATGTAACGCCGCCGAAGCGTGGCCTCTCACGGCGCACGGAGAGACGGAATATTGCGGGGCCGTTGAATTCGAGCGGGTATCGCTGCCATTGCGTACACTAACTCCGTTTCGCGCTCGACCGTTCGCCCGGCAGCTCTTCTGTGCACGCGTGTGCACGCTCGCGTTTCTATCCGGCCCGACCTTGCGCGCACGCGGCGGCACACCGATGCCAGCAACCCCCCTGCATCGACGTATCCATCCCCGCGTGTCCGAAACTTGGAACGAGTTTCCGCTCGGAATGGCCTTCGGGGATGCTTTCCAGCAGCTCGTTTGCCGCGCTATTATACGAGCAGCAAAGGGCAGTGGACGATAAGACAGGTGGCGAGCGAAACGACTGCTATTCGCTCGATCGAGAGTCGATCTTAATCCTTTCGGTGCTGGATAAAAGGGTGAAGCTTGGGGCAAGAATTGAGTTAGGTATGTGAGCTGAGATAGGTATGCGGTTTATTTTTAACTTTAGTGGGTAGTGTTGTAGAGAATTATCGGAAGATATTGTACCTATCGGGAAATATTCGGTGGAGATTTCCAGAATTTACCAACTACTTAAGTAGGGAAAAGTGGTTTGGATCAGTTAGTGTATTTCCACCCTTGTTAGGCATACCTTATTCGCCTATGTATCATTCGTTGTAGCAGCAGTACGGGAATTCGTAAACAAAGCGAGAAGTTTGTTAAAGTGCGTATTAATTTTCTATAAGAAGAAATGCATTTTCGTGGTAAGTTTAACTTAAATTAGTTACTGAAATAAGTCGCTGTTATAAACTTATATAAAATACGTAGTGCTGGTAAAAATTTTAGTAGACGAACTTTTATTCAAGCAACAGTTATAGGTTATAAATTGTAACTTAAAACACGTTGCTTGAGTAACACAGATGCCTTATTATGAACGTTCAGATGCGGGATGTATGGGTCAGAAGAGTGCGGGAGGTTTGAGTTGACCCACACATTCCCACTTGCTTTTTAATGAACTACTTTAGCTACTATTTTTTACAGGTCTACAATGCCACTTATTTATAAAAGAAAGACAGAGAGAGAGAGAGAGAGAGAGAGAGAGAGAGAGAGAAATACTCCTAAGAAAATATCGCATAAAAAAATATTGCGTTCAAGTCCTCCGAACAACGTAGCTGGTGGGAGCAGGACACAGAATATTTTTAAATTCGATGTTGACTTGATTGGTTTTGAAAATCTACAATAAAAAAATTCTTTCAACTACTTTCAATACGTTTATACTTATTATGTTATTCCTTTAGAGCTTTTATTTTATTTATTTACTTCATTACTTTTATATGTATACACATATTTTCACTTTGTAGGTAATAAATACATATAAACATATATAAAAGTCTCCTATATTTACAGCAAAACTAATAGAAAAATAAAAAAAACTCCCCACACAGGGGAGGTATGGGTCAAATAATTACTTTTAGAACTTTTATAATTTTAAAGATTTCTTTGTAACAATGAAATGAAATGATGACGGAACATTGATGGTAAAACCTTACTAATTATAACTATTCATATTTAAAGCGTGCTTCTCTCTTATTTTGGTCAATATTAGAGATTAATTGAAATCTGACCCAAACCTACACACTCTCCCCTACTTAGGATTTTAGAGGAGATTTGTAAACGACCTATTTAGAACTTTTCAATTTCCCTTGACTTCATCAGACCCAAATAAGTAGAATCGTATTTCAACCTCGTCAGCAATACACCACATACTCCACTAAATACCCACTCCTTAACAAACATCAAATACCAACTTCCCACCATCTTGTTAACGTGGCAGAGATAGGGTAGCGAGCGATATCAAAGCCACGCTGCACCGCCGACACTCGCCTCTCAACAATATCGATTCTCCTAATGAACGAATTAATTAATTTTCGAAAACTCGCTCGACCGTTTACAACCCCAAGGCCAGGGGCTGCGAACGGGTCCCATCCTCGCGGCAAGGTTTCTTAAAAACCCTCCCCCGGCAGACAGCCGATTAGCGAGGGAGGCACGGATGAAGTCGTTAACTCGAGTGTGTACCCACTCGAATCGGCCGTAAAATACCACGGAAAATTCCAGGGAAATGAAGATTGAATCGAATACACACGATCCGGCCAACCCCTAGACCGAAGTAGCTCGCGCCAGGGGTTGACGGGCCGTTACCTTTTCTGAAAAACGTCGCCGTAAAACGTCGAGTTCATTCTCTGTACCGGCGAGAGGTGTCGAGGCGACGAAATTGCGCCTCGCGCTTGACCTTCTTTCGTTAATAAGTTACCGCTCGAGGAGCTGAGTGGCTCGTCTGTTCTTTTATCGAGAGAAAGAGGGCGATTTATTCCCCTCGGCGGTCAAAACGCGGAAACTCACGAATTACGAGCACGTAGGGATCGATCGCGGGAGCGACGGGAGCGTAGAGTACGGGAGCCAGGGGTATTTAAGGTGGACGTGTTGGCTCGATCGAGGCGATCGCTGGTAAAGGACGAACCGCATTGTGTAATTCCCGTCGTTAACTACCGGATCGTTTCTCGTTATTAGAAAACTAGGGTCGGAGTTACCTGCTCTGAGGTAACAGGTTGTTTTAATGCAACCGCAACGCCGAAACACGAGGGTGCACGGCATAACGGATCGCGGGCATATCTATCGGGTTGCACGGTCCAAGGGGTTCGCTGTTGGTTAGCGTTGTCGAAACCGGAACGATGTTCTACAGCGTTGCGTACAGTGACCAGCTGTTAACCGAATGTATTGCGATCAATTTGTGAACACTCCGCGATAAATGAGCCGGGCAAAGTGGTCGTTAATCCCGACACGAAGTGCAGCTGAACGAGACGTCGCTTGGACGGGAGCAACATGCGAGCTTATGCCACTTTGGGAAAGAATTGTTCGCCTCCGAAGGCGAACTGTTGTATCCTCGATGATTGTAAATACAAAGAATCATTCGCTACTCCCTAGAATCTAGAACAGGATCTTTTATTCCGTGGGACATATATGTTCCCCAATTTTATGGATTTAAGTGCAGCTTAATATAGTAAGGACTAGCGCAGGGTACCAGGGAAAAGAACGAAGAAAGCAATTGAGGAGTTCCAGGAACGTGGCTCACGTCCAAGCAGCTTTTAAAAAGGACAAACGTAAGGAGGAAACGGTAGCCGCGGTGTCGTAACTCTTTTCGGATCAAATAACCTTCGACAAACTGGCGGAATTAAAAGCACAACGCGAAGAAAGGGGCCGCGGGTAGGAAAGGGCACCGGAGCGCGGCGGAAATGAGAAGAAAATTAAGACCTAAAGTCGGCAGGGAAGGAGGGACGGGAACGTTTGAGGTGTACCGCACTTCGGGCTTTCCTCCTATCGAAGATACACACGCTAAAACCCGCTGCCTACCACCTTCTCATCCACTGGAGCCGGCTAGTAACCTAGCAACACCCTCGATACCACTTCAACCTGTTCGCCCAACACCTTCGGTTTCAATTCACCTTATCTTTGCTATCTACCGTACGCTTTACGTTCCTCGCCCATCTAGAATTCGACTAAGAAGTCTTACGGAAGGCTGTAACAAGGAGGCAGCCTCCCGCCGCTCATCTTTTATCCTCGGATCGAAACTGAATGGGTTCGATGTAATTGGAAATTCACGTGAACGTGGAAATGTAATTGGACCGTGCGCCGGGTCGTGCAGGCAAAGCTTGTTTTAATCTGTTTCAGAAGAATATTGAAACGGAGCAATCTTGCTTTATCTCTTTGAGCTGTTAATTTCATTCCTCCTTTTTGGGGCTCGATGCAATGAATAGTGTAATTGCAATTTAATTTCGGTCGTAGTGGGGGACTCCAATTTTCGACTACGAAACTTTGTCTCCCATTCGTGTCGCCCGCGTTGCAGACGCGAGGAGACTAGGAATCCGCAAGAAGCCGCGGGTATTTGGAAGCTTCTCAAATTTACGAACTGAAAGGTTTCTTGTAGCTCGTTTAGAAGAAACTTTCGAGGAGTACGTACACCTAACTGTACTGTTGGTGCAAAGGGGGAACAAAGGAATATATCTTCCTAAACAAAGCGAGCACACTTGAGTGACACTTTCATTTGGAATAATAAACAGAAGTGGTTCAAGCAAAAGTTATTTCTAAATCATTGTAATTTTTAGATAACATGGTTCATTGATAGAACAATATATGAAGAACATACACTTTCTAATACTTGCAATCAAAAGACTAAAAGAAGCTGTCCAAATTATACGCTTCACTTGAAAAAAAAAGTAGACTTCTTCCGCGGAATCTCTATTTTAAATGTGTCGATCGATAAGATAATCTACTTAAGGTAATCGATAGCTAAGCCAAGAATTGGGAAAATAAAGTCTGATGGAGCGCCAGCTAGTGGTGATCGTGGGAAGTACCATCGCTCAGAGTAATTTAGAAAAGATCAAATGTGTCTAACGACCGTCTAATGCCGCGAACAGTTTGTAACGTAAGTCACCCTGGTCCTCGCGGTTTATTATAATGAGGCAGCTGGGTAGCTTAACACGGTCCTCTGGCGCCGAGCCTGGCAATAGAACTACTTTGCGTCTCGCGCGCCACTTCTACATCTATCCTTCTTCCGCGTGCGTGTCCTCCACACGGATGCAAGTTGAAGTTGCCTCTAACGATATGCTTATTTCGAACCCAACAATAAGCAACTCTAACCTGAACTTCTAGGGAATTTTAAAGGAGTTCTCGAACAAACAACTTTGAGACCTACGGAAAAAGCCGAGACTTGGGCTATTCCAAACAGAAGTGTTATCTAGATTCCTGTATCATTCAGAGAAATATCATATCCTTCTTTATATTACTAAAAACGGGATTTCAGTTCTGGTGATTTTGGATGGAAAAATGTTACAATTCAGCTTTCATGAAGCTTCTATATTGATACATCAGATTTCTCTATTAATATGTCCTTTTGTAGGTTATATTAACTACAGAATAAATATGTGTATTGAACTTAAGCAACGTTTAATGATTACACGTGCAAAGCACCTGACTATAGAATGCTATCCCATTCCGAGTGCCTCGTCGAATAGCTGATTATGTAGTTTACGATTGTTTGCACGATATTCTTGCCGGCTATACGGTACCGCAGGCGAGGTTATAGTTTAAGCACTTTAAGCAATGCCACTCAAGCATAACCTCGCCGAGTTAAACTTGCCCCAACCACTGGGTTCGAAGTAACGAAGGAACGTACGGGTGGAACAGAAGTTCATAACTCGTGCATTATTTCTAACATGCCTGTGAAGTACAAACATGGCGACCTGTTGCTCGTTGTAAGACGATCAAAGCCAACGCCAAGGCTCCCCACGGATCATCAGCTCCCCCCCTAATTAACAGTGGTGGATAAAGACACGAATTTTTCATTTTATACACGACATATGTCTCAAATGTCGTAAATGTGTCATAAATGTCGTATATCTGGAATGAAAATTATAAACCTATAAAACATTTTTCGTATAAGTTATGAAGAAGTGTAAATTTATTAATAATTATAATTCTGACTAAAAAAATTAAATTAAATTAAGTTACACTGACGAAAAATGGATATTGAAAGGTTAGTAAAAGAAATGCATATTGGGAAACCAAGAATTTCGATACGCCAACTACTGACAGAAAATTGAACTACTGAGAGTAGGTCGATATCCGTCGAAATCCATATGATTATCAGTGTTTAAATTAGACATGTTGTCAAAAACGAGTATTTTTAAATTTCCTTTAACACTAAATTTTTACTTATTCGATTAATAAATTCTTATTCGCATTGTTTGGTGGGATCCGGACCTACCTTCAATAGTTTGCCAACTTACCACCAGAGCGTTGAAATCTAAGCCACGCCTCCACTAAGTTTCCCAATAGAATAATAAATATAATTTGCTTAAATTAAAAATTATATTAATAAAAAGACTATTTTTATTTTAGAAAAAGAAGCCATCAATTAAAAGTACAGCACCTTGCTGTTCATTTTGTCCAATGGAATTGTATAATTGTGCATATTGTACATTTAAAAGTGTTGTACCTAATGTTTTTCTCGATGAAACTATATAGTTCTTATTTATTGCATGCATAAAAGCTTTAAAGTGGCTTGATTCCACCACACTGAAAGGGATATTGCACCCAAAAAAGAAATTTGATAATAATTTATATTCTTATTTACATAATTTTCAATTCAAATAAATTTGATTTATTATCGTACATTTATTTCTAATTACTTTACCTTTCACGATTCATTTTTTATTAGTTATTATCTAAACAATTACAAAACAATAATTAACACCACGCATTTGAATACTTTTTTGGGGTTAGGAAAGTGGCGATTATATGTAATTTTCGACGTATTCTACAGTATTCTACAGTATTCTACAGTATTCGTATACAACCAACAATCGAGTCAAAAAGAACTATATTTTTCCAACACTTTAATTGTTGAAACCTTAAAATAATGAATATTTTTATTTACTACATTTGCGACAAATGACACGTATGAAATGGGCTTAAAAACGACATATTATACGTACATTTGCGAGATGTCGTAAATGCATTTGCGACGCGGTGAAAAATACCGACCCACCACTGCTAATCAACCTTTGCCGCATTTTGTCGTAAATGTGTACCGTGATCCTTCTATAACACTTTTACACCGAATCGTTTGCAGCCGCGAATGAAAATTGACTTTGTAAACGGAGCTGCACGGAACGCCACACGAACACGACACGGGAACCCCAAAACTCACAATAAATGCAGATGGCGCCCTTTACCCGCGAATTCTTAACTCTATTTCCGATTTTACGAACGATATGGTGGTTTATAAGGAATAATTCTTGTAATATTTCATAGCGTTCAAATATATTATTGCAGCATAATTTGGTAAAATTTACAATAAAGAGAACTCGCTAATATTATTGCATAAATATGTGGCGCGCGATTTGAAGCAAGCCACGAAATTTGAAATTTGAAATTTCATACGTAGAGTAAGGCATTGATATTTAAATTCGGGAAGTCAGATTCATCCGAATACCACGAACATTTACAGTAATATATTTAATACGACCATTTCGTAGGGCTCATTAATTCCCGCGCAGTTTTGCACGAATGAATATTAATGAAACATCCGTTTTGCATAACTCGCTGAAAAATTCCAGGCATTAATATTTAAAATTACGCTGCTCATTATTACCCAAGCGTGTTAAAACTCACGGTTCCGAATTCCAAGCAGAGACTTACGCTTTAAAGACATTCCACATTTTTACTTACTTCACTGATGCTCGCTGGAGCTCTTTTATATCGTTTTATAGTGTTATATTAACCAATTCCGGTGGTATCTACCCACAGTTCTAACGCGCTCCGTATAGACAGGCCAATTCTTGTCAGGGATGCCTCGAAATACCTCGAAACTAGTTAGCCCGTCTGTGAGAAAGAAAAAGAATGATTTATCGTGACGAGCTAATAACTCGTTTCCCAGCGAAGCAGCATGAAACGCCGGGCTCGTTTAGATCGCGGGGAATTTCGGGGCCGTTCTCCATGTGTGAGCACCGGGATCGGCCGCGCACGGTGGCACCGTGACAATTTAAGGGGCGGCGCACGATTCCAAACGAATCCGATGTGGCACGTTAATTAAACTTAAACTTAACTCGCGGCACGGTCGGAGCGTGCAGCTGCCAAAAGTATTACGAGAAGCTCGGTGGGGCGGCGCAATCTAACTGCGCGTTGCCATACGGGAAAAAGCCGATCTGCACGGACAGTTGCAGCATCGGTGTTACGTACACAGGCCGGCGCCGGGGCCGCGCACGTGTACGTGTGCACGTGCAGCAGGCTACGCTTCACGCATTATAGGTAGCCAGCACTTGAGTTATAAGATTGCCATGGACACTTGCCAGGGTAATATCAAACTTCGAAGCTCCACCCAGTGCCACCCACGCGTCCGTCGGCCGCGTCTACGTGCACGTGTGGTGCACATGCACGCGCGACACACGCCCGGCCCGATCGTGATAGTAAGCTTCGTTATCACGCACGCCCACGCGTGAGCCTGATGCGTTGTGGCTTAACTCCTTTATGCTCCCCAACGTCTACCTCTCTCATCCTGTCTTGGCTACGTACCCCCGGCCGCGTCATCAACGCGCGGTCCTAATTATGCGCTATTGATGACACGAGTTAACGATCGATCCGTGAGGGACTTATAGTAGAATTCCTTTCGTTTGACCTAGTAAAAGGTAAACGTACTTGCGTAGGAATTGAAAGTCCTCCCGTTATGTTACGGAGTGGCTCTCGTAACTATCGCCGTCATATAATAATGAAAACAGCCACGCCACACTTTTTTCTAATTACTTACAAGTAGATATTCGCTTGTGGTAAATGGAGTTTCCAAATTTGGAATATAGATTTAGAAAGTACTGATATTAACTAAGAAATCCTGAAAATTATATCTGCAGTGGACCTATTTTACTCATTTTATTGAGACATGCACAGAAAATGGCAAAATCCTCTTATTTAAGGGGTCATTCCACTTTGATCGGCCGAAAAATGAAGCTATTTTTAAAGATTTTTTCTCAATAAATACAACGTATAATGAAATAAATCTTTTTGGAATTTATTAAGTTACTCTTATATTATACAAAAAAATTAAAATGATTGTTTTTAATTTGTTCCATATGTTTTTTTATAGTACAACTACAAAAAAGTGTGACTATCGCTCCTAGCTCAATTAACAATTTTTGTCGAAAAATAACCGAGATTTTTCTGGGGGAATATTCGAGAAAGCACTCTTTTGGGGAACTTCTTCTTTCAAACCGAAAACATTTTGTTATTCCCCAACAAAAATTGTTAATTGAACTACGGGCGATAGCCATACTCATACGGATTAAGAATCTTTTAGATTCTTTTTGTCACATTGACGCTATAAAATAACATATGAAACAAATTTAAAAAAAATTTTAATTTTTTTGTAATATAAGAGTAGCTTAATAAATTCCAAAAAGATTTATTTCATTATAAGTAGTATTTTTTCAGAAAAAAATCTTTAAAAATAGCTTCATTTTTCGGCTGATCAAAGTGGAATGACCCCTTAAATATTTTGCCATTTTTCGCGTACGCCTCAGTAACACGAGTAAAATAGGTCCTTTACAGATATAATTTTCAGGCTTTCTTACTTACTATGAGTACTTTAAAAAAAAATATATTCCAACTCGGAAAACTCGATTCACTATAAGTGAATGTCTACTTGTTAGTAATTTAGGGTAGGAATATTTAACAACTCTTAAGTACCTAGTATCTGCCATGTTTTATTTATGTGTCTGAGTGAACAATAAAGTGGGTGGAGCAGATGTAAAAGGCGAGTTGAGAATTTGTATTTCAGCAATTACTCGAGCTTTGGTCGAGCCTCGAGCCGAGGAGTCTGATTTCGCGTAATTCTCAAGTAGTCGCCTCACGGAGAACCTCTTCCCCCCGTGTGAAAGCGTAAATGAGATTGGAGGGAAGAAAAGAGCCGCCCTAGGAAACGCGTGATTACGATAATTCAATCGAGGATCTTCGTCGTGCTGTCGCATCAGCAACGGGGCAAAGGAGCCCCCGTGCCCCAAGCAGAGGGACCTTAAAGGATAGTTTGCTTATTCCGGTCACAATGTGAGTCACCGTCGACTCCGTTCATCCCTCCTTCAGCGCTGCAACCATCGACGTACCTACTGACGCTAATGCATATTCAATGTTACACCCATGCCTGGAATATCCCGAGCGACGTCCCGGCTCCTTCCGAAGGGACATCCCCGCCGCGCTCTTGTTTACGGGATGACTTCTCAAATTCCCCCTCGATATCTCCGAATAATTCGAGACTGCTCTCGATACCCGCCAGCTTCCCCGTAAGAGAATAAACTGTACAATTTTTTCGCCGCCAGCTGATCCTAAATCAATTTCAAGGATCGTGCTTATCGCGGAAATGAAATCTTCGCGGCGCCCTTATTATTCTATTTTACGATTCCTCAGACACCGGCGCTGGCACAAAAGACTCCATCACAATTTTCGAATAGTATTACGTCCATGCGCCGAATGATCGATTTCCTCGAGCTGGATAAAACCTTTTCTCAGCACATATTCTTTCACACGTACGCGCGTATACGTACGATCGGGGAAGGGGCTGCTTATACACGGACCTCCTTAATATTTCTCGGCACTTCCGCGGTGCGCCATATGAATTTCATGCGGGCTCAATTCAAAGGAATAATAAGTTTCTATTCCCGGCTTGTTCTGTGGAATTTCATGCCCTCGTGTTTCTGCAGAATTGCAAGCGTACACCGTCTCATTTCTTTGTCCCCCTCCACCCGCCCCCATTTGTCGTAATTTCCTACCGCGTTATACTTGTACAGCTGAATTATTATCCCGGATAAATTTGTCTCTCCCCCTTTCTCTCTCGCTCCTCCCCGGTTTCTTTTTTTTTTTTATTATCGGAGAAATATCTCGCGCGCGATTCCATGCATTTCTTTACCTTTCCCGTCGATGCATAATATCAACATATTTCTGCATCCCGATCAGACGTTACGCGGGACACGTTCATCCGCGCGCAATTTTGCCCGCGGCTCCTCGGCGCGCGTATGAATGTACGAATACACCGGTGACAGATGAATAAGAGTCGCAATAAAGATCCGATACGGCAAGCACGGGGCCGTTAGCCCCGGCGTGGTTACGCCGTTAACCCGTAACTCGTGCCAGAACTTCGCCAACAATCGCGCCCCTCCGATAGGGTCATTAATATCTAATGCCTGACGGTGAAATACACCCTCCATTAAGTGTTAATTAGCAAAGATTGACCCCCGCGAAATTGCCGAGGCCGTCTCCTCGCCATTACATTCGATATCTGGCTGAGAGCGTTACCGCGACGGTAGCACCCTCGGAGGCACTCTGCTCCGAGCGGAACTGGTGATCCTCGCGACACGGTCGAAAGAACGGGGGAAGACAATTTCAGATAAGAAGCTGTATCAAACGTACTTAAGCCGATGATCAATTCATTTGCTATCGCGTGTCCGCGAGACATTGGAAAATTAAATGTAACTATATCTAAATGGAGAATCATCGCAGATCCCGGTAACACTAAGGGTGCCCTGATCCTTCGCCTCCATCACCCCGGAGGAAAGCCCGACCCTTCCTTCCCTCGGATTGTTTCTCCGGTGGCTGGGTTATGTGCTTTAGGATAACGTTCCACGATCACGCGATGACTCTCCACCTTTTAACCCCTGCAGCTAAGTACGTTTCAGTTACCCCTCGGTGAAAGCTATCCGCCCCTCCCCACCCCACCGACCCCTCCCGCCCTCCCCCTGTCCTAATACCCTCGGCTCGTACATCTTCATTCGCTCCGTCGTTTCTTAAACACTTAGATTTTATCACCGAGCTGCAGCGTGTTTCACTGTCAGAACACCATTCGGGTAACGCCGGTCTTATATTAACCGGGGAACATTTAGCTTCATTATTAATGGACACACCGCGGCGTCCCGATTCCCCGCGATTATCTCTGTGAGATTTTGTCCTTCGTGATGCACGGTCCCGGTTTAAAATAGGGACGGCGGATACAAAAATTTCGCAGGACACTTTGACACGGCGACGCGTAAGATACGGATATTTATGGCCGTTCGATTACGTCGCGGAAAATTGTAGGAGCCGCGAGATTTATAGCATTGGTACGCGGGACTTTTCGGATGTAACGTTATTAAAACACAATTATCATCGGGAATCGCGTTGTCGTGCTCGCATCTCTCCAGAGGATAAGGCAACGTCGACAGCATCCCGCCCGACCCGATATCTTTGACCTATAAATTATAATATGTAAATCGCGAGAGAGTAGGAGCACCGAGGGGTCGCTACGCGTTCACGGGGGTAGATAGGTGGTCTGGCAATTACAGAGGCTTACTGTACATACAAATTACTAGATAGCCGCTTTCTCTCTCTCTCGCACGCTCTCGCTTGGGTGCCTCCTCCCTTTCTCTCTCTCTCTCTCTCTCTCTCTCGTTACCGCCATTTACCACCGCCCTGCAGCGCGGGCACAACAACCCCGTGTAGAAACATCGCGGGTGACGCAGTTATATGAAACCAGCCACTAAAAAGGTATTACCAAAGTAAGAAGTCAGCTTGATAGCTTCAGGCCGTAACTTGCTTTTTCGCCCCCGTTCCTCTTCTCCTAATTCTCTTCTCCATAAACCTTCGCGGAAAGCCCTTACCGCTGCTTTACTCTGAAACACCGCGTCAGTTCGTTTGAAGCAACCCCTTCCTACACGCGCATTCAAAGCGAACACCGCAGAATTGATTGTTTTGCAGCCTAACGAGCTTTATTTTTCGTTCGATCTCTTTAGACGTATGTATCTACCATCGTACATACCTAATAGTATTAGTAGAACACGATAGAATGCAGTCAGACGCGACTGAAACCGTAGAAGTAGAAACTGATCGTTACTAGCTAGACCACTCTAGTCTCTGCCAGAGATGAGCAAACTTTTTATTTAAAAAAAAATTTCGAATAACGGATAAAAGTTAAAGAGATTACACACTCCAACAAAATGAAACTTTTTTTCTGTACCGCAATATCCACTGGGTGATTCTTGTGGAGTTTTTCGCCCTGAACACGAATCCGCAAACCGTTTGTCGTCATCATCCTCCGTTTTTGAGAAATTCGATTTTGAAAAAAACTGCAAATTTTCGAATTTGAACATTTTTTATGCCGGAACGGTAATAGTTATTCGGTTGCTCGTTGCGTGAAATTATTCTATGAACCCTCCCGAATACAACGATATAAGTTATTATTGCATTATGAACATTTAAATATGTTTAAACAATGAGCAAAGGGTAAAGGCACCCGAAATGCACCCATTTTTGCAGATATCTTTCAATTTATTTCCAAAACTAAGGGTCTAGAAGAAAATCTGACAATTCCACGCGATGCAGCAAACAGTTTTCCTTCGGAAAGCGTCAACAGAAGTGGTAAGTCTCGTTTTGTTTTCAATACAGTAGCGAAATAGTTTGGTAAAACGTGCGGCGCCGACAGTGGTAGTCACGCGCATTAAGCGATTAAGCGAGAGTGGATCGCGCGCCGCCGTTGACTACCACTGTCGACGCCGCGCGTTTTGCCAAACTATTTCGCTTCTGTATTGAAAACCAAACGTGACTTACCACTTTTGTTGATGATTTCTGAAGGAAAAATATCTGCTGCATCGTGTGGGATGATCAGATTTTCTTCTAAACCCTTAGTTTTGGAAATAAATTGAAAGATATCTTCAAAAACGGGTGCTTTTCGGGTGTCATTTTCCCTTTGATCGTTGTTTAAACATATTTAAATGATCATAATACAATAATAACTTATATCGTTGTATTCGGGAGGGTGCATAGAATAATTTGACGTAACGAGCAACCGAATAACTATTACCGTTTCAACACAAAAGATGTTGAAAGTTGAAAATTTGCGATTTTTTCAAAATCGATTTTCTCAAAAACTGAGGGTGATAGAACAATTCTGCTTGCGGATTCGTGTCCAGGGCGAAAAACTCTACAAGAATCACCCAGCGGATATTGCGGATCAAAAATCGTGTTGGACAGTAACACTTTATTCGTCATTCGTTTGTTAACCCGAGTTAGCTTTACTCGACACATAACGCGTAATTTTTTAACTTTTATTCGTTATTCGAAATTTTATTTAAATGAAAATTCTGCCCATCTCTGGTCTCTGCCACAGCAATAGACTCGATAGAAATCTACCTTGATAGGACGTAGGCAGATTTCTGGGAACACGAATAGATATCCTTGTAAAAGACCCCTTGAGAAAATCCTATTCAGCCTGTGGAACTCCAGTAAGGCTTATACCAATTATACCATACCAATTAACATAGACGTCCACAAGAGGGACAAGGCTTAAGAAAAAAATCGCTTATTTCTAAGCCCCAATCTTTATTAAGTTCATACTAAAAAGTGAATAGGTATTCTAAAATTCCAATTTTAAATTTGTAATTAAATTGGCGCTGTAAAATGGGTTCAAACAAGTAACCAATTCACCCGTCAATTTATCTATTTCTCAAAATTGTCCCCCACCTGGAAAAAAGTCTGCAGACGCTTGCCATTTAACCACCTCTTTTGAAAAGCATCACTGCAACAGTCTCCTATCGCCGGTGCATCTCCAATCCCAAGTTTCGCAGGCATTCCATCCTAGTCCCTTGGTTTAACCCCAGCGCGGAAATACACGGATCCGTGCAAAACCTACTGCTTAGAATTAGTATCAGATAGGCCAGACAAGTGTCGGCGGCTTATACATTGTCCGAGGCTCGTGTCCCGCAGAGTGTATAACTAAAATAGACATAGACACCTAGTTGAGATTCGGGTCAGCGGCGCAGGGTTGGTCCTGCCCCCTGGGTGCCTACGAAAGCGAGATGACGGCTACGGCGACGGTAGGGGCGGAGGGGAAGGGGGAGGGCAGCGGGGGAGGCACGAACGGCAAGGAGACAGGCCGGGAGGGTGAGGCGGGTGGATGCTGGACAAATTATCCACCTACCTCATCCCTTCTCAGCTTTCCAAACCATCCATCTATCCAGCCATCCAGTGGGAACCCCTCCCCGAGAACCCCACGCCCTAATAGCTGCCTATGGGGACGCGATGGGACTCCCGATGGACTGGACGAAATCTCGTGCATTGTGCAACCCGGCCCCCTCCTACCCCCCTGTCCGTCCCTCTTCACTGCCTACCCCTCCCCCGCACACCCCTGCCCCTCGCACGGCGCGGTTCGAAGAGGGGAAGAGTATATTCCTTCCAATTTGCCAGGGTTGTGCATTCGACGGGAGATCGAAAGATATTGGGGGAAGAAATTCTCTTTTTCTTCGTCTCTTCTCGCATCCGGCCCCCGTGCCCCTCCAGCGGCTATTCTGCTTCTCCTTCCGCGCCGATGAACGCCAACGATTCCACGTCGGGGTGCGCGTGCAGGTGAATCGTTACTTCCATCGACAACGTCTTTCTCTCTCTTTTTCTCTCTCTCTCCCCTCAAATGAGGCTTAGTAAACACAATGCTTTTAATAAGACGGATGGTCCTCACCCCCCTCTGCCGCGAATCTGAAGGGGCGTTCGCTCCAAGAAGCTCCCCGCGACCGCGCAGCGAGAATTTCATCGTTCGGAGGAGGATTGTTGGTAACCAGGGCACGGGTCCCGGCAATGTTTTTAATAAAAGAAGGTATTTCCAGTGTGTCGGTTCTCAACAAGCCCCGCAAGGATGGGGACAAGGTCGCTCGCCCGGGAACGACGTAAACGATCTCCTTTATGGGTCAAATTAAACCGAGTTTACGTGCTACGTGTCAGGGATCCCTTTATACCCGTGGCTGGCCCCCGTAAAGCCACCGGTCAAATAATTCCCCGCGATATTGTGCCTCGTAACCCCCACGGGGGCCACGATTTACCGGGCGGACACGCGCGCGTCACGCGCCGCCATTATTGTATGCATAACCTTTTTTTTTTTCGCACCACCTGCCCGGGGATTATCTTTTTATTCCACAACGACGGCGTAACTTCGTAATAATGACCCACGGTTCCGTAAATACGCGCGACCGCGGCCAGCGTCGCTCATCGCTGTTGCGCGGGACCGCGCCGCGGCCGAGCCGCTTCGCCGGAGCAATTTATACGTCCCTGTAACGACCCAATTCACGGAACGAATGAAATTAAAAGTTCACGCCGACTAAACGTTTAACGAGCCGAGTTACCCGCGGAGGGCTGAAGCACGGCGACGCGGAGGGGTAGAGACGCATCCCGGTTGAAGCGCGAAAGCGTAGCGGGTACGTAAGCGGGAGACGTATCAAAAGGAAATCACAAAACGGGTAATGGCAACGGCAATAACGACACTGCTCGGGCCGAAACTGTTGTAAGGGAGTCGGCGAGCACAACGGCGAGAACGGTTGCAGAGCGGAGGCAACAAGGGGGGATCATTTGAGGAAGATGTAACACGGGACCGTCTACTCGCTACGGCTCATAAAACCGCGCGCGTTTTATGCTGATGGCCCCCCGCGTCTTGGAGACGTTGGCACGGAGAAGAGCGAGTGGAAAGAAAGAGGGCCGGCGAAGGCAGGGGAATAGCGAGCTACCGGTGATAGAGGACGGTCTGGCCGAGCGAAAAAAGAAAAGGAGGAGGAGGAGGATATAGGCCGACGAGAGCTGTTCCTCTTGAGATGATTTTGGCAGCGGAGCCAAATACGGGCGGCAGGTGTTATCCGCGCGAGGATTGTTCGTTTCCACGGACGGAACTCGTTCGATCTCTCGCGTCGATCTGTTCCCAGCGTGCGCAGCCCGATTGTGCCGGAGCTGATCGGGAGGGAAATATGGGCCTACGTGCCATTGCACGCTGTCGCTCGGATGGCAACGGGCTTGCAATTTTAAGGTGGCCCTTTGGCCCATTCGACGAACCTCTCCGCGTCGATTCGCTAATATAAAATGGCTATTAAAATTAATATATAAATTACTTATTTTATCAGAACAAACCTATATGTTCAGAATTTTGTGCTGATTCAGAAAAACTGGTCGATATTTGCTTTAAGACAATATTTACTGTAAATCGGGTTGAAAACTGAAGTCGTGACATCTGACTACCTCTCCCGAGGTGCCGGGACAAATGGTTTTCGTCGTTGCCAGAGACCATTCACTTAATTATTCATGAAAAATTAACAAAGGATAAAGCAAAATCATTTATGAGTGAATACAATTACAGATTCGTTGATATTTAATTTGTTTACGTTAAACAAGTAAAGAACACATCAAAGAAAAAATGAACTACCTACTCGCGATTAGCAAGGCAAATGAATACAAAAGTGAATAAATAAACTAAATAAACAAAGATAATAATAAAATAATGATATAAAATAAACAAAAATAATAAAAAAAATCATAACTCGACCATCTCTCCTTTCTGCAGCGAGAGATGGTTTTCTCGTTAGCTTTGAGAGGAAGTATTAATATGGGCAAATACTTTGGCTGCATTGTCCCTCAATATCTCTACTATCTTATTATCCCAAACATTAAACGAAAATGAACTTAGAAGTATATTTTAAATACGTTTCTGTACACCGCTGTTTGACAAAAAGAGGTTAAACGTAACCTCGATTTACCTTTTAAAGCCTATAAATCCAGAAAAACACAGAAGGAACCGAAATGACGCTATTCATTCAACTGTTTGGCTTCTAGAGAAGTAATTGGTCTGCACTGTAACGCATTTTTACGTAGAGAGTCTGAAATATAGCGACTCGACCGACTCTCCGGCCCGACCGCGTCTCCCGGATTTACCCTATACATAATTGTAGAGTGAAATGAATCGCCCAGACGCGCGCGGCTAAAACAGTTTAAAAGGTGGTTCCCGCGAAAGTGCCTGGTCATCTCGTTCCGACACTCCAGCATTACGTTCTTATTTGCAACGTTACACCGCGACGGGGGCGGTAAAAAGGAGCAGGATTTTGTGGGTTTAGTCGGGTGGGGGAGTTAATTGCAATGTAGCGCGCGCGCGGAGGCATCGAAATACAAAAAACAGAGCGGTGCCATGGCTGGCTGGAAGAAATTAAGTGGATTAGTACCCTAATGGCGGGGACGGCGGTAAACTGAAATAAATATGGTGCTCACGAGGGAAGAGGGTGAATGTAATTAGGCGACTGAGCACTTAGTAATTTCCAACCACGAAAAGGCAGGGAGGGGAAAAAAGAGGAACAAGTAATGGAGGAGGATGAGAGTGGAGGGTTAGCGGAGTATCTAGATCTCGTTATCGAGCCGGCGTGGTTACTTTTGGCCGATCGTTTCTTGTTCTTCCTCTTATTACCAACGCCCTCGCCGCGTGCAATTGAATGGCATCTCTGGGGAAGAAATAAATTCGCGATAGCGAAGGGAAATGAGGGGGTGGGGGGCCGGGGAGGGCGAGGCGCTACAAAAGAACAAGGACCAGCCGTTAAAAGTTGAGGGCGCGTTTGCGCGGGACTGTTTCATTGTAATAGCCAAAGTTCTCGGTCGCCCTGTTCCGGTGGCCCGGCCTTTATTATTTTATATTTCGTGGCGCACCGGCCCGAGCGCCGCGCCGCCCGAAGATAACAGAAATTATACCCACGTTCCAAAGTGAAACAACCGTTAGCGGCGACGCGAAACTTTAATTCCCGACGATAGCCCGCCCGGTCGATCCCCATCTCGCCCGCTATCAGACTCCCTCGGCTTTCCCTAATTTCCACGGGCTCCCCGCTCTGTTCCCCAATGTCTTCGAACGGATAAGGAGATACGCAGGGTCGCTGGCCAGGTATCGAGGAATTTGGAAAATTTCTTCAAAAGCCTGCCCGTCTTTCGGCAAATTAAACCACTAATGAGAAGAGTCGAAGAACAGATCAGGCCTCCCCTCTGCCTGTAATTGCTCCCTCGTCCCCGTTACCCTGCTTCTTACTTTTATTATTTCTCTATCAAAGTCGGAACTCGTTAAGGTAATGCCGCGACGATGCCAAATTGTTATCGCGAGCTCGGCCCCGCTCAAACGCTTATTTACACGCCCGCGGCTGCGCGAACTTCGATATTTACCGTGGCGATTCGTCGCGACCCAGGCACGGACAAACAATGAATTAGAAATTCCTGCTCGTTACCCTTGGTCAGGGGTGCACAAGGAGCCGTTTTTAGCGCCTAGCTGCGAGCAACCCACCTGTCCTGTTGCTAAGGTTAGAATCGGTGAGGAGAATTGCAGTAGTGTACGTGCGTGCTCGTAGGCTCGTAGCGTAAGTATATATGGCTGGGTTCCTTGTGGGGCCCCAGTGCAGAACAGGTCCCGTAATAAAATTCAGGGGAGTCATGAAATTTCCAAAATATCTGCTACTGCCGGAATTTGGTATGACTTGACGGTTCTATTTTACTGATAATGAAACATTTTTGCTAATAATACTCATCTTTTCATCGACACATAAAATATTTAGAAGATTAATACTATACAAATAAATAACTCGGACACAAAGAAAACCAAATTTTAATTAACGATAACGATAATTCATAAATGTTAGAAAGTTATATATGTACAAATGTATACATATCTACACGCATGTGGTGTCCACCATTAGACTTAGCGTTATTTACAACCACAAAATTACATAACTAATAAATATATACACGTAACAATATACGGGGAGTTAACGAAAATGTAACAATAATAAAAATTATATACACAAGGATGGAAGGACAGAACAATACACGCAGACTTTGTGAAAGATACTAGGTGGAGTACATGCAATTATAAAAAATGATTATTGCGCTTTGTTGCCGGTAGCCGTTTTTGTTGTACCAGATATTTTATGTTTGGTTGTATACTTCGGTTTTGGCTCAAGAGCAACGAACATTTTAAATTGTTATCCGTTATGAGTGTCCGGAACGGCGACTTCGCTTTCTTCAGGGTAGAAAATAACTGCTCGCAAACGTAAGTGGAACCAAATATTGCTAATATTTTCGCGACGCATTTGTGCAAATACGGATATTCAATTTGTCATACATTAATAATACCATCCGTCTCCTGATTTTTTTTTCATTTCTACGTCACCTCTTAAATTTCTTAAGTCTATTTGTAATTGTGGTGACACTGTATCTATATTTACAGTTAGTGGACTGGTAACTACGTTCAATTCATTTTCGAGTGCATACAAATCCTGATACCGGTTTTCAAATTGATCACCCAACTTCTGTAATATAATTTCATTAATTTCGGAAAATTGCACACATTTTTTGCCTGTAACTCTGCGTTCCATACTTGAATTTTTGTTTTAAAATCGCAAATTAAGTTAGAAAATTGAAGCATGGTTTTATCTTTTCCTTGCAGCTGTGTATTTAGAATATTTAAATGGTCTGCTACATCCGAAATAAATCCTAAATCACAGAGCCAATCTGTATTTTCCAACTCGGGAGCAGGATTTTTT
Organism: Andrena hattorfiana; assembly: GCA_944738655.2. Lineage (NCBI taxonomy): Eukaryota > Metazoa > Arthropoda > Insecta > Hymenoptera > Andrenidae > Andrena > Andrena hattorfiana. Next base: position 67,435,464 of record OX122891.2, on the reverse strand, counting down.
GACATTTCCAAAAACACGGAAATTACGCTATGTAGGCGGAAGAATCGATCTAAGGTTCTTCCACGGCTAAGCCACCGTATTTCCGTGTATAGGGGTATCTCCGTGAAGTCTGCGTCTATATCTTTTAGAAAATTTCTGAACTGCCGGCGTTTTAAAGGATTCATTTTAATATAATTAGTTATTCTAGTCACAACGGACATAACGTGTTCCATCTCTATACTTTTTGCACACAAATTCTGCTGGTGTATCGCACAGTGCATTGCCCTAATTTCCTGAGGAACTGCTAGATTTTTTAATTTGCTTCGGAGGCGGCCAACGAAACCACGATGTTTCCCAATCATCGCTGGAGCACCTTCAGTAGTGACGGACACTAATTTAGTCCAGTCTAATTTATGATTATTAACCGCTTCCTCCACACAAAACAGTATATCATCTCCTGTTGTGGTTTCTGCTAACGAAGAAAAATCTAGCAGTTCCTCAGTTACTTCTAAATTTTCGTTAATTTTTATTCCGGGGGTTAACGAAAATTTAGAAGTAACTGAGGAACTGCTAGATTTTTCTTCGTTAGCAGAAACCACAACAGGAGATGATATACTGTTTTGTGTGGAGGAAGCGGTTAATAATCATAAATTAGACTGGACTAAATTAGTGTCCGTCACTACTGAAGGTGCTCCAGCGATGATTGGGAAACATCGTGGTTTCGTTGGCCGCCTCCGAAGCAAATTAAAAAATCTAGCAGTTCCTCAGGAAATTAGGGCAATGCACTGTGCGATACACCAGCAGAATTTGTGTGCAAAAAGTATAGAGATGGAACACGTTATGTCCGTTGTGACTAGAATAACTAATTATATTAAAATGAATCCTTTAAAACGCCGGCAGTTCAGAAATTTTCTAAAAGATATAGACGCAGACTTCACGGAGATACCCCTATACACGGAAATACGGTGGCTTAGCCGTGGAAGAACCTTAGATCGATTCTTCCGCCTACATAGCGTAATTTCCGTGTTTTTGGAAATGTCAAAAAATCCTGCTCCCGAGCTGGAAAATACAGATTGGCTCTGTGATTTAGGATTTATTTCAGATGTAGCAGACCATTTAAATATTCTAAATACACAGCTGCAAGGAAAAGATAAAACCATGCTTCAATTTTCTAACTTAATTTGCGATTTTAAAACAAAAATTCAAGTATGGAACGCAGAGTTACAGGCAAAAAATGTGTGCAATTTTCCGAAATTAATGAAATTATATTATAGAAGTTGGGTGATCAATTTCAAAACCGGTATCAGGATTTGTATGCACTCGAAAATGAATTGAACGTAGGTACCAGTCCACTAACTGTAAATATAGATACAGTGTCACCACAATTACAAATAGACTTAAGAAATTTAAGAGGTGACGTAGAAATGAAAAAAAAAATCAGGAGACGGATGGTATTATTAATGTATGACAAATTGAATATCCGTATTTGCACAAATGCGTCGCGAAAATATTAGCAATATTTGGTTCCACTTACGTTTGCGAGCAGTTATTTTCTACCCTGAAGAAAGCGAAGTCGCCGTTCCGGACACTCATAACGGATAACAATTTAAAATGTTCGTTGCTCTTGAGCCAAAACCGAAGTATACAACCAAACATAGAATATCTGGTACAACAAAAACGGCTACCGGCAACAAAGCGCAATAATCATTTTTTATAATTGCATGTACTCCACCTAGTATCTTTCACAAAGTCTGCGTGTATTGTTCTGTCCTTCCATCCTTGTGTATATAATTTTTATTATTGTTACATTTTCGTTAACTCCCCGTATATTGTTACGTGTATATATTTATTAGTTATGTAATTTTGTGGTTGTAAATAACGCTAAGTCTAATGGTGGACACCACATGCGTGTAGATATGTATATATTTGTACATATATAACTTTCCAACATTTATGAATTATCGTTATCGTTAATTAAAATTTGGTTTTCTTTGTGTCCGAGTTATTTATTTGTATAGTATTAATCTTCTAAATATTTTATGTGTCGATGAAAAGATGAGTATTATTAGCAAAAATGTTTCATTATCAGTAAAATAGAACCGTCAAGTCATACCAAATTCCGGCAGTAGCAGATATTTTGGAAATTTCATGACTCCCCTGAATTTTATTACGGGACCTGTTCTGCACTGGGGCCCCACAAGGAACCCAGCCATATATACTTACGCTACGAGCCTACGAGCACGCACGTACCCTACTGCAATTCTCCTCACCGATTCTAACCTTAGCAACAGGACAGGTGGGTTGCTCGCAGCTAGGCGCTAAAAACGGCTCCTTGTGCACCCCTGCCCTTGGTAATTGAACGTGCCTCAATTATCCAAATAGAAGCAGCACGCGGCCCATCAAATTTTCAAGACCCTCAGGAAAACTGAGACGCCCAGCAGCGGCCCTCGAACCACCAACCTCTGCTGTAATATGCATGCACGCCTTGCAATTCTAGAGCAACGGCGTCGTTCGCTCCTTTTTCCTACGGCGTTTCTCCCCCGTTGTGGCTGGATTGGTTATAGACAGATATATGAGATGCGTCCAGGTACGAGAGCGTCTCCTCTGGAACGTGGACGATCTAACACGCGCGGGTGAGTACTGCGTTCGACGCACGTGTAACATAACGGCCGCGAGATACACGCATGCACGATCGTATATAATATAGAGGATCTGCGTCCTCTGTAATGTAATCATGGCTGACACAATTAATCACTGGACCATCCAACCCCGCCGAACCATTAGCGATCGGGACACTCAGGGGGGATGGGCTCCGCATCTCCATGCGTTCCACCCCGAAAACGCATTGTATTCGTGCGTAGAATCTAGATGGAACGTGGATTCGAATATATCTTACCAAAATATATGTGGATAAGTATTCCAAGCTTCTACGTATTTTAAATTAATTAAATATCCGGGGATGTACGTTGTCCCCTTAACCAGTTCCGAAACAAAGTGGCACGGGATTCTTCACGTTAGCGACGTATTATAGGGGAAGGTTGCCTATGTTGGACCACTTTTTTATTTTTCTCTCCTACACGGACATAACACATTGAAGGAAGCAAACAGAAACGGGAAAAAGATCTACATTTTATGTAGATTTTTATCATGTATTTAATGTGTTGGTAAAATATGTGATTAAAATAATATCTCAAAAAACTAAACTAATGACTTCGGTCCATTCTAGGCAACCGGTTTCGTAATTTGGACCACCGGTTTCCTACTTTGGATCGCTCCTAAAAATCAATGAATTTAAATATATAATCTAAAAAACACAGATCGGGGCACTGAAAAAAAGTAGAAACAGGAAGCATCTTACGGTGCACGTAGTGCAATAGTACGTTGTTTTGATGGGTTTTTTTATATTTGTCCTCGCATAATTCCCCAGAATATGGGCCGATTTTGACGATCCTTTTTTTATTCGAAAGAGGGCGATGTGCCAGTTTTGGTTAATAATAAAGACTATTGTCACCTAATTATTACTATTTTATGTACGTACGCATATATCTCCTCAGCATGTTGTGTCAATATATATAAAACTAAAAAGTTAAAAATAAAAAAATTAAAACCGACTTCAGAAAAATAAAATTGCACTAAAAAGTAAAAAATCATTTTTTCCCTTATTTAACTTACGGTATTCTCATATTTTTTAAGTCGGTGCCTCGTCATTTACACTGTGTAAATCTGGCGCCGACTTAAAAAATATGAGAGTCGTAGATTAAATGAGGGAAAAAATTATTTTTTACTTTTTAGTGCAATTTTATTTTTTTGAAGTCGGTTTTAATTGTTTTTTAAATTTTTTTAGTATGAGTTTAACTATTCGCTACCATAACATAGATTGTATCCTAAAATGGACCGGTCCAATTTAAGCAACTAGTGATGTTCCAATATTAGGCAACTGGTTGGTTGCATAAAAAAGATATGTTTTCATTGTTATACTTATACGAATATGGAGAAGTAAGGACATGAAGTTCTAGCTAAGACAGCACACTTTACACTAGTATCATTTAAAATTATAGTACTTACAAGTTGTAGAAAGAAATTCACTTGAAATAGCACGAAAAATAATGATCGCGCACCACGTGTTTCTATATTTCGACGACGGTGAACGACAAATTAATGAATAACCGTATCGCTGTTCTCGCAAGTTCCATCTCCACTTCCTAAATCAATGTAGCCAAAAAAAACCGCTGCAAATATATTTGTTTATCGAGATATACAAATGGTCCAATCTAGGAGCCGGTCCAATATAGGCAACTCTCCCCTACTGCTCGATATTCCCAGGTTTCTCAAATAATCCAAGGGAAACATTTTCCCCGGAGAAAGGTGATTACCACGCGTTTAATTCCAAGGCGTAATTCAATTCCTCCGATCTCCGCTCGCATATCTCTGTACGCCGATCGATTTAATACTCGCGCGGGGACACGTGCACGGCTAAGAATGTCGAGGGCTCGTTATACAATTTCCATTGGTTTTCCTCGCGCGCATGATTAATCGGAGGCGCTGTTTTCCCGCTGGTTTATTATACGCCGGGGCCGACGACGTCGTCGATCGATCGCCCAACGGCCGATTGGCTCCGATATCGCGAAATCTAGCTCACAACAGCGTCGTCGGGCACGGGTCATATTAAACGGAATGCGGGACGGCGATGCTGAAAGCGCGGAGCTCGGTCGATCGGGGGGGAAGGAGATTCGCAGACATCGCGGGACAGAGTTGATTAAGTTTAACGGAAATTGAGGGACCTTCGATACGATCTTTACCGTGTACCGTAAAGAACTTACCCGGGATAATTAATTATACAGAGTTCGCGGAAGTTTTCTCATTTTTTTTCCCCGGCGGAAGATTTTCCCCGGGTTGAACTCGGAGTGGGCGCGATCGTTACCTTAATAGACTTACACCCGGCGAGCAGCGAAATTTCGACGGCTCTGATCGCGGCCCCTGCAATCCCGGCTGCATTGAAACCAATTTCCCGGCGCAACTATCTGAAGTTGATCTCATTTTCGCGGAACAACCGGGGGGGCAAAGTTCCGCGAAAAGAAGCAGCTACGAAATTTGCCGCTCCGCTCGGGCAACTGAATTACGCCGTGAATTACAACCGCGGGCCTGCGCACAGTTGCCCGATCCCACCTTGGCCTTCGGTGTTAATTACAGATGTAACGCGAGCGAAGCTGCGCACGGGCGCGAAAATCGTGCGAGTTAAGCACCAACGTGGCCAGAGCTGCGAGGGGGGAGCGAGACTGGGGCGCAGGATATGGCCCATTGGCCGTGTAGCGGGGAAAAGACGGGAAAGTAAAGAAGAGAGGAGCGATAATACCGGGGGATCCCTTGGAGAGCGGCCAAAGTGTCAGGCGTAATATTATGGTCGTTACGAGGAACATCCCAGACGTACGGCGTGCGAATGAACATTTTATTCCCCGACATTGTGCACGTGTACACGCGCCTCGTATACAGAAGCACCGGGGGGAGGCTTTTACTTTCCCCGAAGAAATCAAGATGGGATCACGCCTTCGCCCGATTCCTCTTCATTGATCGTCGCCGTCGCAGCTCTCCTCTCTTCCGTCTATCCGCCGTGCAAAGTGGATATGAATAGTATCGTGTCACTGGGACGCAGCTCGTAGTCACCCTCGCCCTGTAAATTTCGATAAGATCTTTGTTACTGCGAATGGCGTCTGCCGCGTCACGATCCGGGAAACATGTAGGATAGTGTGGAGCGGATGCAAATTGCTGTATAGTGTTTGGGCTGACATAGAAAGGATCAAGTGTCCTAGGGATTGTTGAGCCTGATATCAATCAGGGTTCGATTGTTAAGAGAGGCGGTGCAAATCCAGCAGTAGTACGTTACTCGAGATTTTGCGAGTACTTGAAAGTAGATCAGAGTTCAGAAATGAGACGTCCCTTCGCAAGCTGCCAGCCGAGATTCAGGGAGCGCGCATTAAGCCATCCGCTTTAATTTGACCCCATGCGACGAATTATGCCGAATCGCGGGCGAGTCACGCGAGGAACAAGTGCCGTACAAGGGAAAATATGCGAGCCCATGGTCGGAGCGTCGCTCTCCCTTTTAATTTACGAGCCGAGAACGACGTGAAACGGAGCAAGGGGAGGAACACGGGGGGGGAGAGGACGCGAAGCAGACGGAAACGGGGCGGGAAAGGGACAACGTAAGCTCGTGTAGCGCGAAAATAGGGGGAAAGAAGAAAGGACACAGAGTCGCGGCGGGTTCGAAGCATACGAGAGAAGCTTCGAGAAACGTCGGTATTATCATGATAATGGCCGAAGCCATCATCTTTCCCGCGGCCCTCTAAAGGCTTCTCGGGGCTCTTTCTCCTCGAGGGTGCTTCAGGAAGCAGCTCCTAATAGCGGCCGCGTTTTGTGCATTTACAAATTTAAAATGATAATTCCGCCGCGAGCGCGGCGAGGCTTCGGGTCATTTGCGCCCTTTCACGACCGCGTCCGCGGCCGCTATTTCCCACCCACCCCTGCGGGGTGACCGGGCCGTTACGGCGACTACACCATTGGCCGATTATACGACCAGCGAAAAAACCGACGACGAGATACTTTCGCCGGACGTTTGTCAGATGTCGAGCACAGATGCGTCTCTCGATTACGGTGAACGTGTTATTGCCTTTCGGGGGCGGAACGAATCGCGCGCGCCCCCAATGCCCGCACGAGCTGGCGGGCCAGGCATTACGTGCTTTTAACTCGTTAACTAGGTGATTTCCGGAAGCCAACTGTAATGGTTAAAAGTGTGTGCTTAAAAGCGACTGAAGCTTTTATTTTAAAACGAAATGGCTAGCTTTCTCTGCAAGGAACGCAGGCTGCACGAGGGCTGCTATGTTTAATGACGCTCCCTCGCTCCAGTTGACAAATTGTATAGAAATCCGCGTGCCGACAGGGTTTAATCATTTCCTTTGGTTATTTAAATGCTAATTGCTTACGTTGCAATATGGTATTATATTTACCAATAATTCCCAATCAGTGTCGTTCACGAGAACCAAGATTCCTGGCCGCCTGTGCACAGAGAATAATATATAGTATAGTGTACGAATGTATCATATTATTACAAATGTTTCGCATATTCGAATATTGTTAATAAATACAGTCGAAACTCGATAACTCGAAAACCTGTGCAAGAAGAAAATTTTCTTCATTCCCTTCCGCTTCGCTATAAACACCTCTACAACTCGAATTTAGAAGAACTCCGACCTCTACAAGTCGAAGTTTACTTCTACATATGTATTAAGAAATTTCGTAGAAAGATCTCACGATATTGAGAAAAATGTTTTCTCTGCATTATTCGCGATTAAAAATGCTATTGATTTACAATACACTAAAAGAGTAGTGCAAAGCAAAATCACATTTTTTTTTTTAATATGTAATAAAGAGTAATATTTCGAGCATAAAATGTTTCTTATAATTATTTTTATGTATGTAGGTATATATGTGTAAGATAAGTTATAGGTATATTTGATTATAAGTATACAATAAACAATTGACCTTTAAAACTTGAATTTGTCTTGCTTTACAGCTTCACAAGTCGAGAAATTAACAGTCGCACAAAGCCTCTCTATAAGTCGAATTTTCGTTTGCTGAACCTCTCTTACTCGGAAGCTCGATAAGCCGAAACCTCTATAATTCGAAGATTTTTTCCCTTCCCTCGAGAGTCGAGTTATCGAGGTTCGACTGTATTTTCAAATTTCACATCCCCCACCAAGTGAAGCAAAGTAGGTTTGAAAGTTGCACCATCCCGCCATCTGCGCGAGCATCGCGGTACTCGCCAACCGCCATCTTGACTTCGCGTAACGGTCGAATTGGCAAGTGCGAATTAGCGCACGACATACCGTATTGTGTTTATAGTGTTACGCGTGTGTCAACTTTACGCGTGCCGAACAGCGCAACTCTCGCGTCCGATATTCTTAACTATCGGCTGTAATACTCTCGCTATCGGCGCTGAATCGTCCAACAAATTAGTCAACTTACACTGTGTCCCCTTGTAAAAAAAGCTCCGGCCGCTCTTTCAAGAGGTTATCTTTCATCCAGAAGAGTAGCCTCTGTATTGTCCCTAGAAAATTTCACGTGGCAACTTAATATGTAGATCCTATTGAGCGGTGCGTTTCAAACTTACATTCGTTTCCAGGTAAGTTCACAATGTGCTTTTTCTTCTTATCGAAAAGTAGTTCCGCCCCACCCCTGAAATTATTTACCGGGTGATTTATTAAACCCGATGAGGCTATAGGAAAAGTTTGGTTATGTGGCGGTTTAAGGTTACCCGAATTCAATGGTCACGGGAGTTCCACCATTTTCCGTAGACATTCTTCGCTCGTTATCGCCCGAACGCGTTTCTTTTTTACAGTGTTATTAGCAGTCGGCATGCAGTTACGGTAAAACAATCATTCACGGCGCACATAGAAACAGCATGCGCGACGTTACAGGCTCGGTTCCACGTTCCCTCTATTCCATCCGCCAGTAGTGTACGAATTATACGCGCCAAAATTTTCATTCCATCGTTGATTATTCTTGAAAAAAAAGTATTTCACTCGCAACGACGTTCTTTCTTTTAAATTGTTGTTCCATTTTATTCGAGCATGCGCGCGAGTCGCTCGCAACAATTAAGACCCGTGTATTACTACGCGCCGTGAAATAAAAAGTGATAGATATCTAGTCAATTGGTAAAGTATATTTCACGAATAGATCGATATTATCGAGGAAGAAGATGACTGATATTTAAGGTACATTGTGCGATTGAAAGTGTATTATGAAAATTAAATCGCGCGCCTTTTACACTCAACAGGAAATACACCCCTGTATACTCGCGGGTCATTAATCCCACAATAATTATGTATATAATTGCGACGCAGAGGCTACGTGATTCGTGTTTAGCGATTGTTGTTTCGGGCACGTGATTTATCGTTCGAAAGTCGCGTGAAAATATGCCGGTATGTTCAAATAAATATGCAACGAAAGGGGCATATTTCGGAAAGATGTGTTGCGAACGAGCTGTAGTACAGGTGCTACAAGCGGCAGCTGTAATGGCGGTCGTCGGAGAAGTGTGATCGCACGCGTTAAGTCTACGGGAAATCGAGTAGCGGGTACTCGATGCACGATCGTGTAATTTCATAATCCTTGTGATTCTAGAGGCCTGCGTAATCGTAATATTTCACGCGCTCGGTGTAAATATCCACGATGTCGGACGAAAACGAACACACTTCGGAAGAGACCGAGGGGGAAATGAATGCGGGGAACCACATCAATGAACAGTCGAAGAGCGATCCGAACACGCTGAACAATGAAACGGAACAGCCTATGTTGGAGGACGAGGAGATGCCTTCGTACATCAGCGTATCGAGCCCGTTCAGGCGCGAAGACGCAGACGCGAACGAGGCAAAGCAACAAGAAAGAATACCCATGGAGGAAGACCACAGCCGAAGTCCATATCCCAGCGAGGATCAGGGGGGAGGTAGTATTTACGTCTTATCTTCCGGAGAGGAAAGCAATCATCCCTACAATGACGAAGAAGAAGACGATTACGCGGATAGCGAAGGTAAGTGTCTGGATGCAAACTGTACCCGAGAATGAAACTGTGCTTAACGCGTTGTTTACTTTTACGAACACAGATATGGACGACATGGACCTTGAGAACGAGCACGATAACATAATGTTGGAAGACGAAGACGAGGAGGACGAGGATGAGGACGAAGACGAGAATCCATTGAGATTGCCTAATGACGACGAGGAAGACGCCGATACAGAGTACGAACAAGAATGTTACGATAGAGCGTCCGACGACTTTATTTTAAACAACAGATTGAAACAGCATCACAAAGAAAGAAGTTTGTCGCTACAAGATTTAAGCTTGTCCAAGAACAATGCGCACGTGCCGTATAATAAAAAGAGGCATAGTACTAATGTCTTCGGGCATAATTATATGGGCTTTCAAGAAAACGCTGTCGTCTATCCCTTCGCGCAGAAAAAGCAATCGATGCTGTTCAAGTATCAACACGTGGAAAGCAAAGTGAAACGATATATCAGAGAAATAAAAGAGCAAAACAGAAAGTCGATGGAGAGACGTATCAGAGAGCAGGAATATGCGACGAATGAAAACGAGAACCCGGAAGAAAATGAAAGTAAGGAATGTTTTTGTTTAATTAGAAATTGGATACTCAGGTTCGGAATACATGTCTGCTGACTGTCTAAGCAGCTGCTTCTAAGTTAGAGGTTTATTACGTTTATTAAAAGGTGAACGAAAGCGACGTGCGATAAAGCGTTGGATATTAATAATGTTGAACGAAGCGGGGCGATCTCCTGTGAACCCGAATACCCAAGTTCTAATATAGCGATGATCTAGTAAATAGAGAGTATAATTTTTGCTTCTTGTTTGTAGATAATGACGATGACCAGTTGAAACCGATGGTAACTAACAAAGTTATAAAAGATTACGCAGAGAAGGTTATTAAGGATCTGCAGCAGGAAGAAAATAATGAAAATGGTAATTCCGTTTATAGCGCAGCGCAAATAATAGAAAATGGTGAATGTAACAAAATTGATATCGAAGTAACAGAAAATCAGTATAAACATATTCAAAGAGACAGCGAAACGAACGCATACAATGATATTCAAAATGAGAAACGTGCACAAGACTGCGATGATAGATTAGAGAAACGAAATGGTTCTGTAGACATTATTGCGCATCATATTGAATATCAAAATACCCTAGATAGGAATTCAAAATTTAATAACATGGATCAATCTTCTCTAGTTAATGGCCATCAGCAAGCACCAACGCTATTCAATCTGCGTACGTTAAGCTATGAGGAATACATGCACGGTACTACCAATACTGAACAAAAGGAAGAATTTATTGAACAGAAACAGAAAGGTCAAGAGAAGAGTAACGAGCCTGTAACGTGCAACGAAGCCGAGATGATGAATGCGCAAGAAATGGAGAACAGTAATGCGAGCTGCCCGCTGAAAATTGAAAGTGTGAAAAGTATCCGAATAACGCAGGAGGAATCGGAAAACGTAAACTTCGCGAGAATAAGTGTCGCGGATAAAGCGAGAGCAGAGAAGACGGAAGTGATTCAGCTGAAATCTCAACTTAATCAGAAGAATGTTCAGTTTCAGAATTTACAAAATGCCTATCAAAAGAAACTAGCGGAAAATATGAAAATGAAACAAGAATTGGATGCTCTAAAACAGTGTCTAGCGAAATATGAAAGTGAGAGCAAGACGCGCGAGACGAAAGTTGCGTCTGTGCAAACTGAAACCATTGCAGAGTCTGTGCCTAATAAGGAGTCAACTACGAGCACTGGGGAGAGAACTAATAAGATATCTAGTAGCAGTATTGCATCTACGATAAGTTCTATCGATCAGTGGGCAGACAGCAGTGGTTGTAGTCCAGCTATATCTATCAAACCACCCGATTTGACATCAATTTTAAATTCCGACGATAGCATAGTACTCATGGATGGCACACCAAGGAAAATAGCACATCCATTGTCTCGAGCATTTATCACTTCGTCTCGAATCTTACAGACACTTTCCAACATAACGCAAGGTAAAACAAAGGTTGAGAGCCCCTTGGCAAAAACCACCAAAAAGCAGATAAACGAAAATTCAACGGATCAGATATTAAATTTAGAGTACAATTCTCCGATTCAAGCTTCGAGCTCGAAGAAACGAAAAGCAACGGACATGCTCGGTACTTCCGCTTTCGCTCAGCCTTTTAAAATACCTCACACAACCGTAGAATTAGGGAAGAAGAATCTTGTCGGTGAGATCGTGGACGCGGAATTTAAGTTTTCAGGCGAGCATGCAAATTTAAAGCCGGAACAGCACAATGCATCTGTTAATAAAACTGTCGATGGTTCTACATCCATCGACGTGAAAACAGACGTAGCCAATGAACACGAGGACAGCGTAAAATGTTTCGTTTATAGAGACGAAGAGAACAGCAAGAACAAAAGCTTCTTAATACAAGCGGAAGAATCGACAAAGGATAGATTAGGCAACGAGAAGAGCCGTGTCCAGGAATGCGGTCCATATTTGCTAGGTAATCTCGAAGTGAGGATGTCTGAGCTAAATGGAACGATTAGTGTTTGGGGTAAAGAAATCTCTCAGGAATCTAACAGTGAGAACGAAGATGACATGGAAGTGCTTGTAAAATCAGCCGATAAGAGTACGTGTCATTGCTGGCAAAAGACACCGCAACCTAGATTCAATGGCAGTACACCTGTGTGTTCCACGAATAAAAAGCTAAAGGTTCCGCTTAGATTCAATAGATCTAATGTCTCTCAAGGTTCTCACTCTTTGTCGTCGAATACAATGAAATCGCCTTTCTTACTGGATGATGCGAGTGCTAAGAGACGTATGGGCAGTCCGTTCAGCCCGAATACTTGTGTTCCTTCTTACGAAAATTGCGATTCCACGAAGCATCGCAAGGAATGGTCAACATGTAAAGGTATCTCGAATTCCCAAGAGAAATTACATTCCTGTTGTATACGTCATGCAGAGCTCGTAGATAAAGAATGTAACTGCGGCTCGTGCCACGAGAAACAGAAATACGAGGATAGCCCTAATCATAGTAAAGATAAGTTTCACAGTAAAGGAATTCGAAGGAGTTCGTGTAAAAATACATTGACGCCCGACATGAATAATCATCTACATCATATTAACAGCGCCGCGGCTAATATAAGCGAAGCAATTTGCAAGTACAATTCACAATATCGACGTTCCCTTCCAAACATACCGAACAATAGCTCACATTCAATGAAATGTTACAATACTATTAGAGACGTCTCTTGTACGTGCAAATCGTCCGTGGAGAATATTCACAACCACGACCATTCGGACAAACAAGCATGTAATCATAGTCTTTCGAACGATGGCGAGGAAGATCCTCTACTTTCACACAAACGTTCTCATGAAACGCCTGAAGTAAGACATCGGAGAAGATAATTATACGCCTATCGAATAGAATCTGGCATCTTTTTCGCGTTGCTTTAACGTCTATCTCTTCCCTGTACACAGATAAGGCAACGGAGACTAAGCGGCAAAAGGGTAAGAGGAATCCTTATGGATCTCTTGCGGGGATGCGGAGATTGTCGTAACAGCAGCGCCAGTGTAAGCAAAAGCGATTTGCATCAGAAAGGCAGATCTTACACGGCGAATTGTCCTCCGCAAATTAAGATTTCCCCGTGTCCTACGCCCGAGCCGTCATGTTCGAGTTCTATGCAGTGTAACGACAGGTAAATTGAGTCTCTATTACTGTCGTAACAACACGTTCGCAAAAATACGTTTTCGTTACTCTTTTTTTTTTGTCATTCGCAGGTGTTGTCATGCGTATGCACGACGAATCGAATCTCAACTGGAACAGTTCCAAATGGAAATGGAAAGAGTACGATCGCGCTCAGATGCGATCCTCGATATGCTCAATACGCTCCACTCTGTCGACATGAACTAATCGAGTCTTCATATAACTTTTAAATAAGTGCTTTTTCCTTGTACAAATCACTATCTTAATTTCCTTACGTCAAGAGTTACGCACTATCATCCAATTTTCTTATTTACCTCTTCTACTTCATTGCATATAAAGAGTACGTGGTCGATTTATGAAATAAAATACATATATGTCGAAAAGAGAACTAGTACATTGTACCAGAAACATCATTTATATTTACACTGGTTCAATTTTCCTGACATGTGATGACATAGTGGTCTTAGTTTTTACATCGTACAAAGTAATGTTTTACCACGTTAATTTATCTATAGCGGGATAATTATATTTACGTATGGAGATTAGATAATTTGTTTGTTTCAGTTCGACCATCTTTACAATATATAATTTACACACATCTACAGTGAAAGAATTTAGGGCTCCTGTTACAATCTCACTTCAACGCCAATAAAACACCGATTAATTTCGTATTAGTAATTGCAATCGCAAGAATCGAATCCTGCCCCAGCCTCTCCAGGTAAAACGCCAGGCGGTATTTCTCCTTGGCCCTTAAAGATGTTGGTATAAGACGTCTTCAGATAATTCACGTGACCTTGCAACGATCTTATCCGGCCTTGTGCCTGTTCGAACGCTTCGTTAAGGTTGTTTATTTGACCTTGCATCTTCTGCCGAATCTATGAATTACAAAGTGATGCGTGAGCTACAGTAAACGTTCAAGAGCGTAAGTAGTCTTTCATTCTTTTAACAACGACTTACTTCATCTCTATCTTTTTGCGCAGCCCTGGCAATAGCTCTGCACTGAGCCAATTGTCTCTCCATCTCCGCGATCTGGCCTTGCATCGACCTCCTCACGGTTTCGCATCTCTCCTTCGTTCTGGCCACCTGTCTTGCGGAATCTTCGCGGACCTTTATTAAAAAGAAAGGGGGTGCATTGAAGGTACCGCGTATTCCCACGGAACAAAAAATTAACACACTTGTTCGAGCATCGCCGTTAATTGAGTAACTTCGTGCATCTTTTCGTCGATGCGCTTTTGCAATTGCGCTTCGTGTTCCTCGTATCTGGCGAGTGTATTTTTCATTCGTTCAGTTTCGTGCCGCAATTCAGCATTTTTCCTCTCGAGTTCGTCGAATCGTCCTGTCCCCTGGCCCCTTTCGTCCTGTAAATAAATATTATACTTACGAATGTTGCGGATCTCTCTCAGCGTGAAATCGAATCGCCTGAACGAACTTGAATTGTTTGGTACTCGGTACGCATAACGTCCAACTGATTTTGCAATGTCTGAATTTTGTCTTTGCATCCAATGATCTCCCGCGAGAGTTCTTCGCAGTTCCGTTCGGCGACCAGACGCATTTGTTGCGCTTCCTGCAGCTTCAGTTGCGTTTGCTTCAGAATATCTGGCAGCGGCGCAAGTTCGGAGAGTTTCTCTTGGAATTGATTCTACCCAAGAAACAGTAAAGCGTATAGACGTGGACGAATATGTACATAAGTACAATCGACTACGCACTTTAACTCGTCCTATTTCCAGAGTCACGTTTTCATTCATTCGTGCATTATCCATCTCCATGAGGTCGAGTTGCCGGCGTTGTTCTTCCACTTGTTGTTGCGCCTATACAATAGTTCGTAGTCACATTCGTATCTGCATACGTTGAAGCTTTAGAGCACTATGTATGAACGACGGATACCTGTAGATATTTATTACGGTAGTCTTCGAGCTGGGCGGCTTGATCCTGAATCAAAGATCGCAATTCTTCGAGTTCATCTTGAGACTCTCTGAAACGTTGTTTAACCACGATCAAAGTCTGTTCCTGCTCGACCAATTGCTCTTTAAAACCTGCCGTTCAATTAATTTCCATGGTTAAAAATCGTTGGTTATCGCTTGCTAAAGTTTAGGCTCAAAGCAATCACCTTCGTAGCTGTCTTTTTCAGATTCCATTGATTTTAAACGTTCTTGAGCATCTACCAGTTTGATGTCCAACTTGTCTTTCTCTTCTACGGCTTCGCGAGTCGTCTGCTTTAACTTCTCAGCTTCCGTTCTTAAACAGGAAACCTCCAATAATTTGTTTTTGTAATCATCCTGAAGACGCGCGTATTGCTCGCGAAGATCACGCAACTGTTGCTGAGGACACGTGCTAGCGCCCTTTCCATTAAACACCCAATTTAATACATGTCTAACTCCTTTCTGAGGTTCGGTCTTACCATAGGTGCGTTTATACATGGACCGGTACAAGTCGAGGTAGGAGGAGGTGGCAGCTATGACACATTTACGAGAACACAACGTTTTATACGGACCAGGAGTCAAAGAGAATTCCAGTAGAACCTTACACTGGCATTTCAAGATATCATACAAATACCTTAGCAATAGGTACAGGGGGTGGTGGTATGATCGGTGGAGGTGGCACGTAAGACTGTGCGTTGGGCGTTTGATGACTCAATGACGAAGGTGGACAACAGCCACAAGGTGCGCAGGGACCCGTACATTTCAGCAGCTTACGCTGTTGCTCCAGCTGCTGTCGTTCTCGTTGCACGTTAGCAAGTTCTATCTGCATGTTGCGCACTTCGCATTCTATGCTGCCTAATTGTTGTTCCTGGCATCGTTGAAAAACAGTACGTAGCTATGTACAACTGAAACCGGATCCGATTTCCTTCGAAAATATACCATGTGTTTGGTTGTGTTCCCATAGCTCGCCAGTTTGTTCTCCAGTTCTGCAGGGCACGCCCCTCTCGGCGGCGGTGGCGGAGCGCATGGGCTCTTAACCGTGGCAGGACTTCGACAGCACATTTCGTCAATTTGCGAGGAAGCACCACTTGTGTTACAGATTCCAGTTCTTGATGCACCACCCGCGAGTCTCGGCGAATCTATAAATATTTAATATTCATCCATCTGCCACGAACAGAAGATTCTATTGCGCGTAAACGAGGATAGCTCACCTCCGCTAGGTAGAACCGTGTAACTGTCCGTGTTCACTGAAAGGTATTGGTAAAGTTTCATTTCTGACGTTTTTAATGGGATTATAGGACGGTTGTTTAGTGTGGTGGATATGTACCGCATATGGTGTTGTCGAGTGGCGATAATGTGTCGGCAAACTGTGGCTGGAGGCAACACTTGCACTGACAATAGTCGTTGTCCTGCTGTAACGTAGTTGTGTATGAAACGGAACGTAAGGGAGACGGGCTTGACGCCGCAGATGGGATTCCACCTGGACAGGTGTAACAACAAGGGCTGGTGATACGCTGATTCAAGCACGCTAATTGGCGAATCAATTCCGAGTTTTCCTTCACGACTATTCTCATTTCAGCCTGTAGCCCGCATACCTTCCTCTGAAGACTCTCGACGGCGGAATCCTTCTCCAGCAATGCTTCTTCTAATTTGTATCTATACGTCGAACGCATTAGCGAATGTGGTAAATGTGGCGGGGCACGAGATCACATGACTTACGTCAACATATTCTCGTCAACGATAAAATCTACGTGATTGTTGCCGGGGCAACCAATCGATTATCATATGTTCCGCTCGGCCCTTTATTGTTTTTTATACATTATATCGGATGATCAAAACGAGGAGAGAACGGATGCGGGAACTTACTTGCCGCCCTCGAGCTGCGCGTTCTCGTGTACCAATTTCTCTTGCATGGTTAACGATTCCGTTAACTTCCCTGTTAGACTCTGAAGGCACTTCTCCTTCCCCTTCTTTTTACTGTCTGCCACGACGATTTTTGGAATCTCGTCTTCCGTGTAGCCGCAGACGATTACTCTCGGAAGTCTACTTCAATCGAAAAGGAATGAGCAATATATTCATGAAATATTACACAAGCGCAATAGCGCACCTGTCTTCCGGATACTCTATTTGAGGCAAATCAAAGAGATCCTCAGGCCTCGGTTCTACTTTCATATCTCCCTTGTCCATTGATTTCAGCAAAATATTCCTTTCATCTCTTGCCTCCATTTCCGATATTTGTTCAACAGTAAGCTATAAGTCAGTAGTCACAGTTTCATTCGCGTTTATTTGATTAGTTAATTAAAGACACTTACCTGGCCAGACTTGGAATGAGGATAAGGAAGCATATCGAACATTTTGGCAAAGGTGAAACTTGAGACATCGGTCAAGCCCAATAATCGTTGCACGTTTCGTGTTATCTCCTCGAATTCGGATAGCTTCGACATAACGTCATTCTGCTTCGTTTCAATCGCTAGCGTGTCCTCCTCCGTTAAATTCTTTTTCTGTAATTCAACGACATGAAAGAAACGGAGCCCTTGGAAGCTCCAGTTTCCAAAAACTTCCATGTTCAACGTACCGTTGTCAGCACAGCTATTTCCTGTTTCAATTGTACGATTTCTTTTGCCAGGGCGTTGCAACGTTCGTCGGCTTTTTTCATTTCCTCTAGGACAGCGGAATCTGTTAATGGGGACGAGCTCAACACGGATTCCTGCCGACCACCGGGTTTCATAGGGACGCCTGGGAGGAAAGTGCGTTCATCGAATTCAGTTAGATCGTCGTCAGGAGGAAGAGAAGAGTTCTGGTGTTTAGAAAGATTCTACCTTCACCAACGCCAGGAGGAAGTGGATACGGTGGAGGCTGTCCCGCCCCCGACTTTTCCCTCCCAGGATAACTTTCCTGAATTGTAGGCTCGGTTGTCTGATCTTCATCAGCGCCTATTTCTTCTTCCACCACTTCGGCAGAATCCACTTCCACCATTATGTTTTCTACTTCCACCACTTCGGTCTCTATTTCCAACATTTCGGTTTCTTCTTCCACCTCTTCAGTTTCTTCGCCCACCGCTGCGTTTTCTTCTTGTGTCGGGATTTCGTCCACATCTTCTTTGGGAACTTCTTCGATTACTTCCGCATCGTTTTCAGCCATGCTTGAAGTTGAATCAATTCAATAGCATTGTAACGTAACGTTAACGAAGTGCTGTGTAAAATTAAAAGCATCTTACGTTGATAATTCTTCCTCTATCAGAGTCTTAAAAGTTCTACTTTCATGTACCTCCGGTGCCTCGACGATTGGCTCCTCCTTAACTTCCTCCGGCTTAGTCTTATGATCGTCGGCTTCATAAGTCTACCGTGTGATCAAAATTAATTACAGACATCACCCAAAGGTCCCTCTGTCCTTAAATACACAACTGAAAGCTACACGCGCGTGATTTCGTTAATCGTGGCCGGCAATTTGAATACAAGTAATACCAATATCACACCCGTTCAAGAATATGTGGCTCGAGATCAGCTCGTTGCGAAAGTAGCGATTCTATGAAATTTCTCGGGATATTAAGGTTTCCTGGATCGAGCGAAGAAACGTATCCCTCTTGGTGATATTGGACCGTCAGCGAGTACACTTCCGGCAATTTCAGGGGCTTCTTTAGATCGAACAACGATTCCAATGAGCCGAAGGCATCTCTCTTCAATGGGAATCCGCTGGACTCTGTGCTCTTTTTCTGTAACTTCGGACTGTACCGTTGCAAGCGTCGACGTTTCAGATCGTGGACACTTTTCGTTTTCACGGGAAAGGTATCGGCCTCGCGAGAATGAAGAGACGTGGGTGACGTTGTGGAACGGGACGAATTCCACGCGCACGGTCGCCGCTTCTGAAACAATCGGAATTCTGTCCTATAAAATATCAAATGTATAATTTGTTAAGATGCAGCTTTAAATCGTCGTGATATCTTTTACCAAATAATTGAAAATGATCCACAGTAGACGTGGACTCGTAGCAACCGAGGTCGAGGGGCAAGATTTGATAATACGATGCAGGCCCAAATGTTGCGAGAACATTCAAGAATTAATTAATATTTTACCTTCATTATTTTACCTTCGAAACAACACCGTTGCTTCGCTTAACACAACCCTCGCAATACCGTAAGTAAAGCGAACGATGGCTCTCCTCGTTTCCTCGGTGAAGAATCGGTATTGCTGTCGAATAGCGATGAACGATTTCTCAGTTTCTTTTTTCGAAATGATTTTTCTGTTTTTGTAATATTTTTGTAGATGTAAACTGCAACGAATAATAAGGTTTCGTGTGTTAATAAAGGTGACGGGATTAGGGGAAATTGCGAAAAATATTTTTTACGTAATGTGACACATACTCAGGGGAACCTTCAATTTCTTTAAATTAATACATGAAGTACGCGTCTTTTATTTTTATGTTTTGATTTGTATATTACTCGAGGCATGGAGGCAGCGCGTCGATAGTATCGGTACAATAATTTACATTGAAATCACAAAAGATAACAATTCTGGAAGTACGAAATTTCGAAATTTAAAAAAAGGATTTTTCAGAAATATTTGTTTTTAATATCATTTAATGTAATTAAGATTTTAATTAATGGAGTAAACAATACACTTACTTAAGTACATATGCGTGTTTGGAGTCGGCTATTTTGCACATGGCGATCGAGTGCTTTAAACGGAATAACCTCAAATAAACGTTATTCTGTATTGTTTGCGCTACATAATAATATAAAATAATAACATAAAATGCGGATATTCATTCATTTCTTCTGAATACGCAAGGAAACGAATACAAGTACAATGGGTTCCTAGTAATATAAAAAAGAACTATCAATATCAGAAATGTAAACATTGCGTTCTCGTTGAACTCGTATTTATGTACATACATTTATTTTTCTTAATAACAATACAGTATCTACGTAAGAGTTATTCCACAATAGAATCTAATAATATACTTTTATTTAGGTAATCATAACATAAGTATCGCCCGCTTTTGCACGGTATAAACATTTTTATCGTCTTTGAGAATGGTCTACTGTACTCGGAGGTTGCGAGATAAATCTGTCAAGTTAAAGCAATAGCTAATAAAAATAAATTGAGATCGAAGCTTCATAACGCTGTAAGTAGTGTATTCACTGTGTCAAGTGTGGACACGAACTATTAGTATACATTCGTTTGAAAAAGGTCAAACGAAAATTCCGTTGAGCGCAAACGCTTTTGTTATCGTATCCGATAGAACTAATCTGATAAAACCAATTAAAGATGTCATTGTATTTTTTCGAAAGACGAAACTTAGTTAATTAAAGTACAACACATTTTTATAAAAACTACGTGTAAATACCTTATTTTGCCTTATGAAATGGAGGTTATGGATTATAGTAAGTATACACAGTACTTGTGAGTATATAGGACTATGTGCATACATGTAAACACAAAACTCTAGTGTGTATATATATATATATATATGTAAATACAAAGAATATCAAATACTTTTGTGTACCATCATCTTATAAAGGATGTGAATTTTACGAATCATTCTTCTTTGGGATGGGAATAGTGAATGGAATTAAATATTGAGTGCTCGCTTTATTATAGGCGAAGACGAAACCGTACAAATGGAAGGCGCAGAAGAAGAACATTCCGAAGAGTCAGATAATAATGCCAATGTTGACGAGCATTTAGAGACTGAAGCCCAGGCAGAAGACACAAGTGAGTTCTCGTCGCTTACGGTAGGTATGATGTAAACACGCGGAATCTATCTTGTATATACAATGTTTTAGAAGACGACGACGAATCGAAGGCAAAGAAACCGAAAGAGGAGATTCTAGAAGAATCCCAAGTTGATTCCGATCAGTCGTGTCCCATATGTATGGATTTGTGGACTACCTCGGGGGAGCATCGTTTATGTTGCCTACGCTGCGGGCATTTGTTCGGGCATAGCTGCATCCTAAGGTGGTTACAAAGTTCTTGTACCAGCGCGAACCGCCGTTGTCCCCAATGTAATAGGAAAGCTAAGGTGAAAGATATTAGGATGTTGTATGCCAAGAAGTTGACCTCGATAGATACCGTCGAATTAGATAAATTGAAAGAGCAATTGAACGACGTTACTGCTGAAAAGAATCGCGTAGAGATGGAGCTGTCGAAACACGCCCTCAGGCAAAAGTTGTTCGAGCAGCAAGTCACTAGTATGCAGAGTCGTATATCCGAGCTAGAGAAACAGCAATCGGAGATTACTGTCCATTGCAATCAGAACGCTTCGAAGGATATCGCTAAGAAGTTCTTCTTAAATCGATCTATAGAGATATGTAAAGACGGTGGTTGCCGTGTGTTGGATTACAATCCGTGGTATGGAGTCCTAGTTGTGTCTCAGAAGTCTACAAGCACGCTGTTCTCGGGCTACGGGGTTAAAAAGATCGACTCCGATAAATTCGAGCCGCGACAATTTATTTTACTGCATTCTCAACCCATAAGAGACGTCACGTTCAACGAAACCCAGCAGTCATTATTGCTCAGCGTTGGCTTCGATAAATGTGCAAAATTGATGGACATCCAGAACCACATTATCATGCACAGCTATCAGATGGAGTCTCCGTTGTGGAGTTGCTGCTGGTCAGGCAACAATCCGAACATATTTTTCGCGGGCGCCCAGAATGGCTCGATAACGCAATTCGACATTAGGCAAACCTCTGGCCCCATTGAGACTTTGGACAGCCCGGGCGATAGATCGCCGGTGGTCTCTTTAGCGACAGTACCGTCTAATCCTGGTAGCGGTATTAGTCGAGGTGGATTCATTGCGTGTCGCTTGAACAGCTGCTACGCTTACGAGCAGAAAGAGTCGAAGTATGTACCGAAGCAAATATTCCTCGAAGGTCCATTTGTATCTGTGTGCTACGATAAAAAGAACAATCACGTTCTAATATCCAGCCGTCCGAATGCGAGGCAAACTAACGCCAGGCATATACTGTGCACCATAGAAAAGGGCAACGATGAATCAGCCCTGTGCAATGTTGTGCACACGTTTCAAGCTGGCAATGCACACCAGCTATTGTCCCGACCGTGTTTCATAAACGTCGAGAATGACACGCTAGTTGCTGCGCACCAAGAATCCACCAACAGTATATCACTGTGGAGTACGTCCGATGGGAAGCAAGTAAACAGCCTGCCCGTATCTGATCCTGTCGTGGACCTGTGCGCAGTCGACATTAATAGCAACTTATTTTTAGCAACACTTTCCGCCAAAAAAGTCAGAATCTATAGTCGTGGATAGCTATCATTGTTGCGCCAGATAATTCGACGATATAAGAGCCTTGTGTACGATATGTTTCACTGTCCGATCCATGCCGAAAATGTTTCGCGTCTATTTAATAAGCTTGTGATGTAAGATACACGACGTAACTGCCAATAATGCATTTCTTTATTTCAAGTCTGAACAATATTGTTTCTTGACACTATGTGATAAGAACATATGTAAATATAAACTGGAGATTTTCTACAAGCCGAGAACAAGTTTTCTTTCATTATTGACGATACAAAAGTTCTCCCTAAGTGTGTTTTACACTGAGAAGGAATACTACGAAGTAGTCTGGAAGTTACCACTGGTTAATTAAATATCATATGTATTTTTATTACTACACGTATATGTAGCGAGTATTATATTTTTCTAAGAATATAAAAGTAATTTAATGATCACCCTTGAACAATATTCGAAAATAGAGTAGTAGAGGTACAAATAAACTTATATTAATATGCATTAAGTACAGGGCCCGATCTAGCTGTTCCGTCGCTCTGGGCAGAAATCATTTTTGCCGCCACGTATATTTTATTTTAAAATATAAATTTGAACAGAGTGAAATTTTTTGCAGATATTTGTTCAATAACAAAAGCCTTTTGTTTTGTAAAAAATTGAGTAATTATATGGGTGATTTAAGTTTCGTACTAAATTCTTTAACGCTTTTTCGAAAAATTCGACTTTTTTATTGGTCTCTATTGATTTAAATTTTCCCTTTCTACCCCAAGACTACCCCCCCCCCCCTAGATCGGGCCCTGATTAAGTAACATAATTGATAACAATACGAAAACTGTACTCAACTATTTATATACATAAAGAAAGTCGCTTATACGTTATAAGGGGACTTTTATATAAACATTTTCGATGCTAGTACTGAGAAAACTTATTTATTAATATTCTTGAAATATTAAATTACATTTAGAACGTTTAAATATGTTGTATTCAATTATCTCAGTAAATTAACCCATATACAGTATTTCTTCGCTAAGAGCTCGGTTTGGCCTTTGGCCTACACGTTAGAAGGCTCACTCCTGTCCTGCGAAGGTAAGAGCG
This sequence comes from Andrena hattorfiana, assembly GCA_944738655.2. Classification (NCBI taxonomy): domain Eukaryota; kingdom Metazoa; phylum Arthropoda; class Insecta; order Hymenoptera; family Andrenidae; genus Andrena; species Andrena hattorfiana. The sequence goes on along the minus strand of OX122891.2, from coordinate 67,411,932 downwards.
AAATGGAACGAGAGCGAGTCTAAAGGCTCATGCCCGTCGCGCACGCAAAGGATGGAGTATCAGACGTTCGAAAGACGAAGCGAGACGAGGTATCCAACGCGGCGTCTGTCTCATACCGTTCCTCGCTCGCTTTCAGTCCCTCTGACTCGCTCTCGTTCCATCTCACTCTCGCCTTCGGCAGAAAGAAGCGAGAAACGACCGCTCGGAATCGTGCGGCCTCTACGTTATATGCTCACAGCCGGGCCCGAGTCGCGAGCTGTTGGCGAATAAATGGTGTATACCTAATTTTTTTTGATCAGCTATCGTAAATCAAATGAACCAAATGACATTTATAATCTATTGACACGCCTTCGACACAGCCTCCATTATACATTACTAACAGATGCGAATGAAAATTAGAAAGTTCCTACTTTAGCATTGCCAGAGATAATGGCTTAATTACATTAAGTAAGAGATCTATGTAATATGCATGGGATAACATATGTAATGCTATACAAGTAATTTTTGTTTCAACAAGCCTGAAATGTATTCTACATGTGTTGCCATTTCATTACCGAATTTATAGATAAATTGGTTCTGTCCAAGTTATTTATAAATCAGCACTTCTTTACAAATACATAATGTGATTCCTTGAAATTCATCGTGCACGTTCTATGGAGCTTTGTTAAATATTCTTGAAATGGAAGTATCATCATGAGTCGCGATATTCTTTTCCAATGCTTATTATCGATATTTAACTTACTATCATTACCGGATAATCGAATTTCTTTCGAAATATTATCCTTAACGATGCGTAAATGCGATTTGTTGTTTGAATGTGTTGCATCTCCGGTTTCGAATACAGAAAGTTATGCGTGTATAATAATGTATACATGAATGACAAGGTAAATTATAAAGCATCGAAATACATCCCATCACCGAAAATGTACAAAATTTAAATATTAACAATACAGCGTTTATGTTTAAGATTCTTTTTACAAATACCATTTAACACTAACAAGTTCTTGTCTATTTCGATAATGTACAATCAGATCTAAGTTAAACCTCTTTGTGGCATAAAAGAATGTAGAAGTTAGTAACGAAAATACAAACTGACAATTATCGAATTCGTATAAAAGAGCATAGAGCACAGGCATCGATGTACACAGACAAAAACAGAAAGTGTTTACTAAACATTATGCCGTGTAAAAATGAATTGTACATTTATTCAAGAAACTTTGAAAAACAATCATTCGATTAATAAAATATGGCTACATATAATAGAAGGAAAGGCTAATGAAAAATTTAAAAATATATAATGATTTGTACAAAGATGTTTAATTGATGTTCAACACATAAAACTACTTTTTTTTTTTTCTTTAAAAGAAAACTGATAAATGCATTCCTTAATCCTTGTAACAATTAAAAATTTGATGGTTTAAATAACATTATTAAACTTTTAATAAACGTAAGATGAAAAATGATTTTTCCTTTTTATAAAATCCCTTTTTTTTTTTAAATGTGGCTATCAAGTTGGACTTAATAGATTTTATTAATTACTGTATCTTCATGCCTATTTTACAAGTTAAATAAATGACTATTATTTAAGGATATTAAATGAATTTCCTGCGAATGTTTTTTTTTGCTACTGAAATATTGTCGTTACAAGTGCTGAATTTGATTATGAAACTGCTATGGTATCAATACTTGGGTGTAGTATTACAGAAGTTTTGTAATGACAAAATGAGCAGTGCTTGTATATGACAGATTAACTATACAGTTATCACTAACTGAAGAGCTGCTCAGTGGCACGTTCCAAATCCCAATTATACGAAGACAGCGCAACCCTCGCATTGTGTTCCTCGATTCCCATATCTGTTAATCGTCTTATTTTGTCATCTAAATCAGGCATCTTCGCTGGCCCTGCAAGCGTTTCGACGTTTAAAGAAACAATGATACCGATTCGATAGAAATTCGTACACTTACCACCGGCGTACACAAACGCCCAATGCTTAGCAGTTTGACGAAACATTTCTGGATGTTCTTTATATTGTTTGGCCACTACTGCGTCTTGCGGGTCATCTGGTTCTGCCGAGGCTAATAGAGCTTGCAGCGACAGCAACACCGAACGCAAAGTCATAGCGGCAGCCCTGAAATCCAATGTATATACCACGCATAGTACATCGGAAGATTCTTATCGCCAACACGCTACAGCTTATATTACTTGGCTACGCACCATTGGTCTTTCAATATATCTAAACAAATAGCGCCTGTTACCGAAGATATATTAGGGTGCCATATTTTGGTTATAAATCTCACCTACAAGAAAAGTTGAGTGTTCGATGAGAAGTTAAGTTGTCGTAAATGGGAAAACTTATAATCTAACTCCGCTTCGTAAGAGATAATTGATAAACCGCTTCGTCATGCACTAGGCTATATTAATCCCGCCTCGGTTTTAAGCAGTACAAAATCGACGCCTCGTTAACGTACCGTTAATGGTATTGACTTACAAAGTGCTTACTTTAGGAGGATTGAAGGGATATGTCTCGGGGACTTTAATCTCGAGTACAAAATTACCTCCCTCGTACGGCGTGTCCGGCGGACCGGCGATCTCACCTTTTAATTCGGTAAAACTATCATTTACCAATTCAAGCTTGATCGCGTATTTTGCAACCTGCAACCGAAACATTAGAATATTATCGACAGAAGAAAGTACCTTCGTGATACGTGTATATCGTAGCTGAAACTTTTCCGAGGAATGTAAACTTACACGCATGAACGTGGCTATAAAGGAACAATCTTACATTTTTTTTTCATCTACAAACAAATGAATACTGCAACTACAAAAACTCGATAACATAAAAGTACATGTGCGTAGTTGTTTCATTGCGCGTGTCTATCGCCTATTAACTATTCTGTTTACCAAGCGATACTTAAACGACGAAGCGCCTAAATATCTCTGTCGAGCGGGAACATTACGAACGATACATTATCGCAACTGTGGATGCAAAAGAGTTTTCCGAAATGCGCGCAGAACGTAACCATTGACCTATCGGCATCGGCATCAGATAATAAAATGACGTAATATTATACGAGGATACTTTAGAAAATCAACGCGATATAAGGATTGTGACATCTCGGCGTAATACGCCTGAACGAACAAGCGAAAAGATTTGTATGGAAACAGATGTTAGAGTGCGTACAGAATGGATCTCCCGCAGCAGCGTAAAAGCAAACGCGAATACCACTGCTCTGAAGAATTACAGGAAGATGGTACGTACGATTTTAAAGGAACGTTCGCTCTGAAGCGATCCCAACGACAGATCCCAATAGAAGGGAAGATTTCTGCTGTCACGTGTAATTAGAATTGTCATAGAATTGGCTGGACTGCCCTACGCAAAGTGGAAGAAACTCGACCGCGACTATCTCCCGTTTTAATTGAAAATAATTAATACAGAGGTTCGTTTAACCCGATAGGCTGCGTGCACTCGGTCGGCGAATTTACGTAACAGATTTAAAAGCAGATGACAGTTAAGAATACTATACAACAGGTGCCTACGCTTTGTTCGCGGTGATTTTATCAGCCAATGAATCGCGGCAAATTTTTGTCACGCCACGCACGAGACTCGCTCGGGGCAATCTCGCACGATCCGGAGATACTGTTCAGCCACTTCGATACGATCGTTTTGGAAAAAGCGAGATTATAGCACTCATAATCATACGGCAGCTATTGTCCACTCACCTCCTCGCTCTTTATAACCTCTTTAAATTCGCGTTTGATCCTCTTTGCCGAGATGTTCGCCATAGCTTCCGAATTGGTGGGACGGTCAGCACACTGTCATCATCATTCAAATAGATTAGCCAAGCTCTCTGAGAGCGTCAACGTGCGCGAACCTTTCAGGTAGTCGCACTCGAATTTCCTCTCTCTTTCTAGTCGGAAAAACGATCGCTCTAACCAGTGCTCTATGCCGAAATCTCCGCTCACGGACACATCCAATTTATCATTCAATCACCGCCGGCGCCACATTGATGGGAAAACTTGACTGTCACCCGCTCTTGTGTTCACCCTTTTGAATTTCGTCTACGTTCACGTCGTTACACGATACGGCGCCAAATTGTAAATAGTCAAGATTAACCTTTAACAGCGATCCCATTAAAACTCACGGTTTACGTACATTTCACGGGTAGCAAACATTTTGAACCGGCCTGTACACCGTCCACGGAAAATCTCCAACGAAATAAGTACGCTTGAAAGAAAGGTTAATTACACCAGGCATGTTTACCGTATTCGTCCAGGATGATCGCGTTTCGAGACGCAACCGATTCGAATTTCATAATAAATAAATCGAGCCAGCCGAGTTGCTCTTAATCGCGCACTCGTTTAAAATCAGATGAAACGCATATGGTACAGGTGTAAATTTCAATACATCGTATAATTTGAAACGGTTATTCCGTTATGGAATTAGCTGTTAATACTAAAGCGTGCGGATAGCTTGCCGCTGTAAACATGGCAAGTGGAATCAATGACGTTCACCAGAGATTCTTGTAATGTTCGATACGCAAGAAAATAAACATGTTGACGTTAATCTATTATTTTGTCGAGGCAACGGAAAGTAAAAAAAAAAAATGCACGATAAGAGACGCGTTTACGCGGTTATGTCCGATATTTTATAGGCGGAGCATAATGCGGTACGTCACGTCCGGCTTCAACAGAGCTCTCTGATTGGACAATCCCTCTGTCGTTTCTGTTTTAGTGATGCCTGTGTCCCAGCCAGTGCGTGCCAAGAGTTTGTTACGCGCAAACTTAGAAAATTCTCGCGGTCGAATTTTGCAGAGCAGAATGCCAAACATCAAAGTGTTCAGTGGCACGTCGCACCCGGATTTGGCTCAGCGGATCGTCGACAGGCTCGGCATCGACATTGGAAAAGTTGTCACCAAGAAATTCAGCAACCTCGAGACATGGTAATGGTCGCGATCACTGCTGTGACCACGTTATTGTCATTAGATTAAACCGAGGCCCCGACCACGTGTCACCCGAAATCTCGTTCACGTTCCATCTTCCTGTTATATCGTTTCACGAACGGCCGCGGATTTTCGGCACCTTTCCCTTACGGTTTTCGTGTTCTCATTAATTTATCAACCCTATCGGCGTGCAAACAACCCTGTCGCGCAAGGCCGGTTTCCCCGAGTGCCTCTAAGCCGCGACGTTTAAGTTGAAGGTCAACTGGTACAATTATTAATACGCCGTTCTAATGAATTCTAACATTCGCGTGGCTTCGCCAGTATCGGTACACAGTGCTCGAGCACTTCAACGTGTGTGCAAGTGATAAGAGTGTTTTATTGCTGCATTCTTTGCCAGTGGTAATTCGTTGTTTGCCCTCATTATACACCGTAAATGTTAGAGCGAAAATAAACTCGAATACAATGAGGCGAAAATATGTGAAATACATGCTTCTGTTTATTCTACAATTTGCCAAAGTGAGCCAAAGATTTATAAATATTAATCCGCTTATAAATTAACCTTCCATACACAGGGAAACTGAAATTAGATCTGGAACAAATATGCGTAAATTCAATTATCAATTATTCGCATACTTCTCTCGTCGATGCTTGATGGATATTGATCGCCGGGGTAATAATTCAATTATTTACCGTCCCCTTTGTTACAGCGTGGAAATTGGAGAATCGGTTCGAGGAGAAGACGTATACATTGTACAAAGCGGAAGCGGAGAAGTAAATGACAATTTAATGGAACTGTTGATCATGATCAACGCGTGTAAAATTGCTTCTGCATCTCGAGTGACAGCAGTAATTCCTTGTTTTCCTTACGCGCGACAAGACAAGAAGGATAAGGTAAGACGCGCGCGGCGGGCGGCTACATTTCTATATCTTTTATTACGACGAAAGGTATCGATGAAAATTTAACGGAATACTTTCGAGAGATCGATTAAATCGAGATACTTTAAACTACTTTGTGATCTTACAGTTATGTCGCCACTGTATGGTGCCTTAGCACATATATGTATGTACTGTCGCCATAAAAAAGATATCTGTTGAAACCTTACGCCACGGAATTTGTATTAGTTTCAATTATTCTTTCATACGTATTAATTGCTCCTTAATCATTTCTATTTACATAAATCGGTAATACATTTGAATCGTGTATAATAGCACCTTATTGTTATGACAATTTATTTAACTTGTGTGTTATATCTGTTGTTTAATCTCATTATTATTCACTGTAAAGCACCTATACCTAAGTGGAAATATATATCGCACGTTCCTATATTCGATTCTCCGTGTCCTTCGTTCGCCTCCGAAGGAGAATTTGCATGTTGCAAAAGCGCGTCGGATAGCTATATGAAACGAATAATAAACTTAAGGAGCTGTGCGAATATAAAGCGCTTACGTAACTAGACAACTTACAGAAAACTATGCTTCAGTGATTCTAATATTACAAGCACATAATAGTCATCTCGGCGATGTATCGCATAGATTAACACGATTAAACACGCTTTGCATATGCAAATAAAGTGGATAATAATGTCCGAAGGAAATGGTACAGTTACAGTTTCAACGAAATAGAATACTACGAGAATTTCCGATTTGAATATTTCTTTTCTTATAATTGGACATATTTCCTGTGTATTTCTATCATGTGTGTATTTCTTTCTTGTAATAATCATTTTGTACATATTCCGCACACTTCATGCAGTAGGTTGCGATATGACCAGAATGTTTACGCCTTCTGTAAGCGCATTTAATGGAAGTACGGATCTTCTAATACGGGGATCGCATCTCGTTGGAGAAGAAGTTCAATTTTTTTTATATGATATCTTCACAGGGTGGTGATGGAGGTGACAACTCAAATTCTAAGAATCAAATTGTCATGAAGTCAAACGAGTGGAAATTCAGGGTAACTTGTCGCGGTCTTTTTTATGCTCTATTTACTGTTTTATAGCTTTGCAACAGGCCAATGGAGTAATGTCATTTTTTGGAACGCAAACCATGATTTCTCATCATCATCATATGAAATGTGCTTATAATTACCATGCTTATATCATTGGGCCATACCAAATAGTAGACTTGTGCCGCAGGATATTCATTATACATTAGTTAATACCTTTCTTTATGGAATCATGACTAATGCAAGTTAACGGTAGAATTAAATCAGAAATAAAATTTTATTAGAGTAACACACATCTTCGATAACATATCGCAGAAGACATACATACATACATGCATTATTTCACGTTACAAAAGTATACATTCGCCGCAACATTATTCACTCGAGTCAGTAAATGTTCATCGTACACCGATATCGTGTAGCGCACGCATACAAAACCAAGGGGTATTCGACACACCGTAATAACGAATCCCAGTCGTTGTACGAACTTTATAAGATAACTCTGAAGTATGTTTCAACCTTGCACAGATAAAGAGAGAGCACATATGTTTTTTAGTACCACACATTCAAGTCGCATATAGTATTTGCATGAATTAATCACAGAAAAATATTAATGTCGATTAACGCGTACACGAGGTATTAATGCAATGCTTCTTCTCTGTATTTTACGTATCATGGAAAGGTAATCTAAATGGAATAAGTCTTCTTAACATTGCAACACACTCTGTTTCCCTTCACGGAGCAATATTGATTTTGAATGCTGGTGAAAAGAATTAATAAAGCAGTAAACAACAAATAAATTATAAGCTAGAGCACTGCGTTCTGTAATAATCTAAGGTTATCAGAAGTCCGATAGCCCGTACGAATATTGCAAAACTGATATCGCAATTCATCGAGGGGGGGCCTTTCGTGCACTGATATTGTAATGCTTCTGTATTACCCTATGTTAACCATGTTAAGGTATTAATAATTATATGACACTACATTTTACTGGATATAAATGTAGTAAGAGAACACGAACTTGATAAAGATTTAATAAAGCTAAAAGAGTATCACAATTTTGCCAGCAAAGTTTAAAATAGTCATTGAATATTTCTAGATAATGTAACATCCAAATTCGGCTGTAAAGAAGTTCTGAAATGTCTTATACTTTTTAAATGAATCGTATAATGAAGTGTGGGATATAATATTGAAAATAATTGTTGATAAAAGATTTATAATACATGCTTTTAAGTTTCTGAATAGTTGGGTATTTTCAGGATTTTGTGCCTGACCTCTCTACAGTGAGTATAAGAGCAATAAGATTATCGAGTGAAACGTTTGTAACTATAACTTGACGAACAATTCGATTTATAATATCATTTTTTAGTTCCTTACAAAAATTTTCTTTGTAGGACTAACAAAACTTATAATTGTTGCTATATGGCACAATGGTACCCCCATGAATGAATGAATGAATGAACTATTTGGTCAAAGCGTATTGATATCTGAATGAGAGGGCAAAATATTAATATAATAGCATTCTACATACATTTTTAATAATCTATATATATATATATATACGTAATGGGGTACAAACCTGTATGTTAAGTGGGTACTAATTATTATATTGCTATAACGTTGTTGTCCAAATCTACTAATCACAAATGCCTATCTTATTAACGACATAGTGCTATGGCAAGCAAGAACTGTGATTGTGTTGTCTTATTAATAATACGTTTATGCCAGTGAATTGCAAGTAAATATTTTCGTTAAGACATTAATATTAGTCAGCTTTTGTGAAGTTTATGTTCGTCATGGACAAGTTCATTAAGATAACATAATTGTATTTATTTCTCTGAGCACAATGCATTTATTTTTATTCAGTCAACTCCAGCCTCTAGAAATTATTTACACGTTAATAATATACGTCGATGTGTTTGTTATGTGCCGTTTTTCTAACTTCAAACTTACAGAACATGTTCAGTCGATTGTTCCGTCCGCTCTCTTCAATGTCGTTGTGTAAAACCGTGGAATTAAAATGCACTGTGTTCTGTTTTCTATTTATAAGTTTGAAATTTCCGCTTTACTTATACTTTCTGTTGAGTCTAACTGGGGTGCATTTGCAACATATTGTTTTTCTCTTGATTTCTATGTACACACGTACGATATATCTTCAACGAATATTCCACTGCATAGCCATTGTATTCATATTTTGTCCCCTCTAAAGCATTAATTTCTCAGCTTCTCTCCGACGTATCGGTTTTATAGAAAGTATACGTTGGAATGTTCTCTCCTCTGTTTATTGATCTGTAACTTCTGCAAACGATACAAAAACTTTAACCGCAATTTTTTTTTTTCAAATTGCAGGATATTTCCAGTTGCAAATGGACTCGAGAGACTCGCGTAAATGTATGAATTTGAAAGCCTCAAATATTTGTTTTTCAGAGTCGTGCGCCTATATCGGCGAAATTAGTAGCGAACATGTTGTCAGTGGCGGGAGCCGATCACATAATCACGATGGACCTGCACGCTAGTCAAATCCAAGGCTTCTTCGACATTCCAGTTGACAATCTGTTCGCCGAACCGGCTGTTCTAAAATGGATTAAAGAGAATATCGTCGAATGGCGAAACAGCATCATTGTTTCCCCAGATGCCGGCGGTGCCAAGAGGTAACGCATTCGCATGGAAATCGAATTCGAGCGAAGTATATCGGAGAATTTTTACATCGACAGAGTAACGTCTATTGCTGATCGGTTGAATGTTGAATTCGCACTTATACACAAGGAGAGGAAAAAGGCGAACGAGGTTGCCAGTATGGTGCTAGTTGGAGATGTAAAGGACAGAGTTGCGATCCTTGTAGACGATATGGCGGACACTTGTGGTACCATTTGTCACGCGGCGGAGAAGCTTCTGGAAGCTGGCGCGACAAAAGTCTACGCAATTCTAACTCACGGCATATTCAGCGGGCCAGCAATTAGCAGGATTAATAACGCCTGCTTCGAAGCTGTCGTAGTAACGAATACCATTCCTCAAGACGGTCATATGAAGGATTGCCCAAAGATACAGGTGAATAGATAATGTTAATAAGTCCGATGCAGTTATTAGCGAAATAACGCGAATCTACAGGCAACGTACAATTCACCATTCAATGCATTTCAGTGTATCGATGTATCAATGATGTTCGCTGAGGCTGTAAGGCGGACTCACAATGGTGAATCTGTATCGTACCTGTTTTCAAATGTACCGTATTAGATACACACCTTCCTGATAATGTATACTCTGCCGAACTCTGTAAGAAGGGCGTAATCTTTTTACATCCGTTTACTGTTATTCTTAGTTTAGTTTAAACTAATTTTCTTGTGGATGAAAACTCGGGGTGAGCGTTAGTGTCCTGTCTTCAAATTCAAAACCATACATACCCCCTTTTTCTTTTTCTTTTTTCTTTTTTTATAGATATGCGTAGGCAGCGAGACATTAGATAGATAGAGCGTAAGCCATTTTGAATAAGAATAAGTTGATAATTGACAAATAGAGCATACAAGAATCCCAAGAGTGAAATCGGGTCGAGATAATTAAATTTTCGCTAGGCTGATACTTAAGATGCAAAACACATTGCTATTCCGTTTAGAACATAGTTATCGTGTCGTCTAATTTAAATGATATTCAGCACGTTAAAAGAGGAAGTGTCTGTTATCGCGGTATGAAATGACGTTACACTTCTCCAGGCAGTTACGTGCAACCGAGGATAAAAAGAGTATTGCGACCTGTGCAGACAGACATTCGTGCAATGTAACCACGCCATTAGAGGCCATATATCATTTTTACATACAAAATGCAACAGTTTGCAGTATCTGTGTAAAATTTTTCACACGGTAATGCAAAGCATCGGGAAGACTACCTTTCTACGATACTAATTCTGATGTGGTATTGTATTTTAATATTGTCGTATCTACTACATCGTATACAATAGGAAAATAATGTCACGAGGACATTGTATTATTTTCGACTATCTTTTACTACCGCCAGTTTTATGGAAACGAAAAAAATCGCTGTTTATACGAGTGTATTTCTATTGCCGAAAATAATTATGCCCTCATTTAACAGAGGAACGTGACTTTACAATTTACTCGGTTAGCTTTGGACCAATACGATATGAGAATGTAAGTAAATACAAATGCAAGTGTTATTTAAGTGCAAACTTTTCTTAATTCGATTGAAAGTGCCACCTGTTAATGAATTGGGTATTGTAATAAATATCTTTAAAAAAAGAAGCATGCAATTTAGTTCTTTATTGAGGTGATGGAAAAGTTATATACATAATTATGCTAGCTTGCTATCGATACAAAGTTAATTTAAATTTAATCCCGCGGTTATAATCTACTATACTTTGCTTAAGTATCTCAGAATACTTTGGCAGATTAATAAGTTGTAATTCTCGTATGAAACCTAACTGAAGCAAGTGCCTTCGAGTTCAATGTCGTTAGTTGCATATCAAATGGATATATTAGTTTAATTTCCATCTTTAACTATAATATATTCACCTACGACTTTGCATTATGATACTCAAATTTTAGTACGTTTTATTGGATTGTACCATTAATAAATATTGTTCATTACACGGTGTTCTATTTAGCTAAAGGATGTGCAAAGTGATCAATTGTAAAAAAGTTACATAAAATGACGCGAGATCATAATGAAAGTATTTCATACGAATGATAATTTTACTACAATTTTACATATAAACAATTTTTTAAGCAATTATAATGTCTAACACAGTGTTTCCCAACCTTTTCTGAATAGCGATCCCCTTTTATAATAAATATATGTTTGTGTGTTTGTCGTCGCCTAGAAACTTTCGAATGATAAACTCCGGGATTACGAAATAGGTATGCCTCCGCTTATTATACCTGACTAAGCCAGACAACTGTAAGAATTTTCACAAAAAAGAAAACTAAAAAGAAATTATTTCTTTTTATAAAATCGGAATCTAAATTTCGGGCGGAGCCGAATAATTATTCAAATAATCTGCGATCCCCCTCATATAAGGTCACTTAAATATTTCCTTCCTTTCATTTCTGAAAAATCAGTGTTACATCCTTAATAGAATATGACAATGTATTCATATTAAAATAAAAAAGTGCTAAAAATCGTCAACTAAAAACAACCTTCGTGACCCCGCAGAAAGCACTTCGCGACCCACAGGTTGGGAATCACTGGTCTAATAAAATTCTATAATTTATTTTCCAGTATCAGAATTAAAAACTATAATTTTCACCCTAGAAAGTATACAGTATAATACAAGACTCCTGTAATTTGTTCAAACACATAGTTGTCAAATAATTTCCCAAAGTGATATAAACGGAAATTATTTTCAAATAGTGCAATTATGCTATTCGCATGCCACCTTGTGTATGTTCACGTTTATTGAGAAACATGTACGTGTGAGAGATTCAGCTAGAAAACTTTCAATACTTTAAAGTAAACGGTATCGTCATCCAAATTCAATTTATTAGGTACATCAGATCTGTAATCTTCATTTCATTTTGTAGATAAAATACTACCTAGCGTAAACGAGCACGCACGACTTGTAGAAAAATTCATAGAAATATACTGACAAATAAATTAAACGTCCTATGTCTACACGACATCATTCACACAACAAATTCGATTCTAAAATTTATTACTATGTTCCCTCGCTCTTTATGATTTGCAATATCCAGGCGGTAGTGTTATATCGAAGACCACTGGTGGATTGCTTGGCAAATAATTCAGATCACACGTCGACGCGTTTATATATATTATCTTCCCATCGGATGAAATACCGTATCCTGTAACACAGAAATTAGTATGTAGCTTCTTTCCATAAAAGGAACAAATCTTAGACCTACCCTCGTGTATATGGCCGAACACGTGGTACTTTGGTTTAACTCTATTCTGCACCGTCGACAGCAACTCTACGCACCCAGCTCGTACACCGCTGCAACACAAATCTCCGTGCCCGACAGGAGGCGTGTGCGTTACGAGAATGTCGGTGTCGGATGGTATCAATTCCCATTTCGAGAGACACGCTTCCCCGCGTGGCACGTTAAACGCCCACTTACAGAATTCTGGCTGCCTGTAGCGTGAAGGAAAGTTTCCTCAGAAAAATAAATCATATATCTGAAATAATGTCCTAGAAATGTTTCTTGCAGCGCACAGCACATTGCTCGTCACACATATATGCTGCGTAATTTTAAGCTATGCTCTGATCGCTGTTCGTAGTTCCCACTCCCCTTAACTTTTACTATTATGTTTGCTGCTGTTATTATTACTATGATCCTTTCACATCTATTTCGTCGCTATCATTAATGCTTCTTTGCGCTTACTTCTCTGCTTTTGTTTCTTTTAATTACTTTTCTTTCGTACCTCCTAATTATTTGTTCTATGCTTGTGTGACTGCGATTTGTACTTTTTATAACAAAGGGTTTATCCCGTCGATACACTTAAATAAAGTAAATAAATTAAGATCGTAAGTGTTATAGCGCTTACCATGGAGTGCCGTATATTTTTATTCCATGTATCGTGGTTGCGGAATCTTCTAAATAAGTACAATTTGTCAAATAATCTTTAATGTTAGTGGTTTGTATCGCCTCTGCCAAAGTGTCTTTGGACATTCCCAACGTGGGTATGTTGTCCAGTATGCTGGTCCCTGTGTGCTTCTGACGATCCCCACTAGTGTGCATAGAAAAGGGGTGCGTAAATGTGGGATCGAAGCTAAGCTCGTGATTACCGGCAATAACAATTTTATGTTTATGTGGCAAATTACCTAGAACAGAGTTACTTATAACATACGCTGGCAGAAGAACAACGGCGAGATGAATATCTTTATTCCAAATTACTCACTGATCCAATTATTGAACTCTATGACTTCCTGTAGACTACCGCACTTTGTAAAATCGCCGGCATGAATGAAAACATCTCCCTCGGGTATGTCGAATTTTATGAATGGCGTTAGGGAGTGAGTATCGCTCATACAAACAACACGAAGCTGAAATATAATTAAACATTTGCAAATAATCAGCCGCCTCTTCGTCTATGTATATACAGATACAGTATAGATATAGTATATATACTATGTTATCGTAAGATTTGCTGTACTGACGCCTTTTAGGTTAGGTTGAAATAGAAGCTTTATACGATAAAACACGAATAATTCGAAGGTTTTACCTTATCGTTTGGAGCTTCGGTCGTTGGAAATTTAACATTTATTTTAATAACTTTCTGCTGCTGTGACAATTCATGCCAGGCTGCTGTGGGATTGTCTGTCAATGGATGAATCTCTATGCTCATGCTGAAAAGACGCCGACAGTCGTCTGTCAACGGTAATTGTTATTGCACAAAAACTGAACCTCAACAATCATTATATGCGATTAGCTCGACACTTAATACTGATTTAGGCACGTCCAGTAATTTATTCGAATAGCGAGTAGCGAGTAATTGACAAATTTACCGTGTGTGAACACTAAAATTTAATGGTAAATTGCTAAACTACTCGCTACTCGAGCAAACTCCTTGACGTGTCTGTTCCAGATTTTACGTTAAATTAATGGCATTCAGTTTTTTCATACATAAAAATTTTGCAACCGTAGATCGAAAGCAACTCCAAACTGGGTTACGAATTTATTTTCGTCCCGGTTGAAACCGAGACGATTGATTTCTGTTACTGGGGATATTGTTAAATATCGCATAATTTATTAAACATACGCATACGAGATGGCATTAATTAATTTCCATTATTTAACGCGATTTTCTAATATTTCGAAGATATTTAAATCTCGGCGAAAAGCAGTGATCAAAATTTTCGCGCCCAATTCTGTTCAGGTTAATACGATCGGTTTTAAACAAACTTATTGACATCTGCAGTTTAATCTTAACTATTTATTATAATCAACATTATTTATTTGTTAATTGCATTTGCGACGATCGTGTTTTATGTTGCAATGTAGGAAATTATATTTCCTCGTGTCGTTGAATGATAGGCTCATTTTCAGTTCGCAAATGCAGGCTCGAATTCGCGAAAAGGCAACTTGAAAATGGCCAATCAGCTGCTAATTACATATATGATAGCACGATAATGAGTAATGATGATTTCGAGTGCTTATGTATGTATGAATATTCTTTAAAGTTTCAAGTGGTTTCAAGTGACAAGAATACTAATCGTACTTTGGACTGCAAAAGTTTAGCCACGCTGATCTTTAACCTCGTGATTACGGTAATTGACGATTGCTAGTGGGACAGGTTTTCGATTTTTGGCAATAACAAGTGTTCTATATAAGCAACTGCCGAGTTATTTATATATTCAAAAGTACGTAAACGGCTGGAGTTGTCACGTTGAAAAAAAAAAATTCGCTTCGCACAGTAGAAACAGAGGACTGCCGAAATGTTTTCGCGATCAGTAAGTACAAGTCCGTTAAATAACACTTATATCATACGCGGATACTGCGTGCGGAATGATACTTAAAATGGGCACAGCGATAAAAATATTAATTAAAGACATTCTTCACGATTATATACTCATTGTGTATTAAAATTTATTTCGATAGCGTACATACAGCATTTAACTATATAAATATTCACCTCACTGTTGTCGCGTTTCGTTCACTGCACATGTGTCTCTTAGGTTTCACAAGGAATAACATGCAACAAGTTCATGCGAGCATTTTCAACGAAGGCTAAAACTGCCACAGGATATAATTTTGGTTAGTATAGAATAAAAGTACGCCGTTTATGTTTCATAGTTCTATACTTACCGTATTACACAACAAAGCGAAACTAGAACATATGCTCGACTTTTATTTCAGGGCTAAATGATACGCAGAAGGAGATGCAAGAACTAGCACGGAAATTTACTAGAGAAGAAATCATTCCGGTAGCTTCTAAACATGATAAAACTGGAGAATATCCTTGGGACTTAATCAAGAAAGCATGGAACATCGGGCTCCTGAATTTGCACGTACCTCAGGCCTGCGGTATGGATTTATGTAACTAAACGTCGAAATAGAATATAAGGAAAAAAGCGAAGTATTCGTACGTCGGGCATAAGCTTACGCAAATTATAGATATAAAGTGTTATCTCTGCAGGTGGAATGGAAGTCAGTTGTTTCGATAGCTGTCTAGTCGGAGAAGAGTTTGCATATGGTTGTACAGGAATATCGACTGCGTTAGAAGCGACGGGACTAGCCGTAAGAATTATTTAATATTTCTATTTGTATAAACCGAGGATACTTTCTGTTATAAACGTATAATGCGTTTGCAGCAAACACCAGTAATTGTGGCTGGAACGAAAGAGCAACAGAAGAAGTATCTTGGCAGATGCATCGAAGAGCCGATAGTAGCTGTAAGATAATCGAACAAGTGGTTTAATTATAGGAGACAGTAAATTAAATCTCTACTTGCGTAATATAAAAATTGCAGGCGTATTGTGTCACCGAACCTGGGGCTGGATCGGATGTAGCAGGTGTCAGAACGAAGGCTGAAAAGAAAGGAGACGAATATATTCTTAACGGGACAAAAATGTGGATAACAAACGGCGGTGTTGCTAGCTGGTACAGTCGATGCATTGTTAAGCCTGTGATACTGATTTATATACTCATTGCGTTAAAAACTGAATATCCTTTAGGTACTTCGTGCTGGCAAGATCAAATCCTGATCCAAAAGTACCGGCTAGTAAAGCGTTCACGGCTTTTATCGTTGACCGTGAAAGTGAGGGCTTAACACCTGGGCGCAAAGTAAATATTATCCGAATATCTAATTACTTTACTTTCCCTTACGAATGAATTTATTCTGTTGCGCGAAGGAAATGAACATGGGTCAAAGAGCTTCCGATACTCGAATGATAACGTTCGAAGATGTTCGTGTTCCGAAAGAAAATGTCTTGGGCAAGGAAAGCGAGGGTTTTAAAATTGCTATGCAAACCTTTGATAAGACTAGATCAACGGTAAGGAAATTAATGAAGGGAAATTAGAATGTTTAAATATTACCGTCTAATATTCTCGTAGGTGGCCGCCGCATCCGTTGGTTTAGCGCAGAGAGCGCTAGACGAAGCTCTAAAGTATTCGTTAGAACGGAAGACTTTTAACAAACCAATATCGGAGCATCAGGCTGTAGCATTTATGCTCGCGGACATGCAGATCGGCGTTGAGACTGCTAGACTCGCGTGGATGAAAGCGGCTTGGGCTACTGATTGCGATATGCCGACAGCAACGTATCTCGCTAGCATTGCAAAATGCTACGGCGGTGATGTGGCTAACAAATGCGCAACGGACGCTGTACAAGTAACTAACAGATTCTCTAAAGAAATGTAGTTTTATTTATCAAAGCAATGCTGGTTAACTGCTCGACGCGTGTTGAACATTTCACAGATCTTTGGCGGCGCTGGTTTCAATAGCGAGTACCCGGTGGAAAAATTGATGCGGGATGCAAAGATCTATCAAATCTACGAAGGCACTGCGCAAATTCAAAGAC
Organism: Andrena hattorfiana; assembly: GCA_944738655.2. Lineage (NCBI taxonomy): Eukaryota > Metazoa > Arthropoda > Insecta > Hymenoptera > Andrenidae > Andrena > Andrena hattorfiana. The sequence continues at coordinate 67,394,561 of OX122891.2, read as the reverse complement.
TGATTATATCACGTCAAATGCTCAGCGAGGCTAAACAAAAGGCTACGTAAACGATTATATGTACATTTAATAATGCGATATCTGTTTGTACTCATTATTAATGAATGAATTTATATTTTTATATCATAAGTCGATCTTTACAGCGAAATGTCAATTATAACAAAGGTGATAAATATAGTAATACATGTATATTTTTATAAAACTTTGTACGTTTATTGTTAAATGTTAAAGACTTCTAACTCGTTGACACGGTGTTTTTATTATAAAACTGTTTCTCTCTATTTAGGCACGTGAAATCCAGCGATACGCGCGAATATGATGATTCTGCGTTTCATATTTCGCGGCATCCGATGTTAGATAGCGCTGCAAACGTCGTCCGAAAGCGTTAGTCAAGTGTATTGTACAATGAAAAGGGATTACATCGCATTATGTCCGTCAGGCCATAGTTTTTACACGGTTATATTTGGTGAAGTCGTGCGTGACGAGTTATGCAACATTCGGTGTAAAAGCGCCCCATAATAGGACGACCAGATATTGTGACACCTGACCTACTTAGACAGTATCGTCGTATTTAAGACAGTGGTAAATTGACAGCATTCACAACGGGAAAAACACTTTTGACAGCCTTTCGATTTGCAAATACCGAATGCTTTCGAACATGAGAGAGCCGAGAAATCCCTCGGAAATTGCGTCTTTCCGCGATACATTATTGGAACACAGTGCCGTGACTAGTAAATCCTGGTACCCATATAAAACCGCGCTCGATGCGTTCCTTCTTTCGATTTACTTTCCCCTCCGTTATCGTTCGATATCGTACAATCTCAAGTGAATAAATTACGAAACCGCCGGATTGCTCGAGATTCCGTATTTTAAGTACAAATATAATCGAGCGCTCTCTTGCTCGATAAGTGGCATTTATGAGGTCGGTATAGCTCATATTTTCCCTTTCGTTATCCACTGCTGTGCCTGCGGATCGTAATAACGGGTGCAACCCGTGCGTCGTCAATATTAATACCATGGCGAAGGAAAGCCATTCGCACTGTAGATGTCAGAACAACGTTTATTTATAAACCTTTAAATTTGTAGCATCACGACGCGTGTTAATAATAACATTGGAATATCTCCATCGAAAATTATGATCCCTTTATATCAATCCCTTTAACCGAGGAATCAATGTTACTAAGTCAGAGAACTGTTGGAAGATTATTTTATACAGAAGCGTAAGAATGCACGCTGGTATTTTCAAGTGTGCACGTAAATTGCAGAAATTTCATTGCCAGCATCCGTATAAAAGAGTTTTACGATCATAATGACTTTATGACGGTCGGTTCGGTCGGCCCGTTTTGTTGCATAGAATTGTAGAATCGTTGACGGAAAAGTGTATTGGCGTTGATAGATGCGGTACAGCAATGGCAGGGGTCGACAGGCGATTATCGCGAAAAGTGATTTCGGCGCGCGGTACTGATAGAGCGGGCGCACGACGGGCACTGGTGCAGAGGGTACAGTCCTGGAACTCGTGCTGTCAGAGCGCAACGGTGCGCCGGACGCTCGCTTGACTAAGGGAGTGCCCGTCTCGATGCAAAGTGTAAGTGAAGTGGCCTACAGACCTACATTTGTCTAACGTTCGATTTTTTTCGAGCCGACGGACAGGAGGTTAATAATCCGCGCGGGCCTCATTTTTCCGCGGGCGTGTGTGATGTCGCTGTTGTGTGATATACCGATGTTCAGTTGACGGAGACGGTGTAGTTTCGGTACGCTCAGACGGCGCTGGCCGGCGCGCGGGGAGCGTGTATAGTAGTAAAAAGAGAGGAGGATAGCAAGAGCGTGCGCACACACGGAGGAGCAAGAGAGAGAGAGAGAGAGAGAGAGAGAGAGAGAGAGAGAGAGAGAGAGAGAGAGAGAGAGAGAGAGAGAGAGAGCGAGTGTGTGTGGTGTGTGCGAGAGGGAGAGAGAGATAAGGAGCGAGTGTGGTGCGTGTGTATGAGAGAGAGAGCGATTGAGAAGGGGAAAGAGGGGAACAACAGCGGGAGCGAGGTAGAGAAAGAGATACACACGTAGAAAGAAGGAACAAGACCGAGCGCGCGCGATTCTCCCGAATAGAGGAACAGAGAGAAAGGGACCGAAGACGGAGAGACAGATAGATAGACGGGGGTGAGAAAGAGAGCGAGGGCGCGTAAGAGAGTGTGTAGGTGTCTCGCGAGAGAAGTGCGTGCGCTCGGGGACGACGTGCAGGAGGAGGGACCCCCGTCTGTCTGTCTGCTGGAATGCACGAGGGCCGAATGGCTACGGGGACAGGGGAAGGTGGGGGCCACACGGCCCTCGAGAACACCACCGCGACGGCCCTTACGGAATCATCGTCGTCCTCCTCCTCCTCGGTACCGACCATCCTGACCGACAGCACCAACAACGCGGTTGATCTGCCTCTGACGGGACCTCAACAACAGAGCCTTCATCAGGTACAGCAGCAACAGGCGCAGCAGCCACAGCAGCAGCAACAACAGCAGCAACAGCAATCGCACTCGCGACCACGAGTTAACTTGGTCACCGATCTACCAGCGAACGATGCCTCAGGTAACCTCAACGACTCATTTCTATGCCCTCCTCTCGAGTTCTTTGTTGCCGCCGTAGCGTACCGCTTGCCAAACTCCCTTCTTCTTTCTTTTGCTTTCGCTCTCTCTGCCACACTCTCGCTCTTCAGTCGTTTCTTTCTCTTTCTCGCTTTCGCTTTCAACTATCCCACTCCTCGCTTCGCGCGCGCTGCTTTTCGTCCTTAACTCCCCTCCTCGTCTTACAAACGTTGCACGCTGCTCGCTCTCTCTTTCTCTCTCTTTCTCTCTCTCTCTCTCTCTCTCTCTCTCTCTCTCTCTCTCTCTCTCTCCACTCTCGCTCATGCAGCCTCTCTCGGCCTCTCTCTCTATCTCTCGCTCACCCGGCTCGAGCGCTCGCTCGCTCCTTCGGCTCGGTCCACTTCCGAAGTTACAGGTACACGCGGTCTTATTCTTCCTCATTGCGGCTACGCGTGAGCATTATGCCTCCGGGCGATCGCATTGCCTCGTAATTCTCATGATAACTTGTCGGTACTTCCCCCATAGTTGCACACCATTAATATTGATGTTACGAGTGCTCGTAGCAAAAAGATACAACGACGTGCTCCTATTAAGACTGATTCTCAATGAAACGTGCAAGTATCTCGTTTAGCGAGTGCTCATAGTTCGTTAGCTGTGTGTATCGCACACTGCCAACCATTATCGGCGGGGACATATTTTAAAGGCTCGAAGTATGCCGTGTGTAGATGGGAAAACTAGTTGTAAGAGAACCGAGTGTGGACACCGCATGCATAATACGAAAAAATAGGATATCCTACATGGAGTGCACTGTGGACGGAGAGTATCGAAAGGAATCGTCGAAATGAAATCTTTGCTACATAAACGCTTCGGCCGTGGACACGATTCCGTGGCTCGAAGCCTTCCGTGCTTAAAATTCCTTGCCAACCTTGAAAAGTGCAATAATGTCGTCCACGCGAGTCCCGGTTTCTTGGCCGCGCCGCGAGCCCACGGCGAGAAACAGGAAACGCTAGAACCATCTAGATATCGTCCGGCGAAACATCTTTTTTAGCGAGCGATAAAATTCAGCGCACGCTGCCAAGGAATCGAGGGTGCGTAGGTTATGCGATTCCTCGAACGTCAGCCGTGGCGCGCGGTTAGACGTGTAGTATGCGCAACAGGCGTTTCGGCGCGAATTCCAAAGCGAGCGATGCAAACGAGGGCCGCTCTCCGCCATTCCGCCCTCTCGGATTTAGAACAGACAGCCTTCGAGCGTTTCTTTATGAACGTTGCACCGACCCTTCGCGGACAAAGTAGCGGTTCGATGAAACGAGACTTCGTCTGCCTTTATTTACGCCGGGGACGCGAGCGCGCGCGCATTCCCCCTCCTTTCCTACGTTCCCGCTGTTTGTTTGGACCCTTCTGCCCCGCCTGCCCCTTCGCGTTTCCACTGTGTATCACTAAAAGATCGCGAGACGAGTTTTTTTCGAGACAATACCCAGCAGCGCGATTACCTTTTCACGAGTTCTCCTCGTCTTCGCTTGGCAGTTCCTTTTTTTTCCCCCTTGTTTCTGTGTTTACCCGCTCGAACGGAACGAGCCTCTGGCATTCCGTGGCTCCGGCTTCGTAAATGTACTCGTCGACCCGGTAACTCGCATTTTTTTCTCCCCCTACCCGCCGCTAAAACGCGAATCCGTGTCAAACTGCTCTGCCGGGCAGGAATATCTAATTACTCGGTAAACAAACCGCTTTGCCTCGAGATCAAACCCGCTTCAAATCGAAAATGGTTGTTCGCGCGCCTCCGGTACCTTGGGCCCCCTATTTTACAGAATGCTTGAGGAATATAGGACCAAACATTAGCTGTGTATTTTATTCAACATATTCTCTTGAAGGTGGCAAAAAGTGGCAGGAACATTGGTAAAAAATCCTTCCTCTTCTAGTCACTAAATACACTTCATCGTGGCACAGTTTTAGAAGAACCTTTCCTAATTTTCCATACATTGTGCGGATGGATATTTTATGCACGTTTAAGAGTTTACACTTTTCGCGCCAGAATACTTATCACGAAGAGGTTGTGAGCCTGCAGATCACCGATAAAAATCATAAGTAAAATAAACAAAAATGTCCGTTTTCTTATCTCGCAATAAAAGAGCTCGTGGGCTCATGTTTGTGCGATACGTTTTCATCTTCCCAAAGTGTCTTCTCGCCTGTTTCTAAATCATCCTGTAGGTTGATACTCGCGAGGCGTGTGCGCGCCATTTGGTTTCCTAAACCGTGACACGGCTATCGATTCGAGGGTAAAAATGGGTGAAAAAGCAGCCCCTCGTACGACGGGCTGCAATTTCGGTTGCTCCCGCTAAAGATGTCAAGTATGAATATTCATGGCCCTCGCCGGCATTAACGCGGATAATTAGCCGCGCGGTTACGCGGGCTCGTTACAAGATAGCGCTCGCCAAGGGCAGTTTGCACACCATTTTCCCGATTCCGCGATTCCACGGCGATGTTACATTTTTCTTCTCACTCTCCACCTCGCAATTAGCGCTCCCGTTTCGAGAGCTGCTGGTATTATTGGTACTATTGTCAATGCTCGCGCAGCTTGCCAGTGTCGAATCCGCCTGAGCGTGGCGAGTCGTCCGCGATACGCTTGGACCTGGTCATGGTGCACTCGAGAATAGAAAGAACAGTCGAGACAGTGAAACCCCTGTCAGAGATTCTTTCAGCGGTACTTTCGTGATTGAGACATTCGCCATCTTTCAGAGTCTGTTTTTTTGATTTTGCAGAGTGTCTTTGCTATATAGTGGCAAGACAGATTTTCCTGGTCAATCTTTTTACGAAGCTTTTGCAATGGGATGCTATATTTTTGCCTCGGAAATGTGCAAGTGTAGTATACAAGAAGACAGGTACAACAGACTCGTTTGGAACAAATTGAAAAAGTTCAAAGGATCCAAGATTCAAAACTCACACCTCTGCCCTTTCCCTCCATGTAACCTATTTTAAAATAATCGATCGACGGCATAAGGAATCATCTGTTTGGGGGCATTCGGTAATTAAGAATTCTGTGATTATAATTTCGCTCTGAAAGAGTTTGTTGAACTTGTCTTCAGCCACGAATCTACACTTTCACGATACCGAGTCGAAAATATAGCGTTTCTTTTAAAAAACTAGAAAGTGACCTTGAGGTGACCTTGAAGAACTTTAATGCAATCGGATTATAACTAAAAGACTATTAGGCGTCGATTTCCAGTATCAGGCTCTCTTCTTAGCATTTCAATTACAATCATTATCAATTTTAACTTCCCTCGAGGAATCTTCACCATCAATCATAGTGGCAAGAGAAGATATGAGTTATCTAAGAGTACAATGATTCATGAGCAATGTTCCCATTCATAAATAAACTAGCACAGGGTAGGATATTAAATTACATATTTCAGAATTTAACTGTACTTTCGACGATGAAAAATATCCTCAAAATTCAGAACAGTTTTTATCCCTTTCTTCTTGAAATTTCGTGATACTCTCAAGCCAACATTCGGAAGTTTCGCAGAGGGAATCGCCATCGCTGGAAAACGAAGCGCCGAATCTCGATCGCCTTCCTCTTCCGATTTTCATGAATGACGCAATCAGCTGTAACTGGACGCGCGATGCGCGGCGCCGCAGCGAAATTAGCGGTGCACCAGATAACGTAGGAAGCGACGGGGATATTATCAACCGGAAGTATCGTTCCGACTCGGTTGCGGAGCTCTGATAGCGGCGTGACTTTTTCGATTACGCGGCGGCGAGGTTTTCGCGAAAGGGTCGGGGATCGCGGGAGCGGATCGCCACCGCGGCGCGTTCCATCGCGGCTTATCGGGCTCGGTCCCGTCGATCTGCCCGCGGAACAGGTTGGCGACGATTGGAAAATGGGTGTACGCGGCGTAGACGCCGCGAGGACGCGGGTTACATCACCGTTCCCCCCGAGGCTTCGGCCGCGGTGAAAGCATATCCCCGGCGAAGTTCGCGATGCAACTCTAGAAATGCGCGTGTGTACGATTTTAAAGGTCGGAAAGACGCTGCGTCCTCCTTCCACGCTCGCGTTTCGCGCGAGTAGGACGCCGCGTGCTCGGTACTTTTACTTTCATCCGGACGAGAGCGCGGGACGCCTCGCCGACGAAGCCCATTACGAACGCCGCAGAATTTCTCTCCAAGCAAACAGAGCCGCGCGCCCCGGGTCCACGGCTCTTCCATTAACCCGGAGAGATTTGCGGAATTGGGTGAAACCGAGCCTCGGGTCGGCTCGCGTCGCCTGTACCTTTCGATTCCCGCGAAAAGCAAAAATACGATCGGCATCCTCTCTTTCTCTTCCCCTTTCTTTCTCTCTCTCTCTCTCTCTCTCTCTCTCTCTCTCTCTCTCTCTCTCTCTATTTCTGCTCCCGGGTGAGAGGCAGTCGTTAAATTTAGTATCGCGACACGCAGAACCCTGGAATAATATCCTCTGGTTTATAATGCTCGTATTTCACCCGGGGAATGAGTCCGTTTGGGAAAATATTGCGAGCGGCGTTCACCGGCGTCGAGCGCAATTTTCCCCTCCGCAGTAAACGTAAAATATTAGCCCAGTAAAAGCTGCTTGGAGACTTTTACTCGGGTCGGCAGCCGTGCCCTGGTGGCTCTGTAAAAGGGAGTTGGCTACGGCTTTCCACGTTTTCGTAAGCGTGCCGGCGCGTGCCAGACACGGGATTCCGTCCTCGGAATCGTCCGTCCGGAGAGAAGATGGGGCCGGGTTGCTCCCAGGGGTGTCTACACCCCTCTCGACAATGGGGGTACGTCAACATCTACCTGCTGCGCCGGGGAAATGCACTTGTTGCGCGCGTCAAGTGGACCCAGGGGTCGGGGTCCGCAGTTTGCGCATAGTAAATCACGATTATCCGCTCGGCTAGGGGCACAAAACGGGCCCACGAACCGAGACGAAAACACAGGTGCTACGTGAGAGAATTTCAGGCTGAATTGATACAGGCTGCCGCGTGAACCGGAGCCAACCAGCCTTTCTTAACGTCCGTTGCACGGTTAAGAGCAAACTTGCGCACACGATCTCTTTCAGACTTTCGAACCGTTCGTTGATTCATCGAGACATTTACAGTTTACACGTGTATCCTATAAACGGGAGCCGAGTCCTTCCCATTGAATCTTTCTCCATCAAGACAATTCACATCTACTCGCGTCACTAAATGCCTAGGGAAGTTGCGTCGTAAGGGTTGCAATCACCCTCGAAGGAAGGTTACATCGCCAGGTGTATTCTGTCTACGTGAAAGCATCCTAATCGCTTCCAGCAGCCTATTAGTCCCCGCTGTAAAATATGAAATTCTCGAAACCGCTTGCAGGCGGGGCCTCTCGCTTTCCTTTTCCTGCATTAAGAAGCGACTTCGGAAGCAGTGTCGTACAACAATGGACACGCGACCCTTCTCCCTTTCCTCGTCTCCTCCACTCTCTATTCCACAAAGTCTCCACGGTGTCTTTTCACTTTTCGTCCGAGACGGCACCGTTTCACCGTGACGTCTCAGTCAAACCGTGGCTTGTTTATTGGCCGTCCAGCGTGCCCGGGGGGTAGCGTCCGTCCACACGACCAGCCCTCCCTTTCCCGTTTCGTCGTCATTGTGCAACCGTTGACACTGTTGCCCCAACTCTCACCGGGAGCGAAGAATCCGCTCTTTCCTACGGGAATTTATGGCCTGTCCCCCCGCCCCCCCCCCCCCCCTACCTGTTGCCGACGCCGATGGAAACCGGATAATTACTTTTCAACTACCTGCGAAAATTCCGTGACGGGGCCCCGCGCCGGCTCGCGTGCGCCACAGTGTTGCGCGAAAACATGTCAGCCGGCGTGTCTGCTGCACTCTGCATTCCGATTACGCTCGGATTTATGATAAGTAACGACGGTACTTACTTCGCGCGTACGCGATCAACTGAGAAGAAAAGAATGAGTCATCGCGCTTCGTGCAACACAGGCGCGCAAAAGCGTCGGGGCTGTTGAGGCGATTTAATTCGGGGCACACACCTGCCGAGAGTCGAGCGTTGGTTCCGTTTACTCGTCCCGATGTGCTTCTTCACCGCTGGGCCTGTGTTTTCTGTTCGAAATGGTATTATCCTTCTCCTTGCACGGGATATAAATATTGAAGGTGATCGTTACTTGCGTAACGGACTTAATGAACGGTAGAACACCGTTGGTGGGATACTAGCTGGACTTTTACACCTCCTTGTAACGGAAAAATAGGATTACGATTAGTGGGAAGGTGTGATCGGTAGCTTAGATGGTTCTCGAAGGGGATTTGTTTTGAAGAGACCTGGGAGTTGCCAACTTTTTCGGGAAAATATAGTACTTTACGGCTAAATGTGGTAAACGATATAGTACATCGTGAAAAAATATACTTTTCAGAGGATAGTGATTATTATAAAATAAAACTAGATATAGTAAAACAACGTCTTACTTGTTTGTGCATTTTGCATTATTAATTAATTTATTGTCTTTCACAAATATGCTAAAGGTTTGATTGCATTGAAAGTCCAAATTAACATATATGAGAAGCTCATTTTTAATGAGAGATAGACGCTCTGTTTCTCTATTTTCCTCGCTTAATGTTCATTATAGAAAAAATCCTCTCGGTAAAAGTTGAAGTGGCGGGAATAGAGAGAAAGTATGAAATTATTTTTTACAAATATTTCATAGATAAGACTTTTCTTTTATATCGCGCTCAGAAGATTGAAGTTCAAATAGGCTAATTAAAGTTTTTATGTTGCTATAGAATAAAAAAAAAAGTAAAACTTGTAGAATTTTATCGACGCATCGGAAATTAGCACTTTTTCGTACTATATCCTTTTCTAACAGTATATAGTACACCAGAAAAAATATAGGACTAAAGGAAGAGGCGCTTTGGGAATCAAAATTCAATAACTGATAGTTTCGCGATCAGGTTTATTCGAGTGTCTATTACGAGACATACATAGATCTCTTAAAAAAAACTGTATCTATTTTTTAAAACGACGCAAGGTAACGAGAGTGCATTCGCTGTAATCTGTATTCATGGCTGTAGCGTCAATTTCGTGGTTCAAACGATCGTCCTTTTTTTCTGCGTGTAACAAATCAGTAGCTGTATGTGTGTGTGTATATATATATACATGGCTCTACCACTGTACGTACACTCCCACGCCGCGTTAAGACGATGGGTCGTTTCTCCTCCACGGCGGTCGCTATTGAATCGCTTGACCCACTTTGATAAACTCGCATTGGAATAACTCAATAACACCAAGCCGAGCCAACAACAATAATTATTATTCAACGTTCCCAGCAGGTCGCGGCACCGGTATACATATACACGTCCACCAATTTACTTGTACGAAAGTTCATCCCCCTGCGCCCATAGCACCCTTTACCCCCTTGCACGTCATTAACGTTGGGAAAACGATTTCCGGTGAGAATTCGATTCACAAGAATTCTTAACACTTTCCGTTCCACTGAAAACGTAGAGATAATTGTAATTTACAAAAAATTGCTGTATTTGGCGAGGCATTTATGCCCGAAGATAATATATAGCCGTCATTACAGTAATTATAAATTTAACTTTGAAAAGAGAAATCGTATTGGGTAACCTTCCTCCGCACAAATTCGCGTGTACGTTTATTTATAAAATACTAGGCTAAATTCTGGTACGGAGTTGCGAGCAGTAATTTTAAAAACTAGATTCAGAATGATGAACTGTAATTGTAGGTGTGGGTAAACGTACGCCAATGGGAATATCCACTCTCGCATTCCCAAAGGGTTACTAATCGTTATTATTTCATCAGTACGGATTTATCGGGAACACGTGTAATTGCATGCAGCGCGCGGTTACATAATTGTATTGTATTTGCGAATGCAAACGAGTGGCGTTTAACCAGGTTCGAGGAGCGTCCACGCGACGCGGCTTCGGAAAGTAGATCATATATGTATCTCGCGTCGCCAAATTGCTTCTCCTAACTTGTGGCGCCCTCCCAATGGTATCAACGTCTAAAAGCTTGCCCAAAGGATCGCATATAAGAATTGCTATCCGTTCTACCTAGCGCATGCGCGCGACCCGTTCTCAGCGGCGAGGGTGTTAAAATGTTTAGCATCGCGGAAACGTTCGATTTGTTCACCCATGCGCATAGAACGAAATGGCATAATCGGTCCGAAACTACGAAACTGGGCTCTGTCAGTCATTTACTTCCATCGATATATTCGAAATATCGTTCTCCAATTTACGACCGTCTGGCACGCTAGAAGAACACTCCTGCCATTTGTTTGATGGGTCCCAATAAATATCGCAATTTACTTGATGCACAGTCTTTTCCGTTTGTTAGCAATGCACAGGTTAACCGTTTCGTGGACCGCGATTGCTCGCAGCCTATCGGTCGCTAAAGGACATTCGATCAATCGAACATGGTCGGCAGGCATTCTTCGGGCTTTCACGAGCAACCCCTCAAGGGCGCGACCCAATTCCTCAGGAAAATTAATTCACCCAGCCCGCGACGCTTTACCGTCAGCTTAATTTTCAAACGTAATTAAGGATCATCGATTGTCGGATGGAAGTGGCGCGCTCGCACCTTTCATAATTCCCACGACCGCCGCGCCACGGCGTTGGTCTCGTTTTGATCAGCTGCTAAATTTAGCGCTCGTGTAATATGCTCCCTGGAACTTCCGTGTGAAAAATTCCTGCCGCGGACTACATATTTACCGCGAGCAGCCCTTTCCTCTCCCTCGTTGAAAGCCACGTAAATCCATCGAGCCTTGTTGCAACACGGCTTCGATAACGCTCGCCTGGAACACGAACCACCGAAATCGAAAGTTCTTTATCATAGTTCGCAAGGAGGCCTAGGTGTCGGTGTTTCCGTCGATCTCCGCGCCAGGGCGCTGATCGCGTCTATCGCCGAAATTGCCTCTCTCTTTTATGCCGCATGTAATTCTCCCCCTACTTCTTCCCAGCCAATTCGACAAGCCGTCCCGTCCCGACCCGTTCGTTCGTCCGTTGGTCTGCTCGCTCGCTCGCTCGCTCGCTCGTACGTTTCTCGTGCCAGTTATGATGAATTCGATTGGGTAATACCGGCGCGCCGCGGCGAGGCACGAGAAGTGACGCCACGGGACACGGTCTGTGGTTTTTAATACGCGTCCTACTTTCTGCTATCTTTCCCGGCGTCGGTGCGCTCGCGCGCGCGCGCGAGCGAGCGAACCAACGAACGAACATGATCGCGCGTGCATCATCCCTCCCCTCTCCCCCTGTCCCGCATGTGTCCATCCTGTCACTCTCCATATCACCCTCTCGCTCGGTTTCTGGTTAAAACGTCTCGTACCTCGAGCGCTACACACGTTTGCAACCGAAGATGCGTGACGCGATTGGCGCGTGTCGTGACTTCCCCCGATACCCCCCGCGTCCTAGCATCGCTAACTACACACGCTCGCTACTCTTCTCGTCTCCTGGCCCCTCTTTCTGTCCACGTGCGGAGTAACGACGCCCTCGAGAGGACCGGTGTCTCGCGCTCGGATCTCTCCGGCCGCTCGCGTTGCACGCGGCTAGGTACAGAACGCGAGCGCGCCGCGCAACCGGCGAAAAAAAGAGACGAACGCATCGCTCGCTCGCGGGGAGAAAGAGGCAGGCCGAGAGCGAGAGCGCGAGATAACGCGACGCGGCACGGCGAGTTGCACAGGCTAGAAGGACTGAAATTGAAAGTGGTCGTCCCACTGGCCCACTGACCTGATTACCCACTGACAATGACACGAATCCTTGCCTCCCACCGGGGCTCACCCTCCCCCACCGTCCCTCACGCCGCGCGTCCTACTCCCTCGGCCGCCGCGTACGTGGACGCAGCGCCTTCTCGCACCTCTCCCGCGGGCCGGCGCAGGCGTCGTCCGCGTTTACCGCGAATCCGCCGAGGACGCGACGCTTCTTTTCTTTTTTATCACCCGCAGGGTACGCTGTGCAGTAATGGTCGGGGGAAGGCTTAAAAGGTGAAGCGATAACGGAGCCGCGGTAATTTCGCGAGAAAGAATTGCGTCCCTGTCCTGCGTCGCGCAAGGTCGTGCAATTTCCCATAATACGTCGCTCTGGTATCAGTAAAGAGTAAACTAGATTATTATACACTTCCTTTTCACCGCCACTTTATTAAGGACCAAATAGGGTGTATCCCCTTGAGAACATACATACAGCTTTCTTTCAACGTCTCGTAACTGAGACCTTGAACAGTCCATTCGTTCGGTAGCGTTCAGTCAAACGTAGATCCTTTAAAAAAAAAAAGGGCAAAGAATAAAGAAAAGAAACGATTCCGTGGGAAGTGAGCCAGATCAGGATCAGTTAGGCAGGATTCGATTCGCGTTGCTGGGGAAACGAGTACGTGGCAGAACGAGCGTCTTTTCTTCTACTCTTAACGAGGCCCGATAGATCGACGGAGAGGAGGGGGGCTGTTAGAAACCCGTAAAAACGTTCCCCCGGCTCTTTTTGTCACCTGTAGATTTCTCAGGCTCGCCGTTTCGGCGTTGCGCAACCCCTCCTCTCCGTACATTTAGAAAAGAAACGAGCGACACATATTACGGAACGGGCGCAATACATCCGTCGCGCGGGCTCGCGTTCGAATAGCTTTCTAATGATTTATGCAAGAGAATCGCTCGGCTACGTGAAGCGACTGTCTAACGCCGCCTAGAGAGCCAGTTTCCGCACAACCGTCATAAAATGGAACACATTTAAATGCGGCGTAGCCTCGTTGGGCCGTGGCGTCAGCTGATTCTCGAAGTCACTATCACTTGGTCATGGTCCACGATCTAAACCATGCGCCACGTCCACCTACCCGGGGCAAGTGTCTTTCCCCGCGGATGGCTCGATGCCGACCGAGCTTTCCTTTCGTCTCGACGGATCGAGGAAAAGTCTCTTGCACGCATCGTGCCCCGAAGGACCTTGAATCAAGGTTCGCTCCTTCGAAGCTAACGAGATCGAAGGCCCCAGTGCCTTTGAAGCATTTATCCCTCAGATTTCACTTCGACACTTTTTATTACGCGCTCTTATTTTTTGTGGTACGCGGCTGTACGTAAGATTGATCGATAAAGTTGCGTACCGTTTAGCCATTCGACGCGACACGGTATCATCTCGATTTCAATATTTCCTATAATTAGTGGGTGATTGAGAAGCTCGATAGAGATCGACAACAGGTGTGGCTCTGCTCCGAAACGTGCAGCTGATGATGTGTTAACTCGGCAGCAGTTCGTTTACATTAGCTGTCGAAACGCATGATTTATTTCGACGGCACATTGGAAGGCATTTGTTGTATAATTGACACCTACCAGCATATATCTTGTCGATTGAATAATAACTTCGAACGCTCAAAGATGGCCCGAGCGTGGCGAGTTAATTAATAAAACAGAGCTGCTGATTCCGTGTATTTGACAAATTTAATTGATGAAAATGAGAATTGCGGCCGCGCGACCGTCGGATCGATCGAGGGAACGAGACATTCCACGGGGGGAACACGTTACCGATCCCATACTTCCTTTCGATCGCCACCGAGGTATAAATAACTCACGTAGCCCAAGCACGTGTTAATTAAGGCCTGTTGGGAATGTACGGGGCCCAGATATGTCTCTCCGTCAGCCAGCCCGTTTCGTGACTCGGCCCAGGCTTCTCCACTCTCGCTTTCGGCGCGAAGGAGGCGCTTTCGGCAGGCTTTCGCAACCCTTTTTCCCAACCAGACCTGCTCGAAACGTACACGCGCGCTCTCACGTATCTCGTGCCTCGCCGCTACGTGTGTGGCTGGGCCGACTGGCTGGCTGGCTGGTCTCTCTCCCGTTGCCGAGCGGCTCTCGCACCCGCCTACTTTCGCTAGTTTGCGTAAGAAATGTATACGTATTCGGTTAGCTAATGTGCCTCGCGACGCGATATCTAAGGATCCCAGGCGACCTTTTTTTCCCTTCTTCTCTTTATTTCGCCGGATTTCCATGCGCGACCGAGAAGAGGAAGGGAGCGAAGAGGGCCCCTCGGCTCTCAGGGACGCTTCTCTTTCCAGTGAATCGGGCCGTTGAGTAATTACGCTCCGTTGCGAAACGATCAATTTCACTCGCATACCGGCTGGCTCTGACTAATTCGATTAATTGAGGGAATCGAGCGGAGGTTGAGATAGTCTTAACTGGTTTTCTGCTTAATGCGATCTTATGTTTGACCTGAAAGCTACAATTTTAAACGAAACGGCGGAGTTAGACCGACCTCTTCAAATATGTATCACGGCACCTTACGGAGGAAATGATTAGGAAGACTCTTCAGGCTTTTTGGATTTTACAGCACCGATGCAATATAGGGAACTGTTCAGTCGGGAATTTGCAAGGCATTTTTACCATTTCTTATTTTCTTGTTGGCGTAGGTACTACTGTTTTCTAGGCTACTAAATTTTCATCTATTAATTTGTACTCCCCTCACTCCGCACTCGGGAAAAATTTGTTCCGCTGATACTGGAACTGCTGAACCTTCGTTAGGCCATAAAGTCATTTAAGGCACTTAGAACTTAAAACAGTATACCTCTTTCGTCCGTTTTCTCGATTTCAACAATCCGAGAATCTGGGTTCAGCATATTTGACAATACGTGACTTCCAGCACGGTTACGTAAGCCCAGAAATTTATCGTAATATCCACGGCCTTTCAAACAGCGAAACTATCGGGACTTTCTCGTCCCGAAGATCCCAAGAGTAGCGCACCGGGCCATTTCGCGGGTTTAAGCGAATTGGCGGCCGTCGAAAGTGAAACCCAGCGGACTTTCTGCCGTCGTCTCTGCTCGTAAACTCTCCAGCTGTCTTCCAATTGTTAACCCATCTCGATCCCTTTTACCCTCCGTTTCGGCCCCTGCTCATCCCTCTGGCAGGGGCGCTCCATAATTCTGCGCGAAAGTCCGCCTCGCTCGAAAACGCGCGACGTTTCCTTCCCTCCGGGTGAAAGATCCGCCGGCCGCCGTTGGTCTTTGCGAAATCCGTGTGTGGCGTGCAAACAGTCGTTTCCTCGAAGGTCCGACGCGAATCGAAACGCGAAGTCGCGTCACAGTGCAGGCAGTCAGGCGGGCAATTAATGGTCTTCCCGTTTGAAAATCGAAGGACACCCGCGCACGGCCTCGCGTCGGGACGCTTTCCGTGAGCGTTGCGTATGGCACGCTTAAAATACACCACGCACTATCACCCCATCCATTCCATTTCGATGGAGGTCACCCGGTAGCTTAAGTGGGTCTCGACCACTTGGTTAGTGTGTCATGGCATACACGTTGCTGAATAAACTTAATCTCAATACCGACGTTAATAAGTCAGTCGCTGCAGACTCACGCGAGTCCTTTTCTTGCATGCGCTTTTTTCGTCTTCTTCTTCTTTCTCTCCGTCCTCCCCGCCCCGTGTTATTCCCGTCCCATGGCCTGCATTTCCAGTAAAACAACGTTTCTCGTTGTTCCCTCCCTCGCCGCGTCCTTATCCGCGCGTAACCACGATACGCCCTATCATCGATCACGCGAATTGGGTTAATATCGAAGATTCCGCGGCGGAGACGTCGACTGGCGCACAGGCCGGAGATCGATGGAGGGGTTTCGCAAAAATTTCGCCCGCCCGAGGAGCTGTCGCGAAACTCCAGCCCACCACGGGTGCATTTATCGCTCATCCAAGTCAATCTGATTGCGTGTCCACGATGACCCCGTTCTACCATCGACTTCGTGACTTCGCTATTTTTCCTGTTTTTTTTTCTTTGTTTCTTTCTCTCTTTTTTTTAACCGGAGAGACGACCATTGACTATGGAACACCGGGCGTCTATATTTAAATGCGAGCTTGAGATAGATCACGCGCTCCGGATCCGATCGATCCGTGGGATCGAACGATCCACCGTCACCGCTACTTACGAGGAGAGTATTTTAGGTGTCCGCCTCCGATCACTTTGATTTTTGGATATGTTATAGAGGACCGAAAAATAAGAAATACGTGTTTTTTTATTTTTCCCCGTTTTCATATTTGGGGGGTGAAAACTGCGTTCAAAGTTAGGGTTGAAAAATCATTTTTGTGGAATATCTCGAGAACTATTAGAGATAGGGGAATAGTGTCAATGGACGAATTTTGTGTCTTTGAATGCGAAATATGACTGACTCACCAGATTTTCCCCTATCTCTAATAGTTCTCGAGATATTCCACAAAAATGATTTTTCAACCCTAACTTTGAACGCAGTTTTCACCCCCCAAATATGAAAACGGGGAAAAATAAAAAAACACGTATTTCTTATTTTTCGGTCCTCTATAACATATCCAAAAATCAAAATGATCGGAGGCGGATACCTAAAATACTCTCCTTGTTAGTGCTGGAACTCGAAATTTACTGGCTTTGATAAAGTGTCAGTTTTTTTTTTTGGCTTCCATTTGGCCTACTTTTTGGCAATCCAGTTCCTCTTCATTCTGCGCGGACTGTCGTAGCGTGTAGCTTTTATGGATAGGTGGGAGCATGGAGGATAAAAAATTTGGCAACTTCGTCAATTTCGAGTTCCTGGAAATTATCACGCAGCGAGCGCGTGCTCCTCCTCCGCGGCGCAGCTAGCTTCTAATGAATCATCGATACTCTAGGACTTCGAAGGGTTTCGGTGATTCTCGATAACCAACTACGTCCAAGAGGAATTTTACTTCGGCAGAATTTATGGATTTCATTTTTATTATCTCGCCTGTCGTAAACCTCGCGCTCGCCGCGGTATGTGCGACACGATCGGCCAATTATGTATCGACGCAGCTTTTTGCGGCGTCTGTGGCAATCGGCGGGCGCTCGAAAACCGCGCGCCGATATCTCCGAAATGGATCGAAGCAATCGGGCTCAAGGTCGAGCGCCATCGGAACGATGTCGAAGATTCGGGGTGTCGCGAAATCTCTCCTCCGTTAGCTCCTCCACCTTGAAGTCGGATTTTTGCGGCGATCGCTCGGGCCTTGGAGCGTACGCAACGCCTGAATATAGTTCCAGCCGGCCGCAAATGGTAGCCGTTGATAATTTTTCGCTCTTGCCCTGGGTCATGGTCTGAATGAAATTCAGATTACCATCACGTCAAAATTATCGTATCTCGATCGTGTGCGTTATCGCGCCTCCACCGAGTTTCGTGGGAAGCGATCGATTCAAATTTCACTTCCCTTTAATTCCACGCCGAGCCAATTACGCTGTCCTGCTGTATAATAACAATTACGCCATTGGCGCGTCGCTCGATAACGGTAAGATAAATTTATCTTTTAACAACGAACACAAGGGCAGTTTTTACCGTTGAAATTAAAAACACGAATATATATCAGCTCGTGATAAAGAGTATCCTTGCCTGGCTTTAGTCACTCTCCGCGAAGCGTGCAACTCTTCCGAGCGTGATGCGTCCTTTCGGGAACGCCGCGAAATATTCCTAGTCCCGCTGGAAAGCGCGCTTCCCAACTTTTACTGGTAAAAGTGTCCCACGAAATTTATTTCCAGCACACTCGGCCGTCCCCTTTCGCGTGCTATTCCCCCCCCCCCCCCCCCCCCCTCCCCCGAAATTTCATCGGCCCGCTCGAGTATAAGGGTCCCCCGTGTCGTAACGACGGCGACAGGTTGCGTCCCTTCGAGGGAGCCGATCGATTGCCTCGGCGAGCGCGCACGGGGGCTCTGCAAGGAACGGCCGCTAGTATAGAAATCCAAGTGTAGCCGGGGAACGCTAGAAACGGTCAGGGAGAGACGGATTACCGGTGGATAAGAATGTGTGTCTAGTTTAGTGGGCAAGTAGGTCGCGAGGGAAACCAACGCTGGGGTTACGCAACGTAGTTCCAGTGTTATACAACTATTGACTCACCGGATTAACAAGTAGGCTGGGTGAAAACGAAAGCTGAGTATGCCCGGGCTGCCTTTTCTCTCTTGGTCCCGTTTCTCTTCCCGTCTCGCTCCGTTCCGACAAGCGATCTCGCTTTCGCCTCCGGGACTACGCCGGCGTGGGTACGCGTGCGCCTCGATTTTATGCGGGAAAAATTTTAAATCCACGGCATTTAATCCCCTTCACGGCTACCTCCGTGTCTCGTCACAATTTTGGGCTCCATATCGACTACTTTTAACGAGTCGCAAAAGATTTATTCTTAATAATTCATTTCTGTTATTTTGATCGTCATAAGTAGGTATTTAAACACAGGGTTGATATAGGAAATATTGAAATTTGGTAGTACGATGAGGGAGTGTGTTTACATTTGAAAGGTAAGGGGAAAACAGGGAATGTCCAGTTTTGGGGGGTTTGCGATTTATATTATACTAGCTTTACTACTCGGCTTCGCCCGAAATTTAGATTCTGATTTTATAAAAAAATTTACTTATTTATTTTTTTTGTGAAAATAGTGACATTCATCTGGATTAGTTAGGCATAATGAGTTAGGATACATTTTGTGAACTCAGAGTTTACCGTCCGAAGGTTTTCAGGCGACAGACAAACACTTTCTGCTATAAAGCAGATTAAAGCAATTAATATGTAAATATTAAGATTTTGGTGGTGGCAACTAGGACTACAGAACTATCGAATTATAAATAGATATAAAGTAGAAATGTCCACATAAGGCAACGTTAAAAATTTTTTGTACCTACTTAAAACAGGAAATGTCCACTTTGCACTGGAACAAAATACGGAATATCCCCACTCTTTGCCCAAACATAAGCCTCTGTTGTCAAGGTAAAACAGTAAATTATTTAAGAAGAGAATTTTATAAGAAAATTAAATGCATCGAACCTTCTTTCTTTACTCGCGGACTAAAATATTAAAACTTAATTTTCTCGATAAAGCTGTTCCGTGACATTCCCTGTTTTTTCCCCTCACCCTTCATTTAGATCATTTTTCGTGGTGAAGAATTCTCGCCTCCCTGGAATCAATCAAGTTCAAACAAACTCACTGTTTCACGATACAAGACAAGAAAGGGCTAATCGAGTTTACTTACGTAAGTAAATATGGTTCACGAGATACATCGGTGTACTTTCGACGGGCGAGGCGCGCCAGACGATAGGGCATTTCGATCGACCTTTTTCCCATCGAGAGCGCTATCGATCAAGTAGCCAAAGCGTGTAACGTCATAATCGCGGGGGCTCGCGTGGGACAGACTTACGTGTGTGTCTCTGACGCAAGCCGCCGATTCTCTCGCGTGCTTTTTTTCCTTTTTTCCCCCTGGATCAGCCGCCAGGGAAAAAGAATCAGGCCAGCCCGCGCGCGAATTTCTTTCGCGGAACACGCGAGCCTGGCCAGCGGAGCTATGCAAATCGCGGCACAGAAATCACCGGTGCCGCTCAATTACCCGGCCGTCTGATCTAAAAATAACGGGCCACTTAACGCCCCGTGTGCCGCGTCGTTTTCAACAAGACCCGCCTCGCGAGACAATTGACGCGGTCTCGCGTCCTGGTAGCCGCGTCCGAATCACCCTGTACCCATTTGCGGTGCCCTGACACCGAGACTCGTCACCGAGGCTCGCCCGATGGAACCGGCTCGATACTCGCGGCCGTTCATATTTTATGTCTCAGCCGGCGCGGCGGTGACTTTCGATTTCTTTTTCGACGATCGCTCTCGCCCGTCGAAACCAGTTTCTCGCTATCTCTTCCCCCCGTTAAACGCCCCCCGCTCGTCACCCGCGCGAGGAGCGCGCGCGCCCCGCCGTCTTATCGAGCCGACCGGATCGAAGGTAATGCAGCTCCGCCGCGATATGCACGGGCCTCCGACGCTAACATTACCGACCTGCCTCAAACGCGCAAGGCGAGCCGCGTCTTGAGGACGCGGTCCGCAAACTGGAACACTTATGTCATGGAAAAACGGTGCTCGCCGCGGCTCACGCACGTCGCAAAATCCGAGAAAAAACACCGGCGACGGGAAAAAAGCCGGCGACACCTACGGGCGCTTTTATTCCTGTTTCGCGCGGACGGCTATCTTTAGCGCGCCGCGACTTTGATCGTTGCTGCAAAAACGCCTCGTATGATGCCTCGCGGATGATGGACATTTCTTGGCCGTTCTGATGCACTGCGGCGAGGAGAGCTTTTCATTGGCTTCACTTTCCAGGGAAGTCGAGGTGAATTTTTGATAGCGTTGGGATTGAAGTTTGATGGGATAAGA
The DNA here is from genome assembly GCA_944738655.2 of Andrena hattorfiana. NCBI lineage: Eukaryota > Metazoa > Arthropoda > Insecta > Hymenoptera > Andrenidae > Andrena > Andrena hattorfiana. The sequence continues at coordinate 67,373,922 of OX122891.2, read as the reverse complement.
GCAGATGTGGTTGGCAAGAAATGGTGGCATGTTTTAAGCACCTATGTACTAAGAATTCGAGCTACTTTCGTGTTAGAATATCCAAGTATTGTACTTTGAATATATGGATGGCTTACCTACTCTGCGTAAATATTGTACGTCCACTTTTTGTGAAATTGTGGAATTGTATATTTCTTTTATTATAAAGTACCCTACCCTTGCTTTTTTTAAATCTGTTTCTCTCGAAAACGCTAGAAGTGGATTTAATTATTATTATTGAATTTGAACGAGCAAAACCCAATAAAAAGCATCATTACAACGACGCGAGGTTTTCCTCACACAATAGTCCAAATAGCTTACCCTTAAACGAGGAAGTACTACCAGAAAAATAATCCTCGTAGTCCACATACGAGCTAAATAATACTTATGATTATGCGATTCATTGGCTTTAGTGACCCATATTTTGATTTGAAGTTGCGGGATGTGAAAGATGGCCTTTTTTTACGCATCTGGTAGGAGCATATAGATCAACAAGTTCCAGTAGTGCAGAACAATTAATTTCACTATTAATGATCTTAAATAGAAAGGACATGTCTGTTACAGTTCTGCGTGCAGCAAGAGTTGTCATATTTAGTTTAATAAGTATCGATGCAAAATCATGATCCCAGACAGGCCTGTGTAATTTATATTTAGCAAATCTCAGACTCCTGTGTTGCACTCTTTCCAGTCGAATATTGTATTTAATTGAATTGGGCGGCCATATAACAAATGCATACTCTAAATGAGGTTTGACTAAGGATATGTGCAATAACTTTATAGTATTTATATTTACAAAGTCAGTGGAAAAACGTTTTATGATCCCCAGAGTTTTCAAGTCTGCGTTAACGATCATTGCAAAATGTTTAAAAAAATCTAACGTGGATGTGATATGGACCCCAAGGTCCTTAATTTCATTTACTCCAGTTAGAAGAGCATTATCAAGTGTATATGGCTAAAGAATTAGTTTCATACTACGAGAGAACCGCATGGCATGCTATTTAGAAAACTTAATATTTAACATGTTTATATTGCACCTTAGAACCACCTTAGAAATCTATGAAAACCCGATTGTATTTCAAGATATACAATATTCAATATTTGCGGAGCAAACCATCGATATATAAAGTCTCCGTCTATCCGTAATTTTAGACTCATTTATTTTATCACTCGAAGCTTCGAAGATACCCTCCCTGCTTTCTCTGCAAATAAGAATTTCCACCCCACCGACGCTAGAGCCTCGCGCGCTCGTACCACAGCAAATTAGTAAATGCACCGTATTCGCTGGTCATCGCGTTAACCCGTTTCCAAGAGGATGGAAATCGATAGGGGCTAACAGCTACAGAACGGCCAGCGAAACCAAAAAAGCTCGAGTGTCGTGCAATTAAGGAACTAGGTAAGAGATTACAAAAGCGTAGTTAAGTAGTCAGCGGAGAGTGTGTTTCGCAGTCCTCCAGCCGTTATTACCAAAGAGGGGCCGTCCTAACTCCGCTCCCAATCCGAAATAGTGAAATCGGCTCCTAAGCCCGTTACGTAAGGAGGAAACGAGGAGGACCCATTGGCCAATATGGGAACGGTTGCGTACAGCCACGGGCCGCCGAAAAAGAAGTTGCCCCGTGTCACGCGTCGTCCCACCTAAGTAGTCGCAATGTCCCTCGCTCCTCGATCGTGAATACCGCATCGCGGCGTAATCTAGGGAACTCCTTATTACGGCGACGGGAAGGGAAGGTGGAGGGCGGGGACTAGAAGATAGTAAATGAAAATAAACTATTGCAACAGTTTGCTCCGCGGGATTACGCCGACGATAAGTGGTACGGCAGAAGGCTGTGGGTGGATGACAGATCAATAGCGGTGACATAGTTACCGAGTAAACCTGGCCCAGTTTTAACGCGACCTCATTCCATCGCATCTTCCTTCCTTCCTTCCTTCCATTCCTCGCCGCTTTCTTCCCTCGCGCGACCTCCGCGCCCCTAATTCCGAATTACCCGAACGCGAAATCTAATTTCCAGTCGCGACATTCCAACTGCAAGGCTGAGTCTCTTCCATCGAAAACGGTTGATCGATCGACAGGGAGGGTCGCGACGGCGATTGACGATGCATTGTTCAGTCGCGGGGCGAAAAAGCATAGTTATTAGTCGAAAACGCAGGCGAGATGTTCGATCGCCGCCTCGCTACGTGGAAAGAGGCTGACCTTTGAATCGTGACACGGTTAAAAGACCGCGATGCGGTAAGCGAGCCCTCCCCACTAGGGGGGAGAGAAGATTAATGCCTGCCCGCCGAAAGTGCTCCTCGGTACCCGTGTTGCAGAAATTTTGATTACAGCCGGGATCTATAGGCCAACTCCATCGATCGTTTCGCAACAGGCATCGATGGCCATCGGTGGCCACCGATCGCCCCCGATATGCCTGCAGAGCGCGCTTATTGTCATCGAGGCGGTGGATAGCGCCGCTCGCGCCAGTAACTCGTTTCCGAAGTCCCAACGTTTCGAGAACGACCGTATCTGGAAATAGGTCGGTCGCGGTGCCACGTGTTTCTACCTCCGCGCGACTATAGCTGTAGGTAAGCTTGATTATATATTTACATCGCCGTAGTTTTCTGTAACTTCTCGAAACTCGCGTCTACTTTCAGTATGTATACATATTTATTCCTCTGGTGAATAAGTTCGTGGCACATTAGCTAACACAGCTCGACTTTCTCCATCGAGCGGCGGTTGCCTCGTTAAGGCGAGACATCTTACTCGAACGCTTCCAGTCTACCGATGGTCAGGTACCATTGTCACGGCATGCGACCTTTTCGCGCCGACCTTCGTATCTCCTATGGATTCCGCGTTGCTGGCAGCCACTCACGTGAGAGTTATTTCTAAGACGGACATTTCTTCCTGCACCTCGGTCCGACGGAAGAGGCGAAGCCTTTCTTCTGGACAGGGCCGTGGCGGCGCGTAGACGCGGAATCGAAAGTCACAAGAAACGCCAGGAATAGAATAGTGCGGTGACGGGCTCGCGATCGCGGGCAGATTATCTTCGAGCGACGTAAATAAATCGATTCGCGACGCGATACACCGCGTAAACAGTGCACGGTAATCGAGCGGCTTATCGCGGAGCCATTGAGTGCGAATCATGCTCCATTCTCGCGCGTCGCCGAGGCGCGACGATCGAACGCCTCGGGACGACAGCGCGTGGTCCTTTCGCGCTGATAGGACGTGGCGCGGCGTGAAAATTATCATCGGCCAACGGTTCGTTCGGTCGCTCGTAACGCGCGCCGCTCACGGTTCCTAGCTTTCGTTTCGTAACCGGCGTCGGTCTCGTCCATGGGAGCCGCGAGACTATCCTCCGTCGCGGGAAACCTACGTGGATATCATTTCGGGAGAGGCGCGCCACATTTTTTCTATTACTTATAAAGTCTTAAATAAACACAATTGAAAGTATGCGTAAATGTAGTTTAATTGTTTATTTCAATCTCTTTAAGAAAATAGGACATTATGTCTATAAAATTTTTATTTTAATATTGCAATAAGCTTTTTAAAAAAAATTGAGAAAGCGCATCTGTCTCTAAGCCTGAAGGAGAGATGCACTTCAGACTCGGGAGAGATGCATTTATATATTTGTACCCTCTTCCCCGATACGTGGCACATGTTTCACGGAGCCATTTTAAGCACTCCAGGCAACGAATCCAATCCACTGTAGAACTGGTCGATTTGTAATCTTCTAAGCATTCATTATAATAGTCATCAGAGTTTTAATTACTTAGTCTTGATTTGACTTGTTCTTTGGTTTAATCTTTTTTATTGTTCCTTGTTTCTTACAAGTAGGGCTGTCATCCGTAAAATCACTAATCTAGGACAAAGAGCATTAAAACCCCGGATATTTGCACTTGAAACCCGGACAGTTTTAACTATTTCTTATATTAGGTACGATATCTCAAGACAAAAATTTCCGTAAATTATAGACTGTAACCGTAATCGAGAAATAAAGATAAAATATTTATGACTTTTTGAGCGAGCAGCATCGAAAAACCCGGATCACTACAGAAAATCCCCCTGATGCTCTAAAAAAGAGGGCAAATCCGGGGAAACCCGGACAGATGGCAGCGCTACTTACAAGAAAAGATACCGAACAAAAAAATTGCGTTGTAATTAGGAGGAAATCCCCTACATATTCACGAAGTTTCAGATTTTTTTAATTTTCGGGTTCGGGATCTTCCCTTGATAGTCTCTCCCTTAGTTGATGATTATCTTAGATTTTACTTTTTTGGTCTCGCTCTTCATAATTCTAAGCATTGCTGGCTGCAGTTCAGACTGTCTTTTTATGTTCTTCCGTAGTGCCTTTTCTACTTTTTCTTGTTTTACTTCCTGCAATAATTTTCTTTTATTTATATTTTCTAGACTAGTCAGTATTTGATCTATATCTTCTTAACAGTGTCTTTTTTTCTATGCAATAAGGTAAATGTACCAGTGCCCGGTCATGTGCCAGTACTTGAACAGTAATGCGAATTTTATTTATTTTTAAGCTTAATTTTTAATGTAATTAAAAACAAAAAATAGTATCATAATGCATAAGTATTTAGCAATATTAATTAAAATCATTATTATAGACAATTAAAAATCGTTAGATAGAAATAATTATTTTGTAACACACTTCGTTCACATAGCAGATTTCGAGAAATTTCTTAAGCTTCTGTCAAGACACTCCTGTCATTTACTAAGAAAATATTAACAGCATTTCTTATTTATGTATTATAATAATACATTATTATAATAATACATTATTATAATAGTAACTAGATTTAAATTTAGTTTAAGATGGTTAAATTTGCAAGAAAATTAATATTTTATTAAACAAGTCTAAGTTTATTTACTGGTACAAGAATTTCGTGAATGTAAGTAATTCAGATATCTGGACATGCATTTTTAGGTTGTCCGCTTATTGGGACATCTGCATGTTTTCGTATTTTCATTAATCAATACGTCTATTATAATACATAAATTTTTTTCAGTTTCCAATAATACAATATTACGTTATCTTCTACATGTCAACAACATTTTTTTATTTCATGATGGTTTTACAAATTAAATTAGGAGACAAACTTTGCCGCAATTCCTTAAGCCCCTTAAGCGTCCGGGTATTGGTACATTTACCTTACTCCTTAGAAACAGCATTTATACTCATTCCTTTGTTTCTTAGCTTTGAAATAGCTTCTTTCAGCTGTCTTTCCGCCCATGTTGGTGGAACCGCCGAGCCGTTGCTTTTCTTATACATACCTTCGGCATGTCCTGAAGAGGATTAATTGATGGTGCATCTCTCTTTCGATTTTGAGCAGAAAAAACCCAGTAGGCAAAAAAAATTGTTAAAACACGTTGTTATTCCGAGAGAAAAATCGACTGTCACTAATTAAACCAATAATAACAGTTAAAGCTACGCGATAACAAGATAATAAAAAATGTACTCACCGTTCACAGATATATTTCGTCCGAAATCCAAGGCAATGAAAAGTTTTTTCAGTTTTGATGCACTTAAACAACATGATCGATGTGTTTTGTTTAATGAGATTATGTTCATAGGCAAGAATACTACTTAGTATTATCAGTTCAATCAACGTTACCAATTGTTTAGTGCGCCCGGAATAGGAAGTGGTGCGTCTCTCCCGAAACGACCCTACACCTTCCTACAACTAGGCGCAACGAATGGCCCTCGCGATCCTCGATAGGTCCTCGTGTTTGCCTCGTTAAACGGCGCGTCGTCGGGCCTACCGATTATCGACTTATACAGTCGATAAGGGAGGACCGGCGGGAAGTGCGGCGGAGGGGCGCGTGTAACGTTGAAACGGTCTGCTGCACTGCGGCTGACCTTGAATGTTACTTATCTACCGATGGGAAATACTGCTCACGACGACGTACAGCCATTACGCGTTACTCTACCTGCCCTGAATAATTTCGCGACTTGTTGTTCCCCGCGTGCGCACCGCTCGCTACCTGAACCCGCGCATCGTCGGGCCCCGCGCGCAACTGTCGTACCCGTGGCTGCTATTTGCATAACCCAAGGGGTGGCTGATCGGCCGAGTGATCTTGGATTAATTTCCACGCAGACGGGGATCGAAATATCGTGGAATCAAGGAGAAAGTGGAGCAGCTAGAGGGGGACAGGGCTATGTTAATTGCAGGTACGATGCTCCCTTGCGTCTCCATATGGCTGGGTCTCTTGCGCGGGGAGAGGCGCGCATCCGTCTCCGCGCAGGTGTTCACGCGTGAAGCGTGTCGGCGCGACGCACCGCCGCTGCTTTATATATTAAATACCGTGTCGTCGTTCGCTCGGCGATGGGGAGAATAAAGCCCGATGTTTGCCGTGGCAAATGCTGCTAGTCTCGACAACACGCCCGACCTACTGCGGGGCACCGAGCATCGTCGAGCTTGCCATTGTCTGCGCGCGACAGTGTAAACATCTGGATGCTCGATGCCGAACTACTGTTCCGCCGGGCATGCGCGCGGCGGGGAGCGTTCAGGAAATATATCCATATATCGTAAAGATTCGCGAAGCAAACGTGTCGTTGTAAGGCTTCCACGGAAGCACGTGCACGTGCACGCTTCGTAGACGCAGGTTTCTATTTGTGAACCAAACACGCGAACGTGCTGTCTCGCGGGACGCCAAAGCGGATAATAAAATAATAACCGGGCGCTGGCTTAGGCCGCGTCGCGCGGTGCGACAGCGCGTCCTCGCGCGCCACTCTGCGCGCACGCGTGAGACCTGTAAAGCGTACAATTACGAAATAGATTTTAAGTCCCTACAAACATTTTAGCGGCGACTCGATCTTCTGCTCGCGCAGAGTCAATGCGAAACGCAGTCTGAAACGGAGCCAGGTAACCGCGGAAAGCGGCAGAGACGGATAAACATTTACAAGGGAACCTCACAGCTGCACCCTCGGGGATTTTAATGAAATTTTAGGGGATGAATCTGGAGGTCATCTAGATGACCTTCTGCAAAATATTTTATGCCAATGAGCATTGTTTATAAATAATCGATATCTGTCACATAAAAGCAGTTCACTTTAAGCTTATTTCAAGAAAATGAGTTGGTTGAGTGCGTGTAAATCCGCGCGTTCAAATCCTGTCGTCCTATTTTATTTATTTTCCTTTCTTTTAAATCTAATTTTGAATAATTAAATTTCATACAGCTTTGTTTCATAAATATTGTAATTTTCTAACATAAATTTTATATATAAACATGGTAAAAATACATAACTTTTTATACACGTACAAACATTCTGGTACATACTTGTATTCTCGTCTGGCCCGAGTGATCGCGTCTGGATTGGTCAGAACCAGCGTGTAACGCACGTCGACCAGGAGAGCGCACCAGCGCGAATCTACGCGGGTATCGGGCACATCGAATAATCAAGTGGCTCCCGCAGACGTAGCCTGCGTCTGGAAGTGTAGTGCGCGTGCAACGAGCACGCATCGCGCGGTTACGAACGGCCCAAGCCAAGGCAGACAGACAGAGGCGCCCTCGGTCCACGCGGAGCGAGCTTGTAACGCGCAGCAAGAGCGCTCCTCTCGCGGGGAGAAGTGTGTCAAGGGCAGAGAGCTAGCAGGGCACCGGTCCGTGACGAGCCGAAACGAAACGAGAGAGCTCGAGTTTTACCTGGCCGTGCCTACCTCCCTGGCTTCTCTGCGCCTCTCCTCCTCCCGCGGCTGAACTTCGCGCCGCCGAAATCGCTTTGTACCTTGTGAAATATCCCTTTCCACTTTGGCCCGCCGTCTCGCGACTCCACCTCGCCCCGGTGCTTCCACGAATTGCATTAAACTCATCGACGATCGAGCGAGCGAATCGGCCGGGGCCAGAGCGAAGGGGGCCACGAAACACTTGGGCGCAACTTTTCACGGAGATTTCTATCGTTAATCGATCAGCTTGGAGTATGAGAATTTCTCAGGATTAGACGCAGCGGGGGCAGAGCAAAGTAACGAGCAGATTTGCATTCTTCGTTCGGCTCGTATATAACATATACAAGCTTGTTTATTTTCTTAAGATATTTTTAGGTAGAGTATGTACCAAGTGCGCGTAAAATCTGGGCCAAATTCATGATCCCACCGCTGTGCACAACCCTCGCCAGTACAAACAGGGCGTTCAACTGGATCCACGCTGAGCGGTTAAAGGCTTTCGTTGTCTTCATCGATCAGATTTTCCCCAAAGTGGGGGTTTCGTTCTTAATCGATTCGATACGGGGCGCTTTCTTTGCGAACACGTGGCTCGAAGTACGCGAAACATTTCACGGAGCGATTCGGTGAGTGGGTGCTTGCGACACAGTCACGGCCCCTCTCTCTCCCTCTCTCTCTCTCTCTCTCTCTACGCCCATGTGAAAAATTCCCTTTGTTAATCGGTTCGGGAATGGAAAAAAATAAAACGGTGAAAGCGGTTCACAGTTCAACGCGTACCGGGCAGCAGCTTTGTCCAGTGTGAACATTAAAGTCAGATTGAATCGCTCAACCTCCAACCCCGGGTTGGAATTTGGATCAAGGAGGGCTCTGCTTACGGAGCGTGACGCCTTTATGGAGCTTACACACGGAACGAACTACGCCCGCGCGTACGCCTCTCGAGCAACTCGAGATACACCGCAGAGATACGCGCCTGCAAAGAGAGAAAAAGAGAGAGAGCAAGAGAGAGAGAGAGAGAGAGGGGGGTGGGCAGAGATATGGAAAGAGACGGAGGCTTGTTTAGCCCCGTTGATTAAGCCGAAAGCTCGTCGAACTTTTGGGGCGATCTCATGGAAAGCAGGATTCGACGATCAATAAGCTTCTCGTGGTTCGCTTTGAGCGCCGACACCCACGCCTCTTGCTCCATTGCGCGCACACACCGCCGCCCGTTCACAGCTCGGGCAAATGGGTTAACGAGAATGAAATTCGTAAATTCTGCCGTCACAACATAAAGCTGACGCAAAGGTGACACGGGTTGCGTGGACTTTATTAATCTTTTCCACCACGACTGACCTTTCCCTTTTCAACGTTGCTGAATAATTGCTGTGGCCACGCGTTAATGAAAATTTTCCTGCACGCAACTTTTCCGTCGCGGCTTCCCTCGGCCGGCACGCTAATTGCAGCGCGATAATAAGGACGCGCGAGAATCAGCTAACGCGCAGTTACACGGCAGCGTGTAACGCGTTACGTGCAGGAATTACATCAGTTATGGGTCAGTTGAGATAGGTGAGCCTGGCCGGATTAGCCTGTGCTGGATTTTTCTCGGACGGCGGTGCCCGCGCGAGGCCGTCTACATCGTCGACGGAGGGAGGACACACGCGCGTGGTTCGCGCATCGTCGCTGCCGCGCGCGTTCGCGCCCGCCGCGGAAAATGCGCGAAAGACACGGCCGGGCACCGGCGGCGAGGTGGAATCGCGTGGCACGATACTGGCGTGGAATCGGGACAGAGCTGATACGTGCGGCGATAGCCGGCCGCCGCTGTACAGGGGTTTTATGCTGTTCACCTTTTTGTCCTCTCTGGGAGCGGAGGGAGGAAGAGAAAAACGGACACAAAGGTAGCTAAGCGCACCGAAGCAAGACGCGTTGTCTTGGCTGCGCTGCGTGCCGCGTCAGTGCTCCCCGACCTCCCCGCACGCGCGAAAGCTCGTCCGTCTTGACGAGCCGCCTTTCTCCAAAACTCCATCCTTCCTTCGGCTCGTTCGGCGCGCGAAGATGCAACGGTACAACCGAAGGTTCGAGGCATTAGGAGCATCAAGGCTAGATTAGCGGAGACTTTAGTTCTTCCTACGCCTATAAGCCGCTAAAACATGCACTCAGGGAAAATTGATGCATTTGAAGTGCACTGCAGACTGTCCTGCATTCCTTCGATCGTTTGATCGGCGTTTCAAACGGAATCAAACCTGAACGCCGTGCTACCGAGAACGATACCCGAGTTTCCATGCCGCATTCCCCGACTATTAGATCAATCTGGGAAAATCTATTGTTCGTGGAAAGCCGCGTGGAAAATGAAGAAGTGGAAGATCGCCGATGAGATGGCTAGATGTAATCCGAACGGCGTTGCAACAGCCCGCGGAGGATTCAGAGAAAACTGGAGGACGACCGTTAAGAATAGCGCCGATAGTTTGGAGGCTTTAGTCGGATCAAAACACGCGAGATGTATGACGCCGAGATCCAGAGGGAGGAATTAACAGTTCTATTCCTTCCTCCTTTCTGATCGCTTCGTTTGATCACTCTCGTGGCCGACGCGAACGTGCGACGTCCAAGATGGAGCATTTACGCGCGAGCGTACCGTCGTCCTTTCTTTTCATTCCGCTTGAAAAGGGAAGCTCTTTGAGCACGCTGGAATTAGGACAGCGCGGACCATAACCTGCGGGGGTTTTATGCCGGCAAGCTTCTTTTTTCTCCTTCTCCTTGCGACGCATACGCTACCGTGGATGGGTGCAACGGAGCGAGACGCGTTACTCCGGCAAACTCTCGGCGTACGTGTGCTCGTTGTGCGTGCTCACAGAACAGGAAGGCGAAAAACGAGGGAAAAGGAACGGGGGAATTTGTATCCCGTGTTTAATATTCTTCTATTTCGAGGGCAACCGAGGATCGAGTCTTCCTCGACACCCGTCGCAGTATCTACTACCACCCACGCTTCCAACAGCTTTGAATTTAGAATAATACCCTCGAAACAGCTCGCTCTTCGTTCCCCTCTTCAGCCCCCGTCGCTAACTGTCCACTCCACCTAGATGTTAGGCCCCGAAGGGTTCGCAAGGACGTTTCGTAACCCGGAAAAGAAGTGCTAGCGGAGCCGGCGCGCGGGTCAAGCTACGTCTTTTCGAGCATATATCCGCGGCGGTAATGCGGCGTTTAAGGCTACCTGTTATTCCGTGGTGTGTCAGCCTATTTATATCGGCCTAGATTCCGCTTTTACATCGCAAGCCACAGGTACGCGCCCCGAGGAGCGCCGGAGATTCTCACGATATGGAACGCCGATAAATTTATGGCCGCGATTAATATTTGCGAAATCGTCTCGCCCTCGCGTTTCGTACGCGTGCCCGACCCCCGCGCGACGCTGTCTCGCGTCTGACCGAGTTGCAGCGCCGTCTTTTCACTCCACTTTGCGCGGCAGCCACGAAACGATCGGCTCGATTTATGTTTCTTTTTTCCCCCCTTTTTTTTATCCCCGATCGTTTCTTCACGGCCCGCGAAACCGCCTCGTAACACATCCCGCCGGGGGAGTTCGTTATCGGGGAAACTGTCAAGGTTTTAGAAATCTTCGATTCACGGAACGGCCGCGAGGAGAGGCGTTCTTCGAGCGGTTGCCGCTCGGGGGACAATTGGAAGCTTAAGCTTTAGCTTGAGTCGATTTCAGCTGGTTCGACAACCCCCGCGTGCTTCCTCGTAGGCTATCGCGATCGGTAATGAGCTTCCTCTGACCCCGCTCTTTTATTTCTATACTCTCCCCCCTGAAAGAGGGCGACGAAATTACGTCCAAGGTGGATTCTAGGAGTTATTTTCGGTGGACGGTTCCCTCGATCGCGGGAGCGTACCCGCCTCCGTAGGCGCGATCGCAATCTTCATTTAGAACTAGACTGTGATTTTCTAATATTGATTCGCCGGTCTCGGGTGGGTACGCAAGAGCGGCGCGATGCAAGCGATACCCAGCGACACCTTGCATGTTCGTAAAATGTTATATTTTTCCACGCCGTCATCATCCTTCGCGCATGGCCTACTTGGCTTCGCGTAAAAAGGGCTCGGCTCTAAATCGGGAGCAAGTTTACGCTGCCCATCTCTCGCTCTAACTTTATCGACCATCCACCAATAATGATGCCCGCGCCCGAAACGAACCGCTCCGAATTCGCACGGCGCCGCTCGATCGGCCGAGATGAAAGATGCACTTCCCGCGCGAACACCTCTGTCCGTTCCTCCCAACGGCGGCCCGTGCACGCCTGCCAGGCTGGCGCGAAACATGGCTTGTCTCGGCGGGCTTCGGACTTCGATTCCTTCCTCGATCCCGATTGGCGGAGCGCGGAGCGACGAGGGACGAGGTGGGGGTAACCGGGCCCAGTGGTGGGGAGCGCTACTCGGCTGACCTTGAACGACCAATTCCCTTTGCCGCGACTATAGGCTTTCATATATCGCATACGTCAAAGGAGCGCGCGAACCGTGAACCATAACATTCGATAAATGCCTGTATTTATGAAACACGCTGCATTTCCGAAACCGTATTTTCCAATTATCGTTCCGTTTCCTTTCCTCCCCAGATAGGGTAAACTCGGGTAAGTCCGTGATAGTTTTAGAATTTGTCTGTCAACTGCTAATATTCGGAGGTTCTGAAAGTGAGTCTAGGATATAATGACAGGTCAGACATCGTACAAACAAATAATAGGTTAACAGAAATTTACTGTGTATATTTAATTGAAAATATACAAAATTAAGTTTTCACGACATACCCTGGTTACTCCGTGATAGCTCTGGTAACTCCGTGATAGTATCGCTCGCCCGATACGTGTTCACCAGCTATTTGTTTATGTAATTTTATATAATTTTGTATTAATTTACATTATTTTACATTATTTTACATTATTTTATATTATTGTTATTTTGTGTATAATCAATCGTTTCACGATCGTTAGACGTCTGAGACGTAGGGAAACATTGTTTCTGGTATTGACCGCCAGAATTTCTCAAACAGCGCAATCAGAAACGCACGCTGAGGCACACGAAAAATAAGAATTTATTTATTTTCATAAGCAAAAATAGCACTGATGCCTTATTTTATGATAATTACAAGAGTAAGTTTTGTTAAAGTGTCACCTTACCATCACTTACCTGCTGTTAAAAAAAAAAGATTTTAAGATTGTTTTTTCCTGTGTTTAAACAGGATGGCGTTTCAAGCTTATTGCTTATATTACCTGCCATTTTTATTTTCTATTTATCTTTTAAAGCACATAATACATAAACAAGCGACCGTCCACAATTAGCAAGTAAAATTTTCTCAAATAACACGTTGTTAGAACAAAAACGCTCTCAATTCATCACACCAACTTCAATTGACTGATTCTGTTTACCGCAACTTAAGGGGTCATTCCTGTAATCACGCCGTAAAATTCGGCAACATTCAGGTTTTTCTTCTCAGTGAATACAATGAATAACAATGTCAAACTTTTTTTTTCATTTATTAATCAACTTATAATGTATACGGAACAATTTTTTTAATACACTTTTAATTGTGTTTTTTCAATGTTATCTGGAATTAAAAATCGCGCCTTTGAAAAGAGGGTGGGAGTGATTTCAACTCACAGACTTATCTGAAAGAAAAGAACCAAACTGATTCTTAATCATCATGACTACCGCTTTCGCAGGTGTCAGAATTACCCACATAAGTCAAAATTTAACAAAATTGCGCGCATTCAAACTTCAAGTCTCGAAATTTTCCATTCTTACTTGAAGTTTGAATGCGCGCAATTTTGTTAAATTTTAACTTACGTGACTAATTGTGGCACTTGCAATAGCGGTACTCATAATGATTAAGTTCAGGTTTTGAGTTTAGGTTTTTTCTTTCAGATGAGTCTGTGAGTTCAAATCACTGCCGCCGTCTTTTCAAAGGCGCAATTTTTACCTCCAGATAACATTGAGAAAACATAATTAAAAGTGTATTTAAAAAATTGTTCCGTCTACATTTTAAGTAGCTTCATAAATTAAAAAGAAAAGTTTGACATTGTTATTCATTGTGTTCACTGCGAAAAAACTGAATATTGCAGAATTTAACAGCGTGATTACAGAAATGACCCTTTAAAATAGAAGATCAACGCTATTATTTTTTTTTTTATAACTAATTTGGGCCTGGCAACTTCGAGTTACAGACAAATGAAAAAGTATCACGGAGTAACCACTATCACGGACTAAGCCGAGTTTACTCTCCATAACCGTCGGTATCCTATAACGGTGATACACGTGATAGAAGAGTGTCTTTTCTCAGCGCGGTGCTTTCCGCGTGATGAATGGCGCAGAAAATAGGAAGCGGACCCTATCGCCGGCGAGAGGGGTCGCGAGAGCATATTCGTGGGGCGCGCGGTGGATGCACCGAGACTAAATTTACCCGTCAGCCCGCTAATATCGCGGACAGAGACGCGGTTTTTTTTTTGCGTGCCGGCTTAGTCAGTCTGGGGGCCTGAACGTGAAGTGCAGCGTGCAGCCAGGCGTGCGGCGCGGGGGCTTTCGTGCGTGGAATAGGCTCAAGGCTGCACCGGTGCAACGCCGAGCGGCTAACTACTCGCCGCGTGCTGCCTACTGCTCTCGCTGCCGGTCTCTCGGGTCTGCTACCTGCTCCCCCGATCGGTGATCGATCAATCGAACCCGATAGGATCGAGAGCTCGCTGCAAAGAAGCGCTGACGTAGAACGATGAGTATCCGCCCGAGGAGCGCAGGATCTCCCGGCGTAGCGGATCGCGTCCCATCCGATGGACGCGCGCGGACGAGCCTCTCATTGTCAGTTCAAGTCACGTTCGCAGTAGACGAAAACAATTGTCCTTTTCCTCCGCTCGATGACTACGCGCTTTCCGCCCTCCCCCCGATTTTTCTACGTCTCTATTTACGTCGATTATGTAATATCGCGCGATAAGAGCGTGTTTTCGAATTCACGGTTCGTACCTTCGAAGTCGCGTGATGGAAACGGCAATCTTGGGCGACGGCGAACGTATCGCCGCGAGGATGCGAGATTATCATGCTCTTATCTGATCGATATCGACGGCGGCGGTATTTTGTTCGATCCGAGCGAACGGATATCTATGATTTTTCGCTCGCTGATTCACCCTCCGCCGAGCCGGAGCGTGTGTCATCCGCGGATTTTAGTTGTGCAATGGGGGGATGTTGATCGGCGAATGTAACGCATGTGTATAGGATGATGGAATGGAAGAACTGAAGTAGTTGAGGACACGTAGTGTATGAAGCCTATACCACATCTCGTGAATATTCTTGCAATTCTAATTATAATTATAATGATAATCATAATTTAGAGTGCGATTTAGCTCCTCTGCCGCTCTGGGCAGAAATGATTTTTCCCGCCCTTTATATTTAATTACAAATAAAATATCATTTTTAACAGTGAGTGAAATTTTTTAGGAGGTTTACTTGTTGAATAATAAAAACCTTTTGTTTTATAAAAAATGTAATATTCATAAATTACGAATTGACTAATTTAAAAGAAATCTGAATTGAAAAGGAACTACGCATATTTCTCCCTCATACTGTTTCCATTTCTTTGCTCGTCTATTTTCATAAATACTATACACTCTGAGTTCGTTCGACCCCTTTGTTAGATCACGCCGCAGAAGCCTAGCGTGCATCTCGAAGCAGAAGCGAGCGGCTCCCATTAAATGTACCGTTCCTCTGTGTTCCAGTCGTAAAATCGCGGTTGCGATGTAAAAATCGCTAACCCTGCCCGCCCGAAGGCTGCGCGAAAGCGGCCCTCCCCTTTCGTCCGTTGAGTATTATAATTTCACTGCTCGTCGGGGGAACTCGCATGGGAGTGCAAGTGCGTAATGCACTTCTTACCATTCGACGTGCATTAATTGGACGGTAAGACCCGAGCGTGTTCCCTGCGCGAGCGGAATTCCAGTCTAGTAACCATACAGTTGCTGGTTCCGAGCTTTAAAAACGTTTCCCAGCGCTGTAATACGCGATCATCGACTCCGCCGACGAAATGAGAACGAAACCGGCCTGCCCGCGGAGAGAGAGAGCATTGTCCACCGCCTTTCTTTCTTTCGAAACACCGCGACCGGCAAAACGAGACTTCTCCTATTTCCGTCTGGCCCGTTTCGAGGAAAGGAAGGGCCGCCCGCCATAACCCTGCGCGCGCATTAAATTAATTCCCCCCAATCGTCATGGGATCTCATGCTTTCCCTCCAGAGCCACCCGACTCATCGCACGGACGCGATATTTATAGCGGCCCCGCCAATTTTCTCGGAATACCTGCCGATCGACGTTTCACCGTTGAAACCTTCTCTCGGAACCTGCCTCTCGACTTTGGGAGCATCGCTATATACACGCGTAACTATTCAGCTGACCCAATGGTAGGGACACCTGTATTATAAGACGCTTCAAAGTACTACCGCTCTCGAAACAAAATAACAAACATATCCCAAACATAGCCTGTCATCAACTAACCCCCATTGTCACCTCGGCACGTAAAAAGGAAGCATGCGCATCTCGCGACAGAAATCGTCGCGCCACGGGACTCAGTGTCGGCGGGAGAGAGGTAAACGAAAACATACAACGAGGGATAAAAGTCTCGAAGAAGGGGGGAATAGGGGGGAGGAATTGAGAGAAGAGAGCCAACGATGTAATCCAGAGGGAGAACAGTAGCTGGCGACGAAGCGAGCCGTGGTTCGAGTGGGGGCAAGGGTGAGCGACGACGAAGCGGTGGTGACGGCGTCGGTGACGGCGCGGCGTCGGCGACGACGGTGTTGCGCGGAGTGGCGGGCGGGGGGAGAAGCCTGGTAGTCCCGCGAGCAGAAGCGGCCGCGGCGCGCCACTCGGAAGGGTGGAGAGTAGGGGGAGGGCGGCGGTGTGGAAGAAGGGATGCGGCGTGGGGGCGGGGGAGGGACGCGGAGTGCGGTCAAGTGTACTGGGTAACTAGGTCAATGAGAGAGCCGAGAGAGCGACGTTGTTGCGGGAGCACGAGCGCGCCACCGCGAGGGTTCTCTCCTGCCCTCCCTCCCGCGCCTCCTCTCTTGTCTCTCTATCTGTCTCCGCGCTCGCCGTCGTTCGACGTGGCTCGATCCGGTATGCCGCCTATTCGCTACACGCATTTCTATGCGCGCTCGTCTTCGCTGCGTCCATTATTCTGCCGTTGCGCGTTGATTCACTCAAACGCCACCGCGCACAGCCGATCGCGGGGGGTGGCCAGTATGTACTCTCGCGACTAAGAAGCACCAACTTCCTCTTTATTACTCCCCCGTTGTTTGTTTTCCTCTCGAGTCGACCCTCAAGAACAGACAGCGTTTAGACGATAAGTGCATACGTCTATGCGTCTATGGGGACGTTTTTGGGGAAATGTGGCTGGGTTCTAAATTCTTCTTTCTTTGTAGAATTTTTGGTAGGAGGATGCGGTTCGTTACACTTGGGGAGGGTGTATAGAGTGTATCAAATAGCTGGAAAATAAAAGAAGGAGGATGGTATTATTCAGTCCTGGAAGAAACTCGGCAATCGAAGTCTAAAGGTGCGAATCCACGATGAGATTTTACACGAGACAAAAATCCCAGCAACAACTAAATGGAAATAATGGAAATAGCCGCAAGAGATGAGGTTTTTTAATTTCATGAAACTAATGGCAGAATAATTAAAAAAGTAATAAAATAATGAAATAATTGTCTCGTGAGATTTAAGTCTCGTGTTTCATCATGGATTTGGACGTTAAGAAACTTTGAACACTGGTCCTCTGATCCACGACGAAATTAATTATTTTTTACAGTACAAAGTCTCGGCCACCAGTTTTGATGCGTCCTGTACGCAGAAGCTTGCTTTACGTAACCCGCGTAGTATTGTTAGCAATGTAACTTCTTCGATTTTTATTGGCATACAGTGCCTTCCAAATTGAAGCAGTCTTGGATATTGAATTCGTTGAGTTGTTATGCTCGCTAAAGCATGTCGACGAGACAGATCGATAGCGCAGTTCGACGTTTCCGCTCGAGCCGTTTGCTCGGCTGAGAACGTAACGAAAAGATGTGCGCGCACGCGTCACTGTACCCGTGGGCACACTTTTAACACACATCGATACCGGTAGTACAAGGTGGTCCAAGTGCATCGGGTAAATGGGTCAAGCGAATTAATTCTGGTTGGCGAGCTGCACTTTGTGTCTCGGTGCATGACGAAAACGTCGCACGCGTGCCGTGCTGGTAAAAACTTTGGGGGAAACGCAGAATTAGGAACGACCGTGTAACAATTACAATCTTGCGAAATATCAACTACTGTTCGACGCTCTTTTTCCTTTTCTCACAACGCACAGTAATTGGAATATTCTCTTCCTTTTCCCCTCGGAAGTTGAACGTTTCAGATTCACCAGAAATATTAAGTTGAAATGTTATTACTCCAGTTATTCGAATACCCTAATTTCGAACAGAATACCTACTCGATAATTAAGAAATCAAATTTTGCGATCTCGTCGCAAAACTCGAATTATTTCAAGTTGATACAATTGTTCGAGTAGGTTAAAATTTTTAAAATATCCGAGCACACAGCTTATGCAGTTTGAACGACTCGAAGTATACTCGAATAGCTCTGCTGAAAATAAACAGGTGTCCGTGAGCTTCTTTGCTGACAGTCTCGATTGTTTTTACCATCCCCTCCCGGAAACGTGACAACTCACCCGATTCCTACTCGCGATTGTTCTCTTATCGTCTAGACTCTAGGATAACGATCCCGCTCGCTCGAGCGACGGGGGTCATCCATGGTAGCTATGCCCAACCCTTTCACGTGTACGCGAATTTCCGAATTGCTCTCGTAACGATCGATTATCATAACATCGTGGATAATGACCCGGCTGCTGTGCCGCGACGCGCTTTGTAATTGCAGCGGTAATTTACGGCGTCTGAGCGCGCGATATGAATATTAAATGAGTTTAATGCGGGGAAATATGTGTATAATGTATCGGTGTGTATTCTAATGAGGCATTCAATATGTGGGACGTGAGATAATATTTAAATTTCGTTAAAACGCATTCGACTTAACGCTTTTTAAATTCCCGTTTCCCCTGTCAGCCGCTAAATAAGCTATCACACTGACGCGCGCTTCGTATCGCCCAACTTCTTCGATACCAACCTCAAAATGGACGACCATTCGCTACAATCGCTCTACCGCTCGCTCAGATATCTAACATTTTATAATCTCCAATTAATGTCGAATCGCGTATTTCGATTTTCCTATGAAACTCTCAAGGAAATAATCTAAATAATAATGTTTTTAAATTAAAGGATTTACAAAATTCAATAAAAACTAAAAAATAATTATTTTCTTGTGCTACAATTTCGATGGTGTTTTCTCACTTTAAATAAAATCGTGGCGCTGTATTTAATATTCTGTTATGCAATATCTCGCGCCTCGATTTTATTTAAAGTGAGAAAAGACCATCGAAATTGTAATATAAGAAAATAATTATTTTTTAGTTTTTAGTGCGTTTTATAAATCGTTTTACTTAAAAAGTTTTTTTTTATATATTTTACTTTTATTTTTTAGTGTCCAAGTTTTATTTGTGGTTATAGACTGATTTCAAGTCGTTTGGATTTGTGGTTATGGGTTATATTTATTGATGACTGAGTAATTTTTTAAACCCTTCGGTTTTTACGCCAGCGTTTTTATTTTTTTTTATATATTTTTTTCTTCCCATTTTTTACTTTTTTTTATGAAAAAAATTGTATTGTCATCACACCTACGCACGCCACAAAGTTTCAAGACAATTGGATTGGTGGAAGTGAGTGAAAATTGAGTTGCCCGATTTGATTCATAAACATACAGAGGATCGATGCTAATATAAATCGTTTAAAAACCGTAAACTGGGGGATCATTGGCATGATTTTGAAACATTTGCTATATAATGTAAAAATTAACATTTTAGTTAAGTATCCTATCATAAAATTGTATCTTTTGTGAATGTACTACAATTGTCAAAATGCATAGAATTTTTATCCTTTCCCTTCTATAGTACATGTTAATTATCATCAGAGTACCTATAACTCATATAAATAACACTAACCAGTTAAAGTTTTACCAATCTGAATTTACAATAACACTTAAATTTGTTTCCTTTCACATTCAATACAGTCTCTTTTATATATATATATTTTTAATTAACACTTTTAAATTCGTTTAGGTATTCTATCATAACATTGCATCTTTTGTGAATGTACTACTACCAATATAAAAATGCATAAATCTTTTCCTTCTGTAATCCATGTTAAGTAGCTGCCAATGTTACCCCGTACTGCCAACGTTCCCCCAATTTACCGATTCTGTTCGACTATCATTCTAAATTTACGAGCAAGTGCAAAAACAGAGATCCAAAATTCTTGGAGAAGTCGACTGAAGGGTAAGCCAAGGGGGTGGATCGATAGAAGTAGTGCCCAGTAGTCTCGTGCACGTTTACACGCAATCTTGCCTCCGATACCTTCCCCGAGCCGGGGGGTTCCTTCGCCGACAGGAGGACACGCGTGCAAGCGTGCAAGCGTGCAAGCGTGCGCGCCTATCGGATTAGACGGGAGCGTGAAGCGTGTGGGTGGCCGCTTGCACGTGGCCACGAGGAGAGCTTAGAATGATGTGTGCCCGGTCTCTAAGTACACATATAAAATTGTAGTGGGACGGTGGCACGCATGCGGATCTACGAGCGTTAGTAACGCGGTGCCAGCCAGGAATCAGGTCACTCGTATCAAACTGACCTACATACCGCTATCGCCCGTATTATCGCCTTTGATAAAGCGCTTATTAAACGTACAATTATGCCGGGGAAAGATTCAAGGCGTCGTTGATCTTCCTCTCCCTCGTTAGGCCGGCTCGCGCGCAGATACGTTCGATTTATCTCGCGGCGCGCTTTCTTCGCCGAGGAGGATCGCTCGAGAGAGGGACCGGATCGTTCGGCCCGCTCTATCCGCCGGTTACGTGTCCCTCGATCGATAGCAACGTCCACGGCGCTGTTAATAATAAGCCGGTGCAAAAATGCCGCCCCAGCGGGCTAAAAATAACGAGCAACAACAACACGGCTGACCTCACGGCTGACCACCGTCATTCCTCGACGCTTCGAACTCCTCAACTTGACCCGGATATCAAAATTATTCCAGCCCGTGGATCGCAACCCCCTACCGCGGGCGATCTTTCAATCGCCCCGGGATTCGGGAATTCCGGCGAACGCTTCTAACTTTATCTCGCGTCTGTGTGTATACGTGTGCATCCATTGATATCTAACGCAGATAGGGGGCCGGATAACCGTAACGCGTGTATTTATCCGTATCTCCGTTTGAGCGCGCCGTCATTACAAAATCGATTACACGGAAGCCACACGCGACTCCGGCCGCCGTTACTACCATTATCGTATTCGAACACCTCGCCGATGAATCTATCCTTTATCTGTGCCTATGAATTACAATATTCCGTGCCCGTATGTCTGTCCACCGCGTGTCGACACCTCGAGGAAACCCATTGCGCCACGTTCGTGCAGAGCCGAGTACACGTCGCGTATACTCGTGGACATTTAAAGTTTAAAGCAACAATCTGCCCCAACTATCGACCAATTGTATCATACCGAGCGAGGGAAACCATTATCAATGCCACGACCGCGTGTAAGGTAAATGGCCCAGTGGTGAAACAGTTAAGGAAGCAGTTGAGATAATTGCAATTTCTTTTATATTTAAATAGTATAAAATTATAACTAAGTATAATTACTCGAAAGTGTAAAAATTCTAGTTTCAGATAACGTAACAAGAATCTACATTAGTTAAAGGAAAAGTTTCAAATTAATTAAAACATGAAACTGTTCATATGGCCCAGTAATTAAATGAAATTCATAGCGTGTCCCAGTCATTAATTATCAGTGTCCCAATTATTGAATATATATTTAATTGAACTATTTCTATCAGTTAATGAAAAGAAATTAATACGGTAATATTTTGGGGTAATAAAAACATTTTATTTATAATACATTTGTGTTAAATCTTCGACATGACTTTATGTCTGAAAATGATTAAAAGTATGTTATAAAATTTTAGGTTATGCTAATATTATTACGAGTTTAAGATTAATTATCCTAATAATTCTTAAACAGTATTATATTTTTGTCTAGTTATTATTAACGCAAATATATAGGATACAAAACAATACTTCGATACAATAAATGTTAATAATTTTAAAACTTCACTGAATACTAACGTCTGTACCAGTGTTTATATAACCATTAAATACGTGTTTAATAACTGGTCCCTGTACATGTTATCGTGTACTATTGGATAAACCCAACAATTTCAATATTAAAAACAAAAAATTATTAAGAGATCCAATTAATTTTCAATTCTTCGATATATAATAAATCCACAACAACTGTACTATTTAAAAAATGATAAAATAATAATTAATTACAACCTTAACAAAAATATTCTCTCGCTTGCTTGAGCCCATTAGGTGAGAAGCGAGATTGAAACTGTTGAAGCTTTACTGTACAATAATATTTTTGCATGATATAACTATTCAGTTATATAAGCTTATAATTGTATCTATGTAAAGCTAATACATTTTGCAATTATATTTCGAATAGTTCAAACGTTGCAAATTAGTAAAACTGTTATTATTAATAAGATTTCTTCTCGATTTTTAATTTTTGGGCCATGTTTAAGTCATGGGACATTTACCTTATCTACTACTGTTTCGTGCGAGCGAGCCTGCCGTCGTCGGTGCCCCGCGACCACGTGTCGAGAGCAGCGACAAGGACGACTATTCGCGGGGGTTCTATTTTATTCGCGAAATAGAAATCCCGCGGGATGGCGAAGAGGGCGTTGGACGAAGCTGATCGAGAGAGGAAGAGGGAAACTGTGCCGATCGCGGGGCGATATTACGTAGGCGAGACCGCCAACGAAAGTGAGAGCGGGAGATCTCGGGATGAAGGCGTTGGAACGGGGAGAGTGTGCCAGCGATAGAGGGAGAGACAGCTAGGTAGAGAGAGTAGGCTTCCACCGCCTCTCGCGGGCGAGTTAAGCCGACGGTGGAACGTTTATGTCTCTCTCTCGTAACCGCTTAACGTAACAGCCGTAACTAGTACCATTGCCAACGAAAGCTGCCGTGGAAAGTAAAAGCGGATGAGCCACTTTTCGCGCGTGACGACGAGCCCGTGGCTGGCCTAACGGCGGGACAAAGAGCGGCCACGAGGAGAACGGATACCCCCCACCGCCTCCCCCCTGCCCCGCCGTTCCCCTCTCCCATCGGCTGCTGGCCTGGCTGTCGACAACACCGTGGACGAGGAAAGAGGAGGAAAGAACTTTCGCCCATTCATCGTGACTGGCGCTCGCGCTCGCCGGCTCTTGAACCGACTCGCTCGAGATCGCTATTGCGCCTAATGCACCGTCTTACACGCGATATAAATACGTGCTAGGTGCAGACACGAGGTGCATCTAGCCGTGCCCGGTGCCCGCGGAATTGGCACGTGCGGGCACGCGTTTACGTGCGCGCGCCTTACCGACGAGCACGCGTCACTTCTCGCTGGCGAATACCTCCGCGTCGGGTTCTCGGGGCCGCGAGCGCATCCCCGCTGCACGCTTCTCGCGTTTTGGATTTACTTTCAGTAACTTTCTGTTCTTCTTTTATTTATTTTTCGAGGCCATTTGTTGGGCACTGCTATCTATATAAGCTTCTAAAGCGCGTTGGCGATTTGAACGCAGATATAGCTGGTTCTTTAGTTAGAAGGGGTTGACACTCACGCCTATAGTTCACGGCGTGACTCATTCGAAAAGCTCGATTCCATTTCTGGCGTTCTCCTCTGCAGCTTCGACCAGACGAAACTGGGAGTGTTGTGCGACCCGGTGTCGTATTAATGAGCTTGAGTTAATTATAATACCTTTAAGGTAAATGTCCCCGTTAGCCAGTTAGCTCTTTGCCGATCGATCCCTCTTCACAGACGATTCCGTTTGGTGGTTTGCAGGTTAAAGAAACCAACAGCATATCCACTATTAAGCATTACTGCCTTATCGCGGAAGGCTTTTACTCGCTCGAATATCACCGATCTACCGCGGATACGTGAAATTCCAGACCGAGATACTGTACTCGTGCGCGTCTAGCTTGCCTCGCTCCGTCTGGCATGGTCAGAATTACTTCTCGGGGAAATTGCTGGTCATTACAGTCACCGATCATTATTATTGGCCTTACCATTCGAAGACCTGGTCTCTCGCGTACCCGATTCGCATTTCAACCTTGAGCGTTATCCTGTTCGAGCCGCTGCTCCCGCGGGAGGTCGGCGGGGCTGGAGGATGGGTGGTTTTTAAACGCGATCATCGCCGTTTCCCCGCGAGATGACGATTCGCCTCTCTTACCTTGTGTCCCTTCCCTTACCCTTCCCCGTGCGCCATCCCACCCCGCCCCACTCTTCGCACGCTGTAGCAGCGCTCGTTCCACGTGGATCGCAAATTTTTAATCATCCCCCCTACACCCCCCTACACGCTAGCGCGATTTTTCGGTCAAGGTCGACGGCGTCCTTGGCTTTTCTTAATCGTGATCGCTGATAAAAAAAGAACAGGCTGGGTTGCACACCTCAAGGCGCACAATCAATGCCCGATACAGCGGACAGATACATAAATTGCGTGCATGTAACGCACACCAAACTTGCATGGACTAAATACATAAATATGATTCGCTTGTTACGGGAGCATAATAAACGGCAATGAATACCTTTATCGCGCGAACTTTCACATTTCATGAAGTCCTCGTGCAGCGAGACAATCCCGTCTCTCTGTCTCCCTCTCCGTGTCGCGCTGTCGCGTGCGACTATCGCGGGGCACTCTTGCTTTTAATTGCAGGCAGGGGAGGGAAATGAGTGATAAGCCGAGTCGGCGAGATTCTTGGCTAGTTGAAGTCGATGTAGTTCATCGACGGGGCAGCGGGGTGAGAAATCTGCAATGGATCAACGTTGTCAATCCTCCGCTGAAATTTATCCCGCGCGTGCGATTCGAAATAGGCTGGATTCCTTCCCACTCCGTTCATCGTCGTATCGAAAGCAGGGATTGAAAACTGTTTAAATACCGATTTCGGTTCTCCAAACGGTTATGAAGAAGCTTTATTCTGAATCACTGTTATGAAGAACCGAAATTTCTAACTATTATCTGGTTTGGTTACGGTTTCTATTCCTCTCTTCATATCTCTTGCATAACCGTTATTTTTTCGGTTATACATATATCGGTTCCGAAACGGTTCTAGAATCAATTCTTGTATCGACTTTTCCCTAATTGATATCATTAATTATTGTAGCTGCAGACTGTACCTATAAGGGAGAGTGGGGTAATTGCGAATTGTTTATTATTTACATACTTAAACTATTCATCTATAAAGTACTATGACGAATTTTTGAAAAATTATAATAAAAATCAACATTATAGTGAAAAAGCAAAACCCTTGGGGTTCGTGATTACTCGACTGCCGTGGGGTAATCACGAACAGAGTGCTAAATATCGCAGAAGCCGTACAGAAAGCGTGACTTCAATGGTCAACCCATAAAAAATATTGCTACAACCTATAACTAATGTATTTTTCAAATTCCTCTTCTTGTGCGTTAGAGAAAAATTGCAATTGGTCGGAATATCGAAAAAAATAGTAAAGGTCGTTTTTTAAACTTTTTTTTCTGAGCCTGTAATGAAAATTTAAAAATCTCTTTTGTAGATTTAAGTAAGTTTTATACATGCTGAAAGTTTCATCAAAATCGGTTAACGTTGCTAATCTCGAAGGTTCGAGATTACCCCATCCGAGTTGTTCGTCAATACCCCACGACATCAAAAAATAAAAAAGAATTTATTTCAGAGGTTAGAATCATGATTCAAGTAACGCCTTGGTCACAAAATGTTAGTAAAAATGTGCTTTATTTCAACTTAAAAAAAAAAATTGTATCATTAATTAACAGTCATTACATGCAATTGAAAACGGACAAAATATTACTTGAAACATGATGAAAATAATAAATTGTGTTTATCTTGAATAACATGAGCGTTCTGTATTTATTACTTTCTGCCTGGCATTGGATACGACCTAAACTATTAGCTAGTGGAGAGGGAACACCGTTTTTATTTATTAAAACATGGTAACATCGCATTTGCGATTACCCCGCTTTCGTGTTTACCCCACTCTCCCTTATGTGCATATTTTTTACAAAATCCTTATAGGAAAAGGAGAAACATTTATACATATCATTGATTTCTAATAAAGCGTTGAAATAAATAAATTAGCTACATATTTTTTACATTCAGACAGACTATATTATTCAGAATAGGAAGTTAAAAGTTTCTCCTGTTTCTGTAAAGATTTTGTAAAAAATATGCACATATAGAGTAATCTGCAGCTACAATAATTAATGATGTCAATTAGGGAAAAGTCGATATAAGAATTGATCCTAGAACCGTTTCGGAACCGATTAGAACCTAAAAAATTACTGTTATGAAACCGATATGAGGAGGGAAATAGGAACCGTAACCGAAACAGATAATAGTTGGAAATTTCGGTTCTTTATAACAGTTATTTGGAATAAAGTTTCCCCATAACCGTTTGAATCAGAACCTTTATATAACAGTTTTAAATAATTATTTTCGGAACTGTTTCAAGCCCTGATCGAAAGTATTTAAGGGGACATTGTACCTCTTTCGCCCGAAAATGAAGTATTCTTTATGAATATTTTTCTATTTGAAATTGGAAAGCTAGATTGATGGAGTTTGTTGCAAATGAAAGATCACTGTTTGAAAGTATTAAAAGAATTTTTATTTAAAAAAAAGCACCATCCCTCCCCTCGCTATAGTCGCTGAAAGTTGGTCCCTCGCGGAATGAGTAGAATTGCGGTGCTATAAATTTCGCCTTCTGTGCTTATCTGAAACAAAAATAAATCAAGACATTAAAATTTATTACATTCTGTGGTCGTTGACCGAGCAGATTTTTAAATTTGGTATTTTAAATAAAATGGTGGACTGTTAAACCTACAGTTTCAGTGTCGAAAATCGATACTTACAGTTTGACAGTCCGCCATTTCGTTTTAAATGCGAAATTTAAGAATCGGCTCGGTCAACGACCACAGAATGTAATAAATTTTAATGCCTTGATTTGTTTTTATGTTTCAGATAAATATAGAAAGCGGAATTTCTGACACCGCAATTTATTTATTCCGCGAGGGATCAATTTTGAGCGACTATAGCGAGAGGAGGGAGGGTGCTTTTTTTTAATAAAAATTCTTTTAACACTTCCAAACAGTGATCTTTCATTTGCAACAAACCGCAGCTTCCTAGCTTGTCAATTTCATATAGCAAAAAATTCATAAAGAATGCTTAATTTTCGATCAAAAAGAAGTACTATGCTCCCTAAGAATTCCGGCGCTCAGCTAGTTTTATTAAACAATTAGCGGGTAGCGCTGATAAACGGGATAGCAGCAGGGGGACTAACGACGGTATTAATAATTTTCTAATCTACTGTCGACGGTCGCGAACTGTTTTTCGCGATAACTCCAAGACTGTTTTAAAAGTAACAATCGCCAAGATATTTACTTATCGCGTTGGATTTGATAAAAAACTTACATCACGGCGAGGGAGCGGCGTTGGTACGCACGAAACTTCACTTGAAACCATGAAGGAGCGGTGCGCGCGCAAAAAAAAAAATATTCATCGTTCGGAACAACGAAGCTGAGGATCGATCGAGACATCGACGCGGTGTCTTTTTGCTCGAGCTTGAATATTCCGCGCGCGGCGAGGTAGTTCGATCACCGAACCCGAGAGAAAAATAAGTGGCCGACGTCGGCCAGCGGAAGCCTTTTTCTGCAGTAGCCGTTTTTCTCCAGCCATTCTTCACGGATGAGCGTCGGTCGAATTCTCGATAGGGGCGTGGAGCTTCGCACGACCGAAATTTCTAGCTTTACGGCTGTGTTCGCCTTCCTCCGGTTCGCTCCTCGGGGAGACTTTTACGGAGCCCGTAAAGGGACGCGACGGTTCCCAAAGCGATCCTCTCCGCTGGTAAAAGAGAAAACGCAATGCCACCCCCTTGCGGCCCCGATTGCCATCGGGGCACTGGGTCACTGGGAACTCCCGTTGCGAATTGCACGCAATAATTCTCGACAGTATTTCCAAATATTTACATCCCGGCCTTAATTTATGGCCCGGACCCCCCGGAGGGAAAGCGAGGCCCCTACAACTCTTCAAGGGGCATAAACACTGGGAAGCTCGGAAAAGTATCCAGCCAGGTAGCTAGGGCCGTGTTTGTCCCCGCAATTTTACTTGCTTTCTAGAAAGGCGCGATCCCGCCTTCTGGACTCCAGACGAGACCCAATATAATCGCGAAGGGAGTCAGGGTAAACGAAATTACGAGGAGGCGTGATGTTTCTCGAGTTTCCTTTTTCCTTTTTCTTCCTTCCGCGCTCCCTCGAACTTCGTTTCCCGGAGGAAATTTATAGAGGAACTACCGATCTCTATCACGCCGCGACGTGGCTCTTATCATTCCCCGCCGGGTGATTTTCCAATGTCTCGCCCCCGCGCGAGTTTCCCCCGCCGTTTTCGCCCCGAGCCCGCCGCGCCTCCGCGGCTTAAGGTCCATTTCGAATTCCGTCGTGTGCCCCAGTTGCGAGGTAATAAAAATGGGAGACGACGAGCGCCGAGAGGGTCGTCTGGAAGCTATATGCATGGCCGCCACACGGATGCATGCGCACACGCGAGGGGGGTACATCCTTGCACTTCCACACAGAAAGTGGTCTACGCGCCGCGTCCTTTGCCATAGAACGATGGATCTGCACGCTGGAACGCGCGCACGCGCAGCTTCGCATCTCTGTCCGCCGCCGCTCCACCCCCCCCCCCCCCCTCCCTCCCGCGCGCTCGCGTGCTCCTCGCGTTATGCGTCGCAACACACACGGGGCGGGCATGCATTCGCGCGCACAGCCGATCCTGCGCGTGTGGGTGCACGCGCATGCACGTTAATGCACGGCACACAGTCGCACGTGGTCTCGCGATATCCCATGTGGGTAAGTGTGTCAAGGACGTGCGAACTGGCCTGCAAAACGCCAGTTCGCGTTTCGTGGATGAAACAATCTCTACTTCTCCCTTTCCCTCTGCCTCCTCGCCTCCCCGGCCCCCTGCCCCGTCCGCCTCTCCTATTCTCATTTCTCTGTTTCTCCCTCGGTGTCTTTCCGAGAGCGGAGCGAAGATTTGCGCGATCTTCGTCGCGGGGGCGCGAGGAAAAGCGGCGGGGAAAATCGATCGTGGAATGAAAAGGGCGCTCGCCGGTGGCTACGAGTCGGAACGAGACGGGACGAGATGGAACGTAACCGATGCCGCCACCCACCTGTGACCGAACGCTCGAAATTTTTACGCGACCCCGCACGCTACGAGCGCCGATATCCTTGGCACCTCGGCGAGATTAATGTCGGAAGTTTACGATCGCGATCCCCCTCCGTTCTCCGTTGATATCGGCGTTTCGCGACGCTCAAAGGGCCCGTCGAATTCGGCAGCTTCCGCGGCCGCGCGACAGAAATGTGTATCGCGGCAACGGGCCGCCTCTGCGCGTAACAGGCACAATGAGTTAGATTTTACTTTTAGTTTCGAAAATGGGATTGCGGAGTGGGGCGGTCCTTGGCACACTTCACACAGCCGAGACACGTTGTGCAGAGCAAGAGAGAGCAGAGGGAAACAGAGAGGAAGAGCGAGCGTGAAAAAGCGGGACAGAGACAGATCACGCCAGGCTCGTATTCTTTGCGTCGAATATTACGAGTTATAGATACCGTACCTGCATAGCTAATGCCGTGATAGTAATCGCCCGGGTAGAAGACGATATACGCGCCTCTTTTCTTTTTTTAACGGCAGATAGGTTGGCCTTAATATGCTTATTAACATTCCATCTCCAACCCGATACTCTTCGCTCTACTAAAGCAAGATTACTCTTTCATTTACACATCGAATACGTGCGCGAGATAATCCGATATAAATTACCGCGTTCGTGCACGGGATCTTTCGAAGGGATTGCTCGAAACTGTGATTGCGAGTGTGTATAATAAATTAAAGTTCACCTTGTTCATTTTAAATACCCTGGATAGTGAATTTTAAATATGGAATCGAATTTTACTGGAGTTGTTTGTGCGACGATAATCCACCACATTTTTCAACCCCCGATTCTTTGACTTTTTTCCGAACCCACGCGAGGACCCAGAGGCCATTTCCGCCGTTTCACGGGCACAACAGAAGTAGGAAAAGAAGTATGCCCCGGTGAACGGAACTGGAAAAGGAAAATGTGGAAGCCCGTTTGCCAAGAAGCAGATTACTTCCGACAGCCGCGATTCCGCGTGCCGTCTACTCGCCCACGAGCGTTTAAAGGATCAGCGCGATGCTAATTGACCTAGAAATAGCGTAATGCCGATAATGGTCGCATAATTCCCGCCAATACGGGTAAAGGACTCGGCTTCTTTTTTTGCTGCCTCGCCGCGGCTGATGTCGTTATCGCGCTCGCATGCCCATCAGCATCGAACCAGTTTCTCTATCTCCGGCTAGGGAAGCGAGAGATCTCTGATATCTGCGCCGCGCTCGGCGACCGGCTTCGAATCGAATCGACCGTTGGTATCCCACGTAATTGTTCCCCGTTTCGAATTATAGAGGCTCCTTCGTACGGGCTCTCGGGGTCTAACGAAATCGTCGACCTATCGAGAGCCGTGTCGAAACCCGCGTAACCCTTGTATAATGATTTATAATTCTCGAACGCGTGTCGGTGCGCGCGCAATTTACATTTCCAGAGTTTCTGGGTCACAGCTTTCACTTTCTTTCGTTGCTTCTTCCGCCCTTTCGGGCTGTTTCGAGCGCGCCTGCCCTTTATCCCCCTCTCCCCCCCTCTCTCTCTCTCTTTCTTTCTCTCTTTCCCCCGTTCTCGCTCCCCTTTTCTTCTCGTTCTTTTTGGCCGCTGCCTCCATCGTCACGGGCGATTGTGATTTAACCTGACACGCAATGGAACGCACCGGGCTCTTTATTCGTTTCTCAATGCGCGCGCCCGGTGGAAGTGGAATCGCATGCGTCGCGCACGGTCGTGCCTATAACGATTAAGCAGGTACCGCTCGTTTCCGATTCGCGCCCGAAGGAACAAAACCGGTGTACACCCACGCTACGCTCGGCACAATGCCGCGCGGCAATGAAAAGCAGGATGCCCCGATCGATCCCGGGCTTTTCCACGATAATTTGCACGGCGCTCGAACGGGGGTATTTATTTAGGGGGTCGCCGTTAAATAGGGCTCCGCTCACTTGTTGCGTAAACGGCGGCGCGGCCCGAAAGTGGTCGGAGCTTTAACCTGTTAAACGAGGGAAACCGATTCAACCCGTCGCTCGAAGCATCCCTTCTGTATCGGGGTCGCAGCGAGGTTCATTCGGCGCGAGTGTTTTAATTGCGCCGGTACGCGATTATTTTCAAACGTTTTTAAATACCCACTTTCGAAAACGCGGGGGCGTTTTGGGTCAAGGAATGACCCGGTTTGGCATGTTAAAAGGGAACTTCGGCTCGGGTGTTACTTCCGACTTAACTTCTCCCGAATGGATGGGAAGATTAATTAACGAAACGAGCCATCTCGCCCGAGCTTCGCACTTAACGAGCAAGTCGTGGGCGACGCTAGCTATCGTTCGCTACACGCTGCACATTTTTCCTGGCTTCTCTTACTCTGCGCGCTGCACTTGGCCATGCTGAACGCAACTTGTACCACGCTTCTCTTGTACGCTTTTACTGTCTTCTTCTTCTTCTTCTTTTTTTCAAGCTATACAAATGCGAATGTATTTTATAAGTTGTTACGTAAGATTGATAATGCGCTTGATACATTATGCTCGAGTCGAGGATTGAAGGAATCGTCGCTCGCCGGCCGAGCGTCTGCGCGCTCGGCTCTAGTTCCCGCAGGAAAGGAAGCGCGGCTGGAAAGCATCGATCACGATTCGAGCATGGTGCAGAATTACAGATACGACATTCTCTTCGTACGAATCGTGGAGAGTTCGAAGATCATCGTAGAGATTTTGATGCGCCTAACCTCTAAACCTGCTGCACTGGATTACGACGACAACAACAACGACAATGACGATGACAACGCGCGCGCAATAGTTGCCGCGTGCATTCATCGATGACACGCTCGTGTGCACTTGCATATAGGCGCGCCACACGCGCGCGCAAGTGTATGCGCGCTATTACGGCAGGCGCGCACGGTTACTTGCACGGAAAAGAGCGCGACAATTACGTTCGAAGCGAATAAGCATGGGTTTGCGCGGGGAAGGGGAAGGGGTGAGGTCGAGAGAGGTAGCGCGTTAGAGAGAGAGAGAGAGAGAGAGAGAGAGAGAGAGAGAGAGAGAGAGAGAGAGAGAGAAGTAGCTGCGGCGCGCTCGCTGGCCGGGTAAAGCAAGAGCGAAGACGATGCGCGTTCGGGTTGCAGTCGAAAAAAGAGCGAGCAAGGGTAAGACGCGTGAGAGGGACAGAGAGGGAGAGATAACGCTACGTTTAGGGCGGCGGGATATATCGAGAAACGTAAGGACAGGGTCTGAGAGAGAAACAGAGAATAGGTTGGGAGGGTGGGATGCGCGAGGTGGATGGTAGAGGGTGCGAGAGGGAGGGAGGGAGAGAGAAAGAGATAATGAGAGGGAGTGAGTCGCGGCTGCGTCATGTTCTCAGCGAACTGGGTCAGTGGGTCTCCCCACCGCTTCGCATCGTACATCTACTGCGACGTACACACAGAGAAGCACTGGCACTGTCGGGGAGTGCCAACGGCGTTACTGTTGACCCAGCCACGGCCTGTATGTGGCCTGTGCGCCTTCCCTGTGCCCGCTTACCGCGACTCTGTGTTTGGTTCCCCTGTGCTCTTTGAAAGCAAGAGTTGTTCCCCGGCTCTGGCCGCCCGTCCGTTCGATCTTCGTCACGCGAGCCCGCGCAGCAAAAAAAAGAAGAAGCTATAAAGCCTGCGAAGTCTTTCTAAAATCAATTATGCCTCACGATTTCCTAGCGTACTCCTGCACTATTCCAACTATCCGCGAGAAGCCTGTTTTACAAAATCCCTCAGGTTTTGTATCGACCGCGCGATAAAGGGATCATCGGTCGCGTGAATTCGATCGCCCGTTGCTTCTGCTAGACGATATCTCGAAATTCTCGGGAATTCAAGTTTTCGAAGGCTCGTCGCGAGAAATTCGGAAAATCAGGCGCGGGGGTATCGATTCGGATTGGGTCTCGGTGCGTGCTACGTGTGTACACGTGCGTCGAGGTATTCGCCGGCAGCCCACCGACGACAAATACGGTCGACAAAACGGCGGCAGACCGGCGCGGGAGCCGCGCGAGGACAATACTTCTCCGGCCGACATAGACCTGGTTCCGTAAGTAGGTCATCCCCACCGCCGTGCCGCGCAACCTCCTTCTCCCCTCCTCCCTCGATCCCTTCGACCGCGGCAATACCTCCCGACGCTCTCCCCCGTCGCTCCCCGACGGTCCCTCCCCCTCTCCTCTCGAACCGCGTGTTACCCCCCCACCAGACGGGGCCCTCAGAGGCACCTCCACTACTACTCCGCGTCGGGCACCTGGCCGCGCGCGGTGGCATGCGCTGCTGAATCACTTTCACTTATGCCGTGCGCTGTGTTGGTTATACGCCGCCGTGCTTCTCTCTCTCGCTCTCTCTCCCTTTTTCTCTCTCTCCCTCTGTCTCTCTGTCACTCTCTCTGTCTCTCTCTCTCTCTCCCTCCTGTTGGTTCGCTCGCTCGGCCACTCTCGCGCTCTCACACTCGACCCGTGCCCGTCGGTAAAGGGACACGCGCGCTCCTTCTCTCTCCTCGCCTTCCTATATACCCACCGAAACGCCAAGGGAGCCTGACGCGCGACGGTGCGCACCTCTCGCCGTTCTCTCCCGGTTTTGCCAATTTTATTTTATTCCCGGCGGTGTCACGGTGAAGCGTGTATCTCTCTGCCTAACGGGCGAGCCGAGCCGAGCTGAGCCGAGCCGAGCCGCGCCGCGTCGCGAACCGCCGTGCCGTGCCGTGCCGTAACCGTGTTTTCCGTTTTCGATTTCGTTACGAGCAGTGGCCGCGCGCGCGTATATTCGTCCGACAACGAACAACAACGCACAACGATCACCGAAGGAAGAACCGTCTCGCCCAGGACCGCCCCCCAAAACCCCCTCCACCCTCCCCCTGTGTTCCTCGCGTTCGCCGCTCGTGATATCGTCGGAACCGTGGTTGCTGCTGCTGTGATATACGTGACGTTCGTGTGCCCACCGTGTGTCTCACGAGACGGGTCTCCCGACTCTACCTACCTCCATGTGTCGACGGTAGGGCGGCAGAGGGGAGGGGGCGGGCCCTTCGGGAAAGCAACGAGGCGAGAAGACAACTAGTCGTACGCAGATAGCCGAGCTGTCAAGTCGCGCGTTCCTGGGAACTGAAGGATTCTCTTTTTCTCTCTCTCCCTCTCTTTCACTCTCACACACCACACACACACCCTCTCATTCTCTCTTTCTCTCTGTCTCTCTCTCTCTCTCTGACTCACTCTCACCCTCGCCGGACACACGCACCCTCCTTTTTAGCGGTGGATTTTTACTTGGATTGCAGTGCGTGCGCGCTACTTCTACTCGACCGTATTTACCTCACGACTACGCGGCGTTCACGTTCGGTTGGTGTCGGAGCCCGTGGTTTGTAAAAAACATCGTGCGAACCGCTTCGCAACACCGTACCGGCGATCCGCGTGTTTCGGGGAACAACGTTCGCGACTGTTTCGCCCGGCGGGCCCTCGTGGCGTGAACAGCAGAGCCAGTTCGATCTCTCGCGTGTGATACATCGTCTGGGTATACGTGTCACGATCTAACGCTGGATTTATCAGTGCCCGGGAGACAGATAGGAACGAAGGACCGTGGTGGTTTTGTTGTTCCGCGTGCAACAGTGACAGCCGCTCTTATTTTTCATTCACGGAAACACGATCGCTATTCAACGATGATTCGGACGTGGTCTGGTACGGGTTCGAAAGCAGCGAGTGGTGCGCGATGATATTCCTCGTAAACCTGTGAGCGTGACTTGGTGATCGATATTATACGTGCCAAGGAACCAAGCGTTTCCTTAAGCGCTCATTACTATTGCCGTCATTGTCATCGTCGTCGTCATTGTCGTCGTCGTTGTCGTCGTTCTATCGCCGACATCATCGTACGCAAGTATCACGACCTTGCGCGACGCGTGCACCGTTACGCTTCGAAGCTAAAGAGGGAATCTATAACCGCCGCTGTTGTGTCGCATGCCGCGTACGCCACTGGCAGCGCATACCTATAGATCGCCGCCACGTTGGTCAGATCAACGAGGATCCTCAATCCGCTTCATATATGAGCCGCTACGCGACGAGCACCCTCCTCCGTGCAGTGGTTGCGCAAGGGTGATATGTTATTGGAGATGGAGCAGCATTCAGGCCTGATATCCCTGAACATGTCGCCGTTCCATCTGAGCCCGCAGGGTAGCCCCCAAGGTGCGGCCGGTGCCGGCCAGCAGCAGACGCAACAACAGCAATCGCACTACGGCTCCTCGCCTTACGGCAATTGCGCCCAGAGCCCGCCGTCCACCATGTGCCACCAGTCCCAGTCGCAGCAGCAACCGCCGCAGCAGCAACAGCAGCAACAGTTGTCGGTCCACGGTCAGGCGCACTCGCAGGGCGGCATATCGAGCTTCGACGCCGCGTTCTTCGACTCCACCGCTCTGGAGGAGCGGTGCCCGATGTGCGGCGACAAAATGTCCGGCTACCAGTACGGGCTGCTCACGTGCGAGTCTTGCAAGGGTTTCTTCAAACGCAACAGCTCGCCGTGCAGCAGCAAGAAAGTATACACGTGTCTGTTCTCGCCTACGGGCGGCGGGGGTGGCGGCGGAGGAGGAGGAGGAGGTGGAGGAGGTGGCGGCGGCGGTAGCGGAGGAAACGGTAACAACGGCGGAACAACGACCGGTGGCTGTGGCGCATCTTCGGCACTCGAGATCGGCTCGTGCGGCAACAAGAAGGTGTACACGTGTCTATTCTCGCCAACAGGGGCCGGAAGCGGCACCGGAGGAAACGGAGGCGGCAGCAACGGTGCGGCGAACGGCGCTGGAGGCGGCTGCGGCACGTCGACGGCCCTCGAGAGCAGTGGAGGCAGCGGTTACAACGGCGGAGCCGCGAGCGGCAGCGCGGGTGACGGCGGTGGCGCGGGTGCCGCTGGCGGCAGTGGGCCCACCGCGGGAAACGCGGCTGCTGGCGGCGGCGGTGGCGGTAGCGGCGCTGGAGCTGGCGGAGGAGGCGGCGGTGGATCCGCTACGGTAAGCGGCAATGTCGCGATACCAACTACCACCTACTGTTTACCAACTGGTACCCTCTGTCATCCTGGATTGGGCCAGGTCGGGGTTGGTGTCGTGACCGGCTCGATACCGTGCCCGTCCGACTTCCCCGACACCAAGGACATCGTCATCGAGGAGCTGTGCCCGGTGTGCGGCGACAAGGTCTCCGGCTACCACTACGGGCTGCTCACCTGCGAGTCCTGCAAGGGTTTCTTCAAGCGCACCGTCCAGAACAAGAAGGTGTACACGTGCGTCGCCGAAAGGTCCTGTCACATCGACAAGACGCAGCGGAAACGGTGTCCCTATTGCCGTTTTCAAAAGTGCCTCGAAGTTGGCATGAAGCTTGAGGGTGAGTCTCTTTTTTTTTCATTGCCACGCTTTAGAGCCGATTGTCTGCGAAGATGTATCGTAGCCTGGCGTTTAGTTAAATCGATCGTTTAGTTAAATTGATCGAGAGCAATTTGGGGTGGAAAATGTGGGGTAACCGTCTCACACGAGGCGTCGCGCTCGAGAAAAATCTCTTCGAATGCTTGTCAATTTACGCGGCCGCTTGGTGGAATTTCGACTCGAGAACTAGGTACTTAGAACCGTATTTGGGCGTGTATTTATTGCATTTGCTAATCAAAAACACGCGGCAATACGAGGCGTTCACTTTTCCGGAAGTTTAATTTCCTTACTTTATGCATTTCCGAAAACGCTGCCCGGTCTGCCGTGCACAGTGAAGCGCAATCGTCACGCGTGCCCTTAAAACAAATATCGTGTTTGTACACTCTCGTTGACTGATAGATTACCGAATGGAATATTTACGTTATCGATGGAATGCTAAAAGCTTGAGCATTTCTGCCGGTAAACGTAAGGTAATAGTAGCGGCATAAAATAAATCACACGGGTGTCAGTGTTTTTAAATACAAACATGGTGAGATACTCCAAGCAAATAGTCGAAATTGTTTTTCTCGAAAACGAAGCTTCGTATGAGGAAACTTCGTTCTGCGTTTTCGATTCGCTTTTCGTTTTGCCCGTATAAAAGTAACGTTCCCCTGAAACGCTCCGCAAGGTTCCGAGACAAATCGCTCGGAATGATATGGAAGGTAAATAAAACAGCACAAAGAATTTCGTACAGTTGCGCAAGAGGCTTTTATTCGGTCGGCGATATGGGTGCTCATTTTTTGGATGTGAAAGCGAATGCATGCGGGTGTCGTCGCGATTTTTATGCAGAAGGTGAAAGAACGAAAGCGCACACGTGTATATGCGCCCGTGTGCAGCACTCGGACGTTCAATTATGCAACACAATCGTGGGACGCGCGGTTCCTTTGCACGTGTGCGTATGTAACCGGCCTCTCCCAGTCGAAAACGTACGCTCCGTCGATTCGATTGAGAAAATTAAATTTTGATAGACGCTCCCTCCCCGCCGCGTGTCGTTCACATCTTCTCTTCATTTTTTATTTTTCCAACGCTTCGCGACCGGTAACAGGTTCATAATGGCTGCGTGCTGATGAAATATCGCCGGTGTGCAAATAGTCGCGTCGCTGCGTGCGCCGTGGATTATTGTTCCGCGCCGGGCTCGAGTAAAATTCAATTGTAATACGACTATTTACTTTCACCGCGCATTTACGGGCGACCGGAGTAGCTCTGTAATATCACCAGCGTGCGCTAATGTTACCACATTTGTTATCAACCTTTTGCGTTATCTCTTATTCAATATCTTTAACGCGTACACGTACCCCCGGCGACACGTCAAAAGCCGTTTACGCGCGAACGCGTGCACACGGCGGCTCGGCGGGCTCCGCGCGGCTCGGCACCGTACGCCTCCGCTCGGCCAACCTCGGCCAAACCCGTTCCCGTTCGAGCGTTCTCGCATCACGCTCCTACGAACTTAACCTTATTACACATCGCGAAGCGATCCGCCGATACTGTCTTCCTTTGCGAATTCTTTCGTCGTTCCAGCACTCTTTTCATTCCCTCTGCAGACCATACTTTCTCTGTCTCGATTCTATATCTCCTCGTAGCCCTGCACTCGTCAGTTTCGATATATACCTACGCTGGGGCCCGACACCGCCGTCCACGTCGAACCAACCGATTAGGCAAACCGTTCTTACATACGCAATAAAGGAATTCGCGATATATAGCCCGCCTCCGTTGGTTTTCTAAATGCATCGCGCCAGCCAGCCGCGCTTTTTGCGCGCTCGGATTTTGACTCGCTTTCCTTTATGCGCAATTTATGCAGATTTTACGGGAAAGTCGCCGCCGGGACACGGTGCTCGCGAAACCCGCGAGCGTGTCGACAGTGTCCTCTGTGCTAGGTGTACACGGTATGCGCGAGGTACCATTAAGGAGCTAGTTCTTGATCAGGCACTAATTTTTGATCAGTTCATGAAATAAATCGTTCTTTTCAGTTTATGTCAATAAATAATTGTTTGAAATAATTACTAACATAAAAACTAATAATTCAAAAATATATGTGTTGTCTGTGAAAGCAGTTAGAATTGTTAGTTTTTGTGAAAATAAATGTGTAAGGTAGCTCACTTGAAGGAAGCCTCTGTTGAACGCCATCTCTTTCTGTTCGACCTAAGAGATCACCATCGACGCTACAGTCGATTTCTTTACTGGTTGTTGCGGTATTAAAGGTTATTTTCATACATTTTGCTTACAATAGTTTACTTTACAATGTAGCGAAAGAATTTTAGTATTATATGTGTCATTTTGCTTTAAAAGTCAGTGATCATTATTAGTATCTGATCAAATATTAGTTCCTGACCTGATAAAAAATTAGTTCCCATGTATTTTAGATGATCAAAAACACATTCATAGTCGCCTTATTATTCCGTACCTTATAAATAATTAAATTATACTTATTTTCAATTTTTTAAAATTTTTGCTTAAAGTGTAAACATTAACTCATCTTTTACTATAAAAAAAATCTATGGTTTAAAGTTTTATTAGGTTAAAAATAATTATTAAAGCGGGAAGCCCTCTAAACTGATCAGAAATTAGTTCCTTAAAGGTAAACGGTGTACACGGTCCCGAAAGTTCGCGCGCTCGCCCGGGCTCGTTGCTATAGGAGGACGAAGCGCGTCTAATGCCATTCGAGTAACTGGGTCTAGGCCCTCAAGGCCCGGCGATTAAGCGAATCTCGAAACCCGGCTCTGTCGCAATTGCCGCCTTTGCACGCCGTTTTCCACGGCGTTCCTGCAGCGGCAACGGGGATTGCTTAACGCGGAAAGTTTCCAGAGTGCTTGCGAGTGTTTACGAAAGGAAGCAGTTTCTTACTTGCACGTTATTCAGAAACACGTAAAAACACCAGTCGGCGCATAAAGTTCCACCGATTTCGCGTAACGGGTCGTTTAATTTCTTCCCGCCGAATAACCGAAGTTCACGACCCGTTGAACCCGCTTTGGACATTTCTTCTTTTACATTTCAAACCACCGCCACAGCAGTCAGAGCCAGTAACTATAGAGCAGTTCACTTTATCGCGTGCCTTAGCAATTCCTCGATCAACTTTTATTAATCTTCGTAATGGAAGCTCCGCCAAATAATTGATTTTTTTACACGAATGTTGCGGCTATAAGTTCGAGTGGATTTCAGCACGTTCGCCGATAGACGATTCAGTAATTCTTGTGCAACGTTTGCTATACCCGGTAACAGAATTTATGCAAATTTTATTGTAGCTAATTCGAGCGGTATCGCTGTTAAATACATCATTATTCCGTGGGACAGTTATTTATCACTAGGAGGCTTTCAATTTTAATTTTCATTGCATCTTGGCTGCGGACGAGGAAAAAATCGGGGACT
Source organism: Andrena hattorfiana (assembly GCA_944738655.2). Taxonomy (NCBI): domain Eukaryota; kingdom Metazoa; phylum Arthropoda; class Insecta; order Hymenoptera; family Andrenidae; genus Andrena; species Andrena hattorfiana. The sequence goes on along the minus strand of OX122891.2, from coordinate 67,334,152 downwards.
CGCGTTGAGGGACGAAAAGCAACAACGGGTTAAATACAGCCGCGGGTAATCGCGCGATAACACCTGTCACAGTGCTCTGCGACGGGGACCTGCTGTTCGCAGTGGTCCGTGAATACGAGAGCAAGGCTCATTCGATATAATGAACGTTACCTCGGACCTGCTTTAGATCCGATTGGAAACCATCCTGCCGTGGAAGCAGCCAGCCCATCCAGCGCGGCGTGCGCGTTTACAGGGGAATTATAAAACGCTAGCGGCGACGCCATTACTCGGAACTTACGAGCGCGTTCGCAGCGCCGTTCGTAACGAATTCTTGTAATTGTCTCGATACCGCAATTGTGGAGACCAGCGGAGCTTTCGAAGCGCTTCGAACTGCCGTTAGTTTCGTGTCGTAAGCCGGCCCCGACACTCGATGCCTCACCTTCGGAAATCGGCGAAGCTTTTTGCGCCCCGCAGAAGCTAAACAGGCTGCACTTGTTAACGCCGTTTAACGGAAACCAGACACCCACAATGGTACACTTTCATTGGACTTTTTCATTTCATTTTCGACCGCGCCGCGCCATATGCGCGTGTGGACGCGATCAAATATTGACGCTCGAGCTTCGGATTTCGCAGCTGCGAATAATTCGGCTGTCTCCTGTCCTTATCCGCTTCGGCGTCTCGTCGGATTTCGCCCGAAAATTCTACGTTATTTCTCGACTGTTTGATTTCCGCGCGAAACTGGTTAATCGACCAGTTTGTCCGTAAAATTCTTTCGAACAGTTCTTGCCCGCGAACGAGACTCTCGTGTTATCGCGCCACGCATCGTTGGGAATTTATTGTTCCGAATATCGACGTGCGAGGATGGGCTCCACCGTAAACATACGCTGGCAGGATTCGGCATCTCGCAAGAGATTGAAGGCTCTTGCGTGTTTGCGCTGAGTAATGGTAGAAACCGCGGGACGCGCGAAGCAATAACAGGCGAGCGAAAAGAAAGCCAAATGCGTGTGTTTGTTTTAAAGTTTTTTTTTTAATATAACAGCCGTGTTGCTTAAAATTTACAACGCCACTTCCGGAAGTACCCTCGTAAAGTTACGTAACGTGACAATCAGTCAAACGAGTGATAGCATTCGAGGAACGGGTAAACGGTAGCTCGGAAAATTTAAAATAACTTATGCAACGATAATTCGACAGTGCCTGTTTCTAACTTTATTATAAACGCCCCCTTAATTGCTGCAAGGCTCCTGATAATTCCATGAACAACAGAAAACACTTCGCCGTCTATAATTCTCGTTATTCCAATCTTGTATCTGCGACAGGTTCGCGGATAAAGGTATCGGTGAATCCCTCGGAAGGTTTAAAAGTGCATAAACAACCGTAGAATCAAAACGAAATCCATCGGATCGTTCTTGTTCACCTTCTTTTCCTGTTCAGGTCTATTAAGTTTATATCTGTAATACGTTTTTTATCTATATGTACATGCAAATGGGACACAAGTTTTAAACGTATGTTTGTCTAACGATCGCGAGTGTTAAACGTTCCAAACTACCGCTCTCGTACACGCGAGAAGGAACAGTTAGAACACAAATAACACCTCGTCAGTTAACTAAGGATTTCGAAGAAATAAGCAGGTTAGTAAAAACAAGAATGGTCCAGGTCCTCCTTTCTTTCCTCTCTGAGAATTAAGCTATCGAAAGAGATTCTCCTTTCCAGAGGATCTCGGGATATAGGGTAAATGTGGGGCTGTTGGTACACCTAAAATAAAATGGCTATTAAAACTAACACTGATATTATTTATTTTATCAGAATAAAACTAACGTGCACTTTAACGCGTTTTCTGGTGTAGAGTCCGAAATATATTAACTGTACCAACTCCCCCCTGTCGTACCAACACCCCTGGATTTACCCTAACGTTAAAGGGATGGCTGGCAGGCTTCTGGTGGCCGATATAAAAAGATCTGTTTCCCGAAAGTGGGTCTTAGAAACTAGCTTCCCAGGCGCCTTTCCTTTTCGTCGTTAGCGCCGTCGCCGACAAAAAGTTCGTTTAACCGATTCCGGCGAGTTTTCTGTTTGGACAAAGGCAGATTTGTCACGTGGCGTGGAAGCTAGGCCCCGCAGACCTATGGGTAGGGCGAACCGGTAGAATTGCGCAAGTGGAATCTAGAAATTTGAGGTAGGACGTTCGGCGCTGGCTCCGCAGCCGCGCGCGATCCCTGCCTGTCAGGTGAAAGCCTTTCTGGCGGCTTTGCAATTTCTATTAGAAGGCCGAAATGTATTTTCGCCGGGCGGGAGGACGCGGCAGTGAAATTAGACACTAAAAATTTTCTCCGCCGCTTTCGTCGTCGAAAGTTTCAGCGTGCGTTATGACACTGCTGTTAGGCACCGGGGAGGTTCGCGTCGTTTTCGTGCTACTTAAATGTTACTTAATGTTATTACTTAACGAAAGCGCTGATTCGGCGTTACACGTTGAAATTGGTGTTTAATTACCGCTGAGGCCACGGGTATTTCGATCGCCCATGCAACTTTTATGGTGTAAGAAATTTTTGAGAAGTTGCACGCAGTTTTGCAGAGCTTCTCATTCTTCCGCTTTTTCCCGAGGGGACAAAGTGAAAGAATTTCTCGGAACGGAATTCCCGAACTTGCTGCCTCCGTTGTTGCCACACCTGTTAGCCGTGCAAAGGATATCGATATAATTCCCCGATCGTTAGCGAACACCGCCCCAACTACGCGCCCCGTAATTAGCGCCACTTTTTTACCCGAAGAAACGAACGTAGCAGATGTGTTTTTTTCGCAAGCCTCGGGTTTGGTCGAGTGTGCGAGAGACGTTGGCGCAGGAAAACCCAGGGGACGGTAGCATTCGAGGGGTGCCCGAGTGAAAAGCGCAGATCGCGAAAGCCAATAATAATCTACCGTAGGCAGGCCCATTAACGTTAATAACGAGAGCGTACCGTTTATAACTGCGCAAAGGCGACCGTGCCGCGCGCGTTCTGCATCTGCCAGCCACGTGGATGGCTCAAGTTTATTGGTCAAGGGACATCCTCAACGTTCAATTAGCCCTGCCGATTCTTGGACACGCGGTCCCATTGTAAAAGTGAGAGCGGTCGCTGGTCCGCAAGCAGTTAAAATCAGTTAGGACGTTCGGTAGGTTACCGTTTACCTTTAAATATATATATATATATATATATATAGCCTCCTGGTTCCAAGAGGTATCGAAAAGTCCCGTAGCATTTTGCAATCAGACGCTTCGTTTTCGAGATATAAGCAACTAAAGACTAATACATATTTTGTATCTGAAAAACCACGCTTGAAATTGCAAAACGGAGGAAGACTTTCCGACTTCCTTTGACAGGAGGAATCTCTATTCCGTATCCTTCGATTTGTCCCATAAATACGAAGCAGCTTGTTTACGAGCGGGGGTGGATAGGTAGGGCCGGGGAAATGAGGCAGGACAACGGAAATCGTGGCGCGCGCCTCTGCTTAGAAACTCACGAATTTCATAATTATTGTATTATGTTGCAAGAAGGTGCTATACCTGGCCGGCTGCCTGCTTGTCTGTCTGCCTGCCTGCCCGTTTGCTTACCTGCCTTGGCTGCCTTGCCTGCCTGCTCGACTCCTACCTTCGTTGTTAGCGCGCGCGCGCACGCGAACGAGCGCGCTGGGTGGGGGAGAAAGGTTAGGTTGAGGCGGGGATTGTGTAATCCCTCGTTGAGTGGAGCCTCACCGTCTTCTTTTCGCCGAAGCTTTTATTTCTTTCTCGCCGTGCTCCACTCTTTCCTTCTCTCTCTCTCTCTCACCCAATTCGTGCCCCTCCCGTACGTTCGCATACGCGTACTTGTACGCGATCGTACTGCGCGCGGGCCTACGTCACAATTACCGCGGGACGCGCTATTATTCGAACACGTGAAAAGCCTGGCTTAACGGTCGGTAACGCGTGCAATTACCGCGCGGCGAACGGGCCTGCTTTAATACTATTTAGTTGGACGTGCGTTTAGTCGATCGTTAACTAATCCGGCGCCCCGAGCAACTACTATCTGGTGCCGGTACAAACATCGCTGCGCGAAGTAATGTACTTTTGACCTTCAATTCGCGCAGTGGGTCGGTATCATCGCTTGGTAAAACAGGGCACTCCCTACCCGTGCGTTCGCACGGATGGTTTCGAGTTTTCGCCCGTGCACCTTCCTTCCTCTGTTGTTAGACTATCAGACAGATTTATCTCTTCTTTGTTTGGCGAGAAATTCGGCTAGGCTTTTTCAGCCGACGGTTTCGTCGCTTTTTTTTTTTGCGCTCTTTCGCAACGCGCGGATGACTTCACTAACGGTCGGGCGCGTCGGCTGCGTCACGGAGGGAACTTCTCTCGCGCGATTGGTCCAGCCGTGGGTGACGGTGGTCACGTGGTAGGACATTAATTTCTATGGGGAAGGGCCTGACGTCACTGGGCCCGTGGACCAGATTTGCCAAGTGGGTTTCCCTTTCTTTTCGACGCGCGCGATCTCGGGTTCGGCGCTCTTGCGTACACTTATCGTCGCCACCGTCGCGGACCTCGCGAACCGGACGTGGGTTGCATTCTTTCAATGACTTGCACGCGTCCCGTTGCACGTGCATCTCTCCTGTCCACGCGCGCCATTCGTTCCCTAATCGTAGTTCGCGGTAAGCCGAGGGAACTTCGGGGATTGAGAAAACGTCGATTTCAGTGGTGGCTTTCTATTAACCAGTTGTGATGCAGATTGCTTTATCATTCATACTTCGATCACTCGCGGTCACTGCTTTTGAGAGGTTAAGTCGGTAAGCCCATCTGGTGACATGAAAATAAATAACTATCGAGACAAACCTACCAGCAGGTAACACACACAGTTGACCCAAAAACACAAAATAGTCTTGTTTTAGATAGAAGTCTGCGGTCCAAAGTTTATACAGTGTTTTTTTCATTCTCTCTCTCGAGATATCAATATCTGTGATCGTACATTCGATCGTACACGCGCCCACTCTCGACTCGCCACGCATACCTCGCATTCTCCTCGCGGTCCATTCTTTGACTCTCCCCAAATATCGCTCGCCATACCTTTTAACGAATTGAAAACAGCAGTTAGCGTTTCAGAAAACGTTAACGTGCCCACGGTTTCCGCGCACTTCGATACTCCGCTTCGAAAACTCAGCAGGAAAAGATCGAACACTCCTCGTCTTCGTCGTTCCCCATAACTCCGCAAAAATGAAACTTTTCCGGTAGGCGTGCGCTCCGCGATTGCGTAAGGAACGAAGCTACCAGAGGACCATACTGTGCACGGTTTCTCTGGCCGTTGGACAATCGATGGAAAACCGTCTCCGTGATGTATTTAACGCATTTATATGCCGCTTTGGTAACGCCGCGTCGCTCCTCTTGCCAAATCCCTGCGCAACCGACAGAGTAAGGAATCCCTCTCTCATAAATCGAAGAACAATATTGACCGTGTTACGGTTGCGATTGATGAGTCTTTCGAGGAGTTTCGACAGAGTTGCCGCGCGTCGGAGTTAACGACGAGGATCTCCCGGCAACTTTTATCGCAGCAGCGGTCCTCACCGATCTCGCGAACGCTCGCGGACCTCCCAGAATTTTTTAACGGTCCGCCGGAAAGGGGCGAGGAGGAGGAACGCAAACATTATGCCGGAGTCGTGCATTGTCGTCCCGCGTCACAAAAGCACCCATTGTGCCCGTCGGTGAAATTTATCGATAATTCCGTCCGCGTAATAACCGAATCAGGAGTCGCCTCGAAAAGCCCGACGCGCAACGATTGCAGTTCCGCGCGTCCTGTGTCGAAGCTTCCGGTCGTTACTCCGTCCGAGCTACAGGAACAATGTTTTCCGCGGCGCGTTTCCGCAAACTTCCGGCCTACTGGGTGCCCCGGAATCCGATCCGTAAATATCATCAGCGTCGCGGTTTGCCATGTATATTTGACGATCGCCCGATCGAATCGTGCCGTATATCGATACGCTAATGTACCCTGCCCACGCGAGACGTTGCCCACCCACACGGGGCACCGCGACACAACGCGTCGAATCTCCTCGCGCGCGTGCGCCTACCTATATCGCGGTTCCGCTTGCCACGAAAACCTGCAAAACACGCGTTACACACACACGTGCTTCAAATAGCTTCGTGTATTTTTTACATGGCTTTAGAGAGCTTTCAACTCGCTATCTTGGTCATCTTCAATGAGAAACGTCTACTGTGGGTTCAGGTGCAATCGAGGTCCTTGCAGCAAGAAGGTTGAAACTCCACTTTTGATAGCAGTTTTGATAGTTTTTGATCCCATCATTTGATGCAGATCCGATAGCAAATGAGTGATTCATTGCAAATAAATGAAAGTAGAACTACTAATAATTTTATTATAGAATATATTTTCGTCCAAAATAGAAGTAAAAACTTACCAACTCAATAACTACTACTTATCGTGTGGAAATATATATTCTTCAATTAGTGCTCTCTTTTGAATATTAACTGAAAGCATTCATTTTATAAACAGTTCCCTCTAATTTACTCGAAGTTGGTGAAGATGTAGCTGCACTCTTCTTGCTGCAAGGTGGATGAACTCGCGCTCCCGCGTCCCAGCATTTCGTATTTCGTATCTCGCGTTTCCGCGTGTCGAATTAGGATAGGAGTAAAGTTCCATTTATCCAGCTTGTATCAAAAAATTATGTCGCCCGAGTGGCGATCGCGGATCCTCCTGTAGCTGCAGCCACGAAGCGTCGCAGTTTGTTAGCCCTCCATTGCACCTGGCGTCGAATTAAAAGCGGAGAGATGCATGGCCCCGATCAGGGAACACCTACGACGCTGAGACCACGAGAATACCCGCGACGTTCCTCGGCAACGTAGGACGGGGCTACGGAGAGAGAAAAGAAATCCTTGGAGTGCGTGGCCGAGAGTCAAGTTTAGCCCGTGATCCACGACGTAGGGTCGTTTCTACGTTCGCCTGGCTCCCTCGGACCCGCGTCACCACGGCGAGGTCTAGGGTGAGAGACTACGTGGAAAGTGCCGGCGTAAAATGGGGGGGGGGGGGGGAACCACGCAGCGGACAGTAGACTTGATCGACCTTTTAGAGCAAAACGTAACGGCGATAAAAATCTCGGGCGGACTGCGACGGAGGGAGGAGGCGAGGGGTTAAAAAACGTCCCCCTATATTCAGCGACTATGCGTTCCGCGGGTATTAACAGCCAGCGATCGGGAACAAGTGGCCGAAAGTAACAACCTGAAAGTCAAGTTTAGCAGCTTTCGTTATTGGCTCGCTCGACTATTGTCTGAATTCCCGGCGAGTCGATCGCGCGGCGCAGAAAGAGAGAGAGAGACGCGAGGAGAGTGTCGCGGAATGGAGGCAGAGGCGAAGGCGCGAGCCACGCTCCTTGCGCCAGGTCCGCGTAATCCTCGGATGATGTACGAGGCTCGCTTTGCATAACGTTCGTCAGGAGCGATGGAGGATAGCCCTCGAGGGGGAGAGAGGCAGAAGAGCCAATGGAGCTGGAAAGACGTACGCAACGAGTGTCAAGTTTACGCGATCATCCATCGCGCGCAGTCATGGATCCCAGGTGTCGGACCGTGGCTCGGCGAACCCGCCAACCTTCTCCTCGGTCCTTCGGGCGCGAACGGTAGCGAGGCATTCGAAGGATCGGCCCGCGATAATCCAGAGCTGGGCCGACTAAGGATACGACCGCGCGAATCGAACCCGAGTGACCGGGCGCGGGGGGTCGAAGGGAGAGGGGCGCGGGGGACGCGGAGAACGCGAGGAGATACCGTGACGAGAGAGACCGCTACTCGTGATCGCGAGATGATGTTACCACGGTGCGTGGCCGGGTTACGTACAGTTCGCGAGGAGGAGGGGGTGAGGAGTCAAGAAGGGAAAAGGTCTGCGCCGCGAAAAGGGCACAAGGGGGGGGGAACGATGAAAGAACGGCGAAAGCGCGAGTGGGGGAGAAAACGGAGAGAAACGGAGAGGAAAGAAAAGAGGTGGCAAAGGGAGCCGTGGACGGCGGAGAGAAAAAGAGAGGAGGCGTAAGCGGGCGCGCACAGGGTGGCGGAGGCGGCAATGTGGATCGGCGGGGCGAGGGGCGTGGAGGGGAGGCCTAGGGTCGAGGGAAGGGAATAAAGTGGGGTTGGGAGGCGGGCGGCGGGGTGTCGTTGGTATCGACGGAGGCGTCGGGGGCAGAGGGGCGGCCCTCCTCCCTCGGCGGGGCGGCGCAGGCAGAAGTGGACGGGCAAGCGATTCAACCTCCTTTCACTTTCAACGAGCGCGCACAGCGCTTGCTTGCTCGCTCACTCGCTCGCCCGTTCGTTCGCTTGCTCGTTCCCCGGTGTTTCATGCGACGACGGATAGCAAACACTTCGCGTACGAAAATAGGCAACGCCGCCGTTTTAGCCGCGTGTCCGCCCTATAAATTGTAAACCGCTCGAAATCCTCCCTCGATTACACCATGACCCTGAGGATCGCTCGTCATCGAGCACCTAGCGAATCTTGCCACACCGCCGACGCTGCGACGCGCGTCCGCCAGCCGAAGTTCCTTTTACGGCGTAAGACTTTTAACGTCTCTCCCCCCTCGCTCTTCTTAACCTCCACCTTGTGGCAATTCGGGGGAAGAATGTATTTATATCTCGCGAGGCAGCCAGATGAAGCGCTAGGGTCTTTTATGGGACAGCTTAGCGCGACTTGCGAATGATAATTTCGAGTATATTCGCTTCGTTGAGATTGCTATCATTCGAACGAGAAGAGAAAGGTGGGAAATTCGTCAACATTTACGTAATACCTCTTCCCTTGTCTTCTCTGACAGCACTTTACGTAGTATCGATTTTAATGAAACTCTGTAGGTAGATAAAGAGTGGAGAAATGTCTCATCAAATTCGGTTGTTTACTAAGAAACCTAGTTATAAAATATATATATAAAATAACATGCGTTAAGGGCTTTCCATGTGTAATACTTCAGGAACTCCCTTTGTTAGAGAAATACGTCTGTCATTGCCATGGTCCATCTTATCCACACAATTTCGTTGCATCGCTTTAACTCTTTGAGGCACACGATTTTAAAGAAAATAAAAACCCTAGTTGCACAGAATTTTTTTTATTATAAAAAAAATGAAAAAAAAACATTCATGTTCGATTATTTAACATAAAATATTACTCAAAATAAAACAAAATAATAACATATCAATAAAAAATAATATAAAAGAACTTATAATTTATTTTATTATTTTTAATAACTTGCATGGTGGAATACATACAATCCCACCACTTCACAGCTTCAAAATTAGTATAAAACATCAAATAACATGTTTTTTTTATTATAAAACAATTTATTCATTCATAATAAATGTTAAGTAAAGAAACACACACCATTATGAACGACAAAAATTCACTGCATCACACAATGCGCCAACCTTAATCACAGCAGCACACACAACTTACAGATGCGTTTTGATTTGTATAAATTTCTTTTTTCACTTATTTACGCATTTACTGAATGAAAAACCGAATGAAAAACTTTAAATAAAATATTAAACTGTATGACTATGAGTAACTTCAACTTTTCGGTTAAAATAGATCCCACCATGCATAAAAAGCTAAGCAAAAGGTGGGACAGTTTTTAGCCCACCTAGCCCCAAAGAGTTAAGACTATGCTCCATTTCGATCACGCGCCATTGACGTCGACGGAGATTCGTAAAATTTTGGCTGGTCGGGAGACCGGGATCCTTAATACTCGTCTACCGCGCGTTTTAATCCCTCGCAGGCGAGGGGGATCCATATCGAGTTCCTCCGCTAGGCCACTTCCGGCCCCGAGACCACACATCTGGGGATCTCTTGTTTACAACGTGGATCTTAACTCCAAAGGCATAGTAAGAACTCGGATCGAACCACGAACATCCATCTTCCTCTTACAGAAATTCGATTTACCCCTAAATATTTTAACCTACCGATCGCCACAGATTCTAATCAATGCCTCAAGTTTATTAAATCGATTTCGCATCCAAATAACAGAAATAAAAGGCGCATCGCATTCGCGTATTAATAAAGCAGCGAGAAGAATATTCGGAGCGCGTTAACAGGTTGTTCCCCCGCGTATAATCGCGAGTAATAAATAATCATTGTTGGCAGTCGCGGCGCTCGCTTTCAATAGCAACGCGGCGAACGTGCCAAATAACACCTGCAGCGTTCGTAGGTGGAGATCCATGTTTAACACGTAGCGGGCTGGTTTACACTCGCGGAGTTGTCCGCCGGGAGAGGAACGGGAACAGCTACAGGTTTTCATGCTTTTGTCCTGTCGCGCTGCAATTAGCCGCGAGTCCCACCTTCCTCGATGACGAACCTCGAGCACCGCTTCCAAGGTTGCCCCGTTGGCGGCGGCTCCGTTTGATCGCGAAATTACGCCCTCGATTCTCTTACCGCGCGCTCCTCGGGCCGTCGACGCGCTCGAACGTGGAATCGAACTTGGACGCGCTTTCTCTGATCCCGCCACGGAAGATAAGGGTGGAAACGACCGCGCGAGAGACAGAGAGAGAAAAATAGTAAACGCGTATCTCGTTCGATCGCCTCGAACGGCAAAAAGGAAAGAGGGAAATAGTCCGGGCGACCGGTTGATCTTCGCGAGCAGGTATAAATGCGACGTCTGTTTGATCGTACGGTGGTATTTGCTTGTGTTACAGCCGTGCGAGCGGACCGGATGCGAGGTGGTAGAAACAAATTCGGCCCGATGTACAAGAGAGACCGAGCGCGGAAGCTGCAAATGATGAGACAACGGCAGCTGGCACTGCAAACGATACGCGGCAGCCTCGGTGATCCATCGAACTATCCCTCCGCCGTAACGCCTTTCCTGCATATTAAACAGGAGATCCAAATACCTCAGGTCTCGAGTCTAACGTCTTCTCCAGATTCGAGTCCATCCCCCGCAGCCGTGGCCGCTGGTCTGGTCACGACACAGGCTGGCACAGGAGCCGGTCAGCATCAACTGATCGCACCGTCCTCCCAGCCAAACATTTCTGGCGGTAATCACCTGTACAACCTCAACCCTGGCCTGGATAGCAAGCTATGGGCTGCCAATTCCACCACCCCCAGCCCGAAGGCCTTCAACTTTGGCGAACAGTCGATGCAGCCGCACGCGGCCGCCGGCTCCGCAACCCCGACCGTCGCCACGAAAACTAGTCCGATGATAAGAGACTTCGTGCAAACGGTCGACGACCGCGAGTGGCAGGCGTCCCTTTTCGGACTGTTGCAAAACCAAACGTACAATCAGTGTGAAGTGGACTTGTTCGAATTAATGTGCAAAGTGCTCGATCAGAATCTGTTCTCGCAGGTGGACTGGGCAAGGAACTCCGTATTCTTCAAGGATCTCAAGGTTGGTAATCGGATCGCAGCGGGCGGCGCGGGGCGTAGTCGAGCCGCTCGGTGAAAGCCTTCGCCCGGTTGATGGAAGTCATCGAAAGGGGATGAGAATCTCAAAACAGTCTACCGGTCCCTTTTATTCTCCAGCCGCGTTACCTGTTACGTCACTTGCACGGTGTCTTACACATTTATATTTACAACTTACATAAGTCTCTCTCCTTTCCTTCTTTCGTGTCTGAAGTCTCTTTCCGATCTCTCAGCAGACTTCGATCCAGCGTCCGAATGCTCCCCTCTCTCAATTTCTTCCGCTCCGAAATCTTCGCATCTCGGATACCTAGATTCGATTCTCCAATTTATAGGTCAGTCGTGTCTCGCGTGACCACGTAAGCGGCTCCTTCGCCTTTGCTCTAACCCTCGGACACGCTCCTGCGGGATTACCTAATAGATTCTTGTCAATAATATTCATCCACCGTAGATAACGCGCGGAATAATGTCCTTCCTAAACGGCGAAAGTAACGTCGCGCATCTTCGGACAAAGGGACTAGCCTATCTGGAGCAGCAAACTTGATTTACAGCGCGCGTTATCGCCCAGCGAAGTAGTCGACCTAGAAATTAGGGAATCGAATATCTCTGGAAGCCTCGGTTTCAGGCCGTACCAAGAGCCTTCGTTTCGATGAGCTCCATCAACCCACGAAATTCGCACGTACGATCTCCTCCGCGGCCTCTATACCTCCGAGCCCATTCGTTAGAGGCATCGTCCGTGTAGGTAGCCGGCGATATAGCGATGTTCTGTTACCGTTTTAGTAGAGCATCCGATCCGCGCGAAGGTCTTTCTCCTTTAATTACAAACGTCCCGTGAACTAGATACCGATATTTTTTTCTCTAGCCCGCTAAGAACCACCGGTGGCAATACCGCGGTCGCGCGGGCGTTATCGGGGCGATGAAAAAAAAGAAGTTTAACGATTTTTAAACGCTCGCCGAGGATCTTTTCGAGAGAACTCGGCTCTTACCGATAAATAACTCGTCGCTGGCCTGTTGGTGGTGCGAGCGGGGATGTGAGGTAACCAACAGCGTTGCACAATCGCTGAATGATTTCAAGCATCGCCTCATATCTAGGTCATAACAAGATACGTTTCTGGGTTATGGCGGTTGCCCTAAAGCAGGCCCATGTTAATTATAAACCGTCTACTTAACCGATCGTACGTTTCTTATTAATTTCCCCCTCCCGTCCCCGCCGCTGCCCCGCGGAAAGATGTGTCACGGTTCCGTTGCGATACCGTCGGGCCCGAGGAATTCACGTTTCCTCGAACAATATGGAATACAGGCGCGCGGTTTTTGCCGCCATTTCGAACTGATCTCGCGTAAATTCGACGCGCACCGTATTTCTGTTTCGCGGGCGAGAGCGCGTTCTTCGTTAAACCGTTTCGAAACTCGCCCGGATCGGCTCGTTCTCTCGTCGTTTATTTCGGCTTTTAAGGTAGGCAGGACCGCTGTGCTCCGTGACTCCGATACATTCGGTAATGTAAATGCATTCGAGTAGTAGGGCCTCGTTACGCAACAGCCAGGATTGTTGTAGAGCGACAGGATTATCTGCGCCGCGATGTATACCTCACTGTTTGTGATATTGTTCGACAGGTTGATGACCAAATGAAGCTGCTACAGCACTCCTGGTCGGATATGTTGGTGCTCGACCACCTTCATCAAAGGTTACACAATAATCTACCTGACGAGACTACACTTCATAATGGCCAAAAGTTTGATCTCCTTTGTCTCGGCCTACTCGGAGTTCCCTCCCTGGCGGACCTCTTCAATGAATTGTCCGCCAAGCTTCAGGAACTGAAGTTCGACCTCTCGGACTACATATGCATGAAATTCTTGATGCTGCTCAATCATGGTACGCCCTTTTCCTTCCGGATCTTTACGGGCATCGCCCAAACTCTCCCCCTCTGTGTCTCGACTAAAGCAAGCTTCTCTTTGAACGCGCAGAAGTCCGTGGACTAGTTAACAAGAAGCACGTGCAGGAGGGTCACGATCAAGTCCAGCAAGCTCTTTTGGATTACACGTTGACATGTTATCCATCTGTAACGGTACGCACTGCTTTCTGTACATATACGTTATTCCCACGTTCTTTCTATTCTCTTGTAATTTAATGGCGCCTTCTTGTTCCATCTGATAGAAATGCGTTACGTTTTTACACAAACAGGATAAGTTTAACAAGCTGCTAGCAGTATTACCGGAAATCCATGTGGTAGCGAGCAGGGGAGAGGACCACCTTTATCAGAAGCATTGTAGTGGTGGGGCACCAACTCAAACTCTTCTCATGGAGATGCTCCATGCTAAGAGAAAATGAAACGATAGATTCGTTTGGCGTCTTTGCCGTCAGTTAGTCTGTTGCTATATCTCAAAAATCACGATAGAGCTCCTCACCGTCAAAGTGGACCTCAAGTACCTATTAAGAGCTAACGCCGCTTAGGTATTGGACCAAGTTGAGGGGCCCTGGTTCAGAAAATACCTACGCAAACAAATCAAGTATAGACGTACATACTTTACATATATATAATATAATATATGTATCATAAAGTGTATCTAAATGTGCAGGGTGTAGCACTGAAACTGTTGCCGTACGATATCTTTGAAATTACGAGAGACACAGATACTTGACCACTGGTTGCTTGCTGTTCCGCGCGAACGGATAAACAACGGTCTCTAATAACTCTGCAGGCAATGTTTAGAAGTAGAGATACGAAGGAACTGTTATCCAGGACGCATTCTTCCGAGGAATCAAAATTAAACTTTTTCATCGCGCTTTCAGGAATTACTGCGGAGAGAAAAAAAAATGAAAAGGTCCCCTTGAATCCAAGAAAACGAAGTAACGAGTAGAGTAGTTTCCCTCCGTTCGTGATTTTAGAGACGTTGGCCCGTAATATTCTCAGCGACACACCCTGTATAAACATAATGACATATATTTTCTATATTTGATGTTGAAGTTTTAGAGATGTATCCGATGGAGAATTACTACCCCTGTTGGTGGGTAAAAGCGCAGGGAAACAGTAAGCAAGATGCCTTGAAAACAGTACAAAGGGTGGTTAAACAAAATATTGGTCAAAGGGCAGGCAACTTTTGTCTAAATAAGTAAAGCTATTTTTCTAATACTAGAAGCGATTATTTTTAAGCATACCACTGAAGCCTTGCTCTCATTTTGAACGAAAAAAAAGAAAGAAAGAAAAGATATCCTTATTAAGTAACGAAAGGAGGATGGACCGAGATTGCACTTCGGTCGATCGTGCTTCTGCAAGGGATTCAATGGGCATACTTGAACGACAGTAAAAGAAAAAAATTTCATGTGATATACTTATATATTATACATATATACATATATGTCGCACGGCCACCTGGGCATCCTTAGAACTTCCTATGAAAGAAAACAGAAAAGTAATCTGCATTTTGTCACACTTGCACACAGCAGGGCTACTATATTGTAAATACTAGTTAACACATTCCAATTATGTTGTAAAGTATAAATCATGTTAAATATGTAATTATAATATTTTGTGTATAGTTTAATGAAATAAATATATTTCTGTTGCTTACTGAGAAAAGGAATCATTAGCTACTTAATGTCTTCGCTAATTTTAGAATTTTAATTCATGTATTTCTCTTTATTATCTTTTCAAATAGGTGGCGGAAAAAGAAATAACCACGAAATGCGATATTTTATTATTGTATATTGTATCATAATAAAGATTCTGTTTAAGGAAATGAAAGAATCACTGGAGCAAGGTTTATGTGGTCCTACATATTATCTAGCGATTAATACTAAGTATATAAGATCAATATTGTCTTATCGCAGTTGTTAAATAGATAAATATTTACTGAATGTTAAGGTAGCGATATCGAGATGTAGTAATTTTTCACTAATAGATTATTATTATTATTATAATTAATTATGATTTAGTCAATAGTCAGAAACTTTTCAGTGCTGTGAAGGTTGTCTTTTCGACGCCTGTGGTATCTAAGCCATCGGTAATTACACGTGCTAGATTCGAGGCTCAAGTGTGGCAACAAGAACAGAAATCTTTGCTCGTACTGGTAGGGCTGGTAGTACCACCCTTTGCAACTCCTACTGTTTATATCCTCTATCAATCAAGTACCTGGAGAAAAAAAAAAACAAACGCTATTTTACTACTTTCACTTTTCCACCGACTTCGTAATAAGGTATTAAATATAGATGTAAAAACGATCCGTTGATGCGCGCGAAGATAAAAGCAAAAGAAGGAAGCTCGATGCCACATTAGATTAAGTAATCGAGTGTTTGAATCAAACCAGGAGGAGTAGCTGCGAGTATTACTACCATGAAAAAAAAAAGTGTATATAAATATATATACACATATATATTTTCGAAAGCATGCATGTACTTATCGTGTGAGTAAAGATTTGTGTCCACGGTGAAATTTTCTTCGTAAACCTTCGATTACAAATGCAGAATGTTAAATATTAACATGTTCCCAAATTTTCAAATCGCCTGGTTCTTTTTATCGATCGGTCAGAAAAACAGTTTTCAACTTATTGCTGTCGTCTATCATTATTATTATTGTTATTACTATTATTATTACTACTACTACTATTGGCTTTGGTTCTTTTAAATACTTTCAAAATGGATTACTTTTATTTAACTCGCATATAAATGTCTACCTCTTCGTAACTGTATTAAGTCTTACATTTTTACATTTTTAGTAAACCACATACCTCAGAATAGGCAAGCCCAGATAGCAAATTAAATGGAATGTATGAATGTTACCTACGTAGACTTGAAGGGGTCTACCACTTTCTGTAATATGCGTAACGGCAGAAAGTAAATGTTCCATTCAAGTATCGTACCCGTTAATTCCGCGCTCACTGTCTTAGCTGTTTACTACGTTTATTCCAAATTAGATTATAATTGTATATGACATGTACAATATATATCTAAGTCGAAATTCAATAATTTCTATGAAACCAAGCATTGGAATCACAAGTTAATCCTATGTTGCTGTTTGGGTAAGAGCAAGTGAAAACCGTAATATCTTATTTATTGTAATCTCATCTATTCTCAAGGCTTTTTGTAGAACGTGTCGGTCTGATAATTTCGGAACAACTTATAAGAATCGCAACCACAATTATCTAGAACAAAAAAACGGAAAAAAAAAGAACGAAAATTGTCTCTTCTAAATATATCCCTAAATCGATTTACCTTTGTATGTGTCCATCCTATTTAATCGTCCGTTCGATTCTGTTACGATATGTTTATTGATAATTGTAACTAGCAAGTACGATAATACCGAGATGTTACGAGCATTGTGTTAAATATGTACAGTTACCAATTGTAATTGGCAAATCATCTAATTTAATATCGATGTGATTTTTTGATCCAATAAATAATTGGAGTTAACATTGAAAGAAGAACTATTATGCGTTGTTAACACTGCCATTAGGAGTTGGCAATTGTAAATTATGTAGAAAACAAAATGATTGATTGTAAATATATCTTTATTAATAACTAATAACTGTTCCTTTTTAGGATCGACAGTGCTATTTTTTATATATTATACTGATTGAACTCCCGAACAATAATATTTCCCTTGTCGCACTCCTGCCTTTGGTATCGCTGTAAAAGATCTGCAACGTCCGCGAGACGCGCCGCACGATAGACGTCGAAAGGAGGGTAAAGGATGGTACTATGTAAATTATTAAGCGGGCAATTTTCAGAACAATTTACAAATAGTATTTCAAAACATTCGATCGTTTCTTTATGTACACAAGTTATTATAATTTAAATGCGTTTATGTACAACACAAAGTTTATTATAATTTGTAACACTGATGTCATTCGTGTGCCGAATAACATGTATACTAAAACATTTGTTTGCTTTGTACAAATATAATAACAAGATAAGAAAATGCACAGTGGTTAATAAAGACATCAGCTAACTACTGCACTCGGCTTCGTATTCTTGATTCACAATCTTCACGCCTTGTGCCTTACTTTCGGCACGTTACCTAATCTTATATACAAAATCGTGCCACAGTTTCTTTCCAACGCCGAATATCGTTTGTACTCGTTTAACGCGAGGCACTATTTACTTAATTAAAACGACCGATTGCGAGACTAATCTCGTGTTCGCTTCAGCTTTGTCGACGCGTAGCTTAAAATAAATAAGGACTGCGATGCCTGTTTTGCAACTATCGTTAAAACGAAAATTAAACTACGACTGAACGATAACTTCCCAATATTAAAAATTACAACACGTTTAGCGAGGGTCGGACTTTAAATACAAGTTATACGCTTTCTCGTCCATTAGATTCTTCACTTCATCCAGATTGGTTAATTCCACTTTAAACAACCATCCTTTCTCGTAGCAGGACGTATTAACCAAACTGGGCGTTTGTTCGACAGCGTCGTTCTTTTCCACCACCTTTCCACTGACAGGACTGAACAACTCCGAAGCAGCCTTCACCGATTCTAACGCCCCGCATTCAGCTGTAAAGATTAATTTCGGTTAAATGGAAAGTATTAAACCTAAGTTTCCTTTTCTTGTTTAAAGGCGTAGACAAACATTCTGACCTTCCTTTTCTATTACAGATCCAACGTTCGGCAGCTGGGCGTAAACGACATCGCCCAGTGCTTCCTGCGCGTAACTCGATATTCCAACTATACCCACTTTACCGTCAACAGTTATCCATTCGTGTTTCTCTGTGTACAACCTTTCTAGAAATCAAAATCATGTATTTTATAAATCGAGTAAGTTGCACAAATACTTCAGGTCGATGTAAAAATGAAAAAAGGGAATGCTCGTAAATTCTTACAATTATTATGAATGCAAACGAAAATTGTCAGTAGAAAATTTGAACAATTTTTGTTATTAGAACAAGTTCTTAAACGCTGATTGCGTTGCATCGATAAATGAATACGAATAAGTAAATACGTAAATAATAGTTGACTATAAATTCTTATTTATTAACTAGGCTGTGAACTATGAAGATAAATTAAATCGAAAGATAATTAAACTTTTGAAATTAGCTTTTCAACTCACCGGCTCTGAGGCACGGGCTCATAGCGATAGAACGGGAAACACTCAACGACACTTTCGAAATCGGAAGGGCGAGTAGATTTTCCCTCGAACCACAGGAGATCGTTCTCGCGGTACATTTCACCATTTGTGCAACTAATTTTGCCATTTTCAGACTTATCGAACCGGCACTGCGCGATCCCGATGTTTAACCTTTATCGTGCTCGTGTCGTCTGCAACCTATCGTCCTTGATCAAGTTCGCAAGTTTTCCGTGGTGCTGCTGAACGGGCGAAAAGGCGCGATTCGAATGAATGATTGAAAGATTTCTCTATGGAGCAACATATGTTTCTCGTGTTATCGGTCACTCTTATCTCGTAGACTGTATTTCATCACCGTGTAATTCGAACCAACGCGGAACAAATACACTGCCGCATGCATTAACTCTTTAATAAAAAAATCTACCAGTCCAAGAGATATCTTCGCAGTTCAACAAGCACGCTATTCGGTGTAACTATTTACGTGTTATAATAATTTATAAGAGAAACAAATACGGAGAAACATAGATAACGTTGGCAATTATTTACATAATTATCTGTAGATTTTATACAACGAATCTCGAATTGACGTAACTTAGTTGAGAAAGGGTAAACAAGAAAGTATTTTAGATTTCGGATGCGGTATTCAAAAAAAGTGTTTTATTTGAAAAATTGAGGTAAAATTACGCACGGAACTTATGAGCAACGAATAAACATAAATGTGTTACAAGTTTTTCTTGAATTGGAGAGAACTTAATGTATATATTTCGACTTAAAGGAGATGCTCGTGGCGTAGCGTTCGGAAAACACTTAATATTATTGAAATGCCGAGTACAATCACGTGAGGTTAATAGGTCAACAGAAACACGCTTCGGAGATAACTCGTAATTTATGTTATCGAAGTTGTACAATATCTACGACCTCTGAGTTCGATGTGAATAATTCACGAGTAAAAACTGAAAATTCTGTTCTGAGAAGAGCGTTTATCGAGTCGCCTCCGTCTCGTGTTTTTTCCAGCCAAATTGGTATGCGTGCGGTATTCGATATTAAGTTTCGCTGCCCTTTTAAATACACTGTAATCGTTTACAACATACTTCTTCGATTACACCTATCTGTACGCACGTAAGCTTTAAACGAACGAATATTTCGACATTTCCATATCAATGTAGGAAGAGTTTTGTAAAGAAAATTCATTGAATATTCAACTTAGAAGAGATCGCGTTATCTGTTTCAGTAGATGCAGTGCCGTTCTTATAAAATGCCAGCGCGTAGAATTCTTGTGTATAAGGAATCTTTGACAAAGTTTCTGCTAGTATTGTTACGACGAGACACTGCAGTATCAGATTCTTGTGGGAATAAGTGAATCACAGAAGTCTTAAGTTATAAACCTATAGTATAAGATCGGCCATTAGGATTGTGGATAGGTATTGGAATAGGCTTGCTAAGGCACCACTCGTACCAGACTTTCTTAGAGCTACACTGACGCCAAAAATGAACAACTATCTGATCCCCTGCTTTCACCTGCACTGGTTCCTGTTGTAATAAGTCGTGTTAGGTTCCATACACTTCCGAAAAATAGATGTATAAACGTGCCTTACCTTAATCGGGAAAAAAATTGGGAACCAACTAAACATTCCGGGGCTATGCGTGCTGGGCTCTATGCTCAGCGTCACATTTTTGTACAAAATTGTATTAAAATATCCCGAGAAACCATGTAACACGCAATTTTCTTGCACATCGAATGTTTTTATCTCGTATCTTGAATTATCAATGGTACTTTCTGAAATGACGGAATAATATTTAGAAATCTACATTTTACCGAATCAACCGCGCAAGTGAGATTTGTTTGCCAACCTCTATTTGGATGTTTGAACGTAAACAGCGGCTGTGGTTTCGCTATGTCGTATTTGTTTTGTAGATGAACTACGTACGACGTTTCAAAATGAGCCATGAAATATTTGCCTTTGTCTCTGCACTGCCTTACTTCGTTGTACAGTTTCGAAGATTGCACAGGAGCAATGTACGATGTATACGATGACGGTATGCTTATTCCATCGTCTAAAACCATTGAATAGCCGATAAGATGTAATTGAAAATGGTAGAAATATGAAATACAGCGAAAATGTACCTTTCAAAAATCTCTGAACTCCATCCAAACACTCGGGAGAGAGCTCATTGTCGCCGAAAGAACCGAGTAACTCGGATACCAGGATATCAGCTTTCTCGGGAGCATTCCACTCCCTCATATCACAGGATACTACTGTCACCTTGCCTTCCCACATGTCTCTTTCCAGAGCCTGTAAGCTGTACGCGTAACAAATTATAAAGCTATATATATAAATGAAGAAACCCAACAATTTGCTACAACGGAAATCTTACGTTAATACTGCATTCGGATTCTTTTCTACAGCGTACACTTTGATTTGCGCGTTTGCCATTTCTGCTGCGTTTAAGGATGCGTGAACAAGTGGTCCTCTTCCTGCACCGACCACCATTATTACTCTGCAATTACAGGAGATCGTTAATGCTTCTCTCACTCCTGTAATTGTGTATAATTAATTAGCGTTAAGCGTTACATTTTCGTATCTTTATCTTCTGTCTTGGATGTGATTCCAACGATCGCTTCGTAGATGGCTGTTTGATACTGAGTATACTTAATAGGATCCCTTTCGAATACTTCGTACGTCTGAGATTCAAGATTGTCCATAAGTGGTTGCAGAGGCCATTGTAAATAGTCCTCGTAGCCACGAGCGTATTGGTCAACCGGATCGTGTTCTTGACATCCCTATGTAAAATCAATAAGATCGCATAAGGCGATTGGCACGTGAAAATGTAAAAATGATAAACTTGAAGTTTACCTTCCACAGATATTCCAGATAATTATGATAGTAAGTAATATTTTGATAACGGTTCGCTCCCGTGAGTATAAATTGTACTTTCAAGGCGGAGAATTTCTTTATCAGTGACTTGTGCGCTTTGCTTAATACGGGATATCCTTTTTTGTTCGTGATAAACAACGTGGTTGGTAGAATCAGGCATTTCACTGGCTCCCCTAGCCATCTATCAATCTTGTAATCAAATCGACTCGTTAAATACGATTTTCTCATACTTTAAACAGCATACACGAAAGACGCTAGTGTTCTACGGTACCTCTTCTTCCTCGGGAAGATCGTGGCTTACAATTAACGCGACGCATAACGTCCTATCATAATCGCATATTATTCTAAAGGCATTCCACCATTCCCAAGGACTCTCTACTGAATTACACTCCTGTTCTCTGTAAGAATAAGCTTGTTTAACTGGGTTTTCCATAGGTATTTGTATCCAAACCTACAATGAAATTAAGAAAGCTACAAGTTATAAGTACAAAGTAAAAGGATTTTGTCGATGAGTATACCTGTAAAGTACACAAGCTCGTTACTTTCTTACAGATAATTCTAGCGAGATTGGCATTGTGCTCTATCCCTTGCATCAGCCTAAAAGTCACTCCTACGAGGCCCAAGTGACTCGCTAACGCTAATTCCTGGAGCAAAGCTTTCTCGCTGTTTCTTTTTATAATAGGATTCTTCGAATCCACTTTAATATGTGGCGATAGTTTACCGATAATCAAGTTGTTCCAATCTACAAAACCAAGTACGATTAGTCTCCTAGAAAAGCATGCATATTTATCGAATCGCTTACCGGAAGTGCATAATACTAAGTCTGGTCTGGTAAACGGACCGGAACGGCTTTTCGCGGCGCAAACGAATTCCCTCTTGAATAATGGGTGAACGAGTGGGACGCATATGAATTCATATCTGCAAATGTGTTAAATAGAATGTAATAAATACGTAGTACAGTCTGTTGTACACCCCTTGTAACTTACTTCGATGAATTCGCTGTTAAAAGGCAATCGCTTAAGTCCGGTACCGCGCAAAAATCAAGACCGCATGAAACAGGCCTCTGCTTTGTCATCGTGATCTCACCATTAAATACAGAAATTGGATCCTAAAAGTGTCGCACAGATAAACCAATAAATAAAGAAGCTTTTGTTATTTTCGTAAACACCGGTTGGCACCGGTGGCGTTTTTAAAGAAAAAAAACAGTATAATATTTAGTTCCGCTAAATCGTATCTTAACTATGCTTAGGCGAGGACATGTTAACAAGTTTATTTAAAAATTTACCAATAAACCTCGTCTACTTCTGGTATTTATTAATCGTCGGAAATTAAAGCAGAAACTGCGAGGGCTCAGGTGCTGATCACGAATTGCACGTGTAACGCTTAAGAAATATCGAAGTATTTTCGTTAGGGTGTTATTTTCATTGATGAATTTTGTCCAGTTTTGTGAAAGTTAGCACGGGAGTATGGGATTGACCAATCAAAGCGCGGCGTTGCCTCGGGCGTCGACCATTTTGCACGCAGCTTTCAGCGTTCTAGTTCGTGATAGACGCTTGGTGACTCCATTTCCCTGAGCATTCCGTTTTCCCTCATTTTCGTGTGTCGCGATCAGGTTGCTACTTTTCCGGTAAGTAATTTCTCACTTTTATGTTTCAATAAGAAGGAATATCGCACCGGGCGTCGTGCAACGTCACTTAGATTATTTTCGCGTTAAATGAGAGAAAGTTTCCGCTGTAGTAGACGTTGCTGAAATTTAACAGTTAGTCACATTGTACGGCGTCGTTTGGTATGTAAAACATCAATCGAAGATATCCCGATTAGTTATCCCCTTCGTTCTATATTACATCCGCTCTTCGATTTACGCAAAGCACAGTGCCTACAGCCGCGTAATCTTTTATTTCGAAAGCGAAGTCGAGGCGGAATAAATCGTTGAAAATAATCTAGCTTCTCGTAGCGAAAATAGACATCTTTCCATACTCCATTTTTAAATTAAAAATGTGCAATATGAAGACTTTGCGAGACCATGCGATCGGATAATACATCGTTTAGTAAACACTTGTTACTTGAGTTATCATCTATAGAAACCAGAGTTACGCGAATTTATTATTAATAAAAATTATATATTCGAATTATAATAGTGCATAATAGTATTATGTAGTAATAAAGTAGAGTCCTATAATATCGTGACTTACTTCTTCAGGTACAATGTCTTTCAATCGAGGAATAAAACGAGATTCCTTTGGGAATCGTAACTTCAATAATCGAGGTGGAGGCGGAGGAGGCGGTGGCAGCGGCGGAGGAAGAGTCGGTAACATGGGCGGAGGAGGTGGTATGGGCGGTAACATGGGTGGCGGAATGGGAGGAGGTAGCGGCGGAATGAACCCCTGGGAAGGAGGGATGATGCCTGGCAGAGGAATTTTGCCAACCCCAAATAATAATCTGTCCTTGGCGTCGCCGCAAGCGCAGCTAGCAATAGCCAGCAACCTTATTACGAATTTACTGCGTAATCAACAACAAGAAGCACAGCCGCAGGTAAAACCATTTCTTCTGTTTCATACGCGATTATTAAACGCGTGACGTGATACGAACGCGTTTGCGTATTTAAAGCAGGTGCCGTCGCTCCTCAGCCTTGGGAATAATTTCTCTGGACCTGGGCCGAATTTTCAAAACCAGCAGAACTTTTCTTCCGGGCGTTTTAACGACCGTCCCGTAAGGCACCCCATGAAGAACCAGCGACCTCAACCGTACAACAAGGTATGAATACATGTAAATTTTCAGCGGATATACGAAGATCGGTTTAGAGGAAAATTGTAAAAGGGCAATCTTTAGTCCACACTTCTTTTTACATCAACAACACTAATCCTTAATCAGAAAATTTGAAATTCTCCTTATGTTCATTGATCGATCCATCACCGAGGCTTTCAATCAATGGACGAAGTACTATGTGGCTGATCTTTGAAGTTACTAAGATATAAGCAGTTCATATTGCTGGACTAGTTTTGCCACGCATGATTTTCGCTGAGGCATTAATCACCATCGCAATGTCATTTCATTAAAAAGCACGGTAATAAGACGTGTATTGATTTCAGAATGCGATTTCTATTAGTGGAAGTTAACTGGTTTTGCGTAGTCAATGTCAGCGAAGGCCACCGGAGGTGTTCTCCCTCCGGCTTGGCTCGTGTATATTCTGCCCGAGTCTTCTATTCGTCATTGCAGCTAAAATTGATGGAAGAAAAGCTACTGAAAAGTATTGATCGCAGGTTGCACTTTTCACCGACTTAACATCTTCTTCTTGTTGATTATTTTTCATTGACGTTTATTGAACTACGTTCGAAAGGACAGAAACGTGCTCTGCGTCGATCGTACGTCGCGATCCAGACACGATCATTGCCTATAGAAAGTTAGACGATGCGATGATTGGTTGCATCTTCGACTATCTGCTACTGTTTTCCTTTTCCCTTCCACTGTAACGTGGAGACACTGACCTTTGGTGTTCATTGCAACAATGAAATACGTCCTGCTTCCGAATCGAGTAGAAATATTTTTCTCCCTCAAAGATCCCAGTGGTTGCTTAACCAAAAAAATTCGATTCGAGAAGAATCGCAATTATATCAGATACTTCTTATGACGGTTTGGTCATTTGACCTACATGACTAGATGGGCAATCGCGCCCGTGATGGCCCTGCTGGGCGACGTGGTCCATCTGCACAACAATCTCGTGCACCCCAGTCTGGCAGTCAGCGTATGAATGGAAACCAAAATCAACATCGCAACGATAAATCTTCTAAACCAATTCCTGCCTCTAAACAAAATCAGACTGCCAAAAAGGAACAGCAGGACGTTAAGACCTCTGATAATGAAAAAGCAGAAGCACCTGTTGTAAAAAGGTAAGCTCCTGGTGATTGTGAATAGTTTCTTCAAACCTTCAGTAAGTCTCATTCTGTCACCTATCTTTGTATGTACGGTGTCTCTTACGTATATATATATGGTATAATCGCTACAAAATCAGCATCGTGCCCTTTCTCTTATCTGAGCTTTAAAGAAGTATACATACAGATATATATACATATGTCTATATAGTATGTTATATATTCACCCCTCGCATTGTTGACGAAAACTCTCAACTCACATATCAAATTTAAGTTAGACTAGCTACAGTTCCATAACACTAGCATTTTATAATTATATAAAATACGCTCCGTCTGCTCTTCTTTCGATACACATTATTCGTAACAGGTAATTCAAATACTTCTGCCCTTGATAGAAGTGTGAATTATCTTCGCTTTACTTAATATTATGCCCAATTTTTTTTCTAGTTATCGACATTGAAAATTTTGTGTACATGTGTCTTCACTAAACACATTAAACAAAAGTAATGTTTAAACCATCTTTATAAAAGAAGAATGTTACGAAATTAACCCGAGTCTTTAATTCCGATAAAAATTATGCGCTTCTTTCTATATTAGCGAAGAGATCGAAGAGTCCGAGGACAAGAAGCACGATTGGAAGGATTCGAAGAAGGACGCCGAGGATGCTCAGGCCATTGAAACCGAGGAAGCAGAGAAACCTCAGGAGGATGCGGAGCAAAAGTCCGACGACAAGTCAGTAACGGAGGATGCGTCGAAGGAGGCGAACACATCCGCCACCGAGAAGGACGGCAAGATGACTGGCAAGAAATCGGAAGCCAGACACGCTGAGAGTCGTTACGCAGAAGTTCCGATGAGCCACATGTTCTGCCATATTTGTAACAAGCATATGTGGGATGGATACGTGCGTATTTATTTTCTATCTTCTTCTATACACAACCTATTTTACAGCGGGACGTAAAACGTTTCGTTTCTTCTTTTAGTCTTTCGAAAATCATTTACGAGGACGCGCGCATCAGCTGATGATGGAGAAATTAGACGAATCGTACAAATTGAAGGTGGATCTGATGAGGCACGAGTTGAGAGTAGCCGAAGAACAGCGTGAACTTAGTTTAACCAATTCTAAACGTCGCGGGAAAAAGGTGGTGCATATAACTGTTAAAAATAGTAATGAACGTAGTGTATTTACCTTTGTGTTCGCTACTAGGTTTCCGTGGATCTCAATGTCAGAGAATATTGTACGATGTGCGACCTGAACTTCTACGGGACCCTGTCGACGCACAGGAAGAGCGAGAAGCATCAACAGTTGAAAACGTTCTTGCATCCGAGATGTTTCCCTTGCGTGAAAGAATTCCCGTCGCGTATCGAGTACGACGAGCATTGTTTAACACCCGCGCACATGAAGAATGCTGTACAATGCGAGGAGCAGCGGAAGAATAAAAAGAAAGGTATGTAGGAAGTAATTTAATTAAAATGCTTAGATATTTAACGTTCTGTTCTCATCTTGTTTGCAGAAAAACTTGCAAAAGGAGAAGCTGAAATACGGACTGCCGAAGATGAAGAGAAGGACGTTGGCCCCGATACTAAGAACGAAAAGGAAGAGGAGGCTGCTGGGGAGCAAGAATATATTACAGATATTACTGAAAATTTAAGTGAGAAGAAATTCAAGATCCCATCTTATAAATATTGTCGGCAGAATCAAATTTCTATCGGTAAGCAAAGCTTGCATTGATACGATCGAAGCATTGTTTCTATCAGAATATAATTCATCGATTCGCGTTGTTGCAGGGAAATCCTTGGTGAAAGAAGTGCAAGGGTTCTACTGCGAGAAGTGTAGAAGATTCATGCTTCTAGCTGACGATATGAATGCTCATTTACGTAGCATCACGCACTATCGGAATTTCGTGCAGGAAGTAAAATCTCTAACTTCGAATACCGAACAAAATGCTGAGCAAAAGTCAACGGAAAACCCTGAGGTACGAATGATTGCTCGCAAAATTTCTATCGCGATGTAGGGTAAATCCGGGAGACGCGGTCGGGCCGGAGAGTTGGTCGAGTCGCTATATTTCAGACTTGAATGAATAGCGTCATTTCGCTCCCTTCTGTATTTTTCTAGATTTACAGGCTATAAAAGGTAAACTGAGGTTACATTTAACCTCTTTTGTCAAACAACGATGTACAGAATCCTATTTAAAATATACTTCAAAGTTTATTTTCGTTTAATGTTTGGGAATAATAAGATAGTAGAGATATTGAGGGACAATGCAGTCAAAGTATTTGGCCATATTAACTTTTCCTCTCGAAATTAACGAGAAGACTATCTCTCGCTGCAGAAAGGAGAGATGGTCGAGTTATGATTTTTCTATTATTTTCGTATATTTTTTATTTTTTATTATTATTTTTGTTTATTTAGTTTATTTAGTTTATTTATTCACTTTTTTATTCATTTGCCTTGCTAATCGCCAGTAGGTAGTTCACTTTTTCTTTGATGTGTTCTGTGCTTGTTTGGTGTAAACAAATTAAATATCAATGAATCTGTAGTTGTATTCGCTCATAAATAATTTTGCTTTATCCTTTGTTAATTTTCCATGCATAATTATGTGAGTGGTCTCTGCCAACGACGAAAACCATTTCTCCCGGCACCTCGGGAGAGGTGGTCAGATGTCATGACTTCAGTTTTCAACCCGATTTACAGTAAATATTGTCTTAAAGCAAATATCGACCAGTTTTTCTGAATCAACATAAAATTCTGATAAAATAAGACATAAATGTTCTGATAAAATAAGTAATTTTTATATTAGTTTTAATAGCCGTTTTATATTAGGTCGACCGAGTCTCCCGGATTTACCCTATCTGTTTTTAACCGAGGAATACGTAAAACAATTTCTCTTCCGTTACTTGCAGACTAACGAAAACGCCGCGGAGAATGATAAAGAGTACGAGAGTAATTGGAAACGTCGCAAAGTCGCTCACCCCGAGAACGAAGATAACGAGGAGCCGAAGGAAGCGGACGAGAACAGTGAGAACCCGAACGCTCAGAAGAAAGCTGACGGGGATGAGAAGTACGATCCACTCGAGGCCGACGCGGAATCCGAGGAGGAGGAGAATCACGAAACTGAGACCGTTAGTGAACAGGCCTCGCAGAATGCTTCCAACACCCAGGAGAAAAAGACACCGGTTGACAAAGTGTGGGCTGATATTGACAATGACAATGACGCGGAGATAGGTAATTTAATAGACGACGGAGACGAGAAGGAGCACACTGACCACGAGAAACCCGCCCCGAAGGTAGATCAAAATAGAGATCAGAGTCCCCAAGTAAAGCCGACCCGTGGTCGAGGTTTCGCGCGCGGCCGCGGCAGCCCCAGAGCACGAAGGGCGCGACGATAAAGTGATCTCTATTCCAAAGAGTAAGCTTGGATATATCCAATAGTTAATTAATATCCATTTAGTACCACACCCGTCTTCGATACCACCGGTTTGCCAGATTTCTTCAGATTATTGATAGCCGAATAATTTGAGTTGTTTCCCCCTTTTTTTTTTTATTATCGAACCTCTCCAGACGAGATGTGTAAAAATGAATTCGTCGAAAGTAGAAGGTGATCTGCGTCAATCATCCGCGGTCTTTATCGTCTATGAATAGTAATGTATCGGTACCATTCGTATGCCATTAATGTACGTAGCTAAAGGTGCGTAAACCGATTGTTTGTTTATCCAAGCTTATTCGACATAAAGTTTTTTAATTACTTATTGTAATGAACTGTAGTGCATACAGATTCTTAATCGAGATATATAGATTCGAAGCGAAGGGAAGGAAAGATACAGATGTACTCTCGTGTATTAATACTGATTATCTTCTAACTATTCTATATCAAGAAGTACTATCGATATTAGAGTACTCTAAATATGTCATTGGTTTTTTTTTTTTAAGTAATAACCATAATGTGAGACTCGTAAAGTTTATTCCTATTAGGCATATATAACTGAGAAATCTAAAGATATCTTGTATTTGAAAAAGATATTAATATACATATTTTATCCGGTTTATGCCTACTTATGAAATACCTATAATCAAACTTTGCGATGGCGAGCACAGGACACAGTAACAATTTCATTTCCTCCCCCCTTATAAAGGATACGATAGATTTTACTATAGGACATGTATCTTTTACGTGATAATCAATGGCGTTGTAAAAATATGGATATGGAAAGTATGCGTTATTCGACAATTGCCTTATAAACTATCGAAATTTTTAATTCAATAAGGTAATATGTGCACTTTGTCTTTATACTTTATTATTAGTATCTTTATAAAGTAATTTAATTCGCAAGGATGAAATTGCGTCCAATTCAAGCGTTGGCTCTACCAGCCAATGTTGACGTGTCTCAACAATATCGCTGCAATCTTCGTTATTACTTTATATTCAGATTTTCTGTATAAAAAAAAAATCATGCAAGACAATGACTGTTTATTGAACGAGCAATTACGTAATAAAAGATGGTATTGTATTTTTAAAATCACTTAAAAATCTGTTCATTTCGTCATTGGATTCTTCTGTATTCTGTAGACTGTATAAAATAAATGATGTAAAAAAATGTTTAGGATGTTGCTTTGTATCGCACCTTCCTGTACGATCGCATTTTGTCGTTGCCATGGAAGCTTAAGGATAATAATGCGAATGAATAGAGCACCAATAGAGAGATAAAAGTTATGTAGAGAACATAATTATTTCCACTTAAAGTACATAACAGGATAAAATGCGAATATATATAATTGTTGCTATGACAGTTAATCCGTAGAAAGGTGAGTTGCTAGAAACTCATCTACAGAATCGGTATCCCATTTATGTATGTCTAGAATGTCTTCAACTTTATTATCTTCGTCCAATAATTTAATTATCGGATCTAGACCCCTCACATACTTTATCTGCAGGTTTTTGTATTTACTTGGTCTGTCGCTTTTTATGAAAGCTGAAAGTAAGAAGAATTTATGTAGACATAGAATCTATGCCATGTTCGTCAATAATTTGTTGTACCTTGAATTTGTGGATATGCACCGAACTTGCATGTGCAGACTTCCAGGATAGCGCGTGGATAACGTTTTAAACCAGATGTATCATAATCATCGTCGTTCAAACAACACTGTTTGCAGTTCTCCCTGTAATAATTAATGGAATCATTAATTGAGCGCTCGGCTGCAATAAGGGCACTAGCGCTCGAAAATGGGAAAAATAATTGTCCAAACGCTAAGAAATATTGGAAAATTAAATGTTGTTAAACTGTATTTTAAAATATATAGTGTTGTAAAGCTCGTCACGACCCACATTTTTTCTATTTACAGTTTGTTTATCGAATCGTTACTATTCGGGCTAAAAATTATAAACAAAATCATTATTTCTTTAAACATAAATTGCGATAACTTGAGTAAATATGAAGGGATCGTTATGAGACTTAAAACATAACTTCAGAAAACTCTAGCGAAGCCGTAAAATGTATGCACAAAACTCTTATGTTAAAAAATGTAATAATATTTAATTAAAAAGTAATACTGGACATAATCCATGTTTTTCAACGTTTGCCGTTAAAAAGTATCGAGGCAATTTTGAGGTACATATAACTTGCAGCGACAAAGTTTTTCCTTAATATACAAGGAAGATTTTCACCAATATTCACACTGATTAATGAATAATTGTAGAAGATATGACGACATATATAAATATCACGCGCCACCAACAGTCAGCAGCCACGTATAATGCGCTATTTAGCAGTTTTGGCACTCGTGTTGACTGTTGGTGGCACGCGACATTTATATATATTATCATATCCTCTACAATTATTTATTAATCAGTGTGAAAATTGGTGAAAATTTTCCTTGTATATTAAAGAAAAACTTTGTCGCTGCAAGTTATATGTACCTCAAAATTGCCTCGATACTTTTTAACGGCGAACGTTGAAAAACATGGGTTACGTCCAGTATTTCTTTTTAATTAAATATTATTACATTTTTTAACATAAGGGTCTTGTGTATACATTTTATGGTTTCGCTAGAGTTTTCTGAAATTATGTTTTAAGTCTCATAACGATCCCTTAATATTTACCTAAGTTATCGCAATTTATGTTTAAAGAAATAATGATTTTGGACGATGAAAAATTTTTTGTTTATAATTTTTAGCTCGAATAGTAACGATTCGATAAACAAACTGTAAACAGAAAAAATATTTGTCGTGACGAGCTTTACAACATTATATTTTTTAAAATACAGATTAACAACATTTAATTTTCCAATATTTCTTAGCGTTTGGACAATAAATTTTCTCATTTTCTAGCGCTAGTCCCCTTATTGCATCCGAGCTCTCAATTTGTTTTTTCTCTGAACAAAGTTGGCGTCATATTGTATTGTGCATTTGTGTATTTACTTGCCATATTTCTGTCAAGCCGCGTTTATTAAATTCTTCGCATGTAGAGCAGAGTAAATTGGCTTTGTTAAAACCCAAGCTTTTACAATCGTCTGCCGAAAAGTCGGCTCTCACGATATTCACCTGAAGGACAGTAATCAGTTTTACATGTCACTTAATTGAAAACAAAAGTGAGGCAAATAACACGTAACCATATTGTTTCTCGTGCTGAACTTATACAGTAAACAGAACGAATTTCATTATATTCCGACACGTACTCAACAAGACTTAATAGGTTAGGTACGTAACAAACGTCACTGCTTACCACGAAGATGAATGAAAGTAGATGTCCTAATGCTAAGAAACCCATTATACTATTTCATGTGTATTAAAATACATCGAATTAATTATTTTAATATTTGTTCTAAAAGGAGAAATAAATTATAAACCCAGGGTAGATATATTATCAAGTACGGTAGCGCCACTAAATATGTACATCTAATGCAAACATTCGTCCATGTTCGTCACAGGAGGCTTCAGCCAAAGCTCCATTACCATTTTAGTGTCACATGCAACGTTACCGGTGAAGTCTCGAAACAGAGTGTAATGCTACACGTGGTAGGAATTAGAATTCGACACGGGTAAAACCACAGATGAGGTTTACCTCGTCTGTGTAAATAGTTACAAGAATTGACTGCCCTCTGATCGTGAAATCAGGAATCCGCAACAGCAGAAGTAGTACTTACCATCAGAGGACCACCCTTTCGGCTATCCAGCAATTTATCCCGCCAGTTTCGAATTTTGAATTCGCAGAGGATTAATAAAACCGTGTACCATTTTTCCAGGACCGATTCTACATATCAAAATAATGTAAAAAAACCGTATACATGCACAAGAAAGGGCCCCCATGCCGATTCTAGAGTTGCTATTTTTTAAACAATACTCCTTGCCTGAAACACCATTATGTAAAGTTTTAAATTGCTACCCCCTCCCCCGTTTAAGGGTAATACGGGGGTAGACGCCCTTAACGTTATTATTCTTTTCTCAGTTACCACTTAAGATATTCAAATGAAAGGAAAAACGAAAAAATAGCTACATACTAACTGTACTTCATATATTTTTCTCTAAATTGTAGATTAATTATTAAGAGTAGAAAAAGAATTTATTCTTTGGGGGTGGTTTTTGGAAACAACCGTTCGAGTGACAACCTCCAAAAAAATCCAGAATTACGCTCTGTTATCGAACTATTATATATAAAAACCCGAAGATGATCGAGATGGTGGAACATAGTTAAATAATTTAAAGATGCTTATAATATTATAAATATGTGGGATTTGCCCATGCTTATCCTGCTAGACCCTTTACGATATAAATTATAGTTATAAACATAGAGCAAGGTAATATTAATAGCCTTAAACACATTTACCCATTTAGGTCTTTACAAATTAAAAATCTCCAGACCCCTCGTGAAATTGCAGCCCTTAATTAACGTTCTATTAAAACGAAAGTAATATTATAACAATTATTTCTACCCGCCTAAAGCCGAGTACTTACTGAGTCTTCTACAGACGGTACCTTCTCTTTCTTTCGATCCTATATTCTTTGTGTACTTACAATCAACAGACATGTGAAACTGTCTTCGCATCTCAAAATGGGCAAGCGTTTAGGAGCAATATCACGGTTGTGAATATTACACTATGTGACGACATAGGCTCCTGTACATCGCATAAGGGCACGAACAGAAATTGTGGTAACAACGATGGGGTATTTGAACGCTGCATTATCGCTCTCGATATTGTATAGGTGTGTAGATATATACCAGTATCATGCGATAGACCATGTTGTTCGACCAGGATACTACCTACGTTAAAATGCTACGGAAGCCCTTAATATAATAATCGAACGGTACTCCAACTTCTATTAAAATATATTTAGCTACTGGATTTCCATTTTTTCTCAAAATTAAGCTCGAATTTTCGATGAGAGAGCGACGATGAAACGGGAGTTGAACAATAACGTTACGTATGTACATAGACGACTACGCTCGTTTCGTGAGTGTCAATAGTCTCTTCTGGGAAGTCCCCTGACTCTTTCCTTTCGACTATCAATGCACATACATTCCAAGCACACAATGTAGATTATCGTAGATGAATCAGGTATCAGAAATCGCATGCTACGTTCTACTCCGTCATATATTACCCGGAGCCGTCAACTGCAGACAATATCAGATCGAACGATCTGTATTCCTTCCTCAAGGCTTTTCCGTGTTCGACAGAATGCAATTATGTTGCAGTATACATTGCAAACCCATTTCCACGTGCATCCTGCATCTTCAAGGGATGGAAAGCATTTTACTCTTCAATAATTAATTAAAGAGTTGAAATGGTAAACGATGTGAGTGCCAAAAAAATAAAAAATAATTTTCTAGTGGAAAAGGATGGGAACTCCATGCGGAATACAGTGGCAGAAGTTATAACCGCTGGAATAATTTATTTCATCCGTTAGACCCATTGGAAGATAGAACTAAAATCGTAAGTGCCACCTTGGCTGTGCTAGCAATCTTCACGGCCGTAATCTTTTTATTTCCCTCTAAATCTGTAAAGGTGGTATAGCGGCTGAAAGATCACAGCGATAACCGATGTAAGTCACAAAATGAACAGACATGTGTTTTTCGTTACCACTGAAAATTTTAACTACTGGCACTTACATCGTTTACCATCTCAACTCCTTAATTTACAGTTATACCGTAAGAGATCAATGGGGCCTAACTTCAAGAATATCTACCCCTCGCTCTACTCACCCTCCATTAACGAATAGTGAAACGTCGATGCCAGAACTTAATTACCTAAGAAAAGGAATAAAATAAATCCGTAAGGGAATCCTCTTACTTTTCCACTCCGTTTCGCTCCACCCCTGTCACGATTATCATCCCCGAGACTTTCCAAGAGTCCCCGTACTTACCCTTGGATTACCTTTCCCCTTCGTCGTGCAACGGTAATTACGCGATCCATCGCGAATCGATACGCCACCCGCCCCGACCGAGCGGCACTCAATCCTCCCATACATATGCATCCCATTCGAAGTGTCCGATCGTGATATGCATTTGTTAGCAGACGTCATCGAAAGCAATAATTCCTCCTAGGTGGACAGTTAACACGCAATCAAACCGATGATTATTCTCTCTAACAGTCGATGATCTTATTGGTCACCAGCCAGGCAGGCCTCCGGTACGTGATATTGTGGCAATCCTATTTGAATTGTTAATACGCGGAGAAAAAATCGCGGCACGCCAATGGGTGTGCGCTATTCACGTGATCGCGAACCGATAATCATCGTAGTTCGATCTTCGCCTGCTCGTTTTTATCCGTTTCGCTTCCGCGTCTCCCCGTGGAATCTCCGCGCCAAAGGACCGACATTTCCATGGCGCATCCCTCGCTCGCCGCCCTGCCAAATCTGGCTAGCCGGCTCGCTGGAACTACGAATTTTTGCGTGCCGCGCAGCGTGCTTGCCACGCGGCATCGTGATATAACACGAATCGTTCCAAGTGTGGTAAACGCGCATAATAATGTCGTTCGCCCTTGATTCGCAGCCGAGTGATTTTCCTGTGATAATAAAAAAAAAAAAAGGATGTGGTAATTTCGCAATATTGCTATTCCATTAAACTTCCACGGATAGACGTGAATTCTGGCGCACGCCAGCTGGAACGATCGTGTATCAGAGATTCCTTCTCGCGATACGTAATCTGCGTGGAAACGTTCGCTAAGTTAAAGACATTTTCCAAGCGCGGCGAGCAGGCCGGCCGCTTTCCTTCGTTTGTCAACGTTGGATCGCTCTTTGCGTAAATATATCGTCCACTGTGGCATAGGTGAGCTCACGTAACGTCTAAGAGCTTGGGAAGTGGGTTAGCCGCGTGACCAGAAAGCGATGCGTGATCCCGGGAAAGGGGTGAGAACGAATGGACGAAGCTTTATACGAGAGATTCTCGTGGGCATTCCATTCTTCAATGAATTTACGTAATTTAAACTCGCAGGAGTGTGCCTCATTAATCTGACTTAGATTTTACCAGCCGAACTTTCTCGCACCTTTATATTGAAAGGGCATCCGCTTTCGGCCCCATTCAATCGATTGTAAGGTAAATGGCCCAGTGGTGAAACAGTTAAGGAAGCAGTTGATATAATTGCAATTTCTTTTATATTTAAATAGTTTAAAATTATAACTAAATATGTAGCCTTTTGGATTGCAAGGAATATGGACATTTCTGGACAGACGAGATTTATTCGGATTAGGAAGGAATACATGGTTTGATTGACAGGATGGGGCTACAAATTTCGAAGGTCAGACGTTGCGTCTCGACGTATTTATACAATTTTCAAAGATACTATTGTGCAAACGGCACTTGACTTTACTCTAACCAGGCGTCCAGGAGTTACTCTGTACTCTTCCGTTCGGTTGGCGTCCAGGTATGATCGCTGTACTCTCCATACCGAACAGGCGTCCAGGAATATTCTCCCGTACTCTCCTCTCTACGTTAACGAGGCGTCCAGGAGTTCCTCTGTGCTCTCCCGTTCGGTTGGCGTCCAGGTATTGTCGCCGAACTCTCCATACCGAACAGGCGTCCAGGCATATTCTCCCGTACTCTCCTCTCTTTTCTAATGAGATGCTCTGTACTCTCTCGACCGATAGGCGTCCAGGTATTATCGCCGTACTCTCCATATCGGTCGAGCGTCCAGGAACAGACTCTAGTGCCTAGTCCCTCCAGCAGGCGTCCAGGTATCATCGCCGAACTCTCCTGCCGGAGTCCCTAAGCTGTCTGAGAGCGGCCGTGTGTCGTACCTCGTCCTCTCTCTCAGAACAGCGAAGAAGGAAATGCTATTGCGGGCCTCTAATTTATACCCAATCGTTGCTATCCGCGGCCACAGAAATCAACAGATGCGTTGTTAAGCGCGAGCCTCGCGAGACGCGGTCCCGCGCCCGCAGGTCTCTCCTCACGGGCGGTCAACAAGCGTGTTCTCGAAATGTCTCGATGGTCAACGTTTCTCAAACTTCCTTTGCTGCATGCTACAAATATAATTATTCGAAAGCGTAGAATTTCTAGTTTCAGATAACGTAACAAGAATCTACACTTGTTAAAGGAAGAGTTTTAAATTAATTAAAACACGAAACTGTTCATATGGCCCAGTAACTAAATGAAATTCATAGCGAGTCCCAGTGATTAATTATCAGTGTCCCAATTATTGAATATATATTTCATTTAGGTATTTCTATCAGTTAATGAAAAGAAATCAATATGGTAATATTTTGGGGTAATAAAAACATTTTATTTATGATACATTTGTGTTAAATCTTCGGCATCACTTTATGTCTGAAACTGATTAAAAGTATATTATAAAATTTTAGGTCATACTAATATTATGACGAGTTTAAGATTAATTATCCTAATAATTCTTAAACAGTATTATATTTTTTTTCTAGTTATTATTAACGTAAATATATAGGATACAAAACAATACTTCGGTACAATAAATGTTAATAATTTTAAAACTTCACTGAATACTGACGTCTGTACCAGTGTTTATATAACCATTAAACACGCGTTTAATAACTGGTCCGTGACATGTTATCGTGTACTATTGGATAAACGCAACAATTTCAATATTAAAAACAAAAAATTATTAAGAGATCCAATTAATTTTCAATTCTTCAGTATATAATAAACCCACAACAACTGTACTATTTAAAAAATTATAAAATAATAATTAATTAGCCCATTGATTAATAAAATAATTGATAAAATAATAATTAATTAGCCCATATTGAGCCCATTAGGTGAGAAGCGAGATTGAAACTGTTGAAGCTTTACTGTACAATAATATTTTTGCATAATATAACTATTCAGTTATGTAAGCATATAATTGTATCTATATAAAGCTAATACATTTTGCAATTATATTTCGAATAGTTTAAACGTTGCAAATTAGTAAAACTTTTATTATTAATAAAATTTCTTCTCGATTTTTAATTATTGGGCCATGTTTAAGTACTGCGACATTTACCTTAACTCAACCTTGCCTCTTTATGAAAGTGATACTGCCGTCGAACGAGATCCCTTCGATGTTCTTCGTGTGCTCTTACAGCTGTTGCATTGAAAACAGTGTACGCTACAGTCCTACCGCAGGAGATGCATTCTATTTCCTTCTGAAAAACAAAGATCATTATCGAACCTCTGATACCCCTCCACCTAGAAAGATTTCCCTCGGCCCAACTTATGTTACCCTTGAGACCACGCAATCAATGTTCGATCTACTTTTCCGTAAGGTCAAAACTATATAAGATACCAGTATTGACGTAAGTCAAGGTGGTAATTCCAAGTGCCACAGCCTCTATAGTAAACACGTTTGCTCGTCACGCGGCTAAACATAGAACGAAATTCAGGATAATAAATTACCAGAACGTGAGAGAACTGTACTAGAAAGAACGACGGGTTTATGATGGATATCGTTAAAACCATATCCCTGTTACAAAGTAGAACGGTGATATAGGGAGCGAAAAAAGAGACACCGTACGAAAGGGTGTCCTGAACAATCGCCGCTGGATATGCGCCGCAACGCTCCGCGATCACCGCGAAGTAAATAGTAATTAAAAACAGTGCACACTCGCTGCCGATCGTGGTATCAATTAAAACTGGCCGTGCTGAATATAAATTGCATAGAACGCCGTGTCGTGTCTATGATTTTCATGCGCCTTTCGCAGCCGCACATCGTGGAGGGAGAAGAGTCGGAGGGATTCTTGGCAATTAATAGAGAGAATGATAGGAAACGCGTAAAAACGCGTTAGATAGAGGCGTGGCGAAATAAGTGCCTCGCATTGGTGTACACTGGCGGCGAGATAAAAATCTAGCCTTGCATCGCAGGTGTGGTCTAGCGTAGTATAATTTTTACGCTGGTTTCGCGTCGCTGCAATATGAGTAATGACGACTTTATGGCTCGGCCGCCGCTCATTACGAACAGTAATTCTGAAATTGTGCACGGTGCCGTTCAACTCGACCGCGTTACACGCAAAACCGGCTGTTTCCCTTACTTCTTTTTTTCTCGCCGCAATTTAACGAATCGTGGCGATGTATGAATCGACAAAGTAGACGATAAACGTGCCGAAAAGACACGCGCCGCCGATATAAGGCAGACATTACGTCCCCATAGAAAAACGCCCGCGCCGAAGTTCGCGCGAGCGGTGTTTTGTAGAGATTTTAGGTGAGCAGGAAACCTCGTGGCGCAATAATATTACCCTTGTTCTATATCGTTTCTTTGAACAGTCCGCGCTCAGTCCTGTGCAAAAGCGGAGGCCACACATCGATAGAAGGGAAAAAGCATGGTCTACGAGTCTACAGTGTTGAAACTACCAGCGATCGTTTTGGGTACATTCTCGTATAAGCCTTTTAAAAATTTAGGATTGTTTTTAAAGAAAACTGTAACACATAGGGTAAAAAGTCTTTTTGGTACTGATTTATACATATTTTAAGATGATAAAATTATTTTTTATTGTTTTCTTTCTAACTAAGCGACGAATTTTCAAAAATTCTTGCGGGTTTCTTTTCTTAAATTAACTCGCTATCGTATTATCATCTTTCGTAAGTTTTGGTTCATTCAATTTGATCTTATTCAGCATAAAAAATTACTGGTTTCAGGGAGCTTTTATTAAAACAGCATCGAATTTTCATTATTCTGCAGTAACGATTATTTCAAAGAAAACGATATATTTTTAGAAAAACTTTCGATTTTTGATTTCAGATGAGCCTATCTTGAAATATCAGGTAGACCGTGTTTTTATCACTGTCAGAGTTCTAGCTATTTATTCAAGATTACATCGGAGAAAAGGCAATACAATTCTTTTTTATCTTCTTAAAATATGTGTAAATCAATACCGAAAAGACTGTTTACCTTGTCTGCTACAGTTTTCTTCCAAGAAAATCGTACATTTTTGAAGGGCTTACGCAGGAATGTACCCTTAATAGGTGTCGGTATCAGATATGCCCGGTTATTCACTGCCTATTGAAACCCAAGGCCATCGCGTCTTGTTGTCCAGTATCCAAACGAATCTGCTACCAATCCGTGCATGACGATTCTCGATATAAATAATTAATAATTAATTAGGTTGCCTGTTTACCATTGGAATTTAGGTATATAGATCCTCCCACTCGCGGGTGGCCGCTAGTTGTTGATACGCGTTATGAGCGTCGAGGTCGATGATTATGTAAAATAAAGGATAAAAAAGATCATTCAGCAAGGAGGTAGGAGCGCTTAGACGCTGCGATAGCCGGTATGTTGATTTATTACTGGCGTTGGAATCGCTAATATTGGTTGTTGTTTCGTTCGATCCAATATAGGTATCTAAAGTTTATTTAATAATTCATATGTTGTCACACTCGCTCGTCTTTGCACACGTACATATCATAATTATAGCGTACTCTACAATACTGACATATGCGACGTACGATTAATCGAAGGATCCATTTAAATCACTGGCAATTAGTCCTCTAGGCGTGTGCGACAGAAAGCATTCCGTGCCGTGGACTACGTGACGAAAGGTACGATCTGCGATACGCGATCGTAATCTGCGAGTCCAAAGACTTCTTGAATAATTAAGCATCGTTTTAATGCTACTTGAATAGCCAAGCATCCGGCCGCAGTTAGCATAATTAATTGCACGCTCCTCTGTTCCTTCGCCCGGCTCTCGAGCCGTGTCTCACTCTCCACCTGGGCAAAAGTTTTTATAATGAGCCGGCTGTAAACGTGCCCGCCGTTAAACTAAATCGATTATAAATCTTCGAGCGACGATATCGGCCGGCGATCAACATTTTCCCTGTAGTTCCTCTTTTATTAACGCGCGCGTGTCCGGCGATTATGCAAGGATTCGAGCAGTCGCGTGGCTTTGTTCCGTGTAACTCGAAAGCCTCGGAATATCGTAATCTAATTAAGGCACGTCCAATGATTCATCGACACCGGTGATGGATCGCTTTCGACGCTCTGCTTTCTCTTAATAACGATCCGCGCTCGAGAATAACGCGTTTCATGGAGAAACCGTGTAATTGAAGGGCGGTAATGGACGCGCCCTTAGAAAGGACGGGACAGAAAATTTCATGGAATTTATTCTGCGACATCATTCTCCATTTTTAAAGCAGAGTTTCCCAAACTTTTTTCTGTCGCGATCTCCTTTTGTAGTATTCAAATAACTAAATTATAAGGTAAAGAAAACACATTAAAAATAGGTATTTCAGAATATAATTCTAGCTTAATGATATTAAAAAGAAAACCGTGGTGACCCTCCAGAAAACACTTCGCGACCCACAGATTGGGAATCGCTGCTTCAAAGGGACAAAAGAATTGCCTAAAATTTGGTTGCATTTGACGCACAGTACTTCCTATGTATTTTAGGTGCATGAAATCATAGGATAGGGATCTACATACTTTTGAAATCAACGTATACAAGTGAACGAAATCATAAGAGGAAAACTTAAAGGTTACCAATTATGACGTTCATAGAGTGTGACAGATCGACAGGATAAAATGTGTAGAATTTTCCTGTTGAAAGTTATGGCGCGCATATAGGCGTGAAAAGTATCTGGCAAGGGCGTTTAGTCTAGAAATTCTGCATTTCTGTCTTTTTCTCTTCCTTTCTCCTACGTCGCACCATCATGCACCATCATAAATCGGATCGATGATCGTTATTCCGCTTTGCTGTCAGTCTTCTTGGGAATTTATTATAAGAAGGAGTTACTATAGACAAGGTAAATGAATTTGAAAAGTATTTTTTAATATGCACTATGGGAGGGACTTTTTGGAAGATTATCAATGAACCTTCTTGTGGACTTGGTAGACTTCTAACGAACGAACAGAATGGTTATTTTGCAATATTTAGAGGAGAATAACTTACGCGCGCAAATACCAGTTACGATAAAGGGAATCACTCGATCAACCGTATCAGAAGCAACGTACCTGGTATGCGAATGAATCGAATATAAACTTGTACGAACGAGGTAGTGGCCATTAACTGAATTAAATGAGACGAGGTCGCATACTTGATTTAATACGTATCCCCGGTTGCCAATTAACTGCAAGGCATCGATACATGAAGCTGATTCAATTTAATGAGCTACTTAACGAGGAATTGTACAACTGTAATTTTCATAGCGATGGAAAGAATATATATATCGAATTTTGTGGAACGATTGAACAATCTTTGTTTTCGTAAATCGATATCTGGACACTAGATCCATTTTTAAAAAAAAATGACATTTTATATGTTTCCCGCATCAAATTTTTCATTCTTTCGGAAAATATGAAATTGTACTTTTTATGCTCCGGGTCTGGGGTCCAGACATATGATTCTGTGTAAAATAGAGTTTATTCACTTTCGAGGGCGACTCACAAGAATACAAGAAAACTAAAGCCACTTTTCGATCTGTGGGGTGATAAAACTTTATAGCGTGATCGTTCTAATTATCCCGTCACGTGTTAACTGCCCGTCGATAATCTTATTGTCTGATATGAATGGTAAAAGCGACTAAAGTGAAATTTGCTTACAAATTTTTAGGTGGAGAAACCTACTATATAATATCGACTTCGATTCGATCGTAATAGCAACAACTATTTTCCCCTCATTTTCGTACTAACGCAAAGGAAAATTTCAAAATTTCCCTTCTGGTAACACACACCGGGCAAAGACTCGTTGCGATTTCTTTTACACAGCACGCAAGTGGTTGTATTAATTAATAGCATGTACAAAATAAATAAATTTCTATCAGTCAAGGAACTCAAAACGTACATTTACTACACTTTGCTGAATATCGTGCCTCGGAGTCATTTACAAGTAACAATTTGTGGCCGGAATACCCGCGTTCTTTTTGCACCGTAAATTCTATTCATTCCTACCAGCTGAGATATCATAGCTCGTTCGTTGCATAATGGTACGATTATTGTAATTGGTCCCCGATTTTTTGTCGTTTTAAACCATCCAATTCTGTGAATTACCACTTGTCCAAGAATATTTTGCATTACGGCATTAGATATTAGGCGCGAGCTTCAATAGCGTTACGCAATCGGAACGTTTCCAGAATTCACTGAGAATAAAATTGAAGAGTTCTTGTAGACTACACTCTAACTTCCAAAAATCAAATTCTGCACTATAGTATTAGGTGCCACTTGCACGTAGAACATTTTCTAATAAAAAATTTTTCACTTAATTTTCCTTTGACCCTTAAATTATTACCAGTCATTTTTCGAAACAAGAATAAAAGCGTACGAATCACACGTCAAATCATGGACACAATGTTTGTGTGCTTGACTTTAGCTTGACTTTCCCTTTCTCTAGCCATTATGCCGAGAAACATTGACGTGCTGTAGCAACTCATCATTCGTGAGCCGACTCGAGGCACACGCGAAACGACAGGTGTTTAGCTTTTATCTTAAAATGATCGCAATTTTTGGAGCGGTGCTACTGATCGGCGTGGTCGCGGCGTGTGTTGGCCCACGTTATTATTGCAAGAAGAGGGACGAAAATAATGGTGAGTCTGAACTAACATTGCGTATACTGTCTCTAGATCTTGCGATTATTCCCCTGGCGATGGTAAACGATTAACGCAGATACAGCTGTGTCTATTTAGAATACGAATAAAAGAATTTATGCGAAAGTAGTCCAAGACCTTACTTAAAAATTTTCAATAACATATTATAGAAAATGCATGCGAAATATATGGGGTCGAGTGTATCAAAATATACATATATATTTTAATATTTCCGTTACGTTCTCAACGTATATATCGATACGTTTCGTACAACATACATGTATGACACTTCTTATCCATCCACATTTATATAAAATCCACGGAATCATAAATAATGCTAATCAGAAATCCATATACAATGAAGAAGCAAGTTGAATAGATGTGACTCTTGTACTGACGTCGTTAATGGGTTGATGAATGGACATTTTTGGCATACCATTGCCGTTTTTATTCATGAATCGAATAAGCGGCAAAATTAAAGGGAATGCCGAAGCGGTGATTGGTTTCACAAGCACGTTTAATTGGTCGAATAAAAGTACAACGAATTATTTAGGTAGCGAAGAGCCGATCGAGGGCGAAACGCCATTGGTGCAAATTAAGATATCGCATCCCCATGGAGGCCAGTTCCCGAACGACACCTTCTCCGATGCTTACGGTAGCCGACGGAATTCTATCGATTCGAATGACGCAAAGGAAATGAAACAGGTTGTGCAAGAAGCAGAACCAGTTTCCTCGGAAGAAGCACAAATTGTTTCTGTGAAATCACCCCGCGAACGACGCAGGTACGACGGAATTTATTAATTATTAAAGGGGTCCATTTTCACTAATCGGAGGTAGCGGTGACCGGGTATGGTTGTCACACGGGTAGGTTGTCGCAACCGCTAGGGTAAATGACTCAATTACTGACACATTAAGCGTTGACGCTGACATTATCTTATAGTTTTGTACTTATAGACTAAAAGTATATGTTGTTCTTGTTATTTATTATTGTTTAATATGTTTACTTAATGAAAAAAATTTGGTGGATCTTAAAACTTCGATTTTCATGTATAAATTCATCAACTTCAAAAATATGTTACGGGATCTATTACCGACACTCTTCAAATGTATTTGACTGAATTACTGACATCCCAATTACTGCCAGCTAACCTAATACTATTTACCCAGATAGCACACGACGTCTATAAGCCGTCTTTAAGACGTCTTTCAGGCTTTCAAGACGTCTTAAAGACAGCTTATAGGCGTCGTGTGCTATCTGGGTATCTGTCATTTTAAGGTTACTTCGCGTCATGTATATTAGCAACTACTGCTATGACAGTAATACCAAAATGCTTGAAACGCTTGTACCAATCACTGTCAC
Source organism: Andrena hattorfiana (assembly GCA_944738655.2). Taxonomy (NCBI): domain Eukaryota; kingdom Metazoa; phylum Arthropoda; class Insecta; order Hymenoptera; family Andrenidae; genus Andrena; species Andrena hattorfiana. The sequence continues at coordinate 67,289,708 of OX122891.2, read as the reverse complement.
CCAATTAATAAGTAAAAAGACCTAATGAATCGTTGAATTTGGATCGTTATTACTTTCTATGATACTTATATTATTTAAAATATTATATTTTGTTATGTTAATAGCTTAAATTATACAATTACAGCATTTTCATTAACGCCTTGTTTTCTCTTCCGCTAGTAAGAAAGTCATCGTTTCCATTCTCCTAATATCCGTTTAAAAGTTTTTATCGTTTTATTCAAATTAACGAAGAAAAAATTAAGTACTGTTTTTTGTATCGTATAAATAACGGTTTGAATTGTATGGTAAATTTTTTTTTATGCATCATTTTATAAGATTTATTCGTTATTTTACGTAAAATAGCTTAGGGTGACAGTAATTGGGTAGGTGGCAGTAATTGGGTCCTTTACCCTATAACAAAGAAAATATAAACGATAGGAATGTACTAATAATCCATGGCGACGCATAAACATATCGCCGCTTGCTTCCTCCATCACTCAATTCGCTGCGGGATCACATGAAGACAAGAAGTGTCATTGTTTCTTTTCGTGCGCTCGAAGTAAATTACGCCGTATTTTCTATGAAGTAAGTATAGGTTCTTTCTTAGTATTGTTTATAATATTGTTGTATCATTCTCGTAGTTTAGAGATTTTTCTAACTTACTGTAATGATTTCGGCATTTTTTAAACATTTTAATGCACGAGTAGAGAGGTGGGATTGTTTAACGGTTTGGGTCAAGTTGTCACAGAACATTTAGAAAGAAGAATAAAGCAAAACGAGTTATTTTATCCCATAAAGGAAAAAGTAAAAAAAAAAGAGAAAAGTATCAACAATTAATGAAGAAGAAAAAGAAAATGATGAAGACTTTTGACTTGTGTGCTTGTCTCTGTATTCAGAAAGCAAATCCAGAGAAATTGGGGTTCAGTGATAAAGTTTTAAACTGTTCGTTAATAATGTTTCTAAGCTTAATTTTGTTTTCAAGACTATAGCATTTATAATTACAATAAAAAATGATATTACTTCCTTAATTGAATCGGCTTTTTATGAATAAACATAGCTATCTAAATTTGTGACAATCAACCTCAGATATTGTGACGACCAACCCAACCTCAGGGTATATTGTCACAAAATAGTTCCTGCAAATAATGTGAATTAGCTCCTAATCTGATTGACAAAATCTACAGGGCCAATTTATTTTATAAAGTCGGACGTACGTGGTATATATTAAACTAAGTCTGAATTAACTTTCCTGCAGCTATAACCCGTAAAAAAATCGAAATAAAAAATGAGACAACCGTACCCGGTCTCCCCTATATATCTACAATTATCCTCAGTTATACGTATAATGTAATTAAATGCAAAAAGAGATGAAATACTACCTAGTTTAAATAAGAAATAGAATTTCGCGGTTGAAGAGTTTTATTCACTCAATAGATAATTGTTAACCCTTCGTGGTCACACGGGGTGTATCGCACCTCAAGAGCAATTTTCGAGTTCAAATGTCGCACCTCTACGAATTCCAAAGGGGATTTATCGTGACAAAAATAAATAAATCGCTTTTTTCCACCAACGCGGAAAATCGCTTTTTTCCACCACCGCGGAAAATCGCTCTTTTTAAACTGCAAATATCGTCCTATCAAAATTTACATTTCTAAAAATAAACTATTACTTATAGAGCATTACGAATGTAGAATTATCGCTGAAAGGTCAAAAGATCCAAAAATGCGCAAATGGTAACGCAAAAATGACGCTGGGGTGCAGTGAACCCTATGTGACCAATTTGTGATTATAAGATGTGGCGACGAAGGGTTAACGGAATAAACTGTTTCAGAATATCAACGAGAATTTGGTCGTCCGCACTTAGAAACCAGCTAGAGAATATCACAAATTCCTCTTCGGAAGTGTCTGGTGGCAATATGAAAGTGGTGCAAGCACAAATCGAACCATACCCTAGAGTCTTTGCGCCAAGCAGCCACGAGGCCTCCGGGATGCATGAAAGCAAATCGTTTCCACCCGATTACAGCACTTCCCCCGGATTGGTGCTCGATCAGAATTATTTGAGCGATGAGAAGAGGAGAAAGAAGTCATCGATTGTTGTGAAGAAGCTGAAGAATCTGAAGAGGACGCTGATTTGCTCGAGGTTAGCGCGCAAACTTTCAGCAGTCACTGTTAACTACCGTCCTTAATTAAACTGTCCTATCTAACATTTTTTCATTTTTTGAGATATATTGAAATATTTGAAGTTCCACACGTCTTTTAAGTAAAGTTAGAAAACTCTACGTGCTTCGTAAAGATTTATAAACAGTCTAATGTATTTAACCTAACTTCTTTCAAAATGGTACAAATATCTTATCTAAAACAATTAATTAATTGGTACGTTAATAATACATTCCCTATCGGTACACCTATTACAAAAAATTATATTAGGCTATTACAATATAATGACGACATTTTTTAATTTGAATAAAGGAAAATAAGGATGGTACAAAGTACAGTCACTCACAACCATAATCGTACACTCTTTAAAATCGCATAACATTTTTAAAATTGGTCCAAACGACTTGAGTTTTTTTGAGAAGCTAGAAGGATTAGTTTGCTAAGTGACGTGTTTCGTCGTTTTTAAAAAAAATGCAATTGGTCGGAATAGCGAAAAAAATAGTAAAGGTCGTTTTTTAAACTTTTTTTTGTGAGCCTGTAATGAAAATTCGAAAAACCCGTTTGTAGAGTGAAGTGAGTTATATACGTGCCTAAAATTTCATGAAAATCGGTTAACGTTGCTCTGAGCTACAAACGTTTAAAGATCGCAGAATAAGGTCGAGAATCGCGGAAATTCCCGAAATCAGCGATTCTCGACCTTATTCTGCGATCTTTAAACGTTTGTAGCTCAGAGCAACGTTAACCGATTTTCATGAAATTTTAGGCATGTATATAACTCACTTCAATCTACAAACGGGTTTTTCGAATTTTCATTACAGGCTCACAAAAAAAAAGTTTAAAAAACGACCTTTACTATTTTTTTCACTATTCCGACCAATTGCATTTTTTTTAAAAACGACGAAACACGTCACTTAGCAAACTAATCCTTCTAGCTTCTCAAAAAAACTCAAGTCGTTTGGACCAATTTTAAAAATGTTATGCGATTTTAAAGAGTATACGATTATGGTTGTGAACCACTGTAAATTATAAAACTTCAATTTTCTCGGTTGTTTCAAAATGCTAGATAGGACATTTTAACTAAAGAGGGCAGTGTACTCCTTTACCTGCTCGCAATTAAGCCCAAACTTTATTCGCAGATCCGATAAGTCGATCCATTTCAAAGAGTATGAAAAGGATGAGACCCAGAGATTGAATCTTCCAGTCCCCGTTGCCAATCTATATTCACACAAGAGTCGAGTCGTCGACGTGTCGACCTCGACTAGGATAAGTGGCAACATTTCAGACATGAGAAGACAGAATGGCGAAATCGTTACGAAGCACGGTAATTCGAACCGGAGCGATGGTGCTTGCTCGAAGCAAGCAGAGATCGATCGTCCATATTCGAATTCGGGCGGTTTGCGAGAAATGGTCTCACTGATCAAGCGTCGATCTGTCAATGGGAAGTCAGTCTGCGACGTTAGGATCAGTGGCTTAACGATGAACCAGTCCGAATTGGTGGACCTGTTTGAAGCAACAGGAGGCGCGACTCGATCGGCGTCCATCGTGACAACCGAGGAGGCTTCGATAATTTCCATCAAGTTCCAACGTCCGGGGAACAACAGCAGGGAGATGCGCACAAAGGACAGCTCGTTCATCGAGAGTTCGCTAAAGAAACTCTACAGAATCTTGCCAGAAAGATTAGAGGAGTCAGCGCTTTTCAGGCTGTTCCGATCGGAGGAACAAATTCCGTCGAAACTGTCCAATCCTGCACCTCCATCTATCAAAATCTCTGATCACTCGCGAACATTGGGCAGGTCGAGGAACGAGACCTCTTACCTAGCATTTCCCAACGTCAGAACTAGAATAGTCGCCGACAACTCGGCGTTTGACAGAGTCAGAAGCGTGTCGAGAAGATTCAGTAACTATCCTACGTCGAGATTCTTGGAAGAACGCCGAATATGAGATTTTTATCGAGAGACGGGTATAAGGTGCTTTTTTCGACGAATTAATCTCTTCTAAATTCCGTGAACCGGTGCGAGAGTCCGTGCCGAGATTCCTGGTTCTTCTTGCAATACCAAGAATTATTGTTACATGCACGACACGGGAGTTTTTATCAAAATTCTTGCGGTCGCAAACTGACATTCGTCACCGGAGTAGAGAAGGAAATTCTTGAAGGAAACACTTTATACGTACACGATACGAATAGTAACGACCACATTAATGTTTTTAGCCGCGGTATATCGAAACAGGTGTAGTGTTTTACGAAAATAACAATTTGTATTTAACCTTCGCAATTGACGGCGGCGCCTAGGTTCGAGCACACCCACGCGTCGTTTTAAGAGAATTATAGATACTAATACTAACGATCATGTCAGTATAAATCCACGCTGCATCAACGTGTTTGTAATTAATTAAACTAGTTAATAAGCTATAAATATTGCTACCACTGTGAATGTAACGTTCTAGTCGACGACCTTATAATGCTTGCAACGAGGTCCGTCAAGCACCGATAGAAGCAAAGCAGAATTATAAATTGATTTCATCGAATTACGGTTCGCTAATAAATCGAAAGCAACGCTTTGTTAATTCCTATTGCATTTCGTTCGTGGCTCAGTTGAAATTGCGCAATTATTAAGAATCGTCCGCACGTGAACTATTTAGCTCCTCGATTCCTTGGTTACATAAAATCTCGAGCTTAGCGTCCGACACAGTTTTTCAAACGTACCAAGAAGCTTAATTAACCGCATTGCCTCGCGATAATTAAAAATTTTAGTTTCCCTTTTTGCCGCGATCGTGAAACGATGCAACGACGATTGTTATGTAAACTGACAGGGGAACTTCAACAATCCCGCGAGGTTTAATGAAATTTAATTACCACCGCGCAGGTAATAGGAATTCACGTCGAAAAAATGCTTGGGACAAGTGTCGACGATACGGGAATCTCTCCCATCTTTTTCCACGTAGAATCGTTTAGAAGACGCGCAGCTAGCTGAAAGGAAAACGTTCTCCAAGTATCTCCATTGTTTTGGTATTTATAGAAACATTCTCTCTTTACGACAATAGCTTGCCGATCGCGCGTTCGTTATTACTTTGTAAATTCATCCGCTATCTGGATTCAATTGAGGAAGATTCAGCGGCTCTTGTTCGTCGAGGTGCGCACTGACACGATCAGATAGTACATACCCCAGCAAACGGAAACCGACGAATTCCCCGCGCACTGCCGCAAACACGATTATTGCTCAACGTAAACGATGGTCATAAATCAATTCATTGCATCTTCTCGTTACGCGATCAACACCTTAAACTGGGGAAAACGTTTTCGCAAATCGCTCGCCGGTCAAGAAGCGAAATTTGATATGTCAATGATACCCCACTAAACAAACCTTATCTCGCTATTTCCTACACTTTTTTCATAACAAGTCATTATTTTACAGATTAAGGGAACTACTTAGGCAGTGAAATCGTTCAAAAATCAAGTATATTTTGCGAATTGATTACGAGGAGATGAACGCAAATACAGACTTTTCCTTTTACACAATGTTTATTACTATGACCAGAGTCAAAAATATTTTTTCTTGTCTGGGGTGACCGTACCTAATGTCGCCACTCGCTATATCTCGCAAAGTAAGCAGTAAAATTTATCGGTTATGCACTGAATTAGTACCTGAACATATGTAGGAAGATATACTGCACAATATACTATCAACAATTACAGAAAGGGAAGTATTTTCGAGAATCTTAATAGTGTAAAAATTTATTGGCCACGATTTTACGTCCCATTCGGAGAAGGTAAGTCTAATAATTCTGTGAATGCAAGAATACCTACTAGAAATACCTAATTAACAATGTACTTAAGGAATGAAATCGATTCAAATATTTTTCGTAATGAAAATAGCGTTTTTCTTTTAGCAGTATGCGTGTTCTCAATACCACCTACCGGAAAACAATGGTTTCGATGTAATGTTTGTTACAGGTGGGGTCACGAAATTTGCGGAGCAACTGAAATAAACTTCATTTGTCCAATATGTACATCCGAACGTAAAAAATAAAATATTTTAAAAATCTTATTTCTATATTTTTGTAATAAAAATAAAATCAAAGATAGATAAAAACACATTTATAGAGCAAGAAATAATAAAAGCACATTTGAAAATGACTTTAAAAACTCATATATACATGAATTAATCAATATTTCTTGAGTAGGCGATATTAAGTACACGTTTTTCAGGACTGGATATTTGCGTGTCTTACGTTTTTTAATTTCTAATTAAAAATTTGTAGGTTTCAATGATACTAACTTATACTACAGGAGAGATGAATAATTTCTCTTTACTTTGAAACGAATTGCATGCAAAAATATCAATTATTATTTAATTGGCAGCGATTTAAATTTTGCTAGGCGATATTAGGTACGGTCACCCTACATATCTATTTTACAAATGACGCCACACGAGGGTGATTATTCCTGGGAATATGTGTCTCTCACAACCTGTACTTTTGGAGGGAATCTTTGAAAAAAGAATTGAACCAAAATTATTAAAGTAACAACTAGGAGCAGGCGATTTTTACGATATATGTCGATTTTCGAGGTGCACAGATGGCGGTGTTTTTACCTCGGAAACCAGAGCATTTACACTTTATGCCGAGGTACACTCCAAAAACGAATATATTTTGAACATGCCGTAAAAATTTCAAATCGATTCGAACCTCGGATTTTTCACAATCAGGGCAAAACCACAGAGAAAACGCCTACACGTCAGACGACTGTAGCGCCGTCATATACCTACGCGTATATATTTAAAAAAAAAGTTAAAGTCCATAGTATTAATAGGGGAGAATGGGTGATGGCGGTCACTTAAGCAATAAGTGTAATAAAACCAAGATATAAGGCGCCATATTTCTTGAAAATGATTTTTTTGTAAATTTAAACTATCAACCAATTCGTAGGATACGAAAATAATTAATATTATATTGATTTATTCAATAAAATTACAAAATACAGAAAATATGTGTTTGACCCCCATTGTCCACACCTGCGGGTAATAGCGGTCACGTTGCGAGCGATTAACATAAATTTTTTCGCATATGTATCCATTCACCGAGTCCCATCTACAACATTCAGAATGAGCCGAGATGCATCGAAACCACATTTCATTATCATGGCCAAACTGATAGCAAATAATACACTTGTACACTGCTTTTTCAAGCGTTTCGGAAGCCCAATAGGCTTTTGCAGTTGTTCTAGGGCGTATTTTTGCCATCTGCAGAATAAAATTCTTCTAATGAAGAAATATTTTCATTGATAAAATTGAAGATTACATAAATAAATTAAATATATTTATATTAAATTTGATTCTAATCCTTTGCTTTGATAGTATATCTGTATTTAGGGGAGAGTCGTGCAGTACCGACCGCTCTAAGATTTTTTGTTATATCTTGGGGTAGAGTCGATCAAAATCAGAAATTCAGAAATAGAGGAGGGAAATTATTTTTGTGAAATTTAATAATAAGAATTGATAATTTGCAAAAGTAAAAAAGTTGTAATTTCTAGGAAACGAAAAATCGTCGTCCTGTACCGACCAACTATTAAATTAGTAGATTTTTAGGTCTAAATGATTAAAAATGTTAATAAAGACATTTAATTAGTACAATACAAGATTTTTTCAAATTTTGTTTGTACAAACTCGCAAGTAAAATAATTAATATTCTCCTGATCTGTGCATTCGACATGTGCCCAACCGTCACATTTGGTACACTGCACCTATTCTTTATCAAATGATTCCTTGCAAACAAAGATGGGAAAATTTTTTATTTAAATAAAATTTCGAATAACGGATAAAAAATTAACTTTATTCGTGGAATAAAGAAATTATCTTTGTTTGTCGAATAAATTCTGATTGATTAAAAGAATTAACTTTATTCATCGAATAATCTAAAGTTAAAGTAACTTTCATCCTTATTTACATAATTTTTTATTTAGTTAATGCCCAACTCTGCTTGCAAATAACACACTGGATAACTTCATCATTAAATCCTAGCTTCCTGTTTGTTGGGTTATCATACCTATCCTTATTTACTTTATTTTTCTGCGGGAAAAGGTAGAAGGAAGGTTAAATGAACATCTTATAAATTAATCTGAATTGCTAACAGATTGAACTCACAGATAAGAAAAATTTGGTCTTTACTGGTTGACAGAGTCTGTTGGTCGGTACTGCACGACATTTGGGTGGTCGGTACTGTACGACAAACACGGGGAAACATTTTAGATCATGGTATATTATGCACAAAAAATATTGCAAAACTAGGACGTTTTATTAAACTTAATAGACTAGAGATAGTATACATAATAGAACAAAATCAGTTACTTACACGAGAAACAAAAGATCAGCTTTAAAAAATAACTTCTAACCCACTGAATGTCAACGTATACGTTTAATTCCTCAGAACATCGAGAGCAATGGAGTAAACAATATGGCCCCGAAATAGGTTATAGAGAATTGTGATTTTCATTGGTTATTTCAAATAAAGTGGTAATATCTGGTCGAAGAAGTGAGAACTAGCTTTGGTCGGTACTGTACGCTGGTCGGTACTGCACGACTCTCCCCTACGTAAAGTTGAAATGTAAAAAAAGCTTCAAAATTAGTATTTATCTCTTACGTGGTGCACACAATATATAACATCAACGACGTTTAAAACACAAAAAGGGTTGTTTTTCTTGGTTGCTTAGCAACGATTAAGGCGAGGTCGTTCGACAATATAGCGAATGATGTTGTGGAAAGTACAGAAAAGAAATTGCATACTTCTAATAATAACAATACTGACCATCATTGCCCGCTGACCGCGATTGCCCCATTCTCCCCTAAACATTGCCCAAAAGTACCAGTCACAATTTGTATTCATCCCCTTCTAATTAATTCGCAAAAAAAATACTTGGTCTTCGAGCGGTTTGACTGCCTAATCCCCTTAATAGCTTACTAACTGCTACAACTTTAATTGCAATATCTCAAACTGAGTTGTTAGCAATCGTGTATCACTCACGGCGCTTGTCGCCGCGACAATTACCTACGCGATAAAGGCATACGCTCTAACCACGTACTTCATGCAAAACGAACGTTAGACGAGCCTACGTCAAAGTGAGGCTATTAGCAGTATCCCCGTGGTTTGGCATGGAAACACCTTATCTCCGTGTAAATCGTTGCGCAATTAGTAATTAAGCTTCCCACCGATAATTGATTTGAATCACGCGGAAGCGAGCCATTGTGTCCGCTACTTTTTCCATCGATAGCTTCGAGGCAATTTATATCCCCCAACCAGCGTGTAGTTCCGAGTGATCCATATCCTCCGACTTTTTGTTCGCTATCACTGTTAGGACAAACGCGTACCGATATCGACGCGGCCTCAGATTGACGTACGATTCTCGGACAGCCGCGCGTCAAGGCAGACATATTCCTTTGGATAACGATCTCTGTCGACCATCGGTTATGTTAACAGCCGCTGGCTTGAGGCTATCGCCTGCGTCGCCTACTCTCTGACTAACTCGCTTTGCTCGATTTCTGAGAAGCGAGCGTTCAATACCAGGAGCTGAGTTAAACAGCTCAGATTTACCGGGATTTGGATCGGGTAGGTGGTAAAATTTAAAATAGGATTCTGCACGAATCGCCGATACGCCAAAGTGCCCGTTAGGCTAACTTCGCAGGATTTATTGATGGAAAAAATGAGGCACATTACAAGAAGCGTGTAATAAGTAAGATTTATGTCGCTTCTGTAGTGTTGTCCGAAGGACACCAGTTAAAGAACCTCGTTATTTACCGTTTTTTTTTACCCTCGGCTCTGTGGTTGCACGCTTCAATGGTGCTTCCTGTTCCGGTTCGCGGTAAAAAGGCCAATTCGCCAGACAGTCGCCGATAACCAGAGGCCCTATTGCAAATATATGTATTTTGATATAAATGTCGATTCCCTCGAACGTGGCCTTCTTATGGACACATTATCATCGCCTTCGTGGAAACCAGGCAGGAAGTCTGACCGAAAAGAAGACGTCAACGTTCCCATTGGAAATACCACCTGCCTGTTTCCTCGTTAGCCAGCTCGATTCATTGCCGATTTTATCCAAAACGAATGGCTTCACTCGCGCCGACCTGCTCAACAAACCTGATTTAAAATTCAAACAAACAACGCAAGGCCACACTGGAGCCGCCCATGTGTCGAAGCATTCTGGCGAAGATGCTGGCCGCAGATCCTGATTCACAAGGCGGAACAAAACAATTGCTTCCCTTGTCGACGAGTAATTTTTAACGAAGCAAAGGATACACGCCCCTGCACGTACCGATTTATCTGCGAGAGTGTGAGAGCACGGACATTGTAAGGATTATTAAGAGCCAATTGCTCGTTTCATAGATCGATTAAAGGGAAAGATAAGATCAATTTGTGCAATTGCGAGGAGGCTCGTTTCACAAATAATTCAACGTTGATCGGCGGTAACGATCCGTGGGTTACGTAATTGATTTATTCCCTGCCGCCGATCGATAACGATAATGTACGGGCGGCTGTCCATTATCGCGATATTTTCTCTTTCCTCCTTTTCCTCGGTTGATGCACGTGATTTCGCGACAGGTTGCTCCGTGGATGTGGGCAAACCTGTCCAGCAACTGTGCGAGCAGGCCCCTTGCAGACCTTGAATTCTCTTATCCCGGTTAGGCACTTGATCTCCCATAAATAGGTGGTTATCTGCACGCTGCACATCTGTTTAGACAAATCGTTATTTATAGTTTGAACCGGGTCCACGGCGCGACAGAGCGGCCGGAGATAGCATTGATCATGTATCGGGCGCGAGACGCGGACATAATGGTGATCGATGACTGCGCCTGAATGAATTGTGATCCTGTAATTGATTCGGTGACAAAGAGATCCCCGGTGAACGAATATGCTAGTGCCTCCTTGCTCCTGGTCCTACGCGTTCTTGAGACGCTTGAACTGTGAGCTACACTCGACGATCGCTATCATCGCTGCGGATAGTTATTAACTCTTTCCATTCTTCGCAAGGCGGTTTTTATTACTGCGCCGAGTATTTTCTGCCGTAATCCAAATACATCGTTCGCGGGTCCTTGAAGACTTATTAATGGCGGATCGAACGATTATCGGTGTGCCTGCTTCCTTGAACGTGTCGTTTGTGTGTACTTGGAAATCATAAGCAACGTAATAAAGCATGTGAATCTGGTGTTGGCAGTGCGACGGGCGTGTTATTAGCGACTAGTAACGCGTGTCGTTAACGAGCTCCAAGCGTCGACACACTTATTCATCCATGTACTAAGAGACTATTGCATTTTGCTCCTTTTCCTTTCGTGACAATTGTCCGCGTTTGATGGAATAGTATGAATGGGATGCTTCACCAGCAAACAATTGTGCGCGCCGTGGCGTTTTCGTCGACCTCCGCGCAGTCTGTTCGCCAGCAGTACGACTTTGAAGAATTCAAGCCCATGGAAAAATGTTTAAGGCTTCAAGGTTCTATAGGATCGCGGTATATCCGTCAATGTTTTAATTGCAGGATAATCCGAACGTTCCAATAGCATATTTCTTAGTACAGAAAAATATTGCTTTCCATTTCGCAACGCTTTCGATTACATTCATGGAACGTGTTCTCCATGAAGTATCATAACAAGCTGTAGTCCTACTTTTGCTTTTTCATCGCAACTTAAAAGCATGAAAAGAGGGGGAAAGTTGATAAGATTGAAATGCTTTCATCTTCAGCATACTTCCCTACAGATTCTCTTTCTTCGTCGCACCTTTCGTAATACAAAGCTTCTAACAACTTACCCATTTTTCCTAATTCTAATACAAGGACTGTCGATTCCCTAAATGTTCTCAAAATACTTCAAAATACTTCGAGTCGCTCTTGAACACTGTATAATCACATACCTACGTGTGACGCGCCGATTCTTCGTGATAGCCCGCAGTCACACAGTCGTGATACCTTTACATGTAACACATTTTTGTAGCGTCTCGAGTTAATAGTTTCTAGGGTTTTCCTACAGTTTTCCTCTAAACCATATGTTGCTAAGCAGCGTTAGATTGTTTAAAAAATAATAATTGGTTGGCAAGGAAGGATTATTAAAAATGGAAGTGTATTTATCAGTTTGTACAAGGTTTCACATCAGTTCTCTATTTAATAAATAATGTTAATTTGAAGTATGGTAATCTAGTTTATAATCACTAAATAAATATTAAAAATTGTCACTATAATAGGCAAATTTTCTTATTTACTAGCTTTTACGTGTGTGTAAGTGAAAATTTGCCGTATGTTGTGTAAAACTAGAAAAAACAAAGTATGGTATGGATCAATATCCCCATTTGATGTTGGGAACAAAACAAAAGCAGAGAATTGCGACGTCCGTCAAGGAACAACATCGGAACTCGTTTACATCCCAGCTACTCGGGCCATTTCTCTCGATCCGTTTCTTCGGGATCCCCGTAAACTTGTTGAGCCGTACATACATATATATATATATATATATACATACATATGTACATGTTAGAATTTTTGATCCTTGAAGAGTCCGTTGCCTCCAGTAGGGTATTGCCAGCGGATGAAGAGAATCGTCAGGGATTGTTGTGACGGTTCACCTTGGCAGAGCTGAGAACGCTGTATTTCTACCCGCAAAAACCAAGGGACCAGTATAAAATTGTACCCTTTGTTTCAACCGCATGCTACACAACGGGTCGCTTGAACACGCTTTAACGAAAATGTAACGACGGGTGCGTTGAAATCTCGGGAATACGTGGAAAGAGCAATTACCTACACCGATCGAATTCACCTGTCCGATGAATCTCGATCATTATGATTAACCGCATGAATGCAATTCCTTGTGCCAGCTAAACGGATTTCCAGGAATCGGTTATAATTTTCTTGCGCTTCATCCGTTTTAAAATTGCGGCTAGTTACGTCATTTGAACACATCGCGACGATATCATGTATCTTTTATCACTGACGATCCTGTACGATATCTTTCGATGAATGTAGCAAGACGAAAATACCTGTGGAGGAAGAAGACCATTTAACTGAAGCTACGGGATTCCCTAGAAGGACGTCAATGACCTGCTCAAGTCAGAAGCGGTTTGGAAAGATTCCCGGGGAAAATCTGACCGCCACATCTGCGTGAGCAGATTCCATTGGGGACTGTATTAAATATCAGGGAATATTATTAAATGCAGAAAAGTCGTTTAACTGCTGGTTTGCTGGATCGAGGTTTGAATTTCTCGATGCAGCTGATTTCGATCAATAATTCATTCCTCTACTCTCATAAGGAGAGTATCCCAGGTATCCGCCTCCGATTGCTTTGATTTTTGGATATTTTTTAGAGGACAGAAAAATAAGAAAGAGGTGTCCTTTTATTTTGGCCTGTTTGCATGTTTAGGGGGTGAAACCACACCTCAAATTTACAAGGATTTTAATTGTTCGTCTCCGATTGCTTTGGCCAAAAACCAAAGCAATCGAGGGCGGGCACCACGTATTCTCGTGAAATTTGAGGGGTGGTTTCACCCAGAGATGGGCAAAGATAATATCTGAATAATATTCAGATAGAAGGTACTTATAGTTATTCATTATTCAAAGCTTGAATAAGGATGGTTATTCAAGGGCCTCCTGGATTGTGAATAACGGTGTTTCAACTTTCATTCGACTCTTGTTCTAGAAGGTCGACTAACCGGCGAAAACCTTTGCGACCCGACCCGCGCGCGGTCGCCTACCGGTCAGATTCTACAGAATCTGAATTTGTTTATTTTTCATCGCATCAATGTGAAAGTGACACCAATGAATTCCTGGCGTTCTCCCGATTAATTGGACACAAAATAATTTAAATCAGACTATTTTTAACGAAACGGGCTTTGAATTCTGCAAATAAATTTTTCACGTAATATCCTTAATTGAGGGCTCGGATGCAATAAGGGGACTAGCGCTCGAAAATGGGAAAAATAATTGTCCAAACGCTAAGAAATATTGGAAAATTAAATGTTGTTAAACTGTATTTTAAAAAATATCCCTCTATGGGCTCGTGTAACTTTCAGGTCACATTTTAATTTATCGACATTTTACAAAATAATTATAGCTTTTTTCATGAGATTCATGAGTTCCGAAAATAAAATGTTCAAAGTGTAATGTACATTTATGCTTAACACCAAATGCAAATTGTTTTATGGAATTCCACGTATGAGTTATTATACACAGAAGTGCAAACTTTATAGGCCGGTGTGACTTGAAAGTCACATAGTGAATATATCGCAATAAAATTGTTTAAACGCAAAAATTTGTTTTCATTTGCATATATAGGTTTATAATTTCTGATTTTTCGTTCCCACAATTTTTTTGGAGTTAAAACAAAAATTCGGCCCATAGAGGGATATAGTGTTGTAAAGCTCGTGACGGCACACACTTTTTCTAATTTTTCTATTTACGGTTTGTTTATCGAATCATTACTATTCGTATGCAGAAAACTGTTGTGTTAAAAAATGTAATAATATTTAATTAAAAAGAAATACTGGACATAACCCATGTTTTTCAACGTTCCCCGTTAAAAAGTATCGAGGCAATTTTGAGGTACATATAACTTGCAGCGACAAAGTTTTTCCTTAATATACAAGGAAGATTTTCACAAATTTTCACACTGATTAATAAATAATTGTAGAAGACATGATGATATATATATAAATCTCGCGCGCCACCAACAGTCAGCAGCCGACTATAACCTTTCCGTTCCTCCCTGTCACTCCACTAAATTCTACAGTTCCTTTACCTATTGTTCAGCCCTTTACTATAACTCCCTATCATCTGAAATTCGCGCTGTAACCTCTTTCGCATCTTTCAAGCATGCAGCGACATTATTTTTTGCTAATCAGCAATAATAACATGTATACTATTGTTATGTGTCGTTTGTTCTTACTCTAGATTACGTTAATTATCTGTATACATTTTCTTTCCTTCCGTGTATACTATTAGTATTAGTTTTAAGTAGCTTTAAATGATTAGGTTAACAACAGCTGACAGCTGTACCTCGCCTTTGCACACCTCTTCTGTTATACTTATATGTTTTCTTTTGTAAGTGCGTTGTGCAATAAAGAATTATTATTATTATTATAATGCGCTATTTAGCAGTTTTGGCACTCGCGTTGACTGATGGTGCCGCGCGGAATTTATATATATCGCCATATCTTCTACAATTATTTATTAATCAGTGTAAAAATTGGTGAAAATCTTCCTTGTATATTAAGGAAAAACTTTGTCGCTGCAAGTTATATGTACCTCAAAATTGCCTCGATACTTTTTAACGGGGAACGTTGAAAAACATGGGTTATGTCCAGTATTTCTTTTTAATTAAATATTTTAATATTTTTTAACATAAGGGTTTTGTGCATACATTTTACGGCTTCGCTAGAGTTTTCTAAAGTTACGTTTCAAGTCTCATATCGACCTCTTAATATTTACTCAAGTTATCACAATTTATGTTTAAAAAAATAATGATTTTGGACGATGAAAAATTTTTTATTTATAATTTTTAGCCCGAATAGTAATAATTCGATAAACAAACTGTAAATAGAAAAAATGTGTGCCGTCACGAGCTTTACAACACTATATTTTTTTTAAATACAGTTTAACAACATTTAATTTTCCAATCTTTCTTAGCGTTTGGACAATTATTTTTCCTATTTTTGAGCGCTAGTCCCCTTATACTCTACCTTCTAGAATAAGAATCGAATGAACTATTACTCTTGAATAACCAACTTCATCCCTGGCGCCTTGAGTAAGGTAAAGTGGGGTGACTTTTAGTCGACTAAGGAAAAGGATGAAGTATCCTTATTCAAAACGTTATTTCAATCACTTTTCATTCGAATAATGCCCAACTCTGGTTTCACCCTCTGAACATGCAAACAGGTCAAAATAAAAGGACATCTGTTTCTTATTTTTCTGTCCTCTAAATCATATCCAAAAATCAAAGCAATCAGAGGCGGACACCTTTGATGCTCTCCTTATCAGTGGACTACTGTAGAATTGGGCATTAACTAAATAAAAAGTTATTTAAATAACAGATCGAATAAGTGTACGAATTACTTTAACTTTAACTTTAACATTAACTTTATTCGACGTCAAATAACTTTCTGGCGCGTATTCGTTAAACCGCGTTAACTTTACTCGACACACGACGAATAATTTTTTCAACTTTTATTCTCTATCCGAAATTTTTATTTAAATAAAAACTTTTCCCATCCCTGGACTGCTGCTAAAGTCCTATTTTCCTTCAATCTTGCTACGCATTCAATACGATTGGAGGTGCAGTCGTTAGAGGTTCATATATTCGAGTGGCAGATAATCAGTAGCATTGATAACAGGATTCCATCGATCAGCTCCGCGCATAACAGTGACAAAACCTTTCAACTCAGCACTCGGTCGCGTTTACTATGCCGCAACGCTCGACGGTTACATACATTCTAAATAATTACAATAATTAATGATCCATTTGCATCTCACTGTCTTGGGTTTCACTCGAGATCCATGCAAGGTCGCCAAGCATACGTAGCACGCGTGCCTCGTTATATCACAATCCTGATACGCGGAGCACACCGCACGAACAGCGCGGAACGTTGCCGTGTATTGCACGCCGCTTGTTCTTACCTGTCAACTCTGCCTTGCACAAACATTATCCATAAAAATCAATACCGATGAACTACGTTATGGATAATAATCTGTGCCGCAATAAAATCTACAAAATCTGCTTAAAATGCAGGGGAATGGGAACTATCAACAGTGGCATACACCTACACGAGCTACATGCTTGAAAAATTTGCCTATGATCGAGAGAATTCATTTACAAGAGGCGAGTTCTAGGTGTAATAAAATTAATTGAGTGATATCAACGCATTAGTCCATGTTCGAGTGGTACGTCGTTAACATTTCGTTCGAAGCAATAATTTGCGCTGCTCGCGTGCCTCTAATAAGTTTGTTTAGCATATGATATCGCTGTGAGATTGCATTCAAAGGTGCCCAATAAAATATCCAATTTAATTACACAGTGGGTGGGAAACGGTAAACGGTTTCTAATATTTTTATTGAATAAATCGGTAGAATTTGCACAGGAGGCAGAGTGAAGGACAGTTTCCAAAAGTCAGTCGTTCGATTAATCACGTCGCGCGAAGAGAACGCGGTGCAGCTGTTAGACCTCTTTGTTTTCGAACCAAGGATTAAAATGTCTACGTGCGATATACATATATTTGCGAGCCTTTTACCGCCAGGTTTTCACTCCTAACAAAAACCTATCGCAATATTGATCAACATATTAGTCACTGATTTTAACATCGCTGCTGCTAATGTATTCCCCCTTTCGAAACAGTTTCACGGTGCAACGTAGCCGTCTTTTTTATACTCGTAGCAAATCTGGATTGGTGTATCGCGTCGACTTAGACGCAAGGATCTATCGACTGCTCTATCGCCGAGCCAAGTTGAGAATAAACGATTCACGATCAAGAGCGACCGATAATCGTGCAAATGTCTTCGTCTCTCACTTTTCCCGTTCCCTCCGATTGGTTCATACCCGTAATTATGCCTTGTCCCAAGAGCAGTCGGTCGGTTTCGTAATCGCAGCGCAGGCGAAAAACGCTACGTTTCCGTCTGGACGTCGCGGCGAGCCAGAAATCTTGGCTACGTCCGCTTATCCGGAATAAGTGGCCCGCGGAGCTCGCAGATCCCTCGCTGTAGGATCGGTATGAATTATGACGAGTCTCGGGGCATCTCGGGCATAAAATGTGGCGACATTCCAGCAGCTCAACCCGCCCACGGCTGGAATTATCGTCGAATCATGGAAACGCTTGGGAAGGATTTCCCGCGGCAGGGAGCTTTACTTCCCCGCTTACCTCGCTCGACCTTCGTTTTCACTATCAAACATTACACGGCCACTTTCTCGGCCCAGAAGCCCGAAAGCTTTATCCACCGATCCTCTCCCGAGGAATCCCGTCAGCAGGGAAACTCCCGGCCGGTTCGACGGCAACCAGCGAATCCCTCCTTACGTCCGCTGGTGTAACAGTCGCGAATAAGTTCCGACCGATTCACTGGGACTCGGCGAATACGCCAGACCACGATTACTATCGACGTAACGAGAAAACGATCACGCTTCGGCGCTTTTCAATTTATTGCACGCGTACGAAACAATGAGCGAGTGGAAGTAGGATGAGCGTTCCTTGAACTCGTTGAATGGCCCTCCGACGAAGTACAGCCGCTCGAACGCTTTGCAAAAATGAATCAGCCGGGGAGGGCGGAGTGGGATCGGTCGATATTACGACGGGATGCTGGTTAAATTGAAAATCACCGTGTCAAGGAGGCGTTGCGAGAAGCCGTGTCCAATTATTTGCCTTTTTGCTAGACCGATAAACCGAGTTCATTGTTTACCTCTCCAAGGATTCGAGCAGGTGCTTAGATATCTAGGAAGTGTTCCAGCAGAGTGACAGACGGGATCTGCGACGAAGAAACGGGCCTGCCGGGACTACCTTAACCCAAAAGCGAGCGCTGGTATGTACGTGCGTGACGGTGGCATTGGCGCCGAAATACATGTAAGAGTGAAAGAACTTCCTCATCTTATCCCAGTGTCCTGTCGACGAGTCACGGATCGATCGGATAAACGCGGAGCCAAGGACAAACATTGGAAACGAATCGGGACAGGTGAGACCGCGGGTCACTGAGATCGAACGTCGGCCGAGCTGAATCGCATAGCTGCCCCTCAGGTGTGAGACAAGTGCTTCACGCGGAGGCCACCAACTTCGGGAGCATTGATCGGTACCTTCTGCGGGCAACGCCTTATCTCTGTGTCATATCGTCGTGGCGTATTAGGTAATACAGAGCGAGCAAGTGAAATTTCAGCTGCACACAATTGAGCGACAGGGAAGTACGTACGTGGGCGTGTGCACGTGCGAATACGACGCACACCGCGGCAGCTTGCGTAGATCGAATGTTCCACGGTCGTCGGTGTAGGAACACCGCGATCGCGAGCCCTCGTGATTATTAAAATCCTCTCAGTGCCCTGACAGAGTGGCCCTCGTGCCATCCGCACGCTCGTTGTTGGCCCGTCAATCCCACGGCAATTTCCCGCGTTGTAGAACCGAGAGCTCCGACTTCGATTGTACAGGCACGCAGTATCGACCGTTCAGTTGTTTCGAGCACGAAAAAGGGAGATACCTTTCGTTTATAAACAAGTCCGGTGGAAGTGAATTTGGTGGTAGGATGAAGCACGTTGGAAGTAGGTTCGAATCTGACTGGATAGTATCGAACAGTTCATGAGTACTTGGAAAAAGAAAAACAGTAGGTAGGTGATTTTAAGAACTCGAACTCTCTATAAGTAGGGACTTTGAGAAACGTTAGCGGTACTTTCAAATATAATCGAACCCTGACAAGTGGATTCGAACCTGTCGTGAGTGTTCTAATTAGGAGTTTTCTCTTTTGTCTTTCAGAGCTTGAATACTACTTAGGTACTTTTACGAGATTCGATTCTTTCAAACGTCGAAGTACTTAGAAGTACATTCTCGAAACCTGCAGGTACTCTTTTTCAGGTTCGAAACCAGGTGGTATAACCCAAGTACTTTTGAAGTACATATAATGAAACGTCACCTGTTACGAGTAGTATTGGAATCCTATGAAGTGCAACTTTTGTATTGCAATTGACTCGGATTCATAAGTACATATCGAATTTGATCCCATCCCTGGAAGTGATACGGTGTTGATTGACTAAAGGGGCTCGGCGAAGCAATGAATCAATGTGGTCTCGCAAGATCGCAGGCATCTAAATATAGCTGGATGAAAAAGACGATGCAAATGTCGTCTACGATCACAAGCTATCGGAGAATTACTTACATTTATCCGGTTGTTGGCTCGCTGCATTTTCCTCCACGTAAGGATTACTAAGAATCCGGGAGATGATATCCCGTAGCGTGAAATCGCCGAGATAGTTTTACTAGACGCGGTTTTCCTAGTAAAACGACACTAAGTAGTCAGCGAACGAACATGTCCGTGAGACGACGAAATTTCAGGAATCGAGCAACGTTAATATCGCAATCGAGGAACGTCATTTATCACCTAGCTGCTCGATCTGTTGACTGGAGAGCACGCGTCAACTGGTTATTTGAGAATGCCTCCAGATTTGTCGAGACAAGTTGCTTTCTGTCTCAATCATAATATATTAATTTATTCAAATATATTATAATATATTTAGAAGCGTGTAAAATGTAGTACTACATGTGTAGTAGGATGCCTGTCTACTATTCAACCATTCCATGTGACTAATCAAGAGTTCGTAATTTAACCCCTCGTGGTCACGCGGGGTGTATCGAACCCCAGGCAATTTTTTTCTTTGCCAATATTTCTGTAAATTTTTGAATCTTAATATGAAAATTTAAAACTTTGATGAATTTGAACAAAAACGTCTCTTATTTCCACAACTATTTTTTTTCAACTAAGTCAGAGCATGGCGAATGTACAATTATCACTGAAAAGTTAAGAGATTAAATAATACGAAAATGGTAATGTAATTCAAAATTGGTAATTCAAAACTGACGTTGCGGTGTAACGAACCCCCATGTGGCTAATTTGTAATTATAAGAAGATGTGATCACGAAAGGTTAAATTGTACGCAGGGCTTTGTTGTCCTTCCTGAAGTGAATCGATATGCTTAAGGGCATTGAAAAGAGGATATAGAGCGATCGAGGTGAAGGAGAAGGAAATCGATGGAATTGGGACAGAGTGGTACGTAGCGATAGCTGGCCCAGCTGCGAAACGAATCAGCCGTTAGATATCCATCATCGATGTTGGATCGCAAAACGATTGCTACCAGTCGCTGGATAATTGGTCCTTGAGTTTGGTTCCGGCCGAGGTCGAATTGCTTTCTGTTTCGCGTTAATCGCCTCGCCCGGACATGAGTAATCGTCGAGCTATCGAAGTGTACGTATTACTCGATAGTCGACCGAGCATACAACCACCGCCGTCTGTTCCACGAATGAAAAGAGAGAGGTAGAGGCATTGAACTCACCCAGACCTCATTCGAACGAAAAAGTTTCGTTTCTTTTGTGGAAAAGTCCACGGGCAAGTCCTGCGCTCGTTTCGCGTGCATACAGGCCGCTCCAGAAAAGGCGTCGAGCAATTTAGGGGCACTCAGTGTTTGGAGGAATATAATGATTAATCTTAACGGATGCAAGGCTATTTTAAAATGTCCCAGCCGAATTTTCATTCGGTATTCCCCAAAAGTGTTTCTGTGTGCTCACAGAAGTTTTAATACAGGTTTGAGATCTTCGTAGAAATCCTGCATTCGCCGTTGTATCTAGGGTTGTCAACTTTATCTAGGAAAATATAGTACTTTACGTACATTGTGAAGAAATCTAGTATTTTTCAGAGGAAAGTGGTAGAAAAGAAAACTACATGAAAACAACATCTTATTTCTTAAATGTATATTTTTGGTACAATTTGAATTATTAATTAATGTATTATCTTTAACAAATTTGTCAGTGGCTTGATTGCCCTGAAAGTCTAAATTAACATATGTGAGGGGCTCATTTTTTATGAGAGATAGACTGGCTATGCTTCTCTCTTCCCCCCACTTCACATTCATTATAGAAAAAATCCTCTCTGAAAAAGCTGAAGTGGCAGGAATAGAGGGAAAGTATAAAATTATTTTATATAAATTTTGACAAACAGATCATAGACAACACTTTTTTAAGTCCCAGTAGTTTAAAGTTTAAATTCGCCAACTAAAGTTTCGATGTTGCCATAGAATAAAAAAATAAGAAAATATTATAGAATTTTATCGATGTATCAGAAATATAGTACAATATTATATATTATAGTACGGTTGGCAACCATAGGTGTAACGCACGTGCACTATGAATTCAGAACGATGGAACTAGTCTTCACTTATCGCCATAAAAAGAAATCTAGAGATTTGAGGTTTGAAGATCAAGAATATCAAGAAGACCTGATGTAAGTATCGTAGATCGACTGCGACCTTTTTTTGTATTACTACGAGCATTACGCGCCCCTGAATTCTTCGATCACCTTTTTGGATCACTCTGTATGCACGTGTGCTACAACAATGCACCTTTCAGTCGTTCCTTTTTTCTTTCTCCTGTTTCGCGTTAATCCGAGCCGCGAATAATCGATTTGCTTTTCCGAACGATCGCGGATACCGTCGATTTGTCGCCCGGCTTCTTTGCCCCTTTTTCTTGACCGCGCGCGGCAGCGTGATGTCACCAATTCCCGACCTCGCGACAGAAACCTGGCGGAATTTAGCGCGGAATGTTGCCCCGAAGATAACCTTTCTGGTTCACGCGCGACAACCCGTTACGTTTTTCATTCCCCTCGTTTTTTATGTAGTTCCGCTTCGACTTAGGTAATTCACGCTGAAATCAATGCGCATAACACGGGACTTCTTTTCTGTTTCATTGGCGCGATCGTTGATAAGATATTTGCATGAAATTAGAATTGATATCGCGTTACCGAAGTTATACAACCTGTGGCAATAAGTTTGGAACTAAATGCAAGGATACTAAATAATGAGAAATAGCAATATTTTTTATATATAAAATGCAACGGTACACGTATGAAAAGCATGGTAATGTTAAATTGGATTATTTTAAAGTGAAAACACCAGAAATAATTAAGAATTTCGTTTATTATGTAATAAAAAATACAGAAGAAATGTTGCTTGGAGATAAGTATGAAACAGACTGAAGTTCTGGAGAAAAGTATGGAACATTATGAATTTGCAACGAAATTAACAATAATTTATTGAATATTTTTGTCTACAATATTTTTACATTACCTAGTATTTTTTGACATTTGTACATGCATATAAGTTACTTCGTGGTTTTCATCTCAATATTCCGAAAGTGAAAAGTGCAAAACTACTTGCAACACAAAGGCTTTCGATCCATAAAATGCCCAGTAAATAGTCCAGATCTAAGTCCACTCTAAAATTTATGGGCACTCTGGAAGCAATTTACACGCGACAAAAAAACAGAAAATAAGAATGAACTTTTAGAAGCCATGAAGTTATCATGGAAACAAATTTTGCCATCACAGTGTGAAAACTTAATTACATCGATGCCAAAAGAAATCAAGTTGCCAGGCGATGATTGGTTGCTTGTTTGAACCCATTTTGTAGCGCTAATTAATTAAACACTTAAAAATATTCTCTTTTTTAGTACAAACTTAATAAAGATTAGTTTCGAAAAACAAGCGGTTTTTTCTCAAGCCAGGGGAGAGGAACGACTGCCGAGTCTGTCTATTACGCGCCGTTTCTACTTACGCGTTGGTCTTTGGAATCATTACTCACGTAGCAACGTTTTCAGCGCTCTCAAGTACTATAATAAAAGATTTTCTCTAAAAGTGCGACAGTACAGGAACACGAACGCGGAAAGAGATGTAGTGATTTATAGAGAGACGCGTTAGCCAAATCGTACTCGACAACTAGCGTATCCAACGGCTCTTCAAAATCGATTACATATCACGAACACGAAGCAGCCACCTACCAAGCAAATTTGTTCCACACTTTCAATCTATTTTTATACGTAAAATGGAATTACCCTATATCCTGTATGAACACACAGCTGTCTCTGTGTTCCAACGAATCCTGTCCAGTGTCCAACCGTGGCGAATTAAATACATGATTTATGGAACCGCTTGACGTTGAATATTGATTAATCGACTATCAGGCGCGATTACCATTATCTACGGGATCGCTTCACTTATACACGGACGATTCTCGAGCACATGTTAATCAGCCACTTATGGATCCCGGCGGTTTACACGCCCTCGATAATGAATATTAATAGGGTAAACATTAACTGCAGGCATTAAGTATGCCTAACGGATACGTTACAAGCACGCGTATGTATACAGGAGCGCAACGAGATTTTATCTGACAAAAGCGGCCGATTAAGTACGCGAAACAGCGGTCTGCTGTGCTACGCCGGCTAGCAGGTTGAAATTATTGTCCATGGGGAGGCACGGCCGATACGTTTCCACCTTATTTCGTACCCCGCGGGCGTGTGTCGTATCGAAAGTAATTTACGAACCCGGACAACGGACAATGCATGCCACTGGAAACTCAGATCGCGCTCGAGCAAAGTAACCGGCGGTCCTGTTCACTCTGCTACATGGTTTTCACGCGTGCGATTCGATCGCGTACCTGTAATGCCTCTATGTAAGTACGTACTATTACGCGCGAACGTCGAATTGCTTACGCGACGTTCGTCGTAACAGCGAGGGAACCACTCTGTTTTTCCTCCCCAGACCAGAATCCCCGATCAAAGGTGCGTTCGACGTCCTACGCTCGCCCAAACGCGTCAACAGCTAAGAGTTTTCCTGTAAGCTGACTTTTCCGTGTCTCTAGGAATCCAGTAAAAGTGGCCCGATAATTATCCTCGCGGGGAAACGCACGCTCAGGACGGCTCATGCTCGCGACGGTTGCCTATCCGTGACGTTATTTAGACGCTATCGGGCCGTGATTACCCTTTAGGATTCGGATGAAGTTTGACGCAGCCACGGGCTCGACGAACGGGACTCGGATGGATCACGCAACCGATCGACGCAATTAAATGTAGAATTCCGAATGAACGAGTTTATTACCAGTGTAATTACCATAATCGAGCCCCCACGTAGCGTCAGCAGCTCCGACGCGTTCAAGGCTCGTTTCTAATCGATCGATTTGCATTAGGGAACTAATTATACGGCCATTGTGTAAGTGATCGTCCGTGTGGAGGCGTTCCTCGGTGTAAAGCGTAAGCGAAAAAGAGACGGAGGAGAAAAAAGCAATCCTGCAGGGAGCAATCCTGCGTTGCGAGCGGCAATCGGCGCAACGATTGTTCGTGTTTGTGTTCGTTGCAAAAAAAAAGTGGGTAGATAACGCGAGAGCCAATGGAGGAGCGGGCTTGTTATTGATAAGGAAATAGATTGTAGATAAATCTTAGTCTGTCTACGCAGACGGGATTAATCAACGATTATGCTGAATGGAGATCTAGGCAGAAAAATAGTCCACCTTGCTGGGATTTCATAGGCCACAAGGTGCCGTTATTTTTTTCGATAAAGATTTTGGGAATTCTTGATTATATTTCAGGCGGAATTCCCACTTTTTTATGGCTATTTTAATCACGGTTTGAACATGAATCCAGTAATGACGTGGCTTACGCAAAACACCGTCCCTGTCGTTTTGTCGTGTTACGAGTTTCATTTTTCTCGGGGAAGTGGGATTCGTTGCGCACAGCAAAACATTGAGATTTTCCAACATTGAGTAAGTTGAGGACAGTCGGCTCATCTAATATAAAATGGCTATTAAAACTAGTACTGATATTACTTATTTTCTCAGAATAAACCTAATATCTTCAGAATTTCATGCTGATTCAGAGAAACTGGTCGATATTTGCTTTAAGACAATATTTGCTGAAAATCGGTTTGAAAACTGAAGTCATCACTTTGCCTATCTCTCCTGAGGTTCTAGAAGAGATGGCTCTCGTCGTTAGGAGGGATGGCTCGCGTCTTTGGGAGAGATGACCCACATAATCTTTCATGAAAAAGAAGAAAGCAAAATTATTTACAACTGCAGATTCATTGACATTTTATTTGTTTACGCTAAACAAATAAAGAGCTACCTGTCTTGAAATACCTTCCTGAGCTACTGTAACAACAATGAAACGTTTAGTCATCACATTCGTGAAGTCTACGATCCATTAAATCCTTATAACGGCATCTCCGCAGCCAGATGACAGTATGATTCAACGCGTACCGAAATTTCGTGAGAGAAAGTAGATAAGAGCGGCCCATTATACACTAGGGGAAAGCGGGGTAATACCGGCCAGCGGGTAATTCCGTCACTTCTATTTCTTTAAATAAAAACAGCGTAACTAATATTCATGGTTTCCATGACGATAGCAGTCTTTGTTTCAAACAAATCCGAGAGTGTTCATTTGGCACCGTAATCTTATAACAGTGGTCGATTGTTAAGCAAGGTAAGTTACTACATGGAATAGATACTTTCAAACTCACATTTGGTTTTTGGTGATATGTAAATTCAATTCAGTGTATTACTTCAAATTTTTGAACATGAGGTGTGGGGTAATAGCGGCCAAAAGTGAGGGGTAATTCCAGCCAGCTTTTAACATTGCTTTTTTTTCTGGCGTAGATGCCACGTAAAATTCAGAAATATTTGTGACGAAAAAGTAGAGCACGATATTTGCTCCTTTTGCAAAAAATTCGGAGAAGGTGATGAAATGTGGTTCCAGTGCACAGTATGTGGTCAATGAGCACATGAAGAATGTTCACGATGGGATACCCTTGAAAAATACACTTGTGATATATGTACTAATTAATTTTAAAATAAAAAATAATACAATATTTTATTAATTTAACAGTAGTCCTATCTCTTTTATAAAGAAAAATCATGGCCGGAATTAGTGGGGTAATTCCGGCCAAATGATACTTTTGGTGTTATTGCTCCCAATTTTGTTACAACGTGAATTTATGCTTTCTCGGTCATACTAATACAAACTAGACACTTCAAACTATCAATTAATATAAAAAAACTAACAAATGTGTAACTTGTTCAAATTTTATAGCATTTACTGCTTATGTGGCCGGAATTACCCCGCTTTCCTCTATACATGTGTCACGTTACGCAATACAGGCTATAAACAGGCCGCAACATCTAAAATTATACTGTACAAAACAAATTTGCATCACACGTACCTATATCACGATCTGTCGCGCAACTTTGTACACACCTTTACACGCACACGGGGCGACTCTGAATCCGTTTCCGCGATCCCCCATAGAAATTCTACGTTTCACGAAACTCTGCGACAAGTCGATCACCTTATACACTAGCGGACAAAAAAGTTACACAATTTCGATTTGTTCTATTTTTGTTATTCTTTAGCATACATTTGGGACTGTGGTGTGTATAATATGCATATTCTGATGAAGAATTTAGAGCTGTATAAAACCCAGTTAAAGTTGAATTTATTTAACTGGCAAACAAAAATGTTATATGACATTGAACGGGATAACATATTTTTGGGACCGACAAAGAAGTTACCGCGTTTAGTCACTTTTTAGGTTGTCCTAAAAGCAAAAGGTGCTCCCACAAAATATTAGAATTTTTTATTAATATTCAAAAGTGGTAACTTTTTGTTGGCTTTAAAAGTGTGTTGTCTTGTTTAATGGTATGTAGGGTTTTTGTTTGTTAGTTAAATAAATTCAACTGTAACTGGGTTTTATACAGCTTTTAAGGGGACATTCTACTCTGTCGGCCGAAAAATCGGCCACTTTTCGGTGATAGTTTTTATAATGAAATAAACAGTTAACGTTTTCGAATTTCTGGGGGTATATTCTACCACTCTTGAAATAAATGAAAAAATCTTTATTGTTTGTTTATTTAATTTGTTTACATAAATATTTCGCAATGAAGTTGGCGGCTTCAAAATTGTTGGCGGTTGAAATTTCGGACGACTGGATCATCGGAAATAAAAAAACCAAACATATTGTTAATTTGCAGGAGTATGGCTATCTCGCTAACCACAAATATCTTAAGATTTTTAATATTTTCCCACATTTTATATCAATTAAATATAGAAAAGAAGTGCCACTTTCGGTACTTTCAACTTTGATCGACTGGCATTTTAATCATTTTGGTCCAAAATTGTTCTTTCGTGGAAAGCGAGATAACCATACTCCTGCGAATTAGAAATATGTTTGGTTTTTTATTTCCGATGATCCAGTCGTCCGAAATTTCAACCGCCAACAATTTTGAAGCCGCCAACTTCATTGCGAAATATTTATGTAAACAAATGAAATAAACAAACAACAAAGATTTTTTCTGGTATTTCAAAAGTGGTAGAATATACCCCCAGAAATTCGAAAACGTTAAGTGTTTATTTCGTTATAAAAACTATCACCGAAAAGTGGCCATTTTTCGGCCGACAGAGTAGAATGTCCCCTTAATTCTCTTTCAGAATACGTATATTAGGCATATACTGCAGTTTTCAGTTGATATTGAAAAGTAATAGAAGTATGGTGGTTTGAAAAAGTGGTAACTTTTTTGTCCGCTACTGTACCTACCGCCCGTATGGAAATTTCGACAAACCTCCCAGGACGCTTCGCATTCCCGCGTAGCACTGATCAAGGACTCTTCCACCCCGCGAGGAGGAAAATAGGAAGCTTGAGTACTTTCCTCAGGCAAGACTGACGTTACACGCATTTCGTAGATACATCAGTCAACGGCAATCCCAAGCGCAATAGTGAATCACGTGATAAAAAAGAAAAATTGAGCAACACCGCGGGGAATAATCGCATTCGCGGGAAGTACACGCAACCAGCCGCTAATTGTATTTGGTTTTCCTCCCGGGGATGCCTCATTAGCCGTTGGCCATTTTATTTCTTGATCGATGTCGACTTCCAATGGAGGAAAATTCTCTGTAAAAAATGGGGAACTGCGTTGGAGGGAAAGGGTGAGGACGACGGGATACCGGCCCTTACGACGCGACAGTACAGTGAGGCAGTATCATTGCGATAGTAATGCCTCGATGATGGCCATAAAGAGGCAGATTAATATACTTGGCACCGAGGCATTATAAGAACGAGATAAGGTGAACTTTTCGAGGCGTTATTTATTTGCTCGCCGTCAAATGTCCTTTGAATCTAATTGAATATTGTTTGTAATTACTTGCAAAACCCTGCAGGTGGAAACATAAATAAGTTAAACATTAATAACCGTGCGGAGGATCGTTGCGTTACTACGTTTCCACAGAAGTTAACGAGAGGCAGATGGGAAATATGTCCGGTGAACACGGGACGAGGAAAGCGAGCAATTAAACGTTTAAATGCGCACCGTGGATGGTTTTGCTATAGCTGTGTAGATCTCCGTGCTTCTGTTCCATTGAGTTTTATTTTCCAGGCCCAGGGAACAGGTTCAGTGGGCATGGCGTTCGAACCGTTTCACATCAAGATCAAAGTCTGCGCTTTTTAATTCGGCAACAGCTGAGTCACCGACGCGCACGTCGGTATTCTTTATCGTGTAGCCTGATCGAGAATGAAATTTTAATAATGCTCTTATAATATTGCGCCGCGTTAATAATTTTCCCCTGAATACAGGTGGCACCATTCTTGCGCTGACACGTCACATGAAAACGTGCTTGACACATTGGTGTCACCTGTGCTGTAAACATTTTTCTCTCTCGCTAAAGGAATTACCCCTGATAAGTTGGAGCCGTGCGTACGCGTGTACCATCAATCTCGAATTCCTAATATTGAAATACCTCGAATTAAATGTGCCGGTGTATTTCGTAAATATGCCATGATTGCGATAAACTGTAAACACTCGGGTAATTAACAATTCTTTACTTCGCGGGGGACTGCAGCTTTTCGAGGTGCGATGCATCGATGCCTTTGATTTCTTCTTCTCGTCGATACCCTCTCAATTTCGATATACATGCGCGTGAGAGTGCAGTCGAGTGCCTGCGTGACTCGCGATTAATTTATCCGCGCCTTTATTTACGAGGAATTTCGAATATGGCCACTTCTTGAGTTGGATGAAGGATTTATAGAAAATTCGCGTATACGTCAGATGAATTCGACTGCTCTATCGGAAATTAATTATTGACGAATCACGGGATATTACATGGATATTGAGTACGTCTGGTTTCCCTGACGCAGAGCAAGTGTCGCTCCGTTTCCGTGCTCTTAGAGCGGCCTTGATGCATGAAAGTAAGATCTCGTCTCATTTAGAACAACGGCGGTGGAATGGAGGAGCGTATGATCGCCGTATACGTAGATATAATATCGTCACGAATCCTGATTTAGAGAATCCTGTGCTCCTAATGTAGGATCTTTTCTACAGATAAAAAGAAGATTGCTGATGGTAGGGTAACGGTACCTAATATCGCCCAACAAAACTTAAATCTTCGATATTTTCGTATGCAATTTGTTTCAAAGTACCTAAATAGAAATTATTTATGTTTCATGTAGCATAGGTTAGAATCGTTGAAACTTACAAATTTTAAATTAAAAGTATATTTAATATCGCCTACTGAATAAATATTGATTAATTCAAGTATACACGAGTTCTTAAAGTTATTTTCGCATGTGTTTGTATTATTTCTTGCTATATTGTAAATGTTTTTTCATAAATTTTTTTATTAGAATTAGGTTTTTACCGCCAAGCGATGTTACCTAGGCTTAAGCAGTATTGAGAACACGCATACACTGCTAAAAAGGTAACGCCATTCACATTAGAAAAAATATTCGAATCGATTACAATCTTTATGTACATATTAGGTATTTCATATTAGGTATTTCTAGTGGATATTCCTGCATTCACAAAATTATTAGATTTACCTTCTCCAAATTTGATGTAAAATTGTCGCTGTCCAATAAATTTTTACACTTTGAGATTCACTAAAATACTTCCCTTTCTGTAATTATTCATCACATGACGCTGCAATTACAGTATGTCTTCCTACATACGTTTAGGTACTAATTCAGTGCATAACCAATAAATTTTAGTGCTTGCTTGGCGAGATACAACGAATGGAGATATTAGGAACCTAGGCGGAATTAGGTACACTCACCCTACTTCCGGCTTACCGATCCTACGCATCCAAAAAGACGCCCGAGCTCACGTAACTCACGTTTCAACGACTCGTCAGCGATCGATCATACGCGGAAAGATCGTACAAACTTTGTGCAATATTTAATAACACAGGTCGAATTCTCGGAAACACGAAGACCCGAGCATTTTAATTGGCGATTAATCGCCGTAAAGGGACAGAAAAAAAAAAGTAGGAGTTTTCCGATCGCGATTCTTCCTCTGGTTCCAACTAGAACCGTGTTTCCCAGAAGCACGCTGACGCGGAACAATGAGACAGTATTCTATGGTTAACGATCCGGAACGTGTGCGATCAATGCGTCAGAGCGTGGATTACTTAGGCACCGATCGATCGGAACGCGATTCGCTTGGCGGTCGCGTGGAGGGAACAGGAACGAAGGGACACGGTCTCCGGCGTTGCTCTTTTTTTTACCTGCGCGAGATTGCTTCTGCGAAGCTCCGGCTTGGGGAATTCACGGCGAGAGTGGAACGAACCACCGAGGGATCAACGGAATTCACGAGCGCACTCGGGGAGTTCCCAAATGCGCGCGTAACCGGCTGGCTGGCTCGTGACGTAGATTGCCGTCGCGCGACCGCGCGGACACGACGCCAAGGAAAATTTCCTTCGGCACGGAAGAAATGACGTTTCGCCTGCCGCGGGCACTAAATAGTATGCCTGCTATTTATAGAATCCCTGACCCGCGAAACCGCATCGCCCTGTTTCCGCACCTGCGCCAACGTAAGCCCGAGCTCCGATCCCACGGAGATCAAGAATTTCAATCGTTTACGAACGTGACCACCTCGCCTTGCGCTCACAGATTTCCCAATTTCCCTGTATGCGAGCACGCTGCCTCGTTCATCTTTGTTGCCTTTGTAACGGGAACAATAGACAACGAAATCGCGTTGATCGTACAATGGGGAAAAGAACGGCTCCGAGTTTGTATACTCGATGATTTACTTTAATTGCTTCGGTATCTGACGAATCAGGATCTCGAAGCAAACAATAGTCCCGTGGAATCTGTAGTAGACACTTGTCATTTCTTACGAGTTTGCATCTGACGAATCTCGATCCCATACAGACGATAATCCCGACGGAATCTACAAAAGGTAGCCGAAGGATTGCAGCTCTATCTCGACGCGAATCCTTACAGGATCTAGAAAATAGGCCTCTCTATCCAAAAATATATCACTCTCTGCACCGCGATTCACATTTATGTATATCATCGTTCGCGCAGAATCTCGAAGACACAGCTGCTCGATATTTAGCAGTTAACGTCTGAATATTTCGCGATCCCATTCAGATAGTAATTTCTATAAAATCAAAGAGACGCAGCTCCTCAATTAAAAAACTTAATATACGAAGATTCGCGATGGCATTGCGATTCGCGGAAAATCTGGAAGATGAGTTTTCTTGATCCTGAGAATCGAAAGGCCGCGGGGCACGGATCGATTAGTGCCCTAATGATCGACTGGACCGCGCCGACGAGTGCCAACAGCAGCGAATCATCGAGCTACCTCGTGGTGCTCGAAAAGCTGTTGTACGCGACCGGTGGAAGCGGCGGTGCTGGAGCGGCGAGGACGCGATGGTGGTGGCGGCGGAGGTGCTGGTGGTGGCGGTGGCTGCAGCCGATGGACCACCCGAAACGAGGGTGGGGTGGGGGCACCCCTGACCCCGACATTAGCCGGCGGTGAAGGGAGGCAACGTTTATATGCGGCGGCAATCCGCCCCGTAGGCGCATTCGCTCGTACGCTTCGTCCAAAGCGGACATACACGAGAGGACAACCGTTGTTAACGTCAGCGTCGCCGCCGTTGTTGTTGTCGTCGCCGTCACACGAACGGAACGAGAAAAGCCAAGGGAAGACGAGCGCCCAGCACTTGGAATATAAAAACAAATTCGCCAGCTTGTCGGGAATCATCGCCAGAAGAGGAACGATAGGCAGCATCTCACGTGGCCGGTGATCGCAGCATCGTTCTACCGGTGACCCTTGGACAGTTCCACCCGCAGACGGCAGTGAAAAGCTCGAGCGATCACTCGTTGCGCACGTACTCCAGGCTTCGCGAGGAACAGGCCGTACAGAGAGATCAACAGCTGACTCCAGCTTGAAGAGTTTTCACGAAGAAGAACAACACGACGGATATGATGGCTGTCGCAGCGGCGCAAAAGAATCGCGAAATGTTCGCTATCAAGAAGTCCTACAGTATCGAGGTGAGTACACTGAACGGGGATCGAGATCGATAGGGACTTGAACGTGAAATCTGCCGGTCGAATTGAACGCGAACATTCCTCGAGTAGAGCTGTCGAATGAATTCTACTCGAGTAAGTCGACTACGCGTTGAACATCTTCCAGGCACCGTTAGATAAATGCACTTTCATAGACAATCGTCGGTGGCATCGGCGGGGTCTGGTGTCACACGTCGATCAATGGAAACGCGAGAAAGCGCGGGAACTTTGCCGCACGTTTGAATTGCCGCGGTACTCGCGGGTAACGTTGTAATTGCTCTTAGCGTCCAATTATTTCACTTTCCCCGGTTCCAAGTAATAACGCGCTGCGTGACAACTTTCAAACGTGGTCGTTTGTAGACTTCTTCTTGTAGACTTCAAAATTTTTTAACGAATAACGAACTGGCCATGTGGAATGAAATAATATTCGAGCGCAGGGTACGCGTAGATTGTTTAGCCGTTCGTGGTATTGCGGTTAAAAAGTTTCAATAGCATTCGGCTAATTAAAAGGATTCATTAAAGATCAATCGAATAGCGGTACGTTGTCCAAGGAAGCGTCGTTTGTTGTCTGTGTGTCAGGAGAAGTAGGTTCCCTCGAGATTCTTCTGAAAACATCTTCGGAACTTTCTTACGCGGAAGAATTCTCTTTCTCACTTGCCTACGTGACTTTCGTCATAAAACTTCCGGTATATTTCGTAACAGGTGAAAAAAATGACGTCGTAGACAGGTGTGTGCGTGTGTATGCGTGTGTATGCACGCATACCGAGGTACACGAACACACCTCGTCCGAGCAGGCCACCTCCACGGCGCGAGTGAAATTCTCCAGCTGTAAACGAAGAAGCGTCCCGGTGTAGAGAAAGTACACGCGATCAGTTATTATCGTGGTTGCGCAATATTAATGACCTTGCCGTTAAGTCACTTCGTATTGTAGTTTATCCACGTGATCACTAGCGACGAGACACCGGACGAAAATCTTTCCTCTGTTTCCCTGATTTCGGCAACGCTGTCGTTCACGTCGTGCCGAACGCGGAAGCATCGCAGAGGAGAGAAAACATTCTTAGGTACTGCGCGGCATACCGCAGCAAAAGTGGGAAATCCTGTCACGTGAACCACATAAATTCAGAAACTGACGGGCTTCTGTACCGAACACAGTCCTCCTTTCAATATACCTACTGTTTTCATCGAAACGCTCACCTTCCTTGGTAAACACGGAGACTTAAATTTCTCGAACGACGTCGAGACTCGTGGATGAGGCACATAGATCATCGACGCGATCATAAATCGCATTAAATAGCCTCCAATTATAATTTCCCTTGCAATCCTCATCAAGCGCGTCACGTTCACTATGCTCCTCCATTGCCACCGTCAGGAAACCGCATTGGAAAGGTTAATCATGTATCCTCTACCGGCGGTAACGTTTATATCTCAGATCGCGCGCTAATGCTTTTTAATCGAAGCGTCCTCGAGGCCGCGACTCCTTTATTTTTTCATTCAGTCGCACCATTCACGAGCTCCGCCTCGGAACAGGTCCCGCCGTGGAATTAGAATCGCAAGGACGCGTCCCTGTGCGTTTTCTCGCGCGATAAACGCGCGGTTTTTAAAAGTCTCACGGTAAGACAGTTTAATTGGCATCCTGGCAAGGCCTGCAGGGGAACTTTTTCATTCATGATGCGTCGCGGCGTTACGACGTCCGCGGGGATTTATTAATTGCAGCGCCTAACGATCCGACGTTCTCTCCCGACTCTTTTCGCGCGATCAGTTTTTCCGTCGGCTGGGACCGTGAATCGCACGCGTCGCCCGTCTGGCTGCTCGCTCGCAAATAGAAAGGCGAGAGACGATACGCCCATGGAAAACCAAATTTCGCCACGCGGCGCCGTGAAATTTCTCAGTTCACGCACTTCGCCGGCGAGACGCGAAGACGCTGCTGCTGGTCGCGCCGATGGGTCCATCGATCTGTTACTTTCTCCGCATATCACGGATTCTATGGCTGCGCGATGCTTATGGGCCCAGCGTAAATTGACATACGGCCACGGTAATTGGGCAAACACCGGCTGGACCGGGCAGCTGATGAAATTTTCAAAAGTATTGGATCATACGGGTTCCACGAAAATTCCACGGTTTACATAAACGGAGGACGTATTGCGACGTTGCGTGCCATCCCGCGTCGTTCCAACTATCGATACGTCTCTAGTTTAATAAATGCATGCTTCGGAAACGAAATTGGAAAGATCATAACGATTCATGATTGGCTAGCTGGCAGTGAATTGCACGTTCGTTTGTTCACAATGAAACGTTCGTAAATTCGCTTATTTATTCGTTGCTAACTGACTCACTCGAATGGAACTTGCGCGCACCACCGAATCTAGACACCAGATCGGATCCAGAATCCGCTGTTCGCGGGCTCGTTCGATCCTTATCGAGCATGGTCGCGGGACAGCAACGAGGGGCGAAAAATGACCCGACCTTAATTACGTCTCTCGCCCAGCCACTTGCCCGGATACCTCATCTTGATTACCTTTGCATGATACTTTGAATGATCATTCTCAGACGGTGAAACTCAAGACGACTTCACGATCAGTGAATAAAAAGAGAAGAATAAATATAATTAAGCAAGATGATAATGAGAAACAGAAGTCGACGTGTTAACGCTTCACACTTTTGATTACGTTTTCCATTGCGCGTTAATAAATCAAAACCACTCAACGATCATCCTTCAGTAGCAAAATACCCGTGTTTCGCTACGGTATTGATTAGTTCTGCAGTTAATTTTGAATCTCTGCATATATTACAATTTTCTGAGTATTTCCTTCTGTATTCTTTTTCTCTTTTGGTAAGTTCTTGAAACATTCTTTTAGCCATAACATTGTAGTTGCAACTCAATGCCGAAAATCAATTTAACACTTAATTTTAAAAGTAAATGTAGCGTCTTCCGCACGTGGATTTTGGAATTATTCTATAACCTATAACAGTCCCATTAAATCAAAGATTCTTCTGATCTAGGGTTCATCGAAATTGGTTCGGTAGTTCTTGAGTTTCACGCTTTCAAACATACATACATGGCACGAACATTTTTATATAATGGTATATGTGGAAGAGCACAGGTAAAACAAAAGCAGTGAATAAAGATACGATGAAATCTGTACAGCATGAAGAAAAATTAATATTCCCATGTAGTTTACGTAAACCTTATCGCGTGTCCATACAGACGATTTCGTTCTACGTTTGCAGTCCATCGACGCGCGGTGTAAGTCGGTCAATTACAGAATGTGCATTAGTTAATAGCTAGAGCGATACGCAGATTCATTACAAAATCCCGTAATTAGCACTAGACACCCTCGTTCGAAGTTAGTCGACCGCGCGGCGAGGATCTAATCGTGATCGCGTTGCAAAATCAGCGTGACCTCGGCTCCCGCATGATAATTATGAATATGTTATAAATATGGGAACGGAGGGATTGTAATTGCAATGATCGAGACGAGCGGCGAGGCCCTGAACGCTGTCCCGAACCCCGTTAGTCGCCTTTGGAGGCTCGCCACACGCGCGACAACGCCTCTAACCGCTCATAGACGGCTCCCGGCGGTCAATCGTAACGCACTTCGTAATTACGTCTACACGCATACCTGTGCATCGCTGGCCTGCCCCGTCGATCAGCTATGCTAATTATTCTATTTAAATATCGTGTTTTGCCTGAACCGTCGCGCCGATTCCCGCCGACCAACCAGAAACTTTATATTAATGCATCAGATGCATTATGTATATGGATCGCGTAACAATCCGCAGCAGTCGTCCTGCGACTTCATTTTTTTTCTCTCCCCCCGCCTTCTTTTTTTTTTGCCTCCTACGATGTCGTTTACTTATCAGAACTTTATGCACTTGCATGAGTTTTCACTTGCAATTAGACGTGTTTGCGCGACGTCGGGCAACGAGTGGTTTCGCGTCCGGTAAATATCTCGTGGAATTTTGTAGTCCAAGGCAATCGTTCTCTTTTCTTTCCCTCGCTAAAGTTAATTACCCCCGACTGCATCGGCCTTCGAGCTCTGAACTTGTATCGCGAATATCGAGGAACTCGTTTCATTATCAAACTGGAAGCTGCCACTCCCGCGGTGGGTGTTAAATCGCGTAACGCGCGCGAAATAAACTAATAACGTTACGCGGCTATGATTTTAATGGGAATATAATGATCGGCCTTCGGTACATTTGTCACGGATCATTACGTCGCTTTATCGGTAAAAAAAACCCGCTTGAATATCTCAATCAAGCACGGAACTCGCGTACTATTCGCTCGAGATGCTGAATAAATTCCTTGGCCGACTCAATGAGTTTCGATATATACCTAAACGCCTTTCTGACAAATCAATCGATTGAAATGATCGCGGACCACCCAGCTTGGCAGACAGGACATACCTTCGCGATATTTTATTCGTTTTTTATACCGCACACTCGTCCTCGATTGCTCGACTTCGTCGGGGCCATTTTCCCTCGCACCTTCGTGCGAATTCGTTTTGTTACGCTAGGAGAAATATCGACCCTTGCCAACGTTTGAAACAAAGCCCGGTATACAGAAACTTAACCAAATCCAGCCGTATGATTAAATGAATCAGAGTAATTAACCAGGTGTTACCGTGAACGAACGGAGTCTCGTTAAAGGATCGGTTCGTTGAACAAAGTCTAGCATCCTTCCCCCACTAGTCATCGAACGGGATTATTCTTTTTCAATCAGTTCGACGAGTCGTTTGAATCTTTCTACGGGATAATCAGCCTCGCGTGATGCAATCATCGGGCAGAGTCATCGGTCATCTATCCGTTCCATCGGCGAAGTACTTGGCCCACTTCGCGCCACGCGTTGTTAAGGGATTACTACACGTTTTCTCTAAACCGTGCCAACCGCTTTGCCCGCTTGGAAAATGTAACTGGGTCCCACCTTGTGCGCCATTCATGAAAAGCGGCCGTTAAGAATTTGAATGACAGGCCGATATATCTCCTCTTGCATCGACCGGTTGCTCGGGAGAATTCCTAACGAGCTTCGCCACGATCGACTAATCGCTGCTCCGATGAAGTTTTCTACAAACGGAGATTGCTACGAAATTCGTGATTGCCCGAAATCTCCTGTTATTTGGCATGCCTGGTGCATTTGACAACTGGGTAATTTCGTGCTCTCTTCTTCTGCGAACCTTTGAGAACAGCAGCGCTTGCACACGCGTTAGTTCCAACGATGCGTGGACTTCTTTGTGGACGCAGGTCGCTTTGAGGCCTTTCCGTCGGAATTCCTTAATTTCCGATCCTTCAACAGCAACCGGATCACCCCGAGGAGGGTTCATTTCCGCGCGTTCGGTTCGTTATCAAAGTTGCCTGGCGATCCTCGGTCACCGTCAGGTCTAGTACAGTTGAGTAACTCGGCGTGACTTCAGAGATTGAAGTTTCACTCGATAATAGGACAGGATATCCGTCCTTTAAAGTTCCTCTATTATGGAAGTCTTTAATACATGACTATTACGTACGGCGTAGATGACTGTTGTTCTAAGATATCATGATGACAGTTCGTGAAAGTATTAGAACGCTTGATTGTCTGTTTAGAATGGGTATCCAGCAAGGCGACGATCCCTCGTGGACGACGCTCGCTTCGAAACGTTGGTCGTGAAGCAAACGAAGCAAAGCGTTTTGGAGGAAGCTCGTCATCGAGCGAATGGTGAGTACCAATTTACCATTTTCAGTGGTTTCACCTTAACATTTTTCTGAGTAGTCCTTTGTGTATCTGTATTCTCATTTCGTACTCTGAATGTCGTATTTGATGTTTACCGTATCGCACGCACTTCGATACTTGAAACTGTGATTTTACGCGATGTGTGTCCTACCGACGTTGCATGATGATTTTGTTTGCTGTCAGACTCCATTGTCGATCAGACTGGTTGCGCTCAAGATCATTTAGAGCAAGAGACGAAACGGTACGTCGATGTTTCGTCGAGCGATGACGAGCAATTGGAATCATTGGCTTGCGCTGCCAAGGATGGAGGTTTGTACTTAGCAGAGTTTCTATCGCTGGTCTCTCGGTCACCGAAGACGATGATACGTAAAGACACTTCAACGTTGCATCGAGTGTGATTTTAAATTTATTACGTCTGTCGATGTATCGGGTCTGGTTGGTCAGAGACCACACGAGCATGAACCGTTGGATGTTGCATTTGGCATGAGCACGCGATTGTCTTTGACTTACAGAAGCAAGAGCGGACGTTTCATCGGACAGCGACGGGAAAGCAGATGACGATTACGATGATGGTATGTATATTATGGATGCATCTCCTTTACGCAACTAAAATCCTCGGTCATGTAGGGTAGAGATTTAGAGAATGGACTGGGTAAATGGAGAGTGAATATGAGAGAGTGAATGGAGAGTAAATGGAGAGTCTATATACCTGGCCAAAGAGATTTGAACCAAGTGCTTTCCCGACACTTGGCAGAATTACGCAAAAGACCTCCTTCCTTTTCCCAACCTTCTTTCCTCGGCCATTCGCCACTTTTCCAAATCCACTTTGTGCATTTAGAATCGTATTAGCCAGACACCCCCTTTTCCCAGCTCTTAGGCGCCTCCGTACGTCCACAATAAATGTGTAACACAGTTATTTCCTTTTGCCTCCTCCATCTTAGCCCGCGGACCTGGCACGTCCGTGGGCGACAATAAGAGGCATTTCATTCTTTCCCTACTTCCTGCATTGCACTGCCCGCCACGTAAAGGTGCCCGAGAATAGACATTTCGCGAGAAATGGACTTTGAATTGCTCGATTATTACCGTCCGTAGGAATCACTTAGCGCCTCGAAATGTCGCCTCAGGACGTGGGAAGA
This sequence comes from Andrena hattorfiana, assembly GCA_944738655.2. NCBI lineage: Eukaryota > Metazoa > Arthropoda > Insecta > Hymenoptera > Andrenidae > Andrena > Andrena hattorfiana. The sequence continues at coordinate 67,249,885 of OX122891.2, read as the reverse complement.
TTACTTAAGATTGCTTCTGGTAATTCCCGAGCTCCAGCTTCCCTCGCGAGGGGGTTCCTTCGGCTATGTTTCCCGGGAAATCGCGAGTTAATTAATTAAAATTCGAGACCTCAAAGCGATCTTTGATACGAAGTTGAAGTAGCTCGAGCGGGGGATTAAAAAGAATAGGGTGTGGTGCAGAACTGTGAGAAGTCCAGACGAAAGTATATCGTGATTCCTTTCAGACGCTGGATTAACCGAAGACGAAGTGGTGCTGGCGAAGTCCATAGCCGAGAGTCCCGAGAGCGAGCACACCGTGCAGAAGGCTGCGCTTGTTCTCCGTCTGCGCGAGGGAATCGGTTCCCTGGCGAGGATCCTGAAGACGATCGAGAACTTCAAGGGCACGGTGACCCACGTCGAGTCCCGTCCGTCCCAGATGGAGAAGATACAGTTCGACGTTCTGGTGAAGGTCGACATGACCAGGCCGAGCCTGCTGCAGCTGATCAGGAACCTCCGTCAGAGCTCCGCGCTGGACGGCGTGACACTGCTCACGGACAATTCCGTCAGCATTAAGGACCCGTGGTTCCCGAGGCATGCCTCTGATCTTGACAACTGCAACCACCTGATGACCAAGTACGAGCCGGACCTGGACATGAACCATCCTGGCTTCGCCGACAAGGAGTACCGCGCGCGCAGGAAGGTCATCGCGGAGATCGCCTTCGCCTACAAGTACGGAGACTCGATACCCAACATCCCCTATACCGAAACGGAGAACGAGACTTGGTCCCGCGTGTTCAGCACCATCATCGACCTCATCCCGAAGCATGCCTGCGTCGAGTACCAGAGGGCATTCACGAAGCTGCAAGAGGAGAAGATCTTCGAGTCCCATCGTATACCTCAGCTGCAGGAGGTCAACGACTTCTTGAAGAAGAACACCGGCTTCACTCTGCGACCCGCGGCTGGACTGCTCACGGCCAGGGACTTCCTGTCCAGCCTCGCCTTCAGGGTGTTCCAGAGCACCCAATACGTTCGTCATATCAACAGCCCGTACCACACGCCTGAACCGTAAGTGTCTTCATCATGCTTTTAAAGTGACTTCTCTGTTCGAACGATGGGGAACTACTTAGGTTTTTACTATAGTGTCTAAACAGACTAAAACTTTCTAGCGTGTAGGGGATTCGAGAGTTTCGGCGAATCTTTGACTGGCAGGATTACCTATAAGTATTTTGATAAAGCGAGGATATTCGTTGATCGCGTTTATAAGAAAGTATTAGCAACGACAACGAGGACTTATATCCCATTTGGCATTGATAGAATGAAATTTATGTACGTTACTGACTTGTGTCATTGAGTGTATGTAAAATAGACCTTTTTCTCATGTTCATCGAATCCGTGGCAAAAGAATCTTTCCAGCTGTACAGGGCAATCGATACTGCGTTATGACGAGAGCAGCCTCCCGTTACACAGAGAACGATGATAACAGAATTACCGCGCCTCTCTAAGCTCGTAATGGAGCTCTAATTGGCTTTTAACGACGGGATGGCGTTGATAATTCAGTTTCATAGTTGCGAACTCATTTCTCCGCGGAAGTAGCTTCCGTGTAGCAGATATTGAGAAAGAGTATCGAGTGTCTCTGGACGAGAAAGCAATCACCATAGCCGAAATTTAGCAGCTATTATTTCCCCCACTTAACAAACTTACATTATCATTATCGATACAGAGATGAAAGAGCTAGCCCCCCCCCCTTGTAGTTTCAACCCTCTTCTATCAGTACATCCCTGAAAGTAACAAAATAAAATCAAAAACCATGGTGAATAATATAAGAACGTTTACGCGAAAATACTTCCCACCTTTGTCTCTTACTAGCTAAGTACCCGTGCTTCGCTACGGTTCGCTTAGTTCTTTTATATATATAGCTTAAATTCCGATGGATACTGCAATTAAATGCGGGTAAATGCGAGCATTACTCGAGAGCCCTGAATAATAGAGCCCTTGGCAACTTATTTCCGCCACGGTGCTGTTTCGCAAGCGAGAAGCGTTCGCCCGCTCGCCGCCTGGCGGTCGCGTCGCGAACTACTATTATTTATAAATCATTATTTTAAAAAAATCAAAACGTTAGAACCTTCTTCTCGCCAAGACGAACAAAGCGATGTAATACACTTGTGGCCACAGTTCGTATTTACTGAGAAACCGCATTTCAAAGTATGCAACTTCATTTTTATATAATAGTATAGATATAGATATAGATATAGATTTTCCAATTCACAGTGACTGCATCCACGAACTGCTGGGACACATGCCGTTGTTGGCCGACCCAAGCTTCGCTCAATTCTCCCAAGAGATCGGTCTCGCTTCACTGGGCGCCTCGGACGAGGAAATCGAGAAGCTGTCGACCATCTACTGGTTCACCGTCGAGTTCGGTCTCTGCAAGGAAGGTGAAGAGGTGAAGGCCTACGGTGCAGGTCTTCTCTCGGCCTACGGGGAGCTGCTCCACTCTCTGAGCGACAAGTGTGAGCACCGATCATTCGAGCCAACCGTCACGGCGCTGCAGAAGTATCAAGATCAAGAATACCAGCCGATATACTACGTCGCAGACAGCTTCGAGGATGCCAAGGAGAAATTCCGCCGCTGGGTGAGTGCCATTCGATATCGGGGGACTTCAATGCCACGCGTATCGCGCACTATCGCTACTACCTCTCCTACCTCGATCATTAACCGATCCTGCGAACTGGATTCCACTAGACTTTGATTCCCGCCGTCTGCCGATTCGCGTGACTTTCATAAAAACAAGCCGACGTTACCGTCGTTAATTATATCGCTGTTGCGCAGCCAGGCTAAATAGAGATTGCCGAGGAGAATCGCAACGCTGACTTTTCGCTTCCCTGGTTTCAGGTGTCCACCATGAGCCGATCTTTCGAGGTCAGGTACGATCCTCACACGCAGCGCGTCGAGGTGCTGGACACCGTCGACAGGCTGGAGAATCTCGTCTCCCAGCTGAACACAGAGATGACCCACCTCACGAACGCCATCAACAAAATCAAGAAGTCGTCCGCGTAAGGACGAGTGGGAACCATCCCCGCGACACGACACGGTTATTCCTTCTCGCCAGTCATCGAGCTTCTTGTTCTGCCCTCGACGTTCTCTCGGCGCCGGTAGGATCGAGGGAAGCTGCGACACCTTTCAACCCGTTCACGGCTTGCTCGTTTACAGTAGGGATTTTTCTCGATCGAGTTGAGGGAAGGGTACGAATCGCTCCCACCTTAATGAATAATTTAGGAGCGCAACGGGAGCGTCACGCGAGAAGTTGAGTTGTAAATATTTCCCCGAGAAAGCGTCGAGGTGCCCGACATGTTGGCTCGGCGATAGCAGCGTCACTTCATCCTTATCATTATTCGCCGCCGGCATCGAATCGCCCCTCACTCTGTGTATAAAGTCGTCCATCCGCGTAGTCGTACGCCCGCGCGCGTATCCAGAATGTACGTTCAAAGTGGACTCCGGGCGTGTGCGCGCGTGGATCATAATCGATCGCTCGTACTTACCGTCGTGCGAGCTTGTAATTAGTTGATCGTGTTTGCTGTGTTATTTATTGAATTTGCGTCCTCGAAACGTCCACGCGCGCGACTTTTATTCATTGAAAAACGAAAAAAGAGATGAAAAGAAAACGAAGGATCGTCGGAGATTCTCTGTGCCTGACGGCAGGGGTGTCTTTTCACGTTACGAACGGGGTGAACCCCGAATCACTTTGAACGAGATCGCGGCGCGCGTATACGCGTACGTATTCCGTTGTTTTGTTACGTTATACGTACCGCGTTGTATTTTTATTCTATTGTATTACACATTACCTACTATTATTATGGTATTAGATGTAGAGTATTACGTTTCATGTCGCTTCAGATAGGTAAACAACGGCGTCCACCGCGATAGAACGTAATATGTCCGCGTGTCGTCTTCACTTAGATCTGCTGTTGTATAGGAGGACAGCCAGTATTAGAAGGCGAAGTAGGTTCTTTAGATTCGATAATTATTAACGATTAGTTCTTGGGAAATGTGCTTATCGTTCTCTAATCGTCCAAGGAGATGGTGTCTCTTGGAAGTCGACAAACGTATGTTCAGTATTCGGAAGCATGTCTTCCCTCTGCACTCAATTTAAGTTCGAATCGTGCGCACGGTAATAGCGGGTGAAGAGCAGTGAGTCGCGTCGTTTCCCGAGAAACTTGTTACTGTTCACGAACAGCTCCGATAACGAAGTCACGAATCGGTGTTGCATTAGAGACGCACTGTCTAGCGTGTAGCCGCAAGTCCTTGCTTGTGCACCCTGCACTTTTCCCCGTCGCTAACTCGTACCAAATACTTTTCTTTCCCGTGTTCGCATCAACGCGTGCGCCTTTCTCGCGCTTGCTCAGCTGTAGGAAACGGTCGGCACGTATACACTAGATTTCCTTTGTATTATATTGTAAAGTACTCAGAGCATAATAAAAACCTAAGATATGAATCTTACGTTACCTGACTTCTCTAATGTTTCCATTCAAGCTACGCCACTGGCTACTCTTTCTAAGACAGTGATTCAATAACTGGAATCATAAGTCACGCGTATGCCGTATTTACACTGGTTTCAGGTACATTGATTATTCTACGAAGTACCTAGCTAGAATTATTGCGCAAAACTGGATCCACAAGCAGATAAGTCAATATAAAGACGTATGTATGTATATCCCACGACACATTTTTATTATATTCTTCTGCAGAACATATTCTATGTGTCCACTCCAGAGATGGGCAAAAATTTTGTTTAAGTAAAAATTGGAATAACGAATCAAAATGTTAAAACAATTATTCGTTATGTATCGTCCAATGACGGTTCGCGGTGACTCGAACGCGCGCCAGAAAATTATTCGACGTCGAATGAAGTTAGAGTTAAAATTAAAGTTGAAGAATTTATTCGACGCTAAGTTGAAACGCTCGACGAATATAAAAATTAACTCTATTCGTCAAATAATCTAAAGTTAAAGTATCTTTCATTTGATCCGCTATTTAAATAATTTTTTATTTAGTTAATTGGAATAAGGAATCAAAATGTTAAAACAATTATTCGTTATGTATCGTCCAATGACGGTTCGCGGTGACTCGAACGCGCGCCAGAAAATTATTCGACGTCGAATGAAGTTAGAGTTAAAATTAAAGTTGAAGAATTTATTCGACGCTAAGTTGAAACGCTCGACGAATATAAAAATTAACTCTATTCGTCAAATAATCTAAAGTTAAAGTATCTTTCATTTGATCCGCTATTTAAATAATTTTTTATTTAGTTAATTGGAATAAGGAATCAAAATGTTAAAACAATTATTCGTTATGTATCGTCCAATGACGGTTCGCGGTGACTCGAACGCGCGCCAGAAAATTATTCGACGTCGAATAAAGTTAGAGTTAAAATTAAAGTTGAAGAATTTATTCGACGCTAAGTTGAAACGCTCGACGAATATAAAAATTAACTCTATTCGTCAAATAATCTAAAGTTAAAGTATCTTTCATTTGATCCGCTATTTAAATAATTTTTTATTTAGTTAATTGGAATAACGAATGAAAATGTTAAAACAATTATTCGTTATGTATCGTCCAATGACGGTTCGCGGTGACTCGAACGCGCGCCAGAAAATTATTCGACGTCGAATGAAGTTAGAGTTAAAATTAAAGTTGAAGAATTTATTCGACGCTAAGTTGAAACGCTCGACGAATAAAAAAATTAACTCTATTTGTCAAATAATCTAAAGTTAAAGTATCTTTCATTTGATCCGCTATTTAAATAATTTTTTATTTAGTTAATGCCCAACTCTGGTCTACCCTCTATTTCAACGAAACTGTGTCAATTTGTGCGTGTCTTCCACTTGCGTGTTCGGGTAGGAAGCTGACATATCGGTAGTATTACACGACAGCACGTTGACTAAGGTGATTCAGACAAGCCGACCACGTTAAGCATACGACATTAGAGACGAGTAGTTACATATTGCAGGTTAATCAGTGTGTCATGGCGTATCGTAGCTTGCACACAACTTTAAAATATGTATGTTGCGAAGTGCCTATCCTCTTTCATCTCCTTTATCATCTCAGTCAGATTTAATTCGCGGACTTATGATGACTGGACATTTTCTGCATATTTTAATAGCACTATTATATCTCCCTAAATTATTCTAGCCTTCCTTCAAACGATTCAGTGCATATATACGCGCAGCTGTTACACAGTAACAGCGTCTCCACTCGTATATTCGGACGAAGTGAAATTCGCTGTTTAATTGATCGCCTCGAGGCAAACGTCGCGACGATGAGCCTCGCTGCTAGCTTCGGCCTCTCCTACGCTCTCCGAAACACCATGACGATTCCCAGGTAACACCGCATCGAAAACTAGCCGACGAACGGGTGCTCGCGTCCACTCCGGCAATCATGAAATTCTTGGCTGTGCTAGGTGTGCTCTTAATACAGTGCGCCGCTACAAAATCATGGAACAACGATAGTGAGTGAAAGCGAGGCCAGCTCGATCGACGCCGGAGTAATTCCCATCTTTCCTCTTCAGGTTATTCGGAGGAGACGTTCTCCGCGTTCGCTTGGATCGGCTACCTGAAACGGCTGTCCATAATAGTATTGATGTTTTCTGGTGTGGTTCTGTATTATGTCCCAGAATCGCGACCACGTGAGTAGTAAATAAGTAGAAAGGAGACTATGAGTGTAAGGGAAGAGAGGAAGGAACGTTTTAAAACACATCGCGCATGTTTTGTACGTGTAATCTTGGAATACTTGTTTAAAATAGTAATTCCTCTTCTTGGTGTGTCCATTGCTCTGCACAATTTAGAGCTTACGCGAGATAAGTGTCATAGAAAATTGCACAATTAAATTCCAGGATTGAGTTCGTCGCATGAGTGACAGAGATACCGTTTCTATAATTTCGATTCCGTCTTTGTAAATGACGGAAATGTTAACGACAAGTTTCTTCCGCAGATGCGCGCAGAATGTGTTACGCGTTGATCGATTTCACAGCAAACGGTTTGAAATCCGCGCTCAGCGCGCGGGAGAGCGACTACATGTACGAGAAAATTAAATCCAAGTACCATCGCGCGAAGTACGAGCAGCTGGTTGCGCAGAAACGCCAATCGCGGGAAATTCAAGAAGACGGGGTGAATTTCGAGCGAGCGCAAACTCGCAGCAAGAAGACGAAAGCGCTCATCGGCGATGATGAATTACTCGGGTGAGTTCACATTGTCGCTGCAGCCGGGCGATATTGTTTTATATATTTCAGTGAGAAAGTGGATCGTATCTATTTAAATACGTATATCGTGACTGTGGTCATCAAATACGTTGTTTAATAAAAATATTTCTATTCGACTGCAAGTGTATTTCCTTCGTGTATTGATCTATGTAAAATTGGATATTTACAGGGGCCGAGAAAAGAGGAAGGTGAGTGGAAAGCAGAGCAAAGAGTATCGACAGTCCCCTCATCGTCTTCGAAACGGAATCATAAAAAACTCGTCGTGCATGGAAATCACCAAACCAATCTATTTCTATTCCGACAAGCTGGACGATCTTCAGAAATACGTGAAATCAAATTTGAACGTCGCGAAGCGCGCCAATGTCGAGAATTATGCGCTTGTAATCAGGTATAGGTGCCACGAAGCCGTCCTGTAATTTTAATCGAGGGTTAATGGTGGTTTTTCATTTATTACAGCGGCAGCCCGCAGCAAATGGCGCTGCTAGATCAAAAGTACGAGAAAGATGACGTTGTCATTGTCCAGGATCCTTATCTCAGGGTGCAGTACAAAGAATGCGGCACTTCGACCGACAAACTGTCGTCGAAAGGGGATGCTTCAAGCTCTGAGCAAGAAGGACCTACCAGAGATCACAACGATCATGCAACAGACTCGGTAAATCCAATCTATCGATTATAAATCCTGTCCACACAGGACCGGCGTGAACTTTTGTGGGGCCGGGTTCCAAAATCGTGGAGGCCCAAAATAAACGCATTTATATTGTACTTCTAAATTTCATAATAATAAATATCTACGCATAAGGTCTCGCAAATTTTGCGATAAGCTTCCCGTAGACCGCGGGGCTTTTAAAGAAATTTTACAATAATAAATATCTAAGCGTAGAGCTCCGTAAAATTTTTAATAAGCTTTTCGTGGAACGCGCTGAATCCGGCTCGCGCCGGCCCTCTGGCCACATGATACGCTAACTGTAAACTATTTACAATCTTATTGGCTCTGAATGTTTAAAAACACCACTACATCATTGCGTATCATTTATCAAGAATTTGATGAGCGAGGGAATGGAAACGTACGTGAAAGATGTCGATTTGTACTCGATACCGGAAGGCAGTGTTCCCAAGTACTCTGACTACACGGCTTTGTATCAAACGAGCCAGTATCAGTGCGGTGGTGAGTGTTACAGCGGAAATGGATGTTCGGTGTCTTCGGGGGATTTGAACAACAACACAGAGGCCGTTAATACCATCTCACCAGCTGATATTAAAAACGTACTAAAGTAAATGGAACACTGTCGACAGGGAATATACGTGCATCGCCAAGACTATAAAGGTAGAAAAATTCATGGTTTCAGAGCGTCTCGGAGTATGGTGACCACCAAGACGCAGAAAAAGATAGTAGAAGAGGGGACTGAAAGTTTATACGACGTCAATTACAATAAACGCAACGAGAAACGACCATTAAAAGTCAGCAACGATCGTAAAGCAGATTTGAGAAAGGAGGATAAAGAACCAGCACAGGTAAGCGATCAGGACCATAGACATAAGGCGGAGCGTAAGTTGACGGGGTGGTAAGATTGGTGGTAACGGGGCGCAGGGACGTAACTAGGGGGGAGCAGCGGGTGTTTCTGCCCCGGGCGCCGATTTTCGGAGGGCGCCAAATGAGAAACCTTTATAAAGAAAATACATAGTTTTGGAAAAGCTATATCAATGGCTTTATTAAAATTTATATATTTCGTTATTCCATTTGGAATAAAGGAGAAATACATTTTATGGAAAAGTAATTAAAATTTATTTATCTGTTATCAAACAACAAACAAATTAGGATTCCTGCAATATGTTTGAAACCAGTTAATAAATACGTTTATAACGTCTTTTATATGTAAAGTGTGGACCCAACCTCCTAAAGTGGGCAATAGGAGGTGGTAAAATGTTAAAGGGGGGGGGGGGGCGCTAAACAGAATCCTTGCTCCAGGGCGCTTACAACCTAGTTTCGTCCCTGACGGAGCGATACGGGTAAATCGGGTAACTCCGTTCCTCTTCGGTGCTATTCAGATATACAATCGCGTTATGTCTGTGAGAGATAGTTAAATAGGTTATACATAAAAAAGTAAATTAAATAAAATCGTACATGAAGATATCACGTTTGGCTATTGGGAGTAGAACATTAGTATGCGACACTAGCGGTCGGGACGCGAACTAGTGGTAATGGCCGACGCAAGTATACCATTTATTGCGGTCTATCAATTTTCACAGTATCGACGAACTGTATGCAGAAATAAATGTTGTGTAACAAATTGTAACGCTACAATGAACAATTATCTCAATTTAAGTTTTCATAAAAGTGCCAAAAAGTGGAGCAACTAAAATTGTTTACATTACATACTTTTACATATTCCAAAATTGTGTCTAAATGTATTGTCAACATTTTTACTCTAAGAAATAACTTTAAAATAAACTTTTATACTACTGGATCCATATACAGTATTGTCTCCGTATGTGCTCCGTTCGGTGCACACGATACGTGCTTGTCGCTGTCCCCACCACTTCTGTCTCACTCTTGTCCGGCGAAGGCAAGAGCGAGATGGAACGAGGCGAGCGAGAGCTACTGAAAGCGAGCGAGGACGGTACGAGACAGACGACACGTTGATGTTTTGTTTCCCTCCGTCATTCGGGCGCCGTGACACTCCGTCCTTTGCGTGCGCGACGAGCGTGCGCGATGGTCGTAAACACTTACGGTGAGCACGGGAACCGCTTCGCAAAATCTTGACGCAGGCCCGGCTCAAGTTTTTTTTGCGCCCTAGGCGAACTTATCAAATTGCGCCCTTCATTATAATACATTTATTTGAGATTATTTATGACTTTACTCTGCAAAATTAGGCGACTGCCTAGGGCGAAAAGTCGACAAAAGGTGCAAAATGATATTTTCATTACTAGTATTGTTGAAAATAAACTTTAAAATTAAATATTACAAGTTGTACTATATGTGGATTAAATTACGAATAAAAATTCAGAGTAAGGTTATCAATAATCTCAAATAAATGTATTATAATAAAGGGCGTAATTTGAAAAGTTCGCCTCGGGCGCAAAAAAGACTCGTGCCGTGCCTGGCTATCTGACCGTCGCGCGCTTGCGTCGAGCAGTCACGATTCCATCTGAGTGCTCGCACCCGTCGCGCACGCTCGCCGCGCACGCAAAGCGTTCCATCTCACTCCCCCCTTCGGCCAGAAAGAAGCGAGAAACGAACACTCGGAATTAGGGATCTGTTCACGATAGGAGCTCAACACCGGTCCCGACCAGCGAGCACGTGCGGAAACAATACTGTAAACATATAATAAAAGGTATACTTGTGTCGTCCATATTTGTTATGTTCCACTAGCGCCACCGTTCCCGCGGTGGTAGATTCCTTTGCCAACTCATAAAGCAACAACACTGGTTTATATTCTGAACACAGCCATTAATGACGAGCCGACAGGAGCGGAATGCATCTGAAGCTAACCACCCACTTCCCCATATGCCCTCTGCCTAAAGCCGGGAATTCACCGGAAAGCTAAGCTAAACTATGCGATGCTATGCTATGCCATGCTACGTTTTAAAAAAATTATCTTCAATACATTCTTATGGAACCGCTTCCACCAAAAGCTAAGCTAAAACATAGCAGAGCTTAGCTTCCAGGTGGATTCCTGGCTTTACGCTCCGTCTACATATATATGTCTACGATCAGGATCTTGAAAGTTGCAAATTGTTTCGTTGGAGTGACGCATCGCTGAATATTTTCACGAGAACTTTCATATCGACCAGAAACACGAGGAAACCATACGCCAGCACGAAAGTACGTCCAGATGCGTCCACTGGGGACAGCCAAGGAGCGAGGGTCCGCTAGCAGGCTTCTGTTGCAACAATACATCTTATTTCACGGACCGAGGGGGAGAAGCGGACGACGAGAATTCGCAGCACGGAGTACGAGCAACCGCGAAGCACGATCTGGACGAGAGACCTCAAAAGGAGAATTGCCTGGCCGCCGAGCCTTCCGACCATTCGATATTCGACTACGATTTCGAGGATTTTTGCGCGAAGCCTATCTTGAAGAGTAAGTTCAGGTTGCCACGTCGAGTTGTGGCATTAATAGCAATTAGGGAATTGCATTTTAATAGCTTGATTAGAAGCAAAGATAGAATGTTCCAAAGCCGGTCGTGTAAAGTGTCCACGGCAATCTATGGTTTTGATGATTCAGATCGATTGAAACCTGCCCTGTTGCGAGCGGTAAATTGGATCTTTGGCGGTTGCCCGGAGGCGTCGAAGAGAGCCGCGATGAAACCCAACGAGGTCGGAAAGGAAGAGATCCAAGCCTTCACCGACGAGTGGCTCCTCTAGCTAAGGGTATTTTAGACACGACTCGCGGCAAACGCTCAAGCCGTCGGCAAAATGAAAGATCTGCCGTATCGAATTGTTGTTATCGATCTAAGGTCGCTGCAGCCACTTCTGTTTAAGGAATTAACAAAGCCCGCGACACATGATCCAGAATAAATTGCAAGTCTCCACTTCGCGGGCGCTTGTTTGCTTACTTTACAAAGAAATGCGAATATGCACGCTCAGTAGCTGGATATATAGTCCGGAATACAGTACGAGGGTGTAATAGACGCAAAGAAATGAGCGAATTACCGGTTTGTTTAGCAACACGCTTATTGGATTAATTTTAAGAGGTACAATGTCATTGCTGCACTTTAGTATCGCACAGTCTATTCCAAACGGAGCTAGCAGTGTGCCGATGTGACCCTGAATCGAATAGGAGTTAGTGAGAATGGAAACTGGTGTTGGGTGGAGCCTAATGAACTGGTACCGATTTAGTACTGATGCAGTAATAGACTAGGTTACAAGAAGAATTGGAATTGATTTAGAATGAGGCTAATATTGATCTCGAATAGAACTACAGAATGGGCTTCTAGATGTTTACTGTAAAAGTAAGGGTGACAGAACAGGGCAAGACTTAGGAAACTAGTTTCCAATGTACGAATAAGGATTCAGTGATACAGGAAAAGAGGTCAGAATGCACCAGAAATATTCGTTTCGAGAAAAGCGATTTGACTACGATAACCAGGTCATGCCCCAAGGTTTCGCTCCGTAAGCGCGTTAATCTGCAGATTGCCTGCCGATTCACACGACGCATCCGGAAGAATTCGCGCCGCGTGTTTCGCGGAGCCGTGAATTATTTTACGACCCTCCAGAATGGCCAGCCGTGTCAATATTTATGTCTGATCCCGTCGAATCGGAAACGGAGAGGGCGCACAACAGCCGCCACGAGGAAACCCGCGGAGTTTTCGAAACACGACCTTCGCTCGTGCGCGCTCCCGCACCGGAAGTGGATACCGCGCGTACGTGGCTTAAGAGCAATAAAGGAGGCCCGGCACAGCGAGCCGCCAAAAGAGAATGGGGAAAGACAGACAGTCGTGCGGGGACCAAGAAGCGCGTCGGATCACGCAACGGAACCGCGACACCGTCGGGCAGCACGTGACGCGGCCACGCGAGGCCAGATCGATCCGCGACTTTGTTCCAACCGGGGATTTCCGATATCGATCCCTTCCGCTCCGTTTACGCGCGATTCGCCGCAGCCCCCTTCGCCGTTGTCCGCGAGAACGGAACACGGATGCAGTAACAGGGACGGCAGCGCGATCGTGAATTCGCGCCGGGGGATTTCCTTTCGCATTTTATTCGCAAATTCAAAGACTACGATGCCTGCCTTTCGCACCAGCTGATAGGAAGTGCGGGGAATGGTGAGGCAGCATCAGTGTTATCTAGGAGACTGGTGAGTAAACGTGAGAAAAGCATCGAAACGACGGGGTTGCTTTTGATAGAAGCTACTGGAATATGGAGGGAAGACGGTCGATTAGTACGTTGATTCACTTTGCAGATCGAAATACTCGTGTCTCTCTGGTAATATTTGACAGAGGCACTCTGCATTTACGACACAATAGATAAAAGAAACCTCTCGGAAGATTTTAGGGAAATAAACATTAATACAGTAAAACCTCGATACTGCGAACATAGGATACTAAAGGAAACTTTACATTCCATGGTATTGGGTTAACAGACGGGGGCAAAGACATCAGTATTGCAAGAACTGAATGCAACTGGTAACAGAAACGAAAAGAACGTCGGAGAAGAAGAGTATAAATGTCGAGTAATAACATTCCTATACACTCCGAAATGTTTATAGTTTCAGAATCCATTTCGAAGCGGTACGACTCGCATTCGAGTAACCCCCACGAAAATACTCGCTTTCAAAAGAATGTTTAACTTGGTAGCTCAAGATGTTTGGGTAACTAGGTCGTAGAACGAGGGAACCAAACAAATTGCTTTATAATCTTTGCAGCACAGATATAACATTGCGTAAGGAGTAATCATCCCTCGTGTCCACGTGCATCTCTTTGATTATAAAAAAATCTGGTCGTCGTATCCACAAATTAAGTTCGGATTATCGAGGTTCTACTGTAAGGAGTAATTCAGGTGCATCGTTCGCGACCAAAACACGGTCACGTCCAATCCACGGGCTTGCTCGTCCGTAACGCGGCTTGTGTACCGCGACGGTACATTGTTAGACGCCGGTGTAAATTCCTCGAATTCCATGGGACATGTGCGAACTGTTCTATTAATGTACCCATCGTGTCGTTCGTTCTCTCTTCCACGCTCTTTCTCCGTGTTCCTCGGCTCCCATTCCCCCCGCTTCATTCTCCCGCGGAGCCCTCGGAAGAGGAGCGCTGCGGCGTATTTAAACTTTCGTTCGAAGGGGAACGCGAGGCGAACGCCTCGTCCCAGATGGTCCCGTTTTCATTTCGATGAGGGAGACACGAGACACCCGGTAAATGGAACCGCGCGCGATATTCGGGAACACCCGGCGGGGGGGGGGGGAGGGGGGGGGGGAATCGTCCTACGATCGGAATGTACGGACCTCGTGACGGTTAAACGGCATCGGCATCGAATGATTTCGCATCGGGCGATCGGGCCCGCGCGCGAAATGGCTCTGTTATCGTTGCTGGTTAATATACGGGCTGTATTATTAACTAACCGCCGAGGCTTTTCGCGCCGTGTTTTCCTTGGCAAACGCGAGCGTCAGGACGGTTCACCTGTGTCGGTTTCGAATGTTCTATACGAAATTCGGAGGCGTTATCGACGCCCGTGGAGACCGGCCAAGGAAAGATGTAATCGCGACGAATTTTTGCCGCTGTCACACGGAACAGGCTCGCGGCTCGCGCACCCACGGGAGCACACGCGACCGTTTGCTCGACATCTCCATTACACCGCGTTACATGGTTCTGTTATGCTTTGTGCAGTGACAAATGCGCGGAGTATGACGTCAAATGCGATTAGAGGCATTCGGAGGAAGAAGAGTTCGCTATGCGAGGTAAAGGTGGCCGTGATCGGAGCGCCGGGAGTCGGGAAGAGCGGTGGGTATACAAGCCTTATCTTAAATCTCGCCCCCATTTAGAAAGCACCGTCCCGATCGTGCCCCATTGTCTTCGGCTGAAATTGAAACGCCCGATGCTAAATAGAACTTTCGTTACGTTTCAATCGACGGCGCAATCTACTTTCGTCGCCGCTGCCTTTGTTCCCATCGCGCTGCACCATAAACGCTCTCCTCTTTCCTATTCGGTTACATACTTTCGACGAGCACGGCGATACGATAACGTTTAATTTCCCTGCAACGATAACTAGCGTGGCATTAACCGTAATCCTCTGCACGCGGTTCGATGTACAGTTAGAAGTCGTTGGATTAAATCGGCTGTAGAAGTTGCAAGAAGTCGTCTTTCTATGGTGTCCTCTTACAGCGTGGATGCATTGTCCTCGGTCCAACGTGTGTTCTTAACACATTAAGGACCGCTCACGAGTTTTCTCGTGTTTCGCGTTCGATCTGTTACGGACCGCTCACGAGGTTCCTCGTGTTTCGCAAGTTTGCCCAAAAACGTGCGGTCCCAGGCGTATGTCTTACAGATTTATTTGCGGTCTTTAATGTGTTAAGCAGTAATATTATCCAGATCAGCAGCCGTTAGAAATCCAACGCGGTCGATGGGTTGAAGTTATCCTCCGTTGAGTTGGGCATGTCAAGAACACATTGTAATAATTCAAGTAATCCCAAATAATATCTGACGAGACTATTATCAGCACAGGTGACGAGACAGACGATTCTTGAGAAATAATACAGAAGCTTGAATGTTCGAATTAATTCAAGTACAAGTGCACGCATCACATGGTAAGCAACGTCCACGCGATAGGTGCGCGCACGAGAAACGTGGTTCGGACCCTGAAAGAAGCCAACCGGGTGTATTTTTGGTAATGGCACGTGTAAGGCATAGGTGAATAAATAATTGGTCGGACCCCGACAGCTGTACGTCCCACACCGACCGCGAAGTGTGTGTACACTATTTATAAAGTTTTATTTCAAAATTTCCTTGGATCACGTCTTATAAAAGATTATAGAGACTCGAGTCAATTTTCCGCGGACATAAAGGCTGGCCGATCGTTCGTATATTTCAAAACGGCGGTAGCAATGCCTCATCCGCTTCGTTCTCTTTCTCGTCCACCGTATTTTTAACCAGCCGAGTGGCTGTTTCTTTTCCGTTGTCGATGGAAAGTGAATAGAACCAATCGGATCGTTCGAATTTATCGGCACAGGAAATTGGCACGGAAAGGCCGCGAACTTTTAATGAGCCACGCGAGGGAAAGCGTCCAAATGATGATGCTCGAAGGATTCTAAACGTAAATACACTGATCGCTAATAAATTCGTTTCGCGCAGTCTTCAGGTGGTCCTGTCAATCACGGGCCAAAGTGTAGGTACCTCAGAGCCAACGTTTCGCTTTCTGGGAAACGCGTGGCTCGCTTTGACAATTATAAATGTAGCTAGGTATCTTGGAAAACTTCAACTTCTGAATTGAAATTCACGTTTCATCTTCTTAAGCGGACAGAAGTGAATATCCTTTCCTAAAATTTAGTAATCTTCGTTACGGATCGATCTAGCCTAAGTGAACGCATTGCCCTCATTTTGGCCGATGCACTTTGTTCCGAGCGTTTTCGTTGGATTCAAGACGAAACACACCATGGTGACGTTCGACGCTCGTGCAAGGTTTTGTGGCGCCGTGGCAGGTTCGAGTTCGAGGTAAAAATAGTGTGGTATACCTCGAAGCGGGTCACTAGGCTATAGCTCCCGTTTCTCTCGATCGGATCGCGATATGTCAGAACGTGTATCCGTATCGAGCCAGATCGCGTTCGTTTTCCAGAATATAGGGTGGACATTGGTTTCGAACGATCGAGGAAAAAAGAGAAATATAGAAATAAAAGGATCCGAAAGTTTTAACCCCGTTATCCATTTCAGTGTGACGTCGCACACATTTTCTTGCTCTATAGACAAATGCTTGGCATCTTAATGCGACTCCCTTGTATCTTAAATAACTCATGCTGACCGAATGGTGGAGGGCGCGGTGGAAATGGGACGTACATACGTCTCTAGGAAAATATAGGTTGACAACTTTCTAACGGATGCGCGCATGGAATTTCTATTGATGAATGCACAATCTAATACGTGTCGTTCGAACGCTTACTCCTATAACGAATGACAGCAGTATCGCGTAAAAGTTGCACCGATACTAATAAAACTAGTCCCGAGTGCGCACTGGCAGCATGAATGGGTGTCCTTTGAGTACGTGATTCCTGCTCGTCTCCATATTCCCAGCTGTTCGAAAGAATCTGCTTATTGAAGTAAAACATCTGAGCAGCATTCGCTATTTCTTTTTTTACATTCCAGCGCTGACAGTGAGGTTTCTGACAAGGAGATACATCGGGGAATACGATCACCAGTCAGGTAAGAAGCATCTCAATTTACAGCGCGTGGCCTGGCCCATAAAACAGCGGCCCGTCAATCTGGTATAAATTACTGATTAAACGCGAACGGAGGCGACAATAGAGTGGCGCGTTTTCTTTATTAAAAAACGGCCAGCAACTGTGTGCGAGGCACCTCCGAAAGGCCGCGGATACTCTCCCTACGCATACCACGGACCGCGTCTGGTCTAAATTTATCGAAGACGAATTTGACACTAGACAGGACGGGTACTAATGCGAGGTTGATACTCGAACGAAACTCCTTGTTTTGTACAAATACAGACGCTCGCGCCGGGACAGAAGACAAGCGGCGTTTCTTCCGAGCACGTGCTCGGTCGGGGTCTAAAACTAGACTAGACTGGAAAGATCTACTTAGCGCGTTCGAGAGGCACCTGATCTCTTGGCTCTCTATGCTCTCGCGGTGAAAATTTATTACATAATTTTTCCGACAGTCCATTCCGAGGACGCCCATCGTTCCGCCGCTTTGACGCTCCTCGGGCGAATTGTATTGTCCGCATTAAAAAAAGCTTCGACCTTCACACTTCGCTCTGTGTTTCTGCTTTCTTTTTTAGAGAACAGATACAAGCACGAGGTGCTGGTCGACGGTGAGCCTATTCTTTTCGAAATTTTGGACACCTGCCCGAAGGTAATACTTTTATCGAGCTGATAAGCGAGATCCATGCTGAATGAATTTGCGAGTGATCGAAAGTGATAGAAGAGGTCTTTGTTCCGTGGACGTTCCAGAGTGACGACGAACTGCCGACGACGGAGACTCTACAATGGGCAGACGGATTACTCTTGGTCTACTCGATAACCGACAGGGGCTCTTTCAATTTCGTAAGGAAGGCAAAGGAGACGCTTGCGGTGGCTGATCCGGAGGCAACGATGCCCCTCGCTATGGTTGGGAATAAAGCTGACATGGTTCACTTAAGGCAAGTTAGCACCGAGGAGGGAGAAATACTCGCGAAAGACTTCGAATGTTGGTTCAGCGAAGTTTCCGCCGCCGAGCAGGTATACAGTTTACTTTTTATTCCGCGTGGAAGCGTTTGCTGTACGTATGATTTGAGTTTGTAAAACAATAAATTTCTTCAGGTCACCCAAGTTGCAGAATCTTTCCACGAATTGTGTCGGGAAGTATTGGCAGCCAGAAGAAGAAATAAACAATCTTTATTGGACAGAATGCTTGGTAGCAAAGCGACACGTGCTTATTCACGGGGCAAAAGTGACTCGGCACTTCCGAAGGATTAACATATATAATTTCTTTATTTATTGATATAGAAGTCCCTCGGGAGGAAATGCGTGGATGAAATTATCGTGATCTAATGGTTTTCAAGGAAATTTTCAATGCAAAATTGCATACACTCTATGCACACATACGTGTACTTATCGTTAAATTTATAAGTACCAAAGATTTATCTAATGACATTAGATTAATATCGAAGATATTAGATAATATATAAATATTTCACGTTAAAAACTTTTCGATGCACAATTTTTAATATATATATATATATATATATATATATATATATATATATATATATATATATATAGTCATATTTCGTAATGATAAAGTTGCTGTTTCAATATAACTTGAAATTTACGTCGACTTATGAAAATACATAATACCAGATATAAATACTCAAGTAAAAATTTCATGTTCAACTTTGCCGCATTATGTGAGAAAATGGCTCGTTCATTTCACAAGGCTGATTATAACGTGACACGTGCACATAGTTTAGCTCGATGTGGAAACTTGTACTAGTTGATCTATATTTATTTTGTACTTACAATGAAAAGTTATGACAATAAATATTTTACTTATTTATTATATCATTGTGATATGTAAGGCAGAACCTTAGCTTCAAAATAGAAGATCTTTGTTACGCATCAACCGCAATAATATCGATCACATCGTGGTAATAAACTCGTATATTCACTCTTAACAATGAAATTGTAAACTCATTTTATTTACAAACATTGGACAATGCTTATTTTCCATCCTCGTACGTTTCCAAAACATCTGCCAGATGTTCGTTATCCCTCGGCTTTTTGAATTGCTTTCTCTTACTAACAGGCTTCTTTCTTTTGATCGGAGCAGGCTTTTTAGGACCGTGATCCTGCATCGACCTGATCCCTTGTTTCTCAAGGTACTCGTCAATTTTCTGATCGTCCATCGCATCGACCGCAACTGCCCTCCACAACTTTTGGAACTCGTCGTCTATCGGAAACTGAGCCGTTTTGTCATTATAGAAGACAATTTTCTTTTTATCCAGGGGCCGCGTTATAAATAATATCTCATTTTGCAAACTCTAAAATTGATGAATCCCAATGAAAGTCGCCGTCTGGACCGTGCGGCGCGTTACGTCGATGCTCGTGCGTATACTTGCCTTCAGATGTTTATCACAGTGCGGCAAGCTCTCCTGTATATCCTCTAATAAAATACCCCCGAGACCTTTCAGGTCTTGCTGCTTCAATAATCTCAGCAGAGATTTCTTATCTTTGATTTTATACATAGCTTTAAATACAAATCTACCGTCAGAAGTTACCTCTATCTTTGGATTCTTAATAAGAGCCTCTGTTTGAAGCCATTGTTTCACCTACCGATCATGGTAGTTTGATGTTTCCGCGTCCTCCGTAACATTATTGGTACACTGTTTAACTTACCTTGGATCCGACGTCTAACTGATTCGTTTCGTCTAAAATCTCTTCCAACGACAAAGGATGGTCGTCTCCTTCTTGGTGCCTAGCTTTCATGTGCTTTACTATCTTAGCTAGTACACCGAACTTATATTGGGTACTACCGGACATGGTCTTGTAGTTGACCATATCCAATTTCGGGCCAGTCGACACCGAGGATACTTTAGGCTTCTTCTTAAGCGGCTCATCTTTGGACGAATCTTTCTCTTGTTCCCTCTTCTTCTTTTCTACCCTGCGCAAGCAAGTTTTGTTTCACGCGGTGCTGCGCAATATCGTGCGTAGCTTATTTCTAAGAGACACACGCTTCGCAGCGACGGAAATAGTTTACACATTTAGATTCTACCCCAAATATCACGCGAATATATTTGTAACAGACTTGACGTACAATACGTGCTCTTGACACGGCTTGTATCGACGAAAAGATATAGGTTAGGAGAGCAAGTTGGTGTCGAATACTTACGTTGGAGTCGTGAGAGCTCTTTTCTTAAAGAGCTCTCGTTCTCTAAGCAATGCTGGATCCATCGCACCAGCGAACTTCAATTCCACGGACGTCAGAGTCTCTCGTTTCAAACTCGTTCGCAATCTGTCACTTTACCTACATACATTCTAGCCGCCCTAGCGAGTCCTCTGCCATCCTCTGCCAATCAGAGGTTCTCATTCAATTGTGCGTCAAACCGCAGGTTGGATGCGCGCTGCGCATGCGCGGAACTAGATTCGCTAAATCGTCCGATGCTCCGAATCGTTTCTAATAATTTAAATGAGAAACTGATGGGAAAAGACGCGTGCTCCGTTAAAACAAGTCGAACACCGTGGAAAATACAAGGAGCACGTGAATATATTAGCGAAGTTTGCGTTTCAGACGCGAGTCTATAGTATTTTTGACTCGCGAACCTCAGCGATATTTCATTATCGCCATCGGGATCATCGCGCCACAGTTTGATGTGACGAGCAGGGCATTCGTCGGCTTCGTAACCTCCTATCAAATCTCTCGCGCGTTCGTACCCTCCGCCACCGTTTCTACCTATCGATGTTCGCCCGAACGCGGTGGAATCCGTGCCCGGGCGTAATTCGCCGTTGATCGTCGCAGTGAATCGGCGTTTTACGACTTCGTGTAAGTACGTACGGTTTACGCGCCCGAGAGCGCTCGTAGTTCTCGGACGTGCCCCGTAAGACCGTGGGGCGTCGGCGGGATTTTGCGAGCGGCGCAGCCGGCTTCCTTTATTCCGCGCGCCTCGCTTTACGAACGTCGATGTCAAAGGGCAAAGCAACCGGCGGGGCTTGAGAGCCCGCCCCTCGCGCGTACTTTAAAGAGAGCGCATAGAAAGAACATATTGTTCTCATTGCGAGAGATGGGGGGGGGGGGTACTAACTTTTAGGTAAAGCTGCAAATCGCTTCGATCACGCCACTCTGTCACGTACAGGCGATTGTTCCAGTTCCGAGATTTACGGCTCGACCTTCATAACACGCTTCGATCAAATATCCAATCTCGACGACCATGCCCTGCGAAACAGTGATTATTCATTCGCACTACTAGGCATTTATTTCGTAGTACCGAGA
Organism: Andrena hattorfiana; assembly: GCA_944738655.2. NCBI lineage: Eukaryota > Metazoa > Arthropoda > Insecta > Hymenoptera > Andrenidae > Andrena > Andrena hattorfiana. The sequence goes on along the minus strand of OX122891.2, from coordinate 67,228,534 downwards.
AGGAGAATGCTTTTAGCGAACTTACCCTAACACCCGGGAATTTCAAATTAGACTTTAGCCTACCAACCACCTCTTCGGAGTTCCCAAGTTAATCCTTCGTTCTTCGAGCCTTTGCAATTGCAAGTTACAAACGCGAGCGGGCAGATAGTGCGTGCCGCGTTGATATCGACGTCCTTTCCGAGAAGACACGTTCCGCGCGGTTACGTTCAACGAGCAATCCCCGTGACTCGTTATCGTGATTTTCCACAGCAGTTGCGTATTTTCCCCCGGTTCCGCCGTGCTCGTACCGACCGAGCAGCGTTGCCGCACATCTGTATCCGCCGTTAGAAAGTAGTAGCAGGAAGTGCCAGGGTGAGGGTACACGCGCTCGGTGCGCTCCGGTCGTAACATGCGCGTGAAGCGTGCGCTTTCGGGGTAGAAACGGCGGGGAAAGACGGGAAAATCACGGGAGCAAGACAGACCGACGGGGGCTTACGGGTTCGCGGGGCGAGGGGAAGGGGTAACGGCGAGGGAGAGGGTGCGCGCTGGGGGTTGGAGATGGCACCGAGACCGGGATCCGTAGCGAGGAGGACGGCAGAGGGTGGAAGAGGGAACAAGAGAGGAGAACAGAAGCGATGAGAAGCGAAGGGAAGGGTAGAGAAGGGCGGTAGGGCTGGTTAAATGGTGGCTGGTCCGGGGTACGGCGGGGGGGAACGGGGGGTGCACGAACGCAGGAGAGAGGGATGCTGGGGCGGTTCAAGCGAGATCGAGTTCACGCCAAGTGGAGTACGGCAGTTTGTGTCTGACCACGGAGCACGGAAGATGCTCCCGGTTGTTCATGAAACGGGTGGGCCGCCCTCGCCGCGACGGCGGTGTCGCGCGACGATTTTTCACGGTGCCGTGTCCGTCGAGCTTGCAAGGAACGCGTGGAACGACGGATGCTCTCGGATCACCAGGCCAACGTCCACTGCCACGCTGATGACCGCCGCCGTCGCCGTATTGCTGGCCTTCCTGCCCGCGGCGTGCCCCGACAAGATCTCCATCGGTGAGTGATCCCTTTACGTGCCCTGTCCGTCCCATCCGACCCGCGGATCCGCGGACTCGGGAGCAGCGGCGCGGATGCTGGAACGGTCGCTGGCTGCAACCGCTCCGATGGCCGTGGAGGAGGGTTGTCGCACTCCGCTCCGTTGGCGGATGCAAGTAAATAGTATGCTACGCTGATGTACGCAGCTTGTACGCCCGCGCGTGAAAGGGGCTGCACATGACGATCCTCTTTGATGGACACGGGGCCAAAGGGAGAGGGTGAGGCAGGACGCAATGATCGTGTAACTAACGACGCGTTCTGTACGCTGCGAAGGTGTAATGATCACCGTTCGCCGTGGTAAATGTCTCGCGTTTGATGTGATCCTGTTTCTGGTCCACGTAAACACAACGGAGTGCATCGTGATCTGGGTCGTGTTCGGGGTGAAAGTATTGTCGTTACTTGTTACTGGAGTTCTCGGTACGATCATCTGTTGTGATTCTTTGGAGATGATTATTATTGAAATTTCTCTCGGTCTTCGTCTTCTACGCACTCTCCCTCTTCCTACTCTATAAGCAGCGACAAAGAATAACGCCTTTAACTGTTCTCGAATGCAACAACTGCTTCACGAATGATTTGCGACTATTCACTTCGAATCCGAATCGATGCTCATTCGAATGATATATATTCATTTAATAGTTGCAAGCGCCTCTCTTCAGATATTTCAATTCGTTGTGTTATAATGTAAACACAGCGCGATATTCGATTGACATTTGATTTAATTCGACTTGATACGAGATGAGTTTGAGCAAATAAACTGCTATTGAAATCGTCACGCGCAATCTCGCAATATAATAACATTTGCATCCGCCGTTGATTACAGTTTCGTTCGAAAATAAAATTATAAAAGAACGACCATTTTTATCCGCCAGAATTGTACGTTCACCGCGAGCGTGTTCACATCCACGAACCCAATCGTTCTTTCCACCAAAACAATCCCATTGTAGCAAAATATGTGCCTGATATAAGTACTACCAGTATTCTACATTTTTTTTACACCGACTTCTCTCAAAAATGTATCGTTGGGGTTAATTAATCCAGGTCGAAGATAATACGCGCAGCATGCTAGATTAGGAAACTTTTACATTAACTGTGGCGCGGCGCGATTTGCACACACGCGTGGAAGCGTAAGTTTGACCGATACAAAGTGCATGTAATTAAACGAGGAGCTCCGTCTAAAAATGCCCACAATTGCTATCACAAAACAAAGCTCCGCCGGAAGTCGTATCGCGCGAACCACAGTCTACGTGCTTGCCCGCGAAACTTTCGAATCAACCGGCTGTCTTTCCACCCTGTCTGTTACGCTTTCGGCGCCAACGATTCCTACCCGGCATCCAAAATCGGTCGTCGAGTATTCACTGCCGCGGGGGAGCGTAATATTTGGTTAAAAGCCTGGTAGATTACCATCGATGCAAATTTCACCGACATAACGCCAGAAGTTGAAGATGACTGCGGGGAAATGGAAGTAGGGTGGGGGAGGTGGGTAGTTGGATAGGTGAATGTAAGGCAGGGAAAGAGTGAGGAGGATGCTGGATGGACGGAATAGGGGTGAAGATCTCGGTAGAGGGAAAGAGGCAGAAACACAGAAACTGGTGGGAAGAAGGTAAAATGAGAGAGACTAAGCAGGAGAGGGCAGGAGGTGGGGGTGGGAGAAGGAGAGAGGGTGGAAGAGGAACGTTGAGCGAGGAGTGAATGATGAATGCCTATAGAAATGACGGTGTCTTTCTTCCACTGCCGTTAGGGGTAGGTATGTAGGTAGAGAACTGGCGACTAAGTCGACGAAAAGACGAGGAGGAGGTCGCAGCGCGAGAGGTGGTGGTGACGTTGGAGGAGGATGAGGATCGTGGAAGGTTCGTTGCCTTGCCAAGTTATACCGCACACCCCGCCCGCTTTCTTTGCTACTCGAAGGCCGCTACCCCTCTTCCCCCTCCCTACTTCACCACCACTCGCTCTGTATATTTTTACAGAATTATGCGAAAGACCTCGCGAAAATATATCAAGGGGTCGCGTCATCGGTACTTGACCCCGCTTATGATATCCTCATCTCTCTCCAACCCCTCCCCTCCGCCGGTAGCTTTAAGAGAATCTCCAAAAGATCCCCCTGGACGACGTCACGTCGCACCTTGCATTACGTATTCTGATATAAATCGTCACATTAAAACGTTGTCCCGAGCGTGCATCCATTCTTCTTCAGTTCATCATGCCTTGCCTCTCGCCAAAGTTTTTGGTTCCCCGGTGCTGTTTCGCAGTAGGCTTCTCTTCATCGTACAGCGGCTTCTAATTAGTAGATGCTCCCCGGTGGGCGAGCGTAGAGGCTGTCCTCGAAAAAGGTTTTGAGATGGCGTTAGTCGAAGTGGTTTCAGTCTTGGTTAACGCGTACGGGCTCGAAATTGAAAAGATCAAGTTTCGCGTTACGTTTCATACGTCTAAATAGCGGTCAATGTTTTTTTTGATGATGGATGAGAGACCTCGAGAAATTGCGTTACACTTTACATCGTTCGTCGAATGCGCACGAGTCAAGCGGAGATTTGATTATGGCACGTAAATATGGAGAAACTTTTTTAAAAAGCCTCTTTAATGATCCATCTGTAGCGTCATCTATGATGTATATTTTTGACGAAACAAACGTGTGTTTTTAAACCTTACGCTGTTAATAAACGTTGTGTCAAAGAGCAAGATTCAGCTTCCATTTATTTCTTTGTAATTAATTGAAAAAGAAATGCTTCGTTAGTACCCTTAAAGTACTTTTTCGCACACTCTTCATAGGCTTCTAATTTCCATGTTTCTCGAAACTATTGTTTGTGTTTTCTGATGCATTTTGTGTATGTACAGGTTACAATAATTCAGACAGCTTGCAGGCTTTAGAGAAATGAGCAAATATATTAAAGGTGCAAATCCACGACGAAACAAAAATATCGTGTCTCACATGAAATTTTAATTTCCATTATTATAATTCTTCTGTTTCCATTTCTTTCATTTTGTTGTCGCTGAGATTTTTGTCTCATGATAAAAAAGTATGCCCTCTTTCCCTCTACCGAGATCTTCACCCCTATTCCATCCATCCAACATCCTCCTCACTTTTTCCCTGCCTTACCTTTGAGGTGCTAATCCACAATGATATTTTACTTACGACTTCTCTATAATGAGAGAAAAATCTCAGAGGCAACAAAATATAAATAATGGAAACAAAGGAATTTTATAAAAATATCGTGTGTCGCGTGAGATTTTAATTTCCATTATTATTAATGGAAATTAAAATCTCACGCGACACACGATATTTTTCTTTCATCGTGGATTTGCACCTTTAATATGTTTGCTCATTTCTCTAAATATCTAGCTACCGGGTATCTAGCCTTTTTTTCTCTTCGGGATAGTATTTCTGCGTACAATATCAAAATACCTCCATGCTAGGTTCTTTTGTGCGCGCAGCAAGTCGAACTACTTGACAAATGCTAGGAACTCGGACCGTACATCATGATGAAAAGGACGGCCTGCGAGCGTGCCTCGAAAATTCCAAAGATTCACGCGCCCCGAGATACAACGTCGCTCGCGAGTTTCCACGTCGACGAAATGGAATTAGAGGAGCCGCGGGGGCGGTCAAACGAGTCGTTTGATTCGACGGTGGATGACCGGTGAAATTTTCTGTCTTCTTGGGTATATGTGATTTCCGTCTGGCAAGGAGCATCCCGATGCACGAGCAAAGGTACCCGATGCCTTTGTGGAGGTAGGTAGCGGTACCTACCACTCAAGCGACCTACCGTCCGACTAATGCGATTAATAGCACGCCGCTATCAGACAAGAGAGACAGCAGGGCTGTGGCCCGTAGCTCCACTATCGTCGGCGAACATCGTCGAAGAATTTGCCTTTCGCCGCCGAGTACGGCGCGCACCGAGGTAAAATCGAATTTCACCGCGTCCCGTGCATCGCGAGGTGAAATGAGTGCTCGGCGAAGCTGGGCCATGGAAAAAGTGTCACGCAGCCATCCCATGCAACTATCTACCGTGATAAATCACTTCGAAATTGCGTCACTTAAGCTTCAAAGACGTACGTTATGAGGTAAATGTTGGATGGGCTTTTTAGGAATTTAACGGACAACAAAATCTGGTAGTCGGTTCCGTCGAACCAAGAGTAGCTTAAAATCTCGGGATAACCCCGACGAGAAAAATTCCTCTAACATCAAACTATCTGATACATAAAAGTTTCGCGAAAATATCTCTACAGTGAATGGTCAATGAACAGCGCGAAACTGTAAATTTGTGCAATAACGATGAAAGAAGCATTCGTTGCTTTCAAGCCCCATTCCACGGTGTAACGTATATTTGCCCCCTATTTCGTGCGAATATAATCTTGATAGCGTAGTGTACCGCACAATAGTGTGCCGCACGGTGGAAGCCGTACACTATAGGAACGATTGGATTTCATAGCGTTTGTGAAACGATACGAGGCGGTATCGCGCTCTCGAATTATACTAATTCTCACAGAGGGTGATCCAATACAAAAGGTTGGCATTCTGCGCGATGGAACGGCGAATGTCTCGGTTGCGGCGCATCCGAATGCCAATTTATTATTCGCATAATCGGGCGCAATCGGACCGCGTTATTCGGCGGCCGTGTAATGCGGGGCCGCGTTGGCTGTGTTTCTATAATTGATGCATCGACCTGCCTATTAGAATGACAAAACCGCCGGCTCGCGTACGACCGGCCGCGCATATTCTCCATCCGGCTGGCATACACGACACACCGCCGCGCAGAGATACCTTGCCGAAACCTTGCCCCCGGCGATACCGTTCCTATCCCCGCCAACTTACTCGCGAGTGGAGCAATCGTGATCCGGAGGAATCGGCCACCAGGAGTTGGCGGAATTACCTAAAACTCGTAACGGCTGCTTCCGCGTTCCCTCGGTGTTGCCGCTGCCAGCGGACGCCCATTAATTACTCCGACGATTGAACTTGTTCGACATCTCCACCCTTCGAATCGCCACCGAACGTTAAATTATAATGCTAGCTTCGAACGCGAGAAACAGGGTCGAACCGGGCGATCGTTACACGATAAAGGGTGAAACGAACGGCATCGCGTCTAGATAAGAACACGACGAAGTGGGGAAGGTTTGGGCATGCAGGGCCACTTAGAACACTTCGTTGACCATTTACAACGCGTCCCCAGGAGTCCTGGAAACGTAGAGGCGAGATAAGGGTCGCTCCTGTTCGATTAGATATGTTCGATGAATTTCTTTCTCGTAGGAAGATTCTACCTAGGAGTTTCAGATCGTTAAGGAAGAAGAGACGGGATGTCATTGCGCTTTCAAAATACTTAGAGTCCACACTTGAGCGTGTACTTGCGTCAGTTCCGTAGCGCCCATTTCGCTGTCTGGTCGTTGAACATCAGTGTCAATGGAACGTACACGCCTTGGATATCGGGAAATAACGTTACCATACCTTCGCGCGCGAGCTGTACGATATCGCGAGGGGAGGCAGAATACATCTACCATTACGACCGATGCGGCAATAGCAGCAGCGTAGAAGCATCAGAGAGGACCGAGAGTAATCCGATATTACCGAGCCGCTTTTCCACATAGAGATGGGCATGTCCTCGCGGAAGACATCCTGGGGGTTTTCAGCCGATGCCAGCTCGCTGTTACGGAAGGTAACATCCAGTAGTGCAGCTATGCGACGCGTCATACGTACTACGATGCTTTTCATGGCTACCTTCGTTTCAACAGTTTCAAGCTTCCGCTCTTTAAAGCCTCCTAGGAGGCAATTCTACCGACGGGGATAGGAGTAGTGGTGCACGAGACAGGGTCTTTTGTGCGAAAGAAGTTAACAATAAATGCGTTTAACTCTGAATTAATAATAATATAACACGGCTCTACGCTAGCTCTGTATTATTCAGAAAATTATACGTTTAGGACTCATGAAAAGGGCTAATGCCACCGCGTGCATTTTTAGAATACATCCGCATAAATCTGGGAGCGCTTAAGTTAAGCTAGTAGAACTTTTTTTGAAGTTTCTTCGAGCCCGTGGAGATTGCGTTCTTGCAGTGTCATTACCGGCACACGAAGCACGTTCGTCTCGCGTTAAACATTTCTCGTTAAACGTACCCAATACGTCAAATTAACGCTGGCCCGTTTCTCGCGAAAGGGACGCGTGCACAAAGGAAATGAAAGGAGCCCGAATCTTTCCGTCTCGGTTATTTATTGCGCGAAAGTGGCACTTTGCTTTGCCGGCGTGATGGCAGCCGTCAGCGTTATCGTTACAAGTTTCAGCACGAACTTACACGTTTCAGCGAAAAGAAGGGAAAAGTAAACAGAAAGCCGCGCTTCGGGTTTCTAATTGGCTTCCCAGTAATTTACGTTCGCGGAAAGTTCAACCCGTCGCACAGAAGCCCAAAAAGTAGCAGCGAACGTCGAACTGGAATCATAAAGAAAGCACCTACTGGAAAATACAGCGGGGAACTTGGAGCGAGGAAGGTGGGGGACGAAGATGATGCTGTAAAGTCAGGGGGCAACGTCGTGTATCGACAGTCCCTTCGGTAGACAGGCGGATAAGCACGGGCACGCGAGACGGGGGGATGAATATCGAAGTAGAAGAACGACAGAATAGACAGACATAACGAGACGGAACATAAGTGAAAGGGGGAGATAGATAAGCAGATAGACGTGCCAGGGGAAGGAAAGACAGAGAATGTCGCGAGGCGGAGGGGGCCGGGTATGAGTAGCTGCATGAAGGGGACGTGGAAAGGGTAAGGGATAGACATGTAGGCGCGTTTGAGCCCTCTGAAGCCCGTGTAGCCAGCGAGAGCGAAAGAGGAACGGAAAGAAACGCGGAGAAGGGTTGCAGGGCGCGGGAGGGACGGAGAAAGTGAGCGTGAAAGCAAGGGAAGTTGGAGCGAGACGGAAGGCAGAGAGATCGATGCTTGACTTCGTCGAGCTCGAATACCCTTCTCTCCCTATTCGGCTTCCACAGCCACCGCTGCACAGCCATTTGCCAGCTTCTTCTTGCTCGGATCCGGGACGGTTATTAAAACCTGCGTGGCTCGGCCGTTTGGTAGCTGGCGCTCAACTTTTTCCCTACTTTCGATTCTTCGAAATTTAATTAAAGTCGGGATAAGAAGCGCAACATCGCCCCCCTCCCCCATCCTCCCCGGTGCAGCCGACCCGTTGATTTTTATAATAAAGCGGATCCTATTAAAGATATATTTGCGTTCGGGCGCGCATCGAATCGTAAACGACTGGATATTGATTGTTTCGCTCGGAATAAACAGAAAGTTTGGAGAGCAGGGTGTACGAGGCCTTCGTTTACGTTGTTTTTCTTCGAGGAGAGCATTGGAAGAAGTAATCTTTTAGTTGTAGCAAGCGACTGCCCCGGGGCGACGATTCTTCTAGGGCCATACTTATCGGGGTCTTCACTATTTCTTGTAAATGCTGAAGGGGTCCTAGAAATTTCTCCAATGAATCTTGGTGTAGGTTCAAAAATCCATCGTATTTTTCTACGATATATGAGCAGCTTCGAGAATTCAGTAGGTCACGCGTCGAAGCACCCTTTAAAAACCTGAGAAAAATCCAAGGTCCCAGTCGTAATTCTCCGGTTTGGTGACTCTGTTACGAGTTTGCCCCGGTGGGTTGGCAGAACGGCTAGAATCCCACTTGGCAGACCGCTGCGGTTTACGAACTTGACAGGGGGTGCCGTTTCTCCTATCTCTATAGTTACCTTCCTCGGGGTTCACCCTCTTATTCAGTCCACGATATTCCTATTTATACGCCGGGTCACGCAAGCAACGGCGGACCGCGCGTTTTCCCGCGAGAATTCGAGCCGTGGGAATATAAGTTGACTTCACAGCGTTTCCAACTTTCTCGCCAGGCCTTTACCCCCTGCTCGATTATTAATTCGGGTTCACGATGCGGCTTAAATTTTCCAAGGCGTCATGCTTGTCTTTAATCATACGTGGGAGTATCAGAGAAAGTGTCGGAGAGGACAGTGATTTAAACAAAGAGACAAACATAGGGTAAGGGGCCCAAGTTTCGTCCCACATTTGTATTTGACCCTGTAGAAGGTGTATAAAATGTTAGAATGAGCTGGCACTTGGCACGAATTTTCTTTGAACATTTCTCTATGTATCCACGAACCGCAAAATGAGATTATGTCATGTCAATACGAGATAATAAATAAAATGTGAAAACGTGCAAAATGTGAAAACGTGCAAAATGTGAGATCTGAAAAAAGTGTTCCTAATTTCGTTCCCCAATAAAATGTTTGTAAAACGGGATATAAATTGAAAAATTAATTTTTTTCTTGATACAAGCGATCTTACAGTTTATTTGCGGAAGCAATCACGGCAAATAAATGTCTTCTTTTCGCATAGACTGCTTATTCCACTGTTTTCGTTTCGGCATCTATAAAATATTAAACATTTCTACTAATATTGCTTGAAAACCGATAAAATATTATTCACTCCTGTAAATGTTCACGTTTCAACCCATATTTGTTATTTCAAATAAAAAATTTTTAGAAAATTGATCTCAATTTCCGTTAGAGTTCCGGGGACGAAATTAGGACACCTCCTGGGGACGAAATTAGGAATTCGTGCAGTTTCAATGTGGTAATCGCTTTAACAGACCACGCGAGTGATGGCCATCAAAGTTATTGCGTATAAGACACTACAAGATATGCCCGAAAAAGTGCTACAATTTCGAATTCGAAATAATATTCGCTTCTATAAGTAACATGCTATCATACTGAAGTCTATAAAAATTCACCGTGCTGGAAAATCTTCTCCTTCGCAAACGTGCAAACACCTAATCTGTCACTTGCAAGTCTCTCAGAATACTGGCGTAAACTAATGCAACATTTACCACCAGATGACACTGAAAATGCAAACATAGGAATCGAGAAATGCAGGGGGACGAAATTAGGCGCGGGGACGAAATTTGGGCCCCTTACCCTATATTTAACGCTTAAATAGAGCAGATACTCACGCACGTTACAAAGTTTGAAGGAAATGTTCCTTATCCTCGATAAGCGGCAGGGTTTTTTTTCGTTACGAAATTCCGAAGTTACGAAAGGGGTGGCAAGTAAGTAGTATCCATTCGGTGGCTATTAATGGCGAAGATTATCCAAGAGAGTATATACCGTGGAGACCAAATGCCACGGATGGTCAGAACTCGCCGCGGCCAAGGGATATTTCCTACGATATTTTATCGCCCACTGTGCGTGATACGACGGCCCATTAATTCTGTTCTTGTTCGGCTCTATCTTTGTCGCTGGTTCTGTACGACCGTCCCCAGCCGGAAACATGATAACACGCTCATAGAAACAGTTTGTTGCGCGGCACCAAAAAGGCGCGGAGCATTCGAGTGGCCAAGCTGGATGGAGTACTGCAGATGGAATATTGAAACGCCGGGATAGTTAATACTTTCAACATCCTTCTGCCTCTTGAATATGTAAATCGATCCATTGACGGCCGATGAATAATTTCAGACTTTATTTTATTTCCGGCAATCGCAAATTTCTCAAGCCTCCTCTTCTCCAAGGATATAGTCTATTGTTGTTAATTTCTTCCGCCACTGAGATGTCTAGTCTGACAGCGCATGATGCGTCAACAGGAAAATTAGGCAATTAGTGAGACGCACGAGATAATTCGAACGCAAAGCGAGCCAAACGGAGTGCAACAGCATGTGGCACAAAGGTACGAGAGGTGGGTGGGGAATAAAGCGATAATTATTATATAAGGAGGCGGAGGAGTCGCAATGATTTCGCGTGTATGCCTACGTACGAACGCATGCGGGCTGCTTCGCGTTTCATGTCGCACGCTTCATGTTTCGCGCGTGTAATCGCGAGGGTAACTCGTAACTTACAGTCCCAAAGTTGACTCCGGTTTTGCCTTTAGCGCCGGATTAGTGCGGCTTCGCTGGGACTCATGGTAGCGTTTAATCATTTCCATTGCACCCGGGTTGCTGGAAATCCTGAAAACACGGAGAAAGGGTAGCTGGCAGAGAGAAAGACGAGAGATCATAGTAGAAGAAACGCCGTTGCTTATTCAGCTTTTCCGTTGTGTTATGTACGTAGAGGCAGGGCTTCAGCGGGGTAGAAATTATACGAAAGCACACTTTTCCTCCAACAAATAGTATATTTACAACAACGATTAATAAGAACGCCACCGTGCTACGGTGTAAGACAACAGTTACAATTATTCTTCAATAGGAAAACATCTCGAATGACTTAGCAAACATAAATACACACAATTCTACGCTTCTGCTGTACGCAGCTCCATAAAGCAGTAAAGAAATTTTCTACCACTCCATTCCTGTACCAGCCTTCTCTGGCAACAGAGAAGAATATACAATAGGCAGGGTCAGTTTCAAATGAAACGAATCTAACCGTGTTCTAACGCTAACAAACGTTTTCTGAAAATAAGGAACGCTGCATTTAGGTGGTATTCTATCTGATCTAGAGACGCGGCAGCGTCTCGACGCCAAGTACATGATCGACACCCTGTATATGTCGACTGTCGCTACCGCTATCATTTACTCGTCCCCGGGCTATTCCAACCTAACCTGAAACTTATTTCATTAATTATCTCATCACGCCTGCAATATTTTCTAAATTTAAAGGCATTTTTCTTATGTAAACCGCATATAAGCTTTCGAATAAGTTCAATTTCAACAAAATCGGTCCACGAATGACAGAGATATCATAATATCGTCTCATGGATCAGTCGAAAACGGTAAGATTTTTCTCCTTTTCATCATTCTTCTTCTTGTTCAAGAAATTTTTCGTCAAACATAATACGTATATACGCGTTACACGCACACCTTCAGCCAAAAATAAACTAACACATGTTTCGTTCGTCGACTCTCGGTACGCGTTACACGCACACTTTCAGCCAACAGAAACTAACACATGTTTTGTTCGTCAATCGCTATCTTCACTATGCAATCTACTCCAAATTTTGACAGCTTACCGTCAAATTATAACCAAGTTATAAACTTGTTTTTACAAATACGTATCGTTCTACCATTGAATTGCAACCAAAACGCAGTCTCAAACACAAGGTAAGTTGTTGAAATTTGAATTGCGACATGTTTGAATATCATCAAACTGTTTTTTATTTGTAACTAAACTCAGAATTTTATGTATATTATGTAGTTAATCAAAGCGTAAAATGACGCTGTGACTGAATTTATCCTTAATTCTGTCCCGTGATAATTTGTAACTTATAATATTAAAAATTATCTGAAGTCATTCCCTACGCAAATTATCTTTGTAAAAAGAAGTGAGATCCCCATAAAAAACTTCAAAAAAGTAAAAAAATTACGCCAAGTACATGAAATCAAATAAATCACAAAAAATATAAGATAATAATAACTACAAAATAAAAAAAAGATGTGAAATCGAAATGAGCTGCAAGTACATAAAGGTGCTTTCCAGCGGTGTGCAAAGGCGATACTGTATAACACAATGTAAGATTCGGTCAAATACTTGGCGTGGCCAGGTAAGGTATATAACCCATACCTTCTCTCTCGCAGGCTTTCAGATAATTTGCCAATTTAAAGCTCTAACAATATGAGTACATTTTCATTATATTGCGTTTTAAAATAATTCTAAGATCATTCATCGACACCGATACCTTTCCTCTCACAAGCTTTCGGATAATTTGTCAATTTAAAACTCTTACAAATATGAGTACACTTTCATTATTTTGCGTTTTTAAATAATTCTTATTCATCGACACCTTGACCCTGCCTGGCCACGCCAAGTATTTGACCGAATCTTACATTGTGTTATACAGTATCGCCTTTGCACGCTGCTGGAAAGCACCTTTATGTACTTGCAGCGCATTTTGATTTCACATCTATTTTTTATTTTGTAGTTATTATTATCTTATATTTTTTGTGATTTATTTGATTTCATGTACTTGGCGTAATTTTTTTTACTTTTTTGAACTTTTTTATGGGGATTACCTTTACAATATACGATTACAAAAATACTGCAGAGAAGACGAGAGCAGAGTAGCTACCTATTTCTCTCGGAAGCTGGAAAAGTAAAGTAAATCGCGTCAAGTAGATTTGAATTTGCAATAGGTGCTCGTATTTCCGTAGCCAGAACCTGGCGTTTAACTCGTACGGAGGCAACTCGCAAACTAGGGAGTCGAAGTTGCCTCTGATTTTGCGTTTGACGCCGAATTCGAGTGGCTTCGCTAGGATTCAGGGGTGGCGCTTAATCATTTTCATTGCTCCGGGTGCGCTGCCATTCGAAGGGACGAGGCAGAGGAACGGTAAGAGGCGAAAGAGGCCGGGGATTGGAGAATTTACCTTGAGCCCTGACTCAAGCTCGTAAGTTCTGTGCAGAGGAACGGGAAAGAGCGGGAACCGAATTCTAACGACCCGCTGAAAAATATTTTCCCCGTCCGTGTGTTCGGCAAACATTAGACAGGAAAAAGCCCCTGTCCCCCTCTATCTCCCGCTGGAGTATGGCTCGCGAATGGTAACTGGAAAATTCTTCCCGGCTCCTTCTTTACACTCGTACCTCGCTTTTGTGTTCGGGTCGAGAAGCGTGCGCCAGGGTTGTGTACCCCCGTTGCTGTAATTTCCTTTCTACGATTTCCTTCGAGACGGTCTCTCGCGAAACTGTGGGCAATTATTCGCCAGAAACTCGATCAGTGTTACGGCCGGATACGCGATCGTGAGCGTTTATCAGATTCGATAATGCCAGGGAACGACAACGATTGGCCAAGTCGCTGCTCGAGTAATGCGAATTCATACGCATAGTTTGCCTTATGAATCGCGAAGTAGGCCGTGTTATAACCCTCTCAGCGCGGCGGGAGGGACGGAATAGCCGCGTCGAAGCGAGCCAAGAACTGTTTTGGAATCTGTATCGGCGGGGGAGCTGGGGGTGGCGCGGAGAATCGGGGGCGAAGCGGAGAGAGAGAGAGAGAGCAGGAGTAAGGTGGAAGCAGGTTTCGAACGAGAAAGTGGCCAAGCGATTGTTTTGTATCGCACTAAAACCTAGCAAAGTTTCCCGTTGGCATGCACGCGCGCCCCCGCGGAAAGGGGCAAGGTGGAATCGTGAAAAGAACAAGGACGCGGCAGCGGGAAGATGTGGCAAGTATTGGAAAGGGGAAGGAACGTGGGCGCCAGCACTTGACAAATTATATTACCGGCCCTGTTCTACCTCGGGAGCGTCGGGACATAATTTTGACATCGCCCCACCGTGGCGCGTAATTTTTTTCGAGCACAAAATCGTCGAAACTATCTGTTTGATCATTTCAGCGCTGCGAAAAGAATTTAAAAAGCTATCCTCTCACAATTCGTAAAAATACTCCGCCCGTTTAAGGATCTGAATGCAAGGCTACAGAGTGTAGTAGATGGGGCGACGGCTGTTGGACGTTATCGATGCAAAGGACGAAACAGTGGAGCTTATACGACTACGAGAGGGACACAAGCGCCGACAAGTCCGAATGTTTATTTGGTCCAGAAATTTTCAGTCAGGAGTCACAATGAATATTTTAATGACTTCCTGTGGATGCTCGCGCCTCGAAGCAGTTGCAAAGTCGGCATCCAAAGAGATGCGCGGGCCTTCGGGATGGGTTGAAAGGGGGGGTTTGGAAAGGGGAGACTGAGAAGAACAGACTGCAGCAGAAGGGAAGTCCTCGGTCTCTCCTTTCCTTGGAAATTATAATCGCGCCACTTACCGTGGCACGACTCGTCCGTTCCTCCGCGTTTCTCTTTTCCTCAGTCTCATCCTGCCTCGTCCGCTCGTTCTCGCTCTCCTTGCAATTGCAGGACGCTGGTTTCATTTTACGGTAATTGTGTTTACGGGACGACACGCGAGTTACAAGCCTTTGTAATTCTGCGGAATTGTCAAGCTTTAGTTGTTCTCTCTCCCTCTTTCTCTCTCCCCCTACCACTCTCTCAAAGGAGCCTCTTCTATGCAGATAGTTTTCCTTTCGACAAGCAGTACGAATCGTTCGAAACCGTTTTCGTCTCGGTTGCGGCGAACTACCGGGACGAATATTTTACCGCCGAATGTAGAATAAACGTCGCGAGTGCTCGCTGTTTCGCTCTCGATCTTTTAATAAAACGACACGCGTTTCGCTGCCAGTGAAAGCACTTCCCTACCCCACTCCCGAAGGAGATAGTTCTTCTTGAATTACGAATAAAATTTATTTCCGCGGAATGAAAGTGCACGTTTCCGAACCGTCCCTCTCGGTATATTAAAAATGCTTTTAAAGAGAAAACACACAGTAAAGTGTGTTATAAATTATTTTTCAAGCGTGGCAGAGTAGCTTTTACGGGAGTAGGGAAGTTCGTGTGTTCTTCGTATCTGCGCGTTCCTGTGCGACGCTGTATAAATGTGCCGGCTCTCGCAGCTCTAGGCTCCTTTGATCGATAGCTCGAATTATATAGCGGGGATCACGGCTCTGCCGGCGCAGCATGCGACGGTTGTATGGGTTCGCAGTCGAGGCACGCCTAGGACATTTTATTCAAAGTAAAGGATAGCGATGCCCGTCGAGCGATTTGTATCTTACCCGAAGTCGCTTAATGAATTCTGCTAATGGCTTCGGGGGTTGGAATAAATACTACGGAGTTATTAAAATCGGAGGGAAACCGTTTCTACGTAGGTATGTAGTTCCTGTTTCTTTTCAATTTCACCGCTTAAATTTGAATGCATTTTAATGTCGCTCAATGACGTTCCCCTCTTGCGCGTATATTGTAACGTATGATTTGGGCGATCCTTTCTTTTCCATCAGCTCTCGGATATTTCCAAGCATTTTATATTTTCCATACTCTTCAATCTCAATCCGATTTGTGAGGATCAAATTTTGATGAATAATTTCCACATCTCTGGTGTAGTTAATTAGGAGAAAGCATTTTCTATCGCATTGGTAACAGTGTATTCAAGGGAATGCTAGGTTTATATTTTCTTTTGAATTTCACAATCGAAATATAATGACACAGTTTGGACGACACAATTTTTTAATTGTAGCTCCTCTAAAATCACCCAGATTTCAGTTTTGTATTATTGCTAGCACGTTCGTGTCATAGTTGTTTCAAATTATTGCGGAATATTCCATTTGGCCGATCCGTTATCGTCACGTCGCTCGTTCGGGTTTCCCGTTTCATTCAAAACGTCCGTCAGCGGGGGTAAAGTAAATCTAATCTCGATTTAACCGCCATAAAAGCTAGCGCGACATCTCATTTTTCGATACGCTGCGTACATATGTTATATATTCGGCGCATATATGAGCTATGTACACCGGGCAAGTAGACTCTGCTCGACTCTAAGACGCATTAAGTACCAGGCTTATAGCTGCGGTAATATCTCGCCCACATGGGAAATCCTTAATCGAGTGATTCGACGATGCTGTCGTCGTGATATTAAGCCCGCATACAAAGGATTCGATCTATTTCGTTTACGTCGGTGACACTCGCGAAATGGAAGTACGGTATAAGTCGTTCTATTCCGCAGCGAAAAAGAAATGTGGAAAAGCCAAGGGTTCGTCGGAAGCCTCTCGTACCCTACACACACAGCCTGATTTTTGGAACAAAATTGTCTGTACATATACCACCGATGCAGTTGGTACGGCGATACCGCATATCATCACGATGTTCGTTAAGTCGAAATTAAATTCCTTGGATTGAGTGGTACCAGTTACCCATGGACAGATTGCATAACTCGATAGTCACGATCAGTTGATTCATTGGAAAGTTCTGCGATCAATGTAAACGTTCATTTCGCCATATTGACTGCTTGCTCTGACGGTCTAAACGAAAGTTTGTCAATGATTACACTTTGGAAAACGAATTGAAAAGTCCTTGTACAAAACACTTTTAAGTGCCAAAAATCAAATTCTTCAGAGGAGAGAAAAAGCTTGCCTGACTTTAAGTTATTTACGAAATTTCATTTGTTTTGAATACTAAATAAGGTAAATGTCACAATTAGCGACCCATCGCAATTATCGACACTTTATCCTTTATATTTAAATATGAATTTTTTTCTGTTCGGAACGGGCGTTAAAAGTATTGAATTCGATTCGTGAATATTCAAAGTATCTTGCTGACGGTTTCGCTTATGTATATCATAACGTATAATTAAGTAATTAATAAATTTTTTCACGTGTGTCACCTACAAATCCGTGAAAAAGTAGTTTCTTTTTACCGAACTTAAGAACGACCAAATTTTAAGTATTATGTATTTCTTGCATGAGCATATTAATGTAAGAAAAATATATACAAATAAGTTAAAAAATAATTGTAAATTCACGATTTAAAAAAATTGCATCGAATTTTTTATTAAATTCATAATAATTATAGAGGTCAATAATCGGTACTCGTAAAATGTATGAATTCCTCTTATTGACACGAGATGCCATGTCGTATTTCCATCTTGCGTGTTTTTACGTGTTTTGTCAGTTGCATCGTAACCGTAAAAAATGTCCTCAAGAAGATGTCAAGTAAAGAGAATAATAGACGAAAAAATTATTCACGAGAACAATTAGAAAATGCTTTGGCAGCTGTACGAAGTGGCCATAGCATTAGAAGTATCAGCCAATCATATGGTATACCAAAAACAACGTTATTGTATAAATATAACGGAAAAATACCGTTAACGAAACGTAACGTATTAAACGTATTATTGCAATAATAATTTAATAATAATTTAATAAAGCTATTGTGATAAAGACTGTTGCAAATTATTTTGTTTTGTACTTATTATTTTATAAACGTTCTTTTCCGATGCAGTTAATAGGTGGGACATTAGATTGCATGTCCCGATCAATGACACGGTATTCCACGCATTATGTGCGAGTCAATGATACGGTCCGAAGTAGGTCACTATTTGGGACGAAGAGAGAATTGATGGTCAAAAATAGGTACACGTGTACCATATAATATATTTATTATTAATAATTATATTCGAATAATTTCATTATAAAAAGAGGCCTTTTTCACATTGGAAAAGAACCAGCCATATGATAGGCTATTAATGAGTAACTGCGATAAATATTTTTAATATGTAAATATGTTAGAACGTGCGCGTAGATCTTACAGGGTCGCTAATTGGGACATTTACCTTACCTATGCTTAAGGGCGAAGCATTATTTTGGGTGATTACGCACTTACAGTGTTTTCTACAAGTACCTACTCTTCAATTAGGTGGCTTGATTAGATGCCGAGCCCGTATTGAAATGTTTTCGTCAGATCATCACGCACGTGTGTCACAATTAAAGCTCATTCCTCTGCCTGTGGTTAATTATGATGTAGGAACCGATACCGTGGCTGGCATCGTAGCTCTCCGGATATTAAGTTCTGCCTCTGCATATTTCACCAGAGCGCTGCGACGTAGTTGCAGGCGGTACACTATTACGGAGCGTCTGCTGATTTTGTTTTCGCGTAATCAACCTAATACTAAGGGTCACGGGGATGCGTCGACGTGCTCCGCAGCAAATTTTAGGCAGCTTCTTCGTTTCACACGAGACGGTTGTTACGGGCGAACCGTGATTAGGTATACCACGTCTCCCCGTGCTTGCTTCATCAACATGCGACACGGTAGCTAGCCTACATCATTATTGAATGATAATTTCCGATCACCCCCTCGGGAGAAATGCCTGTTCCCCGTCCCGGCTCGATGCCTCTTGGCACCCCGCAACCACGTAACCTCGAAATAACGTCAGCATCCATTATACCGTGTATTCTCCCGGTTTGCCCTCGATATTATACTTACGCTTGCGGATTCGACACAGATTTATGGGCATAGAACTCCAACTGAATACGTTCGGCTCGATCTCTCTTCCCCCTTGATAATTAAAATTTAATAGGTAACGCCAGTGGAACGGTTTCTTCTAAGTTCGCAGCCCGAGAAATTCGTGTTGTCCTAGTTGCTGTGCCGCAAATGGCAGGGGTGTCTGGGGCACGAGAGTCTGAGTGGTTTGGAAATCACTGAAACGAGAGGGAACATTACGTATTGAAAATTTAGATAGTGGTGCTTCGAGAGAGACTTTTAGATTCGATTTCTATTTTCTGAGATTATTGTTTGCGACACTCGCTACTTTTTACCATTGTTGCGCAGGAAAAGCTGTAAACGAATGGCGCTCAACGAGCGGAACGGCTGAGCGTCATCAAAATAGCTGGTTGCCTGTATTGCTCCACTGAAATCTATCTGTAACGGCACCCCTGGCACGAAAACGATTCGAACGCGATATTATCGGGTGATAATAGCCGGCGCGGCGCGTTCAAAAATTAATATCCCGGCGAATTCATCGGCGCACTCGTTACTGGAAAGTGAATGTAATCAAGCGGCCGGTATAACGCAATTATCGTTCTGTGTCTTTATCAGCTAATTAAAACTAGCCGCGCCGCCGTTGTTCGGCAACGTTTATCTACAATCGAATTAATCGACGGTACACTTTAAATCCTTTAAAATAACCGATAAAAAATGACGACCGTTCGCGGAGCAAAGCTCGTGTCAGATTTCCTAATTGCCTCTCGATTAACCTGTGTTTTGTGGCTGCCTGTTTAACGATGCGTCGTAATAACAGCCCGCCAAACGCAGTGCGCGTGCAACAGAAATTATCGGCAGTGTTTGCGTGGAATTATTTGGGATCTCGGGAAACGAAATCGGGTGTTGCGAACGGGAAACAATACGCGCGATTTTATCCGCGACGAATTGTAAGTAAACACGAGGTTCTGCGGGCGAAGGAAAAAATTTCTTCCTTTGTTCGACGGGTGAACCGATATTCTTAGGAGGGAAGCCGAAAGTGGCAGAGGGAAGAGAAATTTTTACGGCGAGATAGGTAGGTATTGGGAAGAGGCCAATAAGTCTTCCATCGAATTTATTTGGCAAACACCTCCGCATCGACTGTTTCATGTCGAGCACCAAATATAACTCTGGTAGAAAGGGATTCTTTTTCCTTTTAGTTACCCTGCTGAGTGACGTGAAGAAGTCTTATTTCCTAGGAAGCCTCTGAAAGGATTTTCTGCCTTCATTTCTACTCGCTTCAACATTGCCCATACCTATTCGATCTTTTTTTGATACACGCGAAACGGTAACATGACCAACCATGTTTCAAAATGCAGAATAAAACTTTAATTTCCCAATCTATAAAACTCTGCGGTGCCATTCTGCTATATTTTTTTCTTTTTCGCGCGCGATGTGTGGACATGACGATGAAGGATTCATCGAGAGAGATTCGTAGAGTAGGCTTTCCATGTGGGCATTCGAAGTTTAAAGTTTCTGTTCCCCATGACAGGTATGAGTATTTCAGGGCTTCGGCAAATGGACGTTGAAATCTTCCAGTGCCACGAAATAATTTATTTTCGACAAAACCACGTCACAGTCGGAGCTTTGGAATCGAATCACTCCGTACGTGCACTCTATCGACGTTTCGCGTCCCCTATTGAGAATACAGATTTCGGAATGTGTGTTCGAGGAAAGTTCTTAAGAAAATACGTTCCGAGCAATCGGTATCGGAGTGCGAAGTCTGGTTCGAACTTTCGCGACCACTCCACCTTGGCCGTCCGACTAAGCAATCTTCTTGAAACTCTTCCTGGTCCATCGGGAGGAACGTTACTCCGTTTGGTGCGACGATAAACAAGAGCTTCTCTGATAACGAATTATTGACAATGTCGCGCTATATCCGCAGGAATGAACGGAAACTTGTAATCTGAAATCTGTGAAAATTATTTCCTATATTTATATCCTCGCCGAGATCTCGCGTTACATTGTTTGGATACATTGCTTCCATTTCGATTAAACTTTTAGCCGTATCTCAATTTTGACTTGTGTGACAGAGTGAAAAAAATTTTTAGATTTATGCTCTGATTTGCACTTTTAATATGAAAGTACCATTGTTTGTCCATTGCGTTGAGTTCACTCTGGAAAAAGGACAGAAAGGGGGAAAATCGATGGGACGTCGAAACGTCAAATAGAATTGTTTTCCTTTCTCTCGTTGTATCCTTTATTTTCGCCACTTGATTGTTGACTCTGTACACGATAAGACACGTCGAAAGGGCGACCATGATTATTGCAGACAATAAACGCCGTGAAGAGTACGATTTTGATCACAGCATCGGTAAATTCTCAGCTTTGTGTACATATTAAAGGAAAATACTATAAAAATCGCGAAAACATTTATTTCTTATAATATAAATAGAAACTGGGATTTTCCTTAGATACTATCTCATATAGTAAAGAGCATCGTTTCCCCTGTTGCTCTTATTAATTAATAGCTGAAACTTGTGAGTCGTGTGAGGCAAAATACTAGTTGCCATCGTGTCGGTCCCAAAAGTAAAAGTTGCCAAGCATTCGAAAAAGAAAACTCCAGTTAAGGTTCATAAAACTGTTTCTACTTTTGCAACTCTCCTAATAGGAATGCACCAGGGAGGGTTTCCATTAACCATGAAAATTTTTAAGCTCGAATATATACACATTTCCTCTTTAATTCCTTTATCTAAAGTGCACAGTTATTTGAACTACTTCTGCACTGGAGAGGGATTTTTATTTTCAGAGAAACAGGTATCGAGAATCTGTAATTGCACCTAAAGAAAAAGTTCCAGCTAAAATGGAACTTGTATGGTCTGTGGGCCAGACTTATGCAAAACATATGCAAAATTTGAGAAACCAAAAGAATCCGCACTAATAACCTTTATTTCATCTTAAATTTCAGCAAAAGTTCCACTTATTTTGATACTTTAAGATCAGATAAAATTTGGAATGTTTCATTAATATAGAAGGATAGGTGGAACTTACTGTTAGAATATTACCTCGCCAAGTTATTGGAACTTAGAATATTTCAGTACGTAACTGAAACAGAGAGTCTGTTATTATACAATAACTTACTGAAATATTCTAAGTTCCTCCTATCTTCCTATCGTAACTGTGTATGGGAGGACAGAGTGGGTAGAAAATGGACAACAACAACGACACGTCTTTATTTCATATAGAAGGTAGCAAAGGATTCATATTAAAATGCTTTTATTGAAACATTCCATACTAAATTTGTTCTCAGACAATGTTAAAATATTAAGTTCTATACACTTTTACAAAAGTTCCACTCACAATCAGTCATACAATCATACATATTTGAAAAGTATACAAAGTCGCAGCCATCGGTTTCGGTTATCATCGATTTCCAGGTCTCGCAACGAGAGAGGTGCTGCGAGTGGAGACTCGTAGAGAGATTGATAAAATCAAAGTTCCATCGATCTATTCCGTTTTGACTTAAAAGCTAGGGAGCTGTCAAACATTCGCTACATTACATGAAGTTCAGCAAGAAGAAAACTCGGGCATCCCGCGAAATCGACATTCGATGGTGCATCTCCCAGCACCCAGGTATCCCAGTCGAAGAAGAAGAGCCTTCGGTGGCTCCGTCAGGAGCACACCAGGTGTGACCTGACTCAGGCCGGATAACGCGGGGATTGGATAATCGGCCCGAGTGGCTTTCGCAGGCGGTGTACCATTCCCTACACCCTCTACGCCACAAATGTTTCTCCTTGGACCAGTAACTTGAAAACGAAGCTGACCCATTGGTACCGATTCGAAAGCCGGTTACTTGTTTTTAAATAGAAGTGACATTCTCGTAAGAGATGAGGAGCTAACAGCGTACAAAGTAAGTCAAAATTCAGTGGTTGCTTGGCAGCTTTACACCCTTTTCTACGGCTGCAAGCTGAATCCCTCGATGCTGGCGATGTCCTTGGTTCGTGTCTTCTTACAAAGTCACCTTTAAATCACTTTTTCTAAAGTCACCTTTGAATCTTCTCTTCTAAAGTAATCTTTGAATCTCTTCTTTCAATGTTGGATCACTTCTTTCAAGATTATCTTTGAATCTCGTCTTTCAATGTCGAATCTCTTCTACCAAGACCACTTTTGGGATCCCTGCTTTCAATGTGAAGTATTTGTTGTTAGTAACGAGTCGAAGGGGTTGGAGGTCTAAGGGATTAGCTGAGATCTCTTCGATTTCGGAACCTCAGAAACAGCCTAAGAAATTTTTTGAAATTTCTTTGAATGAGAGTTTGAAACCCTGTCCAGAGAATCAGAGAGCCCAGAAATATCAGTTACACTAATTAGACCAGTTAAACCAGACATACTACACTGATCAGACAGACCCGAGAGACCAGAGTGACCGGAGAGATCAGGAAAATCTAGATTCACTAGTGAGATCGGAGTGACCAAAGAAATCAGCCAGACCAGAGAAACCAAAAATGTGTCGAATAAAGTTAACTCGGGTTAACGAAAGAATGACGAATATTTTTTTAACTTTTATTCGTTATTCGAAATTTTATTTAATTTTTGCCCATCTCTGCAGTTAAAATCCTCAAATCCAACCGCTGCACAGTAGCTTTGGGAAAAATTGATATATCTGATTAAATAATCATTCTAGACGCTAGTGGTATGGGACACGAACGTAACAACAACTTTATTTTTACTGAATGGAAATTTTGTCTAATAATTTTCAATAGAAACCTAGATATAAAGCAATTTGCAACGCTTCAAAGTTGCAGTAAATCTTTCCTCTAAATGAATATTCTTCTATTCCCAATACGTAAGCGTTTGCTAATTATTAATGTTTATATGTTAAATAAGTATTGATTTCTTATTCTTTACAACGGACAAAACAGTGTCAATTTTCTATGATTTTCCCTTAGGCTTTTATTCCCGGTCCTAATAGCTTGTTATCGAACAGAGCGTCGTTTCAAGCTATCCTGTTGTCCCGATGATAGATGTTCCGTGGTTATAACGACGAAGGATTAAAGGATTAATCCGCAAGTCGATGCCAGGCATATCTGTCGGTGCAAGAAGAATTTCTCCGTGGCTTAATTAATGATCAACAGCAGCAACAACGAGTTTCGCGGCTCTATACACTGGCATGGCCATTCTTTCAGAGCACTTGAAAGTTTACCTTCCTCTCGTATCCCACGCTACATTAATTTTGTATGGCCGCTAATTGTTGTAGCGTAGGCACGCAGCTCTTATTTCTCGTGTATTGTACTACCGAAAGAGACCGGCGAAGTTGCGCGATATCAAGCTTTTGTTCGGCGAACAGTGATAAGAACGAATCCCCTTTCAATTTGTAAGCCGTCGTAAGAGCGCGTTTCACTCGCTTACACTCTCATCTGAAATAGAACGCGGCGCCGAGAGTTTTCGCGCGTGCATCAAGTAATTTCTCCCCGAGAGTCTCACATGCATTTCTAGGTAACTACCGGAGCTGTGTAATTAAATTTAATTATAATTCGCGGAGCTACGACCTCGCGTCATCTGCATTCCCCTGTTCTCTATCTTTCCCGCCACCTCATTCTCCTTTAACGACCTTTCGGTTTTCGCGAGTGTTCTTTATTTGCCCACCACGACTGATAAGAACCGATCTGTCTCGCAACTGACATTTCTCGTTCCAAACCTCGACATTCTTAAGGAAACATAATTTCGCCTGCGAGGGTTGATACACCAACTCCGTTTGACGATACGAAAAAGATGCCAAACCGCAGCCCTGTAGCTTCAGGGTTAAAAAGCTTCGGTTGAGGAGTCGGAGAGAGCAGACCCCTTTACCCTAGACACGTATGCGCGTACGACGACGCCTAATTACGAGGATCGGCTGTCAGTCGAATGCCAGGTTATTCCAGCACCTGACTAGAGAGGATGAAAGTAATTACCAGCCGCGCGAACGATTAATTAAGTAGCTGCCTGTGGATGCGCGAATTGTAGACGGTCAGGGTAAATTGGAGGGCCGTCGACGTGTCCTCTATGCATAGAGGCCGTCCAGAACCTATGTACAGCGTCACCGTAGCACGGTGAAATACTTCAGTATATTCCATGCGGAAAATTTCCCGATGGAAATTAATTTTGAATTCTGTCCGGGTCGGATTGGTGGTTCCGACGAATTTCTCCGTTACTTTGTGCAGTCGACCCTTACGTTCGCCCACCGTATGCGGACTCCGTAATTAGTTTTCGATTTTGTATGATGCTGTGCACACCAGAACCTCTCGACTCGTATTAACAAGAACGGGGGATGAGGAAAGTCTTTCGCCTAGGATAAATAGTATTCCCGCGAAGGATGACAAATGCCCGACGAGCGTGTCGCGGTTGCCGCGATGTGCAAAAATTCGTGTTAATTATGGGCAGTATAAATCAAAGAGCAGACGTAATTATACGTTTGAGGAACGGCCCGCTTTGATATTCATCGCGCTCTTGAATTTCTCAAAGAGCATCGCGCCGCCGCGCGGAGCTTTATTAGAGCACCTTGGGATTGCGTGTGCGTGTATTTGACGTGGATATGCGGGCACACGCACACTCTTAATATGCACTTGTCCGGGGGCTGGAAGGCTCGTCCACGTTGATGGCATCCCGCCCGACAACGGGTTAATGTAATCATTCCTGAGTGTGCCGCTGGTATACGTGTCGCGGCATGCGGCTGCACCTGGTCTCTCTTTCTCTCTGTGATCAACGTCATCTTCTCCTTGCGCACACGATCGTCGGAGAAGAGGGAAAGAGGGAACCGGAACGAGCTGCACTCTCGAGGTGTAGCATCGTTCAAGTGGATACATACCTATGTGGGCATACAGTTGTAGCTACGTGACTGACCTCGTAACTGCCACTTGTTAGTCGATCGACACGTTGAAAACGAGTATCGCCGGATCAATAATGAAACGTGTCGCTGAAGAATTTCACGCCAATCCCCCGGGGGATCTCCTTAACACAATCGCTTTCCCATCGTCCTTACAAGCGGGACAGTTTCGTGCACTTAATCCTGAACGATAGTAATAAATATTTCACACGGCACCTGTGCAAGGTGGCTTACAATTAAATTGGCTTGTACGCTGAGATGGTGCGGCATTCGAGTGTGTAGGGAAAGTTTGGAATTTGAAGGAGGCCATTTAGTTTGCAGAGAAATGTTTAATTAACAGAGGTCAGCTTATCGCAGTAGCTACGTTCGTTTAAGAGTATCCGAGTAGGTAACGGCGAATACATTAAATTCTTGTGCAGTCTTCTTCTGCTTAAGCCTCTGAAGGCAAAGCTCTTCAGAGTTATGAAATTATAGCTGAAGGTGCTCTGTCAGTTTCACGCCGTTTAATGTCGTATGGCGCCATTCTTGGATACAATGCCGAATTTATCCCCGTAATGGAAGGGCGATTCAATGCACGCCAGTCTACGCGATAAACGACACAATTAGGAAAAACGTTCGCACGGTTGACACGGATAATTATCGCGGCGGTGATTAAACGTGAGAATAACTTCGCGCGCGAGTGTGCACGACGGCGAAAATGCCGCAGTTTGCGTAGTAAATTGCAGGATTTCGATATCCCGCGTCGCCGTGAGCGGTCGGAGAATTGGTTGCGGAGATTCTGACGAAGCATTCGGCGCTTTGACGCCAGCTTCTCGGTGCGAGTAGCTCGTTGTCTCGGGCGTGTAAGTTCGTACGAACTTCGATTGCCCACGCATTGCTCGTTGCCAACGCAATCGAATTTTCATCCTCGATTCCACGGTCGCAGGTTCACCGCACAGGAAACTTTCAAACCTGTAGCACGGCGGGGGGTTGGACATTTGTCGTAGAAGGGCCGTTGATTATCGCAACGTGCAACGAGAATAGGCGGGGTCAAACTTAATTGTAGTTAACGATCACAGATTAGTGTTTTGGGTCCCCAGGTAGCTACTACGTTATTATTAACGCGATGCTAGATACATATAATTGCCGGCGTACCTGCAACTGCAACTGCACCTACTAATTTTGCCGGGAGGAGGATGATCTTGACGGAGCATGTGTCTTGAGTCATCGCTAACACAACGTTACGCTATGATAAGGTTAATCACTGCCAGCCAAAGTGTGTACGCGGAGATTAGGAAATACAGCGTTGCTAGTATTCCTTCGGGTTCAACTTTCTTGTTGAATTACAAGAGAACTAGGGTAAAGGACCCAATTACTGACACCTAACTAATTACTATCCCCTTAAGGGGAGGTTCTGGTCTAGAGCCCAAAAAAATAGGTGATATTTAGGAATTAATTAAAGGAAAACTACTATATATAATTTAATGGGACTTTTTGCATTGTATTAAGGATGCCTTAAATTATAGAAATATATTTTTTGTTTTATAATTAATCATTGCAGACAGCCCTGGGGAGTCGTTAAAGTCAAGGCGTCAAAAAATTGATCCAAATCGGTGGGACCTGTATCTCCAAAAGTTATTATCCGATTCGACTGAAACCTTTTTCATTTTGAAGATTATTCTTTTGGCTAGGGGCGGGGGACTAAAAAAATTACAAAAATGGCATGTTTTTAGAAAATAACAACACTTCAAGCTTGAAATCACTTTTCCATGTATTTTTCGTCCTTTCATCGCCTTTGAAAATTATAAATTTTCAACTTTTTGTAATTTTTTTAGCCCCCCCCCCCCCTAGCCAGAAGTATATTCTTCAAAATAAAAAAAGTTTCAGTCGAATCGGATAATAACTTTTGAAGATACAGGTCCCACCGATTTTGAGAACACTGTTTCGGGAAAAACGCGTTTAAAGTTTTACGTGAGCGCCGAGTGACCGGTTGTGACCCATGCATTTGCCGCTACTCAAATACCTATAACTTCGGGAATTTTACGAATTTCAACAAATCCTTTTAAACACGTTTTCCTAAAAGGTTGAACATTGGAAAAATGAAATAAAAAAAATCAACATTTAGACCAGAACCTCCCCTTAAGCTATTTTACTTCAAATAACGAATAAATAAACGTTGTAAAGTCATATACGAAAAGAATTATGTAATTCAACCTACAATCTATACTACAGATTATATACTATAGTTTATTTATTCGTTATTTTAAGTAAAATAGCTTAAGGTGACAGTAATTGATAAGGTGTCAGTGATTGGGTCCTTTACCCTATATCCCAGAATCAGAAACGAGTTTCGTCGCAGATTGGCATTGCCAGATCGGTCCTAGAAAACATTCCCAAGCAGCGTGGCCCAATTTTTTCCAAGACACGTGACAGACCTTGCAGATAATCGTCACTTCGACGACACCAGTTGCACTCGGCGCGGCTAATGCCGTCAGTGAATGGCGTTAAACTTCCCGCTGACAGAAATGCGTCTGAAATCTTGTCGCGTGAAACGTATCACTGCGAGGGAACGATCGTGTCACGGGTAAACGTGTCTCGAGTCACTGGCAGCCAAGTATCGTGTATCACGGCGCGGCGCATAGGGTGAAACCTCTATGAGCAGGATGATAACGGTGACTATTATTAATCTACGTAGGGCCGCGCGGCAATCAATTACCCTATCTTACGCCACCTCTACATGCACGTAGCGCCGCTCTCCCCATCCAGCAAAATGGTAACGCCAAGCCCATGGAACAATCTACCTATACACTAACGAGTTTCCAGGGTGTCCGGGGTATCGCGTGGAGGAGAGTTAAGTTACACGAGCGTTCCGTACGTGAACGTGGCGGCGTGTGGGGTCGGCCCTAAGTACATACAGGTGCCGTTTGCCGTGGCGGCACGTACCTTCTGCACCTCCGTCTACGAGTCCACGTACTCCTCGGCCAGATATATACCCGCGTATCTGGAGAGGCGAACGCGCAACCAGAGGACACCGTTAAAACGCTCATGCCCGGGGAATAATACGCCGCGGACGTGTGCTTCGAGGCTGTAGAACATAACGTACGCATGTATCCGCACGTGTCCCTGGAACAGTGTAACAATAACAAACTGCAGCAAGAACTTCTCGTTACGCGCCTTACGGCAAGTTTCCGGGGTGTCTAACGCGCTGCGGACCGGGGATGGTTTGTATATTACTCGCGCCCACACTTAGTCTACGCGCACGAGTTATTATTACTGCGATAGTCTGTTACGGCGGTACGTATGGTGTATTACCGGTATTATAATATTATACGCGACGTACCATGCTCGTACGAGGCTTCCGGAAACTGAGATGCACTTTGCTTCGTGCGTTTCAAATATGTAAGTGGCACGTGCAGGGATCAGCATTTTACCACTGACTGGCCCGTAAATTCGAGGGTCGCTGTTAGAAAGTTATTTGGAGAGAGATTGATAGGCAAATTTTGGGCATCGAGTCTGTAATTCAGCGAGGCTGAGTGGTTTGAGATTCTAGGGACCAGCTGAAGTTGTGGAGGTCTAAAAATTTATTTAAAAGCCTAATGTGGAAAATAAAAGGTGGCTGATGGTGAATGGAACGAATGGAGCGGCTCCCCGATTCGCGGATTTAGCGAGAACGATCGAGCTTTCCACGAAGGTGGAAGCCGATTCTGCTAATCGGTGTGGACGTAAACGACTCTCGTTATCTCCCCTCGATGCTTATCGATTTAGAGAATCGCGCGAGTGGGATCCGTTTAGACGATGCTATTTGTCAGCGGCAAATGAGGCGATTACACGCGGCGACCATGCATATATAGAAATCTGCGGGGGATATTTAATTAAAAACCGATCGCCGCTGCTGCATCGTCAGTCTGCATTGGCGCGGATAAACGAATACAAAAGGCGGGGAGGTCGAAGAACGGCGAGTTAATCCGGCTTGCATAAATAAAGACCGACGCTGTTTTATAGGAGTGATAATCGATCCGTGAACGTGTCAAAGTCATTAGTGACAATAGCGACGTCAAGAAATACTTTGGGTAAAAATCGGGGGACTTCAGCAAAGTGAGAAGACTTTAATACAACGGGCGTGATGTTTTTATAAGTAAAAAATTATTCAGAGGAATATCCCTGGCAAGCGTGATATAGTAGCCGCGGCTTCATGTCGCGTAAATTTTTTTTTCTAATCTCCACAATACCGTCGGTGGAAATAATAGATTACACAGAAAAATTTCCGTGGTCACGAAAGCATGCGCGCCCGCTGCAAACAAACGCAGGCAGGCGTGCGGGGGAAAAATGTTACTACAACGAGTGACACTTTAGCATACCCCGTTGCGTTTAGCGCGGTGTAAAAATGTTTCCTGATGCGTTTTGAAGCTGTCGTTTCCAGCGGCGCAGTCGCTGGCTGAAAAAAAAGACGAATTTAAGCCTTCCGCGTAACGAACAAATGCCCATTCGCTTGTTTTCCCCATTATACACGAATATCTTACGCGCGCGAATTATTCACTGTAATTCGTTGCTGTCTGCAGTTCGAACGATGGCAATGCTTGCCATCGACATACGAGTTTATTTTCTTGGAACGAATATCTATTTTCTGTAAAAGGTGACTGTGGCATTTCCTGACGAGAATCATTCGTATGAAATTTAAGGTCGATCCTCGTCGCGAGGTCGTCGGCTAAGCCGACTGTGGAGTCTAGATGGCTCGGGCGAGGAGTGAGAACGGGGCAAGATGAATATTCCATGCTAAATCCGCGGCGGAATCACTGCAAAGAAATCCAGAGTCGTCGGGAAAGGCGACTGGATGCGCGGCAACCCTTTTTCGTCGAGGATTTACTGTCCCCTTCGAAACTCCTATTCGTGAAAGCGAGAGTCAATATCCGTTTTTAAAATCTGCCTATCGTGTTTCGCCGTACCGCGCCCGAGCGAAACAATCGCGAGGAACGATTCGATATTATTACCGTGCCCATTGTCCGCGGCAAGACAAAGCGCCACCTCCGGCGCTCTATTTAAAAAGCGACTTTAAGAGATATTAAAATAACGTTACTTAAAGAGTGGCCGTCTTTTTCGTTGTCGGGTGATTTTTTAAACGAGCAGCGAGAAATACCCTCGGCTCTCCCGAGGGTTGTGTAATTAAAAGTAAAAGAAGCTGGATGCCCGCTTTGATGATACACTTGCCAACGGCAGGATTCCGCGGTTTCTTCCGTCGGTACATAATTTTAGGTCGCGGGGCGACAAAGTCGGCGCGCAGAGTCAGGCCAGTGACGATGCATCAGCCTACTTCCGCTCGAGTAAATACAACGTTAATTAACGCCGTGTCTGCTAGCACCTCCCTTTGCAGACCCGCTGCACGGACTTACGGCATAGTAAACGGACGTAATTCAGATGATTGTCTTACGAATGAGCCGGGGTGGGAGGCCGGGACGGCAACTGTCAAGACGGCGCGTATTCCTTTCCCGGGTCTCCGCTTGGGAAATTAAACGCGACCAATTCCGACCTCGCGCCACTGTGTCCCCGTTTCCTTTCGTGCCTACCTTCTTTAGCCCTTTGACAGACGTCCGCGCGATAGCCATTCATACTTATTGGAACGTATAAATTCTCATCGCCGAAGGGCGTGAGAAATGTTTGACCTAATTCGATTAATTTTCCATTTATGGCTGATTGATTGAAAGAGTAGTTAATCGAGAAGTGTTATGGTTTGAAGAGATTCAAGGACGGGAAGCATCGGCTGTACATCCACTCAGTCGATGTAGCCTTTGATTTACAAGGGGGTAAAAACAGTGTTGGACACTTTTCCAGAATAAGTTTTTTAGACTACATTTTTCTGCAAATTGATTTCTTTTTAACCCCTTCCCGTGCTTTAACGAGTCTGACTCGTGATGAAGATTTTGGCCCAAACATGAATATGACGAGCCAGGCTCGTGAACAGATAGTCGGGCCAAACATAAACGTCACGAGCCAGGCTCGTGAAAATAAACATCGTAATATAGCGGTCGTAATTGAATGTTAGTTCCTATCAGTACGCCACGAAAGTTAGTCGTGATTCTCATAATTGCTGTTACAAAGCAGTTTAGTTATTGAAATTTAATAAACCCTTACAAAATGCAAAATACAAAAGTTTTAAATGACAGCAGTGATAACGAATCCAGTGATAGTGACGTGCTTGCGCCAACCAGAAAACGTCTGAAGCGTATGATTATAGATGAGAGAATTAAATTTTTTGTTTACAATATGCTATTTATTTTTAGGCGTGGTATTATTACATTCCTTAGGACAAAACCACATTTGAAGATGCTTGGATTTCTATTGAAGTGTTTATTCATGAAATATAATTTTGAAACTGTCATCTATTACAAAATATAATATATTTATAATATCTACAAAAGGAAAAAGGATTAGAGTTAACTTCCACAACAGCAGTATCGCGCAAAACTGACTGTATCACAGGCATTTACATTTCGGCTCGTATCGTGACTTTTCTCGAGCATCAGTCTGGCTTGTTTACCACGCGTTGACGCCTAACACTTGGATCCAAGTTTCGTCGAACTAAATGGCACGGGAAGGGGTTAATATATATATATATATATATATATATATATATATATATCTGTAGTATAGAATCCGACGAATACTCAGCAAAAGTTAAAAGACGACGTTCGTAACGGTATAGATTCTATAACGATAGAAGTCGACCTCTGAATGGTCCGCAACATTCAAGCAAAGCTTTAAACGCGTTCATCTCGAAACATGATTTTTCCGAACGGCAGACAGCATGACAAAAGAAATTATGAACCTATTTAAAAAATCTTAGAAGCATTTTCTTTGTAATTGAATTCACTATCGTGTCAGTCCTCGATAATAAATTTTAGAGGTCATAGTTTTTCGTTATTAATCTTTTTAGGCGTAAAATTCCCCTTTTTCGCATGTTTGTGATGTAACGTGCATCAAGCATCGCCAGTTTGCTTTATTTGCCTTTTCAAAGGCTGACATGATAGCGATTGATATAACATATCTTCAGTTATTTTATTTCAGACAATTCTACGTCGAGTTCTACTGTCCACCGTTTACGTCTCTTTCGTTGCAGCAGTGCACTGAGCGCCACGTAAAATTCGAAACATTACAGGAAAATGAAAAAAAAATGCTTTCATATCCTTGAAAGTGAATGAATAAGTAAAGACCATAAAGTTTTTTTACTGCATGGTGTATACTTTTTTAAAAAAATTCCTAAAGACCACTTATTTTTTTAGCAATTTGTTGAGACTGTCCTCTTAATGCAAAAGTTTTCAACACATATTTTTTCGACTACTCCTAATTCTTTAGTTATATGCTATACCGTAATCCTCGAAATACACCCCTGCAACGCCAGCGGAAGAGCACCCGTCTTAAAGTCGCGCGCGTCAGGTGGTCTAATATCCTCATACATAAATCCGAAGGCTAAACCGACCGTGTATTTCAGATTTTCTAGCTGGCGGTTGGCAAACGTTCTGTGAAAGGGAAAACTTCTTTCCACTGCATAGTCAGGGATCAAGGGAGAGTTAATATTTTATTGCTTCGCACGCTGTCTAGATTTGGGCGAATCAAACCCAGGAATAGGAAAGTTACGAAGATTCGTGTATACATAGCTGGAGAAAGTTGAAAAGACGAAGGCATACAGAAGGATAAGAATAAAAATAAGATGTAATCCCTATTTTCCATGAAATGACGAGTCGTTCCAAGAATCTTCCACTGTACTGTGTTTCATCCGTCTTCCCCAATTCCTCTATTCAGCCCTAGATCATTTTGCAGGTTCGTTGAACGCTACGTAACTGTAAGTCCTTTCCGAATAATTTCCCAAACTTTCCGTCCTTATCGCATGGCTGGCTCGCATGTCGTTTCGCCTGCTTTCATCTCAGGGCTGAAAAGTTCTTCGACATCTTTAGGACCAAAAAGAAGGACGGCCCCCGATCGCCCGTCAACGTTTTCCGTCCCGTGTTTTTATCACGGCTTGTTGTCGACTTAATACGGATCGAAGAGGACGACGAGAAAAGTTTTAGTAAATTTCGCGTTACAGTTAATCTCCCAAACTGCTTCAACTTTAATCTTTTCTATCGCGAGTCACGATCCACGCTTCACGTCCGTTCAACTTTTCTCCTCCCGTGTGACGGGGCTGCCTGTCGTTTCTTGGTATCGCGCTGGATCTTGGAGATCCGCCTGATTTTTGGGCACAATATTTATCTGTGTTGTTTCCATTGCATTTGAATGCTAAATGATTTTTTCCGTTACCTAAATTACTTTAAACGTCATGTTTAGTATTTATTATGCATCTTAAATTTGCTTCATCGTTCGAAACGAAGCTATGATAACGTGCCCTCAATGTCAGCTGCTAGCAGATAAGCGGCAGAACGTGCACGTTTGGCGTGGGACATTAAATAAACGGTGTGCTAGGGTATTCAGGTAAAATCAACAGCGAGTTATACGGTCGAGAGGAGCATAATTCGATTCCTCCACCGCAGCGGGAACTTTTTCATCTGACCAGCCGCTAATTAACTAATTCCGGAACATTGAGCGCTGCCTCGACGTTGCATTTCCTCATTAATCTCATAATTCTGAAATAAATTTCCACGATACCCGGGAACACGAAGACAGCTCCAACGTAATTCGATACTCGAGCCGAGTGCCGGCGAAAATTCACGAGACCGTAAATCACCGATTTTAATTAATAGGTGCTTCCATTATCATTGCTCCATTATCAGAAGATACCAGACACCATAACAGCCCCCTTCGACGAAACATATTTTCGACACGCTCCTTCAATCCCGTTAAACGAAATTCGGCATTGTCGACTACCAATGTTCCCCTACTTACTCGAGACCGCCTGTCGCAGTACTCTCTACACGAATGAACTATTTAAATCAGCAAGTTTTCTTTCGCTTTCCCCCAGAGTCCATCGATGATCGATAGTTTAATGGGAGCGCTGTTCGCGGAGGGAAAAAAATGCAACGCGGGCCAATGGGAAGGTCGTTAAATTATTTTCAATAGAATATCCGATATTCGCGGTGGCCGTAACACTGGCGTAGACGACGCGGTGCTGAAGTTTAGGATACGACGACAACAACGACGTCGACGACCTCTTTTTCCCGTGCAGACCATTGCCTCCGTTCGCCGTCACCTTATCGCTGACTTTCTTGGAAGAAGAGCGCTCGCCCCCTCTTATGTATACCTTCATCGGGGGTAGGTCGCGCTCCCTGGATACCGGGACACCGATATAACTTCAAGCCAGCCCCCTTCAAAAAGACGAATGCCAAGCCGTCGACTGGTCTTTTCCCCGGATTAACGGGCTTCCCCTCCGCCCTCTGCTCCCATCCCCAGCGAGACAGAGGCTCTCGCAGTCGACGAGGTCCCTCTCGGTGTGTCTCGGGGCATCGCTCGTAAACAAAGCCAGGATAAATTGACATCTCCCCGTCCCGTCCTATTTACCACCCTTCCCTCGGTCGCCCCTTGCAACCCCCTGCTTGAAGCCTGCACGCGAGTCACTTTTCACCAGCGCGCGATTGCGCTATGGCACGGGCTCGTCGAGTAATCCGACCAAATCCAATGTTCGAACGTCGCGACTGACTCTGTACTTTGGCCGTGTCATCGGCGTGCTGGCGTAGATTCTGTGACGCGATAAGCAGATTTTCCTAGAGGGAGGCTCTTGTAAGGAGAAGCCACTGGTCTCACGACTCCAATCTAATCTCTTTTCGCGAATTTAAAGCGAAAATGAGTAGACATGTGTCCGGTACACGAATTGTCGGGTCAGAATGATTTATTGCATACTTGAAGAGTCATTATCTTTTGAAAGTAATTACTGTTTCAATGGTTACAATTGGGACTAGTTATACGGAAAGCTACCAACCCTCAAAGTGACGAAAAATTAGTTAAACGCAGTCAGAGATGGGCAAATTTTTTTATTTAAATAAAATTTCGAATAACGGATAAAAGTTAAAAAATTATTTGTCATGTGTCGAATAAAGTTAACTCGAGTCATCGGAGACGCTGAATACCGTCGAATAAAGTTACAGTTACAGTTAAAGTTAAAAAATTTAGTCGACGCTGAAGTTGAAACCAACGATGAATAAAACAAATAACTTTATTCATCCATCTCTGCTTTTCTTGAACAATTAAAATCTTCAAATTAAATTTACTCAGTTTCAAATCATTGGGGGTAGCTTTCTGCATAACTAAGCCCAATTGTGGCTTGGTTGAAGAAGACACTTATGCTTGGAAGTTTGAAAAATCTCGTTCTCGCAAATGTCCTTCCGAGTTCTGTCACTGCGGAATGTGTATTTTAGATACGGAGGCGTTTAGGACTCTTCTAGGCAGGAAACTGGAAAAAGCTGAGCGACGGAAATGCATTCCCTTTGTCCCCTTTCGCATTCCTGGTAGTTCTTTTTAGCGAGGAGCCACTTGCGAGAGCTTATTTAAAGGAGAAAGATAGCGAGGCACAATGAAGGATAACGCATTGTCCACCGACGGGGTAGTTAAAACTTGTCTCATAATTACTCTCATTTAGCACCATCCGCCTCCGCCTTCTGGCACTCGTGCCTCTTCTTCGTCGCTGTCGAGAGACAACTTACCGACGCTCCTGTTTGTTCCTTATTTACACTACGTTGCGTTATAATAAAAGTATTCTTTATCTGTAAATACAACTTAGATCTAAACACTTTTTTTTTT
This sequence comes from Andrena hattorfiana, assembly GCA_944738655.2. Lineage (NCBI taxonomy): Eukaryota > Metazoa > Arthropoda > Insecta > Hymenoptera > Andrenidae > Andrena > Andrena hattorfiana. The sequence continues at coordinate 67,192,225 of OX122891.2, read as the reverse complement.
ACGCGGAAGTAATGCTAACTGATGATATCGTGGCGTTGCGCACAGAAGCCGAGCTTCTTAGTTTCACCGATTGAGCAACAAAGGTAGACGCATTTGCTACTTCGCGAAATGACACATTATCTTTTGTGAAATCTTATCGCATAATTCACGACTGCATTATGAGATTGTATTGACACAGTTAAAAGGATTAAATATAATCCCAGTGGAACGCGAATGGACAATTTGGACAAACATGTCATCGGCACAGTCAGTGGAACATGGAATTTGCTGACAATGAGTCCAGACATTGTATTCAATTTACTCAAACATCGTTACATGATAAAGAAGATATATTTTTATAGACATCACAGCAACGGGCTAGACTTCATCAGACCCGTATAAGCAATATTCACTCGTGGTTGCTAAGTTGAACCAAATGGGACTAGTCTCAAGCACGCTTTTCTTGATTTCGCGAAGTACCTACCATCAAACATGAAAGAAAGTCGTTACATTTAATTAAACTCCACTGCAACTGAATAACATTCGCCAGATTTTAACAAATTTGATTAAACTCAAATACATTTATGCACATTTCATCAAACTTTAACATAGCCGGCTAGACATTGATTCAAGGTCTGATTTAATAACACAGTCGGCTGTGATTGAACTAGGAATGACGGGTCTACAAGGAATCAAGAATACGATACAATCTGGTACTGTATATTGGAGCAGTTGGCAGATCTATTCCATCATGTGGAACAGAATTCAATACTTAAAGCCAATAAAAAATTCAGTTGACTAATGTCTGTTGCAGCCTATGTAAATTACATCTACAGTCGGCTAACTCCCTCGTAGTTTGATATATTTGTAACGATTCTATTATCGTTCGCATGGTCGAATTTGGTGCGGCGTAACGTATGTAGCGTAGCAGTCGTGTCTGACTTATCACGGGGCTATTTCACTTCGTCTGTATTCCTAGCGTGACGGTTGAAGAGAACTTAACTTTCCGGGAATTAAACAAAGAAACAAGTATTGCACGTATCATTTTGAACGTTTGTAGCTTTAGTCTATCACCTTTTGAGACTATAAAAAAATTTTGTAAGTAAAAATTTATTTATAGCGGAATAGGAGCATCGCAAAAGGAACTTTTTTCCTTCCATCAGACATTTGTCCAGATCAGTTAAAAATGTGTAAATTCTGAGATGCATTAGTATTTAAATACTACGTTATCTCCAGCATATGTTAAATACACACGTCACAACGTGGTATAATGGAGAAACAAGGTTCGCAGCAAACGAACTTTTGAGTGGCGCGAATTGATCAAACACAGTACCATCAATTAAGTTACAGGGGAACGTTTTCACCATTTTACCGATGAGAAGAACCAGTTGACGCATATCGTTCCCAAGCGCGTCAGTCCCGCGTGATCGTTCGATTATTCCCGTGACAGCGACCGACTGTCGAAAGGCGTGAATTTTTCTAGTTTCGGACGAGAAAGAGACGGCGACGGTGGGTGGGCCTCTCTCGAAACACCGTTAGTATCGATCGAAATTCGTTTTATATGTCCCGCTTGTAGCTACATCCCCTTCAACCGCCACTCTTGCACGGTATCTCCGTCATATTTCCATTCGTGTTTACATACGGAATGTGCACACAGCCGAGAACAGTGGTGGTACCTACTGTTTGACTGAACGTAGAGCGGTCTACGTAACGTAGTCGAGGATTTAATTTTCGATTGATGCGATTTTAATGGTGTGTGTACTTTGAAAGCCAGTCCCGCCGCGGTTCGAAACTAATGAAATACAACCGAACAAATATAAATAGATGGTTGGAGCGAAAGAAAAGTTCGATCGTTTGGGAAACAAGTTATCCGCGCCGCAGTAACAATATTACACTTTCCTCTTGTGATTCGTTGTTTAGCTTCAAGCGCACCGCGAGACTATTGGTGTACATTAAAATGTCGCTGGTGCCGGCAATGTTTTAAGTACACTCGTTTTGGACTATATGTACGTACGTACGCGTATGGCAGGGTTCACGACCATCCTAGCCCACCGCCGAGTGCAAATGTTGCACGCTATGAGAAAAAGGTTGGCTCGCTGTAACGTGGACAGGCATTAATCCGTCGCAGTCGAGCCACTCGTAAAACTGTGCTCCCCACGCATCGGGAAACGGAGTGTATAAAGTTTAACAGCTAGCCGGTTTGACGCTGGCACGACGTTTATTCCGAAACTATTAAAGCCGAAGTTCCAGCCAGCTAGCGTGCACAGCTGGTTATTGGACAGATGGCGGCATTATAATATGTGCCCGGGAATTGCTGCGAATACTGCGGCGTTTCGCCCGCAAATTGTTAATTAATTTCCGAGAATGCTAATTAAAAGTACTTTAAATGCAAGGCGACACAAGGAAATTTCTATCGAAGTAGCCAACAGTAACCGAGCAGCTCCTATAAGTAGCCTCGGAAACGAACATTATCGATGGAATTATATTTCTCGCATCGTACAGAATACTTGATAATATTTTCGGTATTATTGCCTGCAACAAACTCCTCCCCGATTTTCCGCGCTTTCAGTGGTCTATCGGGGTTCACTGGGAGAGAGAAGAAAGGCCGAGATTTAGATCCTTCTAAATCAACGCCGATGTAAGCTCATCTCAATTTAGTAAGTGTGCCATTGTCGCCTTATCAGGTTCACGCTGCGGAACCAATTTTATCGACGACAAAGTAACAATTTACTCCTGCTGGCAATGTTCCTGGTGCCGCGGTGGACTTCCGATGACCAGGTCAGCTAGTAAACGCTTCCGTTATCAACCCGGGTTTACGTGCCGTAAGTTAAACGACCAATCCCTTGGAAATTCGCCTCCGACGGCATCTAAATTGCGAGATGTACCAACCGGCTCTAATAAAGCCTGCCAATTTATGTGTATCCTCGTAATTCCTTCTTCGAACGCACCTGGAAAGCGTAAGAGTCTGAAATATCCAGGCAATGAACTTTCGATGGGGCTTCCAAAACTTTTACTGGCAGAAATCGATGAATAGATACTCTGTTATTCCCCGGGTTTCGTGTCAGTTCATTTCTGAATTCTTGCGTTGGGAAATCGATTGGAAAAAGGGAGAGGAGTACGGAGAAAAGCGAAAACTATTACAAATAAAGGGTCTAAAGGGTTTCTCGTTGATGATGATGATAATAATAATAATAATAATAAAATTACAGGAATATATTTTCAAAGCTACGACATGGGTTGTACATGCATGTTTACAGACGAGTTATAATAATTTATGTATCGTCTCAACTGAATCAAGGGCTTCATGACGTAACCAGCACCTTTACCTCTCCCACCCCCGCGATTTCTGGTGATTCACGCGTGCGGCTCATCTCGAAAATTTCCTTCCGTGTACTTTCCGGTGAACGTACGTACGTCTATACACGAATAACGTGCATCTAGATGTGTAATATAGGAATATAGTGGCGGCGCGAGGCCCGGGGCGCTGCGAAATAGAAAATTGGCCCATCCATTCCTCGTAACACTTTTCCTGCCAAGCGGGATTGCCCGAGCAGCGTTGAATAAATGCATGTACCTCGAAGGCATATCGTATTTCAGACCACGATTTCTTTGAGCCGCGCGTATTCTCCCCCAGTATCGCGCGGGCACGAAGAAAAACCAAGAGGCAATGATTCGGTTCGATGAAGCCCCATCGACGTTACGTTCGCTTTTACTTCACCCCCGCGCCGTTGAACCCCTACTCGGTTCGTTAGGCAGACACAGAGATATTAAGCCCGCGAAACGGAAGATTAATTACGCTGGCTCCCTTTTATTGAGGAATTTCTGACAAATAGTTCGCCGGTATAAGGCTCCCTTGCCATTCGTGTGCCACTAATATCTGGCGATTGCGTTGCAAGTTTACCGATCTTTAGTGGGTAATTAATTTTCGCGGTGGCAGTTCGGAGATGTTCGGGGCACGATAGGACGCCATTCGCGACGAGTAGACGCGTGTTTGACGAATATTCAAAATCGATCGTCTGGAAATCGAAGCCCTGGAAATGCTTTATTTTGCTCTCTGGCTGCACCGCGAGCTGCAGACCATGCTGTAACCGATAGCTTTAGTAATTATTGTTCTGCCCGGAGCTCGGGAATTTCTGATTACGCGGCTGAATTATCGAAGTTTACATGGAATTTGCTTCAATTGCCAGTAACTGTAATTCAACCCATCCCGGAACATCGATCGTTGCAAGTTGCGCCAAGAAATGGCTGGTTAATACCCCTGTTTTACTATTTGCATCCACTTGAGAACTTCCTTTCCATCCATCTCGACGATTCGTCTTAAAGAACAGACGTTGGAGTCGCATTCCATAGCGAAGCGTTACGGGGAACCTAGCTCGCAACCGCCTGCAAACATCTTGGTTGCGGTCTCCGAGCGGAGTGGGGCCGAAAAAGGAAGTAAGAAGGCAGGCGCTGGCAGGACCGAGAAAAAAAGTTCGTCTCGTTATTCGGGGCTCAGGAAAATCCCCGTTCCTGCGGGTGTTCCCCGTAGATATAGCGCACAGGTGAGCCAGACAAACGGCTGTTTCGTAATGTCGTTAAGAAAAAAGCGTATCGCAATTCCGTAACCGCGACTTATCCGTTTTAATCGAGCTTGCAGCTTAGATCTTCTAAGTGGCACGAGTAAGTACACTCGTTTATTATTAACCGATGTTACTGTACAGCTGCCGTTTAACCTTTTCCTCAAAGAGAGCTTACTTACAGACATCTCTGCCCGAGTTGGCAATAAATATTTGCAGAGGGAAGGTGAACGTTGACGGTGTCTTCTGTAAACTTGTCCCTGAAGCTCGCGCAGCCAGCGATATCGTCGTTGCTAATATTTTAAAACCGTTTCGCAATTTCGCTGTTTGATGGCGTCTTCTCGGATCGAAACGCTTCGCCACTGCGGCGTTCCAGATCGAGCGATGTTCCACTCGCAATAACCGGCGTTCATGCACAAGTATTACCAGCGAATTTGCAAGTGAGATCGTGGACGCGCGCGATGGTCGGAATTATACGAATGCGCGGCAAGTGTGTGCACTCAAAGGTCTCGAGATGTACGCGCGAGCACGGTTCGCTAAACGATAATGATATTCAAGCGAATGTGATAGGTTCGTTACAACTGATTGTACCCCGACTCGTCGATTGCACGCGCGAACCTCGATTGTTCGAATTTGTTAGAGGAAGGTGGTACATGGTCCTCCAGTTTTATATATTCCTAAAAATTGATTTATTATTTAAACTGCTTTCAATTTTTGCTTAAAATTGTAGCTAAACTGCTAAGGTTATGCGTGATAATAGGTGGAAGCAAAGGAAAAACGATTTAATTGAATTTAACATGTATTATGAAAATAAGTCATTTTCGGAACTTTTAGAAAAGTGAGGGTAATATGGCCCTAATAAAATTCATAGAAAGTCATTCTTGGGTAACATTAGAGATCAAAAGTAGAAGGTACCTAAGTAGTATGTGCAGCAGATGAAACTATTTGCCACTAGATATTTTTGTTATTATATGAAAATCTCGAGGGGGCTGAAATACCAGCAGAGGGTCCTAATTTCTCTACATGTAACATGTAACATGCTTGTCTAATGACTCATACCCACATCCTGCGTCAAAAAGTCATTTTCCTCGCGTTTTTTTTTACGACTGCTAAGATTTTACATAATCAAAAATGAAGAAACAATTAAATTCTCTACTCTGTAACTCGTAATAGTTCACAGAGTGCAAATTCCGTAGAGCACACCGACACTTGTGGTTCCCATTGTGCACGGAAAAACGAGAAGTGACTCTGTAAAAGAAAATTGCAGGCTCGTGGAAAATTAAGCACACGGCCGGGTGGCCCCATTTAATTTTCTGCAGTGGCATCGGGCTCCTGATACGTCGCTAGCCGTGCGCATTATCCATTTGAAAATTTAGCAAATCGCCGATGATGGATTCCCTGGCGGCAGTGGGGCGTCAGAGGTAAATTCATATTTAATATCCCGTCGTCGAATGGACGGCTGGCCGAATAATTATTTTCTGGACCGCGCTGACTGACGTTTACCCGGCCAAATTACCGTTATTTGCGGCGGCGTAGAGGCGGCCGATGAAATGTAGCAAGCCGGGCGAAAATTAGGTGATTTTAAACGCGGTACAATCGAGCCCCGTTTGATGCATTGCGTGCGCAACGAATTGTCAATAGTATCAAAGGACATAATTCGAAATCAAAATCACCAATTTCTCTGCGTATCGATGTCCATTAAACGTCCCACCCCTTATCGCGCGGCACGCGTTGCCGTTGATAAATAACACTCAGCGCCGATGGAAATCCTTATCAGAAAGTTAAACAGTGCGTTAAAGTTAAAAGTTAAAGCGTGCCGTCCGTTCCCAACGTTCCTCGCGTAAGGAAAACAGATCGCTCGACTCGCAGGGCAACCTCCGCCTGCACGGCGGAAGTTTTACGAGTTTCCATGCTCACTGCGACCACCAGCCATTACCGATCGATACGTTGCCGACACGAAGGTATAATCGTCCGATCGGGAAAACTGACCAGACTGGACTGTAACGTGGTACTCCTTAATTCCGGATTCTCGTGGCTCTTACCTCTCTTCCTTCCTCGTCCATTTTCGTTCCCTTGCCCCCTTCTGTTCTTCTCATCTCTTTTCCGTTCTCGCTTCTACGTATACAGCCGCGTCCGTTTATCGGGCGGAGCCAACACGAAAGGGCCACTAGAGAAGTTCCATTCGACGAGCCGGTTCCCTTGCGACTTACAAAGTCGAGTGCTCGGCTGCGAATTTAAGTTTGGCGCTCTTCATGAACCGCTACTGTACAAGAAGAGCGGCTGTTTCCTCGTGGTCCGATCAAACGTGCTCGTTACTACTTGCGCTTAAAGCTTTCGGAAAAATTGGATGCCGTATTGAACGAGTATTTCCAGTGGTTCCCTGTTGTCGTCTTTGCATTAGAATACATAAATGGCGATGCGCGAGGTTGCAACAATTTTCTTGATAGATCCACATAGTTCTACTGTGATGTGGGTGTAGCTGATTTGACACGTAAATCACAAAAGGAATTACAGAAGAACCTGCATTATCTGACCGTCTGTTATTCAAATGCTTGCGTATTTAAATATTGTTAGATCGTAAGCGTCAACTGTATAAAAATATCCCTCGTCGATTTGCAAGTCTGAATTTCTCTGGTACTATACAGCTGTACTGTAGACTCCATTGCCATTTAAGGGGAGGTTCTGGTCTAAATGTCGATTTTTTTTTATTTCATTTTTCGAATGTTCAACCTTTTAGGAAAACGTGTTTAAAAGGATTTGTTGAAATTCGTAAAATTCCCGAAGTTATAGGCATTTGAGTAGCGGCAAATGCATGGGTCACAACCGGCCACTCGGCGCTCACGTAAAACTTTAAACGCGTTTTTCCCGAAACAGTGTTTTCAAAATCGGTGGGACCTGTATCTCCAAAATTTATTATCCGATTCGTCCAAAAGTTGAAAATTTATAATTTTCAAAGGCGATGAAAGGACGAAAAATGATTTCAAACTGGAAGTGTCGTTATTTTCTAAAAAAAATGACATTTTTGTAATTTTTTAGCTCCCCCCCCCCCCTAGCCAAAAGAATAATCTTCAAAATAAAAAAGGTTTCAGTCGAATCGGATAATAACTTTTGGAGATACAGGTCCCACCGATTTGGATCAATTTTTTGACGCCTTGACTTTAACGACTCCCCAGGGCTGTCCGTAATGATTAATTATAAAACAAAAAATATATTTCTATAATTTAAGACATCCTTAATACAATGCAAAAAGTCCCATTAAATTATATGTAGTAGTTTTCCTTTAATTAATTCCTAAATATCACCTATTTTTTTGGGCTCTAGACCAGAACCTCCCCTTAATTCATTGTCATTCGGTTTACCGTTCTCCATTAAGCGTTTTTATCAAATGTTATTACCTATATCTGTTACGTATTTTACATACTACAGTCCAACTTCGCAAGCTTTTCATCCTTAATTTCTGTGATCTCCGCGTCATTTGATGTAACCACTAAAGAGAAATTTAAATTACCTTCGTGAAATAGGTACTACCCCCAAGCAGAAAGTGGCCTCTTTTATAAATTATATTATAATACTCTTGTGGTTTTTGCAGGCAGGTTTTAAAGCCAGTTTTAGCCGTAACGGAAACGGCCAACCACACTCGAATTCGCTTAAAGAAAATAATAAATCGGCCCTCCGATTTTCTTGTAATCGCGTACTATGCTCTAGCTGATTTTCCGTTGAATTCGTCAGACGAGTGGCTTTTATAAGTACGATCGATGAACAACAACTCCAAACTCGGTTGCTGGAAAGTGGAATAATAAATTTTCAGGATTTTTCTCGAGTTTTGTATTTCGATGAAGTGGTTCTCGGCGTCGAGTTTACGATTAAAATTCATACAGAAATGCGTCGTGCAATTACAAACAGGTAACATGTGAAACTCGATTTTCAATTCTACTAAAGCTTGAATTAATTCTGCCGCTACAAAAGGGCACGCTTATAAAAAATTGCCTTGCCTCCACTCTGTGAAAAGTGGCTCAGGAATTATTAAGAAGACTCTGAAGAAACTTTTAAAGGCTTGAAAGTCTTTGAATCGTGAGTCGCCACAGGAAAAGCTTTCAAGGTGCAGAAGGCCCTAATAATGACCAGGATCCCTCCACTATAATTGTATAACAACAGAAATTTCATCTAATTTATTCGAAAGTAAATGTTTCCACCGATTCGATCGTTAACTCATTTAGTATCTCTCGGAAGTGGAACGATCATTTTCAGGAAACAGATAGGAACGAGGCATCGCGTTTTATTCCGATTCAGTCCGATTCCGTGGCACTCGGAGTGCATCCGCCTCACGTAGGGCGTATCAAAGAGCTTTATGCGCGAAGTACAGATCGATGATAACGAAATGAAACGAAATGTTTATGCCCCAAGAATGAAAAAGCTACTACGCTTCTTTCCCCCCTGCAGGCGTGTTTTGCTTGCTGAAAAGCGGCGCAAAGGCGGAGTTGCGATAGGACGTAACATTTTCGAAACTAATTAAAAAACTCGTTTCACAAACAGGGAGCAGAAATAACGACATACTTGACACGGAAACTCGAAATATGTATTTCTTTCTCGAAAAAAGGATTGTGCCAATTGGCATGGCGAATGTTCGTATCTTTCTGGTAGCCTCGTTGCCAACATGCCTCCATTGTTACGTTCACGCGTGCCCACGTACGTGTGCGCGGTCTTTGTACGCATTTACGGTTCAGACGTGCAGCTTAACTAAGGGAAAGGGGGGGAAAACTGCTGCCAGAGAAAGCGGCGTACCCATAAAACCTTTCCGTGCTTTCTTTCGACTTGTCTACGCTGAATGCTTCCCCACCCCCGTTTCTTGCATTATGCACCGCCGAGTATAACGTCGAAGCTGAGAAATTTCGAGATTTCCCCCCCTCCGTAATCGGGAATCTCTGCTGGATGTCCGAGACCCGAGCGAAACTACATTGATTGGTTAAATAATTTCTTGCTAGGGGGACAATTAATTTCGAGACGGCGAGTCCCCGGGACCGGTTGCTTTGTTTTGCTCGCTCGAATGGAATGAAACGGCAATTGGAATGCTTTCTTCGAGGCAGTGGAAGTTGTATCATCCCCTTCATCTTCCTTGTCCGCTCTGATTTTAAATAAAAAACGACAATATTGACGCTAATGAAAAGAACTCATCGTTGAGTAGTCCTGGGAGCATTGTAAAAATATATTCTCAGATGTGAAAACACATATACTCATTAGGGTAAATCCGGGAGACGCGGTCGAGCCGGAGAGTTGGTCGAGTCGCTATATTTCAGACTCTATACATAAAAACTCGTTAAAGTGCAGACCAATTACTTCTCTAGAAGCCAAACAATTGAATGAATAGCGTCACTTCGGTTCCTTCTGTGTTTTTCTAGATTTACAGGCTATAAAATGTAAACTGAGGTTACATTTAACCTCTTTTGTCAAACAACGGTGTACAGAATCGTATTTAAAATGTACTTCTAAGTTTATTTTCGTTTAATGTTTGAGAATAATAAGATAGTAGAGATATTGAGGGACAATGGAGCCAAAGTATTTAGCCATATTAACTCTTCCTCTCGAAACTAACGAGAAGACCATCTCTCGCTGCAGAAAGGAGAGATGGTCGAGTTATGATTTTTTTATTATTTTTATTTATATTTTTATTTTTTTATTATTTTATTATTATTTTTGTTTATTTAGTTTATTTATTCACTTTTGTATTCATTTGCCTTGCTAATCGCCAATAGGTAGTTCACTTTTTCTTTGATGTGTTCTTTACTTGGTTAGCGTAAACAAAGTAAATATCAATGAATCGGTAGTTGTATTCACTCATAAATAATTTTGCTTCCTTCTTTGTTATTTTTCAATGAATAATTATGTGACTGGTCTCTGCCAACGACGAAAACCATTTCTCCCGGCACCTCGGGAGAGGTGGTCAGATGTCATGCCTTCAGTTTTCAACCCGATTTACAGTAAATGTTGGCTTAAAGCAAATATCGACCAGTTTTTCTGAATCAGCATAAAATTCTAAACATATTAGGTTTGTTCCGATAAAGTAAGTAATATCCGTTATAGTTTTAATAGCCATTTTATATTAAATCGACCGCGTCTCCCGGATTTACCCTATCATACATTCGGAAGCGATATCCTTGGTTCAGTTAATTTCACTGTGCTTTACTGTGAATAAAAAGTACTTCGTCGAATTAGTGGAGATCTAAGAAATCGCAAGTCCGTACGTATGGTGTGCTAAGTCGGACGAGTGTACCGTGTCCGATAATATCTATACTGAATAGGCTCGATGGTTCATGGCGAGCATGGTAGTGGCCCGTGACGGCGCGGCGAATCCCTTTGCGTAATTGAATGATGGCCGGTGAATGATATTAATGCACGAAGATTGGCACCAGGGCACATTGGAATGGTCATGGATCTGCGGTGGGTTCGGTGGCTTTCACAAAGCGACTGGCTACAATCCCGCATCCGGATTTCTCCGGCTGCTAGGGAGGGCGGGAAATTGTGTCATATGTACGATGAACCAGAGAGAATTATACGCGGAACTAGACGCGGACGATCCGTCATTATATCTCTGCACTCGAATACCAGCCGGTGATAGATGCCCGCCTCTGCACGAAGATAGCGGCCCGTGTCAATGAACGAATTAAGCAGAACGGTATGCGAAGTTTCCGTGCGCGATCTCGAACGTGAGGGATGACTCGCCGAATGGAATTACGTATTTGATGAATCGTTTTCGTTTCTAGCCTCATCGTTATTTGGGCTCTTACAGAAAATCATTCTGCCCAACTGTCTCTTGAATCATTCTTTTCATTCTTTCGGCGACGGTGGGGAATGATTAGGAAACGTTTCCGAATTCCTCAGAAGGTCGCAATGAATGGGTGACAGTGCCGTTTTAACCTGGAGGCGAAAGAGTCAGCTGCTTCAGGGTCCCAGAGCTCAGGGAGCTCACGAAATATTGGAAAATTAAAAAAATAGGGTTTTAAAAGCTGGAAAAAAATGGAAATAAGCCCTGCAACTGTGACGGAAAGAAAATAACCAATACACCAAAGTTTAGATTTTAAAATGAGGCCCTTTTTCGTGGAATGGACCACACGTTTAATCTTATTTATTTAATTGTTTTAATACTTATTCATTTCGCATTTAGCGCAGTATATTTTTCATCTTATTTAATTTAGAATAATTTAGAGAGCCAGATGTGGAGCTCGTCTCAGGGCCCCGAAAACGATAAGATGGCACTGATGGGTGGAATTGAAAGTTGACACTGATTGTAAGTTGGAACGGAGTGATTTTCAATCAGTAATGAATTGACAAGGGAACATATCATCCATGTTGAAGTGGTGAAAACAGCCCCTAAAGTTTTGGGTCGAACACATATTTTCTGGAATATCTCGAGAACTATTAGGCATAAGAAAAAGTTTTTTTTTCTGAAGTGTCAGTTTCTTAAAGACGAATCCAACCATTGCTCAGTTTTTAAAAAATTTCAAGAAACATGTTTTCCACCACCAAGTTTACGGGCTCTTTTCCCTCCTTCAATATAGATGATTGCCGATTACAAAAAATAAGTGTCAAATATTTTTCACTATTCTGCAAATCCGCAGAGTCTCATCAAAATTGGCGTGTGCGGGTTCGATATGTTCCGTTGTGAGTGGTGAAATGTGCTGAATCTCCAGGCTTTCCAGAGCTTTTAGGAACTCCACTCCGCAGTAGTAGATAGTAGATGCTAGGAAGCGGTCAGAGCGATCGTGCAAACATGACCGAACCAAGGTGGTATCGCGTCTGGGCATGGGAACACTATCTCCCCTGCCCCCATCATTAGAATTTCCGGGGAATGCATCATTGTTTTCTGTAAATTGTCAAGGTATTCGGCCAAACGAAACGCAGGAGCCCGTAGCAGAAATCTGAGCATCCGCTTGCCTCGGCTCACCGCGGGATTAATGCGCTGGGTTGCCGCGTGCGCGGGGAATACTGTTTGTTAACAGTTTGATAAGGTCGAATAGCCGTGCGCGCGGATAAATGTGTTTCCGTACGCGGTACAAATTCCGTCTAGAGCGTGGGATTAGAACTGATCCATCTACAGTCCGACTTAATGGTACGTGTGATTAGGGGTGTATCCTGCTAGCTGGTAGCTACCATCGGCAGACAGCTGCTCGCACCTCCCGCCTCGGTGTGTTCGATAATTGTCACCGGTAGTTTCGATGATCGGTACCAATTATCGCGCGCTGGGAGTACTCCCCGCGGCAAATACGATTCACCAGCCCACCGTTCGAATTCCAGTTCGTCGACTGTGAGCCGAACGGGACCGTCGTCCACGTAAAATCCTGGCAAAGTAAACGTTTTCATATCGACGGCAACGAACGCTCGTTCCGTTGCGACGCGCATTCGGACACGGGGGATCGATAGAGCAATCTACTTGATGCAGTTCGATGTTCGCGTAGATGCATTTTCGCGCGCTCGTCGAGTCCACTGGATCCCCGGCTAGATGGGGGAAAAAAACGGAAGGGTGGAGTATTTTTCGGGATCGGGATCGCGCTGCCACGCGCGCGGACCGCTGTTGATGACGGAGGCTCAACGGATACGAGTTCTCGATGGCGAAACAATTACACGGAACGCGTTTTAGTTTCAGCGAACCGTTGTTGGCTTTCGCCGCGTAACCGGCGTGTCCTCCGTTATGCGCCGATGAGGAAGGCGTATCGTTTCGAGAGACGATCCTTTATACGACCTTTCGTTGCTTTTTTGTAACACGGGTGGTTGTAAAGGGTGATCGTGGGAACTTGTGGTGGACAAGAGTTTTATTATTTTCTAGAGGGAATTTGTTATGATTAGGTCGTGTATTGTGAGGCATCAAGAGGAAAATACCTTGATGCCACTCGGACATTTTCTATATGGAATAGACTTTGACTGGTTCTGGAGGACGAAGGTGATCAACGGAACATCAGTCATCTATTAAGTTAGGCTAAACCCGGGGCTGTCGGTACACCTAACCACCCATTTTCCTTATCCTAACATCAATGAAGATATTAAACACAATTTTCAGTGATAGGTCGATAGGAACGCGTAATAGTACATTGCGTGACAAGGGAGAGAAGTAAGCAATTCACGCGAGGCGAAATCGCGTCTCTCCCTTGTCACGCACTATATTTTTTTCAACACCTGCGTGAAAGGTGTTTTGAAAAGCCTGCTGAGCGATTCGCAAAAAAATATGCATTTTCGATTGCTCGTTTATTCTGTCGAAATTGATAAATACGTGTATTCTCGTCATTACTCATTTTATCATTTAATTGTATCTTTAATAAGAAAGGGTGCTGTGACAGTTGTAATATACGATAAAACACACGTGAACGATAACGATTAGTCGAACAACTGCATCTTCATACCACAGGGTAACGCCAAACTCCAGTTTCCTTGGGAGCAAAGTAAAAAATTGCGAATACGCATCTGCGTAAAGTCTTTTTCCCTTGGGAGAAAAGCATAACCGTGGATACGTCTGAAATTAGTCATTTTGCTCCCGCTCAGCAGGTGTAAAAAAACACACATTTTCATATAGGTGTTGAAAAAAAAGAGTTTTTAATGATTCACGAGACAAATGAAGCTTGATTGGCGAGTACATGAGCCGAGTTGATGTTTCATCGGCTCCAGCTTCACAACCGACGACGGATAGGCGAAAGGTATTTGACCGCATTCGAATTGGTATTGATTTTAATAGCACCGTTGGTGGTCCGCATGCAAATCAGCCGATACGAGGTGTTCGGTATCGCGCATGTAGAAGGAGCGAATACTAATGTGTGAGCTATCGCGACCGCAATATCGGTACCTATTGAGAATACCGGAGAAAATAATATTACCCCGCAGCCTCCGCGTGGAAGAATGAAAACGAAAGTCGGCATGCAGATCGATCCAAGTCTTCCAGCCCTTCGGTGCGCTGTCTTGAAATTATAATACGTTAAATTCTGTTATCGTTCTGTGCCGTTAACACAGGCGGAATTCTCGCACGAAAGTGGCGTGAATTCCAGCTTTTGCAGGGGTAAATGTTGGTTCCACTGGAGCGTCCAGCATTTCTGCTTTACTGTCTTATACGTATAATTAATGTATGAGTGGAATGCATCCGCGAATGCATTCTATTTACTGTGTGTATCGCGTGCAATGTATAACATCGTACATGGTCAGATCGTGTCCTCGATATTGCAGCTGATGCTTGAAATGCTAGGAAGACGAGAGAGACGGTTTTGAGCTGGGCATCAGCTGTGTTTGTCTATCACATTGTCCCATGCGCACGATTCCTGCCTTAGCGCTCCTCCTCTTTCCTTTCACATCTACATCTAAGCAAATTTTGTGGCAATTTCAAAAATCAACATTCCGTGCCTCGCAATGTAGATTCCATTTCTTTCGGCCAAATCCTTTTTCGAGCACCTCACCGCGATGTCCATTTCGCGAAAGAAACTTTATTCCCTCGCAGTTGCATAACTTCGATTGCGCCGCAGACGGAAAACAACGCGCAATTTCGCGGCTCATTGTTTTGCCCCGATGGGCCACGTTTCCGTTAATGGACTTGCTCGTTTCGATCTCGCCACTCGCCCTCTTTCCTCCTTTCACCCGACGATTTTACGCCCGCCAATTCGGCCGTGAAAAATCTGAATTTGTTGTTTGTAGAATCCCCCATTCAAATTCTGGTCGCCCTTGTGCTCCTATTTTTATTCCCAGGTAACGCGTGTACCGAATTTTCGAGAGCGACTATCCCGTTGTACTCGCGACTCTTGCCTTGCGTTCTCGCGTGGAAATTTCGTTCCATCTCCTCTGGCCGTGTGAACGGGTATGACGTGAAACTCGCGTACGCGGTCCACGCACACCGTGCGCGCGTGTGTGCACAGCGTGGTCGTGTCCTGCGTCACTCACCGAGAACTCTGTGCATCCCCTGCCCTGACCATGCACTCCCTTATATCCAGAATCTGCTGTATCCCGTAATTGCTAGGCGCACAAAATTCGTCCAACTTTTCTTCCGTCTCCGTGCTCGTGCCTCTGTTCCTGGCCGACGAGGCATGCTCGCCGAACTAGGCTCGCCACGGAAATCGCGAGCTGCCACTTGTGGAATTTAAAATTTCAAATATTCGGCCTCCTCCACTCTGTCTTCTCTGGATCCCGGCGACAGTGCCGAGCTAGAGGGAGAGAGAGGACAGCGAATCGTTGCGCGTTGGTGATTTACAGTTTTTACGAGCCGACGTCGATGGCCCGGTTGTAAGCCGCAATGTGCTGCGAGTTCACCAGGGAATTCCAAGTCCTTTAACGCTCCCCGCATTAGTGTACGTGCAACGCGGAGCGCGTCCACGCGCGCCCGTTGCTTTACGTATTGCGGTTGCATCGCGTTCTCGGTCAACCACTTGGCGCCCGGCTGGTATGCGCACGTGGAAAATAGTTACTGCGAATTTGGTGCCTCCGACCGTTTATTCTTTGTAGGGCGCCTGGTGTGCTCTGCGTTGCCTGGCGCGCACTGTTTCCCCGTCCAATGGCGTGAACTCTCTGAAACGAGCGAAGAAATTAATGCTGCCTCTGAAACAGTTACGATCTGACTTTGATCGGAGCATCTTCCACAGTTTATGCTGGGACTAAGAGTGAATCAGTTTTTGGGTTCAATTCTTTCTTTAATTTACTCTCTGAAACTAGTATCTTCTAGTATCTATGTATCTTCAGTATCTTTTGCTCTCAGATATCCAAACTCTCCTCGCACTTTACACCCACAGCCGCAGCGGCTCAAGATGGCACCCGACGCGTAGATTACACCATCCCCCGTAACAGCAACGCGGCAGATTAGTAAAGCATAGTCGATCATCAAATTTAGTGTACAAATCAAATGCCCGGGCTCGGTGGAAACGCAGCCGCGGCTTTGCGTACGCCGTAGCGTTAAAACGTCCGCGGTAAACCAGTTAACGTCTGAACATCGGGCACCGTTGAAAATCGCTGGCGCGATGGCTGCGTGCCTCCCCACCCCCGCGTATTATTTCCAGGATATCGAGAATTTACTGTGCCTGGTGAACGCGCATTGTCTCTTCTCGTTGCGAACGCGGATACGCCGCGTTAGATCCGGATCGGCCGCGTCCATGGCGAGCACTTCGCGGGGGCACTTGAACCGTGGAGAACGTGCAGCCATTTGCTTGGTCCTTGCCTCGCCGGGCACCCGCGCACGTTCGAAACAAACGCAATTAAAGAGAAACGTGACACGGATTCCCGTTTTCCAGCCCTGATACGGCGACCTTCGAGCACCGCTAGCCGCAATCGCGCGGAGCTAGGTGGTCCCTAATTTTCGGTCAAGGCCGGTGAGAGAAATTTCTCTGTAAAGTCACCTCGAACGGCCGCGCGTTCTGATTTATTGACGGCGCGGATTGTTCGGAATTAAAGGTGAGCACTCGGCCCGGCGAATTCTTCGCGGTATAAATTGCGGCCCCATATCGGCCGGTATTATTCCACGGAAATTATAAAGCAGCTTTGATGAAATAATCGACGCCCGGATTATAAATCACCCGGCACTAAGCCCGCGACGATTGAATTAATAACAATCCGCATTGCGTTATCGCGTTGTATTCAAATCGAAACGTCGATGGGATTTATTCTGTGACGCTTGGAAAAAGGGATTTCTTATGGCTGTTTGCCCATTACGGTCGAGCCCCTCGACGAATGTATTAACGAGAGTAGCAGAAAATGTTCGCGTTAACAGAGGGTGTCGTTCTTTCGAACGTTCTTCGTGTGCAAAGCTTTGCAGCTATCCAATATTCATCCCCGATAGGTTTCCCCACTGTCAAGCAACTTGGCGATATTAATGTGTTCTATTCTTTGTATCACGCTGTGTATACACCGGCAATTATAACGCTTTTTTAGTCGCAATGACTGCTCGCGATATCGTCGTTTCCCTTTCTACATTTTCATCGTACTCATTCTTCCCTTTTCGGTTTTCCTATATCGTGTTCCGAGCTAGAAGAATTTCTTTCAGCCGTTGTAAAATTCACGGAACAGCGGTGTATAAGTCCAAGGAGTATGAAAGAGCATTTTCCATTTATTTATTCTCTTTTTATCTCGTACGTCGTTTCGAGGACCTGTAATCGAAACTATTTGCTCATTGCTCGTCTTCAACGTGCGCGACACTGTACAATCTTGAAATCTCTATCGATACTGATATCCGATTGCTAAAACAGTTGTAATCTTTTCGTTTTTATCCACCGTTTTATCCAGCTATTCGGTGCACGAAGAGTGCATCCACGAAACTGAACGTTTCACGCCCAGACGCGTGGAGGATCTTTGCTATTGCTTCGTTCGAGGTACCACTTCATTGTGCGAGGGACTCGAATGTTAATCCGTCATATGTTATCTTAGAGCATATAAACATGGAGGAAGCACGCAATGGGCGAATATGTAGACGGCGGTGGAAAGAGAAAGATATACATGGGGTACACCTCCTCTCTTTCGAGCGCTAGGGGCGGCAGCACTTTTTATTGAAGGTCTATAATGGAACCCTAAGAAATGTAAACTCAAAATAAACTAAATAAAGAATACAATCCAATACAAGCCCAAGTACCCGAGTTATGGTTACCACCAAAATTCTATAATTACAAATGACGCGTAGAGTTCAGAACTGCTTAGCATATTTTCTGAAGCATAAAAGTATGAATAATAAATAAATCTTAATATAAACTATCATAATAAATAAAATATAACCTAACGGGCATCGGTAACCGTGTATCATTTCGAGTGTTAAACAGAAAATATAGTTTCTGATGATCGTACCAGCTAAGTACGGCGTAAACTTTGTTTTTGCATCACATTTTAATCCTGGTTTAATTCCAGATATTAATCTTTTTAATTTTTATAATTTTGAATTTTCAAAGTTGCATTGCTACAATAAAAATATATAAATCGAAACATACTTAAATTAGAGATTCCATTATGGACCTTCTATAAAAAGCGCTGCCGCCTCTGGCACTAGAAAGAGAGGGGGTATCCCCCATGCATATATTTCTCTTTCTACCGTCGTCTACATTTTCCCCCATTGCGTGCTTCCTCCATGTTTATATGCTCTAAGTATGTTATTGGCAGAAAATTAGTCTGCCTTCGGGTGGACGTGTAGGGTGCGCGCAACAGGGACAATCGGAGGAAATGCTTCCGCTTGAATGACGCGTGTAATAATGACGTCGCGCTGCCGCCGTAACGATCGATCCGTCAGGCTGAAATGAAAGTAGCAAGGAGAACGGGGGGAGAAGGTTGCTGGATTTTCTAAATTTCCACGGCATTTTCTCGCATTTCCTTGAAGCGCCAGCGAAGCTTTTCCTACGCCAGCAGGTTTGCAGCCCGCGGAGCGAGCTTCATGCAGGGATTCGGGTCAGCCGCAGCCCCGACCGTGCTGCTATTGGTCTTTCACTCTGTTTTTCTCTCCTGCTACTTTCGCCACATTTCACTGTCTCCCCCGCACTCCCTTCGGCTCGTATCCTCGTCTGCCCTGCTAATATTTGAACACAATTAATCCAAACTTATGGACGCTTGCTTTGCCCCGTTCGCGCTTCTTCACCCATCGCATCGAAAGTACCGATTATTAGCAGAGGAACATTTTTACTCGGTCGACCTTTCTCGTTTCTAACTAACTGACGAGTGCTGGTCTGTGTTTCCTGTGCTCCGGGGAAGAGCTTTGTCCGCGTGTCTGTTCCATTTGGAGTCATAGCGAGCAGCGGGTGGAGCGCGTCGTCAGGAACGATTGGCTATCAATTTTGTAATAGATACCTTTGGTAGTTTCTGTCAAGGCTCCAAATGGCAACTGGTGATTAATTATTGCAGTCCATTGAATAGCCATTATCGGCGAGATAGACATATCATAATTGGATTCCCAAACAATAATCGATGTCCACGGAGAGGAACATAAAAAACGCATTTCCATGATAAGGTACGGAGAAATTGAATTAATTAATGAATTGAATTAATACTTCGGGCTCGAGACTTTGCTAATGGACTTTATCAAAGTTTCATTGTCCTGCCACATTAATTCGAATATTAAGGCTACATGTATTGCATGCCTGTAATGTGAAAACATTTCTCAATTTTCTGTCCACAGTGTTTCTACCAATTTATCAATGCGAAATAAAAAAAGAACAGTCAGAATCCCTGAAATCGTAGCAACAGTCTCAGAGACTTTTCAGCTTTGTACAAGCATGGAAACGATATTCAACTTACAATTCCAGAGATAACAAACTATTAATTTACTATTTAATCGCATTCGTATCACAAGCACAGCCCACGTCACAGACATTATCACGCAGTGTAATTGAGGTTTCAAGGTTATCAAGAAACTCTGTTGCACTTCGCTGAAACGGGGGGGCGCAGAAAATTCGGGAAGGGACGAAGGTTCGCCGTTCGTTTCTCGTATGCGGGGCCAGCGAATCCGAGACGAGGCCATTGTCCAGTTGACGTTGCGCGTCCAACCGAACCGACGTTGCTGAAAATATTTGAATGTGAATATAGCGCGGGTGCGTGGCCGTGGCTCCGAAAATATAATTCAGAAACCGTTTCAACAATGGGGAACGGTGGCCCTGGCTGCCGGCCGTTTTATCCGTTATGTAAATCGATGCAAAATAGTGGCGGTGCCCGCGGGCCGACGCAGATGTGTACCCGCGGCCTAGCCAAAGCCATAGGCCGCTATGACCGACGTCGGCCGGGTGGTCCAGTTAAGATACATTTATCACTTTCCGCCCGCCAGCGGGGCTGCTGCGCGGCAAACAATTTCGAAGAACTCGTAACGGTCGCGCGGGGAGGAAAAAGAAATTAAACACGGTCAACTTGACACAAATGCGGCCCGTTGCCGAGAGCTGCGCGCGGAAATGAGTCTAGCGCGTTGGTGAAACTCCCCCGTTATTATTCGTGGCTGCTCGAAACGCTGTGCGCGAATTTCACGGGGGCTTGCTAAATAGCTGGTTACCGTGGATAATACAGGCTGTCGCGCCATTTTCTTCATTTGAGATGAACATAGTGTACTGGACGTAGTCTATGATAGATGAAAGGGGAACTAATTCAAGCCGAGGTGTATTGAAGTGATTCAATGAGTGGCGTCTTGGAGTTGGGTTGGTCAAGTTGTCTAATGAGGATGGGTCGCGCTCATCTCTATCTGTTGAAAAATTTCTAACAGGGAAGACTCGTTGTCGATTATTAGAGCAGTCACACTTCGTGTAACATGACTTGACGAGTCGGTTGAACTTGATCCAAAAAGTGAAAGTCGAGTTCATAGATGCAATAGAAGATTAAGTAGGTATGGCTACGTGATTCATGCATAGGGAATTCAATCCCGGGATACGGGATCCCGGGATCCCGCGATCCCGGCTGTTCTTTGGATTCCAAAAATCCCGGGATTTGATATAACTAATCCCGAGAATTTCGGGATTATTTAAAAATGTGAATTACTCTAGGAACACCCGAAAAATATAAAAATAAACAGAATAAATAAATATAGTCATTTCATAATAATAAGGACAATAATAATAATGATATATTTAAATAATAATATTAAGTCGTATACAACTAACTGAACCATATTTATTTTATCAATGCTATTCTCACTTTCCGCTATTTCGAAATCGCGCGAGTTGCAGATCGCAACTTCTCTGAACACGTAAAGTCACAACATTGTATTTAGATATATACATACTTTAAGTGCTTTATTGTTTCTTCGTTCGTATTTATTGAGACGTTATTATTCATTACTGTTTTATTGTGAAAAATAATTTTAGTTTATGTTTCAGACTACTGATAGAAAGTAAGTTTCTTCACATTAAATCAGAGCTGTACAAGGAGCTGTTTTCGGCGCCTAGCGGCGAGCAACCCGCCTGTCCCGTTGCTAATGTTAGAATCGGTGAGTAGAACTGCAGTAGTGTACGTGCATTTGGTATGACTTGAACCCAGCCATAGATACTTACGCTACGAGCCTACGAGCACGCACATACACTACTGCAGTTCTCCTCACCAATTCTAACCTTAGCAACCGGACAGGAGGGTTGCTCGCCAGTAGGCGCCGAAAACAGCTCCTTGCGCAGCCCTGAATTAAATAAAGATTTGGACTTTTAGCACATAATATATCATTTTAATTACTGAAATTTTCTATTACTCAATCCCGGGATTAGTCCCGGAATCCCGAGATAGACTTTAAAAAATCCCGCAATCTCGGGATAGTAAATAATGGCCGGGATTGTATTCCCTATTCATGCAGGACGATCACAGCTTGCGCACGTCCTGGCACCTGGCTCCGGATTCAATGTTTTAATTTGTGGAATTAATTCGTGCATTTGTGCGGCCAATAACGATGTTTTTCGAAAATATGTTCTTCAGACTATATACAAATATAGTCTGCTTGTGTGCATGGTCTATTTAGAATGAAATAGCAAGTACAATTGATTGATTTCACGTAGCAGCAGTTAAAGAGTAAACGCAAACTACACGATAGATCGTAATGTATTTGATTCTAACGGGACGATTGCAAGAATAAATACAATATCCAGTATCGAAACGATGTAGACGACTCGTTCGTACGGGAACTTGCGTTTACAGTGGACTGCGCGGTAAAGCGATAACACTGTGCGCCAGAGTATTTATAATTTAATAAAAGCAGTACGACCGATTGAGCTTCCCAGCATTTACCACGCTGTGTTACTTCGGATGAGCCATGTTTTATATAAGCACACAAACATCGTGCCCTATCGATTTAATGTATCGCATAATGGAAGCCTGATTTATTCCTGGCTGTGATCCTACTATACAAGGATCAGGCTTTGAAAAGTGATTCGCGTTTAATTCGCCTTTTACAACGCATTATCGCGTTGCAGTGTTCCGCTACAGGTGTCACCGTAGTCGATAAATCCTTAAACCTATTTTCAGCGTTAAACGCAATTCAAACGAGCGCTAGGAACATTAATAGCCCCATCATTTCATCACGACTGATAATACTTGAGTCTCATCGACATGCTTACCTTTATTCCCCAAAACTTATAATAAAGATAGAAATCATAGTATGTTTAGCTTAACTAGTAGCGCACTCAGGATTTAATCTTGGGGTGAGTTGAGTCGAACGGATAAAAATATTTTTAAGCGCAAATATAATAAAATTCCTTAGATGATTATAAAAATTTATTTAAAGAATGAAATTCAATTTTCTTTTCTTCTCTTTTTACAAAGTTCTCGAATTACTTGACTCGTGGGTAGATTAATCTCCCTTTTCCTTTTTCTTCGGGGGGTGCGCCAGTGAGCTTAACTATGTTCAGCCACATTTTTCAATTCCTCGATTTATTTTGAATATTTCAAATCTCAAGTCCACTAAAGAGGCTACGAGCAGGCTGGGGGTTGATCGAAAGTACGAGGGATGAAAGTTGCTGCGTGTTCCACATACGTAGCAAACGTAATAGCGAAATAGGTGCTTCGATGAAGTCTACCATACCCCCATTTTCACGAACGTCCATACTTTTTCCTTTCTGTCTCCCTCCTCTCGAAAATCGTGCCGAACAAACGAGGGAAGCCTGGGGGCTGCGGCAATCAGGAGGGTTTTTCCACCGTCTCGTTGATTCTCCTTTTCTTCTCGCTTCTTCCCTCCTATTTCTTCCTGCATTGCCCATTTCCCCTTCTTTCTTCCGCTTCCTACGAGACTGCAGCCACGGAATCGTGGAATCCTGCACCTCCTTGTCCCATCGCTATCTGATGGCCCGTGTTAAATCGCCCATTACCCAATTGCCGTGCTGTACATATGTACCCGCGTATGTGCCACACACAGGTACGCACGTCTGTACATGTACGACCTCTGGCCTGTATAGGTGTACAAATACGTAAAGGGGCCCGAATCTGCACTCTATGCTCGGCTCGATCGTCCCTGCGCTTTTGCCTTTCCGCTGCTAATGTCCGCTGTACCAACGACACCCTCACGTCTGCGAGCCAAACGTGCCTCGTGTTAAACTACAATCTGCGCATATACCGGGTGACCTGTATTAAACTACAAAAGGATACACTCTTTGACAACTGAGTTGTAGGAACGTTAAAATAGAGAATTCGAAGATGTTCCAGTGATGAATATTGGAATATCACAACAAAGAATTGGGTGCGAAGTTTCATGTAAATAAGGTTAAAGATATGATATCAGAATCTTCTAGAATCTAGATAATAGATCGTGGGCATATTTGTTCAAACATATGGATCTTTCGTCTCTAAATTCGCCGCGAAATATTTCACCATTAACACGACGTACTTCTATGATGAAAGCCGCTACGCTGACTCAACCGAGCGTACATATATTCCATGCATTTTCAAAATCAATTTCCTTGAAGGCGATGGCTCGTTGCGACCAGCTTTATTACACATTTCTCGCACACTTTCTTTTCCGGCTACAAATTCCAGTTATTTCAGGACACCCTGTGTAGCACACAGAACGACACCTGCCCCCTATCCTTTCCACTTTTCTTTCCACCTTCGCGTCCCTTTCCCTCCTTTTTCCCCGTCCATCGTGTACTGCACGTGTGCACGGTGCACCGGGCAAATTCCACCGATTCGATCCTATCGCCTGCACATCGGCGTCGTAAATTGAACTCTCCTCTTTTTTCCTTTGCCTCCCGGCGTTTTTCAACCCTCGTCCCCGACGAAGTACAGGGACCACGTTCGATTCTTTCCACGCGAGCTTTCCAGATTACACGCGCGGAATTTCTCGCGAACGCATCAAGTGCATTTCGAGCCGCGGGCTGCTGCAAACACGCGTGCACACGGCCTAGCGAGCCGGCCATTAATTAATTCTTAAACCCGCTCGTCGCCGGCGCCGTCGCCGCCGACGCGGAATCGCGCGCCCCGCCGAGCGGCCTTGCTAATTCCGCGTCAAATATTTATGCCGGCGCTGGCGCGGCAATTAAAGTCATAATTAAAGTATTCGATGGCCCACGGTGGTCCTCGCCGGCCGTGAATTTTCGGGGGAATTTCCGGCGGTTGTCGAGGAGAGCGGGACACGCGTGAATAACGCCGCGGAAATAAAGCCGAGGCTTTATTGCGTGTCCAAGTGATAGTTTATGTTTCTTGTGTGGCGATCAATTATTCCTGCCGCGTCGCGGCGAGTTTCGCTGCCTACAATGCAGGAATACCGCGTTCGTTTTCAATCAAGTTATCGGCAGGTGAATATTTGCTGCCGCAAGTCTCGCGTACTCGGGAGTATCCACTTTATATATCGTCCGACGAAAAGACCGCAAGTATTGACGCCGCCATCAGGTGATTTAATATCATAGATATTTTAAATAGAAATTTAATACAGCATCCTCGTAACATTGGCACTTCATCGTCTAGTCGTCACGCACACTCCATTATTAGCTTTCGCGATTATCTGCCTGTCATAGTTCTATGTGTCCAGTTCTGGCAGATATACTTAACCCTTTCGCTGCGGTGTTAGACTATAGCCCACGCATTAAAAAAATGTATTCTCTTGTACTGTGGTACTCAGCAGTTAATTTAACTAATAAAACACGTTGAAAATTAAAAACTTTTTTTATTGATGTAAAATTGACACTTTTCAAGAATCGTCCGAAAATTTAAATTCGCAGCGAGAGACGAACCAGTTAAATATTTTTCAAACTATCTGTCAAATGCGCATTGCGTGAGGGTTCCTTCGAATTTTACATCATAGTTTTATAAAATTTTGACGGAAATTTGTATTTTAATTTCTGGTAAGGATGACAATTTTTTGCACAGTCATAAGAATTAGTATAACTCTGTTGCTTGAGGAGATATTTACACCGTTCTCATAAAATAAACTCTAACAACATGTAGCTATAACTCGGGATAGTGATGGACCGCCAAGTCCATCTCACTCATATTATCTTCTTACAAATGCCATTATTTAAATTTTTATTAAACGCAAATAGAATGAATTTAGATTACAGATTTTTCAGATAGTGATGAAGAAGAAATAAATGAGATGGATATTTCAAGTGCAGATGCGTCAGTTGTAGCGAATATTACAACGGAACAAACAAAACAGATGCCTAAGTAGATCAAATGTATATCTGCTATCGCTGGCTTCATGAAGTCTGTTCTAGATTTGAAAACATGTGTAATTAATGTGGAAAAAAATGAATAAGTGTTTAATAATTATAATAATATTAGGAATAGAATTAATCATTTTTCTTTTACTGAAGCAATTTTTTCGACAAAAATAATTGCTACAAATCAATTTAATGAAAAACTATACCTTTTACCGAAGTAGTCCAACTGACCCATAACAGTAAAGGACAGATGGACCACATCCCAACATTTTATTTACTTATTCTCGCGGCTATTTATAAAGATACTGTGTTACGATCATTACACATTCCAGGTAGTTCACAACACGAACTGATAAGTCAAATGTTCACTATATTTAAGATATTCAAGTTTGAGACGTTTTTCAAAACGTGATCCATCTCTACCGGAGTTACCCTGAGCAAAGATAATATGTTAAATATTGGTCACACATCCAAAGTGCAAGCAGCGGCGCTGTGACCGAGGGCACAAAATTGAACGCAACAAACGTTCGATACCCTTCAACGTTTCGAGCTGTCGCGTGTTCAACGACTCCGCCGGCATGTTTAACGAGCAATAAATACAGCACTCGTTAAACCGTCGCTCGTTAAAAATATAGTTGAGTACGTAATACTGCTGTAAAAGAGAGGGAAACGAAACGGAGTTTCGCGGTTCTTTGAAAACGTTCCGCGCAGGTTGCATTCGTTATCTTCGACCGAGCGACGTCAATCTATACGACCGCCTTTGTGCCGGGATTCGTATTGTCGTGGGAATTTTTGTCGGACCGTAACCGAGGCAAATAGAGCAACAACGAAAGTGAGCTCGGTGTATGATATTGCTTCGGGCAGACCGCCGTTATTAGTCTGGATGACAAATCGCTGTTTACCGGCTGCTTCTGCGCGAAGGAAACGCTCGTTCCTCTTTCCACCGGTCCAGGAAAGAGAGAGCCGCGTCACTTATCATTTCCATGGATTTCTTCTGCATCGAACAAGCTCGCAACGCACAATAGCGTCTTCGCGCAAGTAATATAAATTCCCGCGGCAATAGCATCTGCGATCTCCATTTTATGCGAAAATCATATTACCGCGGCTCGTGCATTGCTAATATCGAAGAATGCTCTCAAACATGCTCTCACCGTGCAATAAGGGAGTGAAGGGTAACGCGCGTTCTTGGATAGATTAACTATCATTCGTTCCATTTCATTTAATCGAAATCAGACGGTTAAGGGGAGAGCGTAATTGCAGTTTCACTTTGGCGCTTCCGATGATTTCAAACTAGCCGTTCGACGTTGTCGATGTAACCGCAAAACTGCAGTAGTGGTAGGTAATGAAGTGGATCGACTGGGAACGTTCTTCGTGTTCATCGCGCCACTCGGCTTTCGCCCTTGACAGAGGAAGATATCTCCTTCTCAAAGAGCTGCAAGGTGCAAAACGTAATATTCAGCATTCCGAAAAGTTTCCAGTTGATTAAAGCCAGTTAACGTCCCTGCCCCGGTATATAAAGGCTGTTAGAAGTTGCTACGACCCCGGGTATATCTCGGCAAAGAGTGGTTGGCAACTCTTCGCAAACACCGCGGCTCGCTTCCGGCATTATTCAGGTCGAATTTAATATTCCCTCATTATTCAAAATTAGCCCGACTTCCCTGGAGTCCCGCTACCATTCCGGCATGGTAGGCGGTAGGTGGTAGAAATCATGATTATTGCAAGCCCGCAGAGATAGATTAAAGCCGAGGAGAAGAAAAGGGAATAAGGAAACAAGAGGGAGACGCAAACAGGCGTATTAATGCGCGATCCTATAAATTATCGGCAAAGTTACTCGTCCGATTCCTTTGCTTTATTCATCGAGACTCTTTCTTACGAGCTTTTCTCCACTATATTATCCAGTAGGCGATATGTCACTGCCAACCTTTATTTTATACAATGCAATCTATCAATGGAAATCTACTCTGATTTTCAGGCGAATAAGTAACGTATTTATGACGTGATGTCTTTTTTTGTTCCTCTCCACTTCGTCCCCTGTTACTAATTGCCATAGTTTCACTATTATTATTCCCATGTAACTATTTCAATACTGCGGGTTCCAAGCGACAGCGCATATAATTGTCATTAATTAATCGATACAACTTTCCTAACGTTCACCTATAGTACAGCACGAGACTGATACACACAATGCGCCCAAAGTTTCAAGTAGTCGAAGCCTATCACTGATCAGCCACGGCGCTCCAAAGGCGCAGCGTGACTTTGGTTATTGGTTAGACGTTGCCAGTGAATTAAGGAGCCATCCTTAAATTACGTAAGGGTAATTTTGGCGATTTCTTACCACCTCCCTTCCCCAGTTTAAGAATTCGTACGGTTTTATATTTTATATTTCAACCCCCTTGCGTATGTAATATTTTCCAAATTGCATTTGTGTAGTTATTAACTCTAGGTTTACAGACATTTCTTATGTACCTATTTCTACGAACACCCGTA
Source organism: Andrena hattorfiana (assembly GCA_944738655.2). NCBI lineage: Eukaryota > Metazoa > Arthropoda > Insecta > Hymenoptera > Andrenidae > Andrena > Andrena hattorfiana. Next base: position 67,164,174 of record OX122891.2, on the reverse strand, counting down.
TATAATATTAAGCTGCCCGTCTAAATAAATAACTAATAAGTAAGGAGTATTTGCCCAGAGATTATCACAGATTTTTTTTTTATACTGCGACTTTAACTTAGTGACTGAACATCGTTCTTTATTATCATGCTTATCGACAAAACAGCAATAAATACTGAGGTCATACAATATATCATTTGAGATGTCGGAGCGGATATATCTCCGACATATTATGATTTCTACTTAGTAGTGACTTTTCTATTACTGTTATATTTATTATTGAAGTAATAACTTCACGAATTAAGCAAATGTATTAGGGTTATTTAAGAAATTAGCCGTTCCGTAGAAATAGATATACTACATATAAATCTTAAATGTTAGTAGGCCTAGAATAAAATACATGTGTGTACCTATAAATTCTTTGAATAGAATTATTAAATTATGGTACAAATTGGTTATAATTGATGCTGTGGTTTTTTCGCTATTCCTGTTTCGAAATTTGAAATCCGGCTGGTGTTAAAATTCTTTTAAAGATTTATATAATTCATTTAACTCGGTTTTCATGTGTGCGATGAAATATTTTTTAGGCTACTCATATTGAAAATTAGGTTAAAAAATATTACGTAAAATGCTACCTGACTCCCTCGCCCCCGTTGTAAGAAAACGTAAGAAATTCGTGACACCCTCGCCGCAAAAAAGCCTTACGTAATTTAAGGACGACCGCTAAGGTTCCATTTCTTCTACCTATCTCCTTAAACACTAAAAAAAGATATTTCCAATATTACCATAGCTTTTCACTAATATTGTTATCAAACACGTTATACATTTACCACCGATTCCTATCTAATCGCACAAAATTCCGCTACTTCGTTCACGTTCCGTGCTGAGATAAGTGACCACTTACGTCCTCGCTAAAATTATCATAGCAGTAAATACCGTAAACAATATCTACTCTGGCAATAAAAATTACCCCCCTGTTCGCACAGTGAACACTCGTAAAAAGTGCCAAAAAATCAAGTGTTACGGAAACAGCGCATACAACGCTGGAAAAGTAGTGTTGTCGCCTGTATAGGTATATACTTGGTCCTGATCGGGACATTAGCATGCACGGTGGTCGTTTTAGCCCACGGTACGGGGTATAACCGGCGTATCGTCCGATTATTTGCTAGAGGGTGCACACCCCCACCGCGCACTGAATGCGGTTGATATTGGCTATGCGGAAAACGTGCCCCCGGGGAAGGGATACAGCGGAGTTAATGCGATCACCATGCGAAGTACTATCCCGTAGCACGGACCCACTTCGTGGCCCGGCGGTTCGCGTTAAAGAGAACGATATCGATGCTAAACGAAATTAAACATGCACGAGGCCTTCCATTCAGTTCCCTCCTTTCCTTCCCTAGTCAGACCTATCAGATGACCTGTTAATAAACATGCCATCCAGGAGTCAAAACGTCATGTACGCTGCGTGTCCATTTCCATCAGTTATTCAAGTAAGGGCTCCCTTGTCATCGGTACTAGCAGCGGTTCGAAATTGTACGCGAGAGGTTTGATAGAAATTTAAGCTTCGAACATCATCTTTAACAGTCGACCTACTCCGCCACCAAGCCATCGGGGGGGACACCTTGTGTGTTTCCACGCGAAACAATCGCAGCGGTGCGTGACTGCGCTCCGATTAAGGGTATCGTTCCCGAGGATAGGAGGGAAGTGCAATATCCCATTATATTCCATATTGACAGGAGAGAGGGACGCGGGATTGCGGAGGAGCCGACTGAAGTCGCACTCTGCCGCGATCGTATCGCGGTTAGATCGCAACGCCAAGGTGGCAAGGCTGGGGCCGTTGGAAAGGTGGAAGACTTCTCGGCTTGCCACGTCGCGGCTACTTAGAGATTAATCCGATATCGCTGATACCTCGTTCGAGCGCGACGGGGGGAGGGGCCACGAGGGGTGGTGAACGAGGAGAAAGAAGCGACGATGAAATTACTTGGAGGTTCACGACTGAGAGGTTATGACGTAGACCGATGAACGGACCAGGGAGAGAATTTTATCGGCGGTCAATCGGCTATATGGGATTATCCTGTGCGGTGATGTGTGGGAGTGTGTGTACACACCGAGCCGTAATCCAGTTGGGGCCGGCAGGATAGTTTGCCGATACACCCTCTCGCGTGTGCATGTACGCGTCTATCGTTCCATACGTACCCTGCGTCTCTGAGTTTGACCGCGTATAGTTGACAGGACCAATAATGCGGAGCGCAACCAGACCGCAGGGTAAATCGCGTAAAATCCTTTCGGCCAGTGTCCCTCCTGCAATGTCGATGATAGTGCCGTTGGAATTCGCGTCTCGTCATTAACTGCGTAAGCATAGGGTGAGTTGGAACATCTGTGACAAAATTAAACGAGTAAATAATGTTCACTGCGAAATCCCCTTTGCTAACCATTGTTGCGTTTAATCTCTTGCTTACTAAAATAATTGGCCTGCTTCTATACTCGTTATATTGTGGGAAAAAGAGTTGCTACTTGTATTATATATTCGTGTAATACATCCCTTGGTGTGTAGCACTGTCGTAGCGTGTGTATTGATATTATAGTAAAACTAAGTATCTGAATTTTAATTCAGTTACGAGTCAAGGCTTCTTTGATAATCCAAGTAATTATGGATCTATGGTGTTATTAGTATGCAATAGGTTGCCAAAAAGAGTACAATGTTTTCACTCAGACGATCCCATTAATAATTCATTAATCAGCAGGGGTACAGTGTAATGATTTGTTCTGAAATGTTTTCTGGCATTTAAGCGACAGTTCCAAATGCTGTATCGCTAATTGGATTTTTTGGTCCGCCTGTGGCTTGCAGGTGCAGTATTACAGCGGTTGAGGGTAATTTCGTTAAAGTGGTGTGGATTGTTACGTACTTGCACGAATTTTTTATTGAGGCATGTGTAACGCGTAATAGCATTGAGCTTCAGTGTAACAGGATTTCAAGGAGATTGTCATTAACAAATGCGCCCTTTACACCCACGAATTTTCAGCAATTACTAGTTCAGCTGATCGTATCAACTCACAAAAGGGAATTGTTTCGTTTTGATGAGATCACGTATACAGCTTGGAATGACACTGTTTTCTGTGATCGACGATTCGATAACGATTATCTCGAAAGTTACATGATATAGGGGAAGGTTGCCTATGTTGGACCACTTTTTTATTTTTCTCTCCTACACGGACATAACACATTGAAGAAAGCAAACATAAACGGGAAAAAGATTTTATGTAGATTTTATCATGTATTTAGTGTATTGATAAAATATGTGATTAAAATAATATCTCAAAAAAACTAAACTAATGACTTCGGTCCATTCCAGGTAACCGGTTTCTTAATTAACACATTGAAGAAAGCAAACATAAACGGGAAAAAGATTTTATGTAGATTTTATCATGTATTTAGTGTATTGATAAAATATATGATTAAAATAATATCTCAAAAAAACTAAACTAATGACTTCGGTCCATTCCAGGTAACCGGTTTCTTAATTTGGGCCATCGGTGTCCTACTTTGGACCGCTCCTAAAAATAAATGAATTTAAATATCTAAAATCTAAAAAACACTGATCATGGCATTGAAAAAAAAATTGAAACAGGAAGCAACAAGTATTTACGGTGCACGTAGTGCAATAGTCGTTGTTTTGATGTTTTTTTTATATTTGTCCCCGCATAACTCTCCAGAATATGGGCCGATTTTGATGATCCTTTTTTTATTCGAAAGAGGGCGATGCCCCGGTGGTCTCATCCTACACTGCATCAACATATGCGCAATATTTTGCCAGTTCTGGTTAATAATAAAGACTATTGTCACCTAATTATTATTTTATGTACGTACGCACATATCTCCTCACCATGTTGTGTCAATATATATAAAACTAAAAAGTTAAAAATAAAAAAATTAGAACCGACTTCAAAGAAATAAAATTGCACTAAAAAGTAAAAAATAATTTTTTCCTTTATTTAATCTACGGTACTCTGATATTTTTTAAGTCGGTGCCTCATCATTTACACTGTGTAAATCTGGCGCCGACTTAAAAAATATGAGAGTCGTAGATTAAATAAGGAAAAAAATTATTTTTTACTTGTTAGTGCAATTTTATTTTTTTGAAGTCGGTTTTAATTGTTTTTTACATTTTTTTAGTATGATTTTAACTATTCGCTACTATAACATAGATTGTATCCTAAAATGGACCGGTCCAATTCAAGCAACTAGTGATGGTCCAATATTAGGCAACTTGTTGGTTACATCAAAAAGATATGTTTTCATTGTTATACTTATACGAATATGGGAAAGTAAGGACATGAAGTTGTAGCTAACACAGCACACTTTACACTAGTATCGTTTAAAATTATGGTACTTACAAGTTGTAGAAAGAAATTCACTTGAAATAGCACGAAAAATAATGATCGCGCACCACGTGTTTCTATATTTCGACGACGGTGAACGACAGACTAATGAATATCCGTATCGCTGTTCTCGCAAGTTCTATCTCCACTTCCTAAATCAATGTAGCCAAAAAAACCGCTGCAAATATATTTGTTTATCGAGATATACAAATGGTCCAATCTAGGAGCCGGTTCAATATAGGCAACTCTCCCCTATGGATATAAAATAATCCATTGCGAAGATACACTGCTTGTTCCTAGCTGTTATCATATTTCTAATAGGCTGATGGTTACGTTTTGAAATTAGTTTAACAACCTATCATATAGTATTATATACAATCCAAAACATATAATGAAGTAATATTAACAAATATCCTTTTTTATTCACTGCCCTTTGCAAGAGACATCCGAAGGTACATGTTGCATCCTCGTTGTTTCCAATTTATATGCCAAGCGTCGACGCACGTCATCCATGAATCCGAAGCGTCAGTTACTTTGAACAGTCACGGTTCATAAAATCGATCGCACCCGCTGGGATGTCATTAATGCTGCTTGCCGCAGGCAGATCCACAAAGAAGGATACGTTACGTTCGTTAAATTTCACGGCTTTTACCATTGCAGATGCTCCAGAACCTTCGGAGAATCGTTCGCGCCCCTTGGGTACGCGTCTGATTATTTTCGGCCTCGTTCCCTTCTCCTCGTGCCTACAACTGAGATCCAATTTTTTCTTCTTCCACATTTTATGGAAAGCCGCTATCGTTTCGACGATTACATCTCGGTCGGAAGTTTCCGAACACCGCCACCTGAGCCGTCTGAGCATCAAAGCGCGATAAATGTGGAGACAAAGGTTCCGCACGAACCATTCTCGAGATCCACTTTTGGAAGCGCTTTGATCGGCTCCTAAAACACGTGGATGAAACCCCTTTTCTTCAACGTCTTCCGCGTTAGGTATAACGAACCGACTCAGCTCAGGATATGATTTACGAACTTTCCCCACGTCGCGCAAATATTACTCTTTTCCCTTTCTGTTTAATCTAATACAAGGTGGCGATAGAAAATACTTTCTAACACACGAACACATCCTTTCAATTTTATTTCCAACCCCACGGAATTAGGAAACTTGGATAAGGACAGTGTCTCTCGGTCGTGTTTGTTATTCTGTATCGTTGCATTAATAATAATCCCGCTTTGGCTAGTTGCTGGACATTTCATCAAGGGCGATTATCGTGCATTGAGCAAGCAACCGAATGGCCGCTTATTAATCCAGCCTTTAATTAAACCCTCGGCGAAAGGGGTCGTTTACTTCGCAGCTTACTTTATCCCGATCGATAAGGCTGTCGGAAAACAAGGCGGGCGGAGGGGAAAAAAGTTGCGAGCAGGGTTGGTTAGAGAGCGGGAAGCTCGCGCAGAGGGCGGACAGCGAGCCAGGCCCCGGCATATATAGTGGTTGCAAAATTTGATCCGCTCCTCGTCATCCTAAAAACATAATCAAACTTCATGGGTAAGGGAACGCGGCAGGGAGCGACGTCTCCTCTCTCTATTTTTGCCTTCGAGCACTTTCTTTCTAGGCGAAGGCGCTCTTTCATCTTCCACTTTACCTTCGCCCCCTACCCCTTCGCCACGTCGCAAGCCCCGTCTAGCGTGTCTGTGTCCGCCACCTCTTCCTCTTCTCTTCGAGGCGTAAATTGGGGCATAAAAGATGACGCCGACGCTTGATAACGTTATCTCGCGATAGAGAAACTTTTTATCTTTCTCCGTGTGTTTCTCTCCCTCTTTATCGGCCGTAGTTCCCTTAGCCGTGAAAATTGTTTTCTGCCTGACAATTTCTTCACCCCATTTCACTACTTCTAACGCGGATCCCGACGCGCCCCTCCCTCCCCGCCCGCCGTCCCCTCCCTAAATTCGTTATCGCCGTTGCTTCGGAATATCCTTCGCTGTGCGTGCGCTCGCTTGGATTTACGTTACAGACTTTCTGACACGAAGGGCTGGGATGAAAAAATACACGGCGCGGTAAAAAGTGTCGCAGTTTCGGAATTGTTTGGACTACAGAGCCAGCTGCGCGTCGTTCTTACTCCCTCTGCGAGCACAAATTGGATCGTGAAAACAGCGTCAGAACTTATCACTGTTATGCGATAATAGGGAATCCCTCTTGTTCCTTTCTAGCCAGCCGTGCTGCGCCGTTCGCGTCGTTTCCAGCCTGACGGGAAAACTCTCTCGTCTTTTTTTTTTTCATTCGTTGACCTTTTTTTTTGCATTCAGGGATGACCTATATCCGCGCACAAAGGTCTCTGAGTAGGTTTAACGGAACGCTTTCGGGTTGGGTTAGGAGCGGGGCAAGTGTAGCGTGGTGGGTTTCTCGCTACAAATAGATGTAAATTGCGGAAATGAAAAAGCGATCGCCCGTGAAGCTCCGGCTAAAGCATCGAACCGGGGCTCTTTCTCTCGCGACCACCATGAATTTCGCTGTCCTCGCGTGAATAACACGAAGAGCTTTAAAGTAGCAAACACTTTTCAGCTGGTAGGTATCATATCTTTTATTCTAGTAGTTACAGCGAATATCGCTGGTATGCACTTGGGACTTTCATAGCACTGAAAACTTTACTTTAGCGTGAATGTACCTACCTAATACCGCCCGGGTTCCTAATATCGCCACTCGTTACACCTCGCAAAGCAAACACTAAAATTTATCGGTCTTGAACTGAATTAGTACATAGTAAACATATGTAAGAAGACACACTGTAATTACAGCGTCATGTGATCAACAGTTACAGAAAGTATTTCAGTGAATTTTAACAATGTAAAAATTGTTTAGACTGTGACAATTTTAACGATGTATCTACTTAAGGACTGCAATCGATTCAAATCTTTTTCGTAATGAAAATTGCGTGTTCCTTTTGACAGTATGTGTGTTCTCAATACCACTGAGTGACATATCTTGATGGAAACAAAATTAGATCAGATTAGGTTTACTTAAATCTAATCCTAATATGAAAATAACTTTAAAACCTCATATATACATGAATTAATCAATATTTCTTGAGTAGGTGATATTAGGTATCCTTTTTTCAGCACCCGATTTTACGTGTCTTACGTTTTCTGAGTGCTAATTAAAAATTTGTGGGATCCAACGATTTTAACTTATGCTACATGAAACATAAATAATAATTTCTCTTTACTTTAAAAATATAAATTATTATTCAATAAAGAGGGATTTAACTTTTGCTAGGCGAAAGACACAGAAATTCACAGTATTACTGTCTAGTATCATTCTTGGATCACATTCGACTTATACAGCGTACGAAAAGCTCGTTTCGGAAATCAAGCCACGTAGGACAATCGCGGAGGTCGCGGCGCTTGTTCTTTGTATGATAACACGATGGGCGTGAGTGGGGTAAGTTTCTTTCATAAAGGGCGACTTTTGAAGAGTCGCTGCGAAAGATCATCCACATCGATGGCCGGCGAAGGATCGGTTTTATTGGTCCAGAGATCTCTGATTTATTCAGGTTACCGGGGATCTATTCACTCGCTCAAAGGCGCGGGGATCTTCGATACACAAAAGAATCGCTTCCTTATTTCGCAGCATTGCATTTCATGCTTATTCGGCTGCGAGGTATTGTTCGATCGCGCCGCAGTGGGGTGGCGGATCGTATTATCTGGCGAGATATGATTTCGTGGATTTAGTAGATCAACTATCGCAATTCTCATACACAGACATGCTCCTACACAGAAACCATATTTGAATTAAACCTGGGGGTGGAAAAGCGCCTGATATAAGAAACCAGCTATTCTTCCAATCGAACTCCCAAGGGAGTTAGGGAACCTGAAAATTCAGAAAATTATGCAACTTTGTGTGCAAGTAGAGTAGTTCATCCATAAAACAAAACTATTTTTTGTTGGTGCCATAGTGCTGTTGTAGGGAGTGAAACCACCCCTTGAATAAAATGCAGAGTTTTGTTTATCGTGGAATATCTCGAGAACTGTGAGATATATTGACAAGAAATTTAAACAAAACTTGCATCTTTTTTATATCTACCAAACTGTGTAACAACAATTCTCGAGAAATCCATACGTTTTAAGTTACCCCAACATTTGTTTAAATTTCTTTTCGATATCTCTCACCATTCTTGAGATATTCCACGATAAAGAAAACTCTGCATTTTGTTCAAGGGGTGATTTCACCCCTTAAGATATGCGCGAACAAAAATTAGTTTACTTAGGCACAAAGTTGCATAATTTTCTGAATTTACGAGGTGCCTAACTTGGTCACACATTTTTCTCATCCTATTTCTCTGCATACCCCACATACTTTGATCACTTATTGCTTCTTGCAAAAATAGGGGAATTGTTTAATGAAAAGTTTCACGAAGACAACAGTTCATTGCTTTTATTCAAAATTTTGTCGGCATACTGTATCAAAGAATAGATTTAAAATGTGCGAGGGTTTATTACACTGGTATGTTTCTTTCAACGAGACTTCTAGAGCGCTTGTCAAGCGGAAAGTCAAAGGTGACGGCGGCCTGGTACACCTCGTCTGAAGCTAGGTTCGATAAAACCCCGGGCCAGCGTTTCTGTCTCTGATACTGTTATGTCGCGATAGTTTTGCGGCGACTTGTCGACGGAGCGGTGGCCACGAAAGTGTCGAGAAATGCGCGGATACATGAACCGACAAACGTACATGTCGCTTCGAGGATACATCACGGTTCGCTGAAGAACAGAGACCGTCCATTTTCATAAAGGTTGGTGGGAGGGTTGTTTTTACGCTTCGAGATGTGACACGGCGCGCCCACTCTTTCCGGTTCCCTGGCCACGCTCGTCTTCGTCTTTGTCCTCCTGTAAGATTCGCGAGCACTCGCGATTACGGTTTCCCTTCCGAGCGACTGCTTATCACGCCGTGCGATGTAACCTTCCCTCCACTTTATAATTTTTCACTATAAACACCCTCAAAAAGCCAATAAACAGAGGAGAAGAAAGCTGACCACGAATTTACCATAGATTTTTCGGAATTGGGTGTTTGATTTGGAAAACGGGGTACATGTATATATCTCTGTGAGAGATTAGGTGATAGCGTATAAGGGGAGATCTCCTAAGTAGTGCTGGACGCTTAAGGTTTTTTCTGATGAAAGAAGAAATAAGTAATATTCAATGAATCTCCTTAGCTGTGCACACGCGTCGAAACCTAATTGTTGAAACCTAATTTTTCTATCCCCTCTACGGTTTACGCGGAATAACGGCTTTGTAGCGTTTCAAATATCACAGATATAGCTAATGTCCGATATTAGGTGCCGTCCGGTGTTAAGGGAACCTAACCCTCCGGATAAAATTAGTCAGAAAATCGATTCTTTTTATATATAACATATAATATATATATATATTTTTGTAGCATAACATCCCGGGAATACCTTGGTGAAAGTTTTACTGTAAAATTCGTAACGGTATAAATTCTACAGCCACATAACCAATTCAAACTCCGAACGCAGTTATGAGCCGAGAATACTTTGAACATGTTTTTCGCCAAACATAATATTTCGAAACGGTAACCACGATTTCAGAAGATCTAACGAACCGATTAAAAAATCCCTTGAGGCATTTGATTCGTAATTGCACTCGTTATCGCAGCATCCTATAACATATTTTTTTGGAACACGTTTTTTTTATCTGCATATTTATGCGCGAAATCATCAGGATTTTTGCACTACTTCGTTCAAATGTGCAACAATCATCGTAGTTTTGGGCTTTTTTGCTTTTTTCGGCGCATAACTGCGTTCGTATACTGCAATAGGTATTGATTTAATTTTAAGAAATCTTTTGGACTTTTGATTTTTGACAATCCTGTGAGTAAATGTTATAGTTACCGTTTAGTATAGCGCGGCATTAAGCGCCACCCCAAAAAATGCATCAAGACTGAAAACATGAAACAAAAATTTTTGTACCTTAACAAGTTGATTAATAAATGCCAAACACATTTTTTAGGATATGTTATAACCTCTTCTTGTAAAAAAATCATAAAGAACACCTATTTTTTAAGCGTTTTAACCGGAGGGTCCCCTGAAGTTAACTCTCCCTATTTGAGGGAGAAGGCAAATTAGATGTGTACAAAAAGAACTTTCGTACTTCTTCTTTGACTTGTTATATTGGAATGAGAAGAATCAAGATGCCTTCAAATTGTAGAGAAGGGAGTATCCATAAATCTCTTTCATTTACCAGGAAGCTATTATACAACTGACCAGAGGTCAATGAACAGTCTCACTATCGATCGAAGCTGTCTTCTAAACTTTGGTATTCCAAAACAACCACTATTCACCTAATAAGCTACAAATTCACCAATTCCACATTTAATTGAAAACAGTAAAGTCTAGAGGTCCTCCCTCGCACGACAGTAGAATCCATCAGCATTCGTCAGACATCACCGCAATGTCTGCCCAATGGGCGACCGTTTCTCCTTATACAGGCCACATTTCCTCCCGATATCCTCCGTCAGGCATAGAAACGGCGGGTTATCGTGAGATGCAAACGTATCTTGACGTCCATTTCCGAATAAAACGGCGGCGCGTAGCGAATACGAAGCACGCAGGCCACGCTCCCTCTCGCCGGTGGCACGGCAACTCCTTAACCAAACATAAGCTTTAAAGCGTAAGCTCGCTTAAACTTGGCGCAACGGAGTTTTGGCCCAGTTAGGGCCGCGCCCGGGACTTGCAAATTACGGCCACGGAACGCAACGTACGTTCGAAATGGACCAACGGGCTACAACCTTCTCTCTCCTTTCGACCACCCCGCTGACTCCGTCCAGTTCCGTTCTCCTCTCCCTCGTTCCTCTCATTCGCGGTCGGTGCTCCGTCAGATTACAGCGCCAGCAGAGTACGTTGAGTACACAGGCGAGGACTTTAGTCCTATTGCTCACAGTGGTTGCCTAAGCTAAGGCATTGTACACTTGTAATCTAAGCAGGATGGTTGTCTACTTAATGGTTAGTGGGCTCCCTAATGTTACGTTTAACCACTTGCTTTCGTCGTTTTTAAACATTCACCCGGGTGACCTTCAAACGAACGCACGTTATTCCAACTGGAAAGGTAGTCGTAAGCGCGAGAGGAATTGGAACATGTCGTGGTAGGGGTACGTCGTAAAATCGAATATCACATGCATCAATTTATATTAGATCTCCCACAGACAGGATGATAATAAAAATGATGACAGTTGGGGCTGTGCTTCCCAGTCGAGTAGCCATTTTATCAGGAGACGTAAAAGATCCGGCGGTTTCTTCTCTGGAGATGAAGGGGCGACAAACTTTCGGTGCATTACAAGGTCGTAACAAGAACAGGAAGTGGGAATCAATAACGTCGAGTTCATCTTTCATCGCAGATAGCGCGTGCGAGGGGGATGAACTACCCATTGATGTACGAGCATTTAATGGTATTGACTGCAATGCAGAAGAGGGGTTGGGCGCACGGCGGTGTAAACGACGAATCTCCGACGGTGGGCCCTTCCCGGGTCGATTTCAATGGCAGTTTTATGGCGAATCTGATAAAGGCACGACCCTACTTCTTCGGGGTTGCCAGAACGGTGAATACATTTGACGACTTCGCCAGTGGTGATCGTTCTTACCTTTTCTTCAACGACCGATTTCGCTGAATCGCTTCGTCTCCGTGTCTCTGCGAAGTACGCGTTATCCTGAACCGATTTCCGACGAACGATCGCTCGTTAAAAGCAACGTAGGTATACGCTTCACTTCGATCTACCGCTGTATTTATTTCAATACCTTTCGGAGAAGTACAAGCAAATCGGCAATGTGTACTACAAATAGTGAAACATATCGCTTGGAGTCATTTTTCATCATCACGCAAATTATATACTGCTGCACTTTCATGCTTCGACACAGCTGCGCGACGCAGAAGTTTCTGAAACTTCAGAACGGTGGCGGAATCGGTCCATCACATTCAGCTAGAAGTTATCGATCGGACCGAATGTTAGAACGAACGACGACACGAATGATAGGACTCTTTAACGACAGTAACCCGAGGGCACGTGTCGAAGTCGGAAAACTCTCTGGGGGATCATTAGAATACCGCGTAATCGTGGGTGTCTATCACCTTCCGTGGGAATCGATGACCAGTCCAGTGGAATCCAAGTCGGTCGACGACCAGGCTTGGGGTGAAGGAAATCAGACCAGGAGAAATACGGGGAAACGAGAACAAAAATCGACGAACACCGACAACGCTGAAATAGACAAGTGCCTATGTTTTCGTATTTTCTACAATCATCGCCAATTGACGACCTTGCGGCAACCAAACTTACCAACTTCGAGTAAATTGAAAAAAAAACTGCATATAAAATTATTGCTTTAACTTAACATAATAAAGTATATATTTTATTTCTACTTTTGGCAAATTTTTTAAATCTGGAACTGCCCAAAACCAAAGTATTGCACAATACAGGAATGGTTGCAGGTTCAAAATTTGAAAGAAATATATCATATGTTATCGAATATGCATCAAACGTGCACCAAACGATGTAGATTTTATTTTACGTATATAAAAAGTCATAACTCAAGAACTGTAAAAAATCCAGTTGCATCCGTCTTGCTGCAAGGTCCTCAATTGTACTTCAAGCACGTGTAAACCTGCTAGAGATCACTACTCGTAAGATCTAGATTCTGAAACATGAGGATGCTCCCCCATTCGAGATTATACAGTTTTCCTTTAAATCTATCAGTTGCTACATTCAACATAGAATTCTAAGTAGTCTCAAACTAGAAGTCAAGGGTACACCTGCTCATTTCTCAGGGAGCTTCAAGTAATTCTTTGTTCGCAAAGTGTCACGTTGCTTCTCTCCAAAATTGCACAGCGTCAAATTAAACAGTGAATGCAATTTGTTCGTGAATTTCATGGAACCCTCGCTGCAATACACGTACACGCAGAGCACACATTTCCGCGCCTCCGTGCCGCGACTTTTCTCCAGATAAGTTCCTGCAATATAGTTGGCCTGCAGAATAGGGAGGAAGGCAGGGAAATGAAGAAGAGAGATGCGAGAAGTAGTGTTGACGCGACGCACGCTACTGGTCGCAAGGATCGCGAGAGGGTGGGAGGACGATCGTAAAATCGTATCGTAAAATTCAAAGTAAAAGAAAGACGTAACGGCGCGAGGCAATAAAGCATCGTTTCGGGAAGGATCGTGCCTCGCATGCACGATGCCTGTCGCGATAAAACGTCTGGCTTTACCCTTTTTTAATGGGGCGTGTCGCCGGAGAAAATCTGGCATTACGCTCCTTATATCCTTTTGTTGACACTGCACGCTCCCCGATCGCCCTGGCCGGTGATTTAAAGCCGCGGTATAAATTTTCCGCGGGAAAGAGTCGAGAGTGTCGCTAGGGTGAATCGATAATGGGGGGAGCGCATGACAGTGACAATAACGGGCTTTTATTGAGCAAATCGTCGAGATCGGAACTTCGTCTTGAACCGTAAGCGTGTGCACGCAACTACCAGCTACGCTCCCTGATACACAGCCGGATTTATTTCGATGTCTAAGCACCACGTTTATTACCTGTACCGACGAAGGCTCCTTGTCCAGACCGAGGGGAAAATAAAATAAAGCTACCGGTGCAGTTTCCCCATTTTAACGACACGATTCCTGGCTGCTGTCGGATTCCTAAAACGTTTATGGGTCTGCGATCCCCCCGAATGACGTTCGCCAGCATCCCCGTTGACACTAATGCGACAGGCTTCGCGTATCGGTGGTCAAAATGTATCAGAATCTTGCCCGGACAGGGCCTACTTAGTAAATATTGAACCGAGCAATATTACTCATCCCTTTCCTTCCAGTAACAGGTATTACTTACCTTCGTTTAATAGAACATTTCCACTCCTGTACGCGAGTTCTATTAAACAGCGAAACTTTAAGCGCCTATAATCTCGAAGCAGCTCGTAAGCTGCTGGTATTCCGAGTAGCAGAGCTCGCGCGAGATCGACAGTTATATCGGGATATCCGCCTTGATAACGCGATCAGCCCAGAAAGGAATACGTAATACCGAGACGTTATTTGTGATACAGGAGTACACATGACGCATGAAATTCTTTGGTGGATGCCCGCCGGCACTCAATATTGCCTCGAAGTCGAAGGCATCCGCAGCGCCAGCAGGTAGGTTTGAAGTTTCTCGGGCCAGCAGCGCAACGATTTACGAGGTCCCGAGGGTACCGACTATCTTCCCAGGAAGTAATGCCTTTTTCTTGGTGCGAATACCAGATACCAGATACCAAGATCCCGGATCCCTGGGTATATTTTCCATGCTCCTTCCGTCGTTCCGTGTAACTACTTGCAGCACCTCTGGAGGTCTACTGACCCAAGAGGTACGAACGAACCAATCTTTCGGTTCCGTGGATCCGCCATAAATTCTTTCACGCAGATTCTCACCGGAACGCGCTACGAAATCATAGATTACGATGTCGGCGCAACGTTTCACGCTACCCATCCCACCCCCCCCCCCTACCCCCCTGCCGGCCACCCATTCCCGCCCCAACGACCTATTGATTTCCATTCTCATTCGACGCCATTTAATACGAGCGGACAAAGAGCCCCGACATCCGTCGATCGCATTTATTTCAAACGGTGCCCGATTTCATCTAATTCATTGTCCCGTCGAACTTCCGAAGACCCGTCCCATCGATATAAACCAAGCAGCTTTGTCTCTGCGCGTTAATCCCGCCCCGGCGGAACTTTATCGACGAATCGGGGGCCGGCTGAGCGTTTATTTCCCCCTCGATTCGGTAAGGGCGGCGAAAGATTTTTTAAGTTCCTGTTAATCGAACCCCTCTTTATCTTCCCCGATGGATTTTTAATGCCTTCCTGGGTCACTCGACCTATTCTTCCGAACGTATTCCTCGTTATACCACTCATAGAGACCTTTGCTACACCTGGACAGTGCCTGTGCAGTCTACACGAATTTGAGATTGAGGGTGAAACAGGCGATCACATCCTGGACAATGTTAAATCTAGAAATTCTAGTTCGCTGACCACGCGTTCTTCATCGCACTTACAAGGGATGCTCGGTTACCCGAACACTCCGATTTGTTTGAAACTGTGCAGGTTTGTAGAGGACCTCGATAGAAGTATCAGACAATTTTTTGTGTGTGACTTAGGGTTTGTCGGTTTTTCAAAACCGGGTTTAAAAACCGGTTTTTACTTATAAATTTATAAAATTCGAAAACCGGTTTTATATACTAGAATTAATATGCAGAAATGAAATAATTATTTGATTAAAAACGTTAACATTTTGACTTGAAATCGCTTCGGACATAAGCATACTGTAGTAGGTAACAGTTTACTGTAAAACTAATCTTCATGAGTTCATATTTTCAGAAAAATAAATACTAAATGGAGTAAAGATTTATAATTTGGTACCACCTGTTAAAAGATTTATATTTTGTACGGATTTTAGTTATTTCAATTTTTTTTACTTGGTTTTGTATAAATCGGTAGAATATATTTTATTTTGTTATATTTTTGTAATTCCATAATAATAAGGAAACTGAAATTTTTAAAATAAATACAAACATTTATTTACTATTTTAATTATATTTTATGTGAAAATTCGAAAACCGGTTAAACCGGTTTTTTGGGAATAGTGGAATTCGAAAAGCGGTTTTCTCAGAAGTCGGTTTTTGTATAAACCCTAATGTGACTGTTTTCCGTTCTTCTGGATGAAAACACCCTTCAAAGGTTATTGTCTGATTTCCTACTTAAAACGTTTTCCAACAAAACCATGTAATCAAATTGTTTAAAATTTTAAAAGCCATTAAATTCTCTTCATCACAAATTTTTTTATATGTCCTATAGTTTTCAGGATATACTGGAAAATATTTAATCACACATTAACCTTTAAGGGATGTTTTCACTCCGAAGAATCGAAAATGGGCATGAACCAAAAATTGTCAGATACTTCTATCGAGGTCCTGTACAAACCTACGCAGCTTCAAAAGAATCGGAATGTTTGGGTAACCGGACATTCCTTGTTAGTTCAGATTCCTCCTTTTCGCTAGCATCAGGTGTACCCAAAGCTCAAAGTAGCAGCCTATTACTCCCCTAGCTGATTCCTCCCATCAAAGAATATCGGCCAGCGCGTGTCACGGGACCGTCAAACAATGGCGACGCCCAAAGACGGTTTCGTTTCGGCTCGCCTCCGCCGTGTGCAGCTCCCGGCATCTGGAAAAATGGCACCGCACCACGTACGTATCGTAAATAGCCGTGGCATCGTGTTACGTCCGCCCGACGTACGTACATCCGCAGTAACTTAAGAGCACTAGCTTTCGGACATCTGTTCCGGCCACCGTCGTATCTCCCCTAATAGTTTTCGCTTCGGCGATATTACCTGCGAGCCAGGGACGAGATAAGAACCCTGCCCTGGTCTATCTAACGCAACGCCGGGAGGGAATGCGCCTCTAAAGACGCAAGAGGGCGGGAGACCGGGACACGATCCGTCAGACGGGAAAAGGAGGAGGCGCCGGGCGATCCGGTGTACGAAGAAGGATGAGGGATGACGAAGAGCAAGGCGGACGGGGGCTGCGAGAGCGTAGCTGACGAGGGAGGGCAGAAGAGAAAGCACGGGAAAGGCAAGACGACGAAACTCAATTACAAAAGTTACGGGCCCGCAGCTCTCCCGCAACCTTCCTCCCTTCCTCCTCCTTTTAACTTCCACCCCCTCCCTCTCAAGCCGGTCCGCCACGACCCCCTTTTCGACCCGTTCCGATCCGCGTCGTCGATGCCACGCTTTGGCTCTACGTCCCTCTTTTTTTCTTCCCTTCCACCTATATCGCGATCGTTCCTATCACCGCGCTCACCCCTAACCGCCGCCGTGGCTCCTAGTCGCACTTGGCTTCCAGCTGACGACGCTGCTGGACCATCGCCGTGCCCTCACGGCGTGACGCTTCTTTAATATGCAGGGCGCGAATGGTAGACAATATGAGAGAGAAATGGCGGTCTCGGGGGTTAGGGGAGGGCGAGAGCGTCGCTGGGGATCGTTCCTGAGAGATGAGCGCAAGTACCAGCGGTAGTCGGGGCGCAGGGGATGACGGGGGATGGGGAATGGTAGGAGCGCAGGCGATTTCGCCATGTACGAAATGGAGATGACAGCTCCATGCGTTTTGAGATAATGTATTTCCGTCAGGACTTCGTTCTGGCCGATTATTTCGAACGGCGATTCCTGTTCACGCAAGCGCGTTGGTCAGTTCCACGAATCGTGTACGTTAAACAGCGTCTCTTCTTCAGTGGTATTCTCTGTATACTTCTTACTCGTCTCTGGTACCAGGAAATGCCCCGCTCACAACCGCGCACCCTTTACTGCACGCCTATTTCCGCTTAACGTGCCACTTTATTTCGTTGCGAGAACACATCAAGAACAGACACGAGTACGCGTAATCAATATACCTACGCGATAAAGATCGTCGGCGAAGTTGACATTCGATAGTAATTTACCGCGGGCAAGAATTTGCATACCGTTCACCTTCGATCCCCAAGCGTTACGTAACTGAGTTTCGTACGTGTTTGCATGGCGCGATGTTCGTCGTGGCCACGCCGTGCAGGGGAATTCAGATGGGAAATAGGATGAAATATCGGCCTATTCCCTCGCGCGGCGTAAAAGGGTGATATAATACAAGGCGACGGGGGGTGGAGGGTTGAATGAGAGACGGAGGGCGCGGATAGACCGTGGGAGGACAGAAATGGCTGCGGGTTTGTCATGTCCGGCGTGGAGATGACAGTTCCGTTCGTCTTAAAGTTTGTTGTCTTTTCGAGGCAGGGAATCGTTACGTGACGAAACTGCGTTATACGTTGGGTAGACGTTTGTGCCCCCGCGGCCTCTCGCCACGTCGAGGAAATGAGTTTCTCGATGGAGGGAAATTCACGAAAAGGGGGCCACGCCGCCGAACCTTTCCCCAGCCTCTGTGGTCCGGTAATATCATTATCTTTGGGAAAGATAAAGGGAGATTACCTTCAATCACGCTCCCCTCGGTCCACCGGATCGCGCGGCCTTCTTTCTCGCCACCTTGAAAATCGTCGTAGCGCAAACATCTCGCTCTAGAATCTCAAGCAAACTCGATCTGTTTGCCTTGAAGAGGCGTGTTACTCACGCCGCCCTTCTGGTAAAGATTTACGACCTGATTCGGTTATCGTGTAAAATTCAACGACTCAATTCGCTCGGCCTTTCGCTGTTATAAAAATGATTGGGGAGCACGGAACGTTAGTTGGGACGATATGTCGAAATTGTTACGTTTCTTTTCATGCCTGATGCGTTTTGCGCTGCAAATGTAATTGGAATTGATAAGAGTGGATGAGTTATCCGCACGGAGGTGTGTCGTGCAGGGATAGTAGGATTATACGTAGTGTGGGGTTACCAATTATTCATCCACGATTTTTGGGTGGAAGATGACATAATCAAGTCTCCGAACTGATATTCAGAATCAGATTTTTCTAGAAGATTGATATTTCAATCTATGTCGTCAGAGCGTTAATTAAGCCTTCCTTTGATTCATAAACGTAGTACACCGTTTTGGAAAACAGTAACCGTAAAGTAAGGGAGAGTGGGGCAATTACGAACACCTAAACAAAAAAGTAAACAAAACGAAAACTATATGAGAAATGAATTTGTTAATTATTTACGAACATACTTAAACTATTCATGTATAAAGTACTGTGACGAATTTTGGAAAAATTATAATAAAAATCAACTTTATAATGAAAAAGCAAAACCCATGGTGTTCGTGATTACTCGACTGCCGTGGGGTAATCGCGAACAGAGTGCTAAATATCGCAGAAGTCGCACAGAAAGCGCGACTTCAATGGTCAACCCATAAAAAATGTTGCTACAACCTATACCTAATGTATTTTCCAAATTCCTCTTCTTGTGCGTTAGAAGAAAATTGCAATTGATCGGAATATCGAAAAAAATAGTAAAGGTCGTTTTTTAAACTTTTTTCTGAGCCTGTAATGAAAATTCAAAAATCCCTTTTGTAGATTTAAGTAAGTTTTATACATGCTGAAAATTTCATCAAAATCGGTTAACGTTGCTAATCTCTAAGGTTCGAGATTACCCCATCCGAGTTGTTCGTCAATACCCCACGACATCAAAAAATGAAAAAAACAATTTATTTCAGAGGTTAGAATCATGATTCAAGTAACGCCTTGGTTACAAAATGTTGGTAAAAATGTGCTTTATTTCAACTTAAAAAAAAAACAATTGTATCATTAATGCAACAGTAATTACATGCAATTGAAAATGGACAAAATATTACTTGAAACATGATGAAAATAATAAATTGTGTTTATCTTGAATAGCATGAGCGTTCTGTATTTATTACTTTCTGCCCGGCGTTGGATACGACCTAAACTATTAGCTAGTGGAGAGGGAACATCGTTTTCATTTATTAAAACGCCGTAACATCGTATTCGCGATTACTCCGCGTTCGTGTTTACCCCACTCTCCCTTATTTATGGGGACTTTAGAAGAAATTGAAGCAAATGCATGACTAAGACCTCTTTAATTAATGTTGGACGACTTAACGTTCCATTTCATCCTGTGACAGACAGCAAAATAACGCAACTCACAATTTTTTCGATATTCCGCGAGTGTTACTCGTGCCATAAATATCATGATATGCGGTGTATCGAGAAGATTGAAAACGTCAGCTACCTGTTCACGCTTCCCAGGAGACAAGGAAAGACTCCTGGCTCCTATTCTCGTTCATTTTTAATGTCTGTTTACCCGGTCGGTTCCCACGAAAGCAATCTGAGGGGTCACTTCTACATCTGCTGCCGTTCATGTTTCATTTAATGCTTCGTTCTCGTGCTCAGATCCTTGAAAAGTGGTAGATGGCCTCTCCCACCTTTAGAAAGTGTACATTTTGAATGTGTGGAAGGAATATCTGCTGGAAAGGGTAGGTATCAAACTGACGGATTCTGGCACCCTTGTTTTTTGTCAATCTTTGGCTGATCAATAGTAATAGATTTGTTTAACTGTTAGCTACATGTGCTGGTGTACGGAGTACACCATTTGCATTAAACAAGCTACTATTTTTTTAATAAATGTCCGCAGCGTCTCTGCTGTGCTAAGTAACCCATTACTCAAGTGTTCGCTACGTGCAACTAGTTTTAGTCAAAGCATTTTTTCATATATTTTGTAACTTACTTCCTTGAAACATTCCATCTATTTTTGTTATTATAAGTGTTTTCCATCTAATAAACAATATGTTTTTGCAATATGTATAACTTTAATTACAAACGGTTGTTCTTTTAAACTAGTTTTCGAGTGCTCTCTGACGGTTTTGAATTATTTATTTATAAAAGTCACCACGTATGTAGTTCTGTTACATTTCAAGGCGCGTGTAGTTAAAGGTTAAACATATAGTGAAGCTTGAGAGTGCCAGGTACCCTGATGCATTATCTTAAGAACAAGAACATAGCTCTTAAACGATCCGATCACAGAGTGGGCGAGATGATTCTGATAAGACATTAATGGCAAGCACAGAAAACTTATTCCTACTTAGGCTTGTATTTCTATTATGTTTCTATTATTGTAGCATTATACATTGGAGTAAGGGGAAAGTTTAATGTTAAAACTGAAAGCAGGTGGCGAAGGGTGGGATGGTTTAGCCGCGAAATTGCACGAGCGTTCCCCAATCTTCCATCTTGCTCCAAAATTTCCCCAGCGCACGATCTGTGAACACTCTAACGTTATCGTTAGAACTAGGCGCTGCTGGGTAGCGAAGAAAAGTGGCGGACACGCACGGTGTTCCTCCTGGTTGTCTGGTAGCGAGCAGACGAGCGCTATTGCGACGCGGTTAATTGCTACGTGGAGGAGAGGAAGCGACGAATGGCGATACAGTTTCACAGCACAAGCCATTGCACTCTTGGGAACCTGAACAGGAGGTAGTTAAAAGCGTCGTGCACGTTCTACCTTTAAAAGCAAAAATTATCTCCACACGCGATAATTATTCCGTAAATCTGACAGTGAGGGTGAGGGGTGCGTATTACGTGGATAATCTCAATTATGCTGTGATTAAATATCGTATTAGAAGACTTCGTGGATTTCGTCACTTTAGTGACAGACAAAGAATGCTGTTGGGGGTAAGTCCGGGGCAGATCTCCCACCTCACATAAAATCGCTATTAAAACTAATACTGATATTATTCATTTTATCAGAACAAACCTAATATGAAGTTTGATTTCTAAAATTTTATTCTTATCTCTCCTTTCTGCAAGGAGAGGTCGCCCACTCGTTAGCCTTGAAAGGAAGGGTGTTATATGGCCAAATACTTTCACTATATTGTCCCTCAATACCTCTACCATCTTATTATCCAGAACATTAAACAAAAATTAACTTAGAAATATATTTTATATTTCAATTACCTTTTACAGCGTATACCTACAACTCCGCGCTCGGAAGTCCCACCGCTAATATTCAACTGTTACCTAATATCTCGAGAACGAAATCTCGGATCCCAAAACGCTAAAGGACTTTTCAAAGTCTTCTTGCATCAGGATATTGCATGTTTCGGGACTTTCCCTCAATTCTGGGATAGCCTGCATATTCAGAAAAACGCAGAGAAGAACGAAATAAGGTTATTCACTCGACTACTTGTACTGAAGGGGTTGTTCTGCACTATAACGCGCTCTTCCGTATAGAGTCTGAGATATAGCGACTGGGCCATCTCTCCTATTCACTGTAAATAGGAAACGTTGGACCAGATAGAAAAGTTAACGACGTAGTAGTGGAAGAAAAAGGTTATAGTCTGCTATATTATCATTCTTGGTAAAACTAAACAGCTGTTGCCTCATGTGATAGATGCTTCTTTAACAGTATATAACTACTTATTACGATTTTTTAAAAATATTCCTCTTTCTCCAGTATTTCAGGAACAGCTATGCAATTAAGAATGTTTAGCCAGGTAGAATATTCAACTTTGTCACGGTAAATCGTATTTTCAGTCCGTCCATCGTTTTTCCTAAATAAAAAGGTTCACTCGTCAGTAAGCGTAAACGCGTTTATACCTTTGCCGCTGCGGATGACACGCGACGACGTTTTTAATCACACCAGCGACGGCGGGGAACCCTGAAAACTGGTCAAAGGGAATTTGCATTAATAGCTCGCGCCGTCCATTAGCCTGCTAACTGAATTTTTGTTTTATTCCGTTCGTCGTGCACGCGCGGGACGGAACGTCGTTTAACGAAGTCACAAAGCGAACAATGTTACGTACAGCCTCACTTAATGCTCGATCAAGCGCGGATTTCACGATTATGTCAATTAATTGCCGGTGCCAATACCTCGCCGTGCACGTATACTTTCACGTATAAATATGTTGCGAGTTATCCTCGTTACTGGGCCTCTGTAACGAGCAATTATTTTAACCCTGTTACAACTTTCCGTTGAACTGTAGCTTCAACAAAATATCAAAGAAGGAGGAACACACGCATTAACGCACTTATATTTTTCATCGAGATTGTTTTGGCTTCATCCTCGGCATACTTTGTCGTGAGAACTACGAAATATTTGTCACGCTGTTACTTCAATCTCACCTTTGATTTATTGTGCGGGGATTGAAATTCTTGCAATCAATCGAACACCCTTCTAGAAGTCACTTGATTTTAAATGGCTACACACTTTTTGGGGGAACCCGCCCCTTATAAGATCCTGCCCTCGAGCTTCAAGGTCGCTCGATATAGAAGGTGGTTTTAAAACTCTTGTAAAAGCTACGAAATTCCTTATACGTAATTTTGATTCTTATAGAAATTACGTTTCATTTCACGTAACTCGCGAATGATGCATTAGTCGTCCTTTCGACATATTCTTACACGTGGAGAAAAGTGTTTTGTAGGTTCAGTTAAAATTTCTACTAAAAATATTGATTCGTTCTCGACTTATGATATTCACCGTCTTGATTTATTGGCGCTTTGTATTTCCTTCAATTTTTAATATTTTTAAGGTTACCAGGTCTTAAAAAGCGTTTTATATCCTTCAATCCAACCCAAAAGAAACCGTTTATTTTATCGGTCTAATACCCTTGTACCCCCTTAAGAAGCTACCAGATCCATGCTATCCCACAACTACCAAGGACGTTCGCCAGATTTTCGCACGAAAAGTGGACTGACGTTCGACGTTTTGAAAGGGGGCAAGAAACTTGGACGAGCTTTCGATTCGTTTAACAGGGGAAATTAAGTTGGTCGACGGTTGGATTCGTGGCCGGTGAACGCGGCGGTCCACGGACGGTTCAATGCAAAAACGGGCGGAAAAGTTGGCAAAGGTGTCGCGACAATCCACGACCGCGGTCCAGCGGCAAAAGTTTCCCCGATGCCAACCGACGGCCTTCATCCAGGTCATTGAGAAAGCTCGAAGCTTTCTCGCCTCGGACGTGCCTCCCTGTTCACCTTTTCAGGCGTCTCGCGACGGCCTCCACAAATGCCCCACGCCGCCAAACCCGGTAACCGCTCCTTCAATTACCACAATTTTAGTTCCTCTAAACTCCCGTCGGCCTCTTTGCTCCCCGGTTTAACTAATTAAGACACGCCGCGGCCGCGCTGCACGGCACCGAGCTTTGTCTTTGCTGAGGAACCGTCCAATTGAATTCGCGTCTTTGAAACGTCCCGCTTCATCTTTCAGACCGTAAGCAAGCGACTTTGCCAAACGGCAAGCTGAAAGCAGAAAAATAGTTTACGAGGTCCCTGTAATAGCCGCTTTCCTCGCAATCAACCATCGCGAGGCGTGCATTCGTTTTAAATTCTGCCTCCCCTAAGGAAGGAATGTCGCAGCTGAATTAGAGGGTGGAATAAAATGCTCCATCGTTCTGCCTTGTCCTACGAACTATGGATCCAATGTGCAGTCGAGTCGAACAGCTAATTCGAAACGTGCGACGACTTGGAATGTCGGGCCGATGCCGATTCCTCACTGACAGAGCGAAAAGGGAACAGCGAAGAGTTAGGGGAGATGTAAAGAACGAAGGGGGCTGAGACAGGGTGGGAGTCAAATGTGCCCAGGCCGTCTAAAGGCAAGCCCACGGCAAGGTGAATCGGTTAGGCAACGTTCAACTGTTTCTTGATCGAATTATTGGGAACACTTTCGTTTACACGGCTGATTGCTATTCAATCTTGGCCATCGCCATAAAGATTCTGCAATTTCTCGGGTTTAGATTCCTTCTTCTCCTTCACAATAAATCCTCGAAGGATTCTCAGCTCCAGGGCCGGTCTTCTGAGTTAACAGGGTTATATTACGGGAAGCAAATTCTAGCAGGGAGAGAGTGGAATGGCCCCAAGAGATGTGGAAAGAAAGGGGAGAAACATGGCGAAGGAAAGTATTTAAAAAGTTTTAAACGAAATTAGAATACGATGGGGCGATGATCTCCAGATTCTCCTGGCAGCCATAATAACGACAAAAGGTAGCGAAATAGTCGAGAGGGAAATCGTATCTTCGTTATACGCGTGGAATTGAATCACTGAACACGTGGAGTAAAGTTGGTCGAGTCGTTCACGGGAAAAGTTAAGTTGTTTACTCGAGGGTGACGAGTCATCGTTTCTCGAGTAAGTAGAAATAGGAGGCCGTGCCCTGCTTCTTCTGTGTCTTTTATGGTAGAAGGAGCAATCGTTTACTTCCCCTCTTATTCTTGCAGAGAAATATCGCTCCCCGAAGTAGGAAATGGGGCAATAACAAGTTTGCATGTTTCTCAGACGTGGTAGCAAATTATTTAAATTCATCCGTGGTAATTCGGACTGCGGGAGACACGTTAGGATATTAGAATTATTTATGGATAGAAGGACAAGGTAGCTCCGTAAACGCAGCCCTAACAAAAGGTGTTCCGCTGGAAATAGAATGTCACTTCATTGAACAATGTATGCTTGCGTGTCGTCATCTTGAAGATGGCCCCTGCAGTACACCAAGCCAAGAATGCGCGGCTGGTACAGCGATATTACATCAGGGGAGCAGTTTCTTCGGCTGACCAACGTGGATGGTAAATCTTGGAAGCGGGGAGCAGGTGGATGCTCACGATTACAAAGACGCTGAAACTATGTTTCACCCGGCGACTAAATAAGCAAGTAAGCCCCTCCTGTTTCGGTGTGTTTATGTATACCAACCGTGCGAACTGCAGCAACTCCTAGGTAGGTACTCTTTACTATTTCGTTTTTCCCTCGTGCGTCGTTCGTTCACTTTAACCGCAAACTATAATTCCAACTCGGTACTATTATTCCTTTGAGAACTGATCTCCACACAAGCTTACGCTTCTAATCCTCAACTATTGAAATTTCATTGAACACGTGTACCTATGACGTTTGTTTACGAGGTCCTTGATCCTGATTGATCACGGGAACAAAAGCTGTACGTAATAATACTTAAAGAGTTAAAGAGATAGATGGGAACAAAAGGAGATGAAGGAAATCCAGTTGATGGAGTAGGATGTCTAAATGGAAAGATATGTATCCGATCATGTTACTTCGAAGGACAGTACCCCTTGAGATAGGTGCTCGAGTGTACCATGATCGTCATCCTTGCTGGAATCCTTATAGGGTAAATCCGGGAGACGCGGTCGACCTAATATAAAATGGCTATTAAAACTAATACAGGTATTACTCATAAAACTGGTCGATATTAGCTTCAAGACAATATTTACTGTGATTCGGGTTGAAAACTGAAGACATGACATCTGACCACCTCTCCCGAGGTGCCGGGAGAAATGGTTTTCGTCGTTGGCAAAGACGACTCACATAATTATTCATGGAAAAATAACAAAGAAGAAAGCAAAATTATTTATGAGTGAATACAACTACTGATTCATTGATATTTAATTTGTTTACGCTAAACGAGTAAAGAATACATGAAAGATAAAGCGAACTACCTACCGGCGATTAGCAAGGCAAATGAAGACAAAAGTGAATAAATAAACTAAATAAACAATAATAATAATAAAATATTGATAAAAAATAAAAACATAAATAAAAATAATACAAAAATCATAACTCGACCATCTCTCCTTTCTGCAGCGAGAGGTGGTCTTCTCGTTAGTTTTGAGAGGAAGAGTTAATATGGCTAAATACTTCGGCTGCATTGTCCCTCAATATCTCTACTATCTTATTCCCAAACATTAAACGAAAATAAACTTAGAAGTATATTTTAAATACGATTCTGTACACCGTTGTTTGACAAAAGCGGTTATATGTAACCTAGGTTTACCTTTTAAAGCCTGTAAATCTAGAAAACCACAGAAGGAACCGAAGTGACGCTATTCATTCAATTGTTTGGCTTCTAGAGAAGTAATTGATCTGCACTTTAACGCGTTTTTACGAATAGAGCCTGAAATGTAGCGACTCGACCAACTCTCCGGCCCGATCGCGTCTCCCGGATTTACTCTACCAGTGTGTGATTTGAACGGGTCGAGAAATGGATCGCGCATTTCCCCTTCGATCCCTGCATACTCAACTTCCTTCGACTTAATGCACTTTTTTTAAAAAACATTCGATTCAACAGCGTGTGTCGCGTTTAGGAATGGTGTCCCTCGTAAGGCTGCAGGGAAGAATAGGTGCGGAACGGCGGCAGTAGTTTCGCGAATGGGTGCCTTGAAAAAGACAACGATGCAGCAATTCAATCCTCCGACATTGTGATATCGCGTCATTCTCCACTGCAATTGGAGCGACAACCTGGACGTCATAATTCTGAATTCCAGGTGGACAAAATGCTGTTACCTAGCTCGTCGCGAGAGAAATAGGTTCCTGGGACCAAGAGCATGGCAGCATGCTCGTCAGGACTCTCCGATTCTTCAAGGGAGACCCTTAAATCCTCATCTTCTTGGCGGTCACGGCTGTAACCTCGACGCCGCGAGGTCGCGGGGAAAGGAAAAGGGAGCGGGCGGCAAAGGGTCGTTCGACGTGTATGCATAACACGAACTCGTGCGACGTGCGTTAAAAACGAGCAGCGCGTTTCAGTCACCGAACGCTCGTGACGTTTACCTCGTCTCGTTAGGGGCGAGGTAAAGCATTACGATGATAAAGCGCGCGATCTTCCGGCGAAAAAATCTGCTCGGTGATTTCAACGCCTCTGTCGAAAGTCCTCGATGAGTAATCGGGAATAGGGTAAATCCGGGAGACGCGGTCGACCTAATATAAAATGGCTATTAAAATTAATATAGAAATTACTTATTTTATCAGAACAAACCTATATGTTCAGAATTTTATGCTGATTCAGAAAAACTGGTCGATATTAGCTTTAAGAGAATATTTACTGTAAATCGGGTTGAAAACTGAAGTCATGGCATCTGACCACCTCTCCCGAGGTGCCGGGAGAAATGATTTTCGTCGTTGGCAGAGACCACTCATATAATTATTCATGGGAAATTAACAAAGGATAAAGCTAAATTATTTATGAGTGAATTCAACTACAGATTCATTGATATTTAATTTGTTTACGCTAAACAAGTAAAGAACACATCAAAGACAAAGCGAACTACCTACCGGCGATTAGATTATAAATAGATTATAAATAAACTAAATAAACAAAAATAATAATAAAATACTAATAAAAAATAAAAATATAAACAAAAATATTAAAAAAATCATAACTCGACCATCTCTCCTTTCTGCAGCGAGAGATGGTCTTCTCGTTAGCTTTGAGAGGAAGAGTTAATATGGCCAAATACTTTGGCTGTATTGTCCCTTAATATCTCTACTATCTTATCATCCCAAACATTAAACGAAAGTAAACTTAGAAGTATATTTTGAATACGATTCTGTACACCGCTGTTTGACGAAAGAGGTTAAATGTAATCTCAATTAAACTTTTAAAGCCTTTAAATCCAGAAAATCACAGAAGGAGGTGAACTGACGCTATTCATTCAACTGTTTGGTTTCTAGAGAAGTAATTGGTCTGCACTTTAACGCGTTTTTACGTATAGAGTCTTAAATATATATTGACTCGACCAACTCTCCGGCTCAACCGAGTCTCCCGAATTTGGCCTACGTAATATTTGAACGTTGCAGGGGACATTGACCGTGCTTCTCTTCACTGGACGTTCATCAATAAACTATTGGGATGTAGGACATTAGAAACATTTATTTTATTAAAGAGAATCTCTATTCTCAGCTTCTTGACTCTTCCATTTAACTGCAAATCCAAGTCAATCAATTTATAAGCACAATATTTCAGGGATCGGTATTGTTACCTCTATCAATAGATGTCTTTTCGCGATCATATGCGCGACAGAGAAGAGCGATGCTCCAACCGACTTCGACGTCCCAGCCACCGCAGCGAGGTCCTTGCATAAGAAGATCGAGGAGTCGTTGGAGCGAGCGTAGTAAAGGGTTTTTCTTTGCGGCGAAGTTTCGGAATAATCGTCGAAACAAGAACTACTCGATGTAGGTATACGGTTTGCAGAGGAGTTGGTGAAAGGGGCCGAGGGACCTCGAGAAGAACACAGTAACCAATTCCATAGGGCAGTTACCCTGGTCAGTATGGCATTGTCCGACTGGTAGCCGCAATGCGACGTGTTCACCGCCACCCTTCGCCTCCTCCATCCTTGCAGCCGTTTCTCTCTGCCGAAGTGGAAGTTTTAGGCTAGGTCGTCGGTTGTTAGCAAAGTAACAAACCCCAGTAGGAATTCCTAGGACCGACCTTTACCGAACCACATTCATGCCTCCTCGAGATCTCTTGTCGTTTCTATACCTTACAAGGCCCGCTCCTTCTCCTTTGCTCCCTCGTCGTTTTCTAAGCCTCTTCGGCACACAGGTGGCGAAGACAAACGAGCATTTGGAATTTCCACGCTCCTTTTGGAGGAGATTCACTCTTTCCTTGAGAGATCTTTGTGGTCTCGAGATTATCGTTATTTTCCATTATTGGTCTAATAGAAGGTACATGCAAAGGCTAAGTGAAAACACAGGGAAGGTCCATTTTTAAAAAGAAACGAAAGCTGGATTTTATTCTTTAAACCAATTGTGAACGATTTATCAAAGCATTAAGTCCAATACGCTTCATTTCGAAGTGGTTAAAGGGAAACCAGCTACGGATTTCCCCACCATTTTCAGTTCCATTCCCTCTGTGAAGCACACGTGTATATGTATGTATCGAGGATCCGTAAAAAAAAGATGCTCCAAGGGAAGAGGGATAAATGGGAAAAACGCGAAATAATTGACAGACGGGCACGGTGAAGTGGCCACTGGCGAGAAGCAGTCCTATTATTCCCCGCGAATGCATACGGTCGAAATGCGAGCAATTCGAAAGAATTCGTGTGAGGCGGCGATGGTAGGAGCGCGAGGGAGGTGGGAGGGGATGAAAACGACCAGAAACGCGGCTGGATTCCAATCAGGCACGACAATGCTGGCCGACGCGTGCGACGCGGCAAGATTCGCAATTCGTCAAGGCTGCGATGGTGTAAGTGACACGTCCGTACGTGTAACGCGGACGCACGCGTGTCTGGAGGGAACGGCGTTACGTTTCAATTTTGGCGTGGTGATGGATTTCCCGCGTGCTACTTGCACAAAGAAAGGAGTTTTGATTGGAACCGAGCGGCCAAGTCGCGCCCAAACAGTTCCTTTGTTCGTTTTTGGCGTTCGCTGGACAAATCCCATCGAGATTTTCCGGCGCCCCTCTTCTCGGGTGACCTGTCCAGTGAATGAACACCCCCCACTGAATGAACGTTGCTTATGTAATACGAAAAATTAACGCCTATCGCGCGCATTTCACGTTGAAACTTACGCCGAAATTTAGAGTGGACACCCACAGACGTCTCGCGAAGGCGTTTTTCTTTTTACTTCTAACTTACACGGCATTAATTCCGTTTATTCAACAGTTGACCCCACGGCCGTACATTCACTGGCAAACGCGGACATTTCTTACTTTACCAATGAATGAACAACTTAACCTGTCTTTTTTTCTGTTGACACTTTCGCCGCCAGTGTGAAGATTAAGTTAACCCACCCCAGAAAATAAATTTCAGCTATGCATGATTATGATCTTATAAGACTAGTAAAGCATCAAATCAATAATATTATTGCAATTAGAGAATAAAAAATTATTTACCCAAAAAATCGTCTAAATACATTGGAAACCTAATCTCTGTTATTATCCCTGTTCATTCATTAGAAATTTATGTTCATTCACTGGTCATTGGCCCATTTTTTATATAATCCTCTGCCAGACTTTTAATGAAAGTTACAACTATCAAACATTGCTAGAATTGTGTTCCGGGATGTCTGACTTTCGTAATAAAACAGCTTGCTTGCAGAGATAATATTCAGGGAATTAAATAACGACTTTTGAATACTAATTTTAACAGACATGCAGCTTAAGTGTTCATTCACTGGACAGGTCACCCTATCGTTTCTTTTCCTTTAGCACCGCGGCATATATCACAATACAAATTTTATTAAGAAAGGATGAAAACGAAACAGCGATAAGTAGCCGAAAATTGTTGAGTAACGATTCAACAATCGTCTTTCTGATAGCGTTCTCCATGAAAACAGTCTATAGCCGGGAAGATGAAAGCCCGCTCGATTAAATCCTCGAGAAGAGGCGCGGTATCGATAGCCTCGATACCTCGACCCTCTCCGTTCTTTGTGTTCAAAGCTGCCACCTGACTTTCCTTTTCCTCTCCTTCATCTCTGGAGATCTCCCCTCTTCACCCATCAATATTTATCAATTATCCACACCTCGATAATACCTGCCGCCGCGGCTCCCTGTCGAATTGCAAATGGCACAGATCTCCAATTGAATCACATCGTCTCGAGGACTCTGGATCATTAGGTTTCGTAGCTTTTGGGTTGGCGAGAGGTCGTCCAGACAGCGCTCCCCTTAAACTTTCCCGTCACATGTCAAGACGTTCCATCGACGATGGTATTTGGCAGCGTGCAGGGAGGGTAGAGATGAATGTTGCTCGGATTGAATTCTCGCGAGGAAACGCGGCCGATGTCTTCGATATACGTCGCGCTAAGCCGGCCGCTGTTTTTCGTCCGTGAACCTGAAAGCCACCTTCCTGTTCTTCTTCATCCCCCTTCGGCACCTTTTCTCTCTCCACGCGATCCCTGCACCTTCGCTCGCTCTGTCCTCCCGTCTCCAGCCGCCTCTATCGTCCAAACGTTTCTTACCCTCGGTTTTCTTTCCCCCTACCACCCTTTCCCAGACTTTTTTCGCTGCGTACCAGCGTCCAACCGACATAAAACTTCATAAAGTGGTAGAGACGTTCTCCGGGGACTCCTCGCGCTCTAACAAATATTTTGAGATTGTAGCCAGACCACCTAGACCCCGGTCGCCACCTTGCGCGCCACAGACGCGTTATTAAAATTTACACAGCCGCGGTATGTGGTCTATTAAGAGCGGCGCGGGGAGAAACACGACGTCATCTCGTGAAATATCCGCCCTTGCGATTTATTTTCCCGTCCCTGCGAACCCTTTACGACCAAGTGCCGTGAGAAATATCGTTTTCTCCATGTTTCACGTGGACTTCGACCGCAAACAAACATTTGGTTCAGTATAATTTTTACTTTGTCGGCACGTGTTGATGCAGCAGCAAAAGCATGCTTCAAACTATTTAATTTTTTATATGGTGAGCAGATATTCCTATTATTTTTCTCCAGAATACTGAAAATACTGAACCAAATGTTTGTTTTGTCGCATCGTATATAAATACTTTCCTACGCTAGGCGATTGTTTTGAAAACGCGTGCGTGTGGCCTGACCATGGGATCCGCGCAGTTCCAAGCGGCGTGCACTATCGTAAGTTTTATTTTTTTGTTGACTGTTCCCATAATTTCTCCACTTTTTTCAAAATCCCATTTCTTACCTGAGGGTTCAACGAATAGAATGGTATTTTTTTCAAACCGGACCGTGGGTGGGAACGACGTAAAATCGCGATTTGAAACTTTGACATCGATTGCCATCAAGTTTATTAACAATAAACAAAATATTCTAAATATTGGTTGAGAAAGCATTCCTTCAGCTTTAAAATGAGCCCATGACGGAGACATTATCTTTAAAAATAACCGCGATATTAGAGTTTAACTGATGACGCGACAGCCGATTTTGTTCCAATTTTTAAGACTTTAACATTAAATATTTCGAAAACTATTTGACATAAGCCTTTAAAGTTCAATATACTTTGTTTTTGCAAGGTTATCGACAAATGCTGTAATTTTTAAGAGAATCGGTGAAACTAACTTTTCCCTCTATCCGTTTTGACGTGGAATAGCTCATATGTAGGTAGCGGAGTAAAGACTGTAGAAGTACTGTCAGAAACCAACAGATTTTATCTTTTCAGGCTTTTCGTATGTCTAACCGTTTCGAGAGTACAATCTCCAATTTCGTGGGACACCCTGTATATGACGCAGTTGACCTCTCTCATTTCGAGCGGCTTCAGGCTATCACGCAGAAAGCGAAAAGTTATTTTTAAAAATACCACGCTCCCTTAGAAAACCCTGTGTATCTTGAAATTCAGAGGAATTCGGCCAAGGATGACGCTCGCTTCCGTTTTAAACCGCTCGCATCTCGCGCCTCCGAATAAATTGCTGGTAAATTTTACTGTCAATGGCATTCTTTACGCCGCGGGGAAGGCGGAACGTTGCAGTTTCAGCAAACACTTGCCGCGCTCCTATTTTAGCGACGCGAAGCGTTTAAAAAAATGTTCTCTCTGTCGTCAAATACGCTTCACTTTGGAGCGGTGCTTGCGCAAGCCTTTTCGTACCACGGGACAATAAACCACCGGCGGCACGTAAAACCATGCAAGAGCGGTAAAGGGAAGAAACCTCGAACGAGAAACCGTGGGAGAATGCCGAAGTTGCGGGAAATCTTGAAGGCCACGTCCCGCGGGCGTTGGGGCGGCTGTTCCGTCGTTCCTTGACGACAGCCGATGTAAGCGAGAGTGCTGTTTACGGGGACAACTGTGACGACTGGCCTAGGGAAAGGGTCGCGGCGACAGCTTCTAGTTTCAAGCTTCGAACCCGCCTCGGAATGCGCGGAAATTTCCGGGAGGAGGGTTGTGAAAAGGTAAATACATCAAAGTGTAGTCGTCCTCCCGTTGGACATAGACGCTATTTCATTCCCCGCGCCTCGCAACTTCTTCTCGTACCTCGTCCATTCAAATGTAGGGTAATTAAAGTAAATTTTTTTCAACCTGCCGTAACATCCGAGTTCTGTGGTTACTGGACCCCGCGGCTCCCAGCCTACACGTCGTACTTTCCATTCACTGTAGCACGGCATGTCGACAGAATTATAGCAAAAGAAAGGCTGCGAGAGAGAGCAGCTTGGAATTACTACTTAACGGCGCCACGACCAATAAACAACATCCCAAAAGATAAAATAGGAACAGACACTGGCGCTATATTATAAATCAGGCGATGAAGCTGATAGCCCACTCTGTCCCTCAGATTTCGCCAGCCGCAGTATCCCATTCCAGACAGCCGCACGTGAAACGAGAACAGAAATTTCGGACACGTTGAACACGCCCGAAGAAAGGCGCCGATGATAGACGCGGTACCCCGGAAAAGCGAAGCGCGCGACGAAGGATGTTGAAGAAACATTTGACCCGGGCGAAAAGCATGCTTGAAAGAACATTTCTCGCGAGCGAAGGAGCACCCCGCCGCGCCGTGGGTCTTTAGAAAGCCGCCTCCTCGCGCCGCGAGCAACAACGCGCCCGATCCTCCGACGCGGAAAATGTTAAGGGCGCGACGGAGAAAGCGATTTTCGCGGACGGGAGTGCACGCGAGACGCGGAGAACTCTCCCGAGTTCGGTCATCCGCGTAACCTTGTGCACGCCTGTGGTCCGCGTTCTTTTAACTTCGCGACTGTTTCCTCGTAAACCGGCGACTTTATCGCCCCCCTCGTCCTTGAGGCTCTGCCGGGCGCATAAAGGCGGAGTCGTGCGTTACACGCGTACAGAGGGAGGCAAAGGTTGCCGGTGAGAGAATAGACCTGTGCTGGGGGTCGCTCCTAGCCGGAGGCTATAAAAATATAAGCGGGGAACCTTCGGTGGCCACGTAAAGCCAAGGACGACAGGAATATGCTTTTAGCCGCCTTTTTGTCCGTAAGCTAGAAACACCTTTGCGTCACGATCGTTTGAAACTCGATCCCCCATCGCGCCCCTGGACACGCGGCAAGCGCAACCACGCCCATCCTGGCCAGCTTCCACGCGCCCTCGCCGCTCCGTGCTTGTCACCTTGCACGGGGAGTTTGTTTTTCATCCCCTTGATCGATCTCTTTCCCGGCGAGGGTTGTCTACTTTTGGATTTCTAATTCCCGCATCCGAGCATTAAAATCGCCACGAACGCGTGAGAACATCACGTCGCCTGCGAGTCAGCGGATCGTTCGCGTCGGCGATGTAACTTTACGACGCACCGTCGCGGCGAATAACGCGTGGGGGAGGTCACGAGACGCTGCAAGCATAAAAGTATAGTAGCTGTCGTTATGCAGTCAACGAGGCAGGAACTTGCTGCATTATCCACTCTGTTCCCTCCGCGTGTATATCGCAGAAAGCGCACCTTCGTTTCTCTTTAACATTTCACGTTAAATGAGAGCGAGCCGGAGCGTAGGGTAAGGGTGAAAGGACCAGTCGAAGAAATCGTCGCGCAGAGATTCGCAATGGGGAAGAGAGTGAGCCCTTTGGACGGTGGCACTAAGAGCTCGGGGCGAAAATAAATACACGACGGTCCATTTTTACGCGTGCCTCGCCCCCCTGCCGTCATAACGCTACACATTGGAGACGAAGAGCCGTACTTTCATCTTCCCATCGCCCTCGGTTTTCCGTCTTAGGCGTTTCATTGGCTCTACATTCAGCTGACGGCTTCAGAAGGGTCCCTCGTTCCCCTTGCATTCCCATTTGCCTTGTTACGTTGCAGAGGCATCGCCGAGCCGTTGCTTCTTCCGTTTCGTTCCCCGACTGGTCTCGTTATTGTCTTTAATCGTATCCGAGGCTTTCGACGCGAACTAACGCGACTACGCCGACTAACCAGCACGCCACAGCCGGTTTATTATCGCCAGGTGAACGCGTCTTAGCGTCCTCCGTTGCTCTGCGGAATCATGAAAACGAGCCACCCTTGTCCACCCCCCCCCGTAGCCGTTACCGGGGCTTCAAGCTCGATTCAATTCGCCTCACTCGTTGCGCAATTACAATCAACGTAATGACGTTTCCCGGTGTGCCTCGTCGACGTTTTTTCCCCGCACACCGGCTGCATTATTGCCCCCGATTGTTGGCTCCGATCGTACGGGTCGTGGATCGACTATCGCTGGCTGCAAATTGGATATTACAGGCACCAGAGACGCAGATCGAGGTCCACGCTGTAGTGCAACGAGGAATAGAGTTTCCGCTGGCTGCGAGATCAATTAGCATGCGAGGCGGCTCCGTGGCAGCTCCTGGCAGTGTCTTCGATGAAACTCTAGGCGGAAAAAAGTCTCGGGCGATGGGACTCGAACCCAAGATCTGCGGGTCCTCTGCGTACTGGCCAGTCGCGTTACCAATTCCTCCAACGCCGACTCTTCGATGAGACTCTTTTCTGAACTCTACAAGTACCGAAACCAACGTGACGCCACCTATCTGCCAATCGCACCGTAGCCCGTTCCCAAACGCTGAATGGATGAAGAACTTTATTAAACACCACGAGGAGTAGTAAAGTGTTGCTTGGCTTTGGATATTTCTAATGCCATTCCACTCCGGAAGCTAGCTAATCCTCCTGTGTTTTTCGTGCGCATGGAGCTTCGCGAACGTTGCATCAACAGCTTCACGCAGGGCGGAAGGCGGACAATCGGATAAACAGAATTGGCTCGTTACCTCTTAATTGTGTGATCGCGATCGTGGGTCGGGATTGAAACGACGCGTAATCGTATTCGCGAGGCTGTTACAGCGGAACGATCGGTTTTAATAACGCAAACCGAGGGCCGGTTAACAATCAGCGGAATTGCGCACCGGCTCGACCGCTGCAGAGTGGCCGGAGGGGGGCTGATTAATTTTTCAGAATTTGCCCAGGTACGGCGGAACGTACTCCATTAACGGAATCGGCCGTTATCCTCGCGAAGTGGCCGCCAACCGGCATCAGACGTCCCGGGAACACGATTTCCGTGGACGTGGAATAACGTGCTAGCCGCACGAGAGATCGTATTTTCGACAGTGGATTACCCTTTCGAGGCTCTGTGCTCGCCCCGCCGCGGCGCACGCTCTCGACATCCGAGCTACGAGTGTCTTGGCCGTGATCGTTCCATTTCCGCCTCCATCAGCGGCGCCGATTCTGCTCGCCCGCCGCTGTCTCGCCCATCGCTAATCCCCATCCCTCCTGTTAATAACAAACGGGCCGAGCTGGTCCACGGGAATCAGACGGAACGCTAAGGGGGTAAAATGCTTTTCCATTTGCCCCGTGGCGTCGGTTGTTGCGCGAACATGGCCCACCTGTGTTCGTTAAGGGAAACACGGATTGGGATTGGCATTCGCGCGATGCTCGCGAATTCCCTCCTGTAACGAAAACTGACGCTTGCGAATTTTAACGCTAAAGTGTTTTCTGTGAACTTAGACTTTAGAGAAAACAGATGAATGTAATGGTTTAAAGACGAACTTCAGTTACATTAAAAATAAGGGAAATTCTTTGAAAATTCGAGGAATGGTTGTTTACGCAGTAGTAAAACCCCCTGCAAAATTTTAGAAAAATTTATTCGCTGGCTTTTATATTATTTAACTTTCAATTTAACATGTATCCTTATGGGAAAGAGTAATATATATAAAAAAAAGTATTAATACTAATAATTCAAATAATCTTGAATGAGAGCAGCTGATATATGTAATTATAACAAAATACATTTTACTTCAATGCTCCTCATTCCCCGAGAGACATCCGCGACACCCAACAACTAGAGCATGTAATTAATTACGAGCAAATTAAGCTACGCGATAAAGCGAGTGACGAATTAATTCGTATCGTAAACGGACGCGAACAGGTATTCGAAGAAACTGGTGCGTAAAGAAGGTGGATCGTGCGAGTTCTTTCGCCTCGGCGTCGTTGATTTTTAACGCCTTTGCACGCGATTATACGTAACTCGTCCTCGACGTTCCCGACGTGTTTCTTTCTTTCCGCTTCTTTTTTTCAGAGCAGAGACTCGGCCCGTGCTTGTGCCTCATGGAATTAATTTATTACGCCGGCAGGGACGTACCGGCGATGCTAACTCTGTTAATGGGTAACAATGTTTGCCGAGCGTGCGTGGACGAAGAGGAAAAAAGAGAATGGGAAACGAGGGTGCCGGTCGAACGAGTTTTTTACCCCAAGTGACCCAATTAATTTGTAGAGAGTTCACGCCTCGCACGACCGCACGATATGCGCAAAAACTCAAAAATGTTTGCATCTGGCCAGACACTCTTGTAGAGTCGGCAATTTCAACGCCTAAGTAATTCCATTTACCTGTATGTTTCACTTCTGATCTGAGATAAATTTTATCGTGAAATACCTAATAGGTGCAACCGTTGGGTGTGAATTAGTAAATACGATCACGGTCATTATTTACTGTCACGGGATTGCAGGATTTTTTAAAGTCTATCTCGGGATTCCGGGACTAATCCCAGAATTGGGTAATAGAAATTTTAATAATTTAAATGATTTATTATGTGTGAAATTCGAAATCTTTATTTGAAATAAACAAACTTACTTTCTATCATTATAAACATAAATTAAAATCATTTTCAACAATAAAAACAGTGGAACAATGAAGAATAATAAAGTCTTATTAAATAGGTAATATCAGTAAACTATTATAAAGATTTTTGGAAATTGCGAACGAAGAAATAGCAAAGCATCTAAACTTTAGATTCTAAAGTATCATCTCCTAGCCGACTTCTTATTTTATTTTCAATAAAACCAGCAGCTAAAAATGCTCGTTCTGTTTCAACGTTTGCAGGAGGAATTGACGAAAAATATTGATATGCTCTTTTTTATGCTTCTCAATAAATAAATATAATTTAGTTATTTATATGCGAATTTATTCCGGGATTGTATTCCCTAAGGTAAATGCAACCCAACATGGTACATACTAATAAAAGAAGGTTCATACAACGCGAAGTGTGAAGCTAGTTAAAAAGTGTATCAACATTGCATACATTAAAAGATGGCAGCCTTTGCTTAACCACCTAAGACGTCCAGGATCGATAAACGCTCTCGTTTCACGGTCAGCGAGCAAAAACCAAAATCCTCGGAAGCGATCTCATGCGAATCAGTTCGACAGCTGGCATACGTAGCGCAGTTGAACGCATAAAAGGCTCTGCTTGCATGCGCGAGATCGATTTTGTATAAAGTATGCCTCAACCTCCTCGTGTCGAATATCCGTCAGCCGACGCGTGCTGTATCTTTCCCTGAATATTTGCTGCGCGCCAAGAAGCTGACCTTAACCCGTCATCGCCGAAACCTAACGCAAAGCATCATTTTATCACCGCGGCGGAAAATTCTCTTCAACACCAGACTCGCATATCCCATGAAATTACTCTTCATTAAAAAGCACAGCTAGGCTAGAGGTTAAAATAACTTAGCGGCCACTCCGTCGGTGCATGAAATTTAATTAAGGAAATACAACACGGTGGTACGTCACGCGTAACGTTTCGAGAGCAAGTCGGGGGTGGGTTTTCTTTAATATTAAATGGCGCAGCGAAGCTTTATCGGGCGGGAAACTAAGAAAACTCGTGGGGGACATTATCGTAAAAAGGAGAGGAGGCTTCTTCTCTCGGGGAGACCCTACCGATCGAGAGTATAAAGGTATACTCGACGAGGGGCACGAGGCGCGATCACCATAAAACAACAATCATCCGAATCCCTTCCTGTTTGAAGGGGGTGAGAACGGTGACGTACACTCTGTCCAAGTTTGTGGGTAATTCGAATGAAACCAATCGGCCAGAAAACAGAGAAAGGTAGAAATACGGGGGCATAGGTGGACTGCAGACGAGGAGGGATGGAAAACAGTAAGTTAGAGCTAGAGGGGGGGATGAAAGGTAGAAGGGTGGAAATTTCAGCGCCGTCACTGGTTTTATGTCATTCCCGCCATTCGGCGGCTTCCATTTCCAGTCTGGACTACTAGAGCTCGTAATTCAAACACGACCTAGGAACGAACGTCGTCGTCGTCGTCGTCGTCGTCGTCGACTTCCTCTCCCACATTCTCATACCCTTCTGCTCGTAACTCACGCTGACTTGCTCCCCTTTGGCGTCCGGTTTTCCTACGGATTCCCTCTCCCCGCGAGCCCACAGCAACCCGATAAATTCGATATTTGTTTCAACTTTCGCCGCATTTCACCGGCCCCTCTCGTTCCCGCGGACTCGTGTTCACCGGCTTGGCCTCTGTTCCACCTCGGCCGGTTTGCGCGCTCACGACTCGAAGAAAATTGTTTCTGCACCGGCGGCAGAAAGGGCACGCTACACACGGCTCGTGTCAGCCGCATGCCCCTTATGATAGACGCCTGCCATTACTCATTGAACGTATAAACGCGGATATATACGGTTCATATAATGGTCTGTACACTGGGTGTCGGAGAATTAGACGACCGAGCTGTTCCCCTACGTTCTGTGGGTAACAATTGGAAGAAGCGTCACGTGCGTTGTGGGAAGGAAGAAGTTAGACAGCACGTGGCTGTCTAAGTTTATTACGAAAAGCTACTGGCGATCTCTGAGTGAACGGTGACTTTGTGACTTACAATTAGTATTTTAAGAAGCCTGAATAGAATCACTCTGTAAGGCAGTGTTTCCCAACCTTTCTTGAGTCTCGACCCCCTCTTATAATATTCAAATAATCTGCGACCCCCGATATAAGGTAACGTAAATTTAATAAGGTAAAGAAAACACATTAGAAATAGGTATTTGAGAATATAATTCTAACTTAATAATATTTCATTATCTTAACACATATATTAAACATACTTAAAGATATTTAATATATTTAATTATTTTATTTAATGCGATGGTTGTTCTTGCACTTGGGTAACCTTGGGTAAGCTTTCCCATCTTTTCATTTATGAAAAATCAGTGTTAAATCATTAATAGAGTATGGAAATGTAACAATATTAAAAGAAATAAGTGCTATGAATCGTCAATTAAAAATAGCCGCGGCGACCTCCCAGAAAACACTTTGCGACCCACACGTTGGGAACCACTGCTGTAACGTGTACTTTCCTCTAGAATTGATTAACTTAAGGATGTTCTACTGGAGATGGTTTTTAAAATAAAGCGTGCATGTAAGGGTACATTAAGATTTAAAGCTCGATTCCCCTGTTGGACAAGAGAAAGGAGAAACAAAACTTATACTAGCAGATACGGGCAGAATTAAGGGGAATGGGACATATCCATGTATTGTACCTCCCGAAACTCAGTTTGATTACAAATTATATAACTCGATGGGAAATTTACATGTACGTTTTTACGAAATTTACATGTTACACTTAACATTCTGAAGCTATCCAGAGGGGTCACGCAGCCAGTGGAAATGGTTCGTGCATAGTCAGACATACATATGTGCATTCAGTACCTCACAAGTATTGCTAACTCTCTACAATCTTCTGAAAACATTCACAAATTTAGTAGCTATTCTATTCGGGCTTCTTTCAAACTTGTACCTCCATTATTTCCTTTGAAGGAAGCCTATGCCCTTTTAGACTTACACATTTTCATAATCCTCCATTCTATGCGGCATGGGAAACCTTTCTGCGCGGTTCAATCAAACTAAAAAAAAAAAATGAGACGCAGATTCCATTGATATATTCACGGGAAATACTCGTTGCAACAGTGTTAGTGAAACGGCCTGCGTACCGCCGTACGTACATGTATAATGTACGAAACGAATGTATGCAGTTTTTTTATCACGGTTCCTCGAGTGAGCGTATCGCCAAAGCGCGCGCAGCTGCAGCCAGTTTCGAAAGAAAAAAAGTATCTTGCGTCGCGCCTGCCCATTTGTGTGCGTGCACGTAGGTATGCCCACCGTGCACAGGCCTAGAATGGAATTATTTGTTGGTTATTCACGTCGAGTGGAGGACGAATGGTTTTGACGTGAAAAACGAGAGAGCCTTTCTACTCTTTCCGCGATGCGTGATCGTGGTATTTTTAACGGCGCAGCGCGATGTTTGTCGTGGTTCAGCCTTTACCAGAGTTTTATTTTAACCGCAGGCCTCTTTTTCAACGGGGATTTACGGAATTACTCGAATTTTTGTCCAGTGAAGCCGCTCGAATTCGGAACAGCACACATTTCGATGAAAGCATCTTGATCCGAATTCCGTGGAGAATATTTTACGTTTTCGTGAGATCTAAAAAAAAAATACATGATATGGAAAACTACTACGGGTTCAATTTTTGAACGCTACTCGTGTTTTTGAAGCGTATTGAAAGGGCGTATAGAATTGAAGGCACGGTATTAATGGAATTTGGTATCAGTAACCCAGTCTTTGGTGCTACTATCGAGCGTTCTGCTACTTCAATTTCTATTGAAATGAATTTTCTATTTTTAAAAATAGAAAATTTTCTATTGAGATAAAGGGGGTGTTAACAAATGTGTGGAACACATGGAAATACTGAAAGAGATTGATACACAATCTAACAATGTAACCTTCTCTTTATTTTCATGTGTAGAATCGATCTTGCAAAAATTCTAGTTGTCCAATGGCCTTTGTTGATACTTTGGTTAAATCTGATGATGACATTCCTTTCTTTTAGTGGGAATTAGCTTGTAGAAAGTAAATGGTTGCCGTGGACAGGGAGAACATTGTATTTTATATTGTTTTATATAGAACCATCGTTGACAGTCAATTTATATTGCAAAGTACAGAACTGAGAGTCATGCACAGCTGTTTCCCACCAATCGGGCACAACAAGAGTCCTCTTAACGGCGAAGCAGCCAATTAAACGGATCCGTCTTTGC
This sequence comes from Andrena hattorfiana, assembly GCA_944738655.2. Taxonomy (NCBI): domain Eukaryota; kingdom Metazoa; phylum Arthropoda; class Insecta; order Hymenoptera; family Andrenidae; genus Andrena; species Andrena hattorfiana. Next base: position 67,121,927 of record OX122891.2, on the reverse strand, counting down.
TCCATCTTGCCTTACAGCTTCCCACGTCTCTTCCGGCTCCTATAATAGAGCTTAGCTCTTGTTACATGAGCTTCTAAATGCTCCGTTCTCGACACGCAACCCCTGTGCTCCCAGACAAGCTACCCCCAACACTCCCTCCGCTCCGATTTGATGTTCTCGCCGAATGATAGCCAGCTACAGATGTTGCCAATATCCTCGGCTCGTTCGCCGAGACAGCCGATACGGCAAGTGATTAGCTTTAAAATCCGCGCACTATACTGCTGACAATTTGTCAACAATTTGCCGTATGTCCCATACACGAAAGCGAATTTCGGAGGTTAGCGTTAGCAGTTAATTCTGGAGACTTGAGGAGACCTGAGCAGGCACCTCGTTTGTATTTTTTGGGTATTTGAGTATCAAAAATTATCCATAACTTGCATCATCAGACTCATGTATAATGTACCTTAAGAACAAGGCACTTCAGTGTATAGTGATCTTCATTTACGCTGATACTCGTGCTTTAAAAGAACGTAGTTTAAGATACATAGTTCCCGAATTCGAGGCTCGAGGGAACAGTATTTTCCAAAGTTTAGAATTGTATGGGTGCTCACTGACTTAGAAGACATATCCATTGCCTAAGGGTTCAGATTCCACTGCATGAAGCTTCTATAAAACGATGATGTCAAAGCAGATGCATTTGGTGATTGGACACTTTAATGCAGTGGTCCCCAACCTGTTGGTAGCTACCATCAAGCGAAGAGGGCGTTATTTTCAATTGATGATTCTTAGCACTTATTTATTTTAATATGGTTACATTGCGATGTTATATTAATGATCATCACACTAAATAAGATAATTAAATATATTAAATATCTGTAAGTACTTTTAAAATATATGTTAAGATAATTAAATATTACTAAGTTAGAATTATATTCTAAAATAACTATTTTTAATGCGGTTTCTTTATCTTATTAAATTTACTTTTCCTTATACTGGGGTGGGGGGCACAGGTCATTTGAATATTATAAAAGGAGGTCGCGACTCAAAAAAGGTTGGGAAACACCGCTCTAATGGATTCTACTTTGGTTGAAGCAGTCGTTCATCATCAATCACCTTGACTTCGCGCATAGGTAGTCTTTTAAAATTCCATGTTTCAAGTTCCCTATTTTGTTCCAACGTGTCATATAAAATCCCTTTTTCTGCTACTGTACCAATCATTTCGTCAAACTAACCGATACTTGGAGTCGTCGCCTAATTGCCAGTTGATTACCGACAAATAGGGAACGCCTAAACAGCTATAACGCCTCGATAGACGTTCTCAGTGGCAGTTATTACGTTGACGCGTGCGCGGTACAGCATGATGCAGGTTTCAGAGCTTGTTTAGCAAGGTTCGAGATGTTGTCCCTTCGATACCCTTGAATATTCGATCCAAAGATCAGGTTCGTTCTCCGTTCCCTTCGTCTTGCTATTCCGGTCGAACGATAGGTGCCACCAGATGTTGCCAATATCCTTGGATCGCTCGCTGGAACAGCAAACATGGTAGCTAACTGGTTCGGGGCCACGGATCGTGGAAGCGGCAAAGGAGCAGGGCACCCAAGTTTCTGGAGCGTAACCCGGTAATAGTCGAGAGATTTGCCGTGTGTGCAGGTCCCAACGATCGCCGAATTGTTATACAAAGGTGAAGTTTCGCCGAAGTGGAGGGAAATTTCGTAAACTGTGAACTCCCCTTTTGTTTCGTGCCCCCTCGTACAATGGATTCCTCTCAACTACCGGGGAAATTAACAAAAGTATATGGGAAGCTCGTTTAAATTAACCACCGGCGCGACTATTCGCTACGTCGTTTATTCCTCTTCCGATATGGAGGGATCAAAAAGTTCCATCGACTTCCGTTGAAATACGCCACGGTTGTGTTCCGCGCTTCCTGATAACTCTGCTCGATATTCGATGCCAGCGCGTAGATGGGTTTTTATATACTTTATAGTCGTCCCTATGCGTCTCGACGCTGCGTGCCTCATCGGCCATGAAACGACCTACGTATCGGAGATGTATTTATACGGCGGTCGATAGTGCACCGAGTTGCAGTTTCTCCTTTCGTGAAACGATCCCACGTCGGGGAATGATCGCTGTGTGCGTGTATGCATACCGCGCAACATCCATATCGCTCGTTTTCGCTGGTTGCTTTGAATAGAACTAGGGATAATAATTTTTCAGTCAACCAGGCGATATCTAATAATTCTGAGATTTCCAGTGTATTACGGACTGTTGTTTCTACTGGGAGCGATGAGATTTATACGTTTGGGGCCCTGACACCCCCTAAAGAAACGGGAGAAAGGTGATTAATGTAACCACGACTGAAGTAATTCAATAGCTTTGAAAAAGAAAAGAAAACTGGATTTCATTCTTTATTGAATTTGCATTAAAAATATTTTTCCCCGTTCAACTGGGCTTCCCCCAAGATTAAATCCTGAGTCTTCTACTGTGTATATGCGAGTGATCTCCCCTTGAAATATCTCTTCTCCGCACTTAAGAGCAAAATTACTTAGTAATAGGGATTGCAAACCGGTAAATCGGTTTGAAGCTTTTTTATCACTGATAACGTAGTAGATATCGACGGAATTATGCGCTTCATATATGCGCTACATTGCTATATATAAAATTTTTACCGGTAATTCGCCACATTTTTACCTGTAATTCGATAAATTATGCTTTACCGGTAAATATCAAGAAATACATAATTTATCGAATTACGGGTAAAATTTTGGCGAATTAGAGGTAAAAATTATATGTATAGCAATGTAGCGTATATATGTAGCGCATAATTCCGCCGATATCTACTACGTTATCAGAGAAAAAAACTTCAAACCGATTTACCGATTTACCGGTTTGCAATCCCTACTCAGTAACCAACATGCAGTAGGGGAGAGGTGGGATGAAAGGGACATTTTTGTTTAGAACCAGATAGTAAAAAAACTAAATAACCATTCGAGTTCTAATTGGTAACATTAGAAAGGCCAGTCATCTGGCTATAACAATACATGGGCCTATTAAGCTTCTCTCTATATTTACATGTCATCTTTTTCGTTTTCTAAAAAAGTGTGTTTTATCCCATTCATAAATTGGCTGTATTGAAAGGGACATGGGTGTTTATGAATGGGACAGTGTAATAAAACCAGGTAATATTAATATCATTTTTTTAATTATTATTTATGCAGATACCCAAATCACAGTAGCTATTTTAATTCGTAATAGGAACTAAAACTCAACAGTTAAGCTTATGTAACTAAATGATCTTAATAGATATAAATAATGAATTGTCTAATGGCATCCTAACCCGAATTTTAGGTGGCATATTTTCATTGAAACAAGTGAAGAATAGTAAGCTTTTGAAGGGGACAGGTATGAAAATGACGTCCCTTTCATAAATGTTTGTTGTGTCCCTTTCATAAATAAGGCACCAAAATTGAAAATCTAATTCCTACAATTACAATATGAAACAAAAAGGATCGGACATTATACGATATCGTTCTTAAATAAATACCTGTTTAGATGCAGTAATAGAGAAATCAGTCGCTGGTAACAGCACTTCACAAAACAGTTCAAGGAAATAGGAAAAATTTTAGTTTGAACTTCAAAAAAATTCAATCGTGTATTTCTGTCGTCGTAGATACGATAGCGGCTTGAAATTTGGCTTGATTACACACGAATGAATGTGGTTACAAAATAAAAATACTTTTGGCCTGGGCAGATCCTTTATCTTTGAGATAATGACCATGTCCCATCCAATACGTGTCCCTTTCATCCCACCTCTCCCCTAGCAGGCTCCTCAAATTGATCAGTAGAATTACTACAAAGCAGCCCAGTTTGTAACATATAGCGTGTCGCCAGGTGGGAGAAATCGTTGAGGGTAAATTGTTATTTACCTGCAGCGTCCCGCTAAACGGAGAACAGGACGAAAACGCGTAGCTGGTGTTTCTTGGGTCGACTCGACGAAATGGACGACAATTTTTCGAGAACCATCGAATCAGACCCGGCAACCTTCCTCCCCTTACCCCGTGTTCCGAGGGCGAAATAGTAGGGTGTGTAGCGTACATACGTAGGTTCCACGAGTTCTGACGTACTATCCTCGCAATCAGTAACTCGATGCGCCAGAAAATCGTGTTCCGAGGCCATCCTCGATCGAGGTTCAACCATTGCCCAATCTCACCGAAGGACGGTTTGATTTTTCGATTTTCCTTCCATTCCTTCGCCTTCCCACTGACTTCTTCCCCGTCTCTTCTTCCTTTTCCCGGTTCATCCCTGATCACGGGAGCTCGTTCGTCCACGAAGTAATGGGCGTACCCTCGCTTCCTGGGCCAGAGTAAGCCGCAGAGAAAGAAAGGGAGGAAAGTTCCGGCTGGTTCGACCGCTGCCGTTCCCTTTTTTTCAATTGGCCCAAGTTTTCGGACGGAACGACTTATTCCAGTCGATCCAATCTCTTCTATTCCACCGTTCCTCGTGTACCTATACCACGGACAATCCTTTGACGCAGATGACGTTCGGTCTTTGAAAATGATGTCTGATCGACGATGACTTTTATTTCCGTCTGCTTTAATTCGAGTCCGTAATTAAGCGACGGTGCAAAAGGTTCGGACTTGCTAATACTCTCCGTAATTCATTCTTGAATCAAGAAGTTTTTATCTTTTCGTTTCTTTTTAATTTTGGTGAAATTGGAAAATATGTTTCGCATCGGTTTTCTTGCTGCGAAATTCCCTGGGGTTTTGAACTCCTATTTTGAGTGATAGAACTTATCTACGATCTCTGTGGTTCCCAAGCATGCTCATCAGTGCTGAGACTGTGCTTTCCTTTCAGTATTTTCCGATATCTTTCTTTCTTTATTCGATGTACAATCGATTATCGTCTATGTCTCGTCTTCTTTCAAAAAAGTGTACCACCAAACAGAGATAGAGCTTCTTACAACCTTTATTGTACACACGATAGACACTGGAATCTATATTCTAGAATGAAATTAGAGAAATCAAAAGAACAACTGTAACACGAAGGTTCCAACTGTGGGTTTCATTCACACGCTTGTCCAGTTCATCGACGTCTTAATTTACCAAAGGATTCCGTTCAATCGCAGTTGCCTCATACGTCTCGCTGTTCTTTTCACGGTCTTTAGTATCGCCTTAAAATCTTTCGACTTTCCCTCGACGTCTACTTAATGGACGGCTCATCTCTTCCGCGGCAGGGCAAAGCGGAAGGAAAGAAAAAGTTCTTTCAGTTCCCCCGTATCTTCATTCCTCCTTTTTCCACCCTTTATTCTTTTACCATTGGACAAAGTCGTGGAAGTAGCCGACTTATTCCACTCGCTCCGTTCCATACAAGGTGTACCAAAGTACCTGGTGCCACTTACAAATTGGTAATTCACCATCCGAAAATCAGTCGAAAACATACAATACAATTCTATTTACCAAAAAATCAATTCGAATGCATACGAACAGATCCTGTATCTATCAAGGATGTCCGCAGACTTTTTTCCAACGGAGGGGGGGGGGCAGTTATGGGGTAACGGTAAAGATAAATATAGTAATTAAACAACAACCCTAGCGATAATATCGACGAATCGGATCATGAAACACGTGGTGTGAGATGAGTAGCCCTGTTGCTTTTTGATCCCGTTTTGTACTTCCAATTTAATTAAAAAATTAAAATCGAAATTGAAAAATATTCACTCTTCTGCTAGAAACTTAATAAAGATCAGTTTTTAAAAATAAACTGTTTTTTCTCAAAAGCCAGGGGGCAACTATCCTCCCCCCTCCTCCCTCGTCCTCATGGCACCTACACATACAAACACAAAAGTCTACAAAGTGTCATCCTTAATAACTCAGAAACCAGATGCCTCATACATCTTGGAAGTCAAACCTGACTAAAACGAAAGCTATTGTGAGATATTTTATTCTACCTATCCAATTAATTTTTTAGATAGAAATCCCCCTTCGTTGACGTTACATCGCATACTTTTTAACACCACGTACAATCGCGTTGCTCGATCCTCCCTGTCGTCCATCAAGGATCTAGTTAGCCGAGACGAGCAGAAGCGCGCGTGTGTGTGCGTGTGGGTGGTACTGGCGCGAGCTCGCGTCCACGAGCCACGCTCGGATAAAGCCGTCCGCCTATATCGTTTGATTCAATATCGCGGGGTCTGGAGGATTTATATCGGGGGAAAATTGCGTTAGCGGCAGCTGCTGGTTGCCTCCATATACCTGGCTCTTAGCGCGCACGGGATCCCGTTACGCTGTAAGACGTGTTAATAAAGCCACGAGCCCGGGTACGCGGTGGCTGCCACGCGAAGCTCATTCGGTAACCTTACCACTTTCTCGGCACCGTGTTTCCTATCGACCTTTTCCACCGGGGAGACCCACCGAGGTCGTTCAGGCGCCTTGTTTTCTTTTAAGGGAAAACGGATGGCAGTCAGACGTTATTAGGTTGCATCGATGGCTATCGAGCTGCAATACTGAAAGCATCTTTTGTTAGCAGCTTAGCAGTGAAGTCATCAGGTCGAGTTTGGAATTCAGAAATTGGAGTTTTCGTATATAATTATATGGTGCTGGGATACTAGAGTTGCTTTAGAATTTGAAAAGTTAAATTACGTGGTTATGGAGCTCAAAAAGGAATTTCGGGGAGCGTTCCAGAGATAGGGGAAGGAATTTTGTGCTTTTAGTGGTTAGTGGATTCGTCGGTATTAGTTGTTGAATAAATCTAGATGTAGAAGGGTTTCAGTGTTTGAAGGAGTTGGGTGTTATTGCGAGCTGGTTGTCGTAGTCCTTTGGTGGTATATTCGGAAGGCTGTTACAGCATCCGCTGGCACATTCGTATATTCATCTCAATTAGCCCTAAATTGGGAAGGAACAAGGATGTTCTTCAGTGTGAAATAGTGTCTCCTGTGCTCCATGTTTATTAGAACCCTTTCCTCGACCAGACAATTCTGATCCATCAACGCTGAAGGCTAACGCTACAGCGGAGGGCACACAACGAGGGCTGAGAAAGTAATCTCGTCGAATTTTTGCCCTTATCTATCTCCCTGCGACGACGTCCTCTTTTTCTTCTCTCCCGGGGAAATTGTGTAAACAGACGAATTTCTGTTGGGGTTTCTGAATGATTCGTACGCGAGGGTCAGGGGCTTCTCTGTGAGTTTAGCCGCGAGAAGTGAGACAACCGTAACTTCGGTAATAGCCTGATCGTCCTTGACCAAACAGATCTTATCCAAGTCTTTGGCAAACTCCATCTAATCTCGAAGGGACCTTTCAAATAGGATAATCTGATTTCGAGCTGTCGCACGCGAAGGTGTTATCATTGCCAATAAGATTTTAAGATCGACATTCCAGGATATCTCGATTGCATCATCGAGAATATATATTCACCCTCATCGTCGGGCAAACAAGAAAAGTTACAGCCGAATGAAATAACAAATATCGTGGAAGAAAGGAAATTTACCTGAACCGATATGGCAGTCTAATTCTTGGCCGCAGTTTTTCCAGACCTCATAATAAGAGTTACGGTTTCAATATTCCGCGTGCAGTCTCACCGAGTCGGGCAGCGAGTTGGGAGAGGGGGGCGACAAAAAGATTGAATTTATGGAAATCGCATCGAGTGAGCCCGAGGCGGAAAGAACAACAAAAAGAGAGCGCTGCCACCCGCTCGTAATCGCGCGCACCACGCTCCATCCCCGATTCTGTTCAGTTTACGAGCATCGACGAGGGTCTCGCGCGGATCCCGCCCACTTCTTGCGGCGGAATTACGAATTTCAGATGCGCGGGCCACGGTCTCGCGGCGGAAAATTCGCGAATTCAATGTGCGCTATCTTATCGCGAATCGTCGATTAATCTCGACGGGATACGGGGTGATGACGGGGTGAACGGAGGGCTCGCGGGAGGATAGAAAAACGAGAGACATCGATAACGGCTTAGCGAGAACCGAGGGGGTAGCGAGGGCGGGAAAGAAAGGGGCAGAGTTTATCCTAGCAGTAATATTTCTATTCCATCGGTGTCCTGTTAAATCTCGAGATTTCACTCTCCCTTTTATTCCGGTTATTTCATATCTCCCGTTCCCATCCTCGTTTCTGTTTTCAACCTGAGATAGGACTGACATAATTTTCAGAGATAGTGCCTCCTGGTCCGAAGCCCCGTCCCCCGGCCACCCCCAAACCGCCCCAGCTTCCTTTTCTTCCGCCTTCGAGCTCGCCGAGCGTTCCAACTTCTTTTTTATTTCACCGCCCCCGTCCTCCTTCTTTTGCTTGCTGAAAGCAAAAGGGTCGCGTAAGTCACTCGATTCGAGGATCATCGTCCCTTCTTTCCTTCTTCCCTTCTCTGCTTTTTATTTTCCCTATCCTCTTCCGTACTTCCTTCCTTCCTTCCTCGGTTCCCCGTCCAGCGATGAGGCGAGTCGGATGATGTACAGCTTTGCAAGTCCATTATATCGTTCTTGATAGTCGTTATCGTTTCTAAAAGGGGTGGGCCCTGTTATTCTTTCATCGCCGCGAGATTTATCGATGCTCCGTGAAACGATTACCGAAGACACGTTTATGGTGCATGATTTGGAATTAAAGCCTTTGCAACGATGTGAATGGTAACAACCGTTCGTGCCATTTCCTTTAATGTCACGAAAGTGCTCTTTGTAGGTAACTTGAAACGTATAAACAAGCTCGTGTATTCTGTTACTCCGCTGTCTGACTAATAAGGTGCATAGCTACTAGCTGTCTGTATCTACTGGATTTACGAAGTTCTATGAGAGACCACACCAACGCCTTTTTGACCAGAAATTATGGGAAATACTTACATAGTACTAGCTTTACTACTCGGATCCTTCCGGAATTTAGATTCTGATTTGATCAATTATTTGTGAAAATAGTCACATTCATCTGGATTAGTCAGGAATAAGCTGAGGCACATAAATGAGTTGAGGCACATTTTGTGACTCCAGAGTTTACCATTCGAAAGTTTTAGGTGGTAGACAAACAGACAAGCATATAATTTCTCCGCTTTAAATATGTATGTTTTAAAATTCTTCAATGGGGAAGCTGGCGCAAGCTCAGCGCAGAGGGCATCACTAGCACATATATCTTTGCTGACTGTTGATTTCAAAATTAAAATGACAACAAAAGGAGAAAATTATCAAATATTATAAAATGTTTGATAATTTTTTATGCTGAAGTTGACTCCTAATATCTTTTTTTCTTTTACCAGGTTTGAAGTCTTTATAACTTAAAAGATGCAAATCAATTTTTTATATGCACATAATTAATATTAACTAATAACGATAACAATAATAATGATCGATATATGCACTTATAGAAATAGAAATAAAGAATTAAAATAAGATAATTTAAATACACCTAAAACACCGATGACAAGTGGCACATGTCCTCGTAGCGTGACGAGTGCATCAAAGTTGCAACCAGCTTCTTCATTGTCATTATTTGCAGTTATACCATATTTTATAATCGATACTTTCGTCTAACTTCAAATTATCGTTACATTCAACACCGTGAACAGGGAGAACGCACACCCCTTTAAAAATGGCACCCCTCACGAAATCACAGAGGATATAATAAAAATAACTTGTTTGTCAGGCAGGAATCCGTACAAATTTACGTCCCCCTATCTTTCCCCGCGGGATACGCATCGAGCAATAAAAACCCTCGTTCTCCCCACGAACTCGGGGCACATCGAGCGGAAAGACACAGAACGCGGCCGCCGAGAACGACGCCCGTGGCGGTGAGTTACTTCACCTGCCCGGCAAGGTGACAATCGCCAGTAAAAATCCGCGTCGACGCGAAAGTTTCGACATCCGCCGAGTCCGCGTGCCGCGGTGCCGCAAGTGTACGCAGAGGGGCCGCGCTCGCAAGGACCGTTCCCTAGCACTCCCTCACCCCCGTACCCTTCTTCGTCCTGCATTCGTGTCTGGGATCCTTAACTCTTTACGGGAGCGCGCGAGCTGACTTTTATCGGAAAGTGATATCGCTTCAGCCGCAGGCACCGCACTTTGAGGGAAAAAGTGAGTGGAGAAAAGGGACGAGAGGAATAGTAGAGGGGGAGGGGCGGGTAGCAGGCTGAAAGTAGACTTAAAGGAAGTAAAAATACGAAGGGGAAAGGGGGTTGGTGGAAACGGTGCGACGGTGGGAGGCGAAGAAGTAAGAAAAAAGACGAAAGAAAGGAGGGTTACGAAGAAGGAGAAGAAAGGGGAAGAAGTTTGGGAAATACTTACTTGATCGGTTCGAGGCTACGCGGAGAACCTTTTAGAGGGAAGAAACCGATCCCCGTCACCTTCTGGGACAGTTCCCTTCTTCGAGGGAACGACGCTTGCCCTTGAGCCCGCGCCTCCTTCGATCTCCCACGGCCTTTCTTTCTTCCTCCCTCTGTGCTCGAGAGCCAGGCGGCGCGGCTCGACGCCGTGGACGACGGGCTCGAGTGCGACGCGATTGTGCGGGCTGACCACTGAATTCAGCGACACGGAAAGGCCATTCTTCCGTGAAAAGAATCGAGCTCTCTCGTTCACGTGACCGCGGACGGACGGCGTAATCCACCGTGTACCCGCATCCAACCACCCGGCGACCTTGTGTGCTCCTTCAAGAACATCTGTACTCACCGGGACCGCAGCCCTTTCTCCCTTTGATTCGCCAACTTGAGCTGGGGACCGGCGGGAGGGGATAGGTGTGTGAGGGGGTTGGGAGCGACAGGGGGTGGAGAGGAATGGAATGAATGGGCTTGCCGATAACCATCGAGCGTTTCATACTCTTTCCACGGGGGTGGATGTAAAGCGCGTGGCATTTATCGGGACAAGAAATCGTAAATACCTGTCGACGTCGACGCTCTGACGGATGGAAACACAACTGGGTCGTGGCAATTTTTCCCTCCGGCTTTCTTTAACGAGAAATCGGGATACTTTATTGAACGTAACGATCGGAAGTTCATTTCGAAGGATGTCGATGCGTTAAGGAGGGTGACAGGGAAGTTGAAAGGAAGGGGGTAGTTTTTTGTGTGAGACTGAGCTTGTGGAATAAGTCAACCGTAGAATATTAGTAGTTTTTCTATGAAGTATGACTTCCCACTTTTACATCCCTTTCACTTCGCTAGAACATGCACATCCTTCGAGGCACGACAACGAAGATCCGACGGTAGTCGACTACATGAAGATGTCGCACAGTGGTCCCAAATCGCCAAAAGCTGGCCAAAATTCAATTTTTGAAGTATATAGCAGCTTTTTGCTATTATAGCAGATTTGTTGTATATATATCAGTTCATCAAATGCCGCTTGAATTTATTAAATATATTGGTTGGTTATTGAGATATAAGCTGTCAAAGTTGACAAAATTTCATGCTCCGTAATGTCTTGAAAATGGGAGCATGTTTAATGTGTCAGAGAAAGTTTATCTGAAAAGATTCATATGTGAAACAGTTTACCGTTAAAGTAGGTGTTATAGACATAAACTTTCCACGGAAACAAAGTAAAATATCTTTGAATTTAGCCTTGCAATTCCCTTCTCAATGTGTCATAAGTCTAAGTCACGTTTTAATAAAAGGGAAGCAAAACAAAGATGAGTGTCATCGAGTGTCACGCTGTAACAAGTTTCTTGATATAAAGTAACGTGTCAAGTATGATATGCAATTAAGAAAATTTGCGGAAATTTGCGGTTTGTAAAGATATTCAAATTTAAAGCGCGAAGTGTATTTAGTATATGAATAAAACAACATTCGTTATTTCAAACAACACTTATAATCCATAGTTTTCTTTTATTATTTTCGATAACATACTTGAACTACGCGACCTACCAAATGCAGAAATGTTGAGTTTTTTCACTAGAATCGGAAAAAGTAAAATTTTCAAAATAATTTTTAAAAAAGTTTTGAAATTAACGTCGTCATGTTAAATTCGACATTCTAATTATATCGTTTTAGTCAGAAATCGGAAAATAATTAATTTTCACAAAAATTAACTTGAAAACAACGTTTATACCAGTGATATTAGATCCGTCATTTTGTTTTTTGCAATTTTGACTTCAGATTCATAATCAGCGACCTCGAAAACTGTAGGATACCAAGTTTAAACCAAATTTGATACGTTTCTGATATACGCGTCCGCCATATTGGATTCGCTATTTTGTTTTAAAAATTTTGAATTTCAGATTCGTAATCAGCGAACCCAGAAACCCACGAGCACCGATTTCTGACTAAATTGAAGTAAGTTTTAAGGGGTTTGCCGCGTTTTAGCGATTTAGAACCACTGTGTGTCGCTTCGAAGTGTAGCACTCCGAGGTCCGAGGACCGGAGTTCTACCAGCCGACGAACAGACGTGTTCGCCGAATTCGTTCCATGTCTTTCCCGAAAAGACGATGTAGAATGAAAACGTCAGAGAGGACCCACCATTCATGCTTGCCTTTTTATCGTCAGCTATGGACAAACGTACCTACCCTTTCTCGTTACATCGTTCGCCTCGCGAAACGTCTCTTTCGTTTAAGAACCGCAACCGATGTGCCCGGTGGTAAGTACATACGCGTGTTCGTCGATGTTGAAGGCCGACAACGGGAATGGGAAGAGGCGAAGGCCACCGAGCAATAAAACTCCCTTTGCTCTCTGTGCCAGCGCCGCTAACCGTTATTACGAAATACTTTACGTATCTTGCCGACGATTTTATTAGCGGACCACGCGCGTCTCTAACGACGAGAACGTTGCAGCACACCTCTATCGTATCAATCGTCCACTTCCGTTCGCATCAATTACGCCACCTAGCACGCCTTTCAACGCATCTTTATTACCAACGATTCATCAGATTAATGGATCGATACGTTTCGCGCGTCGATTCTCGGTAATTGCCGCAGTTTTTTATTTTAACGAGGCTTTAGGGGTGCTATAAACGACACGTGCCTTTGTCTTTCAATTTGCTTGCAATTATTTTGCTGCTTGGTTTGTGCTTTCACACGATCCTCGAGTTTCAGAAAGCACTGAAGAATTATGCAACATTTCTGATTTAATTCTCGTAATTGATTAAGTTTGCCAAAGTATTCCACAAGTGAAGGGTAGGGGAAAATAGTTTCATCGGGAAAATTATGTGCAGAGTAAACATTATCCGTTTGTAATCAGTGTACCAAATCTTTAAGGTTACCTAACGGGGCCATTCGAGCTTCATAACCCTTTGTGATTCGACAGTTATTATTCTTATTATTATTATTTAAACGGGAAACCCTTTAGTATACCGAGATCACAATTAATACAATTATTACACAGTAAGATTAAAATAAGGAAAAATAAAAATATATAAAAAATACCATAACATAAAATAACAAAAATAAAATAAGATAAGATAACATAACATAACATAACTTAACTTAACATAACATAAACTACATTAAATAATACATATATCAGTCTGCCTGTTCATGCCTGACTCACGACGCTAGAGAGAATTTTGATTTTGATTATTGCGACAGAAGATGCCTAAACAGATGCGCACGGAACCGGTCCAGCGAACCTGCAAACAGGTCTATGCCTTCACCGCACCGATTCAACTCTTCCATTGCGCGATTTATGGGGTCAGCGGTATAGTGACTATAGGCGGGAACCCTCGGTACAAAAAGGGGTCTCGGACGCAGTGACCTTTGAGGGGCATGATAACAAATTAGTGCTACAAGCTCATGACAATTTATGTGACCGTTGATTACCTTATAGAGGAAGAGCAGATCAGAACAGACTCGACGATCAGTGAGGGAAGTAAGCCTTGTCGTCTGTAAGGCTGGACAATAATCATGGCCGCAGTACCGCATAGGACTACCAGGACTACAGTTCCGTAATCCCAGTTGTCATCAACGAAATCGCGAAAAATGGACATTCAGCCTTTTCCCCTTACTCTTCATGTTCAGTGTCCAACTTTTCTTCGGCAGTGCGTAGAGTATTGGAAAACTCTTGTATACCTTCGTGACACACAAATTATCTCTCGTGAGCAGTCTCCATCGCATAATCCAGTTTTCAATGTGAAGCTAATTTTTGGAATAAATGGTCCATTCCGCGCAGTGACAGTTCGCGAGATTATTTATCTTCCCAAGATCCGCCGTTAAGCGAACAGAAAAAAGTGAGCGAGGAAAAGGAACTCTGCTTTCGAACTGAAAGTTCAAAGGTACCACGACCCGTATAATTACTTCAGCCCGAGAAAACCGACGAACGAAACTTTTCTGGCTGGAAGGCAATCCTTCCAGGAGGGGCGGGAGAGAGAATGCATCCCAATATCAGTCTAATTGCGTGAAACTTCCGCATGATGTACTCTCGATATTTGAGCTCCCTATTTAGAGGTTCGCATGACCGCGAACGGTATCCTGTTTCACGTGATCACTTCGTCCGGTCGCGGTTTCCGGTAGAACGCACAAATTGACCGAGCCGGGCACATGCGATAATCATATGCAATATTAAGTATTCATACGTACGTGACAGATTTACATACTTACTTTACCTTAGCCTGCTCCACAACCCTGCAAAGTTCTGTAGAGAAACCTCCTTGCAACTTCTCCCCTAATTACCGATTCCAATATCACATAATTCCTGCTTCGTCCTAGCTCCTAAGATCCCCGCGTCTAAAGCAGAGTCTGCTACGTAGAGCCTTACTGATGAGTCCGCTAGCAAACCCAGGATGAAGCGCGGGCTTCCTCCCTTTCCTCCTCACTTTCATCCAAACTCAGCGCCCAATTTCTGAAATAGGGAAACAATCGAACCCCCTAATGAAAGAAGCACACGGATCTCTTTCCTCCCATGTGCAATCACTTCGAATCCCCCGGATTCTAAAGAAACTCGGCACACCTCGCTAAATACCTGGAACATCAAGAGTTACGAAAGTCCTCGACACTATCCAGTGCTCCTCGCTTATTGCCTCCGCCTGGATCGGCGATCCGCTAGCATTTCCGCGAGAGCGTACACTTGGAGCGGATCAGCCGGATACGCTTGCTTGTAGAAAACAGAGATGGCTGCGGAGAGGGAGGAAGGCGAAGAAGGAAGGGCGAGCCGGCGCGGCGGGGATGGGGCGGTGGGGAAAGACGTCGGCTAGATCCGCCGAGGCGTATACAAAATTCATAATCTCACGGCGTTATAATGTTTGCCAGGATAGCGCGGGGGTATAGAAAGTCCTGGCATGCATAAAGCGCGGCGATGGGGCGGCGCACGATGAGATGCTGCGAGAGGGGCGGTGGTTCTCGGCCAGGGCGCGAAGGGGGAGCAGGGAAATATTATGACTCGAAGCAGCAGGGGACTGTAATGGATCGCCGTGAGCGGCACGCGGCTGCATTCCCACTTTATAAATCACCACCTGTACTTACCTGCTGAAATATCGGCCGCGAGGTAAAATGGCCGTGGATACGCCGACGGGAATAACCGGGGCCAACGCGCAGATTTTTTCGCAGCATCATCCTTTCTTCCTGTGCTCGGCGCGGAGTGCGATATAGTGGTAATCGAGAAGGAACGGGAACTGGGCTTTCGTTCGCGCTTTCATGATATAACGTAGCTGGGATATTGGAAAGGAAGTCTATCTTACTGAATGCTGACGTTAACCCCCTTATCATAGATTCACTTTTAATCACCTAAATTTACATAGATACTTACACACTTTGCCATCAGTTGATTACGCGTGCATATATAGTAATTTTAAACGGGAGACGTGGTCAATAGCTTTGTTGGTCTGTAATCGAGGTAAGTAGCGAGGAGATTCAGAACCCGTGCAGCGCGTGATTTTACAAATGAACTTCCATCGCTGGGAAAAATCCCTTGAAAGGCGGAATACTCGCAATTCCCAATAATAGCATCGTGAAAAATACAAGCGGCGCGATCTCCAATCCCGAGGCCGCTAGGTTCAAGAAAATTTATGAGTTATCCGAGAACGCCAATAGAGTTCTACAACGAGGCAGTGCATCAAACAGTTTGATAGGGAACATCAGTCTCGACGAGCACGCTCATGAGCGCCGCCAATGATTCTAGATCGGACTTGTGGATGAGTTGCCCTGAGCGCAGCTTTCCGGTCAACTGTCTGCTGGAAATAGATGTGTATCATCGTCTGGTTTCGAACAATACTGGAATAGAAGTTCTGATCGGCCACCACCTACGTGCATACACATAATTTCAGACATAATCGATGCAATTCAACCTACTTTGTTACGGTTTTTTATTTAAGTAATAATAGTTTGATACGCAGAGCGGTACACTGGAAACAGGGGGCAACATTAAATTTGATTATTATTATTATTATTAAATGTCTTTATTGCACCATTACAATTACAAATAGAAGTACAATAGAGGTGAAAATCTAAGTTCAAATTCGTTGTTAACAGTCAGAGTTAAAACCTCTGGGAATAATTGTTTAAATTATCGGACTGACATAAAAATCCGTACATCGAAGCGTATGGGTTGCCGCGTTCACGAATTTTCACTTCTTTAACCTTCCATATCTCAGAAATTAATTGTCATCTCAACTTGAAAATTTCATGTAATTGATGCCTCACCATAAGGTATCCTTTGGTATAAAATTCAGTTTCAAAATCGTAGGACCAAAAAAGAGGCGATTTCTTGGGTCACTCTTTGCTCCACCGATTCTGAATAGGAGGATGTTTAGGATATGTATTCAAATGATAGTGTATATCAAGCTTAAAACATGCCACATTGTGTCCCTTTTGTCTACGTTAAAGACACATGGTTCCACTTTGAGAAATACCATAGACCTTCATCGCTTTTGCCACGATATATCGCCCCTTAAAAGCATCCGCTGTTTGCGAAAACCATAAAAATCTCGTATACCGCGTGAACAACGCCGATTTATCCAGCTGTCCCCGGCAGATAAATTATTTCCCCGTGGAAGAAGTTGGACTAATTCCTCGTGGCTCGATATTTCTCGTGCAAGAAGGGTCCGGCTGGAACGATTTTATGACTTCTATTTTCCGCGAGGAACATTATATCGGTGATCGGGTTCGAGCGCCTTTAAACGGGGCCTACTCCTTCGAGTTGCCCAGACCGCTCGTAAATCTACGAACAAAAGAGCGTGGAAGGCAGGATCTTTCGTCCGTTGGAACCATCGTCATTATTCGAAGGAGCTTTTAAGCCAACCTACCGTTTACATGATTAAGAATGCTCTTGCTTGGCCGCTTCTTACTTAGCGGCAAGTTCCTCGCCAGGACCTCGGATACTTAATCCTCCTTACCGAACGATGATTATTCCCGAAAATGTCCTACCTTCAAGCCACTTTATTTCATTTTCGAATCAATTGCAGTACTGAGAGCAAAAATGGAGTAACCCATATTTTTTGCGAAATTGAGTTAGTAGCATTAATAGTAGCATTAATTGAGTTACTAATAATATAAAATAGGAGAAATTAATTTTTCTCAATGTGGGTTAATCCGTTTTTTCTCTCAATACCTCAATTCTCGTCGATATTACCACCAATCAATGAAAACTTCCTCCAAGTAATTCAGAAACGATACCACCTCTGGGTCAATGAGGTATCGGGAAAACAGGAAAAAGGGACTAATTTCTCATTAAAGGGTCCTCCTGCTCGCAATACTTAAAATTAGCCTCTACAGTTGCGCGACGCGTCGTGCGTTAACTAACGTAATATGCCGCAACTTGTTATTCCGTGATGCGCCACTCTGGCCGATAGTTTGCGAAAATTATATATCGATAACGAAATTACCGCTGGCCCAGCCGACCTAGTAATTAGAAACGAATTATCCGCGATTCTGACGACAGCGGCGGAAAAGTTGGCGCGCGGGCACTGCGCGTGACCTGTTAGTTAATTATCCATCGTGACCGTGGCTTATCTCGGTACGGTGACATCCAGCGATACCCTTGCGGGCCAATCTGTCGAGTAACAAGAGAATTGAACGACTGAGCGCCATAGATGGTGCAGGAATTACTCGGTATTATCGCAAATTGCAGGGAGGCATCAGCGTTGGATCTATAAGCGGTATATCGGGTCGTTTTACGTCATGGCCGGATCAGAATTAACCGACCCACACGATGCTCGCGTTATCTCCTTGAAAATGGATGTTACTAAAAAAAAGAGCGCGGACAATGCGTGAATCCCGATGGTATTTTATACGACTGAATCAATGGCGATGTACGGTTTACTACTGGAATATCTTTGCCCGGCTCGCTCTCTAAAATGATAAGCCGAGTTTATGCCATTTTATTACGGCGGAAAGGAAAATCGATAAGGGCGTGGTTTCAGCTTTTTCTAGCCGAGGAATGCGTGGAATTTGGACCGGAACGAGTATCGCCGAAATCTCCGCGAAATCAGATATGCGGCGAATTAAATTCTGATCCTTGGTAAGTTCGTTTGCGCCCAGCGAGATAGAAAATGGCCGGATTTTCGATTAAAGATGATTTACAACGGACCGTTGGTGCTTTAACTACAGTGACTCACAGCCATAATCGTACACTCTTTAAAATCGCATAACATTTTTAAAATTGGTCCCAACGACTTGAGTTTTTTTGAGAAGCTAGAAGGATTAGTTTGCTAAGTGATGTGTTTCGTCGTTTTTAAAAAAAATGCAATTGGTCGGAATAGTGAAAAAAATAGTAAAGGTCGTTTTTTAAACTTTTTTTGTGAGGCTGTAATGAAAATTCAAAAAACCCGTTTGTAGATTGAAGTGAGTTATATACATGCCTAAAATTTCATCATAATCGGTTAACGTTGCTCTGAGCTACAAACGTTTAAAGATCGCAGAATAAGGTCGAGAATCGCGGAAATTTCCGAAATCAGTGATTCTCGACCTTATTCTGCGATCTTTAAACGTTTGTAGCTCAGAGCAACGTTAACCGATTTTCATGAAATTTTAGGCATGTATATAACTTACTTCAATCTACAAACGGGTTTTTTGAATTTTCATTACAGGCTCACAAAAAAAAGTTTAAAAAACGACCTTTACTATTTTTTTCACTGTTCCGACCAATTGCATTTTTTTTAAAAATGACGAAACACATCACTTAGGAAACTAATCCTTCTAGCTTCTCAAAAAAACTCAAGTCGTTTGGACCAATTTTAAAAATGTTATGCGATTTTAAAGAGTGTACGATTATGGCTGTGAGTCACTGTATATAATTCTGTTGAATATCGTTCGGAACAAGGTTACCACCGTTCTTCGTGTGATATGCGTAGCGCTCATGTACTTATGTACATGCTAAGCTTACGCTTCGTAAGGATCATTTTGTTAACTGTTCACACATACAATTTCCCTTTTCCATAACTTCTTTGACAGTCTATTGTCACCCTTCCTTCGACCTCTCTCTTAGTCCAAAGTCTGTCGAGCCAAATTTCCATTTAGATCGATTTAAAAGTCACTCGCATAACTTTCCTTTAACCGTGTGTGGCGCAGGCGACGGAGGTGTTTATTCGGCAGATTTCACTGCTAAATGCAACTTTGTTTCCGCTGTGAGGTAATAGAAATTATTTACAGCATTTCTCAAGCAAAAATTTCTAACTTTATATACTCGGATATTCGTTCAATTTGCATGCCAAGGCTCTCTATCTTTTTCACACTCGGTACAACATTGAACGCAATTGCTAGCTCATGTTCGCTCAGTATAAAAAGTTCACATTCCGTAGACCAAATTGCCATAGTCGCACCAGAGCCGAGATCTCGATGGCGCCTTTCGTCGATCCATTTGATCGAATTACGAGCGACCAATCGCGACACGGGGCTCGTGAGAAAGCAGCCAGTCGATTCCCGAAGTTCATTCTTAAAGAAACGGATCAGCAGGCGGCCACCCCCTTTTCCCTACTTCTTCCCCGGCTGGCTGGAAGGAGCTTTCAGAAATTATTCAGCCGTTCGTCTTCGGCCGTCCCATTACTCGTGGTGGTGAGGATCACTCGGTATTAACATAAAGTGGATTCAATATCTGCGGGTAAGAACTTAATTTAAATCCCTGGAATATCTTAAGGGATACAATATCGGCTCGCCGTCCCGTGGCGACAAGACGTCTCGTGGATGGCCTGTGCGCTGCCAGTCAGTAGACTTCTCCAAGGATATTGGGCACGGATTTAAATCGAGTTAGCTCGTTAGGTCATTGTCGGCGAATTGGATTTGTCACGGAGCCGACTCGTTCATTAGTCGAGGCGTCGAGCTAGATGGCTTGCATGGTTAACCTTATGGATCTCTAGCTCTCACATGTCCCCCCCCCCCTGACAAATCGATTATCCTAGACGCGGCGGAGACAGGATCTGCGCACCGGGATCACGCGTGCATATTATTTTACCTCAAGCCTTCATTAGAATGGACGGATGCCCGAGGAACATGCATTTGGGAAGCTTATCACGTTAACGCTGATGCGTATGGATGTTCGGTGGATCCTCGTGTTTGAGGACTTTTAGACTTTTGGATAGGAATTTCAGGGATAGGGGTAATTAGGCAAATATTAATTCGCGAAACATGCAAATTCATAACGTAAAAGGAAACGGAAACATTTCTTGGCTATTAATTTAGAAATGAAGGGTAAGGGGGAAAATAAAGACTGTCCCAAAACAGCTTTATTGAGAAAATCAAGTTTAAATACTTCAGTTCATCAGGGAAGAAACAAGGTTCAATGAATTTCATTGTAATCTTAATAACATGAACAATTTATACTCTAATTAGGCATCAGAAAAGAACTCAGCGAAAAGATAGTTGTTTTACAGTGTTTTAGTATCTTTCAAGTGGAACACTGTAGAATACTACAACAAAATAAATGTCCACATGTAGGGTACATCCAGGAGACGCGGTCGAGCCGGAGAGTTGGTCGAGTCGCTATATTTCAGACTCTATACATAAAAAAGCGTTAAAGTGCAAACGAATTACTTCTCTAGAAGCCAAACAGTTGAATGAAGAGCGTCACTTCGCTTCCTTCTGTGTTTTTCTGGATTTATAGGCTATAAAATGTAAATTGAGGTTACATTTAATCTCTTTTGTCAATACAACGGTGTAAAGAATCGTATTTAAAATATACTTCTAAGTTTATTTTCGTTTAATGTTTGGGATAATAAGATAATAGAGATATTGAGGAACAATGCAGTCAAAGCATTTGGTCATATTAACTCTTCCTCTCGAAACTAACGAG
This sequence comes from Andrena hattorfiana, assembly GCA_944738655.2. NCBI lineage: Eukaryota > Metazoa > Arthropoda > Insecta > Hymenoptera > Andrenidae > Andrena > Andrena hattorfiana. The sequence continues at coordinate 67,100,859 of OX122891.2, read as the reverse complement.
AAGACCATCTCTCGCTGCAGAAAGGAGAGATGGTCGAGTTATGATTTTTTTATTATTTTTGTTTATTTTTTACTTTTTATCATTATTTTATTATTATTATTGTTTAATTATTTCATTTATTCACTTTTGTATTCATTTGCCTTGCTAATCGCCGGCAGGCAGTTCACTTTTTCTTTTATGTGTTCTCTACTTGTTTAGCGTAAACAAATTAAATATCAATGAATCTATAGTTGTATTAACTCATAAATAATTTTGCTTTCTTTTTTGTTATTTTTCAATGAATAATTATGTGACTGGTCTCTGCCTACGACGAAAACCATTTTTCCCGGCACCTCGGGAGAGGTGGTCAAATGTCATGATTTCAGTTTTCGACCAGATTTACAGTAAATATTGTCTTAAAGCAAATATTGACCAGTTTTTCTGAATTAGCATAAAATTCTGAACATATTAGGTTTGTTCTGATAAAATAAGTAATGTCTGTATTAGTTTTAATAACCATTTTATATTAGGTCGACCGCGTCTCCCGGATTTACCCTATTATTATTAAAACAAGGATGTGTACACAGTGACGTCCGAGACGTTCTAATCAGAAATACATGGGGCAAGTAAGAAGGCTGGGGACATTCCTTGTTTGTTGCAGTGGAAGCTAGACATTCCTTGTATTTAACCAGTACACTAAATCTTTACGTTGTCTTATGTGGGTATTTCTACTTTATAACGCTTTGTGATTCGACAATTCTGTGACCCCTGTTGCCGCCAACAAAATACGTTATCTACGCAGAATCACTCAAAATGGACATTCCCTGTTTCTCCCCTTACCTTTCAAATATCAAATTGGTAACCTGTTCCGAAGTTGGACACGTATTAGTTACTTTCTTGTACCTGAAATGTCACTCTTGAATAATGATGGAACGGGGAGAATCTGAAAATAGGTACGTATTGTTTCAAATCTATGTATACAGTCACACCGTTTAGAGACTGTGTTAAACGCTAGAGGGACACAATCGCGCGACAGGGATTACGAAAAGTTCCAATAGTTGAGCGGCAGTCGAGACTTTTGTCAAAGGTGAACAATTGAATTTCCGCGCGGTACTATGCTGTCCGTGTCGTCGAATATTGCTTTCTGCGTGCGTGATAAAAAATTTGAATGACCGACGGGAAAGCTCCGAGCTCCATTCTGTTTAAACAAGTACCCCCCACTTTGTCACATAAAAATTGAAAAACTTTTAAACGTTTCCCCTGAAATAGACTGTCTCGCCCAGCAACCAGTTGCACTTCCCATTCTCGCAATATTTAAACAGCTATATGCCATCTTCCAAGCATGCAGGAATCAGAGTTCAACAAAATCGAAGGGGCAATATAAATCGGTGTGGGAGAAAAAAATTAGATCTTTGAAAAAATCGGATCTTTGTACAAATGAATTCATTCGCGAAACACTCGCTAGCTCCCGCCCAGTCGGATATCAAACCGTTCTTGTAAAATTGCCCCCGTTCGCGCGAAACGTATTGCATTTTATTTAAACATCCCTTGTAATTTCCACGTTCCACCGAAATCCCGGCGAAATTTTCCAGAACGGTGCACGCTATTTGGACACTATCCGCGGCACATCCGTGTTTTCCAACTTTAACGAAGTAACGTGCACACATTCGAAATGCTCGCAACGCAGGTACGAGCTGGCGGCCACCATAAACTACATGGTTTCGTCGGCATCGAGTGGGCACCATAACGAAAGATAAACGGATAAAACTAATGGAAAACGCCCGAGCGTATAGCAATACCCGAAAGCATAACGATATTGTCGATCGTTCGGCGACGTTCAGCTTGTAATGACCATTATTCGAAATCCCCTCGTTCCGCTTCCAGCGGCGATAATTTCAAGCTTCGTCGATCAAACTTCCAACGGCGGTCCCTCTTCGCCGAGTGATTTCGATTCAGCCGAGTCCTGGAAGTTCCATGGTTAGCTTCACCGTCGCAAGTTTTGCGCCTGGGGTAGCACCGCGTCCTTCTAATCGCAGGAAGAAGCGCCGGTAAGCTCACGAGTTAAACGTTGCATCGTAGCTATCGTCGAATCGTGTATCGATTGTTAAGTGCAACGAATCGAACAAGGTACAGAGGGAGAATTGTTTTTCATATTTTCAAGAGTACTCAACCACTTTGTTATCCTTGAAATGTAACGGTAGATGGATGAAAAGGGTAAGGTAAGGAAAATGTAGGAAAAAGAGCAAAGTACTACTTGGCAGACGTTCGACATTTTGGACAGATTTATAGGAAAAAATCGATGGCGAGAGAAGTTGCTAGGATAAGGATTGATGAAGTTCTCCGGCGGAGACTGTGGCAGGTGCTGCCACAGGATTCCAGGATTAAGGGGCTGGTCGTTTCTTAATTAGCATCCTTTTGGCACTGCCTTCAATTAAGCATGCCCTCATGGTATACAATGGAAGCTACTGGACCACCCATACGTCTAATTACGATCACAACGCTTACAGGATGCGTTCTAACTTTAATGTTAACGACGATAATAATCAGACTTGACAATACCTTAGCAGCTACTATTTGTAGTCTCTCGACATTCTCTGTAACGCGAGACTGATACCGCATTTCTCGCTTCAAAGGAGGGAGGGATGCTGCGCATCCCTTGAAACGGCAAAGGAGATCGAGTTTCAAGAACTTTAAACTGGCTTTCACGTAACATGTGCTGATTGGCTGTGTAACAGCGTTGGCCACTCTACACCTTGCAGAACAAGAGAAGAAACTATGTGGGCTTTGCTCTTCAGCGAAAAGACCCCAAAGCAGGGTCGAGGAAGCGAGCAAACGGTCGAATCGGAGGTGAACCTAAAGACAAGCGAAAGAAGGTGCAAACACGCGGGCAGAGTCTTGCGGAGTTTTCGAAATTCACGGGGTGGGGGTTAACGAGGAGGGGGCACGTGGGAAGGGCCGTTAATTGGTTGAAAGCAGCGGGGACAAAGCAACTGCGAGAGACAACCAGCAAGGAACGATCGAAAGAAAACGCGGCCGAGGAGACTAAAACAAATTGCCGAGCAGGGAAACAATTAAACGGGCCGCGGGAAAAAAACGGAAAAGGAAAATACAGACGCTGTGTGCAAGGAACGAGGCAGCAGGGAAGTCTCTAAACTGTGGCTATCGCCCAGAGGAATTACAAGGTTTCTCGAAAACACCCGCAACGGTAACAAATGCGCGGAAAAAATCGGTCGTTCGGGGAAGTAGAGGAAAACGACACCGGAACTTGCCGCGGTGCAGAGCGAGGGGGGTTGAACCGAATGGCGAATGTCTAAGCGCAACGCCGAAAAAACGATCTTTGAAGGTGAAAGAAAAGTATGAGGGAACAAGGAGAAGAAAGGGGGCCATGGGTGGTTGTAAATGAAAGTAGAAGGATGAGGGTGAAGGAGGACGAAGGCCAGGGTGGGAAAGTGGGAGGGGGAATCGATGTGAGTGTGAGAGAGCCTGGTGGGGAGGCTGGGCACCAATCAATAGACGCGCGGCGGCGCCCCACCTGTCAACGCTCCCTCAGATAAACAGGGCTATCCAGATTGGTATTTAAAAGTACCTGTCGTGTCGAATTCGTGTCCCCTAGCTACTAACTTCCTTAGACTTGCCTGAAGAATTTCATATCTTTGGGAGGAACCGAAAGTCGCACTTCATAACGTGACTTTGGTAGTAGTCGTTAGGTGCCAGTAGTATAAATCATATTTGGTCAGACTCTGGTATTTAATTGTGGATAATATAGGAGGGGGAAAATCGTAGCTCGATCTACGTGTCGCCAGGCTGGTAAAATCTGAGATACGTCGGATCATAAATGGCTGGTTGTCGCCGTTTAACTTCATGGTTGTAGCTCATCAAACTTCTCCTAACTACGCTATTAGAAACTTGTTCCTAGAACCGTCAATATGTTAGGTTCCGAACAATGTTTACGCTTCCAGTTGTATTACTCCAGCGATGTGTCGTTCTCTTGGTGAACTAATGTCGTCGATTTATGGAGTCCTGAGTTTCGATTCTGTAATCTTCTGGTGACTGCAAATGCAGTGGACAGTTTCGTGTTTTGCTAAGTCTGCTCATCTGTGTCACTGTTATTTAACTTGTTTGGTTTTAACAGGAGGATGGAAATTATGCTAGAAATTACTTGATTAGTTAATAGCTTTGCAGATTACAGATTTATATTGTAAGAAGACGAAATAAAGTACTAAGAAACGTACCGTTCATTTTAATACGTGAACTGGAATAAAAATGATTTCGAAATTGTTGGGGATACCTGTTGAGGGGGTAGTGGACTGTTATTGCTCCTAATCTTGAAGAATTTATTTGAAGAAAAAGATTTACTCGCGATGATACCTATTCTAAGGTATATATTCTCGAGTAGAGCGGGAAAAGGGAAATAGCATTTGGATGTTACACTGGGCGGATATTTATTTCCTGCAAAGGCGTCTTTGATTTAATAAAGCTGCACCATTCGTTCCGCGGTGATACGCGATGCTTTAAGGATTTTCCGGCTTTGCGCGGGCTGGAGAAGAAATTGTGAAAGCTGGAACGTGACTGTAACGGAGGCGCGACGCGAAAGAAAGCGCGAGGGGAACAAGAAAAATTCTGGAATAATATTACGTAACGTTTCCGGGCGCGTGAAAAGTTCCCTCATTTCGAAAAGAAACAGAAACGCTTGAAACAAAGTCAAATTCAGGGGCGTGACTTTCCAAGTCGTAAAGAAAATCACTTCAATACCACGACGACGTTTGCTTGTCGAAAACTTAGAAAAAAATGCCCTGTGTTTTATTGCGTATCTTTGAAAATTCTCAAATTCTTTGATACACTGCTGGACACTATTTTTTGCCGATCGGTCGCACGAAAAGTAAAACGAAATTTATCATCTGATACATAGATGTCATTGCTCTAAATTATCAATTATTAGTTAGAAGAAGATAACATATTATTACAAATTTAAGAATTAGTAAACAAGTGACTATTCAAAGCAACAAACAATATCGTCAAAAATATGTGTCTCAATAAATTAACCCACGTTATAAGTTTTCTAAAGTTTATGCAAATTTCGTGTATTCAAATTGTATTCTCTGTCTTATTTACTTCTTACATTATTTTTAAGAAGATTGTATATGCCTTTTCTTCGGCATTTATGTTTCATTTAATGTATACATAATCATATATTCTCCAAAAAATAGTGTCGAGCAGTATATGTACTAAAAAAGAAACGATATTAGAGTTCAAACTAATTAATTGCCCAGAAACTGATCATAGGCTATGATAAATGACATTGAAGTTACACATTTGCTAAACACGAATGCCTGATTTGCTCGGCGGACCACCATGCGGATGCGTTATTCACATCGAGCTGCTGATTTCGTATTCCTGGGCTAACATCCATATGCCAGAAACCAAAGAAGGTTAAAGGATCACGCGTTCTCGTTAGGGACAATGGGAGGGTACTATAATCAGAAACGAGCGGGAATATCGGTTATACGAGCAGTTTAGAGTAAACTGTCGGATAGGCGGTAGCATTAATATCGGTACGTATTACCGACTATTAACGGCGAATGGATCGGCGTAATTACACGGGGGTCGTGCGCCGTCAGTGGCTGAGCAGACGTTGGCTCGTACCACTGTGCCATATGTGGGCCCACTAGCAAACGGAGCTCTATGCGATCATACATCCGATACAGGTAGCCACGTCGGATTATTACATCCTATGTATTTCTCTGTGCACGGGATAATCGTATTTTCTGGAAAGCCAAAGAATCCACGGCCCCTCGTGAATCACGCTTTTCCTTCCTCAATGCGTGTAATGGCCTCGATGATGAATGGTATCGCTCCTACAGATTGTGGGCCTCTGTTCCTCTCCACAATTACCAGCTACCACTGAAACAAATAAGTTCTTATTAAAATTTGAATACCTTGACTGGCTGGAAAAGTGAGAGAATAAATAAAGAGCATGGTTCCAAGTCCCGATTAAGTGGTTAGATCTTTCACTCTGAAAAAAATATTGCAAACCTTTACTGCGAACTTTTAATTCTTTCCTATATTAAAATAGTTTACCTTGTATTCTTCTGACGAATGTTTCGCTTTGGTTACAGGTACAATTTTCGAGCAGGGCACCGACGAAGTTCAGTCAGCCTTCAGATTCGCGATGTTGAACCACAACCAAAACACCACGACTCGGAAGTTTGAGTTGCAGGCTTTCGTGGACGTAATTAATACCGCGGATGCCTACAAGCTATCTCGTCTCAGTAAGTAAGAACTTGTCCGCCTGGGTAAATTAGCATTACACGTTCCGATGCTTTCCGGCAGACTCGGTGGATCGCGATATCTACAATCGCCTCATTGGAGTCATTAAAGAAGTAGTTTCGCGCGTAGAAATAACTCACCCCATGAAACGACCAATCTGAAATCACATCCCCCAAAGATCGTATAACTCTTTCCGCCTCCCCTCGCAAGAATTATTACTCGAGTTCCCTTCGAGCTCTCCTCGAGTCAAGAGAAAGAATCGCTCGTGCTCTCAACAGCTCCATAATAACTCAACGGACGATAGAGTCGTTCACTTTTTACGCGGCCATGTTATTCGAAAGCTATCACTAGCCGCAAATAGATTCCCATTTATTCCCTGCTAGATAATGCTGTTTTTAAATGCACTTGGAGCGGGGTAAACGAAGTTCGTCGATGAACGCGTGGAAATCGATTTCACTTTGTTCGCGGTATCTGTCGCGTATCAGGGACGACGACGACTGATCAACAATGCTCAGGTTCGAACGTGCCGGAAACGCGGCATCACGGCCGCCATTGAATCCGGCACGTCTGGAATCGGTGCAGCATGTGGGCCACGAAATAAGTAACGTTCCACTCCTGTTACCGCGGAGATACTAATCTCGGTCGCTTTATCGACGACGCTTCTATTCCGTGTCTTTGGTAGTCATACACGTGCGGAGCCCTTCTTATCGTATCCGCCGCAAACAGGAAGCCCTGTCTCAGATATTACATCCGCGATGTTTCAGATAACACGCCACGCCACACCGTTCGATAGACTGCCTCGCGGAGCAGAAGGAATTCGCGCGTCTGCTCTAGAGTCTGCGCGTCTAGAGACTTTACCAACTTCCATTAAGCATTCGCTGACAAAATAAGTTTATTGGGTAGGTCGACAGTGGGTGGAAAAAAGAATTCCATTTCGGGGAAGACCATGGCTGTTTCAGTGACAATGATCTTAGTTAGCACTTTCTATCTTTCGTTAATCCACTGGGGTCAATGGGGCAAATCTTTCTTGACGAGAGATGTTCTATGTGCTTACTTCCCATTTTGACACTTTCACTGCTTTCTACAAAGACTCCAATTAGATTCTTCATTCTTTTCTAGATGTGCCCTCTGAATTTCGTGACACGATCTATGACTATTTTTATGACTATATTTTTTCAATATTCTATATTTGTCTCAAATGATATGTAAATATTAAATAAATAATAAAAAATAATGTTAAAAAACGATATTTTTTTATATTTCTCCATTTCATGCAAGAAGGCACTAAAAGGGCTATAATTAAAATTAATTTCACTGATTAATTTATTACATAATACCGATTTTAATTATGTAACTAAAAAGGAGATATATCAAATTTTCAAATATTATGGACAGATTTTCAACAACTTCACTATGTATACAAAAGTAACTAACTTCGTAATATTTACAGATACTGTTCTCGAAACGTTTTTAGATAAGTTTAGATAATCTAATTATGCTGAGAAGGGACAGCACAATGAGAGTATATAAATATCAATCGCCGCGTGTAAATATAAATCACTGCCCCGATATTTAAGTTCCAAGTCTCAGGGAAGCGGGAAATTGATTTCTATAGCGACACCGCGTCGTCGCCTGGGGATTCTATACGGCCATTGTTCACTTTGTCGTGGAACGTGTAGATTTGAAACGCGAACGAGTTGGCCGGCCATCCGGCCAGGATCGTTTGATGCTTTCTAACCCGAGGGTGTCAGCCAATCGAGCCTCGCCTGGAATTGCCTTTGAAGCTGATCGAACTCGTTCTAAACCGTAAACGAATGAGTACTGGGGTTCCAAAGATATCGGTATCTTGTCATCGATGAAATCCTTACCTTAGTTCTCAGCGACACGATGACGTGGTAGCTCCTCCAATCGTAACGTTAACAGGTCCTGTAACCCTGATCGCTGAAAATATGATAATACCAATATCTTAATATGCAGAATGCATGGAAAGTGGGCCAGAGGGACTACGATGGAACACTTAGTCTACAAGCATTTAAACACCTTAAATTCCCTTAGGGTGACTGTGCCTAATATCGCCAGGCAAAAGTTAAATCGCTATCAATTGAATAATAATTTATATTTTTGCATGCAGTTCGTTTCAGAGTAAAGAGAAATTATTCGTCTTTCATGTGGCATAAGTTAGAATCGTTGAAACCTACTAATTTTTAATTAGGACTCAAAAAACGTAAGATATGCAAAAATCGAGTCCTGAAAAAAGTGTACCTAATATCGCCAACTCAATAAATATTGATTAATTCATGTATATATGAGTTTTAAAGTCATTTTCACATGTGCTTTTATTATTTCGTGCACTATAAATGTATTTTTATCCATTTTTGATTTTATTTTTATTAGAAAAATATAGAAATTTAAAAATATCGAGTTTTAAAATATTTTATTTATTACGTTCCGATGTACGTATTGGACAAATAAAGTTTATTTCGGTTGCTCGGCAGATTTCGTAACCCCACTTGTAACAAACATTACATCGAAACCATTGTTCTCCGGTAGGCGGTATTAAAAACAACCATACTGCTAAAAGAAAAACACTATTTTCGTCAGGGAAAATATTTGAATCGATTTCATTCCTTAAGTACATCATTAATTTGGTATTTTTAGTAGACATTCTTGCATTCACGGAATTATTAGACTTGCCTTCCTTCGAATAGGATGTAAAATTGTGGCAGTACAATAAATTTTTACATTATTAAGATTCTCTAAAATCCTTCCCTTTCTGTAATTGTTGATCACATGACGCTACAATTACAGTATGTCTTCCTACACATGTTTAGGTACTAATTCAGTGCATAACCGATAAATTTTAGTGCTTACATTGGGAGATATAGCGGGTGACGATATTAGGAACAGTGGAGATATTAGGTACAGTCGCCCTACACTCTACAGTCTACACAATTCCAAATATCTAAGCTGACAAGGGGTGGGCATATATAATTCCATGAAAAGGGGGATGAATAACCTCGCGCTAGCAGAGAGAAAAATAACCTCGACCTTCGATTCCAGGTGTTCCTTTTCTCGTGATTCAACCTCAATACTGTTCATCCCCATGTTGGGTTCCCCTGATTCCCGCTCCCCAACCATCGGACGCCATAAAATATTCGAGGCACACAGGTCCATATCGGGACACAGAGGTTTCGGTAATAGAATTCGTGGACAGGTCGGCGCGCGGGCGGCGTGCTTGGCCCTGGAATCGTGAATATTTGGGCCAAGTCCAAGAGAGGCAGCCCAGCTCCCGCAGCACGTTACCGTACTTAGGGAAGCTCCGCTAATTGTATTAATGCTAGTCGGTTTGCCTGGATCAAAAGCCCGTTGTTATAATCCAACGGTAAGCCATGTTGCCGTATCTATTGTCGAGATGCAGCCCGGTTAAATGTTTCCACTCGGTGCGTGGCTCCCTGAGACGATCGACTTCCTTAGCGTGGACATAGTCCGTGTCACTGTGTGCCTGGGTGTCTCTATCGTGGACTGTGCGTCTGTGTGCCAGTGTCTGTGTCTATCAATGCAAGTGGACAAATCTGTTTTCTGTTTAGAGGTTTCTTTATTACTATTTTCAGGCTTTTACTTGGTCACTCAAATTCTATTTACTTTTCTATTTGCTTGACTTGATTTCATGTTTGATTTATCTTCACTCACAACTACCCCTTGCCAACATTTATATATTTATACTTAGTAGTGGTCCACTGAATTCACTGTAATATTCTATTATACATTCATTCGACCTTATACTAAAAGCGTTTGCAGCTAGATTATCGCGTATACACGTAAGTAATCACTGATCGTAGGGGAAATGGTGGAGGGAAGGGCACGCGTGAGTCTCAGTTTGTGTAGGCAGTGTAAGGCCGGATAACATTGTTTGACTTTCCTCTCTTAGAAGCGTCGAACACCATAAGGAGACGCAACTAATCCATCCGCTAGGATGTGTGTGGAAGTCCTCGAAGCATCAAGAACCATTGCACAGTTTTTCCAGCTCGAAATCCTTTTACTGCAATTCCTTCCCGTTTAATAACGATAAACTTGTTCTCGTTAGAATCGAATTTATGTAACAAGCCAAAAGAATTTTCTTTATTCTTCCCAATTATTTATTCTGACCTTCCCATTTTGAAATCTCAATAAACACGCACATGCATCGTTCACTATCGAAGGTGACATAGGTATACCTGTACGAAAAACACACGTATGGATGCTATTGGACTTGTCACATCCCCTTTAGGATCCCAGAGGCATGCAGCAAAAGATAAATATCATTGTAAGCTTAGCGATACAATTTCATCAATCCGATGGCGAATAGTACATAACGCCAAATGGACAGGCTCTCTCAACGACTCTTTTCATGCCACGGAAATACGAACAAAACGGTCGACTCAATTAATCCACCGATTCTTTGTACTGCTTCGATTAATCTCGAAATACCTACACAATGAATATTGGGTAGTTCGATAAACATCATTCTAACCATTTCGATAATGCATTCACACGCTTCGTGGCACTTGAATAAGTCTTTTATTTTGAAATTGGATCCGGGAGAATTCGACCCCTTTCCATCCCACGCCCCTAAATATTCCGTCTCTTTTCTTTTCAGTTTTCGTGATCGCGCTGCAAAGCGAATTTTGCCGCGCAACCGAAAAAATTATGGCAGATAGAAGCCCCACTCCCTGGACGTAAGTCCTCATTTGCGTAGCTTGCGTCTCGTCGAGCGAAACGTAATGTGATAATGCGCTCGGCGTTATCGCGAGATTCCCGCGACGAACACCGATTTTCCTGCAAAATCGCACGATCGTGCGGCAACTATTTTATGTAAGCGACATGGATGATCGTCGAAATCGACCATGGATAAAACTAAACCGGAGTAAATTATCGAACTATTTAAAAGAATCGACGTGACTGCTAAATACGATTTACACACCAGCACCTAGAACGAAATTGATTACATTGGTGGTCAAAAGAAAATTTAAAATTTATACTTTTACATATCCGCATAACAAAGTTAAAATTAACCCTCCAATGCACATGTATAAATTGAAATTGCACCATTGCACACGTTGGGCCTCACAGACCAATATCTCTAAATCTAAATAGGAATGCATGGATATTTTGAGAAATAAAATATTTTTAGTCCGCGCGTAATCTGTTGCACTCAATCTCTATTAAGAAAAATATTTATAACAAAATGAAATACTGAACAAATATCTCTTTAAAACTACGGGTCATCGTTATCTAAATATTTTCAATATCATCAGAACAGACTTACAGAAAGTTACATAAGATATGATACAATTTATTTAAAAGTTCCCTTTTATGTCCATTTACTTGCTCACAGTTTAATAATTAGTAATGCCAGATATAATATTAATACTACTATTATATATTATGTTGGTATCATTGGTTTATTCCGAGCAAACACCCAATCTATTGAGCATCAATTTTCAGATATCCGTCTAAAGGGTCTGCCTCATTTTGATTACCCTTCGCAACCCCTGCAACTATATCCTGCATAGATCGTGTACACACATTAAGCTCCACACCTGTTAAAACATACGTCCCATCTGACTACACACTACACTGTGCTACTATCCCTGGAATACCAGCTGCATCCCAAAAAGCGAGCTTCGAGTGCAACATCGTCACCCACGAATCACAGTAATGAAAAGATCCTCGAGGTAAGGATATCACGCCGCTCGGGGAGGTAGAAAAAAGACCCACAAACGAGAGGGAATCCCGAGAAACGGCCGTAGAAAACGATAAACGACGGCCGAGGGAAGTTTTCCCACCGAAAAATCGCGTCGTGAAACTGAAGGTAGCGTGAAATCAGAGCGAGAGCGGGAAGAGAACGAGAAAGAGCGCGGGGCGTAGTATGCCCGTCTTAGCGGAACGTAATAGCCGTCTATCAACTTTCGGTGCATATCGTATAATATCCTGCAGGATCCTTTGGTTAGGAGGCAAACCCCGCGGCCAGGGAGTAGGATGAAAGTATATAGGGTGCTGGGTTGCCAGCCGGCGAGCCAACCAGCCAGGGGCGGCATAAATCTGCCGAGGGCTCCCGAGGGTATTTCCCGCCTTTTTTCCTCTATATACACTTCCCAACGTTCTATATTCCCTTCTTCCATTCCTCGTTCTCTCCTCGCCCGTTCGCCTACGTCCTTTCCACGCTTTCGCAACCCTCTCCGCCCCTCGTCCATCCCGTCGCGCACCTACCACCGATCCGCGCCAGACGCGAGGCGAATCCTGGGCTTCAATTCCCGCGCGGTTTATCCCGTAGCAGACATCGGTCCGCCGTCACCGCAACCGAGACGTCGGGACGACGACAAAAAGCGACCACACCGACGGTATACCGTCTCTCTGCCCGCTATCTTCGCCGGGGCACCAAGCGGGCGTGGGATTATGACTTTTGGTGCCGTGGAGCCCTGTTGACGTCCCTGGATGGATATGGGAATCCTTGCCGGGGCTAAACGAATACCCAGAGTGCCACTGAACGTGAGAATACTCGATCGCGACCGGGCTTCCTTCGGCTTCTTCCTTTGTTAGAGGGATTTCGGTGTGTTCTTGTCTGCTTACAGATAACCGACAATCCAGCTCTGTGAAAATAGGGTTCCAATCCTGAATTGCTTTCAGGTTCAGGGTTATTATTAAAATCGAGAAGCGTTATTCGTGGATAGTAATTTTGCATGTGTCACGCAAGAATGTATGACGAGAAAGTTTCGAAATTCCACTTAAGTAAGAGTGTCATATAAATAATGAATTATAAATGTGAATTTAGTAAATTTGAAATGGAAATCAATATAAATAAGTACGAAAAACCCCTAATAATCTAAAAATAAATAGAGTTTATAAAAAAAAATCAAGAATGTATAAAAATATACAAAAAATATGTTTCCTACGAAGAAATATAGTTATTGGCATGGTCAAGACAGTAATTGTCCAATCGGTTCGACAGTGATTGGCCGCTATTTGATACATAATATAACCTAGAAGAAAATGTTACCTGATTTGGCGATAGTAATAAGATTAAAATTATTCAATAAAAATGGATATATTTTATTTAGTATGTATTTGTCGTGTTTGTTTCTGTTTTGAACAGGGGGCTAATTACTGTTTCACCATTAACATGGTTAAAAAACAGTCACTGGCCGCTCGGCCAATTACTATCATTCAACATTATTCATATGACAGTTGTTGGCCCCCCTGTTTTTTCATAATATATGAATAATTTTAACAAATAAATAATTCTTTTATAAAGTTTCAACTTTTATTTATCGATATAAGGTAAATGTCCCAGTACTTAAACATGGCCCAATAATTAAAAATCGAGAAGAAATTTTATTAATAATAACAGTTTTACTAATTTGCAACGTTTAAACTATCCAAAATATAATTGCAAAATGTATTAGCTTTATATAGATACAAATATAAACTCACATAACTGAATAGTTATATCATGCAAAAATATTATTGTACACTAAAGCTTCAACAGTTTCAATCTCGCTTCTTGCCTAATGGGCTCAAGCAAGCGAGAAAATATTTTTGTTAAGGTTGTAATTAATTATTATTTTATAATTTTTGAAATAGTACAGTTGTTGTGGATTTATTATATATTGAAGAATTGAAAATTAATTGGATCTCTTAATAATTTTTTGTTTATAATATTGAAATTGTTGCGTTTATCCAATAGTACACGATAACATGTCACGGACCAGTTATTAAACGCGTGTTTAATGGTTATATAAACACTGGTACAGACTTCAGTATTCAGTGAAGTTTTAAAATTATTAACATTTATTGTACCGAAGTATAGTTTTGTATCCTATATATTTACGTTAATAATAACTAGAAAAAATATAATACTGTTTAAGAATTATTAGGATAATTAATCTTAAACTCGTCATAATATTAGCATAACCTAAAATTTTATAATATATGTACTTTTAATCATTTTCAGACATAAAGTCATGCCGAAGATTTAACACAATTGTATCATAAATAAAATGTTTTTATTACCCCAAAATATTACCATATTGATCTCTTTCCATTAACTGATAGAAATAGCTAAATTAAATATATATTCAATAATTGGGACACTGATAATTAATGACTGGGACTCGCTATGAATTTCATTTAATTACTGGGCCATATGAACAGTTTCATGTTTTAATTAATTTAAAACTTTTCCTTTAACAAGTGTAGATTCTTGTTACGTTGTCTGAAACTAGAAATTTTACGCTTTCGAATAATTATATTTAGTTATAATTTTATACTATTTAAATATAAAATAAATTGCAATTATATCAACTGCTTCCTTAACTGTTTCACCACTGGGCCATTTACCTTATACCGAATATAAGTGATATACATATCATAAACACATTAAACTATTCGCAAACTTTCAACTGTACTCTTATGGTTTTTTGATTAAATGGCTGTAATTTCCAAGCTTCCAAGCCGAGTCATCCTATTTGCTTTTATATATAATCACAGTATATAATGAGTGGCGAAATATTAGTTACATCCGATGCAAGAAAGTACAAGGAATATGAATGTATTCATTAAAAAAATGCATGACATTGGTATTTCTTTATATTCATTTATTTCTCAAAATAAGGCCAATCACTGTCAGGTGGCCAACCACTGTACTCTTTACCCCTATGCCTGGTTTCCATATTCCAGCATAAGTATCTATCTTGTTAGAATTTCCAGCCCTTTATAAATCTTCTAATACGCAGTATCTTTATCCACTCTATCATCCATTATCTTCTTCCAGATCTCTGGAAGAAACCCTGAACCCTATAAAGAACCATATCCCCCGTACATGCAATAGTAAACCGACCGTCGTCCCTCCTTTCAGCGAAGAAACAGCCACAAATCTGAGTTTCTATATCAGAAATTAGTACCACGGTCACGTAGAGTTGCATTCCCTGTTCATTCACGTGATTCCACTCTCTGTCGCTCGCCACACCGTCCCCCTTCTCCCAGCACCCTCTCGCATTCCCCAGCAAGAAGTTGCGCTAAATTTTTGTCACGAGCAGACAGCCAGCGCCACGGTCCAAAGTCCGAAAGTTCGCCGTTTCCAATACTGTGTTAAATTCTTTTCCCCGCTGGACAGTTTCCATTAGCGAGCGCCGCTGGGACGCGCGGCGCACTATCATTCGATATTTGTTCCGAGCGAGTTGAAAGGGTTGGCCGTGATGCCGCGGCCGGAGAAACGCTATTTGTTTGGCCCGCGATGCTCCTGGTTAGCCGGGACCGTGTCATTTCCGATCGTCGTTTCTCATAGAAAGAAGCCGCGGACCTGTCAAGCTTAAAGAGGCGTGCAAAAGTTTCGGGGCGGCACAATATGCGAGCATATATTATTCCGTAGTTTGAGGGGCGCGCTGACGTCGGCGCAATTTCAGCCGAAATTGACTTTCGCACAGTTTTCCGCGCCTCAAAAAATTAAAGTTCGCGTGTTATTCGTCGGGCGTCGACTGAACTTCTGACGCACGGTGAGCCCGCGCCACTCGGGGACGCAATTCGGGAACAAAATTCGATATGGCTCTGGAGCTTGACAGATCGAAAGAAGTGGTGCTTTTTTGAGTTTGAGCGCGTTAAGAAGATATATACCTATGTTAAATATGTGTAATATTAAACACGAAACGATTAACTTCAGTTGAACGTGCATTTGTAGATATCTCCCAATTACTTCCAGAGTTCGTTACAATTTAACAAGCGCCCTTTCGAGCAACCGCGCTTGTCAGCGAGGAAGAGAACTACGCACGTAAAATGTAAATCTCCCGCGGTATTAGCTGAAGAATCCGCGGCTACAGCTTCTTGCAACTTTGATTACACGTCAGATCTACGTCGGAACAGTAGGGAAACCGGCGTCGACGTTAGCGTCGGTGGGGCGAGCGTTCGCTCATCGCGATTTCGATTTAAAAACTTTGGAATTAGATGGCGAAACAGCGACGCTATTTAAAAGTTCGCAGGCCAGCAACGGCCCCTCTCTGCGCGACGGTCGTTCCTCTTGCCACGAAATCTCGCCTGTCACGGCTGCCCTCCCTCTCCCTCCCTGAGGATTATTTCTGATCGTTTGTACTTCCGGCTCGTTCGCGTTTCTTTGAGATTGCCCAGAGAGCCCAACGAACCACCGGTCGCCGATTAATTCTCCATTGAGTGGACTCGATAAATTCCGAATGCGTTCCCCGCTCGAATCGCTAGTAGCTCGGTTAGTTACTTTCCTCCTTGGCTGCGAGTCACTCGTTACGTTTAGCGGGTCGTATTTCCAAGATCCCTCTCATGGAATACGGACATGGCTGGCCCGGCGATCACGTTCCACTCGGAATTTACCAACCTGGTCTCGACGGGAGACAATGAATCGCGGATTAGAGTGCCGCTCAATGGATTTCTTGGGTTCAATGTGTTTAGAATGAAGTCAATGTTTAATTCTTTACTAGGAGACTGTTATAGGAAATGTTGTGATCTATTTGGGGGAGGGGGTGGAGTTTAGAGTTGGACAGGGAGTAGGTTTTGAATTATATTCTCACTAGCTTAAAATTCAAGGAGCATTTAGGGGCGAAAAGGAATCTACCCACCACATTTCATGGTATTTGAATTTTGTGTATGTAGATTATTTAAAAAAATAAAAACGTGAAAACCTTCCTCTTGTCAAGGCGAACAAAGTGACGTATGACACACTTGTGTGTACGGTTAATATTTATTGAGAAAACATCAGATGCAATTTCAAATTTATATAATTTATATAATAGTATCGTCTCGTGGAAACGAGGGGTGATTGGAATTGGACTATGGTGACGGAATGTCTGGACTAAGTAAAAGAGTTTTAGAGCAAGGAATTTAGATAAGGTGAGGACTGGCAGGATGTGGCGCTGCGCGACATGCTGGCTGGGTGGATGCAGTGGTTTAGAGGTCTGGGAACAGCTGTGCAGTAGGAGTCTTTTTGTTTAGCAGGGTTGGATACATTGCATTTTATTAGCTTCCTGCTGACAGTTTAGCAACAGATGCACGGTTAATGATGAAAAGTTTTTAGAGACGTCGATGTCTGCTTGAAGCTTTTACAGAATTTTTTAGGATCGTATAAGATCATTATCATATATCTAGCTGCTTTCTTATCGCTATTTCGTTTACGCTGTTTGGTCAACGAAAGTTTGTGTGTGGTACCTTTATCGGTCACCGGATGACTCTCCATCGAGAAACGGCGTTCCCATAGGTTAGTTATACTCGACTACAGCGAACTTTACTTCTCCCGTCCACCGACTTTATAAAGGTTTCAAGTCTCCCACGAGAATTGACTCCTACTTCGGTAGCACGCTTCTAATAATTCATTATTAATGCAGAAACTATTTTCAGGTAACTTTCGTGGCCTTGCGTTTTAGACCAGGCTAGCAAAAAGGTTTTGGACAGTTTAAAACGCATACGTTAGATAGTAAAAGTACGAGTTACTTTAAGAATAAGTAGTCATATTAATTATACAACATAAATAAACTTAATATAAATAAAATTCTTGTTTTACGTTTACACTGCTCGACACTAGATTTTGCCGAATATATGATCATTAATTGAAACATAAATGCCCAAGAAAAGCCATATACAATCTTCTTAAAAACCACGTATCACGTAAATAAGACAGAAAAAATAATTTGCATACACGAAATTTACATACACCTTCAGAAAACTTATAACGAGGGTTAATTTATTACGACACTGAACAAGATTGCGAAATTCAACAAGATTTAAACACAGAAGCTTGAGACAACTTTAAAAACAATTCACTTTTTTTCATGTATCAAATTAGCAAACACTCATATGTGAGTCATATTGCATTAATTTTAAAATTATCCCAAATCTTTTAAATTAAAATATTTGATGATATTTCACACAAAGAGCGGTCAGCCTGGGGCGCTACTGCCCCTCACTTTTCTGCGCTTAAATCCGCATCAGCAGCTCTCATACTCGAGCAACTCGATGCATTTGGCCTCCTCACTTCCCTCTGGCAATATTCCCACGCATGTAGAGTAATACCGAAGAATTACACGGTGTTACGTGCACTAACATCTCACCTGAGCTGTGTCACGAGCTATATGAAGCCAGACACGAGCTGTCGCCTCTCAGCGACCCCGTAGCTCGCAGGTTACTAAAGTTCTCAGTTCCGACAGTCTGCAAGCCCTGATCCGAAATTCACGCCGGCGAAGATTCGATAACGCTCGATGACGTTCCTCGTTCCTGCTGAATTTCCTCGTCAGAAAGAGGCGAGTCGATCAGCCGGGACTTGCTGACACCGTGAAACACCGCCTTGCCCGAAGATTAGCAAGAAGGCGGAACGCGCGAGTAACGACGCCCAAGAGACGCGAACATCCAAGGAACGATCTGGCGGACGGGTGGGGGAGGGCGTCTAAGTAATAAGAAATCGATAAGAGCTGCAGATTGGACGGCGAGGCGAGGGAAGATCGGTCTCGAGTATCTTTATCAGCGGTTGACAGATGAGCGCTCGTTATTTCGCGGCTGTGTAAGTGAATATAATGAGAGGGATGAAAATAAACCTGGTAAACAAAGGGGTATGCTGATCGAATGTTTTATAGCGGAGGCACAGTAAGCATTGGCTGGGTAGGTACATGAGTTTTGAATTTTTATTTAAATTCTGAACCAGGCAAGTTTGAGTTACGCGAAGAGTCTACTGTAGATCTCGCACAGAAATGCTAATTTCGATTTCTCTAATGTGACTGAACTTCATCGGGTCTGGAATTCAACGTATCCCACGAAGTACGCTTAATTCGTCATAATTGCAGCCCGTAAGGTCCTAAGGCACTCCGAACTTCCCGAATATCGTATCACCGGAGACAATTAATCTTCGTCGTCCAGAAAATAGGGGATGATTAATATCGAGGTCGAGACGCTTGATACTGCACACCCCCCCGTTCACCCCTTACCGAAGTTACACGCATAATCGAGGCTGAAGCTCGCTTTCGATCGGAACCGAATCGGTAAGGAGCAGAGGGGGAGGGAGCTTTCGCTTTCGAGCATCCTTTCTTCTCCGCCTGCTTCTTGCCGTCGAACCTTCTTAATTCGTGCACGCCGCTCAATGGACTAATTAATATTGATGATTAAAAAGCGCTCTCGCGGGTGATCAATTTTCATCGGTATTAATATTCGTCGGTTCAAAAAGAAAGGGACCCTCGATCCCTGGCTCCTTTCCCTCGCCCTTTCGATTTAAAGTGCGCCCGAGAAGAACGCGCCTTAATTAAAACGGAACGTGAATTTTGATTAAACTTCGATGAGGATCAGTGGGGAATTGGGGGGTGGCGGGTGGATGACTGATAGTCGCGAGTGATACTTCGCGGAGAAGCAGTCGAGCATTCTCGCCACTGTCAATAAAATTCACTGACTGCCAGCTGGACATATAGTATCGCTTAGAGGTTCCTAATATCGTGAAGAGGGGTGAAAATGCTTACGATGTGCAGTGGTCCGAATTGGGGTAATTAGTGACAGTTTGCGAAAAAGATCAACTTTCTCATATCGATATATACTGAATGTATGCTACTTCCTAAATGTCCATGCGTCTTGAAAATGGAAATATTAATAAAAGTTAATAAAAATTGTAATTGGAACGGACACTTAATCTTGCACATTTTAAAGATAGCATTTTTCATCAGAAAGAAATTGCCTCTTTCTTCGTGATGCCCTGACGACCCTGTTGAATATTTTCTTACCGCTTTTTTTCTAACATAAAGAGCATTCTTTAAAAAAGTAATAGATACTCAATGAAATAAAGAAAATTGTCCAAATTCTTTACAATTGATAAAGAACATCTTTCAAGTCCCAACGAGTCTCGCATTCTAACCAATTGGAATATTTTCAGCACATCTTCCTCTACATCATCATGCAAGAATGATTTCTCCCTCCACACTCTTCGAATTATTACTGTTTAAAACTGTCAGCGTTTAGTCGTTTTACGTTCGCATCCATCGTATTATTATTTTATTACTAATGGTTTTACAAATATTTATACATATACAAATTTTACAAATATTTATACATATATACTGGGCTCTAGTCCGTTAAATAAATTCATAATAAATGAATAATAGTGTTTAATTAAACTGTAGATTTCAATTGCAATTGCTACTATTACTATTTGACTTTTCCTTATAACTTGGAAACGAAAAGTTGTTGCAACGTGCGATTTAAATCACTTAAAAGAGCATTAAATAAATTACTAAATAAACAGTTCTCAATTATTTTAATAACAGTTATGTTAAAAAATTGAAAAAATAAAGAAATGTAAAATATATCAATAATTTTTTCCTGTTTTTTGGCGTAAATTTCATTTCCATATCTTTTATAGTTCAAAAGTTATACACAAATATAACTAACTTCCCCCATTGGGACCAATGTGCAATGCTCCGATGGAGGGTGAAAGGAAGGTGTAATGAAGAACTGGATGGTTTCATCACGAAGTAGAAGAGAAAATATTTTTCAAAGGTTACAAGCATCGCCCGACTTTTCTTTTATTGATAATGTATCGATTCAGATAAAGTCGATAGCACTGGCGTGCAATTCTGAATTTGTACAAAATACTCGATGATCCGTGATATCAGAATGCTTGATGCAAGCATGACTTTTAAGGATTCCCTTCGGGCGTTAGTACCCGCGCGATATCGTCGAGTGATTTAACGCAGAAGCGTCCGACTAAGGGGGAAAAATATGCAAACAAGATAAATCGGACCGTATAAATCAAACGGAGTGAATTATACCGGGTACTTTGCTGGCTCGTCCGCTTCAACGAGTTAAACGTCGGGAGCGACAAAGAAGTTCCACTTAATAGCCAAGGTTAATACTGCAAATGATCTGGTTGAAAAAATATTGCGCCCTGTTTGTCACTTTAATCTATAAAAGTTGGAAG
This sequence comes from Andrena hattorfiana, assembly GCA_944738655.2. Lineage (NCBI taxonomy): Eukaryota > Metazoa > Arthropoda > Insecta > Hymenoptera > Andrenidae > Andrena > Andrena hattorfiana. Next base: position 67,079,672 of record OX122891.2, on the reverse strand, counting down.
ACTTATTACATTAAAACCCTCGCAACTAATACTCTACGGTATAGAATTTAAACATGTTCAAATCGAATTCTAACGTTTATTTTAAAATATATTTAATCTGCCCATCGCGAATGAAATAAATGCTATTGTATCGAGTCTGAAAAAGCACTGACGCTTGTAGGTCAGCAGAAAAGGGGATTAAAAGCGAAGGAATTTCGATGTTGCTTTACTACAGACAGTCGGGGCTCCCCGTCAAAAGAATTTGCAATTTGTGGCTAATCACTAATAATCCGCTGCGGCACGAACTCGTTGGATAAGCGATTTATGATTATAACGGGGCGAGAAAGTTAACGAGAAAAGCGGGGGCTCGGCCTCGCTGGCTACGATCTTGCAAACTCGTTTGTTAAACTTAAAATTGATCCCCCTGACCCCGCACTTCCGCTCCCGTTCGATGAGAAGAGAGAGAGCAGCACGTTACATTAATTACACCGGGATCACTGCGACAGCCGGAAGAGGATTTCAGTTCCAGCCTCTAGAATTAGAGGGCACTTTACGCAAAAGGGCAGTACTCCATGCTCGGAAACGAAACTTTAACTTTTCCTTGGCGTTCCCTCCACTCTGGAGCGCTTTGAAATGCTCTTTGGTGCATTAGATGCACCTTAAATGATCGGCCAAGTCCTGGGACACCGTTTAAGGAGCCATTAATTTATTAACTTCCATTTCAGCCATTTGCTGAATAGATGCGATGAAGCCACCACCATCGACAAATGTGGTATCGTTGTTGGGATTCTGATTAACAAATAATACGAAATTGAGTGATCGAAGAATTCCTAATGGGAAAATGTTGTAGCAAGAAAGATAGAAGCAGGAAATAGACTCGTCGAAGTTGACACAAATGCAATCACGGACACCAACAAATCTCGTAATAAAATCGTCAGGAAATATCTGAGACTTAGAAATTGTTAGCTAGTTTCTTCTAATTGTGCCTTTATTCCGAGATCGTGCAGCTTCTGCTTAATTCAGTACAATTTTTTTAGCTATTACAAAGTTATTACGTTTTCGCAATTCATACTTACAATGTACTTACTGATTCACTGAAACAGCTACTGTGCGTGAAAAACAAAGTGGCCTTTCGCAAAAAAAAATCAAGGCAGTTATATATACAAACTGTGATTCATTCTTCCACTGCAAAAAGCTCTTGAAACGGCGTTTCGTTACGTAAATCAACGTAGCAATGCAACTGTGCAATAGTTATTGTGATCCCTTTGAGTACAAAAACGAATATAGCCCCATTGTTTCCTATCATTCATTAACAGTCAGCCGTTTTTCACGACCGAGAGCAAGTATCGCAAACAAAGGAATTCGAAAGGAAAGTAAGTAATAACAGCATTGTTCGTTATTTCTTGAACTGTTCATTAAGGGAATATTCCGGTTAGACGGGTTAAAAAAAATCAATTTTCTTTTTAATATTTTTAGTACATTCCTCGAGAATGTACTGTTAAATTTTACAGAGGCATTTTGTAGGAAGAGCAGAGGCTCGACCTCTATACACAGATGAAAACTTTGAACGCGTTTTTCTCCAAACGTCATTTTTTCACATCGTGAAGATAAAATCTCAAAATCTATCGAATCGATTGCTTTATAAATTTTACTGCTTATTCTGCACACCCATGTCTCTCGCAAAGACTACAAACAAGTATTATCATTGCGTCTAACCTACTTTTAAAATCGAAAATAGCAAAGAAAAAAGCAGAAAAATATTTTTCTTGCATTTTGCTAATTTTGAAGATGAATCACTAATTATTTTCGAGCGATAGCGACAGTCATACTGATCAAGAATCTGTTGGGATTTTTGGTTTCAGATAAGTCTAACAGCTGAAATCGCCTGCACGAACGAGGCATGAATTTTTAAACATGTCATCAAGACTGCTTTCAAAAGCATTTTAAATAGCAATAACTTTATTATTTTTATATATTTAATTTACTATAGAAATGTAGTTTAATAAATAGAAAAATGTTTTATTCCATTACTATAATTCTTTTTATATCAATAAATTTCTGATTATCGCTGAATTTATCGGCGCGCTAACCGGAATGACCCCTTACGTACATACATCATCGCGACGTATTCTATATAATGTACTGCCTGCGAAATTATCTTCGCACGAGTTTGCAAGGCTCATTTAGATTTTGTACCAAACTCTCCAGTGTTGTCAGAAACTAAACAGGCCGTAGACCTTTTTCTAGCCGAAAGATTTTAGAAGTCACAATTATTCTTCCGTACATATGATATATCGAACCTCCACCCCAAAGACGACACACTTTTCGTATTACGTCCGCGCTGGTTAGTTGGATAATAATTCACCAGCTACGTAATGCTTTCTCGACATCTTGAATATTCAAGCGTTGCAAAACCATCGACTTCCATCTCCGTGGAAATTTTGCTTCCAAAAGCACTACTTCTCTGTACACACAGAGCATCGCAAGAACCGTACGGCATTTTAACTACCACGGGATAGGGAATTCGATCGAAACGCAATTCGTAAACAGAAAGTTCGAGCTCGACCTTAACATTGCCGAACATCCCCTAACTTCCCTGCGCGGGCAGCCCTCTGCAACTATTATGCAGCGGAGTTTCTTCTGTACAGATATAGATGGGATCGTATCTTGTGTCTCCATTCGCGGGACGACTCGAATATTGCATTTCCTTCGTTCCCCTCCAGTTCCCCGTGTTTCCCTGACGAATATATTTTTATTGCGCCGCGGTACAATTCCCCGTTCGTTCTTCCAGTTCCCCTTCCTCCTTTAAACCCGTCCCCATGTTTAGCCGGCTTCATAAGACCGCGCGCTTGTTTTAGAATCACCATATACACTTGATATATTGCATTATAAAATTATATTGCGACGTTTATGGCCGTATTCGTTTGGGTTTTTATCATTTTTATGACCTTAGGGGACTCTTGTGCGTGTCTTTGGAAGGTATTGGTAATTGTATCGCCTGAATATGTGCGAGATTTTTCATCGAGATCGTTGTTATTCCCGTTTCCTTTTTATATATTTATATTTATGTGGATATCTAGTAAATAACTAATTAGCCAGGAAGTACCCTGAAGGTACGCAGCAGGAAATATAAACCAACAAAGAACCATATCAAAGTGACAATCGCCGATTTTTATGCGACTTTGGTAGCAAGTATTTCTTACAAAAATATTTGACACGTATTTTTTCTTATCTGATATTCATGTTGAAGGTGAGAAAACAGCCCTCAAAGTTGAGGATGAGAAGTATGTTTGGTTGAATATCGTGGAAACTTCTCTGCTCTCTTTAGTTAAAATGTCCTATCTAGCATTTTGAAACAACCGAGAAAACTGCGGATTTATCATTTACTTTGTACCATACTTACTTTTCTTCGTTCAAATTAAAACATGTTGTCATTATTTTGTAATAGCCTAATATAATTTTTTGTAATAGGTGTACCGATAGGGAATGTGTTATTAAAGTATCAATTAATTAATTGTTTTAGATAAGATATTTTAACCATTTTAAAATAAGTTAGGTTAAATACATTAAACTGTTTATAAATCTTTACGAAACACGTAGAGTTTTCTAACTTTACTTAAAAGGTAAAAGACGTGGGGAACTTAAAATATTTCAACATATCTCAAAAAATGAAAAAAATGCTAGATAGGACAGTTTAACTAAGGAAGGTAGTACTAGAACTAGGAGAACGGTGTAAATTGCAAAATTGTGTATTTTTTAATAGGGAATACAGCTGTGCAAACACATTCCCAAAAATTCCGTTTTTTACTTATATTATATGTATTATATATTTTAAATAACAATAATAATAATAATATATAAGACATTAAAAGAATACAGATTTTGTCAATCTATTTGCACAGCTGCATTCCCTGTTAGAAAATACATAATTTTTTCCTGTTTCCAAGATATTCGACCAAACATGTTTTTCGCACCTTAATTTTGAGGGTTGTTTTCACCCCCTCAACATGAATGTCAGCCGATAAGAAAAAATGCGTGTCAAATATTTTTGTAAGAAATACTTTCTACCAAAATCGCATCATAATCGGCGATTGCCACTTCGATGTGTTCCCTTATAAGTCTAAAACTATTCCAACGAGATTTCAAACTCACCCCCACCCGCTACATTACAAGAGTGCATGTTAAGCATGCAATAGCTTCACATACTTCACGAAACCTTCCCGAACCTTCCAAGCAACTTTTCCACTCTTGCTCCCATTCAACCAGAAAAAGGGATTCTTCATATTCAAGCAGAAGAAAGCTTCCCCCTGGCTCCCTTCTCTTCCCGAACATCCCCCAACCCGGTCGGCGAAACGAAATCGCGACACCTCGGTGGCGTCCTGGCGGGAATCATCGCGCGCAATCGTTCGACTAATCGAAGTCAAAGTATCGCTCGCCGCTCTGGCTAAATACAAAGCGATAGCCCAGTTATCGATCTCGAGGAAACGTGACCCGACGCACGGACGATCCTCTGACTCGGGCGCTCTCGAATCAAGTACACATCGCGATATAACGTTATTCACCGTTTCACCCCCTCCCCCCGGGCCAATGATTTTTTATTCATCCCGTATTACCATCTCCCTTCTTCCCCTAGCCACGCATCGACCGGCTGATCTTCCTTTCCTCTGGTGTCTAGACTACCCCGCCGCCCCTTCTTCGCCTTCCACTTCGCAGCTTCGGCCAGCTTTTTACAGCTGGTCGTTAGGAGCCGGACCGCAAATGTCTCCGCATGAATTCTAATGCCCGACCCTTACTTCGATCCCCCTCGCCGCTCCCCCTCCCCTGACCACCAACGCCTCGTAATCCCGGCCAGTTTTCCTCCCCGACCTCCTGAGGGGGTAGTTCCAACCACCCCCGCAGTCGCCACCGCCCTTGGAGGATTTACGCAGGGACACGAAGCGCGAATTCCACGGAAGTCGTGTGGGGCCAGGAAAGCGTTTTGTCCTGCATTTTCAGAAGACCCCGACGACCAGCCGTCGACGCTAATTGTTCTGCCAATTTACGCGCCCTGCACTTTTACATGCTAATGAGATACGGGCAATTAGCGGGCAGATTGATTCACACTCGCGTGTTTCCTCTTTGGTCTGTTTGGAAAGCGTACTTACAGGAGGTTCATTTATGTACGGGATGAGGCACACAAGTAGAAACGCTTAGTATTTGGTCAGACAGGTGGCAGTGATGTATGCCAATGATGAGCAACCTCCAGCCGCTGACCTGCGATCCGCAATTGTTCCAACTGTAAATCTGTCAGAAATAACAAATTTACCTCATAAATTGAAATTTTTTGATTAGTGTATTAAAGTACTTAATACTGCGACCCGCGTAGGCTATTAGGTTTTTACTTTTGGCCCATAGTGGGCCAAAGGTGTATCATCACTGGTGTATGGTATGAGTGAGTGAGATCGAGTTATAATTATAACATTGATTGTGTGTCCTCATTTTGTAATGTAACGGGATAGAAAATTTTTAATTGTTTACCTACGGTTCGGAGAATCGTTTCGTGTTAGAAACTGACTTTATAGACTTATGAATTGTAACATCTGTTCAGTTACCACTTTCGTTTACAATTGCTCTTCCGTGGGGTATATTCTATTTTCGTAATACTTTTTGTCGTCAGAAAAGTCGCCAACGGACATTGTGTAACTGTTTTCATTCGATTTTGTTGCCTTTATTCAGGTACGATGGACTTGCTGTCGGAGCGGTTTAAACACTGGAATTCCATGTTTGGTTTGTCATCGGTACAGGAATATCTGGGTGCAAATGAAACATTTATACAGTTTCTCTCGTAACGTCAGCCTGAAAAAATACAGAAACACCGTAGGTACACGGAGCTTCGGTAATCCTCGAAACTAGCTTCTCGAATGATTTATCTTAAGATCCTCGCCCCTCGGACGAACACGCCCTTCACATTACCTCCCACTGCAAATGCTTTAATCTAGATTTAATGCATTTCTGTGTAACGTAAAAGTAATTCTACGGAGTATGTATAACTTCGCAAAAAAGGGGGGTGAGAAAAAACGGAAAAAATGCAGAGAAGGGTACTTAAACGTCTCGAGGTGCTTCCTTTTTAAGTAAACTCCGTAACTTCCTTTTCCTGCCTCTTACTTTCTTCCCCAACGTGCAAACGTTGCAGTTAAAAATTAGAGCGATGTTACAGCGTAACGTAGCGGGGAAGGATATTAGTCGGCGACGAAAGTTCATTGCGCGTGGATGACAATTTTATGAAAATGCGCTGTAAAAGCGAATGGACGGTGGCCAACGAATTTTCCGAAACAGAGGGGGAATCAGGGGGACGGTGCCTAGCCGCGGGATAAACAGCTGCTCGTCGTCGAGCTCGTTCGATAATTCCGTTTGACGGGCCGACCGGGGCCAACTCGTTTTTTAACGAACCTGCGAGCGACTCGTCGATAAAAATGACAGAACTTTATCAGACGCGCCCGCTCGCCCATACTGTTGCTGGCTCGATAACGCAGCCTCGTCCCTGTTGCGCGATTTATGTCGGAGCCCTTATCGTGCCGGGCGGATCGGGCGCGTTCAGCGTCATAAAAAATTGGGAAAAATTATTTCCGCTCACTGCCGATGAGAAGCTAAGCGATCGCATCCGTCACGGTATCAGTGTATCGGTTTTCATAGAGTAGCAGCGCAGCAGTCTGCGCAGTGCAGTTTCATCATCGATGAAACGCAGGGTCCGAGATAAGGGAACGTTAGTTGTAGGTGTGTAATATATTCGAAAGCCCGAAATGTAACGTTTAAATCGAATTAAATTGAGAAAAAGATAGGAGATTATTTAGTCTACCTTGAATCGAAGGGACACTGCGAAGTGTGCAATAATGTTGTTATTATTAAAATCCATTAAAAGTGACATTAATTTATTTAAAAATGCAACGCCCTAATTTAGAAATACAACCTCGCTGACGAAAACGAATAGGGATTAATTTTCTCTCTTGCCCTGAGATTTCCAGGACGCGACGTGCTATCCCCCCCCCCCTCCGCCCCCCGAGAGCGTGGCAAGTCAACTTTTTCAAGAATCAGCTTTTTTCTCCTTATATTTGAAGTAAAAACGATCTAGATTACCGAGCGGAAGTTCGTGCAATGAATAGGTCACACGAAGGGCAGATTTATTTCTCTTACCGGTAAATGTAAGACGGCCATTTTTCTCGGCACCTTCCGAACGATTTTTTCCCCCCTTCGTGACGCGCTCGCGCGTTTCCAATGAAGACAAACGTTTCATTGGAGTCTGTGTCCACGAAACACTTACACGGAGGGCTAAGTGCGTATGCCTGTGCGCGAAGAGCGTTTATAGAATATATTTCTCAAAGGCGACACAAGCTTCTTGAAAACCTTGCCTTCGGCTGGTATTCTGGTTTAGACGGCTGATGTTTCAGCCGATTCTAGGATCGTAAAATCAAGAAGAATGATTTAAAATGTTTATAACTTTCAGAGTTATAAGCTGTCGCGCGCGACGTCATCTGAACATTCTTGCTGACTTGTCCCAAGGCTGGCGGCTTTCCTATTGGGCAGAAAAAATTGAATCCCTACCTCCCTTAGCAAAAAAATCTGCAAAATGGCAGTCGGTTGAAGCAAATATTTATACGTTTTTTCCTGCGATTGTCCGTGACTTTTAAATGCCAAAAAAATCGAAGTTTGGAAAATATTGCCAACAGAAAACATGAAGAGGATAATAAAACTATCTTACCCAATGTATCTACGATGCAAATCCTTGTCAATTTTAAACTACTTTATATTTGAATGTGAAATTGAAAGTACTTGAAGAAACACTGTTTGTAGAGGCAAGATATCTACGTTTTGTAAAATATCTATGTAAATGAAATATCAAGCAGTTGTCACGATTTACTGCTCTCAAACTCATCGACAAAGGGCATTCGAAAGAAAGAATGACCGCGCGTCCATACGGAAGTCAAGTGACGGGGCTGACTTTATGGAAATAAGCGCGAAAGTTGCTTGTTTACCGCGCCGTGGAAGAAGTTTTCGGCAGAATTCGGTCTTCCCTTCATAGCGAAACAACGTGTCCAAGTTTCGCCGCTGGGTCGAAGGGTCGTCGACGCGCTCAGAAATGCGCTTCCAAGATGAACTCGCCGCCGCGCGGCCCTCTCTTTCCCGTAAACTTGCACGAGTCGCGGGGGACGTTCCTGTGGAAGCGCGCCGAAAATTTTCCAACCCTTTTACCGGATAAAAGATATTGAAAAACTCCAAGTCGGGCCCGTTCTCCGTCAAATCCGGGGAAGTTTGTCGGTATCTTGCTTACTCTTCCCGCGCTTCTTTCCCGAGCTTTGTTTCCGTTTCCAATGTGTTCTGTGTCAGGGTGGAAAGTTTGTCTTCCCTTTTTTCCTCTCTTCCATTCCTGTGGATGTCGCCGTTTTATGGTGCCGTCCTTTGTGTTCTCGGCCTCGCGTCTCGCTCTTGATTCGACTAACCGCGATCGTAAATTTCCTCGTGCGCAATTGTCAAATTGTAAGCGAAAGAAGACAGATACATTTTCTCGCGCGTTCATTTTCATTCATCGACTGAATAATGCAGTAGGTACGCCACACAGTGTCTCGGTAATTTCACGATACCGTGGCAATTCGGACAAGATTTGCTGAATTACCTCAAGTTAACTATCAGGTTTTTTCCCTAAACGAAATTTGGTAATTATGTATTTACATAAGGGCACTCCTCGCCGATTTCGATGACCTTGAAATATGTTGTCAAAGTTAACATTCTGAACAACTTTTTCCGGTACATGTTACCGACGTTCGGCTTTACTTTTTGAGATGTTTGCCAAAACTGTGATAGATAGCTGATTTGGGTTACATGGTTTAGTGGCCCTCGCGAGGGAAGTCACCAGCTTTTGGGAGATTTATACGTTTCTTATCTCAAGTCTCGCAAAAGTTAGCACTAAACCATCTAACCCAAGTCAAGTACCGTTCACAGTTTTTGCGAATACCTCGAAAATTAAAGCCGAGTGACGGCATCATGTATAAAAAAAAGTTGTTCAGAATCATGCCTCCGCAACATATTCCAAGGTTTTTGAAATTAGAGAGGACTGTCCTTTTGTAAATAATTACCCGAAATTTTGTTAGTAAAAGTACTTCCAAGGAGCATCTAGCACCAACGACGGACACGTACACAAAGTCGGTAGCGAAACTCCCTGTGTGCATGTGTATGCTGTTGAAGTCGTTCGTTTTACTTGCACATGAATTATAATCTTCTTACACTTGGCAAACGAACGCACGTGTATATTATGTGCATGGAGCGCACTCGTACATCCCGAACATTGGATTATTGCTATGCTACCGTTTCTACCCTATTCGTGTTCTCTCCGCGATAACTCGTAATTCAGCAACCACCTACAACCCCCGTGCCCACCGTTCGGTGCTTTTCCATCCGCCTCTCCCCTCCCTCTGTCTCGCTTCAGCTTCTCACGGCCTCTCCTTGAAATATTTGGAGCGGAAAGAGATTTCGAGGGCGTCGAAGAAGGAGTAGACCGGCGGAGGGACGAAAACAGAACGTTCCGAGAGAAATGTAGGGTAGCAGAGATAAATAAATACACTGGCAGGCAAATAAATTCAGACAGACACGACTGAAATGGTAACCGAAGATCGATTGCTTCTTCGTTCTTATTACATAACACTAGTAACTAAATTAAAGGGCCGCTACGAAGATATAGCACTGAAATTTTCACGGAAATCGTAAACTAATCTCACGAATAATTCTCCATCAGCTTCTAACGTCACTATAAAATAATTTCCCACTGCAACTTGGGATAATTTATACCATATTTGCATTATATATTTCCCATTTGTTCAGTGCTCTCCAAACATCCTAGGATTCCAAATCGAGCGAATTAAAACACCCATTCTCACAGAAAAATTAGACCTCGCGAGAATGTACGCGCAAGAGACCTGAGTTCCTCGACTTTCAGCAGCGAAAACCTAAATACCGAAGTGGAGAGACGGATGTGAAAGAGGAATGGGGTTTTATTAAATATTTGAGTAATTGTCCCAGACAGCTGTGCAGAGCCATGATTCCTCTTGAAATTTTTACTCGGGCTTTCCGCCCGATCTGGTAACATCGAAATTATGTTTTACCAAGACGACAGATGTTCCATTCGAATTACCTCTGCGTTACACCCATTAAGAGGGAATTAATTGAAAATACCGGTCGTGTTCCGCAGCGTGACAAATCTCTGGATCAAAGCAGTTGTAAACATAATGTGAAGCGCGATCGATGCGAACAACCATAATCCCGAATATTCACCGATAATAATAATCCTGAAATTTACCAGAACAAATCCTAGCTACGAGAATTTACGTCCTCCGTTCCGAGCCCCGCGTCGCGCCACTGTTTCGTGCTTCAATATTTCGTTTATTCGTAATCGTTGCTGGATAGCCAGTCGGGATTTTATCGATTTCGTTTCTACGCGAAACGGCGGCGAAATTTACGTTTTATAATTCACCGAAGTTCATTCGCCGGCCAAATTGGCACGACTAGCGGGCCATATATCACCCACGCCCATATAATTTCTTTGCTTTGTTTCATCGTTCGTTTTTTCCCCCTCTGCTTCTTTCTTTTTCGCTAAATTATCTATCATACACATCGGCGTTTTGTTCGCCGCCTTTTTGTTCCACCCGCATTGTGTAAACGATAGTTCCGGTCGCGATCGCACTGTTAAACGAATCGATTGGCACGCGTACACCGTTTATGTGCACGCCGCACGGACATCGCGAAATCGCATTAAACACGATGTGCTATATCAAGTAGTTAAATCTTTAAACAATGCTTCTTTAAAGGGGGAATTCTATTTTTGTAACTAAAAACATAGTAGAATTGGGAAATTTTTGTTTAAGAAATTTGTCTGAAATTTGGAATATCTTTCTTTATTAATTTTTAATAATAAATATAGGAGTTATGCATGATCGACCATCACGCCGCGCAAAATTCGTCGCCCGTCGGTGTGAATAATATTTATCTTCCAGGTAATCTAAAACAGAAAAATGAAACGGCGTTTTACTCTACACATATGTAGCTTCAATTTGATCAAACCTTAATTTTTGCTTTTAAGATTCTCCAATTTTCTTACGTAATAAAAAATATAACTTATCGGTATTCTGGTTCATCAAATTGTATATTTCGATTGTGCATAACTCCTATATTAATTATTAAAAATGAATAATAATAAATACCCTGCAGCTTCTATAAACACGCATAAAAGCATGGTCCAAATTTCAGATGAATCGAATCGCTACTTTCTTAAAAAAAATTCCGAAATTTTGCTATGGTTTTAGCCCAAAAAATAGGATCCCTCCCTTAAATCCTCATACTTCGCGTTCGATTCTGCACATTTAGGAACCAAACAGAGTACAAAATAAAAAAGACAGAGTAAACGATATTACCGAAACTATTTAGTATAACGTGAAGAATTTTTGTGTTCGTCCGAGAGTGGAAACGATACCCTCGTGATCGGGCCAGCGCGAATATATTGAATAAGAGACCCGACTAATCTGGGGGGCGAAAATAATCGTCCGTTATCAGCGTTAAGGTCACTGGTACGTGGGACGGTCGCTGCTAATCAGCCAGCAATATAGAGAGGAGGGTCAACCGGGGACGAGGAAAGAAGCCGCGAAAGAGAAAGGAACGCAGCGAGAGATGGGTAGCTGTGAAAAGGGGGCAAGAAAGGGTACACATAAGGGTTGGTGACAGAGAAAGAGCGCGCGTGTGAAGGTGATAGGGGGGCGAGGAAAAGAGAAGGAGGGTACGTACGCGAAGGGTGTGAGAGCGGTCCTCCCAATAGGATTAACCCTCGTCCCGTTAATCCTTTTATTGGGGCGGCAAATCCTGCGACAGGTCACGAAAGGGGATGTCCGCTAGACCCGGATTCGCGACCGGATATCCAACGCGACGGAGACTAGGACACGGACCCAAGTACATACATCGAAATCGCAACCAGGCGCGATGGTCTAACGACCCCGATAACGGTCTTATAAGGGATCTACGTATGTCGAAGGATGGCGAAAATTTCGCCTCCCTCCTCTTCGGTATCGGCCGCCACGATCGTACGGCAATAATTCAACAGTTTCTCGGTCCCTCTCGATTCTATTTCCCTTAGAGCGTGGTTGTCGAGAATTCTACGAGAGTTACATTTCCAGGAACTATATTCCTGTAGAATAGGGGACAGCCTGCGACGACTATAAAAATTCTGCTGAGGTCGAGCTTCGCAGGTTGCCCTTTGAAATGGAAATGGATCAGGTTTGATTCGATTTCCGTACGTACAAAATAAATGGCATCATTAACGACCACATCACTGTCGTCAAAACGTGCAGGATGAGAACTCGCTGCTTCTACTGCGTTGGCCTTCGAAAAGGGCGCGTTCACCGTGCCCACTCACAAAGGCGGCAGAGAAATATTTCACTGGTGCGCATTAAAGGGAACTCTCTGTGCGCCGGTATCAGGAAAAGGCGAAATGAGAAGTGGCGGCAAAGTCAAGATTTGATCGATCGCTGCGTTTCAGCCACCCCTACGCCGTGCCGCGCATCGGCTTCGTCCCCGGGTCGTCGCGTTTCGAACGAAATATCGATCACGGTGCACGCGTCCCCGTGAAAAGCACACGCGCAACACTTGCTTGCGGGTGAAAGGGCTTCCCTTATCAAGGCTGCCTCCCGCTCTGTAGCTCGGATATTCCGTCGCCGGGATCGGAGGATAAAGTAATTCCGCTTAAACGCGCGTGCGAGGGCTCTTTCACCTGGAGCGAGGGGAAACGGAAGGGATCGGAATATGCAGGTAGGCAGAACGATACGACGGACATGCATTAGCAGCTATCGGAAGCGGAAACGGAATGCGACGAGGGCCGTCACGCGGGTGATAAATATGGAAGGGCGGGATGCGCGCTCGGAGACAGGTCAACGTACCACCTATGCGGACGTGCGCGTGGCTAGGTGGCCGAAGAAGGAGACGAGCTCGCTGGATTCCGGTCGGAAGTGAGACAAATTGATTTCGCATTTAAACGGGGACCGGTGTCTGGCATGGGCGCTTTAGGAGGACACTGTATCACTATCAAACGCTGAATTTTTGCTGCTTTGATGTCTGGAGCTACGCGACTGATTGAGGTGCACCCTCGCGCGGTCAGATTCTTTGAGACGTGTCAAAGTTATGGAGGAAGCGGTGCAGATAGTAGAAGACGTGGGAGGAGGAAGGAAGGTGGGTGAAGAAGGAGAGGAAGAGGTGGGGGATAAGAGGGTGTACGGAGCAGGTTGGTAGGATAGGGGAGATGGGAACAATAAAGAGGTTGTGGATAGCAGGAATGTAGAGGGACATGGGAACAGGAGTACATAGAAAGACGGGAGGACAGCGAAGGGGCTAATAGAGAAAGAGGGTGAGAGGATAATAGGGGTGAAATGGAGAGGTTCATTGAGGAACGTGCGAAGCAAATGAAGAGTAGCTAAGTATTTCCTCGCATTATTTAAAAGTTTCAACCAAACCACGGTCAGTACTCAGGAACAGTGGCGGGCAAGTAGAAACATCTACCAATAGTCAGACACATTAGCCAACTTCTTCTCCATAGCACGTGTCCACGAGAAATCTTTAAAATCTCATACGGGATGGCTTTATTCCAGGCACTCTATTTACTTCTATCTGCTCAGTGATCCATCAAGAATTGTACTGTTGGATGTAGGAAGATTCGCAGTGCCAAAAGTCAGTTTCGAGAAAAGTATCTGTAAACATTACGAAGTTAGAGATTTTTTATACATAGTGAAGTTGCTGTAAAACTGTCTATAATATTTAAAAATTTGATGTATCTCCTTTATAGTTATATTATTACAATCAGAAGTATGTAATAAATTAATCGGTGAAATTAATTTTAATTATAGCCCTCTCAGGGCCTTCTTGCATAAAATGGAGAAATATAGAAAAAAAATTGTTTTTCAACATTATTTTTTATGATTTATCTAATATTTGCATTATATTTGAAAAAATATAGTCATAGAAATAGTCATAGGTCGTGTCAACTTCAGGTTGATGTACGTTTGGCTTAGATACCTGTTAGGGTGTGTTGATCAACATCGATTCATCAAATTTATCATAGTTCTGGCAATTTTAAAGATACTGCAATGAAATTTAGAGGGCATGCGTGGAAAATAATCAGGGATCTAATTACGCGATTTATGCAAAAAGGGCCTGAGTGTCCTGAGGCCGTTCTAGCATCCAGCAGTACAATTATATTACACCCCTAGGCCATAAACAGACGAATGTAAATAGAGTACTAGAGCACATGTAAGGAACAATGGCGGTTTCTTCACTCGTAAACCGTAACATAGTCTTCCTTCGTTCGTTTAGTTCAAGAGCGCCGACGATATATACCAGCAAATGCCACGGGCCAAACGACTCGCACGGTTTGCCCAGCGTCGCCGTTTCTGCATGTACGTGCACGATCAGAGGCAGCGCTCTTCGCACGAGTGAACTTACAAATTCAATCGTGTCCCCCGGATGCTGCAGGAAGTTGAACGTCGGACTTCCTCGAAAGGCCCACAGAATGGGGGGGGGGGGGGGCTCGCGGAGCGGAAGGAGGGTGAAAAATCACGAGACACACTGGTGGCGAGAAAGAGGGACTAATGGTGGAAGGGTAGGACGGGTAGGAAGATCCGGGGAAAAAAGATATCCGCGCAGGGGTGGTCGGCCTAACAAATAGAATGGCGCGGGGGAACGGGTGGTTTTATCGTTACCGATAGGATCTCCGAATACGTTGGACCGAGTCGTTTGTCCGGGGCAAACGACGACACGTACGATCTTCCGCCTCGCGTTCCCAGGGTAATTAATCTTTCGAAATTTTTTCGCTGCTCGTGTGTGGCAGCTGTTTACGCGGGACGATAGTTGTATTTTCTGGGAAAAGGTGTGAAAAGCGGCGCTTCTATACGGGTAGACATGAACACTTAAATCGCTTCTGTTTTTGCCGCAAATGTGTTCTGGCATAGGTATCTTGATATCCCTTAAAATGGAGGCGAGAGGTATTAAATTTTTCATTTCTGGCTTTATATTTGTAATAATTCGCAGTCGTAATTTTGAGTATGGTTTATGGTGAAAACTCTGAAATGTTGTAAACTTGTGGAGATTTTACTTCTGTTGACGACGAATGATATTGACCATGGGACTGGAGTTCACTTATCGTTAGATTGATTTAGGTTGCTTGACTTTGACTTGGTCTAATTAGAAGCTGACTGGATTCTAGCTTTGAAATCCCGCGACTATGTGTACTGTGAGAGGTACGATGAATTTTATCAAGTTCATCGATTTGTCAGTGTGGGTTTAATGGTTGTTCTTTAGAACTTGAGTAAGGGTACCAAGCAGGCACTCGTTTTTGTCGAAAATGAAGCATTTCTTTTTGAATTTATTACAAAGAAATAAATTGAAGCTGGGGTTTATTCGTTGTTGTTTACTAACATCATAAGCTTTAAAAGAACAGGAGGTTTCCATTTGAATATATTACATATAAAATGAATATACTGTTAAGGGGTAACTTCGTGTAAATTCCAATAAAGATCGAAGTATCCTAAACTACTCACTATTTTCTCCTTAAAACATCGTTACGAAAAAATTAAAAGATTCTACTATTTACAGCCAGATGCAAAGCGTCACTTAATAAGTTTATGAGAGGAGCTCATTGCGTATTACTAAAATCTACGTACCACGCCGAGCTTAATAAGAAATGCTTAAAAATAAGATAAAAAGAAATTCAGAGAACAAGTTTACGGTCGTTAAAAACGTTTCTCGCTTTTTTCTGTTTTTAAAAATAACAAAGGTATTGCGTCGTTAATTCTGGGGAAAGCAGGGTCCACGATGTTGTGATATCGTTGCACAGTCCCGTAAAAAATTTCACTTTTTCAAACCGTCCAACAGTATTCGTGATACTCGAATAACAAACATTTCGAGTTGAAGCACCTGTTTAGTCGACGCTGACGGCGGTTTTCACTGCGAGCTCGATCACACAAGCGTGTACTCGACACTTTTAATATTTACAGTTCAGAATTGATCTTTTGATGAAGTAATCGAATACTACTACCATCGCATAGTGTACCACTACGAGAACCCTAGAAACAATTTGAATATGAACATGCACCTTTCAAACCTCTTCCTTTTATCCCTAGAAAATAAATAGGTAGGTACCAAGTAAAAACAAACTCCAATACGATCAACCGACAGAATTATGAAAGGAGACATCCGTGTTTCTCGACCAAAATCTTTTCTAGAATTTCAACCGAAGACCTGAAGGTTTTCCGATGTTTCCGTCATACAGAAGACGAGTAATATATCCATGCAGAATTTTTACCCACTATCTCGCCGGAGTTTCTACTGTATTTTGTGGAATCTCGGGTTCCCAGCGAGTTATTCTCAAGGATTTTGCAAGCTGGTCCCCGCGATAAAATTACGCGATAAAAGTGTACACTCTAATGCCACAGTTCCACGAGAAATTAGATTTAGTCTTAAGGGAGTTCAGAGAACCGAAATCCAAAAATCGTTCTCCACTGCTTCGACCCAGTAGAGGAGAAAGCGTTTGAGTAAACGTTATTATATCAGAATTGCTGGAACATAACGCGGCTAAAAAGCAGGCGGGCTGCTATTACAGGGGAGAGGAAAACAGAATATAATGGGAAATGATAATAAAAATAACAATAATGGGATTAGATCTCCATGGCCGGTGCACATTTAATAAAGTGACTCGATGCAGCGTCTAGAATAATTATAGGAATTACGGTTCCACAACCGGGCCATGCTTGGTGTCTGTTAATGGGGCCGTCGCCATTTCAATTACATGATAACGCAACGAAAGCTTCTGTCGTTTGCCATGGAGTTAATGTTCGTTGACCACGAGCCCCGTGGATGCGGGGAAAAGTCCGCGACCGCCATCCTGGTCCCCATAGACGAGTAGGAATTCGAAGAAAGGGGAAAGAAAGATGAAGAACGGCGCTCTTGAAACGCAATTGCGTTTAGAATATTCATAGCAGAATTCAGATTCAAATTCTGACCGAATAATCTCATTCGTTCAGTTTTTCCCCGGCAATATTAAATTTTAAAAAGTACCCCCTTGGAGACGCCTCGGGATCATGAATATTAAAATGGTCCCACATATATACGTATGTACGTAACGAGTGGTAGTATTTATATTCCTTGTGAGCTTCAACGTCCAACGATTCCCGGCAAGCTTCAGGGGAAAATGGAACGCAAGATTGCTTGTCTGAACGTTCTCCCTTTTTGATATATCCAGCTTGTTTTCCCACGAGATCACGGCGCCGTGAGATTTTCTTCCTCCCCGACGCTCTATCTGCACTTTGATCGGAAAAGTTAGCCCGGCGAAAAAAGCGGGATCACGGATGAACGCGGCAAGTTTCGCCGGTTTCGTTGTGTCGCGATCATTTTTAACAAACACGAAACCAAGAAGCCACGGGGAAAAAAAACATCGGATTCGTCGGCAGCTCGTAGCGATAGAGGGGAAGGAAAGGGCGACGGACATCCCCCTTTTCTGACTTGTTTTATGGAAGATCACTCGCCGGGATAAGAAACTGCCTGCGCCTGACAGCTTTCCGATGGCGAAAGGACGAAAAGGAAGATGTGGAGCACCTGGTTTGCGAAGGGACGTGTTTTTCCAGCAGGCCAGCCTTCTACTCGATCGAAAATCTTCATCTTTTAGAGACGCTTAACGGGATTCCTCGCGAAATATGATAATTGCATGCGACATTCATTTTGAAAAATCTTTTACTATTCCAACTACTAATTAATTAGGTAAGTGTGATTAATCAAACATCACGACAGACATTATCAAGATAGTGACACAGGATTAGTATCTCGTGCCATTCAGAAGCGAGATCCAATATTTGATTCAAACAAAGTATTTCAAATCCTTAAGGTAGGTTATGTTGGAGCTGCAATATGAACTATAAGATCGTCTATCAGGCGACGATAAAAGCTGCACAAAAATAAATTTTTTTCGCCTGTTTATAATGGAGCTATGATAATAGTACAGTTTCAGTAGTTTAAGCTTTCGCTAAAGTCTAGTTGCAAATGATCGTGCTGTCGTATATAAATAGGGTAAGCCGGGGTAATATGCCACCGTAGGTAATATGCCACTTCTCAATAATTTTTTAAATAATGCACAAATGGCGTTACATTTGCACTAATTCCGTTCAATTTAGTGTAACTGCTAAGACGACAACAGATTTTGAGTTTTAACTTCTTTTATTTTTAGTAAATCCTGGTAAGTTATAAAAGTATCGGCTTGATGTAATTTCACACTATAACTAGAATGCAGATTATACATTTGTGTGAACGGTTTTACATAAAATCAATAGATTATGATAAAGTACACTAACAAACGAATTTAATAACCTCTAAAACATCCGTTAAAACTATGTCCTTTGTGGAGAGATTTTCCATCCTTCGTTTTACGGCCGTTTGGAGTAATATGCCACATGTTTGTCGGCAAACTCTTATCTTTATAACTCTTTCTATTTAATGCCATCGAGTTGTTTTTTGTATCAGAACCATGCCTAAGAAGTATGTACGAACTTCAAACGAAGGAATAAAACCCTTGGGAAGAATAATAGGAGCTGTTCGAGAAATAAAAACCGAAGAACAAATTTTGAGGATGTAGTAGATATTTCTTATGATAATTCTACTGATGCAGAAAATGAAAACTACTGTGCAATATGTAATCTGTATTATTATGATAAAAAAGGACCTAAATGTGACTGGGTAAAAACTACTTGTTGCAAAAAGTGGGTTCATGAAGACTGCGTAGAGATTGGAGACTGTTTAGCTTGTAAGAAATAGCTATTTTTTCAAATAAATTTTACGTTTCATTGAGTTAAAATATTTGTTTTTATTTATTAATAGCTTAAATAGTTTAAGATATTGTTGATTCTCCAAAATTTGAGTGATTAGTACGCACTTCGTAGCGTGTGGCATATTACCTCAGACCTTGTGGCATATTCCCCCACCGTCTGGGTAATATGCCACTTTCGAGGACTTTTGTATTTGTACGTTTCTCATTGAACTATAAAAGTTACATATCTCTACTTATTAGTCAATACACAGAATTAGTTACACTTTCGTATGGTTTTATGTTTTTTCCTGTATCTACTTATACTTGCGAGATATCGCGTTTCAAAGTTAACTATGGCATATTACTCCGACTTACCCTAAAGTTTCTCAGTTTGTTAAGCACAGTGATTAGAAAAGTCAGTAGCACACAGTTTGCCAGCCACTTTTGTCTGTGCTGTAACTAGTATATACACTGCAATACTTTTGAAATTCACTCTATCACTGTCATAAACTAAAATATTGACCAAAGGCAGCGGGAGATCGCGGGTTTCCCGTGCCCATGAATTCCCCTGAATTTTGACGCAATACGATTCAGCTCGCGTTCCATCACGGTTAGCTGGGCATTCTCGGGCCACGAAGAAGATAAAGGAGAAAGGGGGAGAGTTTCACCTTGCCAGAGTCTCAGGAGGAAACTAGCCAGAAGGCAGGAAGGGACCGCAGGGTCCGCCAGAAGGACCGTCCGGTCCTCGGGAAATTCCAGGGCGTTATTACGCGTCTCTCGTCCCACATATCGTCGGCAAAGAATAATGGCCGCTTCCTGCGCTGACTTCCACCACCGTCGAAATGAAAAGTCCAAGGGACCCGCGGAAATGAAGCCGTGGTCGGTCTTGATTTTTTCCGCGGCAATATCCTCGCGGAGATAAATATTGCGAGCCCATGGAAGGGCTTTAATCTGTGCTTGACAAAGATGGGGATTAGGTGTCTTCTTAGAGGTATTAGGAGGAGTTAATTCGCTTCGATAAAGTTCGAATTGAAGCAGGAAGATAGAAGTTAACTTTAGATTTCACTTTAAGCTTCAATCAGCTTGGGAATATTTCTACCACTGCTCCGAATCTTCGCTCAATCGTAGAAACGCATAATTCATGTAATTTCTTTAATCGAACGAGTATCGAAGGATATAGAAGTGAAATTTATTCCTGATGGTCCGATCTGAGATAGCTAACCCTAAAACTCTTACACACTGCTACACTCTTTACACCAAAGCCACGTCTCTAGGGAGTCCTTGGGACTACGTTTTACCATCGCATGTTCGGTGCTTCGAAACCATAATACGCCGCGCTATTACGTTAAGATGATATTCACTTTGGGTCGCGT
The DNA here is from genome assembly GCA_944738655.2 of Andrena hattorfiana. NCBI lineage: Eukaryota > Metazoa > Arthropoda > Insecta > Hymenoptera > Andrenidae > Andrena > Andrena hattorfiana. The sequence continues at coordinate 67,059,470 of OX122891.2, read as the reverse complement.
TCCCGTTCATCGGCGAGTTCTAGAAATCGCGGCCTGGAGCCGAGTAGTAACTTGGTTCAACCCGAGATAATCGGTAAATCGAGGAAACTTTCTCTATTGTGCGCTGCAACTTCGTTGGATAAGGGTGAGAGGGGCACGAGAGAGCCCACGAAACAGCGGCCTGATAATTCTGATAAGGGTGGCGTGTAGATCTGTGTATGCAGCGTGCTGTATTCCCTTAGATACACACGTACACGAACGGGATGACTGTTAAAGGACAGGTAGGAACATGCGTGATAGGACGAGTTAGCAACTTAAATGGCCCGTGAACCATAGTTGAAATTACTTGTTGTCTGGCGGCTAAATATAATACGGGGGGACATTTCTATGTACGTGTCTATGCTTGGTAGTAGGTATATTACGGTTTCGAGTGTCGTCCAAGATGTAAGAAAAATACGACATTGCTGTCATAATAGTTTGTTGAGGTGAAACGTGTATCTTGGTAGAGGATGCTTCAGTCTTATCTTCAACTATGATTTGGGGATATGAATATATTAAGGGCTCATGCCTTTCTTTTGGAAAACTTGAAGACTTTTTTAAATAACCCATTTGTATATTCGAAGGTATATATTTTACAGTTCTTGTAGTATTTTTTGCGATGCAATATATAAATATATAAAGAAATTATGGGTGGTCTCTTGACAGTGTTTTTGAAGCATCTTGCGGTAATCACTGTAGCTTCGACATGGTTCATCTGAAATAAAAAATTCGACCAAATTTTGTTAGTACGTTAGATTATCTAGTGCCCGATTGCTGTGTATATGGCGGCTGTAAAACTACGCAATGAAATTAAAAAAGCCACAATCGGGCACCTGATTTTCAGACATCACAAGTAGGCATGACCTTCATCCTTTTGAAAATCACCAGATCTGTGAGATACATTAGACACTGATTAGAATTATCAGTGAACTATTGCCTTACTGAATAGTTTGCAAGGTAAGCGACCAGACTTGCACATATCTAATGGAAAGAAGATAAAAGGCTTGCGCCTTGCACTATATTTGCCTGATGGAAACAATACCTCACTTCTTGATCTAGCTTCCCAGAAACCAGTAATAGTAAGATCTGAAAGTGAGTACATTGTTTTAATTAATCACATTTCTTTGATTCTTCAATTCAAGTTTCTACTTCCTAAGACAAGTCCTACTCAAAAGGGCATGAAGAAGAATTTTGAACTATAAAAATTGCCTGTTAAACTACTATCAAATCTCCAATACTCTTTCTAGTACACTTTTTATGCATAAAAGTATTAGAAGCTGCTTTATATCCAAACATATTTCGAATACCGAAATGTAATTGGCACTGTTTCCTCAAAGACATTATACGTATGCGTCGTGCTCGGGATCAACCTCATTAACATCCTCCATGACGTGGAAATCGTGGCTTCTGCCGAGTGGCATCAAGAGAATCATCGTGCTTCCTTCGGCGACGTCATACCGTGCCACTCGAAGCCTCGCGGAGAGTTCGGTTACATTATGGTGGCCACTTGAAACTTCTGTAGTAAAAAATAATTCCGTCCGCGACGTTCGTGTCTTCCTGAAGAATTCTCCCCGCAATGAACGATAGTGCAGCCTCCCTCGTTGATAGACTCCGCGAGTCATGTTAACTTCGAAAACCCCTCGAGAGACGGAATAACGTCGAGAAAAAAAGAATTTTGTTTGCAACCATTGCAAACAGTGTGAAGGAACTGTGGCAATGATTATCACAACGTTAACATTAATCATATTACCTGTGGGGAGAAGAAACTGAAATTACTTCGAAGCAAGTTTCATAAATCTTGAATTCCTTTTTTATAGGAGAGTCGACTTTAAAGAAGTACTAGACGAAGAAGATTTCACATCAAGTTTTGAGACTTGAACTCGATGAACTCTTAAACACTCGACAAGTTCACTGATAATAATCTTCTGTCACGGAAAATGGACTGATGAAACGTACAATTGAACGTGCTCGCAGCTATTGAATAGGAACTTTCGTGTTCAAAGAAGTTCGAATGGTCGATGATTGTCTTTTGTTGCGCGTCGATAGAACGCCCCCATTTGTCGATGTCACTTAGCCAAAGGATGCGCTGCATCTTGGCGCAAAGGCTGTGAATCGTGCGGTTAGCTGGCGGTGTGGTTGTCATCCGCACGAATGCAACGCTTCTGTGTAGACGTTAGAAACTTCGCCGACATCATTAGTCTGTCCGAAGGCAGCAAGTAAGCATATTGTGTATAATAATAGACGTTAACTTGTTCGGTTTGGGAATCAATACGCGAGGTCGATAATGCCGTGGCCATCTGCCGCCTACCTTATCCCGAAACACCTCTGCATACTTTGCGCAACTTCGGAACGTATATTTCATGGTCTAAGGAAACACATGTTCATCGATTTTAGTGCACCGTTGTGTGGGTAACAGACTGCTTCGTACTAAAATCGCGTAAACTCTGCAAAAATGGTAGAGAGTGGAGGAGGAAGAAGTAGAGTGGCAAGTTTGTTCAAGAATTCCATTTCTCTGCTACCTAAGTTGAGACTCCAGTCGTTGACAGCACTGAATGCGTAATTAAAAATTAATTAATATAAGTAAAAAAGAATTCTACACCGTTTGGTGCACGTTTGATGCACATCCGATAACAAATCAGTGATTTATTGCAAATATATAAAAATAGAAATATTAATATTAATATTTTTATTATAGAATATTATTCGCCAGAAATAGAACTAAAAACTTATCAACTCAATAACTACCACTACTTATTATGTGAAAATATATATTTTTCAATTAGTGTTCTCTTTATCATGTTAAGTCAAAGCAATAATTTGATGAACATTTTTTTCTAATTTACTCAAAGTTGGTAAAGAGGAAGTTGCACCTCTTTTGAAGTAAGGTCCTCAATTCTAATATCGAGCGTGTGCGCGTATTATAATTTCGTTAGATAGCCTCATAAGTGCTATTAGTGTGTTGGAGCGAAATCCAGATTCGCCGCGGCAAGTGTAAAGAATTACAGAATCTACTTCGCAGCTTCTTCCTCCCTCTCACGAATTGGAGACGTGCGCGGAATCCAGCGACGGGGTCGAGGGTTCCTTCGAAGCGGCTCATGTTTTTCAGAAAGGGTACATATGTAAACCCGATAATGGGACGGCCATTTGCCACCGGCCCGATCGTGCATCCCTCTCGCGTAGTTGATGCAGCCTGTCTGCACTGTATGCAACACACGGCATCGCATATCGATTAGAAGCTTCCGCGGTGAAGGAGCCGAGGCCACGCGACAACCTGGTACACGCTTGCAAAGCTAATAACGCGAACTCCTCGATCGTGGAGGGAGAGGCTAGTGGGCGTGAACTGTAAAGCACCGCTGCGAAACGTAGAAAGTTCGAAAATCGACTGTTCGGAACAATGAATCGAACAGTTCATGAATCCACCATTCTTGGGAATGACAAAGTTCACACGGGTGAAAGGTAACTATTGATCAACGGTTACAAGAAGTCTAGATCAGTCTAGTCGGTTCTAGATCCCGGTTTCTCTTGACTTGTAAGGAGAAGTTTTTAGGTGTCCGCCTCCGATTGTTTTGGTTTTTGGATATGTTTTAGAGGATCAAAAAATAAGATATACGTCTTTTTTATAGCGGCCCGTTTTTATATTTAGAGGGTCAAACCACCCCTCAAATAAGTAATTTGGTAATTTGGAATATTCCAAGGCTTAGCGACGCTTTTGTTTCACGCGTAACAGCTACCGCCGCGACGGCTTGGGCCTTGCGTTATCCATTTATATTCGATTCTACGCTTGAGAAATCTTCAATTCCCAGTACCGCCCAGTAGCGGTAGACCGAGACTACACTTGTACTTCGTGTAGTCGCAAATAAAGGGGCGCAAAAAACTGGTGCTGGTACCGCCCCGGGAATCTTGATGCTTGCCTAGCTGGGGGCGCGAGGGGGAACTGGGCAAATTTGAGAGAAGCTACGGGGCACCGTGGAATTAATAATGATGAAAGAGCGAAGGGACAGAGTGGAGCATGCCGCGGCCGTATACGTCACGATGCCCCATTATGCTTATGAATATAAATGCACCCTTGGGGGTGGCCGCAATAAACGCCGGCCGCAGCGGCGGCGGATCTCTGAATTCTGCTGGAAACGGCCGCGTACACGGCGAAAATAAAAGGCGTCGCTACGCCGTCGGCCAGTTTTTCTTCCTTTCTCCCCGGCTCATCCCCTCCAACCCGCCTCTCTGTCCCTTTGCTTTTTCCCTTGCACGCTGCGCGCGCAAGTATAAGGCCAGCATAAAAGAATAATTAAAATAAAGTAGGCTCCGTGTAATTCTGCCGAAATTATACGCGAGCTGCAATAACGGTAACAACGAAAATGGTTAATAAGGGAGCGCGCGCCCCACGAACACAATTCTGGCACCCCGCCCCTCTGGCTAATTGCGCTATGAAAAAAATATCGCTGTACAAATGGCGCGCATAATATCGCTTTAGTGTACACAAAAATCTCAGAAATAAGCTGTCTAACCTTCGAGGGTTTATAGTGCTCACTATAGGCATGTAAAACTGTGAGCCCCCAAAGAGAGGCCACTTTCAATTGTTTACCTCCTCTTCCTAGGGAGCTCCCCACTCTCGTTCTCTCTCTGAAATTCGTTTAATGTTGCGGGGACGAGAGGTATTGGAATATGTGGAATTTATACGATAGCCCGGTTTGAACCTCATGAATTATGCAAACACGAAACCGGGTTCCCGAACGCGGTAATGAGAGGCCAGCCAGTGGTTTTATTCTTCGAAAACACTGGTCGCCGAACTTTCGTGCTTTCTTATCGTGAACTTTGGTATGTTCCATCTTCGGAGTCGGATTCTTTGTGCAGCTAAGTAGGGCTTTCATTGCACTGCGAACCGTTCAGCTTCCAACACGGGCAGTACTTCAACGCATAAAACGTAGAAGAATACTTAGAATGCGATCTGGTAGCTTTCATCATAGGATCATTATTTGATAGCCAAATTCATGAACTCATTTATCGTTAGTGTGGGGGAGAGGTGCTATAAAGGGAACAATTTTATTTAGCGTCCATTGTTTATAATACCATGATAGATATTTAAAACACAAGTCCATTAATAGGAAGTATTTTTATTGGCCATCAATAAAAATTTATAACAAACTTTTTAATAACAACAGAAAATAACAAAATCTTCCATTTTCATACAAGTCGAAAATTGTCCCTTTCACGACTAAAAGTAATCTTTTTTATAGCACCTCTCCCCTATATGTTATGAACGAGAGATACAATTGAACGAACAAATTCCAGTGCATTCAGTCAATGCACAGTGATTAATTATCCTTTTCGAGGATACTAATTATCCGTTTCAAAATTAGATGCTATCTTTTAGGGATATAGCCGTTTGCGTGATATACTATATAGACATCCAAAAGTTTCAATGTAGCCACTCAAAAAGAAACAGGTTTTTATCTCCCTGATACAGTGAAATTCGGTGATTAGACTGATGAAGGAGGACCATCGATCTCCTCTTTCCGCGATTATCACGTGGCCGCGCGTTTCTTGTGCCTCCCTTTTTCTCGTCTCGTCTCGCCCTCTTTCATCCTGCGTGCACGTATACAGGTTGGCGCGCTTCCAAACGTTTGAATCGAAGCACGATCCGATATCGTATCTCCTTCCGCGCTTTCTCCTTTTCGCGTTTCCCCCTGGTTCGAAACTTTTCTGTCGGTTTTATCGCGTGCCCTGTATCGCCATTTGGCGCAGGTGTATCGATCTCACGTTGCACGAGTTCACGCCGCTACCACCAAGTGTTCCGAATTATTGGAACGTTTACGAGACGTGCTTAGCCGGCACACGGCTCGAATTCGCCCGCTGTTTCCAGTATTTCCCTGCTGGACGCGTGCAGTTAGTCAGGGACGATTGGATCGATCGGTGGAAATTGATCGCCTCGAGTCCGTCTTGAGTAGAAACTTCCCCTCTACTAGATGTGTGCAATGGTTGCAAACGTTGGGACAGTGATCAGTTTCAACAAAGGTTGATCTAGAACCGAGTGTAATAATTTCATTATACCGCAGTATAAAATGATTGACAAATTATTCCTGAAGTGCTGCGTAATCAGCTCGCACCTCGGTCCGCCAGCTTCTACATTTTCAATTTTGATTACGGTTATGGCGAATGCCGCGTAACCGTGTCGATGCGAAGGTGTATTGGTAACGTCAAGCGTGACGAAATTCCCTCCGCTTTTGTTCGTTACGCGATAATGAAAAACAGCGATATTGGACTCCCGGCTGTGCTTTGACACCTTTGGATGGATATTACACCGTTGTGAAAGCAGCGAGAACACGCGGCTGCGAATGAAATTACACGTGAAATGTCGCCCCTGCTCGGTGGTCTTTGCCCACGATATTCGCGAAATTCATCTCGTTCAAGTCGCGGACTATTTAGTGTGATTATAATAATTCTTTAGAATAATGGATATTTGAGGGGTTATGCCTAAGTAGTTAGCTGGCCAAAAAGAAAGTGATTTTGGGGAATTTTTAAAGAATATGTAATGTATGTTTTTTTTACAACTATTCGCTTATTTTAAAAGTAGATATATGCAGCAACGCGCAGTAATTTTGTTATAGAAAAACATTAAAAAATGGACGAATAACAGCCATTCTCGCGGAAGCTGCTTTGATGAATCGCTGTACGGTTAGAACGATTTCTCTGAGCCAAATCATCTAAAAGTAAAATTCAAAAAGATTCTGATAATATATGGTTAAATTCAGTAGGTAGATGAACGAAGGGATTATCAAAAATTGATTTTTGACAAAATGGCGGCCGTTTAACGCAAAACCACGATTTTTCGATGCCTGAAATGTCGAATGTCTTTTGTTTTTCGTTAATTAAAAATAGAGCTTTTGTTAAAATACAAAATCCTTCGTTTATCTACTGAATTCAACCATATGTTATCAAAATCTTTTGGAATTTTTAATTTTGGATGATCCAGCTCAGAGAAATCGTGCTCACCGCACAGCGACATTTATCAAAACAGCTTCCGCGAGCATGGCTGTTATTCGTTCATTTTTTAATGTTTTTCTATAACAAAATTACTAGGAGTTGCTGCACATATGTACTTTTAAAATAAGCAAATAGCTGTAAAAAAAATATACAGTAGATATTCCACAAAAAATTCCCCAAAATCGCGTTCTTTTTCGCCAGCTAATTAGGCACAACCCCTTAAGGGTCCTAGGCAATCGTTTTTGCCGAAAATGAAGCATTTCTTCTTCAATTAATTACTAAGAAATAAATTGAAGTTGAGATTTGCTCTTTGACACAATGTTTATTAACATCATAAGCTTTAAAAAACATGTTTGTTTCGCCAAAAATACGCAATATAAAGAAATAATTATAGCTTCTAAGTAGTCTTTAAAGTAGACTCTAACTAGACTCTAGACATAAAGCTCTTTCGTTAGAGATGAAAAAAAGTACGCCGCGCGACCCATTTCGACTTTATCCCACCTGTCCGCCACGCAGTATGCACACCGCGCGATTCAATTATTTCTAAAGAAAGTACCTATTTAACGATTCGCGTTGTTTGTTTCTTGCAGTCTGCAATCAATTCAGCAGAGGGGTGTTTTCCATGCTGGGCGCCGTGAGTCCGGATTCGTTCGACACCCTCCATTCTTACAGCAACACGTTCCAGATGCCTTTCGTGACGCCCTGGTTCCCCGAGAAGGTAAATAACACGCTTTCCCGCGCAACTAAGTAAAACCTTACACTATCGTCGGGGGAGAACGCCGTCTAATTTTACCTCGACCCTTATATATCTCCTCTCATCTCTTATCGGCCTTCGCCCATTATTTTTATCTCATTTCCGATAATTCCCAGCTTTCCATTAAAATAGCACGTTTACCACAGCGTCTCTTCACTTTTCAGCATCGCGAAACAGCGTGAAAACTTGATCCCCCGATTACAAATTTCGAATAGTACAGGCAATGTATAAATCATTGTCTTCTTCCTTACCCTCTTCCCTAGAAGTTAATGAAGAGTCATCCAATTAACTTCCAAACTGTACGCCGCGTTTATTAATCCGCCGTTCCATGAAAATCACAGGCAATCCTAATTCTACGCGGCAGACTCGAAAAGAATCGCACGTCCCATGAGTTCTACCTATCGTGTGGCGAGACCAGTCAGACCAGTTTTACTTTCCTTCTTGTTTCCCGCGTTACTTTGCCGTGGGCGTATGTACACGGGGAAAACCCCGGTCGAAATCGATAGCTCCGCGGAGGCTGCGTTGACAATTAGCGCGGGTGGTAGTTCGAGCCCTCCCCCCCCCCCCCTCATCCTTCCCCCGTCCGCCCTCAGACCCCCATAAATACATAAATATGTATGGGATGTATACAAACATATTACAATTTGAATTTCGAAATGAATCGGACCGCCCGAAAATTTATTCGCCGCGTCGAATTGCAACGGTCGCGCATTTATCGGGCCGCGGGTACCACTTGCAAAACTGATATCGTACGTCCGTGTTGGATGAATGGCGTCCGCGTACATCCCGCTCGGATGTAAGTGTGCGTTTTTATACCGCCTCGCGCTTCGATGTGCATACGCGCACGTAAACGCGTAACGAACGTTCCTGTCGTTTAAATGCTAATCGCGTGGTAATGCTGATTCGAAGGCCCCTTTTTTCAACCCCGGTCAATTACGAGCTGCCACGGCTGACCATTTTTAAAGGGAAAACCTTTTTTCCAAATCCACGAAACATTCAGCGCTACAACGTTATATTTCTTCTAAAACGATCGTCAACTGTGGCGTTCTCGATCATTAATATTATCATTGATATATGTTGAACTGTTGGATTTGCTTGTATAGAAACAGCGGTCGATAATGTGAGCTTTGATGAAAATTTCGGGGAGACTGAAGAGCAGGTGAAAAATGTAAATTATGAGTAGTAGATTGAGGACAGACATCCACTGGAATACAGTGGAATACTTTAAAATTGAGCCCACATGCTTAATCATGTGACACTTATATAGGGGGAGTTCCCTTAACGCAGGACGGCACATAATACCGGACATTAAGTATATCTGTGATACTTGAAACGCTACCGAGTCGTTATTATCGTAGAAAAAACAATTGGTTTCAACACGTTCCAGTCGCGTGTGCACAGGTAAGGAGATTGATTTAAGGGCATTTTTCGGTCGAATCGCGCGAAAACATACGTGACGTTTAATTTTTTTTAGAAAAAAGTGTACAATGTAAGGGTCTAAAAGTTTTTGCATTTTATTCTGCAACAAATGTAGAGTATACAAAAATTATTTAATTTCTGTCCACTCCTGCCTCTGATATACATCGCATGCTGCATCGTTGTTAAAAGAGAAGGCCTGGACTGTCGCCATGGCAACTCCAATCAGCATAGTTACACATGTATTGTTATATCGCTACGCTCTCCCATTGTTAAGAAATAATTAGATGATGATTGTCATATATTTATCCTTTTGAGGACCGGCTTTTTAAAAAAAAAAATAGTGGTTTTCAGTGCAGAATTAGAGGACTTGCACAGAGCTCCAAAATTTTAAAAATTTTTTAATTTAAAAAACGCGGTATGTTTGGGGTTTTTGATATTGCTGATTACGAATCTGTAATCGGATCGTAAAAACATTTGACCTAGGTACATGCCAGTTCTACTGATCGAAACGAATGAACATATGTATACCAAAATTCAGAGAACTTCCTTTTAGTGTTACCCAGAGCTAACGACGTTGACACAGAAAGTTTTTGTATCACCTTTTTTCTTTTTTTTTCCATTCTTATATTACTATTTTTGGTATTTCTGTGTTGTTTCAGGAATTATATTTTGTCTTATTTTTTGTGTTTTTTGAACAGAACGAATTTATAGTCGAACATGTATAGTCACACACGTATTTATACTTTATATCATTTTTGTGTAATGCGTTTACTCAAAGCCCCAAAAAGGGCTTTGTCAGTCCTCTAAAGGTTAAACAATAGGTCCCGAAAAATGGTCTCGTACAGAATTGTCCGTAAAAAAATTGAGTGTATGAAAAATTACAATAGAGGGTTGCGCGGAATCCAGTGTAATTACGAATAGAATTCCGTTTGAATTTTTCGATTCGGTCAGAAATTGGATTTTTTACAGAGACCATAGTGCGCGAAAAATTGTTTCGAGAAAAACGTATTGAAGTAGTTTCAAAGCATGACGCCGAGCACGTTCGTCCATGTGTTTATTCGATGAAAATAAAAATTGATTCTTCTTCTGGTTCAATGAATTTATTAATAAATTAAAAGAACATCACATTTCTATCTACTGTAGGTACCTGCGCCACAATTGATCTTCAAAAAACAGCAATTTTTAAGCCCGTCACATTGTTGGCCCCCCTTAATTGCCGGTAAAATCTGTACCGTCAGGAATTTCGTGCTAAAATTTTACCTGGTCATTCTTGAGATGTAGGATGAAAACAGGCAAAAAAATATTTTAATGCTTTGACCGGGAGGTGCCCTTAATATTATTTCTTTCTTCTTACTTGAGAAAAATCTTAAGCATCCGTCACTAGGAGAACTCCCCCTATACCCTAGCTGCGTGAGTGTAAAGCTGGAAAAGGAATTCAGAGGAACGTACATACCTGCCAGGAATCGTGAATAATAAACGAAGGCTGTACACTAGAACGGAACGGTAATTCGCTCAGATTGCGACGTTATTTGGAGGCCGCGAGGGGGGAAACGTTGCTCCAATATCGCGCGTATCGCGAGATGCTTTCGAATGGGCCGTCATTCGCGCAGCCGTCATAAATATTTACGATTACATTTCCCCGGGTACCGTTTCGCGGAGGCTTCGAGTAGAGAACGACGCTGCTTAACGCTTTCTTCCAAGATTTCGGCGGGGGAATCGCCGACTGCGCCGAAAATAAAATCTAAAAGTCGAAGTGTCCCGAGTGCCTGCGAGTGTGCCGCCAGTGCTTGTCTACGTGTACAGAGTGTGCGCACGTGTTCTGTCCAGGTACTGACACCGTCCTCTGGTCTCCTGGATTTCGCAATAAGCATGCGTCCGGATTATCATCGCGCCATCATCGACACGGTGCGATACTACGGCTGGAAGAAAATCATCTACCTCTACGACTCCCACGACGGTAAGTCCCCTGCCCGCTGGCTTTCTCATGCATTTCTCATTTCACACCGCACCCCTCTAGGCTGCGCGGCCCCGCAGCCCCTCGTTCTCCGCCACTCCTCCACTACCTTCTTGCCCACGGTACACGTGATACCACCATTTTTATTACGTCTGCTAAGGATCCACCCTTGCTCCCCGGTGGCCAACTCCCTCGTCCGATACCGCGGGAAATCGGCAGATCCCGTTTCCTCCTGCTGAAGAAGAGTATTCGACGAAATTGTAATCGCGGGATAGTAATGGGGAGGACCGAGGGCGCGGGGGAACCTTTCGTTTCTGACTTTCTTATTATTCAATGGTCCCTAAAGAGGCAGTGTATTTTCGAGGGTGCTGATCCGCGTGTATATTTTGTGATTTTTATCGTCGGATCTGTGGCAAGTGGTCGAGATCTGTACCAGTGAGATAGAAATAGATCAGTGACTATTGAAACGCTGCCGGCCAACCTTTATCCTTGGCGAGCTCGCGAGAAGGAAATGCATTTTTAATCGCGATACTGTGTCAAGATTAATTTCATACCGACGCGGTCTAGTAGTTCAGAAAAATGGCATCTTTCGTTATCGTCGTGGCTCAGTATGGGAACGAAAATGTGGGCGGCATTGAGACCTAAAGAAACGCATGAATGGAATCTAAAATTTGTGCAAAAAAATGCATTTGTATATGCATTGAGCCTGTGTTAGAAACCACGGCTGACATTGAGCTCTCGTTACGTCGATATTCCGGGCACAATGTTCGACGGGAATGCTCGTGAATCTCGTTTATCAAGGACATCGATCCTCGATAATTACAAGTTGTTGCTATTAATCACGTGGTAATTGCCAGTCGTTCAATTTATGCACTGTTGTCAGTCCCGCGTGTTTTTTTTTTTGTAAGAAACACGTATCCATATTGAAGTTAAATATTTATGATAATGAGCGGAACGAGCCTTATGACACATTAATCCATAATAACTACCCGATAAGTCTTATAAAGGGGGAACTTGGTGTAATCGGCAGAAACCGAGGTCCTTTGTGGGAATATTCTGTAAGGAAACTATACACGCAATCTTTTAAAAACTTCCAGGCTATATTATTATCTATTTCAAGAAGTGAACAAATATTTTTTTATAGAAAAATAACGCGGTACTTTGGAATGGTTTCGGAGCGCCCCATTTTCACTGGCAAAATTACTCCCTTTTTAGCATATTTGTGCTCAAACGTGCACCAAACATCGTCATTTTGCTTTCTTTGCCTCTGTAAAGGCTGATACCATTTTCGATTTGAGAGAATCCTACATCTCTCTTTTTGTTGTAGTAGTGCACTGAGCGCCACGTAGAAATCGAACCACTACAGGAAAATGAAAAAAAAATGAATTACAAATAAATAAAGGTCATAGAGTTTTTTTTTTACTGCAAGTTGAATACCCTTTTTCAAAAAGTCCTAAAGATCGCCTATTTTTTTTAGCGATTTGAGCGAAAATATATGTGTTCTCAGACCTTACAGGTGGGCATGGCTCCTTAAGTAATATAAATCTTTTTTGGTGATCTGATCAGTAACAATCAAGTTTCCCATATATGACTCATTTGAATCGAAGTACAAATTTAGGTCGTAACAATACAATACTTTCTAATTATGATGTCGATAGCTATGTGAATGTAACATTGGTTTTGCATTAGAAACGACTGCGCCCCGTGAACCGATGTGATCGACCCAACCGATTCTGTATTTCCGCGAGAAATTATATCCAACTACAAATTATCCTGAATCATCCTGTTATCCTAATGGTGTCATCAAAATGCATGTGCCCCCGTATCCAAATTCAGGTTATATGAGTACTACTGTCTGTAAATAGATCCACGATATAAATGGAAGATGTGGAAATATTCGATAAGGAAAATTCAGAAGGACATGTTCATGCACGTCACGACCGAAGCGCAATTTTCCTGGAGCCACTTAGGCGCGCGTAATGTACGACTCTGTGGTGACTCGATAAGTAACATTTAAAGGTACAAGGAAACAATTTGGCGCCGAAGGTCCCGCCAGTTGCGCGCTTTCAAGGCGATGTTTTTCCTCTTACTTTCGCCATTTGCGTAAGCCGTTCATTATTTCAGCGGCGCATACCGCGAATTTGCTGAAGTGCGGCTGCAATTTGTCCAGCGATCGGCTGCGCCTGACAGTTTTATCGTATTTAGCGCCTCGCTGAAAGTTACGCGGATCCGGGAAGTTCTTCAAGTTCGTGTCAGCAGAAGAAGTTGCCGAGCGATGTGTTCCATAAACTCTGCGTGTTTTTCGCAGATAAATGCTAGAAACGCTTAATAGCCTCGTTTACTAGTCATCGAAGTTTAATTGAATTTAAAGAACCTTCTTTTTCTTTGTTCAAGACACTAAATAGTAAAATAATACGGTATTAAAGACAGATCAAAGATCGTGATATCAATTTTGTATACTATAAGCTCTTTGAATATTCATAAATTCTGGCGTCAATAGTTTTCACAAAACTTCCTGGCGCGTGCCCAGACCCGGCTAGTTGCGTATGCAAAGTGCGCGATGCACGCAGGCGGCGCAAGAGATAAAGCGCCTAAAAGACCTAAAAAAATATGAGACTAATTTTTAAATTAAAAATGAATGTCATGTTATGATGCTACAAATATGTTTTATACTAGGGTAAACCCGGGAGACGCGGTCGACCTAATATAAAATGGCTATTAAAACTAATACCGATATTATTTATTTTATCAGAACAAACCTAATATGTTCAGAATTTTATGCTGATTCAGAAAACTGGTCGATATTTGCTTTAAGACAATATTTACTGTAAATCGGGTTGAAAACTGAAGTCATGACATCTGACCACCTCTCCCGAGGTGCCGGGAGGGATGGTTTTCGTCGTTGGCAGAGACCACTCACATAATTATTCATGGAAAAATAACAAAGAAGAAAGCAAAATTATTTAAGAGGGAATACAACTACAGATTCATTGAAATTTAATTTGTTTACGCTAAACAATTAAAGAACACATCAAAGATAAAGCGAACTACCTACCGGCGATTAGCGAGGCAAATGAATACAAAAGTGAATGAATAAAATAAATAAACAATAATAATAATAATAAAACAATGATAAAAAATAAAAAAAAAAATAATAAAAAATCATAACTCGACCATCTCTCCTTTCTGCAGCGAGAGATGGTCTTCTCGTTAGTTTTGAGAGGAAGAGTTAATATCGCTAAATATTTTGGCTGCATTGTCCCTCAATGTCTCTACTATCTTATTATTCCCAAACATTAAACGAAAATAAGCTTAGAAGTATATTTCAAATAAGATTCTGTACACCGTTGTTTGACAAAAGGGGTTAAATGTAACCTCAGTTTACCTTTTATAGCCTGCAAATCTAGAAAAACACAGAAGGAACCGAAGTGACGCTATTCATTTAATTGTTTGGCTTCTAGAGAAGTAATCGGTCTGCACTTTAACGCGTTTTTACGTATAGAGTCTGAAATATAGCGACTCGACCAACTCTCCGGCCCGACCGCGTTTCCCGGATTTACCCTATATCGAGACTAGGACACGATTCTGAGGACGCTCGCTTTATTCGCGATTTATCGAAAAAAAAAACAAAAAAATACCACAAGAAAAATACCACGCGCCAGGCCTGTGCGTACCGTTGCAGAAAAATCATCAACGAACCTCCTCTAACCTAGACCTACCTCATGCCAACTGGGGCGTCGACTCCCAAAAGGGGGCCGAGAATTGAATTACTTAATGAAGCCCGCGGAACGTTGGTTCGATCGGAGCGATTAATCACCCGCCGGCCAGTGGCCGTTTCGTGACTTCCTTGTTTCCGTTTCATTATAACTCGGTCACGCGCCCTGTTACAGGATGCCGCTATTTAGGATTCTCAGGACCAATTGCTCTTCTTCGACGAACGAACGCCTATAAGAACGGTCGTCCAGCGAACGGACGGGGTTTAATTACCGAATGCAAATGCAAATATACTTTAGAGACCGAGGCTGGCGGTCCTCGTGCACCGTACACGATCCCGCTGCCTCGAACCACCCTCGCATGCCACCCTTTACCCTCGATCCCAGCCTGTATAACGTTACACGACGCGGTCTACCTCGATTAGTGGCGAAACGGCGACAGGAAGGGGCCGAGGGCGGAAGGAGACGCGGATCACGCAGAGTTGTAAGCCCGGCAGCCTGTGTGTCGCGAAATTTCTTAGTCGCGCAGGCACGAAGTCGGGGTTATCGTAGTTGAGATGGAGCAGATACGCGGTAAAAGGGACGTTTATAAATTGGGTAGACAGCTCTCAGTCTCATCCTTGGTCTATCGATGAGAGCTCGCTGTTGTTTCAGAGAACTCCAGTTTCGTTGTCTTCGGCGATCAGTATCTTTGTGTTGCGAACTTCTGTGTTATAAGGTGATTGTAACAGAGATTAATGATTCGAAAGATAATACCTGGGGAAACAAGACTTGCACTTTCAGTTTTCTTAATCTACTGTACAGCTGGATGCAAAGACGTCATAGATTAGAATCTTCATAATTATTCTCTCCTTTAACAAGAACTTTCCATACTTGGCCTTGGATATGTCTTTCTAAATGGAATGGTTTCAGTTAGAAGGAACCACTGAGAGTGAATGTGAGGCACAAATTGCCAGGCCTGTTTCATCAAACACACTACTTAGACGGTACACTTAACAAGGTACTCTCCCAATGAGGAGGCACACGTCAGGTGAGCTGCATTCCGGTTCGGTTGGTTCCCCTCTGGCGTCGAAAATTTTGCTTTTCTTGTTCGAACAACGTCGAGATCTGCCGGGACTTCGCCGTCCTATACTTGTCCATCTTAACGAGCAGGTGCATCGATGAACTTCTCAGGCGTGCGTTGCCATCGAGAGTCTTTGCTATATCGGTTGAAGGTAATCAAGGTGGTTCGTGCATTTGAACTTGACCTGTAGGTTTGGGGCGCGATCGCCTGAAATTTGGGACACCACTCGAAGCTCGAATAACGCGCAACTCACGAAACAAGTTTCCATTGTCGTTGGAGAGGCAGGAATCGGTTGCTCAAGGTCGCCGAGTTACTGACCCCTCTGAGTCCCGGCCACTTTTTCAGTTTACTTTCAACGAGAATTGTGTCTGACGAGACTCGAAACGTGTGGTTAATTTAAAGGTTGATTTGGACTACATAGCACAAAGATTTAGTCGCTATAAATTTTGGATTCGGTTCCATCCGATTTAGCCTTGATCTAGTGAGTCAGAAAGTAAAGTGTAGCGTTATTCGTATGAATTTTACAGAATGAACGGGAAATATATTAAATTCGTCGTGAACGTAAAACAAAAATCTACTAAAACCAATCGAGACGAGAAAATACGTTGCAACGATTCCTACATTTGCTGGTCGTATTTTTCGTTTCATACGCCAGCGAAATTACGCGAACGTTCGGCATTTAATAACTTTTGTTTGAATGGAAGTTTTCATTTAACGAGACACGAATATTTTTAATAAATAATATCGACGAACGTCCTCCCACGTTCACCAATTTCTCCCATTAGTCCGGACAGGCGCACGAATTTGCAGGAAATATTTAACATCAAAGTAATATTACCTACTTATGCAAGTGCCTACAAATTAAAGCATAGTTAAAATATTACTGATCAGTGCAGTGAAATTAAATTAACCCGAAACAGCCCGCATTCGAATTTCCGAATATGATGCTTATTTTAAGAGAAATTTACATATCACCATTTTTACTTTACTAAAATATTATTAATATTATATTACTGAAATATTAATACCCAAGGATCAGAAACTTTCAGATACTTCCGCGTGAATTTTCCATCATTGAATGTAAAAAATATCAAGCAACTCGTTAGAATTTCTGGCGCTTGAAGGTTTCGCAACCTTCCAGAATTAATCAACAACCGCAAACATTTACATGGCATCCTGTACCCGCGGAGTAAATAACCGTGAATCACCCAAGAATTCAATATTTCGCATCCTGGAGGGGAGGAATCTCCCGGCGATTTTCGCGTGATCGACCGGTTCTCGGATTACTTGCAATTAAAATCTCGACAAAAAGAAGAAAAAAGGCACGCAGGGTTCGACCGCAACCGCAAGCCACCTCGACGCAGTGCGCATCGAAAATAATTACGCTCGGGTCGGCGAGGAAGGAGATCCCCGCGAAACCGATGTATCCTCCCGATCAAAGCGTTTCCGTGGCCAATGAAAACGCCTGTTCCTGTCCCAATTTGATTTCCATCGAGCGAGTGGCGCGCAAATCGGTGGGTGCGAGCAAATGAAAGAAGGGCTCGATCAGCGGGGGAAACACGAAAAAGTAATTAGCGCCGTTGGACCGTGCCGTCGCACTTTGTAAAAGTGGACGGAGTGGGACTCGGATAAAATCAGCGGCAAGTTCCGCGTGTCTATGGAACAGTGTTCAGTTTCCTTCCTCGCGTCTTCGAGGATGAGATCGACGCCGACTCGAGTCAACGCTGTCCGTTGGTTTCGTCGCAAAGATTCGTGCGCGTGACAGCTGCGTCTTTAGAGTGCTTTCAGTCGTCGAAGCACTGAAACACTGGATACAAGAGGACTGGCCGATTGAAGGAGGACCTTTCTATTCAGTTTCATCTTCGGAATCACCGAGATCATGCAGGGAAAAAATTATTAGCGCTGGAAACGAATCCAAACTGACAGGAAGGAAGCTCGTTGGAAATCGTAGAAGATTCAGTACAGGAAGAATCTTGTTAAAAGTTGTATCATTTCTGAGACGGTGCTTTCAGTGATTTTTTACTGCCTCTGTCCTCTTTGCACGTTGGTAAATTCGTTTCTGGATCATTTTAGCGTCACGATTATTTGCACCTTAAAGGTTCAGCCACTTTGTGTTATATATTGTTTACTGCAGAGCACTGTAGATCGTTTGGTATTTAGCTAGGTTGTTGGGTTGTTAAATTGTGATTCTTGCTCCATGACAGTGTGCAAGAAAATTGCGCGAGAAATGAGAGTGTGCGTATGCGTGGAGAAATGTCTGAAATGTGTTCACTTGATCGGTGATTTAATTCATTCGAGTACTTGGTTTCGCTGTGCAATGGGACAAAATGAAAAAGCTGTGCTTTCTATAGGTACGTTTGAATTCGACCGACGTGACGGGAAGCGAAGTGTGTTTGCAATCCATTGTTTCCATGCTTTCTTTTCAAACTGACATAGTATATCGAGCATATAACGTAACGTGGGTGAACACTTCACAGCTGAATTCAACGCCAATCGAGACAGACTTATTTCAACCCCGTGCTTCAATTGTTCCTGTTGTCTAATTGATTCCACTCCGATATCTACAATTGATACTTCAGATTTCACACACAATATCTTTTACTACCTGCAAACATTTTTGTAATGTTCCAAGCATCATTGTTACACATTTTCCTCGGACAACAGAAAGAAAATTCCTAACAGCAGTTTCCGAGAGTTACAGCGCAGACATCGCGACAATTTGAAAACACCGTTACAGTAAACAAAAGTTTAATTTCGTCCTATTATTTTGCGTGTCGAAGGTAGCTCTGAAATTGTATCTTTGCTTTATGCTCTCGTATGTTTTTTATGATTAGAAGTAGAAGAAGAAGAAACAGATTTCGGGATTCGACGGTGTTTCTACGAGAGTAGAGTTGCTATTATCGCAACACGCGGCGTAAGTAGGATTGCATAACTGGAAAATTGTGCTAACGCGTGGTACATTTAAGAATTCTTCGGGAATGCAATATTTTTGTCGCGGCTAGCGCAAAAAGAGACTTTCAGTGTTCTTTGTCCAATTATATTGCGTCAACAGTTTTCAAAGGCAATCATTTGAATTTTTCCACGCGCGGGTTTACTAATTCAATTAACGACTACTACTGACCATTCTGTGCACATGACGATAAAGTAAGTTGGAGCAGAAACGTGCATCGTATAATGGCACGAAATGTCATACGCACTTATCTCTATTGCGAGCTGATACGATAGACTCTGGTTGAAGAAACTGCTCGAGCACGCAGAAATTAAAAGGGGAGTTAATCAGTGCAAATTGAATAGCTCTCTGATTTTTCTGTGAAAAGAGACGTTGAAAATAAAGAAATTAAATGACAGAACAGTTGGAACCGTTGAAAGGACCCGATGGGGAAAGCTGAAAATCAAATTAATTTAACTGGCACCATTTGTACTAATCTCTGTGCTAAGCTCTTTTCGTGAGATATTTTCTTTCGCGAATCTTGCCACATTCATCTTATTATGATCTCGGTGCAACATGATCGCCGTATTATGGTTACATAATTAATTGTACCTAATTGCGTAACTAACTGCGTATTTCTAATTAACCTGCATTATAATCGGAAGAACTGAATGAATTCTTTTCCACTTTATTATCCAGTTTAAACTCGCAAATCATGGATTTTTAGTTCTGGGTTGAGTCTATCTAATATATTTGATTTTATTTAAAACTCTCCAAGAATAACGTTTCACGACAAACTTATTTCTTATTACATCGTGGTAAACTCATCACTATTATCATAATTAAGTGATGTACCCATAATGTCCAGCAAATGACGCATGTCTGTCAGCTGAAGGACACCCACAAATTCAAACTAGGAAAAGCAACGCGACTGGAATAATAATAAATCATTCGTGAAGTCTAATAGAAACTCTAAGTATTACACAGACAGTTCTGATTCTGGAATTTCGAGACGTCGTTAACACAGACAATAAAAATGCAAAAATGTTGTACATGAGGAAGTGAACGAGGATCAGCTCGTGAATGAACGCAAACGAACATTTAGTAAGATAAAGAGTATATGAGAAAGCAAAAGTATAGATAAAGGATCTTGATCTTGAGAGATCTACTAAACGACGGACTTCCGTCTCTGCCTCGATCCACTCGGCGTCGAACATTCGTCTCCTCTCCTTATTTACAACGAACTTTTAAAAAGAGACATCGAGATATTTCCCTCGAGCTCGAACACCACACAGTGGGACAAACTGCACTTCTTTGTGTCAAAATCGTAGAACTTTTGATGGAAATAAGATAGCAGAATGAATCTTTTTGGAGGTTAAAGCTAAGATGTTGCAGAATGTGGGAAAAATATTGAAAAAGTATGACAAACATGTTTTGATCCTGAAAATCTATGTCAAACTTGACATTATAGAAAATTGAAGATTTCAATATAATCTGTAGTTGAAATTTTTCCTTAACTTGTTATACATCATTTCCTACAGATTTTAACGCGCTAAATTCAAATCTGACCGCAGAATTTGTCACGACCTTCAGGATCTTTTGACATAGACTTTTAATGTCAAAACTTGTTTGTCATACTCTTTCAATATTTGTCCCATATTCTGCAATATCTTTATCCTTCAAAAAGATTCATCCCTCTATCTGATTTCTTCCAAAGTTCTACGATTTTGACACAAAAGATTGCTGTATGTCACACACACTCGCGCTACGTCTCCGACAGTATCAGCCAAGCAAAGACACTGTCTTTATTTCATCGTCCCACGTACATCATAATCCACGTGGATCCGATTAACTATCGTCGCGATCCAGTTTAGCAAATATAACGAGCACAATCGATAATTGTCGGGCAATCTTCCATCTCAAGGATAATCTGCTGATTAATCCAGGTAGCGACATTTAAGAACTGTTCAGATGAAATAATCGGTTACAGAGAGCTAGGAAGGCTTGAACGTGCTTATGAAACAAGTAGGCAAAAGAAAATGTGGGATTTAGTAGGACACACTGAACCACGGATCTAAATTTCTAATGAAATGGCTCCAGTGATACCTTTTTACTACCTTTTTATTGGTAGCTCTGTACGTGAACTTTCTATATTGATTACGAAATGGACAGAAGAAATCTGTAAGCCTGCTTTACGCTCTATGACGAAGAACAAGTACTAGCTGCTGGATTTTTCTGTGTATCATTGTCAGGTGTTCAGAGAAATCATCGATTTATTTCTTTTAAATATTCTCAACGGAATCGTCGGTTTTCAGTACACTGATCAGGGCTTGTGAAAGTTGATCTACCACTTTCGATTTTGTTAAGGTCTACGCTCCTTTAAATTTTATTATGACTTCTGCTGGTAGAAGTTAAAAGTATAGATTTAAGAAATGAATTGCCAAAAATTCAAGTGCACGTCACAAAATATAATATTCATCGTACATAGTAAATATGTTCCATGCAGAACGAGTATTGTCACTAAAAGTGAACGTTTCAGAGAAACATGCGAACATGCTGTTTCTCCGAAATTTCGGCAGACTCATTAAACATTTCCTGGCGCAATAACATAGCTCCAAGCGTCTCTGTAGCACGACTATTGTACCCAGGTAATATGAGGATTGTAATAAATATTACAATTATATGTATGCTCATATTTCGGGAAACGTAGCCGTGCTCGGTTACCCGATGAAATGCGTGAGGGGCGCACCGTGCAACGAATCAACGAATAACTAACCCAATTCGTGGCTTGCGCGAATCATCAAATTTTCACGTGTATTCGCTTCGAACGGTTCACCTATATAGCCAGTCGTAGTTTGGTATGCTCAAGATCGTTTCAAGTGTCTACTTGGGTCGGGTAGAAGCAGTTTATTTGCAACATTAAAAAAAATTATTTGAAACTACAGCTCCCGTATACGCGAACCAAGCCCGTTCGGGAATAAAATGTCGACTTTAGAGATTAGTCGACAGAAAATGGTCCCTATTCTACGCAGCTTCAGATATATCGACGGCCAGTAATATACAAGTGACAATTCATTTGGCAAAATACACAATCCACGTCTCTCTTGCGCGGTGTTCGAGTTTGGAGCGCAAAACGTGGCTGTATAAATTGTGTGATACCAATCTAAGTAACGAGTAAATCATTGGAAGTATTCGAATGCGCTTGAAGGGCGAAAGAAATTTTCGAAAGGGGCGAAAAAGGAACAGGAATTACTCAGGGCCGACGGGCGAAAACACGGCGGGGACTCGAGCCGGGCGTAACTTCGTTTCCGGTTCTGCGATTTATTAATCGGAATTCGTGCTCGCGCTCGCTCGCTTCCGCGCGGGCGGCACACGGCGAGGAACGTTCCGCCGGAACGGCAGATAACTCGGGGGATAATAATTCAAGCACTCGTCCGCGTTGGATTTTCTTTCGTAACTAAATATTCGCCGAGGAAAAACACTGTCATAAATTATTTCGCATCCGCGCCCGCCGGGATGGGAAACTTGGGTGGAAAAATACAATCTTTCGGGATTGCATTTTCCAGCCGTGAGAGGCGCCGCGGCGATTCACGCACGGTAACAACAGGTACAGGGTACTTCATAAAACGTGAGCGTAATTCCGAGGCAGAGTTCGGGGTACGAAGAGAAAAAAAGAAGTGTGTCTTGCGTGAACTCTGGTTGCGTTTCCAGTTATACTCGTTTTCATACAGAGCTTGCCTGGATAAGTTATGTATAAAGTAACTTGTATATTATTATAATGGAAGTGACAGGAAAACGCGAGGAGCATCTTTATGTGAATAGGACAGATAACAGTTTCGCGTAGGTTTAGAGTCATTTAATTTTTCCTTCATGGAGAACCGTGATTAGATGATGCGGCAAGATGCGATGCGTTTATGAGAAAAATGTTCCGTTTGACAATAAAATACTGTATCCTCTCTACTTTGAAATTTTCACGTATTATGGAAAGATTGGAGATTAGTATTGTAGGGGAGAGTTGCCTATATTGGACCGGATCCTAGATTGGACCATTTGTATATCTCGATAAACAAATATATTTGCAGCGGTTTTTTAGGCTACATTGATTTAGGAAGTGGAGATGGAACTTGCGAGAACAGCGATACGGTTATTCATTAGTTTGTCGTTCACCGTCGTCGAAATATAGAAACACGTGGTGCGCGATCATTATTTTTCGTGCTATTTCAAGTGAATTTCTTTCTACAACTTGCAAGTACTATAATTTTAAATGATACTAGTGTAAAGTCTTAGCTAGAACTTCATGTCCTTACTTCTCCATATTCGTATAAGTATAACAATGAAAACATATCTTTTTTATGCAACCAACCAGTTGCCTAATATTGGACCATCACTAGTTGCTTAAATTGGACCGGTCCATTTTAGGATACAATCTATGTTATGGTAGCGAATAGTTAAAATCATACTAAAATATTTTTAAAAACAATTAAAACCGACTTCAAAAAAATAAAATTGCACTAAAAAGTAAAAAATAATTCTTTCCCTTATTTAATCTACGACTCTCGTATTTTTTAAGTCGGCGCCAGATTTACACAGTGTAAATGATGAGGCACCGACTTAAAAATTATCAGAATACCGTAAGTTAAATAAGGGAAAAAATTATTTTTTACTTTTCAGTGCAATTTTATTTTTTTGAAGTCGGTTTTAATTTTTTTATTTTTAACTTTTTAGTTTTATATATATTGACACAACATGCTGAGGAGATATATGCGTACGTACATAAAATAATAATAATTAGGTGACAATAGTCTTTATTATTAACCAAAAGTGACATATTCGAATAAAAAAAGGATCATCAAAATCGGCCCATATTCTGGCGAGTTATGCGGGAACAAATATAAAGAAACCATCGAAACAACGTACTATTGCACTACGTGCACCGTAAGATGCTTGTTGCTTCCTGTTTCTATTTTTTTTCAATGCCCTGATCTGTGCTTTTTAGATTGTATATTTAAATTCGTTGATTTTTAGGAGCGGTCCAAAGTAGGAAACCAGTGGTCCAAATTACCAAATTACGGCCTGGAATGGACCGAAGTCATTAGTTTAGTTTTTTTTGAGATATTATTTTAATCACATATTTTATCAACACATTAAATACGTGATAAAATCTACATGAAATGTAGATCTTTTTCCCGTTTCTGTTTACTTTCTTCAATGTGTTATGTCCGTGTAGGAGAGAAAAATAAAAAAGTGATCCAACATAGGCAACCTTCCCCTATGTGGAGACAACAAGATACGCACCTTTGACTTTGGAAAGACTAGTTTTAGAAGATCGTTCTAGTCTCGCCTCTCGTATCGTTATTCAATTATGAATGATGCATTATCAGTACTAGAAATCGCCGTAATTAGAACGTTACGTGTATGTTGAGTCTTGCGCAATGATGACGCGGTAGCAGCAATTACATGTTCACCGGAAGGTAAGAGACGAACCTCGTTAAAATACGTTGGATCAAGTCGAAACTCGATACCTACATCTCGATCTCGTGTCGAGTACTAGACCAACTCCCTTTCCCCTCTTCCATTTCGTCGAAAATTAATGAGCAACACAAATTCGATATGTTCTAGTTCAGAGCAGAGAGAGAAAGAGAGAGAGAGAGAGAGAGAGAGAGAAATAAAAAAAATGAGGAAAATGAGAGAAGCAAAAGAAAGGAGTGAGAATTTATTGATAATATTGAGAAACGAAGGCTGTTCTCACGTCTAACGCGGCCGCGAAAAGTGCAGTGATCTTTTCAGCATGGAATTAACCGATAAGCGAACCGAGCGAGTCGTATTATCAGCAATTACCGACTAATTATGCGACAATGCTGACTGAAGCAATCCACGATGCTAATAATAACGAGTGGCAAAATGTAATAAATTCTCGCAGCTATATTATCGGACGTCAACTGTGAGGAATGCGTCAGATCGAAGATTAAGCTTATAAGAGTATGTTAGTACACGATGCAGAACACAGAAACTCGTATGCTAACAACAAACCCAATACGACTATTGCCGGCGTGTTCAGCACGGAAAGTTATATACATCGAAAACTAAGAGTGAAACGTTCCCCCGCCAAAAACGATACCGAGACCGATCGATCGGTGCATTGTTAAACAACTGATAAAAAAATATGAAGCACTGAATTGGGCCCGCAAAACACGCGCACGCTGGCTATAAAGCACACAGTACCGGCACAGAACTTTGCAGTTCCACGGTGTGCATCGGAATCTAATTAGAGCGCGGGCTCGGTAACGCTTTCGAAAATAGCTTTTGCATATCCGTGGATGTTTACATTCCTCGAAGGCTACTCAAGATTCCCGCTCGATAAATTATGAACCGGAGCTCTAATGAGGGCTCTAATCCACTGAAAAAGGGTATCGCGCAGACCTCGTATTATATCGCACAACACACGGCCGACAAGAGGAACCGAGGAAAGCATAGATTATTAAGAGAAATCTCGCGCCGAAGCGCCGGAGAAGGCTGATCGATGCGGCGATGAATAATTAAAACGGGAAGCCCGTTTCAAGCTTCACTTCCTACCAGACGTCAATAAATAATGGTAACAACGTCCCTACCTTTACCGTGCCGCGTGTCTCGCAGAGCTTGGCCAAAATTCTGTTACAAATCTAGTTACCTAGCTCGCTTGCCTAGTTACAACCATTTCGTACACTGGAGTAAAATATACATGCGAGAGATTCACGAATGCGAGAAGCTTACGCACTCAGCGAGTTGTGCATATTGAGAAGTTTGTTAGATGCCTACTTCGTGACTTTCCCTTTTTAGCGTATTTGGTCATCGTCATCCACTTAGACCATTAGTCCCTTTCAGGCGTGCGTGTCTTCGCCGTAAACAAACGGATTAGGCCGTGGGTCCCAAGGCCCCCTTCCAAACCATAAATTACTTCTTACGTACAGCCGAAATCTCTCCAAAAACGCCACTTCCACCCTTACTCAGTAACCAATCCTTTATAGGGTAGACCAGGGCGAATCGGATCACAGGGCGAATCGGATCAAAATAAGAATTTAGTCCATATTTCTTATATCGCGATAGAAATGATTATTCCGATCGTTCGTAGCATCTCAGCCTTCTCCCCCGCACCTACTGCAATAGTTCGTCAATTGTTTTAAGTCATTGTTTAGAGCTGGCATACGTTTTCAGCGAGATGGTTACGTGCGAGCGTTACAATTTTGGTCGTTTCTAACCTACGTAATCTGCAATTTCGTATTTAAAATAAAAAGTAAGCTTGAAAATTCAAATGTGCTTATTGTTATTAGTTTGCAAGGTGTCTAAGATTAGTATTTGATGTATTTTAGAGTATTATATCATAATATGTTTATGTAATCTACGATCTTTGAAATACTTATATATGGGGCTAATCGGGTCACGTTATGTGGGGCGAATCGGATCACTCTTTTTTTCATTTGAGTATTTTTATGATTATAAATATGATAATTGTTTATATACAGATGGTTCGTAGGTACATAAAAAAGCGCAATCAGGGATCATGGTGTAAAAAGAAAATAAAGGAAGCTGTGATAAAAATTAAATCTAGAAAAATGACGAAAAAATAAATAAATTAATGGTTTTAAGAAGATGACATTGTATTTACTGAGGTGAAAAATTAATTCGTCCATTTTCAGAAGATTGTCTGAGAAGAGTGGTGCTACGAGAATTGTGCTGACGGAGGCGGCAAAAAACGGCAATATCCTTCCGATCAGTGTGCTAAGTAGTGTCACTTGACTTCACTGTCATTAAATTAGATTTATTTAAGTTGATTCTAAAGATTTTGTTATGAAAATTTCAGTTTCTTCAGAAATTTCTGGGTGGTCCGATTCGCCCCAAGTCTCGGGGCGAATCGGATATTTCTCATTTTTTCGTCTTTTGTTTATAAATGAAAAATTTTTATGTTTATTTTCAATTTTTATATATTCAAGTTGAAGCCAAAGGTGTACTGGTTACGAATATATTATAAAAACTTAGTTTTTTTTAATGTTTAACTATTATTTTTTTACCGTCAAACACAAAGTGATCCGATTCGCCCTGGTCTACCTTAGCTCCTATTCTCACCGCCTCGCAATAGAAACCACCAGTGCCATTCTCCAACTTGTCCACGTTTTACCCTAATATGATTGACTCGCCCGAAATCTCTCGTAGGGGAGAGGTGCTATAAAAGGGACACTTTTGTTTAGCGTCCATTTCTGACAATGTCGTTATAGGTATTTAAAAAACAACTACATCACAAGAAAGCGTGTTTATTTCCCTCCAATAAAAGTATATTGCAAACTCATCAATTGTAATAGAAAATAACAAAATCTTCGATTTTCAAAAAAGTGGGAAATGTCCCTTTTACGACTAGGTGGTTTTAAATGGGACAGTATAAGTCATAAAAGGGACACGTTAATAAAAATAAACTTATTAAGTATTACAATTATAATTCTAAATCTTAATGATACAAAACAACGACATCTACGAAAAAATTAACTCTTTGTAGTATAAATCATGAATATTTTATTATTAATGACACATGGAACAGAAAAAATTGAATACAATTTGAATACACGAAATTTACATACAATTGTAGCAAATTTATAACTTATAACGAGGGCTAATTTATTGCCACACATTTTTTTGACGATAAAGTTTGTCGCTTTGAATAGTCACTTTATTAATTCTTAAATTTGAAACAATACGCCATCAACTAATAATTCATAATTTTAAACAATATCATCTATGTATCAGAATGATACACTAATAACTTTACAGGAAAGTATAATACATATAGTGTCCAGCAGCACATGTGTACTTGTTATGCTGTCCCTTTTACGACTATAAGTGAGTTTAATATAAAATAACCGCAAAACAAAGAAAACAATTAATTAAGCTTACCTGTTAAGCGTTTTCGTTTCAGCTGAATACAGGCTATTTTGATGATATAACACTTTAACACTTTGTATATATCTTGATCTCAGAAAACGACACAGAAAATCAATGAAAATTTCACTTTTACTGCCAAAAAACATCAACCGTGGATTACTACTCTGTTGCACGTGAGACCGCAATGATGTTTACGTCAAATGACTAGGCACTAGTGTTGCCATAAACAGGAAAATAACTTGCATGTGTAATGCGTTTAGAATTTTGGATATTCCATTTAAGACGTGTCCCCTTTATAGCACCTATCCCCTACTAGTTACCACAGACTCGCTAAAAACTTCCTTAAAATAAAAGACATTTATACAGAAGTGTATGGATTTGTTCATCCCCGGCTTCACGACAAGGTGAAGGATCGAGATCAGGCGTCGAGAACGTGACGCCATTTTCTCCTGTTCAATTCTGAGGAACGCGATCGCTTCTGCCATGACAACGGGGATGGGTAAATTGGCCAGGATGAGAACGTACGACCGGGGTGGTTGTAAATCCAGGTTAAAGGACTCGTACGGTTCAGCTTCTGTCTCTTAATAACGCGTGCGCCATAACGGCCACCGTAAACTGTCGCCCCGCGACGGGGGATGGGGCTGGAGACGTGTCCGCGCCCGAAAGGGCATAAGTGAATTTTACGCAAAACGGCCCCGCTGTGCCTAGATAATCCTGTCGCGCCAGATTAAAGGATTAGACGACCAAAGAAAGCTCGCGATGATACCACGTGTATTTTGTCACTGGTGCTACGCTTTCAGCATGGAGAAAGCTGTATAAAAACTGTCTCGATTTTTAGTAATTTTATTTAGCAATTCAGATATTTATGAAACGCAAGCACGCTGGGTATAGCATACTCATTATTGCAAACGAAATTTCAGAGCAGGATGATTAAATAATATATATCATAGTTTGACGCGAGGATATCGTTACACGAGGGCGTATGAAAACTGCATCGCTTCTGAAAAATTCATTAACTCAAATTGTCCCGAGTTAAACTCGGCATATTCCTAGAGCCATAATTAGCTGCCCGTTATAAGAGTTATGCTTTTAATATAATTAGCATTAAAAGTCACAGGGGGGTAAGAAACATATTCGCAGGTTTAATGCGGCATTCGTGGCACCTCCACGATATCCCCTTGTCGATCACTGCTGGATGACAAAAGCGCGTGGGGAACAAAAGTAAACGGAAGGCAGATAGAAAATTGTGAAAACGGAGGCCTGAATATTCGAGGGCTAAATCCTCGCAGGAGCACAAGGTTCTTGCGCCTCCTGCCTCCTAATAACGCGTGCGTTGCACCGTCGGCCGTAAACCGTCGTAACCATCGTAACGGAGGATCGAACGTCACAAAGCGAAACCAACTACTCGAAGCGCGGAACAAGCGTGCAAAGCCGTTCCTCATGCTCGTACCCAGGCGCGCGGGAGCGTTCTTGTTCCAACCCCTGGCTAACGCTGGAAACCTATCACGGAATCCTGTTAGTATCTTAGTTGGCTTTATTTCCGTTATCTCAGCCCCAGACTAAACCGGAATCATCGTTCCGGCGCATACTATACTGTTTACGATACCTCCTATTGCGCTGGCTATGATTTCACAGCCCTCCCTTCTGCTGATAAACGATCATTACGTTCCATTAAACTTGATCGTTTGCTAATTGGTTGCGCTATAGGCTACTGTTGCCAATGACTGTTGCGCAAGTTTGTTGAAAAGAAGCGTATGTTTTGGTTGATATAATTTTTGCAATATAAGGATTTGTGGAGGGTGAATAATGTGAGATAATATCGATGGCTTAATGCTTAATGCACAAATGTTGTATGTCTACTTTCTGTGACATTTCAGTTTTTATATGCAACAAATGGTTCCTGACTATATCTTTATGCTGTATAAAAATCGCATTTATGTCTACTTCATAAATTCGGAAAAAATTATATTTTTGTTCATTGCATGTCCCTGAATTTTATATACCATTGCATGTTTAAACCTGTTTTTCTAGCAAACGCTAAGCCCCGGTGTACACGAGCGGCATGCGTCATTCTGCAGCCACGTTGATATAACGTTGTGTTCTAGCTATTCTAGCATGCAGAGATATATAAAATATATGTTTATCTTGCGGCAGTCTGTATTGGCATATTCACTGGACATACAATAAAAGTCGACATACAATATTTGTGCATTAACAAGGGAAATTCAGTTACCCGAACATTCTTATTTGTTTGAAACTTGCAGGTTTCAACTTATAGGGGATCTCGATAGAAGTATCGGGCAACTTTTCGTTTGTGCACATTTTCGGTTGTTCAGGGTAAAAGCGTATTTTGAAAACTGTAGTAGATATAAAAAAATTATAATGAAAACTTAATGGTTATTCGTGGTCTATAAAACTGTGTAATCAAATTGTTTATAATTTGTAGTTTAAACAGAAAAACGTACGGAACCACATTCTTTAAACAATTCGAGTACATAGTTTTATATAGTATAAAAAACAGTAAATTTTCTTTATAACCATTTTTTAGATCTACTGTATAGTTTTCAGTATATACTGGAAAATAGGAAAACACTTATTAACCTTTAAGCCGGGAATCCACCGAGAAGCTAAGCTATGCTATACGATGCTATGCTATGCCATGCTACGTTTTAAAAAAAATTAGCTTCAATACATTTTTATGAAACCGTTTCCACCAAAAGCTGCGTTAAAACATAGCATCGCATAGTGTAGCTTAGCTTAGCTTCCCGGTAGATTCCCGGCTTTACGGTGTATTTTTACTCTGAATAACCGAAAATGAGTAGGGAAACGAAAAATTGCCTGATACTTCTATTGAGGTTCTCTGCAATCCTGCACAGTTTCAAAAATATCAGAATATTCGAGGAAGCCAACTTCTCTTGTAAACCATCGATATTTATTCAGATGTCCAGGAGCAGCATCATACGAAAGTAATCCTTGATTGGAAAGATGGAGTCAGATAGATCTACAGTGTTCTCTCAAAATACTTTAAAATTGAATGCACTATTTACAATTAGTGGCAGATTACGGCCATATATTTAGTCAACTAAAGTGTATATTCGTCTATTCTTTCAATTAGTGTTAAGTCGATCTCGTAATAACTATTTCAGCCCGCCAATTAAAACGCATACTGAGAATTAAGTAAAGTCACCAGAATTGACGATCTCCACGTTCATTCTGCAGCAATATTATGGCGTGGACCAATGAAACTATCTCGCACGCCCGCGCGTGAATGCTCGTCACACGAATCCCTCCAGATTCTCGCATTCGAGCCGCGTGACTTCGAAACGTAACGAGCCAAGCAATAGAAACGATGGATCTCGGAATATTACGACAAATACTAATTGGAATCGTCTGTAAGTACCGCCCACTCCGGAAACATCAGCGTCGCTCGGCCGTAACGGAGAATTAAGGGGTCTTCCTGGTGCGACGGCTGGAAAAAACTTAAATTTTTGATAATTAAAAAAAAGAAACAAGTATTGTTTGTATTTTTATTCAACCACCTTTAAAGTCTATAAAGAAATTTTTTGTAAGTAAAATATCCATTTATAACGGAATATCGGCAATGATATCAGCAGTTGTAGTTATCTCAAACACAAAATTCCAAAAGATGGATAATCTGTAGACGTATGACTATCGTCTGCACCAGTATAATAAAAATATATTCAGAAACAAAGAAATGGCAACGTCTTAAAAAAAATTTATCTATTTTATCTAAAAATTATGGTTTCGTTGACCGCAATAATTCAATTTTGCAAATATTTTCCAAATTCTAAGTAGTTTGAATGATAAAGTAGCATCTACTGAGTATGCCTGATATATTTGAAGTGGGCGTTCGGTTTTATGGCAATTAGGTCTTGTATTCGAACGGACATGGATATTTTTAGTTACAATTTCTTTTATAGTCTTAAAAGGTGATAGAATAAATCTACAATCAGGCAACACTTGTCTCTTTTTGTAATTTCCGAAAAATTAAGTTTTTCTCAGCCGTCACACTAGATAGACCCTTCAATAAGAACTTTTGCACGTCGCTCGATCATCGTGCCTAGGCAACCTCCTGATCATCGACAGCGGATTGCACGAAGGATGGAGCACCCCAATTTTACCGAAATTCGAGCAGGACGATCCTTTGAGAGTGTCGACCGACAAAGTGGTCTGGGTGGTGAATCTTTTGTACGTAGGAGTCGGTCTTGGCTCGATCGTGCCGTACCTCCTGATGGACAGGATCGGCCGTAAAGGAACGCTGCTGTTCGCCACGATACCAAAGATTTCCAGCTGGATCCTGATCGGTCTAGCAGCCACCATTCCACAGCTTTATATCGGACGAATTCTGGCTGGAATCGGGTGCGGTATTACGTACGCGGTGATGCCGATGTATCTCGGTGAAGTTAGCAGCAAAAGGTCGCGGGGGCCATTAGGTAGAATTTTATCTTCCATTTCATTACATTCCTCTTCTTCTCGTTACTACAAGCTGTTACATTAGACTCAATTAAATCTACGATCTTCAACGAGAACGTA
Source organism: Andrena hattorfiana (assembly GCA_944738655.2). Lineage (NCBI taxonomy): Eukaryota > Metazoa > Arthropoda > Insecta > Hymenoptera > Andrenidae > Andrena > Andrena hattorfiana. Next base: position 67,027,178 of record OX122891.2, on the reverse strand, counting down.
TAACTTGGGAGTTACTAGAAGAGGCACCTAGAGAAACCAGAAATAATTGGATCAAGTTGTCCAGGTACCCTGATGGCGGTGCTCCTGAACACAGGAATGATGATGGCGTACGCGATCGGGCTGTGGGTGACACGCTTCGCGATGTCCATGATTGCCGTCTCGGTCCCCATAATATTCCTCTTAACGTTCATCTGGATGCCAGAGAGCTCCGTGTTCCTCACGAAGAAGAACAAGCTGACGTCCGCGGAGAAGACGTTGAAGTGGGCACTGGGAAAGGACGACGTGGTGGAGGAGCTCGAGGAGATCAAACGTATCGTCGCCACCGAGGATCTGCACGGCGACATGACGTTCGCGAGGTCGTTGAGGGAGACGATGGCCAGGAGGGAGAATCGAGAAGCTTTTCGTATCGCGATGATCGTTCTGAGCGCGTTGACCTTAACGGGCGCGGCGCCGTTGCTCGCTTATCAGTCGTTCATATTCGAGGAGGCCGGCTTCGATATCTCGACGAACGTCAGCATCGTGATGACCGGCTGCGCGTTAGTGCTCTCTGGCACGGTCTGCGTGATGCTGGTGCGGATCATAGGCAAAAGGCTGTTGCTATTGTTCGCGGCGCCGATCTGCGTGCTGTCGCTGGCGACGCTCGCCGCGTTCTTCGGCCTCCTCTCCAACGGCCACGACGTCTCCAAAATCCGATGGATGCCCACTGTCTTCCTGGTGATTTATGTGCTCGGCTACGGCCTCGCCCTCAACCCGGTGCCCCTCGCCTACGTCGGCGAGATCTTCCACGTAGACGTCAAGGTGCCCGCTGCTATATTCTGCTCCCTTTATTACGCCTTCACCACCACCACCGTCGTCAAATTCTATCAGGTAGGCACTCCCACCGCTGCTAATGACGTATTCGCGACGATCGGCCAACAATCCGCGCCAGTCACGGTGGGATTTAGGTCGCGCTACAGGGGAAACGAAATTTTTTAAGGGAGTAGGTTACCCTCAACAGCCCAAAATCAGGCCGTTCTTCAAACACATACTGTGAAGTAATAAATGAATGTAGAGATAATTTTTGTATTAATTTTTAAGCGCAATTTTGTTGACTTTAATGCGCGAAAAGAAAATTTTAAACATGTTTATGGACAAAAAAGTTATAAATATAAATGTGAGAGCGTGTACGCGTTGCACCGTTTGATGGTGAACACGATTTCGGACAGGTGAATTACCTAAAACACAAGGTAAAGGAATTTTTAAAATCTGTAAGACAGTCTCCATCTTGGACAGGAAGCAAAATTTTGATAAACAAATTAATACAATTTTTATGTCGATGTTTCTGATTTTATTCTTTTTTTGTAGGAAAAATATTTTTTATCTTTTTTTTTTAAGGATTTATATTGAAAATGTACTTCCAATACATGGGGGGAATAGTTTTCTGCAGCTCCCTGTAAATTTTCATTGAAATCGCTGGACCGGTTTTCGAGATTTTATGTGCACCGTTTTGGAAAACGTAGTTTCTGGGAAATCGCGTTTCAAGTTGGACATCGTTATTCGATCTCATGTGCAGGCTCGTACATTTTTTACTGTAAGTCCTTCAATTTCTGGAATTTCGGCGCCCGGGTGCGCTTAAAATACGTAGAAAAGATGTAGCTAGCGGAATATGCGAATATCCTAAAAACCAATTTTCGAAAATTTTTAGGGTAACCTACCCCCTTAATCTCGACTTGTAACCTTGTCTGGAAGTTACTTTCGTTTATACTCCTTTGAGAATCTCTCGATGCATTAACCCTTCGTGGCCACACCTTCTTATAATCACAAATTGGTCACACGGGGTTCACTGCACCCCAGCGTCATTTTTGAGTTACCATTTTCGTACTTTTCAATCTTTCAACTTTTGAGTCTTAATTGTACCTACATTAGTAATAGTCATTCTGTGAAATTTGTAGTTGGAAAAATAGTTGTGGAAAAAAGCGACTTTTCTTGTTAAAATTCACAAAATTTTTAAATTTCAATATTAAGATCTAAGAATTCACGGAAATATTGGCGAAGAAAAAAGAATTGCCTGGGTGCGATACACCCCCTGAGGCCAGGAAGGGTTAAGATACTATCAGTTGCTGATTTTACTATTCACTTCATGAAAGACGATTTGGAAGGAGTGCAGAAAATAATTTTCCACCCCGAATAGTAACAATTTTACGCTCTCAGTTTGCCAACTGGAGTTGAGTGGACCAGAAACGCTGATCGCTCGAGAGATAAGCAAACGGTTTTAAAAACGCTTTCCTAACGCATGGCGACGCCTGAGTTAAGCAGTGGAGAGTTTAAAAAATATTTTCCCTACGCGACCTAAATCCTGTTCCCTGTTATAAGCAGCAAGAAACATCGATGCCCAGTGTCTGACGCAGCTGGCACAAACTACTCGCACAATAGGGTGATAGTCTCGCATTATTCGTAGGTTTTGAAAGAGTCGCAGGGGACGTACATGCCCATTACAGTGTTCACCGGGATCACCTTCCTCATATGGATTCTGATCTACCGGTACGTGCCGGAGACCGAAGGGAAGACCTTGGAGGAGATACAGATTGAGCTGCGAGGGAAACGCTGAGAAGATCCGTTCACTGCAGAGAGTGTTATAAAGTATTTGACTAACGGAATACAGTTTCGAACTGAACCAACCTATAGTTCCTTTTTCTCTCAAGTTGCCAGCAATTACTCCGTCCATTTTTAAAATATTTGTAACGCGAAGCAGGAATTAATGTCATTCCTGATGTTTCAAATGAAATTGTTTGCCTTAACGAATTTACTTCGATCCTTGAGAGTGAAAAGTACTGGCCGTTTACCTTGGGTGTAGATCTCAATATAAAAATAAATCCCATGCGAGGAGCTATTTTTTTAATTTAGTTATTTTAAGTCGCATCAACTTCAAAGTTGGGTTATTTGTAACTCTATCTGTAGTAACAATATTCACGACTCTTGAAGAATATTCGCGTTTTTAAGGAATCTCAGCATCTGTTTTATCTTCTTTTGGTCGGTCAGATTTTTTTGTATACAGGAGTTAATCCGAGGAGCTTGTTACTTTAATTTCTATAGAATAAGCGCAATCTTTCATATCCACATGCACACCACGATAATACACGTCTCAACTGCATGCCGATGTCTGTTCCTCTACATATCTTTCAGCGCTCGTATTTTATTCATTTTCACTCCATTTAATAAAGAGAAATAATTCACGGATATATCAATTTCACTAATTAATATTACGAGAGGATTAACGTCGTTCAGCGAACAGGTAGCTGGAAGCACATGAAATCCGAGGTATTTGCATAAGCAGTGTCGCACGTGACCGCGAGACGTCAGAACCGGAGGAAAAAGGGACGAAGAGCTGTTGATCAATACCGACGAGCCCTTGATCCCCTGAAACCAGACACGACGGAGAGGGAAACTGCAATTTCGACAAATTACACTCGAAACAAGTTAGGGCAGGGGGGACGAGAGTCGTGGGACTCGTTTGATCGCGAAGTTCGCTGTCTGCAAAGAGAATCGCGAAATAACGACATCGTATCGTTCGCGATACCACCGTTCTCCTAGTCGCGTTCCTTTAGCAACTATTTGACTTCCGATTAAAAACGCGCGCGCCGCGTAACCGACCAGTGCTCCGCCATCTTAACTTTGTCGTTCTATTTATTTTAAGTGCGCGTCTCTGCTGATTTGCTCGCCCTCTCCGAATTATACGAAATCTCGTCGAGCAAAGTACATACATTACGCGCCCCCAAAATTGCGGACGCTTTCGTTTTTCTTCCGTCGTGATTCGCGCAGCTCGCAAATTACGTCGCAATTTATCGTCGCGTCTCTTGAATCTGTGCTGAACAGGATTTGAAGATTAATAGATATTCAGTTGGATATCTGTTTATTTTACGAAATTCCAGACGTAGGTACTTTTAGCCACAGAGATTTAGAGATTTGGTGCCCATAGACTAACACACATCTGCTACCCTTTCCACGAAATATCATGAAATATTTTAAATTAAGAGAATTAAGGCAATTTTAAAATTTTTCAATATGAGTTATTGCTGATTTGTCACATGAAAATAAGTGAAATGCTTGTAAAGTTGTCTCAAGCCTGTGTTTAAATCTTGCTCAATTTCTTTCGCCCAAAATTTGACGCCCCACAAAATTTGCTACCCTAGGCTGCAGTCTATTTTGCCTATATACAAATTCCACCTCTCTTTAGCCAGTAGGTGATAAAAATAGTCTGATTAAATGATATTTTTAATCAGCATAGCGCACACGATTCCAGGTACATGCAAAGGTCGGGGTTTCAATAAGCGCGGCATAATTCCCGTAATAAATATCAGATTGATCGTGAAATGAAAACTCCGGGCAATATAAATCTTTAATTAGGTAAAATGTAAGCGCTAAAGTTAATGTTTGCAACAGTGGACCGCGTTCTTTTGTGCTGCAGTTTGTTTGCATATTTTCCCGAGAATGCCAAAAGCGGTGATACATACTTCGGTAGGAATACAATATGCTTCCGCAAATATAGATAAAACCGCTTTATGTCTTGCTTTCTCGCGTCTGTGCAGTGGCGCATACTGAAGCTGAATTTGCTCGTGGATATTAAAACTTATGCGTTATTCCTCTTGAAAATTACCACTGCCTTGTCCATACATTATTTTCCCACATAAATTTCCGTGTATCGCGTTTGGGTAAATATTCCCGCACAAATGTCGAAACAAAGCGAAGGGGAAAAGTTGCACAGCTCTCCTTGCATTCTCTCTTAATTATTTCTATATTTTCCAGGATCCGAATCACGAAATTTCTTAAATGTCCACTAACTTTGATACAACACTGCTCTCTATTCAGGGTTTTAATAATTGGAGGCAAGAATTCCTTAAAGTAGCCTTTCTTTACTGCATTCACAATTTAAATATCGTTCTTATTAATACCATTTTTCATTTCGATTGAGAATACCAGGACGAAAAAAGTAGTAAACGAAACGCTAGCAAAGAACTTTATTAAAATTCCGTGTTCTCTCTCACGCATGTTCGCTCGAAAAAAATTCCACATTTATATTATTTCCAACATCACTGGCACCCACCACCACGTTCCCCGAAATTCCGCTTCCCGGCAGACAATGCGCCGTGCAATCAAAGCTCCCACTTACCCCGATGCCCTCCCTCTAAACTCAATAACAAAGGGCAGCTTGAATATTCTCAATTTCATAAGCATCCACCGCGTCAACGTCGCTTTAGGTCCTCGATGTCAGCAGCCAGAATCACTGTAAACGCGAATGGAGTATGCAGGCTTACTTTCATATAGGTAACTAAATGGTAGCGCCATGTTTCGGCACGTGACCTCCCGATGAGTTGACTAAACCACAAAATCTAGAAAATATAACGTACTCCAAAGAAGAAACCATTAAACAGTTGCAGAAAAACACCATTACTATCTTAAAATATAATACTACTCACAAAGTGATCTCGAAAACTTCGAGGCCTAACACAGAAGTGTCGTTAAGGAACTACTTATTAAGAAGTTTCTTTTTACCTGAATTTTCAGTATAGTCCTTTTTCAAATTTCTACACTTGGCCTGTCGCTGATCATAATTCCACGATCACTACCCAGTAAAATTTCTCGTCCTGATCTGCAAAACGGCCGTCGAGGCCGCGGAATTTTCAATCCACCCTCGCACTTAATGCCAGCGCAAGAAGAACACTAGGATCGCTCAGACACGGCGCGATATTAGCCCGAGCGTCGGGGTACAGGGAGGTAAAGTGCTAATACATGGCGAATCAGCCTGTGTACGTTGCCGAGGCGTTCCCGAGTACGCTCCACGTCGCTGGCAACCCCAACGAAAGCCCGCCCTGTCTGTACGTCTTACGTATTCCTGGACACTTACGCCTACGTGCATGTCATACGTCCCCCGTCGTGTTACGTATGCGGGTGTTAATGCGTTTCCGTGCTCGTGAATCGCCGCGCACACAGGTACAGGCGCGCACACGTGCCTCGAATACGCGGCCGCTCGAGAGGCGGGGTGCGCGCGCGCGCGCCATCCAGATCAAGATTGATAGGCTACGGAGTCGCAACACGTACGGAGCATCCACTTAGCGGTGCATTATCCCGATGAGAATGTGTACAGGCTGGATCTTACCTAATGCAGCGGCTGCAATCCTGATAATGGCAGCCACTTGTCCGCGAAAGAGCAGACGCGAGCTCGGGCTAATCGGCAATTTCGAGCCGACCGCCGGGGACATTCTTTCGGGGGACCGATTGTTGGGGACGATGGTGACCGAGTGGCGCGGTCACTTGATCGCGTCCAAGGAATCTCGAGGGAGAAACGTCTGGAACGTCTGCGGCGTTGTCGGTCGTCTAAGTGCAGTGGAAAGTCCGTCCTCTGTCAGACAATATTCCTCGTGACGTTTTAGGGTCACTTCTCGGGATACACTTTTGGGGTTTGGAACTACTATTTTAAACATATTCATATATGTCTTGGATCGTTTTCTATCGCGCTTCTAAATCGTCACTGGCCCTGCTCGACGAATAGGTATTGCATTCTAGAATACAGTAATTTCTCGTAATAAACCCGACGAACGGGGCTGGCGGCGGGCGAACAACGTGATGCGGACACTATTCCCTTAGAGTAGTATATGCTTTAAGACTATTCCGTGCGGTCGATGCCGCGAGTGAGAAAACCCAAGAGCCGAGCAAGAGGGAACGAAGCAGTTGACACGAAGTTGCCGTCGACTCTTTCTTTTTCTCACTCTCGAACGAAGGATTCCAAGAAATGGTGGGGATAGTCACCGGGCGTACTACGCATGCTAAAAACGGGACTATAAGGAGGCATTAGTGTATATAGGAAAGAGATGTTAGGTGGTGGTCTTAAAAAAATTGCTAAACAAAACCTATGATGCCACCTTCCCTTAAACGCAAGTAAACTTGTATTGTATGGTATTCAAGATCCTCAGTAGAGGGGAGAATGAGCGTGACGCAGCAGAAACTAGACCCTTGACGCAGGGAAGAGTATCAGTATTAGGTCAGACGCACTCGCTTAACGTGAGATACATACGTGAAATGAATTTTCATCGCAAGTTTCTGTACACTTGAACTTCTTATTTGCATGGTACTTTTTAATTTATAAGGAAGGGGTAGATTACGGTAAGTAGTAAATATTGACAAGAATATTTTAGGATTTATTGTATTCTGTATAAAAGGGTCGATGTATTAGAGAAGGAACTCGTTCCTACTTTTGTATTTCATTGAAATATTTTCTAACAGTCTCTCTTCGTCCCAATTTATTAGAATCGGGACATATTAATCGTACCGCACGCGAAAATATATATGTCTCGGAGAACGTGAATACATAGTTTTGTTTGCTGCCTGCTTTTGCAAATATTCAGAGGGGAGAGAAATACGTACGATTCGGGGGACCAAAAGAAGTATGTTAGCACGGCGAACTCGATTGTTGGCCGCGCTCGTTCGCGTGTTCAATGAAATACGCATGCAGTGTTTATTAAAAAGAGACAATAAAAAGCGCCGTGGAACAAAAGCGGCTGGGAAATTTATTCCATCGAGCGGGAGCGTTCCCTGTACAATGCCATTACTATAAAAGCTGGCGGACCTACGAATATCAGAACGCTTTTTGGTAGACTCTGACACAATTGTTGCTCAGCAATTCTTTTTCTAAAGAGTGTGTAATTGCTCAGAGTGCGTTGAAAATAAAACGATACGAATTATACTTCCGATTTGTTGTGGCATCGAAACTTGTATCAACATTCGGCATCTCGATTCTTCTGATTAATCAAAATTCATTTCTTAGAAGTCGACATATTACACGCGTTCGTTTACCTCTCAAATAATGACGCAATGCACGGTGAATAATATTGAAATTAGCAGCACTTCATTTAAACTGATGTTATCTTGTCATTCAACGCGACTATCATGTCCATCTTCTTCATAATCACGTCATACATATTACCAGTGAAATTTTCCTCAACATTTCTCTACCCATATAACGTCAACGATACATCATACCTTTCGAAATTCCCACAGCAACGCTTCGGTGACATCTCCAAGCGGTGCAACTAATGTTTTAATGAACACAGATTGCATTTCTAACCAGAGGAAAAATCGCATTATTGTTAAATGTCAACGCGATAATATCCTACTCACTGCTGCATAACGCAACGCTGGAAAATAACTTACCGATGACTCCTCCTGTCCTTGAGTCGTCCTGACGAGTAAGCAGACCGATCAGTCTCAGCCATTTCCGCGTGTCGAGCACAGACCCGTAATTGCGGTTGATTCATCGCGGTAATCGTTCTTCATTATCACTGAAATTGTCCCGCGAGAGTTCCAATGATCCAAACCGCTCCGCTTCGATCACAACCGACTCTCGCTTCCTGAAATGGTCGAGTGCGTGAAAAAAAAATACTTCCGTGCATAATAACGTAAATTACCACATACATGTTTTGTGATAAACATATTAGCATGCTTAATAACGTATCTCCTAATTCTCTTCTTCTACCATCCTCCTCAACACCCTAAGTTTGTAACTTAACCCTTCGTGGTCACACGGGGTGTATCGCACCCCAGGTATTTTTTTTTCTTTGCCAATATGTCTGTAAAATCTTAGACCTTAATATTGAACTTTAAAAATTTGGTGAATTTTAACAAGAAAAATCGCTTTTCTCCTCAACTATCTTTTCAACTACAAATTTCGCCATATCGAAATTTATATTACTGTGTTACGAATGTACAATTATCACTGAAAAGTCAAAAGATTCAAAAATACGAAAATGGTAACTGAAAAATGACGCTGAGGTGCAGTGAACCCCACGCAACTAATTTGTAAGTCCACTCCTCAAAATTAATGCATAATGAAAGGGTAATATTAATATGAAAAGTGCGATGCGGAGGATTATTGCGCCAACAGAATAGAGCTTTTTATCTCCCACTAACGAGTAGCTTGCACTTTTCTGTCTCCTTTCACTACTCCCCTTTATCATTTCCCTCGATACAGGTTTCGCTGGATGACAGTGACGTGTCAAACGCGATACGATCGCGGAATACGGTTGGTAAACACACGTGGAAGTAATAAAAGGACAGAAAGCCGAGCGAATGAAGCGTGGATCGCGCTAGGCGGGACACGTCGATGGCGAATTACTCACTGTGGCGGATCAAACATAGTTCTTGCAAGAGCGTTTCACGCCCTCCTGCTACCCCCCTGCTACCCCCATTGCCCCCCCCCCCCTCCGCGTGTCTGTGGGACCAAAAAGGCGTCTGTCCCTTCCACACTCGCGAGCGTGTATCGCCGCCGGAACGATGTTAAATCGATCGAGTCCAGCTTTGTCCGCATTATCGCTCAAGGGTGCTCGTCGGTCGCGTGACAAAAAGACAGAGACAAAATGGGAGGAGGAGAAACGGACTGCGAAATTTTCACCCGATGGAAAAGATGAGCGCAACGGAAGAACAGAGGAATAAGGAAACCGTGGCTGCGTTTCGTGGAACTACGAATTTCGTAGCCGGGACTCTCCATTTAAGTGTCATTTCGTTTATCGCGCGAACGATCGCGACCAGCTTCCGAAGAAAATTGTTTTAATGGCGTATTAGTTAGCCCGGGAACAGGATTGCGAGGAATTTTAGCAGGAAACTTTGCTTTCACGTTCACGTGAAATCTAATTGTATCTGAGCGAGGCCAGACCCCTGATCTGCTAATTGGAAACGGTTGCAAACGGAGTGCTTGCAAAAGGGAGGTTTGTTGTGGCCAAAGCGTCGCCTTTTTCAGCAGGGCGTAAATCTCCGACGACATAACGTCACTTTCTCTGTGGTGGTTTGAATCACAGGAATTCATTGGGTTGGAGGATGATGAAGATGGAGGTTTGCGTTGAATGATCGAGACACCGCATTTATAACAATAACACTACACTATGTATTTGACTATAAACGGTAACAAGGTATGACTGAGGTATAAATGTTCACTGAGACCCCTATATAGTTGGTGTAGGGATAAGATTCTCTTTAGGGGTGGAGTTTCGTTAGAGCAGTAGTAGGAAACGTTGTCTATTGGCGAGAAATAGTTTGATAATAAATGGTGAAAATCTGCAGGAAAGGGAGATTTTGATAAAAGTGTTAGTGAATCCGTCAGCTGGTGTCGCGAGGCCGTCTGTTATATGTAAAAACGCGTTAAAGTGCAGACCAATTACTTCTCTAGAAGCCAAACAATTGAATGAATAGCGTCACTTCGGTTCCTTCTGTGTTTTTCTAGATTTACAGGCTATAAAAGGTAAACTGAGCTTACATTTAACCTCAATAAGGGTTTGTCAAACAACGGTGTATAGAATCGTATTTAAAATATACTTGTAAGTTTATTTTCGTTTAATGTTTGGAAATAATAAGATAGTAGAGATATTGAGGGACAATGCAGCCAAAGTATTTAGCCATATTAACTCTTCCTCTCAAAACTAACGAGAAGACCATCTCTCGCTGCAGAAAGGAGAGATGGTCGAGTTATGATTTTTTTATTATTTTTATTTATACTTTTATTTTTTATCATTATTTTATTATTATTATTGTTTCTGTTTATCGCTTTATCTTTGATGTGTTCTTTACTTGTTTAGCGTAAACAAATTAAATATCGATGAATCTGTAGTTGTATTCACTTATAAATAATTTTGCTTTCTTCTTTGTTATTTTTCCATGAATACTTATGTGAGTGTTCTTTGCCAAGGACGAAAACCATTTCTCCCGGCACCTCGGGAGAGGTGGTCAGATGTCATGACTTCAGTTTTCAACCCGATTTACAGTAAATATTATCTTAATGCAAATATCGACCAGTTTTTCTGAATCAACATAAAATTTTGAACATATTAGGTTTGTTCTGATAAAATAAGTAATGTCTGTATTGGTTTTAATAGCCATTTTATATTAGGTCGACCGCGTCTCCCGGATTTACCCTATCCTGGGATCCTCGGCCCTGATTTGAACTACTAGCCTTCATTTCCGATACGTGGAACTGTGAATTTGACTGACAGACCAAGTGTCTGCCAGATAAGGTTTCAGGATACACGACACCCTTATGCGTCCTTGGAGTTTATGCGAAGGCTCGCGCTCCTCAACGAGGTTTTCTATCGCAGTTATGGATTTTTAGAATTCATTAGATGTTAAATCGATGCTTGTGGACCAGTTAGATCGCTCCCTAAATCGCTCCAGTCATGGAAGACAGAACCAATGACAGCGGTCACGGGACACCGTGTAGATAACCAGGCGTGGTCGTGAGAACCGATACCGAAAACCGCAGGGTCATGCGAGTCGATAGTGACTGGATGTCAAACTCTCTCTCGAGTCGTAAGACTCGATATCGACGACCCTGGAGACGTAGCTACCAATATCGACGGAACTCGACGTCGACGACCCTGGGGATACGGATACCATTATCGGCGATACAGAGTCGTGGAATCTAATATCGATAACTCTAGAAGATGTAACGGCTCTGTCGACCATCGATTTCTGGGATATAGTGGCAGCATAGTAGTATCGCCGGAGCTGATAAAGACTTCTGATTGGTGAAATAGTGCGATGTCTTACGGCTAGATCCCTATCAGTGTAATGTTCTGTATAGTAGCAGCGGAATTTTACAATTCGCAGGTAACTTGCATCGAGCTTTACGATTTGGGAATCATCTTTCTGGGCGATATCTAGGGGTCACTGATATCGAATACCAAAACTTAGAGTTGAGGCATTCAGAGCAAAAACAGACTAATACACATTGAAAAAAAAATTCATTTTTCCTATTTTATATGATTAATACAGCCTATTGGAATATATTATTGCTACTAATTTACGTTTGCAAAAAATGTGGGTTAGTCCGTTTCTGCTCTCAGAGCCTAAATTTAGAGGATCATCGATTTTCATTTCCTAAAATTTTCGCTATCAATTTTATATCTCAAATCTAATCACAGGTTTTTCAAGACATATTAAAATATTTCAGTATTTCTAAATTTCCTTTTCCCTTCCGTGTCGTTGGAACCTTTGAAAGAAAAGTAATTTGAATGTAGTCAAAGTAATTTCGTGGTCCAGTGTTCTTCTTCGTTCTTATTCGAGAAACGGTTATTCTTCTTTTTAGGTCAAGAACCTTCAAGGGTCGAAGATTTTCGCTTCGATTAACACACAAATTAAATTCTTTTTTGTGGCTGGTAGCCCGAATAAAACAATGTTGAATCTATCAAGGCCAGTTTTACTTGTCCTTTTGAGCAAGGGTAATCGTCTGTCAGCGGATACGAAGCCAATGAAAGTGTCTACTCCCTGGAGGGTAAAAGAAAGAGCCAATGGAGAAGGCTTGAGGTAGACAGAGAGCAGCAGAGGGAGTATTAAGATAATTCTTGAGTGTTGGAACGACTCATCCCATCTTCGTCAACGTTTCCGTACGTTGCAAGATCTCTTCCCATTTTCCCCATCCGTTTACGAAAGCCGCTGACCCACAAAAATAAACTTATGTTTAAAAACTCATTTAATCGTACCCCTAATAACGAAAGATAAAAGGGGAGCGGTGAAAGTACTCGTTTAGTTTGTAATGAAAATCGGAGGATTTCAAGTTTAACGCGGAACGTGTTAATATGTACTCCTTTAAATAAAACTTAAGCAGAGGAGCAGAGACGTAAACACTCATTAACGTTCAAGCGAAATAAAATTGTTAATATCGGAGAAAGAACGATACAGCAAAATATTCTCCTACAAATTGTTCTCGCTAAAATTCGAAAATTCTATTCCCGTTTGGTCGAATGTTTTATCGACACCTAATCGATTAAAGGTACGAGCGCTCGGAGCACTTAAAATTTTTGCAAACTACTGTTGGGAAATTGAAGTACTGTGCTGTTAACTTACCCGATCGGCAAATAAATAAAACGAACATATTTCACTGTGACGCGCGACAAATTGTTTCGAGACGAAAATGCATTGAATAAATAAAAATTGACAGAGGTGGGACCGCTGCACGTGTGAATAAATGTGGGGAAAAAATGGAATGAGGAGAGAGGTAAAGAGAAATAATATTTTCCATCTAGCGCGAACTTCTCTTGTTGCCGAGAAATTGGTTACGAACCACGAGAAAACGACGCGTCGTGGTCCACTGAAATCCGTAAATAACATTTCAGCGATTTAAAGTATTTCCATCGGTAGAACGTAGAATAAGCTCGTGCAACTGCTGTCTGATTACTGGCTGTTCTGCGGCTATTAGTGGTGCTATCTCGTAATATCGATGTACAGGGTGTATAAAAAGTGATGGACACCGCTTTCGAGGATGAATCTACACCTATGAATCGATAGACAATTGTAAAAAAAAACTTACCACAAAATTGTTTATAACATTGAAAATTAATGTTAAAAATTTTTTACAACAACGTGTTCTGATCAATGAGGAGACATAAACTCCAAAAGGAACCATATGCTGCATACGCACCGGCGTAAAAAATTGTTAATTTTGTATCCATCATTTTTTATACACCCTGTAGAATAGTTCTGCACGCACCTCGTCAAGTGTCGCACGAAGTGACACTTGAATATCAGCGCTAGTGTTATAAACAAGAAGAAGTCAAAATTACTGTTTCCTATCCATAAGGTATTCCTCAATGTTGTGTAACTTTTGTCATAAACGGTTTAATGTGACAACTGTTTTTTCGCGGATTTAATGACAATTCTACAATAAATTTAATGTAGATATGTTTCGTTACCGCGTGTAATAATTTGACGTTATATTCAACCACTGAATGTGATATGGGTGGTTGTGGTCATATGATCCCTCTCTAGCAGGGTAAAATGATCCCAGGAATCCCAGGTGGTGCGTGAAAAAATTTGTGTCTGCGAACCTGATCTCATTTTTTCGTGTTTGTTAGATGATATCAAGTGTTAATTTATTTTGTTCGTATATTTTCCGACTGACGTTAATTTCTGTTTTTACTTAAATAAATGTTTATAAATCAACTGCTTTTTAATGTTCGCCTTATTTACTATCAGTGAGTATAAAATAATCCCGAGGGATCACTATATACACACCGTAGGGATCTTTTTATACACATATGTGTACACAATGATCGTTTAGTATGCCTTCACAAAAATGCGAATAAAGAATATAATTAATCAGGTAGCTAAATTTGGCCCAAATAATGTGCATTTGTATTTCTAATATAGGCAGTCGATTTTGTCAAAAATAAAGCACTTCTATATCAATTAATTACGAAGAAATAAATTGAAGCTGCGACTTGTTCTTTGACACAATGTTTATTAACATAATAAACTTTAAAAAAATATGCTTGTTTAGTCAAAAATATGCATTATGTGGGATTAAAATGATGTGTGATGGTGATAAAATTTAAACCTGAAAACCCTGACGAAAGTACTAAAAGCACTTTTATAGTTAACTAACAATGAGATATGTATTGGACTTAACCTTTTATTAACGCGACACTCCTCAAACACCCTATCCCCCCCCATTCCTCAAAATCCCCCAGCGAAGTCCAATTATTCTACACGGATACACTACCCCGATCGCGAAATTAATAATCAAAGCAATTTAATAATCGCCAGCACAGGTCTCTGGGACGAACTCCGTTCCCGCGGGATGCGATCGATGCGGTATCTGGCCAACCGTAGTTCGGTCGGCGTGTAATAGGCACGTGTACGTTACACGTGCACGCATAAAACGTGTAGATAACTGGGCGAGCGCGCACGTACGTACGTGTTCGGGGAAATTTCTCACTGCCACGGTGCCGCCCTTTCTGATAATGGAATGCAAAAACAAGTTTCACGTGGCAAGCCATTTAACTGGCCGCCACCTTTCTCGCACCCAATCGAGAAGAGGGTCGATTTAATTTCCCCGGATGTACAGAGTGCAATCACGACGATGGAATCGCGAACGAGTGTCTACGAACTCCTGGGAAACGCCGGGTTCCCTTCGAATCTCGCAGAACTGCGGAACCACGAGCGATTTCATTCGGTATAGATAAATATCCGTTCGTTCTAGAAGAAGAACTAACATCCAAACCTACTTGGACCCCAAGAATGCTATTTTTTGTAATAAATTTCAAGCTCCTGTCACTGAAACTTCTACGTGAAACGTACACTCGTATAACCTGCTTAGGTTCTCAACTGGACGATCCTTAATTTCGAAATTTAAAATCAACCCCCCACTCGTCGTACATCCCACTTCAGCGAGACACAAGAATTTACTCCCCAGGCACGGAACAATTTGCTTGCTTTCCCTCCCCTTTGCCCAAGACAGCCCCGCTTTCGACAGAACAGAATTAGACTCGTATGCCGAGCCCGAGAAGATGTAACGAGAATTCGACTGTACAATAAAATCATTACGATCGTCGGGCGGAGGAGGGCCAGCACGGCAAGACGAGATCGATATCGGGAGCGTCCGCAGATCGGCCGAGACGACAAATACCCGTGAGCGAAACAAGAATTTCAATTTGCATCATGTACGTGGCAGGCATGCCGAGTGACGAAAAATTCCGGGCTGGTCCTCTCCACCCCTGACCGACCAACCCTCCGACTGGCCTGCAGGGAACACCGACTTCCGGCGTTCCCAGCGTCTTATAAGCTCAAATACTCGGGCAATACCCCGCGCTCCACTTCCTCCAAACGCCTCCCACCTGTTTTCATAACTCGCGCGATGATCGAGGGTGTCCCGGTCGATATACCGAATCGCCAGCTCGACAAATTTCTGCCCATGTACTCGCCTCGCACTGTGCTGCTCCGAGTGGCGCGGCTATTGTTGCTTCGAGAAGACCATTTGGAAAAATGTGCACACGATAGCGTTCCGTCGCGACGAAATTGTAAGGTCGCTGAGGAAATTGGGCGTGGGCGCTGTTCATCGAGTTCAGACTAAATAACTCGTTTCCCTGAAGGTACACAAAGCAACCAGCCGTAAAAGGCAGAGAACGAATATTAACTTTCTTAATCTAATTATTGCAGTGGTTCCAAACCTGTGGGCCGCGATCCTCAAGGGGGCCGCGAAGAGTTTTCTGGGACGTCGCCGCGGTTATTTTTAGTGGACGATTCTTAGCATTTACTTATTTTAATATGGTTACATTGCCATATTCTATTAATGATATAACATTGATTTTTCATAAATGAAAAAGAAAAAGCAGGTTACTTAGATGCAAGCACAGTAAATAAGATAATTAAATATTATTAAGTTAGAATTATATTCTGAAATGCCTATTTTTAATGCGTTTTCTTTGCCTTATTAAATTCACCTTATAGGAGAGCGGGAGTCGCAGGTTATTTGAGTATTATAAAAGCAGCTCGCGACTCAAAAAAGGTTAGGAAACACTGAATCATTCAGTGCCATTTGTGTTATGTTTCTGTCTCAATAACTAAATTTCTAGCAAACCTACAATAATCGTTGCTCGCCAACGCACAGTGTTTCGCGTAATGGACAAAAGTCAAGAATCCGAAGTGTTTGATCCACAAATTCTTTTATCTTAAAATGTTAAGAAAGGAACGTAGATTTCAATGTTACCCATAACTTCTGCTGAATTTATTAATTTGTTGTCAAAAGTGATACTAGAAATTCATTAGAAATTTCGTTACATTTTTTCAAACACGTGCCATTGACAGAATATTTATGCTTTTCATTTGATGTTTATAAGTTGTGTTTAATACTGTCATACCTTCAAAACTGCCGAGTCAGTTTTTTACAATACTAACAATTTGTACTAATTTTTTATGTTAAATGTTTACCAACTTCAATTGGACTTTTAAAAAAAACACCAAAAAATACCTCCGTGATGTTTTCGAATATTGATTCAGGGATCATTAAGCTTTATATTAACGTCAATTTCAGCTGCACATATTTGCACAAAACCGAAATATAGCCAAAATCATTAATAAGACGCTCACCGCTCCGGCCCTTAGCGTAGTCGCTGGGGCTCCTCCCGTGTGTCCCGCGAAAGCATAAGACACTTATGTGAATCTACACATCCGATATGCTTTTTCCAATTGTTTATACAATATCTACCATGAATTTTCCATTCTGGATGCTGTCTTCAATTTTAAAATAGCAGTTAAACGCGATACACGCGATAAAAATAATTTGATAAAAAAATGTTTCAAACAAAAGTTAGTCAGTATACAGTTGACAACAAATTGCAAAAGTAAATATTAATAAAAAACTTTTTATTCACTAAAAAATCAAGATCGCCTTAATTTTTTTAACGTAACTGTATATTTTTTTATACACCAATCGATGCATTTTTATATTCTCTTTAAAAAAGTATTAGGGTACTTAGGACGAAAACTGATTAGTTCAGAAGTTATGAGTTTTGTCCCGACCGCCCATATACGCGAAACACTGTGCAACGACACGATATTCTAGAATATCCACGATAGTATCGTTAGCCGCTGAGCGGAGAGCGCGGAGGATTAGCAAATGTTGTAATTACAAAGCTTTCTATGTATAGGGTGGTTTATAGCTGGGGGATTCAGATATCGGTTGTGCCATGTCGGTGTTCAATGAAAGTATCCATGAAATATTGCATCCCGCTGGTTGCTCTTTGACGAGAGGCACCGTGAAATCGCGAAATAATGGCGCGGGAGAGAGGAAAAGTCGCTGGGACCAGGGGCTCAGGGGCAGGCGGTGGTGGCGATCGATCCCAGGGGGGCCCTTCGAACGGCGCAGAGTCGAGCAGCATTTCCGGTCGGCGACGCCGCCGGCGGAACAATGCGCCGCGATATGTCACGCGTTCCAAAGTGTCCTCGACGTGCCATTAATTGGAATTCAAATGGACATAAACATCTCGCGAGCGCGGTCAGTGCCAGCAAGATGCACCGATCGAAGAGGTCGAACACCTCTAGATGCAGGCTGCAGTCCACGTCGTAAATTACCGCCGACCACCGAAATTGCTCGGCGTTTTTCCCGGTCGCTCGCAATCGGGAATACATTGGAACAGTGGATCCCCCGATGGGTTTCTTATTGAACTTCGAAGACAATTTCTGAAACGAAATTGCGAGAGGCAAGTAGACACTGCATTCCTGGTGGTTCAGCATAAAAAGTATTATTGTAATTCGATATTCTTTATCATCGGTAAACATCCACACAACAATCGCTGTGATCTCTCTGGAATCGGGATGGCGAATTACTAAACGTAGCCGTCACGAGTTTCTCCAGCATTCCCCCGATGGTCGAAACCATCCAGATGAACGAAGTTCAGGGGGCGAGTGTAAGTGGCTGTACGCGTGAAAAATTCCTCCGCAGCTTTCCGTCTGCCGAGCCCGCGGAGCACGTAGCAACTCGGGGCGGTATCAGTTTCGCCTCGGGACGGATAATTTAAGGCGGACGATATTAAAAGGATATTAATGACGGCTAATTAATTCAGAGCTCTTTCAACCAGCCAGGATCGAGGGTGCTTTTTAACGTCCTAAATCCGCGAGCAACGCTCTCGAGCTTCCTGGCCACCGGCTGAAACGAAGATAAAGCGGCAGCGCGCGCGTGAGGAATTAGTCTCCTTCCCGACGATTTCTCCGCGGAAATTCGACCGAACGTGGCGTTGACGAGTGGAGCGTTCCGCCAAGAGGCATGCACAGGGTGGTTGCGAGGGGGCAGCAACCCTTCTGATCGCAGTGTCGACGGTAATCGGGCGGAAACGCTAACAGTCGCTCGAGAAAAATCGCCATACGTCCGTTTTTCTCGCCGTTCGTCAGAGGGACTCCCATTTCGCACAAGAGATTTCACCGTGACTCGCTTCTACGTGACCTTTCCGCCTCCCGAACCGCATCTCGACGAGAAAACGCTCATCGAGCCCTCGACGTCTGCACCATCCTGTCGCGCGTCGAATTATGGATGCGCACGAGCCGTGATGGTTGCGCCCTTACCGATAAATACGGTCGGTCGCGTGTTTTTCCCGATTAATCGCTCCGCCATTCGATCGCGGGGCGAGTGCTTTCCGCGGAATATGTTTTCTGCATGTTTTATTTGACTTGAATTTTACATGAGGGTAGTCGTTTGGGGAAGGGACGTAACTGAAACGGACAATTCGATAACGAATGCCTTTGTTTTTGGAGCAATTAGCGATGCTCTGCAATTGATTATATTAATTAGTCGTTAATGAAAGTAATTTTGTTGGTGGAAGGGGATAATTTACGGGGATCGTGCTCGTCAGTAGACGAAGGAGAATGATATAGGGGAATGTGCTATAAGCATTTCTTATGTTTTGTCATTACATATTGTTATGCTATTTTAAGAAGGAAGATAAATTGGGATCTTTGTTATTAAATGAAACTAGGATTGAAGGAATATGTTTACCAATTATTTTAGGAGGATTGTTAGTAGTAGTCCCACTACTACTGCAATGTCATTCTTCGTCGATATAATAAATGGAAATTGTCATAAAGTAACTCTCTCAGAGTTATAGCCCCTATTCTGTCTGGATTCTAAAGATTTTTACACAGCTTGTTTTCTTCGAGATGCTTTCCTTGAAGAGAAAGAATTCCGAGAGGATTCTGATAACGAAACATGTCAAGGATCCAGTAACAAATTGTACCAAGGATCTACTAATGACCAGTAAAATAATGTGAGATAATCTAAACCCGATCCAACCGCTTATCGAATAAAAACGAATAAATATTAGGTTTTAATCTTCATTCGCAAAGAACATATTAGTTGAAACTCACAACTCAATTATTAATGCCCGTCTAAATCTAACAATTAACGCTTTCAACTAGTGATGGGATGAAGTATATTTGAAATAGGTTCGAATCTGACTGGATAATTTCGAACAGTTCATGAGTACTTAAAAAAAAAGAAACAATAGGTACTTTTAAGTAGACTCGAACCTGGACGAAATCGATTCGAACTCTCTATAAGTACTTTAAGAAACGTTAACGGTACTTTCAAGTATAATCGAACCCTGACCAAGTAGATTGAAACATTTTATGAGTACTTTAACGGGGACTTTTCTATGCAATTTTGTGATTTGTTTTCCATTGTTCGATTACTACTTTTACGAGATTCGATTCTTTCAAATCTCAAAGTACTTGTAAGTACATATTCGAAACCTACAGGTACTTGTTCCAGACTTCGAAACCAGCTTGTACGACCTGAATACTTCACAAGTACGTACAATTGAACATATTTTATAAGTAGAAATCGAATCCCATAAAATGAATTTCTTGTATTGTATTCGACTTGGTTTCGTGAGTACATATTGATCCTAATCCCAGCCCTATTTTCAACCGCTATGCCACTCGACTTCGAATTGAAGGTACCGCAGAACAAACTTCAAAACCGAAATTAATATTCTTTCGGCGGAGTACGTATCCAGTGCGACGACTACGTGGTCCTCCGAACTCCGCCGGAAGTAGAATTAATTTCTCGGGGCAAATGATCCCAGTCGGCGCACGGGAATATTCTATTTACCTTCATGAGCGACACTAAGCGGGAGACAATACCAGCACGCTATGACGGCGTTTAACTCAGGCTTAACGGGGTTTAACCCTGCACCCCCTTTGCCCGCGGGCCCTGAAAATGGTTGGCACAGGTATCCAAGTCGATCCACTGTTTCAATTCATTCGCACGTGACCATTAAGCCATGCCCCGCCGTCTCCTCGGCTCGCCCCGTTGCTCCTTCAAAGGGTAACAATGCAACGGGGAGCAGAGAGGGCTTCGACGTGAAATCCACCTGGCTCGTTGATCCGCGAACGGGTCCAGTTAGAATTTCTCATCGCGAAACTTGAACGCGCGCGTGTGTTCCATAAATACTTCGTGAAACAGTTTTCCTCGCGAACCGGCTTAAGCACGCTTCCTTTACGATGAGATTTCATGGCTGCGTTTCCAGCGATGATTCCGAGAAGCAATGAAAACATTTTGGAGTTGCTTTAAGGGTTCCTCGATAGAGAGTTTATGAATATTAAACTTCTCGTATGGATCTATTTGTGGAAAGTCCGCAAAAGTAAATTCATAATTAAAACAGGGTTTTGGTGCTGCTTAGATTAAATGTAATCGAACGAGCAGAATTGCTAATTTATGGAAGGAATTTTAATAATATTTAAATGCTGTGTCAACATACAGAGATTCAATAAAAGCTTCACCGACATTGAGACATAAATGCGAAAGAGATAATCTTGATAAAAATTTGAGAAACTACCGAGTCTTTCATGCTTCTAAAAAGCTCTCCAATAACCAGAGCAGATAGTTGGATGGAGGAAAATCAGGAAACTACATCGAGTAGCTAATTACTTGCCAATCAAAATTCATGCAGCCCCTTTTGAAACACGATCGCTGGGCGCCGTAATATTTCCAGGGCGCAAGTTTAATTCAATA
Organism: Andrena hattorfiana; assembly: GCA_944738655.2. Classification (NCBI taxonomy): domain Eukaryota; kingdom Metazoa; phylum Arthropoda; class Insecta; order Hymenoptera; family Andrenidae; genus Andrena; species Andrena hattorfiana. The sequence goes on along the minus strand of OX122891.2, from coordinate 67,005,880 downwards.
AACTCGCGAGCGTGTTCGGCAACGCGATTATCGATAAAATTCACGTTCGAGCTATCCGGTTGCTGGGTGGCCCGTTTCCGATGATTTCGAATCCCGCTTCCGGGATTCGTACGACCACGATGGCGGCTCAGGCTTCAAAATTATTCACCGCAAATCTCGGACCGCGCGCGTCGATATTTTTCCGCAAACGTATCTCCCTGCGACCGGGCAGACGCAGCTATACACATTCTGATTAGAGGCCGGCGCTTTCAACGGCCCTGATTACGGACAGTGTAATTCTAACCTCCTATTCACCTAAACACCCATTGTCCTCGCGTTAAAGCGTACACGGGAAAACTGATTACCGATATTCGCGGGCTGGCATTGGAAATCCTTGGCCGATCGACGGAAAGGGGCGCTCCGACGTGATCCGCGGCCCTGAACTCAAAAAGTCGCGAGGTCGCGCCCGCCATCAGCTGAAACAGTGGAAACGCTCGGGAGAATCGTGAAACGGGAAATAACAGCGAGAGGATAGTCTGTATAAATAACCGTGACGAATAGCTACTATCGTCGCGATGCACGGTTCCTGTGCTAGTTAAATATCGAAACGATTGAAAAAGGAGCTTTTAACTTCCTGCGCGGTCGATGAACAGCTGCTCGATTTCGTTGTTAAACATTTTTATTGGAAATCGTTTCGTGCTGTAGATTTACCTCTTAATGTATTTTGCGCAGGCATCATGACTGTTATAAGACAAATTTTAAAAGTTATGGTATAAGAGCTAATATCCTGAAATGATTTTTCTTGGCTGCCAATAACCATTATCGATGACCGATGGACCGGATTTTTTTTTTGGTTAACGGTATCCATTATCAATGACCCGAATTTTATTTTCGTTACCGATTACCGCGAGTCAATATCGACGGTAACAATTTTTTCTGGTTACATTCGATCATTGTCAATTATTCTTATTAATATTACTGATAATTAGTATTCATTGGCAACATGAAGAAAAATTAATTACAAAACTTGTATATTTGATTAAGACGAAAAATAGTAAATTGTAATTCTATATCTTTTATCCCATTCCTTGTTTAATATATTTTCTTACCGTTTTCTTTCTTAATAAAATATATAAGTTTTGTAATTAATTCTTTTCGTGTTATCAATGAATACTAATTATCAGCAATGTTAATAACAATAATTGACAATGAACGAATGTAACCAGAAACAATTTTTGCCATCGATAATGTGTACCAGTAACCAAAATAAAATTCGGGTCATTGATAATGATTACTGGTAGCCAAAAAATTTTTATTCATTTATAACGGTTAGTTGTAATCAGAACAATTAAAAATTAGTATTTGTTAATCATTTCATGTTTTCAGGAATTTCTTTGAGATTCAATGATAACTGGTTTCCACTTAAATAAAAATTCATTTTTACTTTATGGAAATGACATTTCCAACAAAAAATTTAAAATAACTGCCATTTTGGGTCCCTGATTTTGCAATTAGGGACAGTCTTGTCCCTAAGTCATTACGGTATCAATAAGTCACTACGGCGCAGCGTGTATTCCAAGTAGTACGAGTCGATGGATTTATGATGCTGGCGGTAGGACAAATTCTACTCTGTTGATGCCACGGAATATTGGACAGAATGTACCATCTTGTAGGGTTACCCAGAACTGAACTCAGCACTGGATTATTAAATTACAACAGTATAGTTACTCTCAGTTAACTGATGAAGCTACAAGTGACCGTTCCTTATCGTGCCCGGAACATTGACCAAGTTTTACTATTTCTGTAACTCTCACTGTCTCTAGCGAAGCTTCGCAGCCTTCTGGTCTGAAATTTTAATTTCTTGGCACTGTCTCTCGCTATATGCGACCTAAACGCGTATTCTCTGGTAGGGGCGCGAGACAGTGTCCCGATTGTGCGAGGGTGGGCCTCCTCGAGCTAAGTTTTCGCAGACAGTCGTTGGGTCTGGTAAGTGTCACAGCTCGGTTTATACAATTAGAGCTGTCTCCTAACCATAAAAAGCACTCAACGACCGTTCCCACGATACAATATTAAGTTCACACAAAATTCGTTAAATTACTCCGAATTTTAACAGAAATTGCATTTTAATGGGGCTTTTGTAAGAAGTAATTCTCAGTTAAATATTTGACACATATTTTTTGGTATCGACAATCGTCCATGTTGAAGGGGTGTAAACAACCCCTAAATTTGGGGTCGACCTGACTTTTATACCTATGACAACCATTCATTGGACAACTGGCAAGATATAATAAACTTAATGACTCAAGATGTTATCAACGTTTGTAGTAGCTTTTTATGGCACGTGCTTGAAAATTCCCTCTCTCAAAAAGTGAGAGTAAAGTAAATAGACAATAATTATTATTGTAAGACCAAAAATCAAAATCTCAATATATCCGTAGTTTCTGTTTTTCACCACAGTTTACATATAGGTATATATTTACGTAAAAATTGGGTAACATCTTGCAAGAAAATTCATAAAAATGTGTTAATTTTTAATATAACATTTAAACAAAAGAAATTTTCTAAAACCTGTGCAGAGGGCTCGACCCGTCTTTAAAAACGCACACTTTGATAAAATAAACTTTCCAGAAAATATGTTTTCGGCCCCTATCGTAGGGGCTGTTTTCACCCCTTTAGCATGGACGATTGCCGATAACTATCGCGTGTAACAAATACGTGTCAAATATTTTTCTGCGAACTACTTCTTACACAAGCCCCATTAAATGCGGCTTGTGCGGGTTCGATATATTGCCTTGTCAGCAAACATCTCGTACAAATGGTGACAGCAACACTACTAGCTAATTACTCTGCCCACACAATGCAACTTGTATACATTTAATTAATAACTTCATCTAATTGCCTTGCGTCCCTCGTAAGAATTCGTCCGAATATCGATTAAGCCATTTCAGGGGCATAATCCCACGAGGAAAGGCGGGATACTTTTTTACTATTTACGCCAGTCCCTCGGTTTTGAAGCGTGTAATAACAGAAGCGTAGCCGTAATAAGCCCGGGTATCCGCGCGGCTGTTGTTCCACGGTGTACAGGTGAACGCCTCTCGACACCTGCTACCTCTGCTCATCTTTATCGCGAGTCGACTGGCAGAGGCAGATCGATTACGTTTCCCATATGGTGGAGGAGTTTGCGGCAAAACAATTAAGTAGTTCCACGGCGACAAATAGACTCGGTTCGGTGGGAAGGTTCCTCGATTTAGAGAGGCCATTGAAAATATGTAGATAAACTCTAAGGGTGGATAGAACCCGAGGAAGGGAAGACAAAAGTATCATAGTTGAACCGGAAAGTCATCGTTTCAGAAGTATACAGGCTCTACATTTAGTCACGTAGAGTCATATTTTTTAATTTAATTTTAATTTTAATTACAAAAGACGGATTAGACAACCCTTTGGTACAATAAAATTAATTACAAAATGAGGCAGAAAAACGGACGCACATTAAGAAAGAAATACAGAGAGAAAAAGAAATGGAAAAAAGAATAACATAAATATACAATGTGAGACATTCAACGCAACAGACGTAAAAGCTCTGTACGGATCTTATCTATTGAATAGGAGAAAAAGTCAAGTTGGTCGTGATAAGAATCAGCAATGCTTTATTTGCGATCGATGTAATTATGTTTGCCACAGAGGGTTTGATGAGTTTTTACGTTAAAATATTGACGATGCCTTAACCTCTTAGTGATTAAATTGAAATTGGGTTGTTTTAGTAGGGGTTGACAATTTATTCGGCTATTTATCACATTAAATAAAAAGGTCAGGTCTGATATAATTCTTCTGTTTTCAAGAGTTAACAGGTTTAGTCTGGACAACAAAGCAATGGCTTGTAATTGTTGCAATGTATGGGAATACTAGCACCGGATTTATAATAGATTAACCTTAGATATTCGTGTTGAACGCTCCTGATTCTACTGCAGCGTATTTTGAAATTAGGAGACCAAATTATAGAGCCTAATTCGAGATGAGGCCATACTATGGTATTATTTAAAAGTCAGATTGACCTGGTAGATAGATGCGGAGAAAAACGATAAATAAAACCTAAAGTTTTGTAGGCAGAGTTGATTCTTTCATCAGTTGTACTGTTAACTATAGGTAAAGGAGTATAATGAGAAAATAGTAATAGTGGGTATTGTGTTCTGCCTGTTTTGCTGTATACGCTAATCCTGTATTTATAGTGGTTAGGGGCCGTCCTTAAATTATCTAAGGGTAATTTTGGCGGTAATTATGTAAGGGTAATTTTAGCTTTTAATGACTATAAATATCGCCTCGAGTTAGTTACTTCGTTACATTTGCTTTTTATGAAATCACGGATTATTTGTGACATGGATTCGCTGGGGCTCCCACCGTAAATAGGACGCGGAGAATTAACGTAGGAAAAGCGGGGAACATTGTCTTAAGCGGGCAGCGTGCTGCGAGGGATTAGATTTATACGTCCCCGCGGCTGGCTTCGCTGCGAAACGTATTTTCATTACGTGACTCGCGCTTCCTCCCACACTGAAAAAGTACTGCTTTTCAAGGATGGCCTGTCTAATCTTGCTCCACCGTAGGGAAAAACATACGGACGGCTTTTCGTTTTACCGTCGCTGGAGACCGCTAGCGGGACCCTTCTTGTTCAGCCGCGGGTAATAATTATTCCTTTCAAATGGAATACAATCTATCGCGAAAAGTGCGGACAGCTCTTATAATATCCATCAAATATCAAGGAGAAATTAAATACAAAAAGCATACCGTGCTTTTCCTACGGTGGGAAGATCTCGAAGGCTTCGTGCCACTACAAGTAGAACAAATCGAAATTAGTGCTCCAATGTCCGTGACAGTGATGTTACTGTTCATTCACACTTTTTATCTGGTCGTGTGGTATTAAGGGATTCCTGCGCGTGTGCTCTATCGAGGAAATGACAACAAACAATATGAAAACATATTCATTTCAATGATTTGATGAAGTGGAGTGACGTCCCTTAAGTAGAAGTGGAGCAAGAAGTAGTATAACTCCTTGTTGGCCAGACACGCTGTACTCACTAATTCCTCCTCTACCACTCGCAACAGCGAGCAATGGCAATTAGCAGTTCAGAATAACATTGCTATAAAAAGTAACCAATCTAATTAACAACAATTAGGTAAATAAAATTTCCCAAAACCATCGAGTCACTCTCACCTAGCCACATCAAGTAGAAAAACTCTGACTACTTACTTTGCATTCAGAGGCAGCCCCGAGTCTACCGAAAATTCTGTTTAATCTACCTCAGAGCTCGCCCCCGAAGTAGCAAGATTCATCTTGGCCGAGTGGGAAACAAAAAAAGCACCTCTAATCCGCGGCGAAAATTTCCAGAAACCAGCCTCGATTCCTTTTTTACCGGCGTCCTTCCACTAGTCCGAGAGGAGGCTATGCGACGACGAACGCGATGGAACAAAGATTGAAAAAAATTCTGAAGAACCCCCGGCTCGTTCCCTTAGACGCTGTTCCTCGTCTAATATTCCAGCCTTAAGACGCTTGTAACGCGGACTTCTCCATGGATTACGCGGCGAAGGAGGCGCCTGTGATTGCCCGGAGGACGATTACCAGCCAGGACGCGTTAATCAGTCCTCCTCCTGTGTTATTCCGGCTCATCCCGGATCCCCGAGTCGTTTTCGGGGCCGCCGATTCTCTGGCGGTGCGCCGTGACACAGCTGCTTAAGTCGGAGCTGGAAATTATCGCCGCTATAGTTATCTGACGGGATTAATCCGATGAACAGCGTCGTCGTTAGCGGGCAATGTCGATTATCGACACCGTTGCTAATGCCATTATTGGCCTCTTAGCTCGGCGAGCGTCCTCCGAGGACAAGTTCTCGGCGGGTCGCGACCCCGCGCTCGAATCAGCTAGGCGACAATCTCGTCAAACCCCTTGGCAGTACAATCAATAATCGGTGTTACGCATTAACAGGTAATTTAATGCCGCGCGATAGGCGATTGGACGTGATGAGGCGCGGAAGGCTCGATGAGGAGTGTCGCAGAAGGAATGTTTGCTCGACGATGGGTGAGAGTGTTTGGGGGAAGGGGAGATTGAAATAGAGAGAGAGGAAAGGGATATTGGGTGATATGGAGCTGGTTGTATCGCGATTTGATTCGATGTGATTCATGGAGTGTTAAAGTTGGGTTTCACTGGGAGATACTCCGTTTAGTCTCCGTTTGGGAGACTAAAGGCAAATTCGAATATATCAGTTCCGTGACGTTTTAGAGGCGTTAGTGAGAGTGGTCAAAAATATTGTTTCCCTGTTTTGAAATGTGCCAGCTTTTTGTGAGCAAAACATTACTTTTTAGGAGGTCGTAAATCTCCACGACAAAACGTCACTCTCTTTGTGGTGTTCTTAAAATCACAAGAGTCCACTGAAATGGAGGAGGATGAAAGATGGTGGTGTGATTTCACTTAACAATAACACTTATTACTATATTTAATATGAGTAACTACTATGTTATAAACGGAGACATTGATGAGTTCTATGTGCATACTTGTGAGTTCTGTTGGCTACTGCTCTAAAGAGGAGACTGACTTCGTGCAGGAAAACTAGGGAGACTCCTCCAGGGGTGTGACTTGTAAAAAGAAGTGGTAAAAACTATTCCCTATTGGTGAAAACGTGATGTGGAAATGGATCATGGAAAAAGTACGGTAAAGGAAAGATGCAACGGCGGTGAAAACACCAACTTGTCGGCGCGAGGCTGTCTGCCTATTCTCCTCGTCATTCTGGGAATCTCGGTCCCAACTCGGCCTAAGAGCTTATATTTCAAAGCAGTGAAAATGAATTATCAAATCCTCTATTTGTTAAACAAGGACCGGCAGACCAAGTGTTTACCAGATGCGAGGTGACGAAACACAGGACACCTTTACAGGTCCTCGAGTCCTATGAAGGAACTTTCTCTCCTCAACACTTCTCAAATAGAATGTAGCAAATTGTATTGTAACTAAATAAATATTAAAAATTGCCATTATAATAGCCAAACGGAACTGCTATCTGTGAATTCACCTTTAAACAACTAATTACTAAAAGTTCGGTGTAAGAATATTCAATTTCCTCTTTGAACAGATTACAGTGAACATTTTATTTACCTATTACACTACTAAATCAATATCCCCTGTGTCAGTTCCAACCCATCATCTTCAATCAGCACAATGGCGGGCCATGTAATTTGCGCCACAACATTCGAAGAATCTAACGATTGAAACTTAACCGAGCGTCGCGCAACAAATAACCTCGTAACAGCATCGGGCGAATATTACGTGAATTGTAATCCCGAGAGGGCCTGGCTCACCGAACACTTCAAACACGGGATTAATCTCATTTTGCGCGAACACAACGTCGAAGCTCTACACGAAGCAGCGGCGATGCAATGTCGAAGTTCGGAGTACCCCGCGAGTTTTAATAAACAAGACACTCGGGCTGATTAAAATTTCGCTACGTTCTATCGTTTAATAAACAGAGAACACCATCTAAACCCAATATCGACCCGAAAACGCGCTGCCGAAGTTTTCGAGCTGCGACTATCAACGGGATGGGGGTGTGGGCAAAAATAGAGGTGAAAACCGATAGCCGATGCTACGAAGTTTACGCTGACCAGGCAACGGCTCGCGGAATTCGTCGATCGACAAATTCGTGGTAATAAAAACAGTTGGTTTCGCGAACGTTATGATGATCGTTACAGTCACACGCGTAATTTCTGCGTGGTTCGCGTTCGTATTGCCTCTCGCGTTGCAATTTGCAATTGGTTTTCGTCCGCACGCAAGCACGGCCCAATCAACAGTGCAGTTTCGTTGAAAAATAAAATGTTCCAAGGTTCATGGTACTTCTACTTTTTCGCTCGAGTCTTAAATTCAGAAAACAATCGAGTTCCCATTAATCTCATTGAAGTTTCAAACATCCTAGGGCTAGATTTTATTCGTTAATATTTTACAACCGTGCGCCACTCGATAATAATACAAGGACAACAATGATTTCGACATTCATCGTTGTTTATCTCGCAACATCGCACAAACGGGGTATTGCACGAAACGTACGCGCAAATATGCATCATAGTGGAAGGAAAAATATCGTGCGCGCCGAGCGGAATAAATAACAGTGTTTAAAAAAAGAAACGCTCGGCGGCCGGCGATAAAGGGTCGGAATATTTTGGAATCGAACCGCGAGGAAAACAGTCTGCTTCGTTGTTGGCCCCGAGCTATGGCGCGAGCGACGCGTTGAATAAAAAGTACGGCGAGGGAAGATCGCCTCGCGCGGGCGTTCGCCGGGAAAATTTTGTTTCTCGCCACTGTTTGCGCGAAACGTTTGCTCCGAGCGTGCCCGTTAAAAGGAACTTTTACTCGGGCCGAACTTTCGGGAGGAAATCGTTCTTGAGGTGAACCTTCGCGCGCGAATTCTGCGTGAAACTTCCACGAGAAAGTCACGTTTAAAGTCGAACGTCCGCGTGTAAATCGTGCGGAAGCTGGATCCCCGTCTCCAAATTCTACGCCTCGAGACTTGAAACTTCGCTTAACCCGAGTCATCGCGCGGAAATGCCATTTAACGCGGTCCGTCTCGATGGAATTCCATCGAGCAGCGGAAAAATTCACCGCGACTTCGCATCTTCGCGAAGAATTCCCATATCGCGTGGTTCCGCGCGAGAAAACTTCCGTGCGCTTCGCTCGAGCCTCCAGCGACGAGGGATCCCCCCGCGCGCAGACATTTTTGCCCGGCCTATTGTCTGCCTTAACAAGACGTCTTCCCCTTTAAGCCGCGGCAACAAGCCTCACCGCAGATGGAATCAGACGGCAGCCGATGGCAGGCGTACGTATCGCGGCCGTTGCTCGCCTCCGTCGTCTATTTCGACGTTAGTTTCCGGCAGTCGCGATGGCATTTCCGTCTCGAAGTACACGCCACGAGAAACCGCAGGCCTACCGTGCGAGGCGGCAGACAGGATTGTTCGCGTACCAGGGCTGACGTCCCGTGTACGTTCATCCCCTAGGCCATCCGCGCTGGATCGTTGATCGCTGCATTCGCACGCCCGAAGACACTCGGGCGTACTTGTTACGCGCGATTGTCTCTTCGACGGCGCAAAAACATATGTTCTCAGCGCGTCGGAGAACCGTCTGGTCGCTCGGAAAAAGCTCTGTAGTGGCACTTGTGGGCAACGTCATCGTCAACAGGGACATTTCAGAGATTGGGGGAGGCGGGGTAATTCCGGCTACATAAGCAAGAGATGCTATAAAGTTTGAGCAAGTTATACATTTGTTAGTTTTTTTATATTAATTGGTAGTTTGAAGTGTCTAGTTTGTATCGGTATGGCCGGGAAAGCTTAAGTTTACGTTGTAACAAAATTGGGAATGTTATTACAAAAAGGGTCATTTGATTTACCCCCACGAGTGGGGTAATTCCGGCCATGATTTTTCTTTATAAAAGAGGTGAGAAAACTGGTAAATTAATAAACACGATTTATTGTGTTTTGTTTTAAAATTAATTCCTACATGAATTACAAATATATTCTTCAGGGGTATCCGATCTTGAACATTCTTCATATATCTATTGACCAGTTACTGTGCACAGGAACCACTTTTACCAACTTTTCCGAATTCTCTGAAAAAGAAGCAAATGTCGTCGACTGCTTTTTCTTCAGAAGTATCTGAATCGCTCGATTAAAAATTCAGTTTTTTCTTTCTCAGTTTTCTTTCTCCCTTTTGTGTTTGTCAATGTAGAATTAGGCCTTAATGCCTTCTTCGTAATTCTTTCATATTTATTTCAGTGGCATCTCATCAGTGGCATGATCTTGCATCAGTGAGAAGCCAGAAAAATCAATCTTAAAAGCTGGCGGGAATTTCCCCTCAATTTTAGCCTTACCGCGCAACATCACCTCGCTTTCCTCTACTTATTTCATTCTCGATCAACGTCAATGTTCCCATTGGTGGTCTTTACGATTAATAGTAGACGAATTTTAGAGCTCGAAGAAGGCTATTTCAATTCCCTTCCCGGCAGCCAAGAAACCTGTCGCTGAGGAATCAAGCTGACAGTTGTTTATTTAGTAAAGTGTTTTCTCGCCGACGGTTGCGCCGCGCCGTTACCGACGATCCTCCCCTATTTACTCGATATAAGGAAGACGCTTCCCCCTCGCTCTTTGTTCAATTATTAGAAGCCCGCCACCGCGGGGAGAACGCATTACGTTAAAAGCTCACGTTTGTCAAAGCGATCGGGCCCGGTCGAACCAGCGGCGACGTAATAATAGACAAATTAGTTAAAGGAAGTAGCTCCCGCGGAATTTCATTTAGAGGTTGCCTTTGAAAACCCCACGCGGCTCCAGTTTGAAAATACTCACTGGATCCCGTCTGAGTACACGCGTTCCATTCTCTATCCGCCTCTTCCTCCATCACCTGCTTCCCCTTTGTCTCTCCCTTGCCTCGGCTCTTCCTTCGGAAAGTTATTTCTCTAAAGTGAAGTCACCCCTTTGCTGCTGCACCTTCTCCAGGTGATTTCGCCCCCGGCCCTTCGGGGGGCTGGTCGTTCGATTTCAATTACCAGATTGGCGTGATGAAAACGGGCGACTCTAGCGGACGAGCGGGCGCGACTGCTTCCGCTCTATGACGCTAGCGAGCGCGGCGGGGAGTTTGGAAAATCGCGCGAACAGCTCGCCGACCGAACGCCCGAACGAAGCTTCGGTCACGGATACGGCAACTCGCGCGCTTTGTTGCGTCTCTGTTCCCGTTAATCATTCCCCTATCGGTCTTTGTGTACGCTCGAAGTGGCGGAAGCTGATTAGGAGACGGGGCTTTTTGCAACCTGCTCGTACGAAACGACGCTCGGCCAGCCACGAGTAACGCGGATTACGAACGGATCGATAAGACACGAGGTGAATCGAGAATTTAGCGTTTTAGTACTGATACGGTATGGCGAGCTTTTAAGGCTTCCTTTCTCCATTTCGGACTCTTATTCCACGGTATGGTGAACAGGTACTGGCAAGGGAAGTTAAGCAACCTGGACATTCAGGAAATTAAGCAACTTTGTGTGCAAATAGAGTAGTTGAGGTATAATTTTATACATATAAAAAAAAAGATGCAACTTGTGTTTAATCTTCTTTCCAATATTCCCCAACGTTCTCGAGATGTTTCATGAAAAAGAAAATTCTGCATTTTTACAACGGGTGACTTCACCCTCTAAAACTGCACTTCGGCACCAACAAAAAATAGGTTTGTCTTACGCATCAACTATTTTACCTGCACATAAAGTTGCATCATTTTCTAAATTTCCGGGATGCCTAACTTCCCTTGTGAGATAAAATGGAACTCTTGTTGCATATGAATTTCTACCGATGGGAAGAAATATTGTGTAATTAAAGATGGATGGAAGGGTAACTTGGGATTAATAATAGTGGATGATGATTATTCGAAATGTCGATTTTCCACCTTTCCGTTTTATTGTATAATAAAGTAAAGATTTATCGGGACAAAGTGGAATTCCTGGGGAACGTAAAGTCTTATTTAATGAGAAAAGGCATTTCATAATTGGTAATTGAATGAAGGGGAATGTTTAGTAAAGAAGGTGAACGAGTCCTGCAACGGTTTATCGTTTCGCGTGCTCGAGCCTGGGCTAAAGAGTGTCTCCGAGGATTTCCTCGGCGCTTCGAGATTGCTGTTGCTCGATAATCGGATAATCAGGTCCTCGAATGTGATAATTCGATTCCGGCGTCTTGTTTTCGTTGCTACGTTCCCGGCCGTGCAGCGGCACAGTAGCGAACGAGCAGCTCTTTTCATTACATTGCTAAAGCCGTGTTGTTTTATTCAGCCCTCGACCGGCATTGAATAGATTCGAGTAATTAGTGCGCAGTTCTGTTGCCTATATTGTTTTTCAAAACTGAGATGCTTCAACGACGACAAACCTCAAAATTTGCAAATTACCTCATTCTTGTTTCTAACTCTTGGTGAAATGAATTCAATGCCACATTACATTTCACAAAATTATTTGGCCAATTAGTGCCATTCTTATTTGCCTTTTCAGTGAATTCTGCATTGTACATATTGTAATTTTTCGATCGATACCATCTCCTGCTGTAAACTCTGACGGAAGATTTATCTCTCGTTCCTTTTGCCAACAATGGTTGGAAAAAATGCCACAATACCATTATATCAAAAGATTAAAAAACCGCTGGGCTACGTGTCATATCATTAAACATGGGTTTCAACGAATGAATTCCCGTCTGTTGAATCGCAAAAGAACCCTCGAAGGATGTACCTCTCCCTAGAGGCGAGCGGAACGCGAATCGTGACATTATATCGACGTTTCCTGCCAGAAGACATCCGTTCGCTATCTGAAATTGGACGAAAACCATGAGCCGAGTGCGTATCATCGCGTGGACATTGCAAGTATAGTTGCTCGTGTCAGTATAACCTGGGAGCATTCAGAGCTGACGTGTCTCTCGGATTTCAGTCCCCATCGTCAACTTTCACGCTGACAACGCGCCGCTAATTAACTGGCTTATAATCATTACAACGTTCATCCAAGTTCCCATGTTTTTGGAATCCATGCCGAGTCTTTTCCCAGTATTTAGATTTTGTGCGAGATGCAATAAGAGATTGCAATAAAAATAGATTTAGTACCTATTGGTTGCTGTATAACGTTTTCTGATATAAGATTATATACTTATATATTTACATATTTATTAGGGTGGTCCTTATTTTTCAACTTTAAAACTTGTATTGTCTGACCCTCTTAGAATCTTCTATTTGACAAGAAAAAAATATCTTCGTGTTTTTTATTTGTATATTTTGATATATAAAGGTTGCTCATGGACTTTATATTTCGCACGTACCACAAGTTTGGCAACTGCGACTTTCCATAATTGTCACTTGTCAATTTTAATGAAACGGGGTCCATATTTATATATCAGAATCCGAAACCATGCTTTTATCTATGCATTTAACAACCTGAGTAGAATGTACGTCAAAGTTTAAAGCCTAAGTATAAAGCCTTATGCCACAACACAATACAGGAGACACTCGTTATAAACCCGTTTCGTCTGTGTGCCCGAATTTTAATGTTATACTCTCACTTAAAAGTTAAAAAAATTATTTTGTCCTTATTACAAAAATTTCTATCAATTTATACCAAAATAGTCATGTTTCAATGCCATTGAGCGACCTTTAATCCTTAATATATTTTAACAAAATTATAGACGAAAATCTTTTAAACTATTTGGAAGCTTCTGAGAGGGTCAGAAGAAAATTTTAAAAACTTTGATTTTTTACCATACATATAAGGACCACCCTAATACTTATAATCATATACTTACTACATACCAGTGGCGTACTTAGGATTTAATCTTGGGAGGAGTTGAGTTGAACGGATAAAAGTATTTTTAATGCAAATTCAGTAAAATTCATTAGGTGATTATAAAAATTTATTTAAAGAATAAACTCCAGTTTTGTTGTCTTCTTACAAAGCCTCTTCTCCCCCCCCCCCCCCCCGCCCCTGGATGCGCCACTGCTACATACCAACATCTTTGAAAAATTAAATTATTTGTATATTATGTTGGTGCATGTGAAATTGCATGTTTATGTTGGGGATATACCAATTGCTAAAGCCGGAAATCCACCTGGAAGCTAAGCTAAACTGTACTATGCTATGCTACGTTTTAAAAAATTAACTTCAATACATTCTTATGAAACCGTTCCCACCACAAATTAAGCTAAGCTGTGTCATGCTATGCTATGTTTTAAAAAAATAGTTTCAAGCTGGGAATCCACCTGGAAGCTAAACTAAGCTGCGCCATGCTATTTAAAAAACCAGCTTCAATACATCATTTTCCACCAAAAGCTACGTTTCTGTGCTATGCTTTTGTCGGGTTAGCTAGGGTCTCTCACAGAATTCTATTAAAACGATGCTCTCAGAGCTTCAGAGTAGTTAGAAACACTGGCCAATTATCTGAACAACTACCAAGCTACCAACTACCTATCAATCAAATACTCGAACCGCCTATCATCTTCACCAGTGATTCCAGACTTTCAGCGAATCGCTGCTGCATTGTCCGCGCGGTGCACATACCGCCGCAGAAAAAAAGCTCGCCAGATTTACCCTCTCGCGTGAGACTATTCACAAAAGCCTGTTTCGAGAATGGGACCGACCCCTCGGTATCGAATCTCCAACAGCCTACGCCGTTTCATTCGCATCCGATCGAACGAAATTAACGTCGCCGGTCTCTCTTTTATTTTCTCCAACGATCCACGTGTAATGCAGCTTCGATCGCGCGCATTGCTGGGATAAAGTACAGTGTCGCGATCCGAAATCACGGGGCGGCGCGTTCGAAGCGCGATCATAACGGATTAAGCCATCCAGTGGCGCTGTCCGCTTAGCTGCTCGTGAAACGGCACCGCTCGACCGACTCGGCCGCGCAGCTGTCGGCGATTAAATAAAAGCGTCGCCAGATTGATTAACCAAGGTACCGTGTGCGCGCGTCAGCTCGCACGCTCGCGTTGTTTCGCAAACGAACGCTTCAAAGGCTGCCTCGCGATCCCGCTGGCTGCTTGGTACGAGCCAACCGAAGGGGGCTCGTGTATAGAGCTGTGCGCGAACCCCGGGCGTGCCGAGTCGTAACGAGCCGAGTTAATACGTGTTCACCATGCAACCGACGCGACGCAACGCGACGTGTCGCGACGTTGCGGCGACGCGCGCGCCATTTTTCAGCCCGTCAGCCGGGGAGCTTGCCGTCGAATCGCGCTCGGGGAACTTCCATTCGACGTGACGAATCCCCGTTTGAATTTCGCAGCACCGATTCGGCAAAAGGGGTCCCACTTCTCTGAGAGTTCAAAGGAAATCGCGGGCAGCGATTTAACAAGAATACGCATACAGAGACGGATTTGTGTATAGGCTAACTAGGCCGCAGCATATTTAGGGTGGCAATTTGGGGGCGGATAATTTTGGGGAGTGACAATTTTTTAGCGAAAGAAATGGGGAAAGGTTTAAACACATGGGCTTGAGACAACTTTAAAAACAATTCACTTCTTTTTTATAGGGTAAATACGGGAGACGCGGTTGACCTAATATAAAATGTCTATTAAAACTAATACAGATATTACTTATTTTATCAAAACAAACCTAATATGTTCAGAATTTTATGCTGATTCAGAAAAACTGGTCGATATTTGCTTTAAGACAATATTTACTGTAAATCGTTTTGCGAAATGGTTTTCGTCGTTGGCAGAGACCACTCACATAATTATTCATGGAAAAATAACAAAGAGGAAAGCAAAATTATTTATGAGTGAATACAACTACAGATTCATCGATATTTAATTTGTTTACGCTAAACAAGTACAGAACACATCAAAGATAAAACGAACTACCTACCGGCGATTAGCAAGGCAAATTAATACAAAAGTGAATAAATAAAATAAATAAACAATAATAATAATAAAATAATGATAAAAAATAAAAATATAAATAAAAATAATAAAAAATCATAACACGACCATCTTTCCTTTCTGCAGCGAGAGATGGTCTTCTCGTTAGTTTTGAGAGGAAGAGTTAATATCGCTAAATACTTTGGCTGCATTATCCCCCAATATCTCTACTATCTTATTATTATCAAACATTAAACAAAAATAAACTTAGAAGTATATTTTAAATACGATTCTGTACACCGTTGTTTGACAAAAGAGGTTAAATGTAACCTCAGTTTACCTTTTATAGCCAGTAAATCTAGAAAAACACAGAAGGAACCGAAGTGACGCTATTCATTCAATTGTTTGGCTTCTAGAGAAGTAATTGGTCTGCACTTTAACGCGTTTCTACGTATAGAGTATGAAAGATACCGACTCAACTAACTCTCCGGCCCGACCGCGTCTCCCGGATTTACCCTACAACGAATTAGCAATAACTCGTGTGTGAGCTGTTATATTGAATTAATTTTGAAATCGTCTTGACTCTTTTAAATTAAAATATTTTATAGCAGCAATATTATAATAACAGACACTTGCTAGCCTAGAGGCGCCAAATCTCCCAATCCGCCCCCATAAACATAGGTACATACCTACACAGAGTATGAAATTAAGAATGTTACGATACGTTAAATGATTAGTAAAAGTGGGGAAGCTTTAGCTCGTGACAATGTTATATCTATTAACGTTTTCTAGTGTTTAGTAACGTTCGACCAAGCCCGCATTAACGATCGCAAACACGAGGCGAAGTAGCCGCGAAGGGTGGCTCGTTTCACAGGTCAGTCGAGTGGATTTTGAAGCGTTGGCGCCAGAAGAAACGGCCAGAAAGAAAACGCCGGTGACGCGGTGGGGGAGGTTCACGAAAAGCCGCGGCGGTGCTCGTTGAAATGCAAGCTCTTTTATAACGCGCCACTGGGCTTACACGCGCACGGCGCTCGTTAACCCGGCCATCAGTTTCACGCATGGCGCTGCAAAAAAGCATGACGACAGCGGCAAACGTACCCCCTGACTCTCCGCTGTTGACTTTTCCACGCCGCCCCTTTCTCCAACCGACAACCATCGTCCCCGCACCGCCCCCTCCCGACCGTCCTTTTATTCCTGATTTTTCGATTTCCACCCTTTGCATTACGCTACCCCGCCGCCGGCGTGAGCCAGTCAATCCTTCCATCGCGAATGCCCGATTGTGACACTGACCGAAGCGTCTCGATCGACAAACAGGCAAGCTGTTTGATACCGTTGGCCTTCGAAATAGGTGTCGATGAGTGGCGTTGATCGAAACTATTCCTTCGCTACTATCTCCGTTTTCGTTGTTAATACATAATCACCATAACAGATTTATTTTGGATAAGTTATGAGATGAAGTAGCCGTTAAATTAAATACACACAACGCAATGGTTACGTTTACTGCGTAGACTTTTTTCGATATACAATTTTACGAAACTTAAAGATAATAATAATTCTTCTTCAGAATCACTCAGGTTTAAATGGTTTATCTTTGCGAAACCCTAAACGACTGAAACTGTAGGTACTATTATCACAGCTCCACTATAAACACACAAAAAAAGATATTTTGAGCAGCTTTTATTGCCGTCTGATCGACGCACAGTGGAACGACGTAAGGACAATAACTGGACATGGCAATTACTTCCAAACGGTTTGGACTTTCATTGTAAAAATTTGCACATTTTCTATTCATGTTAAGTAGAATAACTGAGGTTTAGAAAAAAAATTGCAATCCTTCTGGTCTTTCCACAAATAACAAGGGAATATTATTTTTCCGAAAATTCAACAAATTCTAAAACTTTGTGAATATGTAGGGAATTTCCTCCTGATTACAACACAATATTTGTTTGCTACCCAAATTCACTCTGAGGGCGTGTAATTCACCCCTGAAAATCTGGTTATTTTTTTATTTTGTATTATAACTCGTGAACTGTAAAATAATTTTTTACCAAATGATAGATCTAATTAAAAGAATTAACTTTTGCCTTGAAACTTTTTTTTCATCTCTTACAGTTCGCGAGTTATAACACAAAATCGGAAAATAGCCGAATTTTCAGTGGTTAATTTCACCCCCTTCGAATGAATTTGGGCAGCAAACTAAAATTGCGTTGTAATCAGGAGGAAATACCCTATATATTTACAAAGCTTCAGAATTTTTTGAATTTTCGGGTTCGGGATCTTACCTTGTACCAAAATTATTAGTTATAAACGCAGCTAGTAGCAGGTAACTTTTCTACTTTTTAAAACCTTTCCATTAAAGGATGAGATTCAGGTAGTTTAGACCTTGGGCGACTTTGAGCAAAACTTTAAATCACTACTTGAATTATTATAGTATTGAGTGCAACGCATTTTTATTTTATACAGTTGTTTAGTGACGAAATCCTAGTTAATTCAGAATGTTTTTTTGTGCAAAATCATTAATAATAAGACACTCAGTAATATGTAAAATATTGAGAACTTATGAAGTAATAGGATTTAGGCAATAATTGTTTAAAGTGGTGCAACTGAAAGACAAAAGACTGAAATTTTCATACAGGTCAGATTCATATACAATTGGATCAAACCTAATGTGAATATAAAGTTTATTTCTTTGTGTTTTCTAATGCTACGAACACTTAATAAAGATTTAACGAAGCTATAGAATAGAATTTCGACACTTCAAATTTTGGCCGATGTGTAAATAAATAAGGCATTCTCGTCCCACTGTGCGACGCTTTTATAATTTCTACCTCAGCTCCAACATAAACGTATCCTAAGTCGCGTTTGTCATTCGATCCGAGTTACAAAATCAGAGGTAGTAGCGCAATAATCACTGGTCAATGTTTTGGTCGCGGCGATGACCGCAGACCGCGCAGTGTCTGCCAATGAATTACGGGCGACGTTATACGCAATCGCGCGTGCATAATTTTCAGAAGACGAACACACTATAATGCGTAATGACGAGCGGGGAACCGCAGCGATCGCGTTTACGGGCGACGAGGCTTTTCGAATTTCCATGGGAACGGCGGCTCCAGCTGAGCAATAAATTTCTTGCCTGTTCTAGGATTACTCAGGCTGCAGCAGATCTACCAGGGCCTGAAGCCGGGGAACGAGTCGTTTCAGGTGGAAACGGTCAAACGGATACAAAATATGTCCGAGGCGATCGACTTCCTGCGCAGCTTGGAGGAGCTCAATCGGTGGGTCTAATCGCGGGGCTCGTTCCCTTTACGACAGTTCTTTCGATTGGTTTGTTGATTTAATTGAATTCCATCCCTATTGGAAGCTTGGGGAAGTCAGTGAAACGAAGTATAATGGCTCTTCGGTGTAGCAGGATGAAGTATAATGGGCTAGTATAATCACAGTAACTGCATCGGGTGTAATAACCAGAGCTTTACTCAATAAACGTTATTACCAAAAATCAGTAGCGAAAGAGAAGTATTTTGCACGGGGGTGTGATTGATAGAAATTGCGTGAACCGTGACTCAGGACATAGAGGAGGAGGTGCTATAAAAGGGACAATTTTATTTAACGTCCATTTCTGATAATATCGTGATAGGTATTTAAAGCAGAAGTCCATTAAATGAAGTACGTTTATTGACCTTCAATAAAAATATATTGTAACTCATTAATAGTAACAGAAAGTAACAAAGTTTTAGATTTCTAAATAAGTTGAAAATGTCCCTTTCACAACTAGGTGGTTTCAAATGAGATTATATTATACGTCACATATTACGATCACATTATACGTCATAAGAGGGACGCGTTAATGAAAATATACTTATCAAGTACTACAATTATAATTCTAAACCTTAATATTACAAAACAATAGAATCTATGACAAAAGTAACTCGTTGTACTATAAATCATCAATAGTTTTCACTGCCTTTATAGAGTGTGACATATCTTTAATGCCTTACCGGCTTCTTTAATTGTAAAGTAAATTTTTTATAAAATTTTTGTGGTTAAAACTAAGTTCAACACAGGAATACCAACGAGTGATAAAAATAAATACGTACACAGACAAATATAAGAAATCTGCAAAATATTTAAGTAATAAAATAGCTTAGATTTAAATTCTACGTTCCAGTCAAGACTCATTCAAGGAATGAGCCCCTGCGGTTGTTCTCGCGCTAGTATAGCTATTATTTTTGTGCCAGTGAACTCTGTACTCGTTCGTATAGTCTGATGGATCACGCTTTTGCGGGTATACGAGTGGTCACCGCGTATCTCGGCCGCAATTTACCGCCGGCTACGCATTTGCACCAGAGGGGTAATCAACAACCAGCCGGCCGACAATAGGCCCGAATCGAATGAGCGTTGTAGTTACCGAAAACAAAACGTAACTATTGCAAATTGTCGCCGAACGACGGCTCGTTGCGCCGTGACTTTATCGTCTGGCGGAGGCGCGACGCGACTGGAATTACATAAATTCATTAGGAGGAGGGTCGCTGAAATCTTCACCGTAGCAAGCGCGGAGATATTTCAGTAGCGGAACCCTTGGAAAGAGTTAAATTGGAACGGGTAAAGTGGTTAAGTTTGTTGTTGATGGTTTCAGACTTTTCCTCCTTGGATCGTTTAGGTTGACTGCTCTGGGATAATGGAAGCTTGGGGGGTGGTAAAGGTGCATACTAATATTTCGAATGATAATTTAATTCCTTTGGGTCTAAATTTTATTGAAACCGATTGGACTTGAACAGGACTACGTTAAATGTAAGGCAGTTTTACGTTAGGCCTACAACTGATTGTAGTCGCAAGAGGTACAGACATTTAAGTCACATTTTCGTCACCTCTGACATTAATCTTGCTTGTTTCGTCTTTTTTGTGATGGATAAATGTTGATACGACAGATAGAGTCTTGCCTTTGGCACGTAGACACGTAGACTTGCCCTGGCACGTCTATATGGTGGTCGCGTTTTATAGTCTCTGGTGTGAAGTGGCACTTTCTAGTGTAATTTTAATTCTGGATAAATAAACTTAACTGTACATGGCTAGGCAAAGTCAGAATTAAACTCAGGTTATAATTAAATCAAACGGGCCAAGTTATGCAGAAAGCTACTAACCCTCAATGATCTGAAATTGAGTAAATTTAGTTTGAAGATTTTAATTGTTAAAGAAAAGTAGCTTTATTTCCAGTGGGTATATTTTATTTCTTGTTATTCTTTTACAATGTTTTTTTAGTGGGGTATTTAATAGTGAGTAGTATAATTAATATTACTTTAAATTTTCCGTAATTTCTGTTTTTAAGGCTAACATGGAACTATGGTTTGGTACTTTTAATAATTGTATAATATAAAAGCTATTCTTCTAATGGGTTGGTAATTTTTTGCAAAATAAAGATCCCAAAATGATGGGATCCGTACTGTGTTTAACTAATTTTTTGCCAGTTCGAGGGTCGGTGGCTTTCTGTATAACTTGGTCCAAATGTACGTTAGATCCAAGCACTGGAAACGTAATTCTTTCATAACATCTTAGAAACGTTAATAAAGATTTGTATCCTCAACAATCGGGGAAGAGATATATCAAAGTCACGTTAGTAGGAACTGTTCAATCTTAAGAACCTATACTAAACTAGAATTCAGATTTATTGGCCGGTGAGTTTAGTGAGGGGTATTCTTCCACCACACCGCTTGCCTGCCTCGGTGCTCCTTTTCTCTACGTTCTCGCTCTCTCTCGAGTTACGCCTACTCGTCACGCGGTGGGAATTGGTGTCCGTGAAGGTCGTACACACGCAGCGAAGCATCCCCACCACTTTGAGTACATTGACGCATGGGATCGGCGGGCTCCAGATACCGCTGATGGAGGGGGAAATACCTACAGGAGCGGTGCGTGACTGACGCACGCAGGCACAGTTCATGCACACATAACCACCGCTCCTCACTTCGCTGCGTGTGTACGACCTGCACGGACACCAATTCCCACCGCGTGACGAGTAGACGTAACTCGAGAGAGAGCGAGAACGTAGAGAAAAGAAGCACCGAGGCAGGCAAGCGGTGTGGTGGAAGAATACCCCTCACGAAACTCACCGGCCAATAAATCTGAATTCTAGTTTAGTTTAGTCGCCAACCCGCCTGGCCTAATACATAACAAAAAGTAAATTAGTAGATTAATAAACGAACTATAATTTCTCGCAGGTGGAGCAACAAATACGTGGTACTGGACTGCCCCACAGATATGGCGAAGGATATCGTGGTCAGCCATGTGAGGGACGTGGCATTAGGCAAAAGAACGTATCACTATCTGCTGAGTGGTCTTGTAAGTGCTCAAGCAATATCTAAGCCTCTCAAAGTCGTGCAATATAAAATCGACCGACATACGTAAAATATCGACAACGCAAATATCTTAATCCACATTCAATTCCATCTGCTACAATCCATCAAGACGATTAGAGACCCTTGAATTCAATCAAAACACCACAGAACAGCGAAATGTTAGCTCACCCGCGTACTCTGGAATACACGAGACAAGACAGCTTATGACAGTGGTTTCGGGCGAGTGGCAACGAACAAGGGTGTGTCCTGTCGGGACGCAGGATCCATACGTGCGTATGTGTGAATTCCATGCAACCTCAATGAGAAACGCCATCATCGTTCAACATATCGGTCTCGAACCAGTCACTACCACATGGACACTCTCACGTCCAACTCCTCAGTCTCTATATTTTCAATCTTTCACTTAAATACGAGTGTCGTGGACAATTCTTCATGACTCAACTCAATACAATATTGTCTCCGTATGTGCTCGGTTTGGTGCACACGATACGTGCTTGTCGCTGTCCCCACCACTTCTGTCTCACTCTTGTCCGGCGAAGGTAAGAGCGAGATGGAACGAGAGCCACTGAAAGCGAGCAAGGACGGTACGAGACAGACGACGCGTTGATGTTTTGTCTCCCTGCGTCTTTCGGGCGCCGGGACACCAGTGATACCAGATCGGGGACGGGTTTCCTCGAGAATTTCCCCCACCTCGCATGCACACTATGCAGGAGTCGCGTATGTGATCTACACGCACGTGATTGGTGCATAGTGTGCATGCGAGGTGGGGGAAACTCTCGAGGGAACCCGTCCCCGATCTGGCATCACTGCGGGACACTCCTTCCTTTGCGTGCGCGACGAGCGTGCGCGATGGTCGCAAGCACTTACGGTAAGCACGAGAACCGCTTCGCAAAATCTTGTCGCAGGCCCGGCTCAAGTTTTTTCTTGCGCTCTAGGCGAACTTGTCAAATTGCGCCCTTTATTATAATACATTTATTTGAGATTATTTATGACTTTACTCTACAAAGTTAGGCGACTGCCTAGGGCGGAAAGTCGACAAGAGCTGCAAAATGATATTTTCATTACTGGTATTGTTGAAAATAAACTTTAAAATTAAATATTACAAGTTGTACTATAAGTGGATTAAAGTACGAATAAAAATTCAGAGTAAGGTTATCAATAATCTCAAATAAATGTATTATAATAAAGGGCGTAATTTGAAAAGTTCGCCTAGGGCGCAAAAAAGACTCGTGCCGTGCCTGGCTATCTGACCGTCGCGCGCATGTGTCGTGCTGTCACGATTCCATCTGAGTTCTCGCACCCGTCGCGCACGAAAAGCGTTCCATCTCGCTCCCCCCTTCGGCCAGAAAGAAGCGAGAAACGAACACTCGGAATTAGGGATCTGTTCACGATAGGAGCTCAACGCCGGTCCCGACCAGCGAGTACATACGGAGACAATACTGTAGTTACCAGTGCTTTCCCAAAGACATACACGTATGTATCGTTAATAGTGGCAGTGTAATTTTCTCCTGTTCGTTCGGCCCGCCATAACAATCACTCTGAAACAGAAGTTGCCTGTAAAGGAGTGACGAACTGCTCCCCCCGCGGCTCGAGATCGACTGTGGTTCGAGTAATCCTAGATGAACGGAATCTTTTGGCACGCGTAGAGCTACTCGTACTCATAAACTACCGGGAACGTCCAAGTGGAAGTGCCTCGAATCCGCGGGAACCCGGCCATCCGTGCTTCGCGTCTTTTATACGGCAGTACAAGCACGCTGTTTTCGTGTGTAATCAGATAATGGACGACCGATGGGAGAGCGAGGTGATCGAGTACGGTGCCATCAACATCACCGGTTTTCGCATCGTGGACTCCACTCGACCCTACGTCAAGGATTTCCTAGCTGGTTGGCATCGCCTCGACCCAGTGACGTCACAAGGAGCTGGACGAGAGTCTATTTCTGTACGTAGAAACGTTTACTCTCCTCTTTTCCCCTGGAAATTGCAAAATAACGCCGTGATAAGTATGTAAACTTAAATTACTAAAAACTCACTATGAAGTACCCCCTGACACTCTCTCTGTCACAACTCGCTGAAAACTCTGTAAACTTGATCATCCTGAGACTCTCCTCGTTTTCTCCAAAAGCTTCGTCACCGAGTACATAGGTGAATGACACCGTTGCCTTTGTTAGTCATCCGCAAGGATTGCAAATACAGTAGAGCCTCCCGTATCCGTATTATTAGAGAGGCAAAAGTGGCCGGATAAGAAAATTTTCGGATAATAGAACTATCACTTTTTTTATATTAAACTTTATTTACTCAAATAAAAATAGTACACTGTACCAGAATTTCAGTTCATCCACGACTTAACTTTTTCTTTTCTAATTAAATAACATAACTTTTATGGTCGCATCAACCATTTATATGGCTGATTAACAATACAATTGTAAACTTGTAAACGTGGTTTGGTCCATTGAATAATTCGATTATTTCCCAATCAACCACAATGTCCCATACAAAATTACACTCGAACGTGCACTTATCAAAGTAAATTAACCATTATCTTCATCGCAGATAACACAGACCTGAGCCACCCGGCTCGATGCAGAGGAACGGAGCCTTCGAGAATATTCAAAGACCAAACTGCGCGCCGTCTAACTCACCGATTATCGTGATCGATCGTCACACAATTTCGGTGCGCGGTCCCCCAACTTTGGCCGCGTGCCCGACGTACCACGTCCCCGTGAATCTGCGTGCGTCCCGAACGGATAAACGGTTTTCTCGGTTTCCCCGAGCGAGTTCAGCTCAACCACACTGCCCGGGAGCGACGTCGCGAAAACTTCGCGTTTTCCTCGCAACTCTGCGTAGCCACGTAATTTCAATTGTCACGACGATTACGAACAATGGTGCACGCCCATTCGTTACCGAAAATACTGAAAGGAACGTGATTGAACGGAA
Source organism: Andrena hattorfiana (assembly GCA_944738655.2). NCBI lineage: Eukaryota > Metazoa > Arthropoda > Insecta > Hymenoptera > Andrenidae > Andrena > Andrena hattorfiana. Next base: position 66,981,243 of record OX122891.2, on the reverse strand, counting down.
GAAAAATAAGTATATATTTTACGTGGATATCGCTGGTTTTTGTAGAATGGCGATCTTTTCTTAAGGGAGGACATAGGGTAAACCAATCAGTGAATGACCGAATTGTTGAATTTATGGACCTTTCAGATTAATACTTGAATATATTTATGTATAACAACAAAACAACTGTTGAAATTGCATTTAAATTTATTTTTCTTGAAATTTCTATAAAAATAATTACTTATTCTTATCGTAATTTTTATAAAAAAAACGATTATAAAATGCAAAACGTGTAGAAGCCCAGTAAATAACCGCATACTTTGAATAAGAATTGTACTTATTTATGTTTGCTTAATACGCGTAACTAAAAATATGGGATATTAAAAGTACAACTACATTCAATTTATAAACATACAATATTTTTAAATTTACAATTGACATTTCTTTGGCTAATGGTCATTCACTGGTATGCGGTCAATTACTGGTTGGTTTACCCTACACCAAGAGAGGCATAAGAACTGACTTCTTCCATGACACAAAAGGTCATCGTTACGCATTCTCACAAATCGTTTGTTTCCAGCAAACTTGAGTTTCCTAACAAAACTGTAAGACTTCAATGTCACAGATAGAGATCGAGCAACTTTTCACAAGTTTAATTTTCGTCCCGATTCCCTTGCGGGGGCAGGGGTCGGTTACGAATCGCAACTCCGCGCCCTTGCCCAATTCAATGTCACTCGACGCTCGGGAATTCGGTTCGATTATCGGAACCCGTGCATTCAGCGTAGTAATCAATTCAGTTCCACGTTAAATCGTAATTATACGATCGCTGTACGATCGACCAAAGTGGGGCTTCTAGCGTTAACGCTCTCGATATTTACGAGGAAAATGTTTTTCATAGAAACTAGAGAAAAAGAAGGGAAAATAGAATTACCATGCACAATTGTTTTAGGCGTCCAATAACATTTTCCAAATGGATTATTAAATTATTCTTTGGTATCAGGCACCGAAGTCTTTCTTCTTTCTTGTTATGGCGTTGAAGAGAATGTTTGTATGTGAATCACGCACAATGCAAAGAAGTGACGGTGGACCGTCGAAATAATGTTAACCAAAACATTTTTTTTTCTACATTGATGACACTCGAACACTCATCCACGCAATCTTCGTTGCATTAGGCACAAGCAGCGCTGATGTACGACGCGGTATTTGTTCTCGTCGAGGCGTTCAACAAGTTCCTGAGAAAAAAGTCAGACAGGAGCAACGTGAGGCGGACTGGGACCCCTGGCACCAGCCAGATTACGAACGGCACCAGGGCGTTGGATTGCAATAACAGTCGCGGATGGGTGACGCCGTTCGAGTACGGTGACAAAATCTCGAGGCTGCTGAGAAAGGTGAGTGGACTCTTTCAATGAATGCATTACACGGGTTCCTACCTACTGACAATGAGTGCTTGTATTTGGACGAATTTGGTGGATTCTTTGAAAAGCAAAGACAGATTTATCTCGGTATAGGGTGACGTTTCGGGTCCGACCGCTTCGCCTTAGATCGAGACAGCGTAAAGCTTCGATTTCTTCTTGAGAAAATAAGGTAGGAGGTGTGAGTGGAAGGTAAGACTGCAGAGCAGGAAAGGAAGGAACTACAGTGGCTCACAGCCATAATCGTACACTCTTTAAAATCGCATAACATTTTTAAAATTGGTCCAAACGTCTTGAGTTTTTTTGAGAAGCTAGAAGGATTAGTTTGCTAAGTGACGTGTTTCGACGTTTTTAAAAAAAATGCAATTGGTCGGAATAGTGAAAAAAATAGAAAAGGTCGTTTTTAAAATTTTTTTTTGTGAGCCTGTAATGAAAATTCAAAAAACCCGTTTGTAGATTGAAGTAAGTTATATACATGCCTAAAATTTCATGAAAATCGGTTAACGTTGCTCTGAGCTACAAACGTTTAAAGATCGCAGAATAAGGTCGAGAATCGCTGATTTCAGGAATTTCCGCGATTCTCGACCTTATTCTGCGATCTTTAAACGTTTGTAGCTCAGAGCAACGTTAACCGATTTTCATGAAATTTTAGGCATGTATATAACTTACTTCAATCTACAAACGGGTTTTTTGAATTTTCATTACAGGCTCACAAAAAAAAATTTAAAAAACGACCTTTACTATTTTTTTCACTATTCCGACCAATTGCATTTTTTTTAAAAACGACGAAACACGTCACTTAGCAAACTAATCCTTCTAGCTTCTCAAAAAAACTTAAGTCGTTTGGACCAATTTTAAAAATGTTATGCGATTTTAAATAGTGTACGATTATGGCTGTGAGCCACTGTATGTGTTTTATTCCAAGTCTGCTAGTAGATTCGTCAGCAAGCTTTACCTAGCGGACCCTGCTTTACAATTAGACGCGGGAATCTTAGGAGATAGGACGAAACAGGAATTATATGAGACATAAGCTAAATACCCCGTGCTTCACTTCGGGCCTAAAAGATATTAAGGACTCCATAGAAACCACATTTCACCTGTTTACATCATCCCCTTAGGGGTGGATTAGGGCAACATCCTGAAATTTATTTTCAGGCATTGATGTGGGTAACATTTCGAAGTAAAAACCAAGCTGATATCTAATCGGGCCTAAGAGATATTGAGGAGCCCGAGAAAATACATTTTACCCCTTTTCACCTCTTTGGGGATGGAATTTTCAAAAATCCTTCGTTAGTGGGTGCCTACACCATGAAAACAATGTACCTTCCAAATTTCACGTTTCTAGGTTAAACGGTTTAAGTTGATGAGTCAGTCAGCACTTCTTCTTATAAATATATATATATATATATAGATTGAGAGTAAAAACAGCAAGAACAGAAGAAGTAGGGGGGATAGCGCTCACCGTAGATCAAGTCAGAAACCCCGTCCTTAGATCGAGGCAATACTGTAGCTTCACAGTCTTCTGGATGACATTTGATGCACCTAGAAATGGGGATACAAGCCCATCCATCTCGTGAACTCAATTTAATTCAAAGTCCCGAATGTTACCATCTTTGGATATCGTTTGTTCACACTCTTTAGGAATAATCTTTCTCAGCTGGTTTCTGACATCGTCGACACCGCGAGGGTGACATGGCCGCGCGGTGTGATTCGTCCCGAAATTCTTGAAGCGCGGACAGAAACGCAGAAATACTCGATATGTTACGAATACCGTGGAAACCGAAATTGCCGGCGACCCTTCCCGTCGCCACTCTGCTGCTGACAGTAATTGGCGGTTATTCCGACTCTAACGGAATTCCTGCGTCTACGTCAGATCGCCCTCCCCCCCTACCCTCTATTCGCCGGTCCATGACACACGTATACGTATAGTTAGGGCAACACTGCAAGTCGCCCACCGCTTTTCTACTACTTGACGGTTCGTCGGTCGACGAAGTCAAACGCGACAGTCTGTCGATATCAGGGAAATCGTTACCATTAAGAGATGCGAATTCTTTTTGAATGGAGGGAAGGGACGCAGATAACTAAAGGAGTTTCTGGAAGGGCGGTCCTCGGAAATAGTGTCACAGAAAGCCTTACAAGAAAGCGAACGAGGTTTCTGAATTATAAGCACTTTCTTTTCAAAAACTATTTTCGAGGGAAGCTTTGTTCAGAATTGTGGTTTGAATTGTAGAAGGAATCTGATTTTCTTTAGCCAACAATCGATGTCCAGACTAATGTATAGCATTCTAATTGATGACATTTACGTGTCCACTGCTGCCCCAGCAATTTGCCTATTGATATATATGTTGACATACAATATTAGGTCGGCGAACCAAAGTATTTATTAACCCTTAACCGGTGACGTAGCACTTTGTGACATAAACGGTGACGTTGAATCTCACAGACTGCTCTTTAATAAATTGACATTGACAAGCCTAAATTTATTTTTAACATATACTGGAGTTATTAGTGATTTTATTACACAGGTATTTGAACAGATACTTTTGCATGTTTTGTTCAAAACCTCTGAAAGTTGTCTTTATGACACGACATATTGTAAAACAATTTCACGTAACCAGTTAAGGGCTATAAGTAAAAATATATTACATGATTTTATTAATCAAAGTGACTAGTCATGATCTTTTGTCACTTTGCTGATAAAAGTACAAGTAGGTGTAGAAAAAAAACATTTCCGTACACCTAACATCACCTAACAGTGAGCGAACGAACTTTCGCACCGACGTGTTATTGCCTACTGATATTAGTTTACATTTTACCCTCAGGTCGAAATCGAGGGGTTAACGGGGGAGATCCGTTTCAACGATGACGGTCGTCGGCACAATTACACCCTCCACGTCGTCGAGATGACGGTCAACAGCGCCATGGTCAAAGTAAATATTTTTCTTCGCGTCAGCTCGCCACAAGATTTCTAATCTTCACCCTTCCATCGAACTTGAACATATATCTCATGCTTTTTGAAATTTTACAGCATCCACAAAAACGCATCTCAGAAAATCTATTCAAAAGAAAATCTAATTCTACTCTGACAATCTCGTGAACTCGCAATTAAGTTCCATCGGTGTTTGAGTGCTTCCGAATCCGTCGATAACTTATAATTTATTCTTCAAGGTTGCAGAATGGACAGACGAAGCTGGATTCCAGTCGATCGCGGCGAAATACATTCGGCTTCGACCACACGCGGAAATCGAGAAGAACAAGACATACATCGTCACCACGATCGTGGTAAGAAGTTGTTCCACGAGTTGTCTTGGTGATTAATAGAATGAAACTGTGTATTTATGGCGAACGAAATTAATCTGTGTCTTCGTTCCGCAACGCAGGAAGAGCCGTACATCATGAAGAAAAAGTCAGACGCTGGCGAGGTGCTGGTTGGCAACGATAGCTACGAAGGTTATTGCAAGGATCTCGCTGAGCTTATAGCGAAGAAACTGGGGATAACGTGTAAGTATCCGCATTAATTCGTTAAAAAATCTTTCCACTAACTTCAACAATAATAATACTCTTTCAAAGACACCATATTCTATTACTCTTGTCATCCCCTGGATTCTCCAAAAATTGCCTATGTAAAATTACGTTGCATCGAGGACAGATCGGCTCAAAACATTTCAGACATCTCAATTAACTTGTTATGCAGTATTAATGCATTCCGAGTAATCCACAGTCCCAGCATTTACGCTAAGTGAAGCTGCTTACAACTACCCCACCCTAAATAACTCAAAAAGTTCGAGAACCTTCGGTTCAGCAACTGCACTATTGTTAAACGACCAATCAAAGCAATCTCGTCTATTAACTCATCACTAACGATCGATCTGATCGAACGTCTGTTCCCTCGTTTTTTAGACGAGTTGCGGATCGTAAAAGACGGCAAGTACGGCATGGAGAACCCGGATGTTCCTGGTGGCTGGGATGGAATGGTCGGCGAATTAATCCGCAAAGTAAGTCTACCTCATTGGGCCCACCCGTTCAAACGGCCTATCGCGATTTCCAAGGTTTTCCCAAAGCGAAACTCCCCGGAAGTTAGCACGCCTCACCCGCCAGGGCGATCTCGCCCAGTTATACCAAAGATTCTGCTATTGATCGCCGGGCTTCAGCTCCAACAAGCTGTTTTATCCTTCGTTGGGGAGTGCGAGGCTCCTCCGTCAGATGCCGCGAGCCTGCGAGCTCTTCAGCATCGTTTGCTGAACTTAAAACTACATCTGGTGGACGAGTTTCAAAGGGATACAAAGAAAAGCGATACCTCCTTAATTTCATACGATGAAACCATGATCAAATAGAACTTTAACTAATCCGTTATATAAATAGAAATAGCGAGGCTGCAAAGGAAGCTAACAACAGTAATACTGATGTTACGCTTTGCGGTGCTATTTGTTGTTAATATTTTTCAGCTCGGAGCGAATTGTTTCATTAACAGTTGCAATGCTTTTACAGGAAGCCGATATTGCAATCGCCCCTATGACAATCACGTCGGAACGAGAACGAGTGATAGACTTCAGCAAACCCTTCATGTCCCTGGGTATCAGTATCATGATAAAGAAGCCCATCAAACAGAAACCTGGAGTGTTCAGCTTTTTGAACCCGTTGAGCAAAGAGATCTGGGTGTGCGTGATATTCTCGTACATTGGCGTGTCCATCGTCCTATTTACCGTATCCAGGTAAACATATTTCTAAAGGTACCTCGATCTTTTCACTGGAGACGCGGCCAAGTAGATTCGGTCGGTATGTGGTCAGGCGACGGCACAGCAGCCTTTTCATAATGTAATATTTCAGTACTACTCGATTTTAATCGAAACGCCACGGTTTCGTCATTCGAAAATAGAATTTTGTTTTGAAATTAATAATATAGATTGTTATATTAAATTAGAATCAAATTATCAAATAGTAATTAAGTACTATCGAGTGCTACGAATTCTAATCTTTCTCCACAATATACTGCACAGAAATAATGTCACGCAACACCAAGAATACATGATAATTGTTCTAAGAATGCTACTGAATCGTTCTGAATCATTTATATATCCGCATCATGCTCTACACTTCAAACGACAAGCGATAAATCATAAAAACAAAAGTGGAGCTCATTGCAGGAAACAGAAATGTATTTCTAGGATCTGTAAATTCACCCTCTCAGAACATAGCATTAATTTCCTATCAGGCCTACTTGTTCTATTTTTTCGATAGAAAATTACGCAACAACCACCCTTGTTTTTCCGCGCGAGGAGCCACAGTTACGCGTTCACTCACCTCAATTAGGCACGCAGTTATCGCGACCCTATGGGTGTGATATGTCCAGCTGCCGCGACAAATCGTCGTTGCTTCCATTTCAGCCCGATCAGGCTATTTATCGTTCCCTGTTTCGCGTGATTTCTCCGAATGCCGTTTCCTAGCGATCGCTTCAATCAGGGAACAGTCGCGATCTTGATAGGGGCGATAAGCCCAAGTACGTTGTCACGTGATCGCTGATTCGATGTTTACATCGATTTCTGTGTAACGTGTGTCGTGCCTGCTTCTGTTAAATACAACTTGAAGGCTAAACCCTCCATGTTTCGCTGTGGTTATAAAAAGTAAACTCGAGCAAAAGATCTACCGTTCAAGGGTTGGAAAATGCTGGAGATCACGAAGGAGAGCCCGGATGTCGAGCACTCACAGTACATTCGACTCTTTCCTCGTTCATAAAATAAGTAAATTCTGGCTCTGAAGCTATTTGAATGCTTGGCTTGGCATTTTAGTTTAACTGCTGACACGAAATTCTTTTTATTTCCACCGACAAAGTTGCCGGCATCTCGTTTCACCGTCGACAAGAAACGTCACCGAGTATCCATTACATTTCCATTCACAGATTTTCACCGTACGAATGGAGGGTGTTGACGTTGAGCAGCGGTGGAGATCCTTCAATGGCGTCAAGGAACGATCCCACGTTGCAGCATCCCCACGGCTCCCAAGGATCGCCCCACATGCCAACCTCGAGCATGGCCAACGACTTCAGCATCATCAACAGCCTGTGGTTCGCGTTGGCCGCGTTCATGCAGCAGGGCTGCGACATATCGCCCAGGTAATCGTTAATTCTCTTGTAAAATTCGGCCCTGATAAGCCGTGGATGGCTGTCCCGAACAAGGAACTCCGTAAAAATTAACTGCTCGCCAATCTCGCTCGACTATCGTGCTTACTTCCACAACTGCGTCTAACTTTCCTTGCCAGTCACGTGACACACAACTACTATACAGTGCACTAAAGCTGTTCGCATCACGAAAACTTCGCGAAACAGTGGTCAAGCCCTAGCGCCGAAGATCTCCGATCGGAACACTGGCTGTGATCAAAGTGCAGGCGAAGAGGAAGTTGGAAAAAATTCTTCGCTAACCGTCGAGAACGGCACTTAGTTGCGTGTGACGAAAAGGACAGTGTCCTCGACCACCTTTCTTTGCGCTAATTATAGCCACTCGCTTCTCCCTCCCCTGCCAGTTCCCGCGGTATAAGCGAAGGGAGTAAAATACATAAAGGCTCCGTGGGAGAATGGCTCCCTTTACTCGGACCAGGTCAACCGTATCAGTCTGCTAATAGGATGAATTGGGTAAGATTCAAAAGGTTCGTCGCTGTCGACGTTTAAAGTCTCCTGTGTAAACGTCTGGTAGTTCTTCGGCCCCGTCGGTGTATCGCGACGCGCGCCGTTCTGAAAAGGCTACTTCTGTGTAATTAGCGACAGGGGCTGGCGGGGGGTTGGGAGGGAAGGGCTTCGATTCAAGGAGCGGTAGAGCGTAGCGAAAGTAATAAGCGTCCTTCCAAACCATGCTTCTGCTCTTCGCTCAGAGCACAGACGTAGCTAATTGCGTTGAACAATGCATTATGATTCCCCTTTCGCACGGGGGTTGTAAGCTTCGGCTCCATTATCAGGCTCCTGGTACCGAGGTTTGCACAGTTCCGTGTGGAGCTCGGTGATTTCTCTGTTCGAGCACCTTTTCGTAAGCAGCGATCCTGTCGATGGCTGAGGCATTCTAATGGCGTCTGTATCTACTTTAACCCTTTAGCTCCAAACGCTTCGCAGTTTGCACTCGCAATTCGCTGTTTGCACCAGATTAAGTAGCATATTCTTAGAGTAGTTTTATTCATTGAAGAAAGCTGGACCTACCTGAACCCCGTATTTATTTGTTTTATGCATTTTAACCGCATAAAAAAGATTATATAAGAATAGAAAAGTTCAGACCATTTTTAACGATGAAAAGAAAATGGGATATTTTTCCTTCAACGGGATCTAAGTGCCGGCGCTAAAGGGTTAACCTCAGTCCTTTCATTCGTTGGGGTTAAAATTGGAATACAGTTGGTAAAGGTTCGAGGACACGCGAGATGTTTCCTTGTAATATTGTATAACAGCACTGTTGGTGTTTGTAATAAAATTTCAATACTTTTGGATCCTCGGGAGGATATACAAACATAAAAGTAAAAGTATAAAGTAAAAGCGAGGCATTTCCAAAGCGCTACCTTGACAGGAGAAAACGTACCTCGCTGCCATTCCGAGTGTCCTTCAACGCACGATCTCCATATCGCCACCCGGTAGATACACCGACGATGATAACCTTTAAGAGTGTGATTTACGAGGCCCGCCCAGAGGAGAAAGGGGGGGGGCTTTAAGGTACGCAATAATTACTGTTGCAAATTCCTTCGTTTAAATTACAACCGTCTGCCGGTTAAACGACGATTATAACCGCGCGGCCAGAATTATCACAATATAATCGGATTACGTAGGGCAGTCTCGTGCTGGATGTAATTTAGAGCGGGCCACGTAATCGGCGCCGCGATTAGGCGAACTGGCTATTCGAGGGCGGCTCATTTGAATGAGCGTGTCGTTCGGGCTCCAGCGAAAATTCCATTAGCGACACGCGGCCAACACGCCGAGGCCGTACGTTTCCGAGACCGCCCGCCACCCCGCTCTACCACCCTTTTTCCCTACTTTTATATCCGTCTTCCCACGCATCGGGCATCGATCACCGGCCATGGATCACGAACGATACGTTTCATGACGGTCGTAACGCGAGCTGCTGGCCCCCTTTGCATAAACGTCGATCCCACTCGCGGCCCCCCTTCCTTTTTTCCGCGTTTCTCGGGTTAGCAGAACGCCTTGGCTCGGCGGGCAGCGTTCCCCGCATTCGAAACTGCCTCGGATCGCGAGGATTAAAAGAGCACGATGAAATATGGACGAATGTTTTACGAGAAGGTTTTACTCCCTGATGGTGGAATTGTTTTTGCCGAGAAGGCGCGGCACGAGTGAAATTGCATATGTATTTTGCAATGTTCTTGGACACGAACACTTTAACGACCAATGGTGACTAAATGATGGTTGTCGATGGGCCTCTCGATGAATACACTTAGCGGGCGGGTAGCTTGGACGCGGGGCATTCGGTGCTAGATGATTATCACGCTTTACACAGTAGGCGTGAGGTATTTTATATTCGGTGTTAGTCGCCCAAATTACACGCGAAGCGAAGCATATTTACTCACGGTTTCGTGAATCTTGAAGACACGATCGCGACAGATTCGTTTCGCCGTCTCGGCCGCCGCCAAACTGGGTCTCAATTAATTTACATTTCGCCGTATCCGCCGTGCCACCTCATCGCGGTACCCTCCCTGATTAATGGTTTAAATATTCGCGCGGCGGCGATATGAATTGTAAATTTTGTGGAACCTTCTGTCCCCTGTGTCCACCGGACGCCCTCCGCGCGTCGTTCCTTCTTGCACAAGTCAGCCGGTCCTGCGATTCCGCGCGGGCAGGGCGTAAAGTTTCGTTATTAAATACCGTCATATCTGTCGGACGTGCCGTGTAATGCGATTACAAGCTTCTCCACGGGAAAGAACGATGGAAAGAGAGGGAGAACGATTTTTTCTGATGAAACTGGATAGAGTAACGAATGCGCGAGGTCGAGGGAAAAGAAAAGAGGAATTTACGAGTAATTTTCTACTTTTCGAAATTGCGAGCGTGGGCACTCAGGATTTAATCTTAGGGGAGCCGAGTTGAACGGAGAAAAATCTTTTTAAAGCAAATTCAATAAAATTCATTAGATGATTATAAAAATTTATTTAAAGAATAACATCCACTTTTCTTTCCTTTTTACAAAACTCCTTCTTCTTTGGGGATGACACGGCCCCATGCTCTCTCCCCCCCCCCTCTGGGTGCGCTACTGAATGCGAGCAAAAAGTTAAAAATTAACTGTACGACCGTAATGCTGACATTACGTAATTGCTGGCAGTTTGCTGTAATATGCTTCTGGTAATGGTACAGCCGAGAGTTTTTATGTTTCGAAGAAATCACCTGCAATTGAGATGTTGGCTAAAGGGTTACATGTACAATATACATAAACCAGATTCATTTGGTGAACGGATACCACGTGGCAGATTTTTTTGCAGTCAGAGAAATAAAGTATTCAGTCAGACTTAAGGGAAAGGCTAATGGAAGTCCTGTGTTTAGAATTTTGGGGTAGTACTAGTAATAAGTAATTTTACATTAAGGGTTCTCTCCCATCAAATCAATCCAAAAGTAGATCATTTTTACGATTTTATTTAAAAAATATTTTAGGCTATATTTGCGAGAGAAGGTTGTTCATCATCTACGATCATAACTTTTCGACCAATCGTTTTCTTTTTATAAACATTTCCCTGCGTAAAATTACCCGGTTTTCGGAGTCTGTGGTTTAAACGTCTGCCAAAACGTGAGATTGCAATATTTTGCTATGACCGTAGATGATTCCATGAACAATCTTATAAACCTTAAGAATTTTCGTGGTTTGTTGATTTCAGACAATTCTACGGAGAGTTATCAATTCCGCAGATGCGAAACTCATTTTGTATCACCAGGACAATCGCAGCAATTTGTAAATATGCAAAAAATGTTCATTATTTTCAAAGATGTTCAAATACAGCGTAAAATTTTTTTCACTCTATTTACATTTGTTAAATAAAATCCTAAAAATGACCTATTTTTGGAGGAATTTAATGGGAGGGTACCCTTAAAATGTCAATGACACTAAAAATTGTCACTTGACAAAGAATACTGAATGAGTCACGGGTGTTTAATAATTTCCGTGGAAATTCCATGCGACAGGTCGATATCAGGGCGAATAGTTGGCAGTGTCTGGTGGTTCTTCACCCTGATCCTAATTTCCTCCTACACCGCGAACCTGGCTGCATTTCTCACCGTCGAGAGAATGGTCGCGCCGATTAACTCGCCGGAGGACCTGGCCTCGCAAACGGAGGTGCAGTACGGCACCCTATCCCACGGGTCGACTTGGGATTTTTTTCGCGTAAGTACAAGCTAACAGAAAAGGGATACGCTTGAAAATAAATGGAAACGTTCCAGACTCTTTCACAGCTAAATCTTTCTTCTTGGGGGTCGCAGAAATCGCAAATCAATCTCTACAGCAAGATGTGGGAGTTCATGAATTCTCGGAAGCACGTGTTCGTCAAAACGTACGACGAAGGTATACGAAGGGTGAGAGCGAGCAAAGGTAAATACGCTCTTCTGATAGAGAGCCCGAAGAACGAGTACATCAACGAGAGGGAGCCCTGCGACACGATGAAAGTGGGCAGGAATCTTGACGCCAAGGGCTTCGGCGTCGCGACGCCTCTGGGCTCTCCGCTTAGGTAAATTTCAATTACTTATCTCGTATGTACGGTAGCTTCCTCGAAAGGATCTTTCGAACACCGCCGTGTGACCAAATCTAACAAAATGCAAAGAGTATTTAAATATATTTGTCCTTATTAGGGTGCAGCTTTTGTGCCATCAAATTAATTTTTCTATCAGAAGGCATAGATGAACCGATGAAAGTGATCTGTCACTTTATTTCTCAATGAAGTTACGTGACCAGTGATAACATAAATTTAAAAGTTTTATTAGAATTCGGTGTAACCGTTCATTCGAGTATGTTTCCATAAATGCAACACAGGAATCAAACAGACGGGAGAGTGGACGCGTTCGACCTATTTCTTCCATACGAAAGGGTAATTACCGAGGTTTTGTAGTCATCAAGAAGAGACGAAGCATCTGTCCCTCTCCGTCGCTGCGACTCTTCAAAATTCCACTGCTCCCGACACCCTCCTCCACCCCCCTGTTGAAACGCAGCATGTCATTACACACAATTACCATAGAAAAACTCGTATACCCAGTTTTCCGTATCGTTACCGCGCTTAAGGAACGGGCTTGTCGTTGACCCATTCTACTTGTCGGTTCGACTACCATTTCAATCTCGCGACCCTCGAGCTTCCCACCCCTGTTCTCTTCACGGAACAGCTTCTAATTTATCATTGCAGAGTTACAAGCACCTCAATTTTATTAAATGTGGATATAACACAACCAGCTTCTCTCTTCCAGCGAGGGATTTGTGAATCTTCATGATTCACTATCATTTAATTTGAAATCCCTTTCTGTTAATGCTTGGCGAGCCACGAGGATGACAACTCTCGGTGATTTTTGGACCTGAATTCAAACTCTCTCTTCGAGAGATAGTAATTCCAATATTGAATTAATGTTGCGATACCATTTTGTTGTTTATGAATGTGTAAAACTTAGCCAAGTGATGTGACTGTGTCTCAATTTGAAACGTTGCAGGGATCCGATAAACCTAGCGGTGCTGTCGCTGAAGGAGAACGGGGAACTAGCGAAATTGATGAATCGATGGTGGTACGACAGGACAGAATGCAGGCACGGCGACAAGCAGGACGCATCCAGAAACGAATTGTCCCTGAGCAACGTAGCAGGGATATTCTACATCCTCATCGGCGGCCTTCTTTTAGCGTTGGCCGTCGCTCTACTGGAATTCTGCTACAAATCTCACACAGAAGCCACCAGAGCGAAAGTAATGAGCGATCCTTTAGCGTGATCGAGTTTGTGGAACATTCAAACACTCCGTAGAATCGCCACCATCCCAAAACATACCACTACGTACAATGTATAGGGTAAATCCGGGCGAGTAGGTCGAGCAGGAGAGTTGGTCGAGTCGCTGTACACCAGTCACTCGTTATAAGCCCGACGATCGAGGCTGGCGGCAAGCGTACGGCGCGTTGTGGATACTATTCCGCGCGGCCAATGACGCGAGTGAGAAAACCCAAGAGCGAGCGAGAGGAAACGAAAGAGCCTCTCGCTCGTTCTCGGGTGCTCTTCTCTCCTGCGAAGGATTCCAAGAAATGGTGGGGATAGTCGCCGGGCGTACAACGCATGGTCGAAACGGGCTTATAACGAGTGCCCAGTGTATTTCAGACTCTACACGTAACAGCGCGTTAAGGTACAGAAGAACAGATCCTCTAGAAGTCAAACAGTTGAATGAATACCTTCGTTTCACTTCCTTCTGTGTTTTTCTGGATTTATAGGGTATAGGAGGTAAGTTGGGGTTACATTTAACCTCTTTTATGAAACAGGAATGTAATTTTCGTTTAATTTTTTAGATAGTAAGATCGTAGAGATATTGGAGGACAATGCAGCCAAAGTATTTGACCATATTAACCCTTTCTCTCAAAACTAACTAGAGGACCATTTCTTCCTGCAGAAAGGAGAGATGGTCCCAGTTATAATTGAGATAGATAGTTCATTTTCATATTGTGGGTGAGAGATAACTCACTTTCTAAACTTTTATTCTATCAGTTAAATTTACGATATTTTGCAAGGGATTGTTTTTTTTATTCTTTTCTTATTTTTTCATTTTTTTTAATTATTTTAGCTTATTTATTTTATTTATTCACGTTTGTATTCATTTGTTTTGCTAATCGCCAGTAGGTAGTTCACTTTTTGTTCGACGTGTTCTTTACTTGTTTAGCGTGAACAAATTAAATAGCAATAAATCTGTAGTTATTCACTCATAAATAATTTTGCTTTTTTCTCTGTTATTTTTTCATGAATAATTATGTGAGTGATCTCTGCGACCTCCCGGCACCTCGGGAGAGATGATCAGATGTCACGACTTCAGTTTCCATTCCGATTCTCGGCGAAGATTGTCTTAAAGCAAATAACAACCAGTATTTCTGAATCAGCATGAAATTCTGAATATATTAGGCTTATCCTAGCGGAATAAATAATATCAGTACTAGTTTTAATAGCCATTTTATGTTACGTGGACCGACCGTCCCGGACTTACCCTATAAAGGAAGAAGCTACATTGAGGAATTCACTGCAGTACATCGTCACAGTTATTACCGAACCGATTCAGCTGTCATTCTACCAAATAGCCCGCACCCACGTACAAATATTCATCTCGCTATCATTTTCCACAGTAACAAGCGTCACGGGCCATTTACCTCTTCCAGATACCGCTGTCAGACGCGATGAAGGCGAAAGCCCGACTGACGATCGGCGGTGGCCGAGATTTCGACAATGGCCGGGTGAGTGAGACGATGAATCGCTTACACCTCTAGATTTTGGTATCGATCGCACGCGTAAGCCGCGGCTAGAGTACGTAAGAGTCCGTAGAATCGAGTTGGCGGCGGACTGGCGGTGGGGGGTAATACGAAGCGTACTACCTCTAGTAATCCACTGGGAGCGCTAAAACCCGCGCGTGTCGCTTGCGACAGCCTGCGCCTGCAAGAAGAGCCAGCCACCGAACGTTTCGATCCCCCGCAGCCAGTCTCGAGCCAACGATCTCGATGTATCGTGTTACATGCATACGCAGCGAGAGAGACCACCGGTGCATTATACATATCCGTGTAATACAGAGACCAATACATATACATACGTATACATAGAAACACGCAATAGAGTACGTTTGGCATGCAGTTAGCAGCGTGTGAACGCTCGGCGTACATTGTGGGGTCGAAAAACGATCGAGTATCGAGGATATCGAACGGCGGGGAGGGGTTCTCGAGCGATGTCTGGACGACACGATCGACCGATGGGGCGATCATCGATCGTTGAGGCAAAGCCTCTATATACATAGAGATATGAGTATATATATACTATACATACATAAACATATATATATATATATATATATATATAAAGAGACATATATATATATATACATATAAATATTTATACGTACATGCGTGCGATGTGCGGCTGGCTGGATGTGTTGCGCTCTTTTCCATCTCCATCTGTCTATCTACCTCTCTGTCTTTCCTCTCTCTCTCTCTCTCTAATTCTCTATCTCTCTCTCTGTCTCTCTCTCTCTCTTTCTCTCTCTTTCTCTCTGTCTCTCACTCTCTCTTTCTCTCTCTCTCTCTCTCTGTATCTCTCTCTTTCTCTCTTTGTACTTGATGGATGCAGGAGACGTATTTGCTCGTTTTGCGCGTTTCGTTCTACTTTTGTTTTTGTCTCTAGTGGTACGGACTGCAGAGTTAGACGGAGGATGCATGCGCCTTTCCCGGGACCATATGTGAGTACTATATCCCTTAATTTTAATTCCCACTATCTCTATACGTTTCATTACGTGTGATTCTTCATCCCCGCTTCTCTGTGTACACGGCTTCATTAGTAGGGTGACCTTGGTTTCTTTTTTTTTTTTTCGTTTAATTGGATACGGAGGGGCGTCGACGGTATTACGATATCGATGTCCTCTTTGTGCGCAAATCATCACGGGGATGGGGATCTTTCCGGGGTGGTAAAAGCGGTCACGATTGGCTGAATGATGGAAAGTAGAAAGTGTTCGGGTGTTGAGTATCGGCGTCGAAGCATTTAAGAATTAGAAAATTCTAAATTTATTACCTCGGTGCATTGTGATTCTTTGCCTATATTTATTTATCACACTTCGTGGCGCGAATGGAGGGCAGCTTTTAGTGCCTCTTGAATCGTGTCGAATATCTCCGCCCTCCCCGAATTAATTTACACTGGAGAAATACACGGGCGTTCTTTTCACCACTCCTCCAATCCTTCTCAGTTTCTCCTTTCCCCTCGAGAGCTTTGGTTATCTTACGAAGCTAGCTTACTAGCGTGAAATGAGCATGGCTTGGTACAATTCTCTAGAAATTGGTGTAAGCGAAACGTGGTTTGCCGACATTGCATGGATGCTTCTGAAGATCGTAACGCTTACACATTGGACAAACAGTATATGGTAGGAAATCGCTTCCGTTGACTCGTTTCTCTCGCGTCAAGCTAGAGATCCGATGGTTGCTCCTGTCATCGCCTCTGTCTTCTGAGACGAGCGCATTGTACAAGAGGCAGGAGGGTAAAATGGGAGCAGAGGAGATCTTTTATGTGTAAACAGACTTATCGACTGGGAGCCTGAATTTAATGGCACTTGAATTAACTGAAGGTACTCGAGAAGCAATTAAACGCACGATTACTTTTCGACCCTCTACGCGTTCCTTTTGAACATCTTCGCGTACAACTGTCACAATCGCCGTTATCAAATTGATTGCGGATGTTTATCTGAGTTGAACATAGTCGAACGTGTCCACAGAATTGCATAGAACACTTGTATTATTGGAAAATAGTATAACGCTGTGACACCACTGTTGCACCGCGTAGACAATTCTATTTTACGACATCAGCGACAATGTCGACTCTATACTTACTAAACTTTCTACACGAAACTCTATATTATCTAAATATTTATACCATGACTTCTCCTCAATTCTGAACTACTCCACGATTTCTACACAACTGTAACTCAATCTCAACTCTCCTGGTTTTCACTCACACCACGCACCCCCAATTTCAGCCCCCAAATCGCCACGTGCGTTTTGGAAATCCATCGAATCAAATGCTTTCTAGTTTATACTCGAAGACCACTCAAAGCCCAACAAGATCCATTCGATAACTTGCGAACGCAATGTTCGGTGTAATTTCTGAAACACTAATAGTAATCACGGTTTCTAACGTTTCGAACTCAAATTAATTCAAAGAAACGCTTATCCAACTTTCGATATCTCCCCTTCTACCAAAGCAAGACAAATGCACAGGTTTATCATACTCTCCCTGTTTTATCCACCACCCAGGGCCGGCCTTTTCTTCAAAGGGGCTGCAAGAAATATTTTGCAGCCCCAAATAATTTCTCAACGGTAGAAAAGCATAACATATTTTCACGAAAAACAGGATAATAATAAAAATAAGATAGAAAATCAAATAAAAAAAATAGACCAGATAAATACTAACATATTTAAATACGACTCTTTTATTACCATATAATTAATATTAGATTACTATATTATTACATTAGATATTATATTCTAATTTCTTTCTTGACAGTCCTCGCATACCATGGTATGGTTAGAGCGTGAAATTCAAGTCAGTTTATAAAATTACATTAATTTTAATCAAATAAAAACTTCTTATTTTTCTCTATTCTCCTTTTTTCCTTTTTCTGGTGCCTTGCACCCGCTGCACCCCCCCTGTGGCCGGCCCTGCCACCACCCGTTAAAACAAGATAACGAAGCCTCCATAAACATCCGCAGTCGGGTCGTCGATCACCCCAAGGACACGCACCGAACTCACCCCTTTTTCATCACAGTGCAAATCGCGAAATTCTCGCCCAACACTACTAATAACTCGTGCTACAACGCGCCAAACGTTGAATTTCCAGTACTACGCTCCGGCAAACGCGATTGGCAATACCGAGGGCGACCAGGTTCACAGCAATACCCATACCCAGGTGTAAATTACCTGGACAGTCCTGGTGAGTCGCCCGCCATCTCCCTGCCCACACCTCCGCCGCCGCCACTGATGGCGCCTCCGCCGCCACCGCCGCCCAGAAGACCGCGACGAAGCGTCACGTTCGCGGAATCGCCGCCGAAGAGCCCGAAGAAGACGAGGTTCTCGCCGTTCCTGCGGAAGCCGGGCAACACGATGCTAGACATCGCGGTGCCCTGGACGCCAGCGTCGCCTCGCGTCTGGTCCGGCCATCTCGCCGACTACAAGCCGGAATACATCACTTAAACGTCACACGGCACCCGCACAGCAACGCCGGGGCCCAGGCCCCAGCGGTCCTCGATCCTCAATGCCAACCCTCAGCCAACAACAAACACCACCGACGCGTTTGCCGCTAGTCGAATCCCCGCGACTCGCCCGCTCTCTCGATCCTTCCCGCGGCGACGCACCGTACGACGAGGGAACCGGGCGTTCGAGGAATCGAATTTCGAGCCTCGATGGCAGCAACGAGGGATTCGCTCCCCTCTACGTTTCAAGTTCCTTCGTGCTCGTGCCGCCGATCGGTCGCGAACGAGGCCGAGCTCGAGCGTCGAGTTCCTTCCTGGAACGCGTTCCTCGTCGAGCAAGGAGCTTCAGGTAGCCCGGGAAATCGGTTCGAAGCAGAGAGAGAGAGAGAGCCGTGTCACGGGCGGCCCGGCGAGAGGGATCCTCGCGTGGGTGACCAACGGTCGAGGGGCCCTTCATTTGGGACCCTCGGCCGGGACTCTCGCTGACCGCCGCGTTTGTACATTGTATATAATTGTAATCGAATCAAACGAGACGAATCAAAAGGAGCAGCCGACACTGCGAGCGAGCACAGGTCGCGGCATTCGATAGTAGAATTCGATGGTCCTGGGGTGGGTGCATGTGCAGCCAGCAACTCTAACCACTTAACTCAACTGCCACTTCCGTACGGACGAGAGCCCGTGCGTACGCGCGACTAACACGTACACGTACACACATACACGCACACGTACACATGTTGTGTTACGAGGGAAAAAAATGCAGGTCGACCGATGGAAGACGAGGTGGAATGGTGGAGACGATGAACGAGACGAAGCGACACTGGGACACTGAGAATGGACGTGGTCGATCGTGACGGTGACACTACTATTATTATTATCACTATTCCGAATACCATTACCGCGACAGGCTAAGTTTTATTACGGATTACGGTCGATTGCGATCACGTGTACACCGGTGCGACTATTTTGTGGATCTCGCGAGAATGGAGTTCGTTGCCCATGGGATGTGCCAGCGATGGGAGACGCGATAGGTTTTTTAACTGACAATGGTGTATAATCACATCGATGCGTGGGGACTGCGTGTGTGATAAATAATATATAAATAAATGAATGAATATATATATATATATATATATATATATATACATACAAGAATATAAATATACATACGTATAGACGTTTATCGAATGGTGTACGCGATGATGAATGTGCGTGGACGAGAGAGCGTGACAGTGCGTGTGCGAGAATAGGTTAATCGTGTAAACGCATTATAAGTACCTATCACTGCCAGTTCGCGTCGATCCGAGTCGAGAGAGGACGAAGGAGCGCTGCTTTCTTGTCGGATAAGGCACACACATTCACACACTTTTTACACGTCGATGTCTTAGGCCCGTTTCACGTTTACGGAATCCAGGGAGAATGGTTTCCTTGCGTCGTCGGATCGCCGTGATCTGGCTCGATGAACGACGTTTACGGCCAAGGTTTTTTCGTGCCAAAAGACGGTATCTCTCCCGACGATGGCGCTCGATGCTACGGCGATTATCGTGGGAAACGTTGGGCCCTTTTGGCGAGGGATGGAAGGTAGAGTATACGATCCACGTGGTAGAAGAGGAAGGCTACTTGTAATATATTGGAATTGCACCGTGGCGATAAAATAATTCTTCTTGAACCATTGGAGTCGAGCTGTGGAAAATGCAGAAGGCACGTTGCGTGGTCACCATTTACAGTCCCTACTTTAATGCTCCTTTCTGTTTAGAGCTTTCATAATTTCCCACAAATTATGGGGAGTAGGCAATCGAATCGCTCGAAAATCAAGTACCTTTTTTACGAATTAATTGCAAGGAGATGAATACAAATTGTGTCTGGTACTTTTTGATGATGTCTATTAATAAACTGTAAATTTTTTTTGATAATATAGTGTAGGTGTTTTTTCTGCCGTTTTGGAGTGATTGCAAAAAGGCGGAGGTTCGGATCGACTTAACCCTTTGGCCTATAACCACGAGTCTGACTCGTGGTAAAGAATTTGTGCCATAAGCGAAAACCACGAGTCTGACTCGTGGTAAAGAATTTGTGTCATAAACGAAAACCACGAGTCTGACTCGTCATGAAAAGTATAGATTTTGCGCCAGTTCGGGTGCACGGCTGAACAGCTGAATGGCACGGCGCGCGACCGACCTTCTTGTTTACTATGGCTCGCGCAATCGGCAGATACCGTGTAGGCCAAGGGGTTAAAAAAATTACAGGATGTGTAAAACATGTGCCATTTCCCGCGAAACCTCTGACATGGTTCGTAAAGATATTCCAAAATTAAAATTTTTGGCGAAACAAACATGTGTTTTTAATGCTTATAATGTTAACGAACATTATATGAAAGAACTCAGCTTCAATTTACTTCTTTGTAATTAATTGAAAAAGAAATACTTAATTTTCGACAAAAACGGCTGCCTAGTTCCCTTAAAACACGCAAGGTGTATCAAAACAGCATTTTACTAAAATCGAAAGCTATATTAATATCAAGCAGTGGCGCACTCAGGATTTAATCTTGGAGGGAGTCGAGTTGATCGGCTAAAAATGTTTTTTAACGCAAATTCAATAAAACTCATTATTTTTCATTTCATTCAAATTGATTATAAAAATTTATTTAAACGATAGAATCTAGTTTTCTTTTCTTCCTACAAAAAGCCTCCTCTGTGTGCGCCACTGATATCAAGAGTCACGGTAGTAGGAAGAAACATTCGTTCGATTATCGCTGTAGCATCTTACGCAACAAGGAGGGGAGGAGGAATCGCGGAGCCAAATTTCATTATGCGACGTATAAAACTATTTTTCTGTAATGCCCTGAACTAGTTCTTCGAGGGACTTGAGTTTACAGTTTTGTCTATCGAACGAACTGCCATACGATTACCGAAATCACGCCAATTACCCCGTGGAGGGGAGACCTTCGTGTCTTCAGTTCCGTGCGGTCTCTCCGTTCCACGATCCCCGACGCGATCGCCGACTTGGAAATTCGTCGGGGCGAAGGGGAATCGGACGATCAGCGAGAATGAAAGAGGGACGAACGTGCCGAGCAAGTTTTATACGTGGCAGCGAACGTGACCGATCTACCTATCATATCGTCAGATTTTCTTATTACGACTAACTGTTATCTATCACCGGTTAATAAACGATAGATAATTCGTATATCGGGTATTAAGTCGTTAAAGTACATGTAAAGCGAATGGGAAGTGGAGGAAGAGAAGGAACGATACACGTGACGCATAATCGTAACTTCAGGACGGTTCGGAGGAGAGAGAGAGAGAGATTGTTTATTTAACACTCGAGCCCATCACTCGATCGAAGGCCGCACGTTCTCACGACTACGTTCGCCCAGCGTGATCTACTAGCAATTATACGATTCACATTTCGCAGCCGATTTTCCACGGGCGCCCGTTGCCGAGAGGGACAGGGCGAAACGACTCGGGACCGACTCGCCGGAACGTAAATAAGAGCGTGCTTCGGGTCGTGAAGCTCGATTGTTCCTCGATGCAACGCGGCGCGAAATTTAAAACGCGACGGTACCTTTGTTCCCCCCAGTTGTCGTCGTTAAAGTCTCCGTGTTGATGTTCGTCGTAACTTTCTCTGCCCTCGAAATACCCGGCACGTGAAGGAGCAGCTGACTCGCGACTGGAATTAAACGATGTAACGATCCCTGAATACCGTCCCGGCATCGTCGCGAGCGCGGCTTCGAACACTGCTCTCGATGCTGTCTCCGGCTGTTACACCCTGCACTCCTCTTTTTCTGTGCGGATCAATTTAAAGAAACGGGAGGCTAAAATGAAACCGAGAAATTTGTATAATATTCTATACTGGATGTCTGTGAGCACTCGTTCTTGCAAACGATCCCGAGGCACGCTCGTTTCTGTTGCATATAACGCGAGATTTTTTAATTTTGTATAATACGAGAGGGTTTGGAAGGATTCGACACCCTGGTCGATGTTTCAACGTCTGGGGAGGGTATCCGCGACGTGGAAGGACGATTGAAGGCGATCTAAGCGAACAGCGGGGTTATTTTCGGGGAGTATTCACGGGGATCCAGTAGAATAGCCCGGTATGTGATCAGACGATGTATCGCGGAACGTTGGAGAAAGCGCGCGAGGAGACTTACAGAGGAGATCGAAACTGGAATAGTGGAGTGTAAACGTGTTTAACGAGATCACGCGAGAAGAGGAACTAAACGATTTCGACGAAAGACGATGAGAACGAACGAAGAAATACAGAACAGCGTCTTCCAGTTTTGCGCTTTCACCGATCGCTGCATAAACAATTACGCTTGTACCTTCGATTCGAGTATCCTTCGTCATCTCCCGTACCATTCCGTGGCACGATACGATCGATTCCCTTGTAAACCGTTGTATACCAATCAAATTTGTCACAATACAGGATCGTTTATTTAAATGTAACCCGCCAAGGTCTGTCGAATTCTTATACCTAATCATTCCCTTTTCTATCCATTCGAAGGTAAGTCAGAGACAATACTATGTCAATTTATTTCTTTATCTATGTTCGAAATATCTTCTCGTTTTGTATAATATTACATGATCGATTTAATGTCGTAGCAGAATTTAGATAAATTCGTAATAAATTCAATTATCTGTTTGAGAAACTTATTTTATTGGGCTGGAATAACTTTTAATAAATCTCCCGTTATATTCTATTGACGTCAAAGTGATGAACTTCCTGTAGAATCTAGCATAACAAAGAACTGCGAAGTATTTGTGAAAGTAATAGAATCTCTAAAGTTTGAACGTGCAATTTTTCTACGAATGCTGCTGGAGAAATAAAAAGAAACCTGGGATAGCTGTTACGCCGAGGGTCATTATGACAAACGAATCCGCTTTACGCGGCTGAAGGTTATAAGGTAACTATGCAGCCGCCTATTACAAATCGTCCGACCGCAGTGCGGAACCGCACGTAATGATTTATGCAGGGACTTGTCAGAAATCCTGGCGCACTTTTGCAATTTGTGTCCTCAACTATGTGCGCGATGTTCGCGATGGAAGAAGACAAATGTCACTCCTGCATTGGATATTACGCCTGCATCGGTGTACGCAGAGTATGAATTTTCACGGTAAAAAGAGGAGAGTGTTTTATATGAATTTCACTTGAAAGGTAAATGTATTCTACGCGTGGTTCCGCGTGGAGAATAATAAAGTGGCAAAACACGTACTTCCCTGGTAAGCAGAGGCAAAAACTTTCACAAATTAATGAGGGTAGGTATATCCCTGTTTAATATTAAACACGGAGCTTAATGAAACTAGTATTTGACTAACTGATATAGAAAACACATGAATATTCATTAGTGCTTCATGAAACATTAAATAACGTGACATTATGTTAAATTACGTTAATATAACTTTGTGGTCAAATTTTTCGATGTTATAGTTTCTAACCACTATGATTTCAAATTCGCAATACCTGTTCTTAAAATTTGACTTATTAATATTCAAACAATACGTATTAAGCTTTATGGTAGATGGACTTTTGAAAGCTGCTTTGAAGATTATATTTTTCTAGGAATACGTAAACAGAATGATAGACCGAAAGAAACAAGGACAAGGGTATAAATATTTCCACAACACAGTATAAATATTACGCTTAACCCCTTAACTCCGTAATTATTCTTAAAGGGGAAACGTCGATACGTGGTATCGTTGGAAAGCTTTCCTCTAAAAATAACCGAACTCCACGATCTCACCTCACTGATCTCCCCGTTCCCTTTAATACGTCTCTACACGTTAAAAGGACTTAAAGTACCGAATAAAAACTCTAATCAACCTTCTAAACAATCCAAATATCATAGTAATACATTCCAAAACACTTCTCGCCAAACGAAAAATCCCATTAATGTTCCACCTACGATGGTAGCCAGAGGAAAGTTTCAAAGGTCAACGCTGAACAAAAATACCATAATTTGGCAAAAAGATACCCCTTGGACCGTATCAAAAACGTTCTACTTATTTCTAAACGTCAACACGTGTTTTCCCAAAATACCCACACTCGTCCACTCCCTCACTAAAAAACAGCGCGTGCAGATACATAAATTTCAATCTCGCTTCCAGCCACCACCGTAGCTCAAAAATTAAATCAGTCCACAACTTGCACGTTATACATCAACTTCTTATTTAAACTATTAGCAAAGACTACACGAAGCTCAGCAACCAATAACTATCTTTAATAACTTTAAAACGAAGAACCATGTGGTCGATATCCCCGAAGCGAAAGATTAACCCAAGGTTATACGCGACAGGCGCGTGACGCGGTGGTAACGTAAGATCCCGGAGCTCCCGAAGATCGAAGTTAACCGAAACTGGTGGTCGAGTTAAGCACTGTGTACATGGAACGGCGAAACTAATTCTGATCCTCGAGGATGACCATCGCGGGACTCGCGCTCGTAAAGGTTCCGCGACGTCGTCTATTCGACGCGCATTTGCATTCGAATTATTTCAGCCAAATGGGCGGTGATCGATGGATCCTGCGGCCCCCCCGGCTACCCTGCCGGTAGCCGAGCTGCATTCGAACGACTCGCTTCTGCCTCATTCACATGCTAACGACGAGCGGCCCCGTGGATCGATGCGGGCCAATCACGGGACGGGACGCCACTCCAGATGTATTATATATACACCAGCTATGATGAGCTTGTCGATAAACATTAATCATGATAATTTAAACGAACTTCCTACGGAAGCCCGTGAACGCGTATCGATCCCCGGCTACCATGGGCGAGACGACAACCGGTGGCGGAGCTTGAATTTAAATCGGCCGAATTTCCTTCGCGGAACGTACCTACCTTGAAACCGGGGTGCTATGCTGTGGTTTTTAAATGAACCGAAATAGCGGAGCGTGGAGTACGGGGCATCTTTTGATTTTTGTGAAGAAAATTTTGAGAGTCGGAGGACAATAAGAATTACGATCGAGTGGATCGTGTAATATCAAGTAGCTAGGTGCAAACTTCCGATTGTAAAGTTTGCAGCACATTCGATTGTGATCCTTAAAATTCCTCTAAATTATGTTAGTAGTACTATAGAAGAATAGTTCACGTACGTTTACATTGCCTGCGTTCCAAAATGAGTGTACATACCACTGGAACTACGGTGTTAAATATCAATTCTACCAAAGAGTGTCGGTAACGGATACGAAACGGAATAGAACCGGCAGAATGTTCCGCGGCGAATTTAGAAGATCCGTCCGTCGACCTGACACGCCAATTCAGAACTATCGCGGCGGTTTATCGATAGCCGGGCCGGTCGGGACGGATCGTTCCTCGGCGTATCTAGATCTGGATAGAGGCCGCGTCGTAAAACCCTCGCGTATCTCTCCCAGCAGGACCATAAACAATAGACGGTTCGATTGTCCGGCATCTGGAAGGAGCGCGCGCGACCCTCTTCTCCGGAGGCGGATGTCCCCCAGCGGAGGCTGGTGCTCGCGCTCCTTATTAAATTACGCGTGACCTCGACCAAGGATTTACCGCGGCGGCGGCACCGGGAGCAGCCGGGCTGATGGGGAGGGGGGTGATTCGTGCAACCTGGGGCATCTCCTTCGTGGTGTCTGTTGAACGGGAGCCGAGTTCGAGCCGCCGCCTCGCGCGGCCGACGCCGGCGCAGAGCCCTTGTTTATATCGCCCCGCGAGAGGAACAGGCTTCTGGATCGCGAGCACGGAAGGGAGAACGGAAAGAGGAATAGCGGAGAGCAGACGGGCTGGAAGAAGGACCGTAACAGGGGTGAAAAGAGCGCGACAGGGCGAGAAAGAGGGAAATAGGGGGCATGGATGATCGAGAGCGACGGAGATGAAGAGCTCGGGATGACGAGGCCGAGGGGGGTGGAGGAAAATTCTAGGTGGAAAATAGTGGATCAGGGAGAAAGAGAGACGGACCGATCCCGCGGGTGGAGAGGCGGGGGTGGAATGGATGCTAAATATAGACAGGGTTGCCAGGTTGCAGAAACAGCCGCCGCCCCTTTGAGTACTGGGACGGGTTGGTTCAGCCCGGAGGGGTAACGTGGAGAGAATCGTGGGGTCGAGGAGGGTGGAGGGAGGGTGCAGAAGGGCAGCAAGGTCGCGTCATTGATCGAGGGTGGAAGGGGCGGCTGTATGACGCTCCTGGTGACGTCATAGCTCGCTACGACCCCCTCGGACCACCCGCAGGCGCCCTCTCCTTCTTTCACCACCCTCTCAGCGAGGCCCGTTTGTTGCCTCGCCCTGATACACCTTATTCCCATCCCCACCACCGTCAAGCATCCACCCGTCCATCCCGCTCCCCAACCCCTCCCCGCGTCGCGCGTCATCTTTGCCTCGCTTTGACTCTCGCGCGCTTTTTTCGGTACGCTTTACTTAGCGCTACGCCGCGGTTCGACGCGTTGCTCTCTTTCCTCTCTCTCTCTCTCTCTCTCTCTCTCTCTCTCTCTCTCTCCGCCCTTAACGGATTTGCCTCCGTGAGTGGAGGCGCCAGGGTGAAGATAATTTCGGTAGAATATGGAGCATCTCGGGGCCATCGAGGATGCCGCGGGAATGACACCGCAACGGGTGCCCCGAAATCGATTAATCTCCATTACGAACTGTTCCAACTGCGATCCACAGACCCCACGGTCGATTCTAATTACCCCTCGTTAGTTTCGCACGGAACGGCCAGCCACGGGATTGCGACCCACGTTCCTGAGCCGCGGGAGATCGAGTAGAAGGGTATGGGAATATCAGATGGGGCGTGAATTCACGCTACAGGGAGCACTCGCAGTTTTGGCGAATACCATGGTGCCATTTCGTCCCTCTGTCAAACTCCAAACGGTATAATAAGAGTCCCTTTGCGAATCCCTTGCTCGCGTTTCAATTGTAACGACTCTGACACCTCGGGCTTCCGAGCTTGTTCGCTACAGGCGAAGGACTCTCGCCTATTCGAGCTTCCAGCAACACATTTTACTTCCGAAGATTCGTTGTTACATTAGCGAGTGAGACACATCCCCCTTCATCGATCAAGCAGCACGCAGCACTGTCGGCCCACGCGAGGGAAACGAAAATCTAACTCCCCGCTTAGCTATAAAAAAAAACAGCAAAAAAAAGGAGGGTTGAAGGACGAGCAATCTCGAACGGACCACAGTTTCTGGCTGGCAAAAAAAAATTCTCCCTCGGCATCATAGACAGAGCGGGCGTAAGGGAGGCCGGCAATAAAAACCCATGCAGTGGGAACGGTAAAACGCAGGGAGACGCGAGGAGTCACGGGCGCGTTCTCGAGGGGGAGAGGGGTGGAGGGCGGCGGCGGAATAAAAAGTGGAGGGACGCGTGTTAGTCGAGATCCGACAAGCCGTGCGTGTTCCGCCGCTTTTCGGTCGGCAGTTTGGATCCCAGCAGACCCGCGCCAGCTCTCCCGTTCCTAGGCATGACGGGTATAAATTATGCCGCTGGCCTATTTACATGGCTGCCATCCTGGCCAACTCGACCCGGTCGCTCTTCATGGCAGAGATCCCTACTTACGTACGTTACGTACGATCCTCCGCATTCGGCTCGTTCGATTGTGAAAGGGCCGGGGCGAGAGGGCGGCGGAGGGGAGGCGAAATGCGCGAGAATAAATGTGTTTAATCGCGGGGGGTGTCTCGGCGGCACTAGCACGGTGAATGCTGCGACGATATTTGGAGGGTATGGAAAAATATGCTCGGGAGCTTAGAATCACTTGATCTGTCAACGTTGTTTTATTCTCAGATGTCAAGACTACTGGATACGAAGTAGGATTGTAAATTTACCGACTTTTTAAATTACCGGTAATTCGGTAAAATTTTCATTCAAAACCGGTTTATCGGTAATTTACCGGTAATTATTTAAGGTATTGAAAATATAAAAGTAAACATTACAAAAAATTTTCTTGAACTCTAATCGAGCATTATGAAAAATATATGCAAATAAAACTGTTCTGAACATAAAATATAAAATGATATAACACATAATAGATATATTTGTATAACTATTGACATTATTTATTAATATGCATCTTCACCGCGAAAACAATGAAAAGAATCTTAACTTATATACATAATTAAATATTTTTTATTTAAGAATTCTTTTTAACAAATAAGCACGCAAAAAATATAATTTGTCCAAACTTTGGTCTCCTGATAAAGCGCTCTTAGATTCTACACTTGTTGTTCGGGTAGTCATTAAGAAATCATATGCCATTTGTAGATATTTTCTTTTTACTTTTTCTACTTGAAAATACGTCTCTTCTTTGGTGGCTTGATTCAGATTTTTAGTTTTCTTTTGGTTTAAAGTTGGTTCTTTCTGAGGTACTTCGGTTTTCGTCTCTATTATTAATTGAAGCTTTTTCATTGATAACGGAGTAGATATCGACGGAATTAATGAATGCATATATGCGCTACATTGCTATACATAATTTATCGAATTACCGGTAAATGTTTGGCGAATTACCGGTAAAAATTTCAGGGTATTTCTCGCGATTTCGATTGAATCTTTACTTGCTTTCCGAGTCGTTTGATATATTAAGGGGTACCTAATGCCACTCTAGCGCCTGCAAAAACCGCCTGATTTTGAGAGTTTTGTATGCGAGTATAGTGAATGGAATACAAAATCTGTTTCATGGTCTTTATTACACATACTTTGAAGTATGGATTTTGTTTTCCGTTGTAAACTTTTCTTGTTTTAAAAAATTTTTCACGTAATTTTTTACTAAAAAATTAAACTTTTTGTTCGATCACGCACCATTCTTACAAAAAAACGGTGTTTATTAATTTTTGTAGTACTTCCCGAGCTGGCCTTACTTAGAATTAAAAAATATTTGCTTCTTGATCCAGGTCAAAAATTGGAGGAGAAATCTATCGCAGAACACTATTCGTCTTCCTTTTGTAATCATACTTCAAAGTATGTAGAATAAAGGCCTTGAAACAGATTTTGTATTCCATTCACTATACTCGCTTAAAAAATTCTCAAAATCAGGCTGTTTTTCCGGGCGTTAGAGTGGCATTATCCCTTAAGGAATTACGGTTCTCAATTTAAAGGACTAAAAGAGGGAACGTCTCTTATTTCTGCGCTGTCGATGTCGAGATTCCCGGGCGAAAAATCTGCCGCACAAAGAAGCGGTACCGCGTGGGAATAAGGGAAGACGGGTGAAGAAAAGAAGGAGGTGACGCGTCTGGTTTTCAAGGCGGTATTACCGGTCCCACAGCTCGAGCCGCTTTTCCTCTGGTTAATTAGAATGAAGGTGTTTCCAGGTGAACGCTGAAAAAATAATCGGCACTCGGGAGGAATGATTACTCGGTATGCGAGCGGTTACAATGCCACTTCCGTGCATTAACGTCTCGAAAGTAAAGGGGCGAAAAAGGAATGAAAGGGAAACAGCAGAAAACGGGGCGAAAGAGGCTGGAAATAACGAGGAATACCGCATTTCAGCTTCCCTCGGCCCCGAAACGCTCCAGAGGCGCGCCAGAAGCGGAACGCTCCCCTTTCAGTGTCGTCGCCGGTTCGGGCGCGATTTTTTTCAAAATATTTGCTTTCAATTTCGAAAGTCAACCCCGCGGGGAGAGCGAATACGCGGTTTCGAGCATCCCTTCTTTCTATCGACTGTGAGATGACGGGCAGAAAGGGGGTAGAACAAGAAAAGGGGGCCCGAAGGGGGAAGATCGCGGGGCATGAATGGAAAGGAAACAGAAGGAGGCCAGGGAGCGTGAAAGAAAAGGTAAAGTCGAGGGACGGATATATCCACGTATATACTCCATTTTACGTGCCTTTTCTTCCCGCGTGCTTGGATCCCGTTGCAGGTGTCAGACAAAGCTAGTTCCGGTACTCGTGGTCGGATATTCTGCGGTCCAATTAGAAACGAAGTGTCGAATGGAAAATTCGAGAGAACAGGCCCATACAGAGTGAGATTCGTTGGCAGCGTACTCTGTTGCCTGAGCGATGTGCTGGTTGAGCGTTCTGTTATTCCAACAGAGTACGTCTTTGTAGAACATCTCTCCTCTGAGCGAAACAGTATTTTATAACTGACAAAATTACTTCGCACGATCACGTGAACTTTATTCATTGGGTCTGTCTGTTACATATATATAGGTAGATGGTGGTAGATTATATTGATATTGAAGTTCATCACCATTTATCACAGTGATTCTCAATCTCTGAGTCGCGACCCCCTTGCAGTGTTTTACTATTTGTAGTGGACGATTCGTAGCACCTATTTCTTTTAATATGGCATTTTCTAATACTGATGGAACACTGATTTTTCATAAATGAAAAAAAGGAAAAACTGATTACCCAGATGCAAGCACAACCATCACCCTAAACAAGGTAATTAAATATATTAAATATCTTATGTATCACTAATTTATGTATCAATATATTTAACTATTATTAAGTTAGAATTATATTCCGAAATACTTATTTTTAATGTGTTTTCTTTACCTTATTAAATTTACCTTACCTTATATCGGGGGAGGAGGGCGAGGTCGCAGGTTATTTGAATATATGAAGGTTGGGGATCACTGATTTATCCAAACAACAATGTCTCTCGATTACTTCGAATCGTGGATGCACCCCTGTTCCCTTTCCTAGGGGATGACGGTTCACTCGTGGTAACCGGAGTCGAAAATGAGGCGGAAGAAATAGTAGTCAGTGACAATCGCGTCATCGCCCGATCGTTGTCCGACAGTAAACTCGATTATCGTTCACGCGAAGGAAAAACAACGAGACGTCCGGGTAACGGCTCCAGAGAGAAACGATCGACTTTCGAGTAAAAGCAAAATGATTCGCGAAACTGGGTTACGAGACACGTAGGATCGTATATCCTGGCGTGTTCCATTGTGCACCGCGCAAAAACGGGCAAGAAAAGCCGGCACTGCAACTTCAATCTTCCGCTTCCCTAACGATACTTTGAATCGTTCGCGCAAACGTCTTCTTATTCGTCCGCTCCCACCCCGATCTGGCCCGTTAAATATAGTCGACGATCGTTGAAACGGGGCAACCATTTTTCTGGGGGAACAATAGGTACGACGCGAGTGATTGATCGGTGGCGGACCGTTCCTATCAAATTTATACTAACGACACGAGCTCAAATTTTTGGTTCGTGTCCGAGCCGATCTAAGTGATCGACAAAAATCCATGATTCCTAAATGGACGTTATCCTGCTCTTTCACAGTCTCAAGAAATTAATTTCAGAAACCTGATTGGCCTCTTTGATGCTCGTGCGATTGGCGATCCTTAAGGGACCTTCCAATCAAAACGCTCGAGGAATAGGTGGTTGTTGTTTTTCTTTACAAGAAGGGGTTACGACATATCCTACAAAATGTTTTCGGCTTTTATTAATACACTCGTCAGGGTGCAAAAGAAAATTTTTGTATCATGTTTTCGATTTTGATGCATTTGCTAGGTGGCGCCTAGTGCAGCGCTGCCTAAAAGAGATCCCTACACGGTAACCACTTTCTCAGAAAATCTCATGAACATGCATTTGCTCGCTCTCGCATCACCCTCTAACATAATTTTTTAATCACGGGTTTTCTTTTTATCTGCACATTTAAGAATTACCCGTTTTGCTCTATTTCGTTCAAATGTACACCAAGTTTTGGAATTTTTTTTATCGCGACAGAGGATAATGAGATAGGCTTTGATATAAATTTTAAGAAATATTTCCGATTTTTGATTTCAGACGATCCTTTACCGTTTAGGCGTCTCTTTTTGGCAGCGCTGCACTAAGCGCCACCTAGAAAATGCATCAAGACCGAAAACATAAAACAAACATTTCTTTTTGTACCCTAACGAGTGTGTGAACAAAAGCCAAAAACCATTTTTACGATATGTTATAACCTCTTCTGGTAAAAAATTCATAAAAATCACCTATTTTTCGAGGGTTTTCACCGGAGGATCCCCTTAAAAAACACCAGGAATTATTCTTAGGTGGAACGAATTAAAACTTGAGTACAGATTAAAGTCGCAATTCGAGATCTAGAAATTCCTCAACTGTAAGCTGCTGAAGCTACTGGAATTCCAATCTTTGTAGCGCTTTCAGCACAAACGACCTTGTAATTTAAAGGTATTCGAGTTTTAGAGCCACCGAACTCGCGATCCAGCTTGCTGGAAATGTTCAGCTTGAAGGGATTCGAGGAAACAACGTAGGTATCATTGAACGTATAGATTAGTAAACGATCGATTGAAACGTTGCCTTAAACGCTCTCTGCAATATGTAAACTGATAAACGATTTCCTTTAAACTGCCGAATCGTATTTCCGGGCTGATCGTTAGGGCCAGCTCTTTAGGACGGAGGCATGGCTGGCTCGATCACTGCCACTTGGCTCAATGAATTAATTACAGTTAATTGGCAATTACCACCTAGCGCCGCCTCACGACCCTGATAGGTTGGCGCAGTGACGCTGCTGCGGAGGAAAATATATTTTCCTCGTAATGCGATCCTGCGCCCCCATCTCCTGCGTTTTCTGGCCCTTGAACTGATTCAATAACACCGACCGCCGATGCTCTTCCGCGCGTTCACGACCTACTGATTCAACAACGGAATAAACTGCACCACCACTAACCTATTCCTCCATTAGGGTAAATCCGGGAGACGCGGTCGAGCCGGAGAGCTGGTCGAGTCGCTATATTTCAAACTCTATACGTAAAAACGCGTTAAAGTGCAGAACAATTACTTCTCTAGAAGCCAAACAATTGAAGGAATAGCGTCCCTTCGGTTCCTTCTGTGTTTTTCTAGATTTACAGACTACAAAAGGTAAACTGAGGTTACATTTAACCTCTTTTGTCAAACAGCGGTGTACAGAATCGTATTTAAAATATACTTCTAAATTTATTATCGTTTTATGTTGGGGAATAATAAGACAGTAGAGATATTGTGGGACAATGCAGCCAAAGGAAGACCATCTCTCGCTGCAGAAAGGAGAGATGATCGAGTTATGATTTTTTTATTATTTTTATTTATATTTTTATTTTTTATCATTATTTTATTATTATTATTGTTTATTTATTTTATTTATTCACTTTTGTATACATTTGCTTTGCTAATCGCCGGTAGGTAGTTCGCTTTATCTTTGATGTGTTCTTTACTTGTTTAACGTAAACAAATTAAATAGCAATGAATCTGTAGTTATATTCACTCATAAATAGTTTTGCTTTCTTCTTTGTTATTTTTCCATGAATAATTATGTGAGTGGTCTCTGCCAACATCGAAAACCATTTCTCCCGGCACCTCGGGAGAGGTGGTCAGATGTCGTGACTTCAGTTTTCAAGCCGATTTACAGTAAACATTGTCTTAAAGCAAATATCGACCAGTTTTTCTGAATCAGCATAAAATTCTGAACATATTAGGTTTGTTCTGATAAAATATGTAATATCTGTATTAGTTTTAATAGATATTTTATATCGACCGCGTCTCCCGGGTTTACCCTAACTCTATTGCTATAGTCACTCCCATCCAT
Organism: Andrena hattorfiana; assembly: GCA_944738655.2. Taxonomy (NCBI): domain Eukaryota; kingdom Metazoa; phylum Arthropoda; class Insecta; order Hymenoptera; family Andrenidae; genus Andrena; species Andrena hattorfiana. Next base: position 66,947,515 of record OX122891.2, on the reverse strand, counting down.
GGTGATGAGACACGAAATACTCGTGATAAGACGATTCTACGAATAGAAGACGAACCCTTCCTTTCAGTTATTAGATACTCACTGTCCCTTCAGTGCGAGCAACTGTCTCAACGTGTCCTTATAAGAAATGCTTAACAAGTAAAGAAGTATCACCACGCCTAAGTTTTCAGTCAGCTGGTCCAAGACTCGAGCAGCTTGTTGCACCACGATTTATTAGCCGCGTATTGAAAAGGACGATGGGTCGGTCGCATTAGGCCCAAGCCTGATTCACTTTTGTCCGGGTTCGTTCGTTTCATTCGCCTTTCCCCGTTGGCGTCGCGACGGCGCGGATCTAAATTAAATCCTCCGATGAAAGGCTCGGCGTACATAAGGATCCCGGCACTCAAGGACACATGAATGAACAAGAGGAGCGGCGTGTACGTTTTCACAGTCTCTGGACCGCCTTTTCCCAGTGTCTGCACACGCGCCACGTTATGCGGGTGTCACGCGGGTGTGTGTAGGCGTGTAACGTAGAGATTCGAGAGCAGCAGGGAGGAGTGAATAAGCGGTGTTATACTTACGACGGTAATACACCTGGTCGTGTGTTAGCGCGAACGACGACGCAATCAGGCCCCTCCACGCGTACAACCACGCTTATTTCATCCTGTTTCCCGTTTGCACGCCCGGGGAGATTGTATCTCGCGAATCGTCGACGACGTCGCAATCCTCCAGCGATCGTTGAGAAATTTTCGCTGGCAGCCTCGCGCAATGGGAATTCGCGTCCTTTCAGGCGATTGTACGCCGCCCTGAATGGACCTTTCCACCGGAGACATCCTGAATGGATAGAGAAACATTTTCGTTTTTAATGTTTTTACGTTACCTCGACTTAGCCCCCTTTTGTGCTCGCGTGTACGGAGTAACGAGGGCTCCTTGTTTTCGCCTCCCGCGCGAGATGCGGTCGCGTCAATTTCCCCGGGCTCCTCTACCCGCTTTCGCAACTCGCCCTCCGACACTGACTTTTCACGGAATATCCACTTTCGTAAACAGACACGCCGCGCTCTCGCGCAACTTAACGGATTCCTTTAGAAAGTGAAACTAAGGTCGTTAGAGCAAAGAGCGTGATATTTGAAATTCTCTTTTGTGAGTTCTGTGAATTGGATTGCCTGCGAGGTTCCATGAGAATATGTACATTCGCCATATTTGTTGTGCTTTGGGTGTGACAGGTTTGAAGCTCTGTATTTACCTGGGGGTAGGTTCTGAGGACTTTTTGCTAAGCCAGTGGTGGTGAAAATTTGTATCTGCGCGTGTCGAAAATTTTAAAATTTTATTTATCGAACTACTGACGTGCAGGGCAAATTTTAATAGAGGTAAAATTTAACAGAAAGTTAATCATCGCAAAATTTTATTGAGGTAAGTTTAATTTATAGTGAAAAAAGTTTTTTAAAAACAAGCTGATATTAAAATGTGCTGAAAAGGAAAAAATAATTTTGATTCCGACCTAAATGATATTATAATGTAATTATAATGCTCTAAGTATTTTGATACATTAGTTTTCGCATCCTGCTGGTTTTCCATTTGATTGCGAGCGGCCTAATTCCTCAATTCAATGGCAATTCAAAGCAAAATAGTTTTTGCATAACTTTTAATATTCAATATTTACACCGTACGCTTTTATTTTTAGTCATTTGAGGGAATTCTTCAAAAGCAGTCTAAGCCGGTATCAAAATTATATTTTTCCCTTTTAGTACAACGTAATAAATGCTCGTTTTAAAAAAATTTCTGCTTTTTAGTGAAAATATCGTATCGTCATCGAAACTACGTATGTGTGCAAAGTTTCAAGTGGATCGGATATGGAGAAGCGGGTCAAAATTAGCTCACAAGATTTCATTCTAACAAACTAACGAACTCGCAAGTGAAGCTAAATAAAAGCTTGTAATAAAAATGAACATAGAATTTCCTAAGAATCTCATAACATAACATACGCATTGTCATAGGTATAGTAAAAGCTAACCATAGGTATAATAATTATTTTAGATTAATATACAGATATTAATGATATCACCTGTAAATCATTGACGTACCAGCAAAACTTGCGCAAGTGCCCCACGCCTGCCATAAGTTCGCCATGCCTGTCCTACTTAGGCAAGCACAAGTGTCAGTCTAAAATTACTATGATTCGTAAGGGTGCATAGTAATAAATTCGATACAAGTTTAATCGCAGATTCATAAGAGGCCAGATTAATTAGTAACTGTTAGAGTTCTAGAGACCACTCACGGCCAAATTTCTACCCGCTTCAATGGCTATTCAAACATTAGACCCGTTAAATTTCGCTAACCCTCCATATCAAATATGAAACGGTATGAAGTCCACTTCCCGAATGGGGGATGCTTGACCGTCGTAACACAGGTAATTAATATACACTCGGCGAGGGGGAACGCGTGCAAATGAACATACTGGCGAGCCAGTGCAGTCGCAATTAACGGAATTATGCTCACGGTGTCCGTTACTACGTTAACGACGACGATCAATCGTATTATCCGCGAAGTGGCTCGCTCGAAAGCTATCTTATCCGCCGTCGGGGGCTCGCGAGAGCACCGGATTACCGTCGCCCTGATAATTAACCGTAAGTTCCCGATCGAACCTCGAGTATTAATTAATTGCACACGCTCCGTGCGGCGGGGGGCGCGAGTGAATGGGATGTGTTTCGCCGATCAGGCCGATGCGAACGCTCTTTCGATAAATTAATATCGGCAGTCCTGGTTAACGGGTGGAGGTGCGAAGAAACTGCTCCCCGACGTGTTTCTTGGGGGCAGCCAAGTATATTTCACCCAGAATATACACTACCTGTCAAAAGTTCGAAATTACTCTATAAATTAAGGAGAGCATGAATTTACTCATTACACAAAGCAGCTTAAACAAATCACCTAGGAAACTAATCCTTTGAGTTTATAAAAAAAAAAACTGAAGTCGTTTGGGGAAATTCTAAAAAAATTATTCTGTTTTAAAGGGTGTTCCAATGCTATTGTCCGGCATTGTAGTAGAAATGTCAGCAAGTAAGAAATTCTCAAGATATGAAGTCAGAATTTCTTCAACCATTTATTTACACTGAACGTTGCCGCAATTGCAACAGAAAATATCGTCCCGACAGTTTACCAAAGTGTTGACTACCTGCAGGTGTAGGTGGCAAAAATGGTGCCACGACGTGGGATGAGAAATCGTTAGGGGAGGCTCCCAAAGGAGGCTCGATAGCGTTCGAGTTAAACGAAAACCACGCTCGCGTAAATTAGTAGCAGAAATATTCGTCTGAGTGCTCGGCTACGCTCTTCTTAATATTCTCGCGCGGCGGTCGCCATTAGCGGCGGGTAAATAATCGCGCGAGTTCTCGCTGTGCGAAATTGTCTGGCAAAATGGCATCGTTCCAGCTCAATGCGTTGAATTATGCGCCGCTGGATCGACGGAGTACTCTGGTCCTTACGGTGCTACAAAATTAAATAATTACGGGAATCATCGTGACAAACGTTTGCCAGTAGATGCTCGCATGAGAACTTTCGTAAACGTTGAAAAGAACGAACATGTCATTAGCGGGAATCTCGATTATGGAATAGTTACAGGAACACTGGTATCTCAAAAGCAACGACCTAGAACGAAATGTTTTTTTGATTCGTTTCTGTTCAGCCCCGATAATAATAATAATTCTGCTGAAAAATATTTCATTTTTATTCGAACGAAAAACAAATTTTATTCCGAACTGGATATTTCATTTATAAAATAAAGCTCGTATAAACTTATTTTTAACAATTTAATGCAGTTGGTAGTTATTATAGAAAATATTATATATTAGGGGAAGGTTGCCTATGTTGGACCACTTTTTTTATTTTTCTCTCCTACACGGACATAACACATTGAAGAAAGCAAACAGAAACGGGAAAAAGATCTACATTTTATGTAGATTTTATCATGTATTTAATGTGTTGATAAAATATGTAATTAAAATAATATCTCGAAAAAACTAAACTAATGACTTCGGTCCATTCCAGGCAACCGGTTTCGTAATTTGGACCACCGGTTTCCTACTTTGGACCGCTCCTAAAAATCAATGAATTTAAATATACAATCTAAAAAACACAGATCAGGGCATTGAAAAAAATAGAAACAGGAAGCAACAAGCATCTTATGGTGCACGTAGTGCAATAGTACGTGGTTTCGATGGTTTCTTTATATTTGTTCCCGCATAACTCCCCAGAATATGGGCCGATTTTGATGATCCTTTTTTTATTCGAAAGAGGGCGATATGCCACTTTTGGTTAATAATAAAGACTATTGTCACCTAATTATTATTATTTTATGTACGTACGCATATATCTCCTTAGCATGTTGTGTCAATATATATAAAACTAAAAAGTTAAAAATAAAAAAATTAAAACCGACTTCAAAAAAATGAAATTACTCTAAGAAGTAAAAAATAATTTTTTCCCTTATTTAACTTACGGTGTTCTCATATTTTTTAAGTCGGTGCCTCATCATTTACATTGTAATCTAGCACCGACTTAAAAAATATGAGAGTCGTAGATTAAATAAGGGAAAAAATTATTTTTGACTTTTTATTTTAATTTTATTTTTTTGAAGTCGGTTTTAATTGTTTTTTAAATTTTTTTAGTACGATTTTAACTATTCGCTACCATAACATAGATTGTATCCTAAAATGGACCAGTCCAATTTAAGCAACTAGTGATGGTCCAATATTAGGCAACTGGTTGGTTGCATAAAAAAGATATGTTTTCATTGTTATACTTATACGAATATGGAGAAGTAAGGACATGAAGTTGTAGCTAAGACAGCACACTTTACACTAGTATCATTTAAAATTATAGTACTTACAAGTTGTAGAAAGAAATTCACTCGAAATAACACGAAAAATAATGATCGCGCACCACGTGTTTCTATATTTCGACGACGGTGAACGACAAACTAATGAATAACCGTATCGCTGTTCTCGCAAGTTCCATCTCCACTTCCTAAATCAATGTAGCCAAAAAAAAACGCTGCAAATATATTTGTTTATCGAGATATACAAATGGTCCAATCTAGGAACCGGTCCAATATAGGCAACTCTCCCCTATATAGAGAAAAAGATAGTTGCAATTTAAATTATGAATAAAATTTTAGGAAGATATATAAAACGGGGGAAGGGGTCATATTACCACCCCTTCCTCTATACCTATTCTGCATTATACAAAAAATAGAGATTTTTTAAGACTTTCGAGTGTAAGCCGTGTCGAAGAGGATAAGATTCCCAACGTTTCACCAGCATTGCAGCTAGCTTCGCCAAGGTTCTGAGGATGCACTGGTACTGACACTGATCAGTGCGTCCTCAGACGCCTGATAAAGCTAGCTGCCATGCTGACGAAACGTTGAGAACCTTAGCCTCCTCGACACGACTTACATCCGAAAGCCTCGAACAATATAAACTGTATAAAAAGAATAGATCGCACAAAATAAAAATTCGAAATCACAGAATGTGGATTCCTACTGTTCATATTCAGGCAAAAATAGATTCATGAGTTGCGGGCTCAATTAAATTTTTTTTACATAAAATGTTCATCGAAAACAAAATAATGAGCTTATTAACCGAAAATTTTATTTCGGTTATATCGTTTTCACTCCTGCAATAAGGTTAAGAATTTCGTTTCTATTTCTGCTTCTGTTCCAGAAAATATTTCGTTCTTTTCGTTTTCGTTTCTGTTCCGTCCCGGGTCCCAGCTTAAAAATATTCGAATCTATATTGATTAAGTGCAAATATGGATGGATACGTATTATATCGCACGACGAAATATAGTAATTATCGAGGTGGAATTTCAAGCATTCAATCATATCGAAGAGTACATAAGAAAATCCCAAGGAAGCCACAATGAATCTCTAACGCATTCGTGATCAAGATCCAAGGAGAGACATTCAAACACCCCTCAACGTGCATCAGATATTGAAATAAATCAAGTATGTAGAATTTTAAACTCCAACGAGTCCAGAGTGAAATTCTGGTGCCTTCGGTACAGCAATTATCAAGAGTAATGTAATCATACCTAGTTGAAAGGTTTTGGAGAATACTGCAAAGCCGCTCCCTCTGAAATTATGATTTGATGGTCGACACGATTGCAAGGATATCTTCAAACGGGCGTGGATTAGAATCTAAGTCATTCAACCAGAACGTGAAAGGATCCCGCTTTTATCACCGTCCCGAGGACTTTCGAGATTATCATTTGCGCCCTTTGCCAGGGCACGGGCGACCAAAGGACCAAACGAATCGGATAATATAAATCAGTAAAGTCCTTTTCGACTCGGTAACGAGCGATCGCATGTCGAGACGTGGATTCTTCGTGCAACGAAAACCCTCAAAAGGATGCATGTCGACTGTTAACGAAGTTTTAATTAATTTCACGTTGCACGGAACTTTTTCCCAGCCCCGCCGGAACAAAGTTACATGTGTGACAGCGGGTCAAGGATTAAGGAGCTTTCTATATTTTTGCTCCGGAGTGGAAAGATCAAACTTCTTCGGGACGTCGAGCTAAGAATACTTGAAGCATGCCTCCGTCGATTGTTTCGAGGCTCGGCCAATCGAAACTTCAACGTAGAATAATATCGAATAACTGCGGAGCGCGGGGCAGAGGGGCGAAGAAGGGGATGTTAAATAATAAAGTTTCTTGCGCGAGTTCGATAGCAGAGATTAATCCAGAGACGATGGATAATATGCTTCTTAGCGTGCGATACGATGTTCGATGGCAAACTGTCCTTACTCCTGAAGACGTGCTCCTTAAACACGGAAGGATCCTCGGATGCACACGAATGCACAGAGTTTCAACAATTAGTCACGCAGCCTTCTGAACTTCCAAGCACACACTGCGCCTCTGAAATGTTGTCGCAACAATTTGCGAGCATATTCTGGAGAGGTCGGTGGTAAATTTCTGTATGTCCTCAAAAACAGTTACGTGCAGTATAACGGCTGAATTATTTTTTAAAAGGTAGCATGAATTACGAACTACAAATTAAATTACTAAAAGCAAATCACTTATAAAGAGAACCTCCCCTTCCATTGACAACGCAGTAGATATTCGAAGGAATTATTGAACGCATATCCGCGCTATATTGTTACATGTAATTTATCGAATTAACTGTAAAAAAATGGCGAATTACTAGTAAAAATTAGAAAATAGTTCTCATGATTTACCAGTAAACCGGTTTAAGAATTATATTTTTATGAAATGAAACCATAGTATGGGGTGAAAGCAAAGACATGCGAAAAAAAATTCGAGACATATAAAGATGTGCCACCCTATAATCCCCATACTTATAACTTTCTCATTTAAGTCTGCCTGGTTAAACAAACCACTCAACATATTCCACAGTAGGCATTCTTATTAAATACTGAAAATAAATGATATATAACCCAAGGACACGAGAGCTGCGCCACGAATAATCGCAATCCCCCCATTGAATCCGCAGCGTCTTGAAGCGATTATATCCATTAATCGTAAATACAGAATAGTTTGCTAACCGAAGTCCTGGATATTCTCAGGACAGGTTCCCGAAATCCGAGGAGCCGGTAATACGCGAGACATCGAACAAAACCCCGAAACTTTCGATTGACTCTAGGAAGCCGCCCGGAGCTATGGGATCGAATTAAAGCGTTGTTGCGCGGCTTTCGAGGGGGGTGGGCGGACGGCAGCGGAAGAGGAAGGGGTCGGAAAACGCGGAGGAGGCTTAAATCAATTCGGTGCATTCACGGTGGAATACCCAGTAGGTATATTATGTACCTATTATCGGGAAAGGCAATCCACCGAATATCGCGGGCTTCCCGACCGGGCGCAGGAAGCTCGATTTCCCTAATCGAGTAACAGTTAGTTAACTGCGCCCCTTCCGCGTCTCGACTTGTGTCTGAAAATCTCTCGGATCGTTGGATACCCGTGCTCATCTGGTCTCGGTTTATTTCCCCGCTGCCACGTCTATCCGATAACAGTGCCATTTATTACCCCACTGTCCCCGTCGTCCAACGAACGTCACCAACGCACCCCTGCCTCGAAACTTTCCCAATCAGAAAGGTGCAAGGAGAAAGTACTGGCATTAAAATCCAGCGGAGACACCCGAAATCCCGAAACCCCAGCATTTTAGGGGACACGATTTCAACGTACGTGGTCGCGGGGGATTCGATAACCGAGTGGGAAACGACGCGAGAATACGAGGCCGCGCTGCTCGTCTCCCATAAAAATCGACGCGAGGGGAGACGACGTCGGGCCGGCCTCGAGGACAGGGTCGCCGGTGGACAGAGAGGAACGACGCCCCCGCGCGAAACAGACGGTCCCCGTCGAAAAATCCCCGGCCGAGTCGTCGACGGGAGGCACCGCGGCAAGTAGTGGACGGTCGGCGCAACGTAGCGCAGGCTGAATAATAAATACGGCGCGGGGGGTGGTGCGACCCCACCGAGAGTGGTCACAGATGCGCTAGGCTTAGGATGCACTTTACTGCAGTGCAGTGCCGCCCCGCTGCACGCCCTCCTATGTACGCCGGGTTCCTATATAATGCAGCGTATGTGCCGTAAACCGGCTCTTAAGTATCCTCCGCGGCGTTACCTTTTTCCCGGTGACGAGGCCGTTCCGGATTCGAGTCGCGTCGCGGCGCGCGTCACTTGGTCCTGTCCAGAAGCTACGTCCGCGCGATCCCTCTTCTCGCGGCGTGCCTCGTCCCGTCCCCTATTTGCATCGCGATCGGAGCCGTTCCGTCAAGGCAACGCGATACGCAGAAACAGGTCTCGACTTAAGAACCATTCCTGATCTAGCGATTTAATTACGAGGCGAATGGGAACCGGCTGGCTAGACGAATGCGGGACATTCGACACGCGAGCGTTGATTCCCCGAGAATCGCGCTAGGTCTGAACTAGGGACCGTTTGCTTGGTGTACTTATGACGGGGATGTGGTTCGCATCATGAACTGGGGGTACGTTTGAGAGATACTGGGAGTTAGAAGACGTAAGAGAGAACGTGGAGTCCGAAACATAGAGATCTCGGGGAGTCGCACAGTGGTCTCAAATCCCGAAATCGTGGCCGAAATCTAAAATATTATTCAATTTAGGCAGAAATCGGTATCCTGATGTTTTCGGGGTTGCTGATTACGAATCTAAACTTAAAACTCTAAAAAGTAAAATCGCAAATACAATATGGCGGACAACTATGGTAAAAATTGTTGGATGTGCTTGAATGTCACTACCCTGACGTTTCTGGGGTCGCTGATTACGAATCTGAACCTATAATGTTTATAAATAGATTAGTCAATTGAAACATATAGAAGAATTCACAGTTAATTAGTTCTTGGTGTTTGACAGGTAAAAATCCAATTATATTTCTTAAGTTTCAAGACAATTTTTTAAAATATGCATGATACATAAAAAAAATCATTCTTGTACAACTTTGTACCACAAGGATGTATAATAAATGTCTTCTAAATGTTACAAAATCGTCAAATAGTTCAAACTCATTGAGAAGAGCAATATTACTCTCGTATGAGCAGGGTGGCACCTAGTGGCAGCGAATTTTTTAATAATTTGCAAGGTACAAGCATTAGCAACAGGCCAGAACAAAAATTTCGGTGGAAGTTCGTGGAAGTTTCCACTTTTCATCTACATTTATAAAATAAAGGGACAAGTTTTGCTTCTACGTTCTCCAAGAAATTTTGCAATCGTGTAACGTAAACGCTAACAATTATGGTTATGTAAAAGCAAATAAATATTCCACTTACTTCCTGGAGTAGCATCCATTTTACACAATGGAAATTGGTCAACTCTTTCAAAAGTTATTCACTTTCAAAGTCGGCGTTCAAATTCGTATCGGCGCTCAAAGCAAATATTTCAGTAACGAAATCTATCTTTGAAATGATTTACCTGTCAACCCATAAACATTTTGTCTTTTTCCTTGCCGGTATTTTATAGTCAGATCATCACTGTACCCAACCCAACGGCTAAGAATCCCGAAATGAAAAATTCATTTTCGAGATTTTGGCCACGTTTTCGGAATTAGAGACTACTGTGAGTCGGCGTTGGGGGAATCGGTTAAGGGGAGGTTCTGGTCTAGAGCCCAAAAAAATAGGTGATATTTAGGAATTAATTAAAGGAAAACTACTATATATAATTTAATGGGACTTTTTGCATTGTATTAAGAATGTCTTAAATTATATAAATATATTTTTTGTTTTATAATTAATCATTGCAGACAGCCCTGGGGAGTCGTTAAAGTCAAGGCGTCAAAAAATTGATCCAAATCGGTGGGACCTGTATCTCCAAAAGTTATTATCCGATTCGACTGAAACCTTTTTTATTTTGAAGATTATTCTTTTGGCTAGGGGTAGGGCTAAAAATATTACAAAAATGACATTTTTTTTAGAAAATAACGACACTTCCAGTTTGAAATCACTTCCCTGTATTTTTCGTCCTTTCATCGCCTTTGAAAATTATAAATTTTCAACTTTTTGTAATTTTTTAGCCCCCCCCCCCCTCCCTAGCCAGAAGTATATTCTTCAAAATAAAAAAGTTTCAGTCGAATCGGATAATAACTTTTGGAGATACAGGTCCCAGGTTTAAAGTTTTACGTGAGCGCCGAGTGACCGGTTGTGACCCATGCATTTGCCGCTACTCAAATGCCTATAATTTCGGGAATTTTACGGATTTCAACAAATCCTTTTAAACACGTTTTCCTAAAAGGTTGAACATTCGAAAAATGAAATAAAAAAAAATCGACATTTAGACCAGAACCTCCCCTTAAGGCGGCTGGCCAACGCGCAGTGGATCCGAAGATCGTGGGTCGAGTCCCATCGCCCGAGGCTCTCTTTTTCTGTCGCCTACAGAAAGGAGTAGTGGCATCGATTAATGTTTCGGAGGCAATGTAGTGTTTAGAATCCTATTGTCGAACCTACCTAAGGTTAGCCACGTAGAAGCAGCACGTTAGAATTCGCTGGCTTTCAGCCAATCGATCAGTCGCGAAGGAGCCGTAGATTTTCGGGGTGTACAAATTGCCACGCTACAGGGTAGCGAGTATCAGAACGTACCCAGACCCCAGCCCGGAGCGAGACCCAAGGCTTTCACTAAAACTTGCTGCACCCCAGAAGCCAGTAGTTCCCACTTCATAATTGCTACAAACTATCCCCTCCGCTGCGAGGTGCAGAGTACACCCCCGCATTTTGGCACCCATCCGATCTCGCCCTGACTTTAATACACACCGAACACACCGCCTAAACAGCTATAACTCACTAATTAACGATACAGCGTGCCCACATGGAAACCGCGGTTCCGCGGCACAGTCAAAGGGCGGTCTAAACGCAGAGCCAGAGATTTTAACCAACAATTAAGCAAATCCGCGCGAAGTAATTCTACTGGCGCTGCGTCGTCGCCCCTCCAGCCCCGGCGTTTCCTTTTTCCCCGGGCGGATGAAAAGTCGCGCTACCAGAGGGCGAGCCGTGGGTGGGGAAAAAAAAAAGAGAGAAGGAATGGGACAGAGTCGTCGAGTGAGTGGCGTGTAAAACACCATGAGGGAGGTGTGCCAAAGCGAAAAGGGTGGCTGGCTCGCCGGCTTCAGAAGGGCGGGGGGAAGGGTGGTTGTCGGGACGAGGGACGCCAATGAAATAACGTAACCGGGTACGTACGTGCGGCGGATAGGAGTCGGATGGAAAATAAGAGTCACGCGATGCTACGCCGCAGTGCACCACGCAGCGGTTAGGCAGCGTACGTACGTACTTGCATACGTGCACACCCGCTAATCCGACGGTATTTTAACGGAAGGTAACTTCGCGACAGGTAACGAGACTTCAGCCGGCTACCCTCGCGTCTAGAAAGGTCGCGAAATCTTAGCCACGCTGACGGACGAATCTTAGGTATGTGAACGGAGCCAGCGGTGGAACGTTCGAGCCTCGGGGGGTGGCCAACAAGAAAGTTGACCGCGCGATGCAAGATTAACGTTTCTCCGATATATAGGTGGTTCCCTGAAATGTGGACATGAAACGTTTACACCCTCTGCTCCTACTTTTAACCGAGAGTGCTCGTGTTTGAACAGACTCGAACAGCGCGAGTAATTCTACTGGAGTGTATGAATCAATGTGCCTGAGGCCATTGGTGGAGCACTCTGCGGGGAGGACCGAATGGCATCGGTGGATGTGGGAGGACTTTTTAATATCTAATTCTGTCCAAAGTATATCGTTCGCGGTGTTATTTAAATTTCAGTGCATATGAAACGTATAATTCTCGCTACTTCATTCGGCGCAACGACATAATAAAGATAAAGAGAACGGACTTAAGCGTGCCGTTGGTATTCGAGCAGTCATAGTTTTTCTCCACCCCGAGCCTTGCTTGACCCCCTTTCTCCCCTCATAGCTATGAGTTGCGCATTTTTATCGCGGTATCGGGCTAAATCATTCGATTCTTTGAATAATAAATTAGGATGCGTGTCTGACGAATAAAGCGGCCACGAAATATTGCCATTTTATTGGATTACAAAATGCAGTCGATTTGCATATCGACCCCTCCCCGCGGGCGCTTCGGGGAAATAACCATACATAACCGCAACACCGTCCATCGTAGCGACGTAAAATGAAATAATTAAATTTGAATATCTCCATCGAAAGGCCGATCGTATTTTCGATGCTCCCAGCGCGGCTGCCGCGGGGAAGGCTCGACGCGCGCGACACGGGCGAGGGCAACATTTCGCGTTAATACCTTGATTAAATCCCATTGAAAGTATAGGGTTGTAACGTGTCCCGGCGAGAGACAGAATTCCGCCGCGGAATTTAGTTCCGTGCACTTTGCAATACGCGGCCCCGTTGTTCGCTCGCGTACGTACACGGCCGCAAGGTAATCCGATGGCGTTTTCGCGAGAGCTAACTTCGTCGACAGGTAAGGAGCTTAAAACGCTACGGGCCGGCTGTATGTAACGTCGCGCGTCGCCCGCCGTTAGGCCGAGCAACACGAGCACATTCTGACGAGTTTCGTGTTTCGAGATATCACGCGATAACCCATTCCGCGACGGAAGGTAGATCCTGACGAGTAAAAATGGAAACTTGATGTCAAGGAATCTCGAATCGACTGAATCATACTTGCGAAAATTCATCCCTGTGTTCCTCGACTGATATACATAACTCGGTCGTTATTAAATATTTCTTTATAATATTTATACAATATATTCATTAATACATGCCTTAAACATAAGAAGTAGGGGAAGGTGGGGCAAGACGGGGTAGTTAAGTTTTGATGATGAATAAAACACAGATTTTCATAATCAACTAATCAATTTTAGGTCTGAACTATTCTTTGGTAATAAGTCTTCCAGTTTAACTGTGAATCAACCTAAGTTTTACCAAGGTTTCAATAGAATAAATAAAAAAATTCAGAAAAAGTCGTTTCTCCCCATCTTGAACCACGGGTGGGGTAAGATAGGGTACCAATTAAAACGCAATATAAATAAAGTATATATATTACTTTAAGTATATAATTACTTTATTATTTATTGGATTGACAGAGGAGGCACACATGTATGGCTTCGTCGTCCTCATCTCCTACATCAACACAGTAGAAATGAGCCCATTTGCCACATATTTGGCAGCTTATCCACCTTTCCACAAGGGAATCACAAGGGATTATTTTGGACTAATTAATAGAAAAGAAGTATCATTTTCCTCAGTCCATCTTCCGTCTGCAGTTTCTAACCATCCTGGAACAATGAAAAACTTTGATTTTTATTTCAATTTTGATTACTGTGTTTGTATCATGAGATACGGGGGGTACCCCATTTTGCCCCCCCCCCTCCGTCTTGCCCCCCTCTGTCTTGCCCCACTTTCCCCTATAGACACGATTTTTACATTCATAAAATCAATAAAATCATAAAATCAATTCGTCTAATTTAGTGATATTTCTAAATGTTGTGTCTCAGGGTGGCGAAACCCCTTAAAGCTGTTCCACAGAATACCTTGAGCACTATTAAACGATCACGCTAATCATGGTGAATTGATTCCTCGAGACACGAAATTTTCTTTGCTAATGCAAATATTCCATCTGAGAAGGGAGCAGCCTATTGTATCTCTGTTCCTTTTAAGGGCAGAACTCTAACAATAAATTCCACCCCCTTCGATCTCACGACTGCCGACAATCACTGATCGACTGCTTCCTCGCCTATCGATGACTGAAACAGTTAAGATCGTTCGGGCAGTCTAAGGTCCGATGGCCGAAGACGAAGCGACGGCTGCCAGGGGGAGGACAAAGGGGGGCGAGGGATAGGAGGGGGATGAAGCAAAGGTAGATGCGGCACACGGGGGTGGGTTACCTTATCGGACGAGCCGACGAGCCGTGAAATCGATAGCTCGATACTTTGCGCCGTCGCGCGCGGCCTCGTTCCGCCGTGAAATCCTTCTAACGAGTTTCCGCGTTTTCTGAAGTCGCCTACTCGCGATCTATCACGAACCCGCTTCGATACTTTTTCGCGCAATCCATCCCTGCCGATTCTTCGGCGGTATGTTTCTCTCTGCAGCCGGCTTTTCACGCGAGATTCGTCCGCGATTCGCGCCATGCATCTTGCGCTTCCGAGCTTCTACGGGGCTCGGACGACGTAGATACAGGCGACTTAAGCGTTGAAAGTGGCGAGTTTAAGGAACTTTTCAGTAGAGACACTTCGGTAGCTCGCGACTCTTAGGTGTGCGAAACGAGTGGCGAACACAGTTGTCAGAGTTTCAGTCGGGGAAAGATTGGTTTTACAATACTATTATTTATCTATGCGATTTTTTAATTATATTTCAGGTATCTAGGGTATCTTAGTAGATCCATAACTCTTCGTCGATGGAGTGGATTCCTCTAGGAACTTCCAAATGCGCGTTAATCCTGTGAATACGGCCTGTCGGATATATTGGGTAGTTATACTACTGGAAAGACTGCGTAACATGCACTATGCCTACTTGAACTATAAACTGCCATAATATTTGTTTAACCATCTCTGTTCTCTGTCACTATTTACCAGTGTTTTAAGCAAGGACTTCTACCGAAATATAAAATACAAGTATGCGATCATACCGCTATATATGAAAATACCGGTACATTTACTTATATTTACCGGCAATTTTTTCGCTTTTCCTATTCTATTACAATTTTCAAGATTAATAAATATAAGCGTAATATATCGGTCTCGGTATAACTTTGTTGGCGTAATACCGGTATCCAAATCATACCGGTTTTATGCCACTGGGCGCAATACCGGTATCCAGTCCCCGGTTATAAGTATGAATTGAGGGCGCGGATGCAATCAGGGAACCAGCGCTCGAAAATGGGAAAAATAATTGTCCAAACGCTAAGAAATATTGGAAAATTAAATGTTGTCAAACTGTATTTTAAAAAATATAGTGTTGTAAAGCTCGTCACGACACACATTCTTTCTATTTACAGTTTGTTTATCGAATCATTACTATTCGAGCTAAAAATTATAAACAAAAAAATTTTCATCGTCCAAAATCATTATTTCTTTAAGCATAAATTGCGATAACTTGAGTAAATATTAAGAGATCGTTATGAGATTTAAAACATAACTTCAGAAAATTCTAGCGAAGTCGTAATATGCATGCACAAAACCCTTACGTTAATAAATGTAATAATATTTCATTAAAAAGGAATACTGGACATAACGCATGTTTTTCAACGTTCGTGGTTAAAAAGTATCAAGGCAATTTTGAGATACATATAACTTGCAGCGAAAAAGTTTTTCCTTAATATATAAGGAAGATTTTCACCAATTTTCACACTGATTAATAAATAATTTTAGAAGATATGATGATATATATAAATCTCGCGCGCCACCAACAGTCAGCAGCCGCGTATAATGCGCTGTTTAGCAGTTTTAGCACTCGCGTTGACTGTTGGTGGCGCGCGAGATTTATATATATCATCATATCTTCTAAAATTATTTATTAATCAGTGTGGAAATTGGTGAAAATCTTCCTTGTATATTAAGGAAAAACTTTGTCGCTGCAAGTTATATGTACCTCAAAAATTCCTCGATACTTTTTAACGGCGAACGTTGAAAAACATGGGCTATGTCCAATATTTCTTTTTAATGAAATATTATTACATTTTTTAATATAAGGATTTTGTGCATACATTTTACGGCTTCGCTAGAGTTTTCTAAAGTTATGTTTTAAGTCTCATAACGATCCCTTAATATTTACTCAAGTTATCTCAATTTAAGTTTAAAGAAATAATGATTTTGGACGATGAAAAATTTTTAGTTTATAATTTGTAGCTCGAATAATAATGATTCGATAAACAAACTGTAAATAGAAAAAATGTGTGTCGTGACGAGCTTTACAGCACTATATATTTTAAAATACAGTTTAACAACATTTAATTTTCCAATATTCTTAGCATTTGAACAATTATTTTTCCCATTTTCGAGTGCTAGTCCCTTATTGCATCCGAGCCCTCAATTACTCCTCCTTGTAACGAATGTTGTTATTCGCCAATAACGACGCGAAGGATGTTATTAAATGCCACAAGTACCTCAGTAATTGTCTAGCCGACATGAAAGAAGAGAAGCCTCCGCGAGCTAAATAAAACCACGAAAGAAAAGCAGTCTAGCCGCCAGGAACTAAATTTCCACCTTCCAATTTTCCAGAAGCCAGTTCACTGCTACGCCCAGCTCGTTAGCAGCCGTTTTTCCGCGTGCTACGCTAGATTTCTTAATTGAGCTCCGAGAAGAATATCGGAAGTTGCTATCCAGTTTTCAATTTCCTGTTATCAGCCATTCATTCCCACCTCCCTCCCCCCTACGTACCTGCACAGATGGAAAGGGCGAATGAATTATACGCGATAATCGGCGGGAATCTTGATTGTCCAAGGAATCGCGAATATCCATTTCCGATGGTAACGCCAGAGAGGACTTTGGAGTGGCGAGGTAAGAAGCACGCTACCTGCCTGGCGGGCACTCATCGATAAGGGATCTCGATAAGACCGCCGATAAGGCGGCGCCAATTGTGGCTGGACGTTTCGTGAGTCCTTCGCCTTTCGCAGAAACACGCGTCACTGACGGAATCATACCGAGATCAGATTCCCTTGGTAACGAGAAGGGTTTATTAGCTCCGCATGAAACGACCCTCGCATCGATTAACTCTTCCACAAACAAACGATTTTTAACCCTACACTTCACACGTGGGACATGACAGGCCAAAGTGAACAGTCCTCATGATTTTAAAAAACATTGAGATAACGATGAACGTATTTCAGTATTTCACGTTGTTACAAATATTGTTGTTAATAAAGATTGAGTGCAATAGATTACGCGCAGTCCAAAAATATTCATTTTCTCAGAATATCCACGCATTCCTAGATTTGAAGATTTTAAAGATATAAGCCTGTAAGGCCCAGCGTGTGCAATTGTGTGATTTTAATTTACGTATACACTGTAGGGTTAAACATTAAGTATATACACATACTGTCTGACAAGTTTCAAGACGTAGAGAGTGGCTCATTGATCATTCACTGGCAACCGGCTGCGATATAAAACCGAGGATACAGAAATTATGGCCTCAAGTTCGTGGCTTCGAGTGGCACGTGTCCTCGAAGCGTCAAGGGTCTCGCGATGAATCTTTTCATGTCGGACAACTCGATAAAAAGGGCCCGCGGAACCCCGCCACCTCTGGCACCAGATAATACACAATACCCGCCGCTTCCATACATGGTGGCCGAATAACGAACACCGCCGACACGAAAAACACGGTAACAAAGGCTGCCGCGGCGCGGACTCATTAGCGGCTCGTAGGACCCGCCATTGAAAGCCCTAATAAGCGTGATGCGTTTCATTTCGAGGAGCAGGCAACTACCCCCTTCCGGCTACCCGGGAATCGCTTCGTTACCGCGTCCCCGCAAACCCATGCGAAATTCTCCGTAATTCGGTGGTGCAACTTTAATTAGATTCGACGTGATTCGGGGTCAATCCCGGGCGAGGGGAAACCGCGCAAGTAACAGGAAGTTGGTTAGCGGCGGTGAGGCTTTCCCGCGGCCGCGTATAAACGCGTGCATAAGTACATCCGGATGTATCCGATGCGAGTCAGGGGCCTGCGATAGATCCCCGCAGGATGCGCCGCGGCGCGTGTATAGCTGTAGCGTGTACGGGCACAATGTAGCGGGGACGGTGGTGTTGGTAGTGGCGCTCGACGGTGCTGGTGCACCCTTAGCTCTTTCATCCTTTCTCCCACGCTGTTGTGCTGGCTTGGAAGAAGGGAAACGGAAGGAGGCGAAGGGAGAGAAGGAAAGGGAGAGGGAGGGAGAAAGAAAGGCAGAAAGTTGGCTCGTTGCCAAGCCTGTTGAGCGCCACGCCCTGGGGAAAGAAAAGCAAACGAAGAGAGGATGGGCTCGGAGGCTGGAAAATCATCGCTGCGATTCGAGCCAGGTGCCGATCGGCCGACCGACCGACCAACCGCTATAGATATAGCAACTCGGCCTACCCTTGTCGTGCCTGTTGCATCCTCTGCGCCGAATACTTCCGTTCTAGCCGCGTCCAGGCTCTTAGCACGCGGACGTAGCCCGATTATCGCGCGTTAAGGCTTCTTCCACTGTGGGCTCCGCGACACCGATCTCTGCGCCGACAGTCTTCGGAAGTACATATACGGTGGTAGATTAGGTGTTTTGGGATGGAGGTAAATGAGGACTTGCACGGCTAAATGGTAATTAATGGGGGGTCTTTCAGCTTTTGCAGGCTCCGTGTATATCACGAGGTAATATAGTAAGTGGAAGATGTAGCGAGGTTGTAAAAACAGGAGAAGGTAAGGATAGCAGGGTGTTAACCTGTTTGGTGTATGTACTCAACCATCTCGGAAGTCTGACGAGTGCTAACACTACTGTAACTAACACTCAGCATTCATAATTGATGGAATTACTAAATTTCGACTAGATGTAGGTGAAAGTGGAGATGTAATTCCCCTCCTTCCCAAGCTTACTGACCCCCGTGAAATTTATCCACGAACTCCTTGGGGCTTCGTGGACCCCAGGTTAAGAACTCATCTCCTAGAACTTTGAGAGCCAAGGGACGAGGTTGGTATAGTTTTTGAACGCTAATACATTACGGGTTCGGGCAAACCAAGGTAGATAGAAGATTCAAACATTCCTAACCCTGTTACGAACAGCGAAGCAAACGGTTTGCTTAAAATTTGTATCCATCTTCGAGGGTGTGATTTTACGTATCGATCAAATTCACCCTAAGGGCGTTCCTATGTCTTTTACACCCTCGGTTCTCTTCCTTGCACGAAGTAACCATCGGTCCCACTTGTTCCCGAGATCGTCGAAGGATATCGTCACGTTCGCGTAATTAAGATGTCGCTTTCGAGGGAGTGCAAGCCTGTTGACCCGAGGCGGATGAAGTAGTATAAACGAGGCTTTTTCGGGCGTGTACGCGTTACACGTTATCGCTGGTAAAATATGAGGCCCTCCGCCGCCATTCACCGCTGTAAGCACGAAGCTCTCACGCGACGTAATGGAAGCGTTATTATCATAAAGCGTTGGCTTCTTCGTGGCAAATAATTTGAATGGAAGAATTCGAGTGGCAACTGTTTTCAGTGAAAATGATAAAAGGAGAGTTCTCCGTAATTGAGCAACGTAATTGAAATTTTTACTGAGTTAGACTCGAGTTTAGTTACCAGTTAACTGGAATGGAGAGAAATCGGCAGAACGGGTCGGCGGAGAAAAATATATATTCCAGAGTTCATTTTCATGTTTCAGCTCGTTAAGTTAGTGAATGAATTTTCAGCGATTATAATACGCCAAGTAACCGAGCTGCAAATTTCCGGCTTCGAGGTGAATTAGTGACTCAATTGTGCATTCTAATTTCTCTATCCTTCTCGGGGCAGCATTAATTCTTAAGTAGTCCCCCGGCTGTAGTAAATACTGATGGTAGTTGCCGGCAATAAATACTGCATAAAAGAGAAGTCCGTAAGCTTCCAGCTCGGAGGGTTAATTTAATCCTCGTGTAACTGTTTAAGAATTAAATAGTTGTGCCCAGAGAGCGTGCGGCAAAGATTAACCGAAAGAAAAAAGGCCCATCGAGCTGGCGAATGGGGGACGGCACACGCATCGTTGCGATAACAGGAAATTAGACTCATATTTAACCAGATAACGATATAATACGAGGTATTAAAAAAAGTGCTCGGGACTGGGAGGATAATTAATATAAACAGTGTGGCAATCATTTATTTACACACTGCGCGCGATAAAGAAGCAACTTCTTTCAATGCAATTCAAATTTCTCTCGCAACTTCTCTACGCATTTATCGGCTGCCATAACAGATAATACAACGACGACAGGGTGTCCACGCCTACCCAGGTGTCCAGATAGCATCTTGCCCCCAACTATATCTGTCTGCGCGGCCACTGATTTTATCCGCGCGCACGTTCCCCGCGAACGATAAGACTTCCGGCGATTACAAGGATCTTGCCATCCCGGGAAACGCGAGTCGACACAGAACCCTCCTACCACGACCAATCGCGTCCCCGTGCACGAGCGTTGTAATAACAATTTATCGCGCGAAATAATCACTTCCCTCTCGGGGTAGCGAATGAAACCGCGCGGATTAGGAAATCGCAAAAAGGAAATGTTACGCCGAGTCTCAGAGATATCGCGGCCTTTTTCCCGCAGGCTGGAAATTTATCGTCGCCTCGCGTCCCCTTAACGCACATTTCTCACTCGACTCGACAACAATTCAACTTCCCAAAATTGGATTAACCCTACGATAGAACGTGTCACGGGGTATATCAAGCTCGAACTGTTTTCGAACCGATAAATACTGAGTATTATATGTACGAGGGCGGATTATTTAAATGGTCTCCATAAAACGTTCTTAATTGGCGAATTCGCGGTTATCCCGACACCTTCGCCGAGTTAGATTGGACGATCTTATTTACGAGGGACGCGAATTCCTGGAGAATCAGGGACGGTGCTCGACCGTGTCGCGTTATATTGCCAGGAGGGGGTTAGGGGCCATGAAACCGAGGGGACAGCAGTTGTACATGGACAATCTAGCCAGCGGCGAGACGCCTCTGAATTCGGGCCGAGACGACGAGCCGCAGTTGAAACTTTGTTGCTAGTCCAGCAGGAATTCAGTCGCGACGAGGGGAGAGAAAACACGGACGAGAGGAGTACGCTTTTGGTCCCAACTAGCTTGCTGAACGAGGGTGGAAGATGACAATATTCTAAGAGCCGAGGGAGCAGGATACAAGCCGAAGCATCGACTCTTGTCATTTTAATCGGACCACGTGTCTCTAGTTGATCTAACTCCCTTTTACTAGAAACTCTTCCTTCCTGTCCGAGAGCTTCGTTATTCTCTCATTAAAGCTACCACTGCCATCTCCCTTGGCAGGACAGAATTTAAGCGTATTTCATAGGAACAGTATAACCTCCCCAATAACAAAACCTCTCGGACACATGCATTTCAATCACTGGCTCCAATCGCCCGTCAGCATTAGCATGCAAAACAAGGGAGGAGCAGCAGCGAAAAATGCAAAGCGGGATCGCGCGAAAAGGAGAAGGAGAGGCGCCAATCTCGAGGAAGCAACGCCAATCAGGCCAAAGGACTGTACGTGCGCGGAACTCCTGGCCACTTTTAATCAAACCAAACCAACTGAAAGAGAGGAGAGCCGGAGCGGCGAAGGATGCACGGGGGAGAGGCGCGAAAGAAAGAAACGGGACGGAGGAGGTCGAAGATCCGAGGGATCCGGAACGCGGGCTGGAGATATACCCCGGGCGACTTTTATTAATAATAAAGCCGAGTCGTTGCGCGTTCCGCTCGGTCTAAGAAGTCTTTGGGGCACGGCAGGGATGACGGTGCGTGGCGGACGCGGGGACGGGGTTCGCCGCGTGGGGCGGGGGGGACGGCGCGTCCCCCGTGTGTTCTTGCATCTGTCTCGATGGTTGGCGTATCATTCGGGCCGGTGCGGTCTCTAGAGCGCGGCGAGCGAAGCCGAGCCGAGGCGGGACGAGGCGAGCGAGCAGCAGAGAGCGGAGCGCGCCTCGTTCCGGCGCGCAACGTTGGCCAAGATCAATAGGCGGGCCACGAGCCATCATCCCAGGCGACAGAGAACCCGCTGGTTTTGATCTCTCGCGCAAGCGCCCCCATCTTCGCTCCGCGCCGGCTACCCCTCGCTAATAACAGAGCCGTGCCCGCTCTAACGATGATACGCGAGCACGGGGGACACGGGCGAAGCGGAAACCGCACGCGCGCTCGCGCCACCGCGCCGCGAGGCGAGTCGATCGAGAAAATCGCGGATCGTTGGAACGCTCGCGGCTGGCCCGCCCAAATCTGACTGGGGGCTACTGATCTGCTGGGTGGGTTGCGTTGATTCGATTTGGTAACTGAGTTTGTGGCCCGGGGTAGGCGAAGAGGGTACGCCGGCTACGTGTAGGGCGCCTTGTTTAGGGCTGTAGCTTGAAATACAAGCGGGGTTTAGGGAATTGTTGGGAAGCTTTCTCGGGGGCTTCTTCGAGGGGAGCCGGGATGAATTTTGGATAGGATGGAATTGAAGTGTGATGAGGAGAAAAGGCGGAAGTGCCGTCAGGGAACATTCGTTTTTATTTATAGGGCCATTCCTACGGCCAAAGTAGAGTTGGTGAGGTAACTGCGCGGAAACTCTTATACGCCATCGTAATTACAGAGGAATGTTTTGCTGGGGAATATGGTTTCGAGGGAGACGCTTGATGTAGGGGATGAAGACTTTCCCGCAAGTTTCTCAGTAAATAATGAAGTGACGTTTCGTTTAGTCGAATCTTGTCTTATTTGCTTTGTTTTTCTTGATACGCTCACAAGGAAAGGACACGAATCGCCAGACTTCGATTTTAACGTGTTTTTGCAGAATAATAGCAGACAAATCCCTAATCATGCAAGCGAAATAGTAGGTACAGATATTTCATAATTTTTAAGATATAAATAATTGCAGTTTCATAGCTTGATAGATGTGCTGTAATATAAACCGTTTACATTGGAAGCATAGAAAGTTTCGATACCGTGAGCACATAATAAATGATTGTTTCTCGCACTGGCACTTTTTACTTTTTATTTCATCTGGAAAAATTTCCCGCGATGAAAGTAATTTTGCGGCACACCATCCATACTTCAACATATTTTTATAAATTGGTGCTTGCAATTGGCTGACGCTGATATGGACAGTTTATATTACAGTACATCTATCAAAGTATGAAACTTTAATTGTTTATACCTTAAAAATGATTATATATATACGCCTACTATTTTATTGAAGTTGGATAATTCGTGCCCTGTCCTTTTCAGCTACTGATCAATTTATACATTCGTCCACTTTCCTGCGTAACGCAGAACTTTCAGAGATTCGCTGATCAATTGGTGAAAAAATTTACATGGCTCCTTGTAAGTAAATATTATAAATATACCCAAGTAAAAATGGCTATCGCGGGAGCGTTTCTCACTAAAACCTGAGGCAGAGTCTTCTCGTTTCGCTCTCGAAGTCATTGAACCCGCCCGGAGAGTTACACAGCACCTAAACTGGCTATGCAACCTCAGAAAACGAAAATGACCGTAATACCTTCTGGGCATCTTCAACTAAAGCGGAAATACCTTCATCCTACACCGTATCCCCTGTAAAGCCACGCTATTTTCGCGGAAATCCTCTCCGGCAACTTTAAAGACGCGTATAATAATAATTGCGGTGACGATGCTAAATGGAGCATGCTCTACATAAATTTATTATTTCCTGAGAATTCGCGAAGGGTGCAAAAGTTTGAACAGAATGATTGGAACGGCGCCGTAGTAATCGAAACAACTGTGTCCGACCCGAGCCATTAGAGGGGTTGAAAACAGCCCGCGCGTTTATACGCTGACCCGTGCTACTTCCGAGGGGCTCCATCGCTAGTGCTACTCCACTAAGACTGGCTGTAAGAGCTGGCGTATCTAATGCATACTGATTTATCTCCGTGCCTTCGCTGACGCCGAACCTATTTATCAGTGCGCCACTTACAGCAATAACCATGCGGGAGGTGGATAAAAACAAGAAGAGACGCGAAAAGAGGGGGCGAAGGACGGGAGAATGTGAAAGGCAGTCATTCGCCGTGGAGCGCTGAAAGACGAACTCATAACTCGCAGAATTACACGCGTTTGCTCGTAACGCGTGGAAAATCTCCGCTCGACGGCGCGGCGCAGCCAGAGCCACAAAGATGGGGAGAGAGGCCGTTAGCAGGTAGGGGGGAGGCAGCCCTTGCGCGTGTCGCTTTGTGATGGATGCCGAAGCGGAACTCGCGAGCGTGAGTTTAAGACGAGGGTTCGAGGGAATGACGCCGGGGATACATGCTTTCATGCACTCGTCTCTGAAGAGCGGCTGGTGTACTCGCGCGCTCGTTCGCGCGACGATCCGCTCCTAGATCGATAATCTTGGCGGTTCAGCTATCTTTGATACCGATTGACACGTTTGCTTCCGGGCATCTAAGCGCGAGCACACTCGTAAGTTCGGAAATGACAATCTTCGCAGAGCAACAAACATGCCACCTCCTTTCCTAAACACTAGGTACACCGATGCGCACCAGCCGCTTGTATTTGAAGCGTTAACCACTATAATGCATGAATGATAGGAGCACCGAATGTTATAAAGGTTCCGCAAAGACGGAGGTAATAGAAATTCCGAGGCGCGCGGTCAGAGGACGAGTGAACCGAAACCGTTCCGGCTCGTATAAAGGTCACGGTACCGTGAACGTGTTAACGTCACGACCATTGGAACACCAACAGTCGATTTCAGCGAGCGTGGCTCGCGAGCAGTCGGAGGGTTCCCTCTAATTTACTCGAGCACGATCGTCTAAGACGCGGCGGCCTCTCCTTTTTAATTAAACGTTAGTCTGTTAATTAGGGGCTGTATTTCATATTTGATACTCCATCTTCCGTCTTCCCAAGCTCTTGTTGCCAGCGCGGCGCCACACAAAGGGCGTCGCGCAAACCCCCTTTCCGCTAATTAGAAATCTTTGCCGGTAAATTTTTCTCGCGATTAACTTAATCGTCCCGTTAAACGAGCGCCGGTCTATCGACTCTACGCGTGTGTACGATCCACTCAAATGAATCTCGCTCCGCGACGGGAACGCTGGAGCCCTTAATTAAAAAGCCGCGCGTTCACGGTCGATCCGCGAGTCCCTTCCTGCACGAACGCGCGGTTAACTCGCATAATGCTCAATTTTCCTGCAATTAACGTGCCCGTTCAGCGCGCGGTCGTTACAGGCGCGAGCGCGCGCGTGTCGCTCGGTGAACACTCGCGGACCGTAAAAATGCCCCCCGCGTTAACGGTTGCGCCAGCGATACACGGGGCCGAGGGAGTTTCAATATTAAATGGGGACACCGCGGTTATTAGCGCGAACAGTGGCGGGCGTTTCTCCCTTTTAATTAGCCGGCGTCCCCCGCGGACGCGTTAAGAAGGAAATAACGCCCGGCGGCCGGACACCGACGCTCCTGTCGAACGTGTCCGAATGAAAATGTAAGCGGGGTGATCGATCGGGTGTCTCTGGAGCTTTACACGTTTCGATACCGTTTCTATCCGTTCGGCCCCGATAAGCACCGGGGCGGATCTTTATTTCGAATAAAATCCAATTTTCCAAACTGGCTGAATAAAGAAATTTATCGAGGCCCCGCTCCGAAGGGGCGCTCAAATATTTTTATAGCGTTCCACGTGACGGATGAAGGGAGGTTCTGTGTATCCGAGCGTTTCACGGGATTTTGGTCCTGGTTCTTCGGAGTGCTGGATTATTATTAACGAATCGCACGAGGAACCCGAGGCAATACGCATCAGTTTGAAAGGATTGCCTTGTGTTGTGTTAGAAGGAAATATGATAATTGCTGAAATTCTTAGGATCCTGAACACCGCACGAAGTAATCGATCATTCCACTCCCTTTCCGTTCCACGGGGGACAAATTTTAAGCACAGAAATTCTTTTCCGGTGAAGTCGGTCAACGGCGGAGTCGAGGCTACACCGGAAACGAAGCAGCCGCAGAGGGTTCCGAACGGACGCATTGGGGAACCGAGTCCTACGAATTCGATGAATCGGGGAATTTACCCGAGACCCCGCCGGGACACTCGACGATTATTTTCATCCCCCGGAAATTCGACTGCCTCTGTAACCTCCTTCTCCATCCCTCTCTTTTCCCTCTCCCCCCTCTCTCTCTCTCCCTCACCTTCTCCTTCGCCATGCGCCCCATTTTTTCTTTCGCCCTCGACGATCGCAATTATATTCGAAGCCGGCCCGCCACAAGTAAATATGTACCGAGAAGTGAGCGCGACGGGAGACAAAAGCGTTTCCCCTGCTATAATCCGCGTTTATGAAAGAGAAACAAAGCGTTGAAAGAAATTAGAGTAGACTTCAGCGGGACGGAAAATGCTACGGGCCAAGGAGGGAAACGTTCCAACGGTCCCTGAAATTAGACCGACCGCTTCTTAGAAAATATAATACCGTCAGGCAGGGTTGAAAGGGGTCCAGGGGGGGTGGGAAGGCTAGCCTGCGTGGAGCGGAGTCGCGACGGCCGCCTCGCGATCGAAGCTTTTTAGGCCCGCTAAGAGCGAGCATGCGGGGAAAATAAAACGCGCACCGGCTCGCAATAACTGGCTGCAGCCGATATGTACGAGCCCCCGGAAGGTCAACGATCGTTCAAGCCCACGCAAAGATACTTTCGAACCTCGCGAAACGAGCTCCCATCCCCCGTTTGGCAACACCCCATTGCGCCCGGAATACCTGAAACGTTCGAAATAGATCGGATGGCACCGCCGGCTTTCGGGGGAATGAATACAGAAACAGAAAATACGACGATCCATGTGTCTAAGGTAATAGTTGCGACATGGTACAGGTGTTCCTTGCTTATTGGATGTTGGGCTGTCCTTAGATTAAGTAATTCATGAACATCTGCTGTACGATAGCTCAGTGCGACCACGAATTCTTAACAGTAATATTTTAGACGAAGGTAATTAAACAGCGGGCTTATCAAGGCTTATACGAACCCACCTGCCTTCTTTTAACCCTTAACTGGCGACGTGGAGTCTGGGAGACTCCTGCAGAATTATTTTTTGTGTACCACTTGTACGTGTGGATTATCGGCCACGTGGATTCAAGTACCTTCCTAAAATTAGTAAAGTTAATTTGCTTCTTGTGCGTGGTAGTGTTCGAGTAATAGTTTTTGTGTTAATAACGTAGTGGAGTCTGGGAGACTGGGAGAATTTCAAAAAATTCTGAAACTTTGTCAATATGTAGGGAATATCCTCCTGATTACAACTCAATTTTTGTTTACTGCCCAAATTCACTTTAAAGCGATGTAATCGACCCCTGAAAATCCGGTTATTTTCCGATTTTGTGTTACACCTCATGAACTGTAGAATAATTATTTACCAAATGATAGATCTAATTAAAAGAAGTAACTTTTGTCTTGAAACTTTTTTTCTATCTCTTACAGTTCGCGAGTTATAACACAAAATCGGAAAATAGCCGAATTTTCAGGGGTTAATTTCACCCCTTTCAAGTGAATTTGGGCAGCAAACAAAAATTGCGTTGTAATCAGGAGAAAATCCCCTACATATTCACAAAGTTTCAGAATTTTTTGAATTTCCTGCTTCGGGATCTTCCCTTGTAAGTGGAACGTCCCCAGTTAAGGGTTAATATTACATTCGTTCGACATAAAGAAGAAAGTGACTGAAAGGGAACTCTCATGATTCTATTTCCAATCAATCCTAATATTCTTCTTCATCTCCAGCTTGCCAATAATAATAATAAATAACGACTACACCTCAGGATATGTATGGCCAAAGAATAATCGTGTAAATCAGCTGGATGCCCGTAGAGGTTCGCGACGAATAATCACAGCAGCGCCGGTAGCGGATTAAAGTTTAACACTTGCTGAACTTCCTCGCTCCTTGGAACTATCCCGAGCTGACCGAATTCATTAAAGCGCGCGGATGTAACAAGGGAAAGTAACGGACACGGAAACAGACGGATCGATCCTTGAGGAGGCATTTCAGTTTCGAGGATCACCCGAGGGGTGGGGGGAATGGGATCGATCGCGTCGATATGCAATGAAGATTCGACAATGGGTTCTCCAGTTACCCCGCAATGCCACCGTTAAACCGTCGAACGAACTTTTGCGCGAGCAATAGTTCGAGGGCCGTAATATCGACTCTGCGCCCCCTCTGTCTCTCTCGTGCCCGCGGCTCCTGTCCGCTCCTTCCCTCTCTTGCGTGGCTCGCTTCCTGCACATTCAGCCGTGCGAGCGTAGCGGGCGAAACCTTGCACGCCGTTAATTCGCGGACACTACCGAATTTTACAGGATCTTCCTGTAGAATCGGAAGCGAAATTCTTGTTTGGACAGCGACGGTGTCGTTCTTCGACGCGTTCCTCTTTAACCAACGGCCGCCCTCAAAGACCATTTCCAACCCCTTTAGAAAGTTCGAAGCGCGACGAAAGGTCGACTACAACAGTTGGCAGGTGTGTGTGTGTGTGTGTAACTAAACTATTGTACCGCGGCGTGTAAAATGTTGTTTCAAGTTCCTCTGTAATATCAAAGATCTACGTGCACTAAGTAGCTACAGTGAGTCAAAAAATTATTTGAGAGAAATATTTTACCTTGGAAAGTGGTGGTTTTCGTTAGACGTATTTTACCATTTACCATTCTCTTTTGCCATATTCCGTGTATACGGTCTGTTGTTATTTAAACACAGCGTTTTTGGCACGGAGAATGAAGAGATGTGTAAAGTTACTAACGATGAGCGAAGTGAAACTGTTCTATACGTACTCCTAAGCAGGTATAAATAAAATGAAGGAACAGAGGCGTACGTGCATACTGACGTCAGCAACACACGCAGAACGCAGGAGGAGCAATTAATTTAACTTGTTAAACAGGAAAGTCGAGTTACCCAGGCATGCGAAAACGACTTTATAATAGACACAACGAAGTACTGTTTAACCAAACGTCAAGAGCCAAGAGACGAAGTAATCATTCGCCATATATTTATTAACAATCGAAATATCACTTGGCTCTTGCTTCCACTGCAATACCACTACATGTCTAGACTGACTAAAGTTAGGTATGACCGTAACTTTACAGGTTTATCACACGAAAGTACTAAAAACATTTACACTTGACATTATCCGACCTTATTTATAAGTTACAACCATTTTTAGTGTTTCAATAACTCCTCCTCCCAGCCGAGGCAGTTTCGAATTTTTACCCGCGGAGATTTTTACCGCCGCATTAAAAGGAGTTACGAAGCCAGAAGACAGGATCCGTAATGAACAATGGTGCTTGCATTCAAACCCAAGGGCAGTCACTCCGAAGGGCAATTGTTTGCACAATCTTGTCTATTATATTTATGTGGCAGATTTACTTCTCAAGTTCCGTCCACAATTTACGAAGCATACTTTATTCCACGATGCTCCCCTGCCCCTATTTCTGTATTTTATGAATTATATACCGAGCACAGCGACGGAAACCAATGCAAGCTTGAAAATTCAGACTCTGTTGCAAGGCACACGCTCGTGAGGAATCCAAATATCGCAGCGAGACTTTAAGGTAGCATTATGCTCCGCACTCTGCTTCTTGGAGTATCATACTCTGCGGCAAAAAGACTAATAAAACCTCGCTATTTACAGTATACTCTTCGTTCCATTCGTGCCATTCTCTTTTATGAACAACAAACACGAAACACGCAGCGGAAAATTGTTTCATTCATAAATATAGGAAGAGATGCTCATCTTCGAGGAGATCGATACCTTCCAAGGCGCGGAACAAAATTTCGAATTTCATGGGAATATTAAGGAAGAGAAATTAGAGTCACGGTTAATTGGCCGTCGAGGGGGATGCACATTCGGACGAACAATCGAATCGAAAGGATCCCGACAGATACACCAACGACATAGTTGGCTGGCTTGGGCACGCAGGCACGCGCAGACGCGCGGTCCCACTGCGTATGCAATGTTTATCCCGCAACTGGAGCTTTCGATTCAGAATCACGCGGTCGGAAAGAACACGCATCCGCTCCACCTGCGATGTCAGCGATTACCCTACTACATCGAACGCATGCAGGGATTCCGATATCCCTTACGTAGGCGTGCGCACGTACGTCCTCTCCTCGTACCGTGTATTTCGACTTTGTGATGCAAACGATGTTAAACCCGGCCGGCTGAATGTACTTTGGATAGTGGTTGGAAAGGGGACTGTTGTCGAAGGTACTCCGCTCGAACGTAACGCGCCTTTGACGCAAAAGATCGAGTTTAATCTGAAGAAACGGAGAGGAGCGTGCATTATCGCGAACACCTTTCAAAAGCCGACAAAAAAGGAAAAGAATCTTCCTAGCCACGCCGTAATAAGCCCTTCGAACGTAGAATTAAATAAAACCTCGAGTGGAAGCGGACTACGCTCGTGAGACGGAGCGCGCAGTGGAATAGGAAGATACGCGGTCAGCCAAGGCAGTTAGGAGAGTACCGGCTCGGAAGTAGAGGAGTCAGCCGGGCTAATCAGGGAAGGGAAGGGAGTGAGGAGCCCATATAAGACAGACAAGCGATTGGTTCTGGCTGGACAGAAGAGAGAAAGGGGTATGTATATGGTGTGCCGACCAGGCCGCCGGAACGCAGGATTTGCAAAGAAATGCGACTGAAAGCGGGCTGGGATGGCGAGAAGGGGCTCGCGGTGAAATAGGCAGTCAGGTGGGCGGCCAACACAGGTAGAAAAACATCGTTGGTGGTTCGGCGGCAGGCGAGTTCGGGAGGGCTAATCAGGGGGTGAAAGAGGAAGACAGTCGAGCAGGCGAGCAGGTAGGCAGATAGGCAGGGAAAGCAGGCAAGAAGAGAGGAAGGAAGGGCGCTTGCGCGGTGATACGGCCGGGCTAGACGCGAGAGCCGCCACTCCCGAGCGCGTAACGGTGTAGCGCGGGTGCTGACCGAGTGTCCCCGTGAGAGAAGAGCAAGAGAGAGTGCGAGAGCGAGCGAGGCGAGCGAGGGGAGAGAGAGCGAGAGAGAGAGAGAGAGAGAGTGCGAGAGAGGCCGACAGAGGAGAGCAGAGAAGAGAGAAGAAATGTCCGTCGTCGAAGGAAGGATCCCGTGGAAGCGGAGCCAGCGGCAGGACGTCATCCTCGACGGTCAGGCGGCTCCGACCTTGTAGGAGGAACCGAACGAAGAGAGGATTCCTCTCCGAGGAGGATCTCGCCGCTGTCTCCCTCCTCCGCCAGGCCCCTGTCGTTCCCTGCCTCTCCCGAAACGTCCTGATCCTTCTGTCCCAGGTGAACGAACAACGGGGAAACGGATCGCTCGTGTCGCACAAGTCGCCAGGAACCGGGAGGAACACGCTCGTCGGTACAGTGCCTCGACGAGAGCTCGCGACGCGACGTCGTCGTCGTGAACCTGCCGCAGACTCGGGACGGGACTGTCACGCGAGACTCTGCCCATCCGCGGAGACGTGCGGTGATTAGACGGGAGCGTAACGCCGCTCCGACCGTTTGGTGTGACGGCTACCGGTACGGGGGTTAGGGATAGTATCTCCGCCGTTGTGATCTCTTGTCGCGTGTGACGGAAACGGTGAGGTTGTACTGTCCCCGAGAAGAAGGGACGAGCTCCCTCGAGACTCTGGTGGACGTGAGATCGCGCGAGGTGATTCGTTTTCGAGCCGCGATAGTACAGTGTTTCGAGGGTCGAACGCGAGTGACAGTGAAGTCGTAACCCGGGGGGTGAAACGTACGAGTCGCACCTGAGCCGCGAAGAGAGGAAAAAGTACGAGGAAGCAGAGGGCGAGAAGCAGACGGATAGAGCAAGACGGAGGTAGGAGGGCGGGGCGGGTGGGAGGGAGGTAGGGAGGGAGGAGGAGGAAGAAGGGGGGAGGGTGAGACGCGGACGGCACGCAGAGAGGCGCCGGGTCAACGCGCCAGGTAACAACGCCTCAGGACACCCGCTGACGTCCTTGTCGACGTCCTTGTCGTTGTCCTCGTCGTCGACGTGCACGGCGAACGGCGACGCGTCGTGCTTCTCCTCGGGACGACCCGTCTCGCTTCACGGATAATATGAGGTCCTTCCACGCCGCCTCCTGGAGCTTCGCCCTCCTCGCGGCCACGGTCGCGTTGCTGCCCGCCACGCATCGTGCACCCTTCGCTCAAGCCGCGTAAGTACACCTCCTTCTTTTACTCTCTAACAAAGTGTTGTCCGCTTGCCTCGGTACGTCACCTTAAACTCGACCCCGATCCAACCTGGGTCCTTGAACTTAGGACCCTTCTTCCAGCTCGGTTCCGAACGCCCAAAAGTAATCCTCGAATAACCGAATCTACGTAATCTCCGCGAGCACTGATTTTATCATCGGCCGTAATCCCGCCTTTGACAACGAAGCACTCTATCCACCAAATGTACCGAACTCGGTAATAGCGGCTGATAGAATCGAATAGTCCCTCATCTACGCTCCACAGCGGGGCTCATACGTACATAATTCGCGAGCAGAAATGCACCCCAGTCGGCTGAATCGATAGTGAGTGAAACTGCTCGCGGGCTTTGCCGCGTGTGCGAAGGTCCCTTTGAACTTCTGCGGCCTTCCGAGCCGCTAAACTTGGCACCAACACGTTAGGCGTGCTGGTCTAGGCCGAGACTGGTAACTCGTGGAATCGGTCCTGTCCGCGTGTAACTCGCACGGACACGGATAACGGTGAACCGGCGAGGCTTAACACACCAAAAATATCCGCGCTGTGAATCGATAGGCGCGCAGCTGATTCAACGTCGGCTAGGCGGAGGGATTTAACTAATGATCCATAATCCTGTATCTCGATTACATGTTTCGGGCCGCGGGCACGCAGCTAGCGGAGCGCGCGGGATTGGTCGATAAACGTTTATTAATAGGTGCGACGTGGGCGAAAAATTGTGATGCTCGGGATCGCGATGGCGTTCTTTCCCCGGCACCTTGGTCCATCCGACCGCCAGTACCATTCCCAGCGTCACCTCCCCCCCCCCCCCACGTGCCAGCGTACCTGTGTACATACGCGAGACATCCATCTTTGACATGGCAGCGCCGACAATAGGGAGGGTGTACAGCCTTCGCCGCTGTCTGGATGCACGTTCGTGATTGCATGTAAATGAGCGGAAACACGCAGGCTACGTTGCATGCCCAGACGTATGCACGGCACCACCAGCGGGCGCACGCTCTTTCAATGATCACAATGACGTCACCCCCTCGTGACTCGAAGACGACGACAAGGCGTCGTCTCGCGCTTTAATGGACGCCGCCGCGTTTACCGTCGCGTTGAAAAATTCATTTGTCACGTGATTATCGCTGCATCGGCCCTTGGAGCTTTCCGCCTAATTGCGCCCCACCTCTCGTTCTATTCAAGACGTTTTTTGATGTAAGAATTTTCGTCGGTTCGATAACGGACTCTGTGGCCACTAATTTTGGAGACTTGTGGCAGATTCTGTAGTTTGTACCACTTGGATAGTGGGCGTTTCGAGGGGAAGATGATAAAGGAATTTGTAAATATTGTACTGGCGCGAGCTGGTACGATTTCCGTCATTGATCTTTAAAGCTAGTGCGGTGAATGCTTCCTCTTTAGTAGATAAAGGGAGTTGTCCACGGAGATGGCGAGTTGACAGTGCCAGAGCACAAGAGATGCCTGCAAGCTAACATACTTTCCAATCATTTAGAAGTAAACGAAATAAGAAATCTTCAGCATCGATCTCCGAAACTACACTACAATCTACTCCCCTCATTTCTCCCAAAAGATACCTATTTATTCCCCGATAATTACAGCTGACGTTCCCCGTCCAATTCCCACAGCTGGAATACTTTTAAAGAAACAGAGGGGGCGTCAAAAGGAAAACGGTAATGGAATTTGTAAAGCGTGAATGCGATACCGTATCCGCTAGACGCCAGCGACGCAGCAGTCTTCAGCATTTAATAACCGAATGGAATATACATTTGGTTAATAAATGCAATCACGCGATGTAGGGAGGCTTAGTCGGATACGCAGCCAGTGTCTCGTTAGTGACACCGGCAACGTGAGAACAATGGCGAAGCTGAAATTAGTTGTACCGGCTCATCCCTTCTCGCATTAACGCGCGATCCACTCGCCTCGCGTATATATGTAATCCGCGAACGTTTCTGCAACCCGAGCGCTGATATCGACCGCTATTTTCCGACAATGTTTAACACGTTTAGCGAACAGCCGTGTGCCACCCAGTGACAGCTTAACCGATCGCACCAGCGCAGAGGTTTTCTTTGTAAACGCAGCCCCAACGACAGGAACTTTGAACTTTTCTCTGTAATGCGATTTCCCAGGTTAAATCAATCTCAATGGACTTGATGGAAAGCCATTTCACGTGATAGGAAACACGTATCAGGGTAGGATAAGCATTAATACAGCACAGACCATTAACCTAAGGCTTCTAGATCACGGTGCTCTCATTTCCAGAAATGCATCTGCATGAAAAAGTATTTCTAACAAGTACTGAACGTTTTAATCAAAGATTAATCAAGGAACAAATGTAGAGGTGGAAGAATTCTTTAATATGTGTCCTCTGAAGCACTTTTTAATTCTGTAAAAAGTCTTAAGTTAATAATAGAGTGGCCATTTCAGTTGAGGAACTTCGAAGGGGTGTTTCACCCTCCGAACCCTTCGCCACAAATGTATGCCTGTTTAAGAAACAAACCTCAGGGATGTCCCGCCCCCCTCGCCACGCGCACAATTATTATTCATCGAAACAAGGCAATGTAATCGTATCTGGGAAACCAAATAACCTTTGAATAAAATAACGCGTTATCCGAAATAATATACTGAAAGCGGCCGGGCCTCTAATGGAGGGGGGAAAGAGGCGCGTCGCGTCGCCTCGCGCCGCGACAATTTTGGCCGGGACTCCGCTATCTAACCCGGGGAGGTTGGAAGAGGGTAGTTAGGTATAGTCGAAGGGATTATCAATATTTACGCTCTTCCAGCAAGCAGAGTCCGGGTCGTTCCACCTGTTTTCTCCTCGAGGGCCGTGCCTCTCTGTAGCCTCCTCCAAGCCCCTACGAGTACCAACCGCGGACGTTCTGTAGTGTGGTATCGGTGATCGCAGTAGAGCTCTCGAGCAGGAGGGTGCTCCCGACGTGGCAGAGCTCCAAATCCTCCTACGCTGCCACCCTCTCGCACCGCTGTCGCTACCACCCACCCACCACCCACCCCTTCCCGACCCTCGCGAACCAGCTCCGTGGACCACCGACACACATCAGCCCTCTTTTTCTTATCGAGGGGAACAGCCCTTTTCGTCCTTCCCCCTGCCCTTCCTCGTCTTCCTCCGCGCCTCCCGCGCCTACACGCCCTAGTCATCCCCTTTTTCGGTCACAGGGACCAAGCTCGACCCGGAATCGTGCCTTCGCCACCATCTTCATTCACGTTTCTCTATTTCCCGGACCAGAAGCCCGCTCATGAGTATGCCAGCCGTGCATCCATAAGGGCGGGAGTGGCGTGCTTCCATGGACGTGCACGTCCCCGATTTCATGATTGAAACGGGGACTGAAATGGGCTTTACGTACACATGGAATACGAAACAACGTTTCGCCGGGTCGGCACGCTGGCCGGCAGCTTCGGGCGATACGGACAGCTCTTTAGCCTCGATCTTTAACGTCCGGGAGCAAAGACTTTTCGTCGGTCTTTTTTGCCAGAGTGATCTCAAAGTTTCGTACCGAGAATTCCTAGCTGTCATGTAGAACACAACAATGTTTCAATAAAGGGGGTACACGTTTGGCGATATTTAAGTCCACGGTTGTACTGAAAGATTACGCGAACGTAAATAGTCTTCTGCATCACGTAACTCGGGTAAACTCGGGCCTAACAATACTCTACAGGCTCCCCGAAGACTCTCAGAAAACTTGTGGATTCGCTAAACTCTCGAAAGGCTCTCTAAGAAGTGTGCCCTACGAAAACTTTCTGGAGGCTAACTAAAGGATTCTCTTTCGCTATTTATTGGCCACCCCTAGAGACACACCCCTCATATGCAACTGTATAAACGAACACGCTGGTTCTGCATTTTTAAACAGTTCAGTCGGTGACATTTGAAAATAAAAATTGTACGAGACGCCTGGAAAAGTAATACCTCCCGTTTGATCGTTTGCGGACCTGGAACTATTAAAGAATACGTAATCTGTGGGCTTGCATTAATATATACCGCGCCAGTGAAAGCATTCCCCTTTAATCCTGGAATATAGTTATCCTCGGGCTACAGCGGCGCAGCAAAGAAAACGACACTTGGTCTACCAACCAAGATTCTGCATAAAAGATTTCACTCCGGCGGAGACTTAATCCCCCTCAAAAGCGGCACGCATTTGCAAGGGACGGGACCCTCGAGTGATCGCGGCAAAGTGAGGCTGAACGTCGAAAGTGTTGAAGGGGGGCCCCGAATGTCTGTGATCCTCGAGCACCGGTCGCGACAGATAATGATCGTCTCATTAAGCTGGCGCGCGTCATCTTTTCCGTGGCTTCCTCTGAAACCAATTCCCCCGGTGGGCGGAAGGAAGAGGGGCCCGGTAGGACCAGCAGGAATTCAATACCCACGGCCGCGAATAGTCGTGTTTTTGCCGTGAAAGCGGAGAATCGTCTGCCGCGGAAACGAGGAAAAACGCGCTAAGTCATTCGGCTCTGACCCACTTTTCGCGGTAGCGTAAAACGCGCGCCGCTGTGCGACGACCATCCCGACGAAACTGATTCTCCTTCTCCCCCTATACAGTTACACTGCTGCCTGGCTTCCTTTTTTTTTCTTCTCCTCCCTGGAGTAGACACAATGAATGACAGTTGAAGAGCATAACTCGTGAAAAGAAATCCCAATTTCGCGGTGCGCGTTTCATCGGTCTGCCGTTGCGCCTCGCGAGCTCTAACTTTGTAGTTCTGCGATGCTTCCTCTTTCGCTGTCGCCGTGCTTGTCGTCTGGTTGCACCGCTTCGCGAGGATACTCCTGGAAAAATTGCTTTTTAGCCCTTTCAATCGAGCATAACGGAGTTAATCTGCGTTTTAATCGCGCCCTGCCCTCCCATTCCAGTTCTTAGACGAAGAACGAATGGCTGTTGGAACGCTTTCTCGTATGGCGTGAATCTTTATCTAGTTTTCCCCTGCTTTCTTCAAGCGATTTCCGACGTGCTTCCAACCTGCCTTTGCCTTCGATATTCGCGAAATTTAATTAAGGTTACAGGTAGCTCCTCTAATGGCTCGCGTTTTACATAAGCAGCTTCCGAGGTAAACGAACGATTACCGAGCCGCTAAGCCGGGCGACTTGGAAAAGTGGATGCTTCGAACTCGCTTTCACGCCTTTTGACACTCTGTTCGCGCACGAAGCCACGTGGAACCGCGGGACACCGCGATGTAATTAGAACCACAAATAACTGCTCGCAACGAGTGCAAACAATTACTACGCGCAGCAGACATCCGTGCCGCGCAGGACGAATTTACTTTATGCGCGTTTCAAAGAAGCACT
The DNA here is from genome assembly GCA_944738655.2 of Andrena hattorfiana. NCBI lineage: Eukaryota > Metazoa > Arthropoda > Insecta > Hymenoptera > Andrenidae > Andrena > Andrena hattorfiana. The sequence continues at coordinate 66,910,045 of OX122891.2, read as the reverse complement.
CTGCAGCGTGGAAACTTTCCCAGGCTGCGGGATCCGAAATTCGCTGGCGTCCCGTCGTACGTCTGCCCTCGAAATGCGCGACAGTTCGGCGGAAAATGCAGCGCGACAGAAATATCGCGGCAATATTGTGATTTCGCGGGCAATGGAACGACAACAATCCGTGTTTTGAACGACTGGCCGTAATTCGCGGTGTACACGCTTACCAATAAAGTAACTCGGAACCGTTGTCCCCCGCTGTTAATTATCAATGACGCTAATGGACACGATACGATCGCGATATTGCTATCTGGCGAAATTCCCTGGATTCCGCGCGCGCGAATTTGATAATTCACGGGGGGCAACACGCGGGGTGACGCGTAGCGCGGGACCACGTCACTGTACGACAACTGTCGCTTATAAAACATTTAAAACGCGCGAATTCGTCGGATTCGCGACCGCGCGCAGTCAATTGGCGCCTATTAACCACTAATCGCCGCTGGAAATGGCTGAAACGCAGAATGTAGGTACCCAGGTACGAGCGTGTCGCGTGAACGACGTAGTGGATGGACAACGAAACTTCGCGTGACGCGTGTGGTCACTGGATGCAAGGGGTCGACGATCTCGACGACCCAATTTCAAAAGAAAAAAACAGACTGTGTGAAAAGTACAGGGTGTACTGGGTAATTTCAACGATCTAAAGCGTTTGATGCGTGGAAGGGAGGTATGAAGTGCCTTTAAGCTTCCAAAGGTTTTGGGTACTCTAACTTAACGTGTTACCCTTATTTGTCCGTATTAAATATTGATCCTGAGCATTAACTATCGAAGCTATCCAAAGAATAATGCAACTCGAATTGTCTTCTAAATCTGTCTTCTCGTATTTCCAATAAATAGTCTCGGTTTCGTTGTACACCCTGTGGATGAAAATGGCAGAGGTGTTCGCGATACAGCGATTAGCGACTGACAAATGAAACGAAGGGGTTCGGGCGGGGGGAATGGCCGCGATGAGGGTAGATGGGGTGAGAAATGGCCCGTTGGCAAACAACGAATGCATATTTAATAGTGAACGATTATTAATGCGCGCTTACGAGATGATTGATGAAATTGCACAGAGTTTCGCGCACTCCAACGATTTCCTTCACGACTACACGCCGTAATAAGGGTAGCAACAATGCGCCCTGAGAAAGAATTCGCCCGGCATGCTTGTCATTGAAGGAAGCAAGCGACGGGGAGTGGCGAACAATGAAACGCGCGCATCCAGCGTGGAACCGTTTGAAGAATTAATTAGAAACGACCAAACGACATTCGCGTACGCGCATAAAAAGACTCGGCCGTTGAATGCAACGTTTGTAATGCGCGGTATTAACTCCCCGGACTTCGTTTATTAGAGTCTGTAATAATAGTTTCGAAACAATGGCGGGAACGTTCGGATAATAAGCACTTTCTGAAGTCTCGCTCGTGCGTTAGATGCGCGTCGTAGTCGGTCGGTTAATAAAACTCCCGTCGCTTTAATTACCCCGCGACGGTGCTCGGCGGTGGTTGAGGTTGGAGTTGCCGGAAGCTGGCTGATCAGCGCTCGCGTGCTGTCTGGACGAATTGTTAATCGAAAAGATACTTTAAATCCCGATCCCTTTTACCACTCCGTTATTGAAAGAACTCCATCTCTTTTCTTCCCTCGCGAACCACGCGCACTCTCGGGTTAAGTACGACAATGATCTGGATTCGCGAAATCTGCTTTTCACTGCACACAACGCGGAGCGGAGACGTGAAACGGCTCGAAACGTTCGGCGACGCGGAAAGAAACACGGAGAGCCAGCACGCGGATCAGTGAACGAGCCTCCCCTAGTTACGTGGAAATCAAATATTCTTCAGTGACTGCAATATCCGGCGCTGCGGTTCAATCGAATCGAGACCGGGTCTGACTACGCGCCGACCTATACCACTGCCGCCGCAAATTACATATTCTACGGGGAGTGAGAGAATCTCCGGGAAATCATTGCTACAGATCGATGCTAATCGTACCATCCGCCTCCGCCACTCGATCCCGGCGTAACGTCTTCCCGGCTTTACTCAATTATTCAATCATCCCCTCTTTAACGAAGTTGCGCGTCCATTTCCACAAAACCTGCGCTCCCTCGTAGATCCAGCAAGGTCGGGAGTTAAATCGTTGCACTTTGCACGATGTCTCCTCGTATTGCGCGATTTCATATAAATTATCGCGCAAGCGCTGATATTTATAAATATTACCTTGCCTCAGGAATTCTTACAGCAGTGGTTCCTGTGACTCGGGACCTCTAAAAGGGTCGGGAAATGCTTTCTGGAGGGTCGCCGCTGTTATTTTTAGTTAACGATTCTTAGCACTTATTTATTTTAATATGCTTACATTACCATATTCTATTAGTAATGTAACACTAATTTTTCATGAATGAAGAAAAAGAAAAAGCAGATTTCCCACAACCATCACGCTAAATAAGATAATTAAATATATTAAATATCTTCAAGTATATTTAATATATGTATTAAGATAATTAAATATTATTATGTTAGAATTATATTCAAGAAATGCCTATTTTTAATGTTTTCTTTGCCGTATTGAATTTACCTTACCTTACATAGGAGGGTAGGTTATTATAAAAGGAGGTTGCGACTCAAAAGAGGTTGGGAAACACTGTCTTACAGTTCCACTGAAACGAAATTAAAGCACCATATTTAGAGCTTAAGGGGAGGTTCTGGTCTAGAGCCCAAAAAAATAGGTGATATTTAGGAATTAATTAAAGGAAAACTACTATATATAATTTCATGGGACTTTTTGCATTGTATTAAGGATATCTTAAATTATAGAAATATATTTTTTGTTTTATAATTAATCATTGCAGACAGCCCTGGGGAGTCGTTAAAGTCAAGGCGTCAAAAAATTGATCCAAATCGGTGGGACCTGTATCTCCAAAAGTTATTATCCGATTCGACTGAAACCTTTTTTATTTTGAAGATTATTCTTTTGGCTAGGGGGGGGGGACTAAAAGAAATTACAAAATTACATTTTTGAGAGAATAACAACACTTCAAGCTTGAAATCACTTTTCCATGTATTTTTCGTCCTTTCAACGCCTTTAAAAATGATTAATTTGTCAATTTTTTGTAATTCTTTCCAGCTCCCCCTAGCCAGAAGTATATTCTTCAAACTAAAAAAAGTTTCAGTCGAATCGGATAATAACTTTTGGAGATACAGGTCCCACCGATTTTGAGAACACTGTTTCGGGAAAAACGCGTTTAAAGTTTTACGTGAGCGCCGAGTGACCGGTTGTGACCCATGCATTTGCCGCTACTCAAATGCCTAAAACTTCGGGCATTTTACGAATTTCAACAAATCCTTTTAAACACGTTTTCCTAAAAGGTTGAACATTCGAAAAATGAAAAAAAAATCGACATTTAGACCAGAACCTCCCCTTAAGATTTTTAGTAGCCTTCACAGATCGATTCGTTTTTGTTAATCCTTGCAAGTTTCTTAATAACACCTTACTTATTTCTACGATGAATCTTTGATGTCTTCCCTCCATTTGCTTTCAGCACGATATCCCTCGCGTACACATCGCCTCGTCAGACCCCCCGTGCGCGATCGACGGGTTAACTGGCGACGCAAATTTCATAACGACCACGAAAGTGTCGGTCAGAGTTATTAACAGGCAAGTTAGGGTACTCGGGCGAGTAACCACTACGGAGGGTCGAGAGCGGTCACGCGATTCGAAGACTTCCCCGTCGGCCTCGGGATTTCAGCTAGCGGTTTATAAGCTCGTAAATTCGTGCACCACGGCTAGTGTCACGAATAATATGCGGTCGTTCTTTCTCAGAGTTGCCGCGCGTGTCGCGACACGATGGCAGTACTTTCGAATTACTTTCGAATTATCCGGCCGTGGAGGATGCGGAGGTTCTACGGCTCGGAACGTCTGGCGACAGATTAACCGAATTACTCGCGGTCTCCTGTTACGAGTGCCCCGCCGCTACAATGACAAATTTCCAGACCAGAAGCTGTTGACCTTTTTCCCCTCGCACTGTTCGTTCCATGAATATGGAAAATGCCGCGAATCAGCGATTGCTTACAATCCGCTGCTGAAACCAGGCAGCTCGCTTTGATAAAACAAACATCGTCATCAGATCTCAGATGAAACACTTCCCTACTCCACCACCAACGATATTCAACAAACAGCAAAAATTGTTTTCATAACACCAAAGCCCGGGGAAGTAGACCCGCGTGTACAAGTAAAAGAATTCTAAAGCTAAAATTGAAATCTCGGGCGCACCTGCTAATGGTCGACCATTTATCAAGCCACAACAAAGATTCAGCAAATGCTCCTTAATCCGAGGCGAAAAAAAAAAATTCCTCCCAGAAGGAAACTCGTTCCAGAAAGCTCAGCTCCACCCCGCATCGACCCCCGACGCTGAAAACTCGCTGAAACGTCCCCGACCATTGAAAAACGAATCGAAACAGCTGTTTACCGAACGACTCGCTATGTGTAAAAGGAGCTAGCGTGCTTGGAGGAATCGGTCGGTAGCGGCGGAGACCAAATAAGTACGTCCGCAGGTACGGGCAAACGGAACGAGTGCACGCGGCGCATTCGTCCCTGGCGAACGGAGGGAAGACACCGCCACGGTCGAAGGAGAGGAGAAAGAAGGGGAGGAACAGAGAGTCGGCATGAAGTGAAACGTTGCTCGTGCCGTTGCAGAGAGGGCGGGAGCGAGGAGGGAGGCGGGGGCAGGGGCTGGAGGGGCGAGGGGGTCGCAGGAGGTCGAAGGGGGTTGTCGGAGGTTGTGGGTGGTCGGAGGCGAACGGGGGTTCCTCGCGTGCAGCCTTGACATGGGCCAGGAAATCAATGGGACCTCCAACACCAACGCAAACTCGGTCAGTCGAGCCGCGCCACGGCCCATGCCTATAATTCGCAGTCGCACGCGGGAATGTTCGGCATCGTCGGCGAACAATCGATCCGGCCGATCCAATCGAGAAACGCCTCTTTTCGAACGGGACCGTTTTCCTTCGCTTTTATTTCCTCCGGGTTAGAAACGCCAGGCCGGAGGAAATAGCGGGGCCGACGACGGGGGAACGGCAGGGAGGGGGGGGGGGGCGGGGGTGAAGGAGGAAGAAGAGAAACTGGAAAGCGACGCAAAGTGCCGACGCTGCTTCTAATGTTACTTCGAAGATCGTGACCTCGATGAAACGTTCATTATTCGGTACACGGCAGTCGATTATCGGGAACGCTGGATACCCCGTCGTTTCTTTGCCAGTAAACTCGGGGAGACAATCGAACGATTCCTTCCTCCAGCCACCGAGGACGAGTCGTTTTTTTTGTTAGGCATGGGTTACGCTGGTGAGAGTTGGATGACGAAGTTACTGCCGCGTCCGCTGAAGGGGAGATGGGGAGGGGTTGAAGGCAACGCAAGGTGGATGGAAGGAATTTAGGGAAGTGAAGGCAGCAGGGGTGTCCGAGCGACTGTCGAGTGGCGGGAGTACGAGAATACTTTTCGAGAATAAAATTTTTATGAGAAAATAACTAGTTACGTGCGGGATGACGTGATAGTTTCTCATTTACATGGCAGTAAATATTAATGAGTGTTCGCAACACTGTTTTACTGCACGGTTCCCAGGATCGAACCACAGATTTAGCTGTTAATCGCCACGGTCGCGTATCAGTGTCAGAATTAACAACTGCATGTTTGGAAATGGCCCATCGTCGCATTAAATTTTAGCAGGGTGAATGAATTATTAACAAGCGAGATTGCTTGATAAATGAGACCGAATCGCGGGAAGAACTTTATGGAGCTGTGTGGAAGAATCGAGGCGGAACGTCATTTAACTGGGAAACCAAGAATTCGCAATTGTATTTGTGTTACGTTACAGCAGAGTTGCGAAAGAAAATTGTTCGGGAATGAGATTGTCCCGAGATTGAACCATCGGAACCGCGGAATTAGATTAGAAAGTCAGAAGAAAGTGCTGTTTCCATTCGCGACCGCCCCGCGTCCTTATTCAATCGTTTGACGTTTCCTTCGAAACGTCGTCTCATTTCCTAGCTATCGGTATCGCTGCCGTCATCGGAACAGACGTTGCAATGGACATTGTATCGAGATCTCGACCGCAAGGTGTGCTCGAAACGAACCGTTACAGCTTACTTTTCTCCGATAAACCGAGGAACTGCATTAACCATTCCCTCCCCCTCTTCAAACCGCGGAACCGAATCTTCGTACTTCAACGCGAAATGGAAATACAAACTCGCGATATCCTTAGCATCCTATTTATCTTGCGCAAAGAAGCTCGATCAACCTCGCAGTGAAAGCAACGTTAACTCTGTAGAATGATTTTCAATTAAAGAAAATTAAGGGAGCTTTTACCAAGAAAAATCGAATGGTACAATCTTCGTGGAAATTGGATTAGGACAATTCTAAAAATGCCTTCAGTGCTCCTGATTTCGAGCCCAGTGACAAACTCTGTAACAAACTCAGAATTGGGTGTAAAGACTTCAGAAGCACACTTAAGTGGCACGTCAACGATATCCTTGAAGACTCAGCCAACAAATGTGTTCCTCGCTATTGTGTTCCTGTAATGAGTGGCGAAAATACACATTTGGCGGCTTAACCTTCGAGAACTCTACCCTTGAAGTACTACTTGAGCTAGCAAGCCAGGAATTACGAGATTCAAGTGCATTTTTTAAAGTGTTACACTTTGATTTCTTGAGTCAAGATGGCAGTAATGCCATCTAATGGATTTAAGTAATTAAATCCTTTTAATTACAGCTTTCTAGAGGAGTATAGCAATCTTGACACGTGCTGTTTATTCCTAAATCATTCTACAAGCTTAACATTGTGCTTTCGTAGTGTGGCTTTTCAAAGAATCGTCTGTTGTTGTCCTGGCGAGCCCGTCGGAGAACACCACGGTGCTCGTGGAACGACCTAACAGAAAGCAATGGAAATCAGTGCAGCCCACGGCAATCTACAATCGAAGTCTCCACGTCCGAGTGGCGGAACCTTGACAAGAGCGCGGCCAGGGCTGCCAATCAATGGCGAGGACATCACCCTCAGCGACTAATGTCTGCGTCCTTGATCGTCCGTTCGCTGCCACTGCTAAAGCGGCTACTCGATCGAAACGATCGCAATAGCAAGGACAAGCAGCTTGTAAATTCAATTCCGCGCCACTCGTCTTTCACTAATTTAGTCTATTTACTTGGTCCCGTGGCAGCCCTCCAATTCCAAATCCAATTAAATCTCACCGAAAGTGTTACTATCAATAGAGCCATTAGAATTCGTGCAAACATCCCCACAATTCATCCCTTGCTAGCACGTAGTAAATAATTCAACACCTCAGAGTTGCCGAAGAATCGAAGATGTTTTTGTCGCCTTAATTCGATATAGGGTAGATTCGAACCGCAAAGAAGAATTATATTCACACGTACCAATCGACGCTGTACTCAATTATTTGTTAATCAAATGGATCTCCTAAATGAATCTAACCATTCTAAATTATCCCATCGTCGAATATCATCGAGTCTAATTCGCATGTTGGGTTGGTGAATATGAAGTTCCTTTGTTTATGACGGGGATACAGTATCAATTGAGGACCTTACAGCAAGAGGGATGCAGCTCCATATTTACGAACTTCGAGTAAAGTAGAAGAAACTGTTTATAAAATTATTACTTTCATTAAACATTAAAAAGGGAACACATTGAAAAATATATTTTTTACAGAATATATAGTAGTTATTGATTTGATTAGTTTTCATTATTTCTATTTTTGGCGAATTTTTCATATCTGAAGCATTTGTATCGCGCGAAACAGTAATGGGTGCAGATTCAAAATTTGCAATAAAGCGTTCATTTGGTATACAAAAACTGTAAAAAATGTAGCTGCGCGTCTCTTGCAGCAGGGCCCTCAATTGCTAACGCTGGCTTACGACCCGAGAATTGTCACAGAAGCTCAAAAAAATGAAATATTAAAAAAGCTTCAAATGTCCCTACGCGAAACGTCAATATCACCATAATTAACTTTACCACCACCTCCATACTTCTCTCCCATTGAGTGGCGTATCCAGGGGGGGGGGGGGGGCTGGCAGCTGCCAAACCAAAAGGAATAAAGATTAACGTAACCACGACTGAAGTAATTCAAGAGCTTTGTAAATAGAAAAGAAAACTGGATTTTGTCCTGGATACTAGCTTTACTACTCGGCTTCGCCCGGAATTTAGATTCTGATTTATTAAAAAAAAAAAATTATTTTTAGTTCCGTTTGTGAAAATAGTCACATTCATCTGGATTATCCAGGCATAATGAGCCGAGGCACGTTTCGTGATCCAAAAGCTTGCCGTTCGAAAGTTTTTAGGTGACAGACACACACAAACATATAAACTTTCTGCTTTATGTATTAAGATTATTTTAATCTACTAATACTTTGCATTAAAAATATTTTTATCCATTCAACTATGCTCCCTCCAAGGTTAAGCCTTGAGTGAGCAACTGCTGTCATTGGTATCCCGAAACCGCAATTACATATTCCGCGTCCTCGGCAAAGGCTCGGTGAAAGTCGAAAAGGAATTAATCACGTCGAAAGACATCAGGGCTCCAAAAAGGCGAGGGGAAAAGCTGCGTTCGAGGGGGAGCACTGTGCCTTTTTTTCAATCCTGCATAGCAATAGGGTCAGACGCGATCGCGCGCGTGAGCGTGCAGCATTCCGCCAGCGAGCGCTCCGAGTAATGTGTGCGCCGGAGTGCGGGTGTAATAAAAGAGCTTTCTGGGTCGCATTAAGGTAATGCCTCCATGGCGCGCGGCTACGCCGAGAGGCTGCGAGTTAGGCGAAAATGGCGGAACAACGGGAGGGGGCAGCTGGATATTTCGGCGCTGTCAAAAGGGCAAGTCGCGCGATCTGTATCTCCTTAACGTCTCCTTTCTCGCCTTTTGACCCGCGCGCGAGAAAGGTGCTCGCGACAACGGCGGAGCGCCGCGCGGCGTCTCATTGTCCGACTTCCGCGGCCATCGACGAGAGCTACGCGAGGAGAGTGGATGAGCAAAAGGGACGGTTCGAGGAATTTCTCATTGGAATGGTTACGGAAGTTCGTCGCTCTCTGCACCTCGGCTGGACGATAAAATAAACGAAACAGACGGGGCACGGCTGGAAAAGATGGATGCGTTCCGGCGGAGGGGGTGGGGGAGGGGGAAGACGTTATCGGAGATTGATCAAGCCGGCTCGTTAATTAATCGAAACCCAATAGCGTGGTAGATGAATTATGATTTCCTTATTGATCCCCCACTCCCTCTGCTGACGCGAACGTGGTTCGTCAGATCGAGTATGCAGGATGCGACGTGATATGTGGGACGTACTTCTAGGATGAATTCAGCATTTCGAGTATCTACGATGAAATTTGATTGTGTACACACGTTTCGATTCGACTTGTTTCAGAGTTACAGTCATTTTTGATTTCCAATAACCTTTGAGCGTTTCTGTGCACAGGAAGAGCTCAAGATCACTAGCTTACATTTCAAGAGAGCTTGTAACTGTCTTGCTATTGATCCTTCATTTAACAGACGTCTGTTGGGATAATGTTCCGTTCAATTTCTTGCTTCTACTGCGCTTAATTTGTCAAGATCGTACATCAACCGCGTGGCTGCTATTTTTCGAATAGAGCAATCCACGGTATGCTTAGACTTTAGAGGAAAAGAGGGTATAATGGCCCCCTCGTGAGTTTCATATTATAAACTAGAATATCCAGCGACTAATAGCGCTATCTACTGCACCTACTAACTTCATACACAGAGACACATATTGACACTAGGTGGAGCGTAGTCGTCACTAATAATGAGCATAATTAACAACCTGCCAAACGAAAGTTTTTCGTCGCTCCGAGGAAGAAGTATGTACCTATTTCTTGTAGGTTAAGAAAGTTAAAGTGCTGTGTGTCGGGATATATTTGACAAAAGGTATGTAGAATCGATATTATGAGGCAGATTTTAGGAAGATACAGTGACTCACAGCCATAATCGTACACTCTTTAAAATCGCATAAAATTTTTAAAATTGGTCCAAACGACTTGAGTTTTTTTGAGAAGCTGGAAGGATTAGTTTCCTAAGTGACGTGTTTCGTCGTTTTTAAAAAAAATACAATTGGTCGGAATAGTGAAAAAAATAGTAAAGGTCGTTTTTTAAACTTTTTTTTGTGAGCCTGTAATGAAAATTCAAAAAACCCGTTTGTAGATTGAAGTAAGTTATATACGTGCCTAAAATTTCATCAAAATCGGTTAACGTTGCTCTGAGCTACAAACGTTTAAAGATCGCAGAATAAGATCGAGAATCGCTGATTTCGTGAATTTCCGCGATTCTCGACCTTATTCTGCGATCTTTAAACGTTTGTAGCTCAGAGCAACGTTAATCGATTTTGATGAAATTTTAGGCATGTATATAACTTACTTCAATCTACAAACGGGTTTTTTGAATTTTCATTACAGGCTCACAAAAAAAAGTTTAAAAAACGACCTTTACTATTTTTTTCACTATTCCGACCAATTGTATTTTTTTTAAAAACGACGAAACACATCACTTAGCAAACTAATCCTTCTAGCTTCTCAAAAAAACTCAAGTCGTTTGGGCCAATTTTAAAAATGTTATGCGATTTTAAAGAGTGTACGATTATGGCTGTGAGTCACTGTATATAAAACTGGGTGGCCATATTACTACCCCTTCCTCTGTCGAGAGAACTATAAAATAGTGCTTGAGGAGCAGTCAATAAGATCGCATATGAGAGTTCGAACAAGTGTTTACACGAGGTTATTTAATCTTTCCCATTCTTCAGGTGCCTTAAATAATCCATCGCTGTATGGTGTGCAGAAGCAGAAGTTGAATTTTAAGCTAACATTAGGGATTGAATAATGAAAGAAGCTAACCTCAATACGTTGAACGGATAATACGTATTCCACTCTTTTGGTACGTTCTTCCAGCGGAGTTTCCTGGCGAACTGGATTTAACCCTGAAACGCCGATCACTGGAAGAGACTATAAATATAATAATGAATCGAAGAACGGTGGAACTCGAAGCGTCATTGACTAGACACGATAGTTGCTAGCATCGCCAGCGACTTGGCGAAATCGATCACGTCTATGTCAGGGTCACTCTGTGCCGCTTATCTAACGCGTGTCGCCATTCTTTCCAGCGCGAAAACCGTTCGCGACGCAACAACCTTTAACCTGGCATTCCTTAGTGACGAGAGTTACAAACGGGACAAACAACGACACATTACGTCCACGATCTTTCAATCCTCCCGAATGTATCACCCTTTACCCAGTAGGCGGTACTCTACTCCATTAACGCAGAGCGATGGCATTGGATTTCTCCATAGAAGTACGATCTGCGATAGAACAGGATACCCTCGGTGAAAGGTTGGAGAAACAATTGATCTCGAGAACGAAAAACCTGAGGAACACTTCACCGTTTAGCGGGACTCACTGAGAACCGAGGAGCATTTACTGGCAGCCCGAAAAATCTCCCCGAAAATTTTCGAAAACGTAGGCGCATCGCGGTAATTAGCTACGGCGAAGGAGCGATTCACGTTTTCGAGTGACTACTTCCGAGGAAGCTAAGGGTGGGTAAAGAAAATGCTGCGGAATAAATTGGAGACAGAGAAAGGGTGGGTCAGGTGGGAAGATGGGAGGGGTGGACGAGGGAGACCTCCTTTTCGGCCAGAGCATTACGAAGAGGGTCTGACGGTGGTCGAAGCAATCCCGTAATTGGATAAAACTCAACGGCGACCCGGTAACTGGTAATTTCCCTCCAGCAACGTAATTACTGGCCCGTATTTACGCAGCGCGCGGATCAAGCCGGCGCGGCGCGGCGCGCGAGCGCAGCCCACGCTTCTGCCGCGTTGTATGGCGGCAGGTGGGAAAAAAGGCAGCAACAGCAGCGCCAACAGCAAACCCTTCCTGTGTATAAAAAGCCATTGCAATCTCTCGTGGTGTACTGGCACGCTAATGGGGCGCTGATATAATTAACTGCTATACCTACGCTCTTATCGAGCCCTACCGACGTTGCTGCCTGCCGTCGCCGCCGCCGCTGCTGCATACCTTGAATAAAAATAGCGCTAATCCGATATATAACGGGTAACGCTTTGATATCGGCACACCTGCGCGCACACACACGTGCCTGTACGCGACCACGTCATTTTCTTCAGCTACCCTTGCCGCCACTCTTACGTCAATGCGCCACGCGCTTCCGTCTGCGGTTTGCGTCCACTCGCGAGATCGTACGACCGATCGCTTCGCGGGGATGGACGCGGGTAATGCGTGCATCGGCGGCCCGCTCGAGGGGGGTGGGAGAAGGGCATTGCGGGGCACTTAGCGCGCGCGAGACGCAATGTTCGAGCGAGGGTGAACACGCGAGGCACGGCGGAGGAATTGATTTCCATATTTGATTTTTTTCAATGCAAGGGGACACTTGGATAGAGGGATGTTGAGATCGAGAGGATCGCGCGGCTGAAAGATTTGCGAAGCTAGTCAAGGTGGAGATTGAGGAGAGATGAAGGGATGATGATGGCCCCGAGGGAAACGCCTCGGCTTGTAATAAAGTAGAAGTTTCCAATTTTTTAAATTTTTAACTCGATCATCTACCCGTTTTGTACCCTTTGTGCGGGTACATGTAAATTTTGTTCACAGACTTGCAAAAGTGAAATAGAATGGAGATTGGCATTTACACGCTTGGAGTGACTGATTCGAGCGAAATTGGTGCAGTCGATTGTTTCGACGTGGAACAGAACGGTCCACGCGGGGTATTTGTCGCGAATTAAATTTAACGTCTGGATATTTAATCCATCGATAGTCGAACGCTCCGCTTGGCCGCGGCTAATTTTCAGCCCCGGGCGCAAACGTTGCCGGTTACTTTGAAAATTTCCCGTTTAATTCGGCTACAATGTTTCCGGGCGAATGGAAAGCAATGTTCGTTATAACTGAACACGGCCGATGTCCCGATGGCAACCAGAAATATCGTGTCTTGCAAATTGCGTGAATAAACAGTCGCTGAAATTGATGTCCATTATAATGAGCAATGCGACCAAATATCCTCAACTGCATCTGACGGTGCAGTCATCCCTGAACCTCGTGTATTAATCGTTAATTAAAACACGAAATACTCTACATCCATATGTAATTTTAACTATTAGTCGTAGGAAATGTTCCACATTTATAACATTTATGACATGTTGGTAAGCAGTAAATCAATCAAAACCTGAACACTATTATTACTTGCCTTTACTCGCCATTACAAAGCTCGTTGGAGACTTTTTAAGCTCCGACTAACGACAAAGACTACTTTTACCCAGGGATCGAAGAGGTTCTGGAACTCTTATTTTTAAAAAAAAAAACTATTAGAACAAAAAACTTTAGAATATATATGTTTCGATTAAGAAAATATCTATTCCTGTGGAATTTTTATTGAATGAAATGTTACCCTTAGGAACTTCTTTAGAAAGTGTTCTCATGGAACAGATATTTTAGAACCTATATAATAAATGTTCCATGGAAACAGTTATATTAGAACATTTATTAAAAAAGGTTCCATAAGATAAAGAGAAGTACTAAACTATTAGGTGCTAGTTTTATTTAACAATATAATATCATATTCTTCGTGTTTCTTTAATAACAGGTATGAAAATCATAACATAAGTAATTAATAGTTTCATAAGAAGTATTGAACAGAAAAGAAAACTTGTCAAGAATAATACCTAAATCACATCTTTTTATAACTTACATAAACCAAAATACACAAACATTCTATAATATCTGCGTAGAAATTATCTACGTAGGTAAATATTACAAATAAATAACGCATTCAGAATATCAATTTAACTGTAATAATTATGTATTATTGTTGTCGTACCATTCATTGGATAGTATTCAGTATTTGTTACAACGATTCAGAACTTCTTTAATATTGATGAACAAAGTATCTGTTCGTGTTATAGAGAAATTTTATTTTTATATTTTATAAGTTCCATTCCAACTAGAACTTTTATTTTCAAGAACTTTTACTTTATCAGTTCTCATGGAAACTTATAATGTGAGAACATTTTTAAAAAAGTTTCACGGTCCATATTTCAAATAAAACCGATTGAAAAGTTCCAGAACTTTTTCGAACCCAGCTTTTACCAATAGACAATTACGATCGTACCTATTTGATGGTGACATGTTTCCTTCGATTCCTTGATCATCCTTTTTAACATCATCAACGGCTCACAATCAGTTGATAGTCTAACACTAGCTTGATCAACTTTAACTCGCAAGGCTATCCCACAAGAAATCCACTTTTTTTTCAAACCGTATTGCTACACTTGGAGGTTCCACACCTGATATCCTGCACATAGAATCTGCGACTTGGGTAATACCTATTTTAAGTGCCTTGACTTTTTCCCTGGCTCAATTCGCATTTTTAAAACCAACGCATATAGAACTGTCTTGAGTGATCCTACGTAGTTGACACTTGAAGGATAAGTGGGAAAACAGGAAATGTCACAAAACAGCTTTATCGAGAAAATTAAGTTTTAATACTTTAATCCACCAATAAAGAAACAAGGTTCAATGAATTTAGGCATCAGAAAAGAATACCTAAGCAATGAAATAATAATTGTTTTACATTATTTTAATATTTTTCAAGTTTGAACAAGGCAGCATACTGAAACAAAATAAGAAATTTCCACTTGTATTATTATGAAAACAAAGAAAGCCACTCATTTTATTAATTGCCAGATATTTTATTTCTCACTCTTACTTGTTATGCAAGAGGCAGCGTCTCATAAAATGCCTGAGCCTTAGGATCGTAAATTTTTTTTAAAACCATGAGGCCTTCGTATTTTGCTTTTGAAATATACAGGAGTTTTGTGTATGCTCTATTGGGAAGTTCAAACTCTCCTTTTCCCTATAACGGTCTCGTTCTTTTTTAGTGTTGATAAGATTACTCAACCAACAGCTATTATATGTAGATAGTTCGACAAAAAAGATCACGTAATATTCGCATTTCCTTCACTTGCTAAATGGGAAATGACCGTCTCTTTGGGGAATGGGCATTTCCTTATCACAACTTCTTGTTCTACCTTCACGACAGAAGCTTATGCTTAGGCAACGAGTAGGGACATTCCGTGGTTTGCTCCTAGTGCAGAGTGGATATTACCTGGTTTTAACCAGTATACCAAAACTTTAACGTTATCTTACGGGGACATTTGAACTTTTTAACTCTTCGTGGTTCGACAGTTCTGTAGTCCCAGTTGCCACCAACAAAATATGCTATAATCGCAAAATCACGAAAAATGGACATTCTTCGTTTTTCCCCTTACCCTTCAGTTGTTCATTTTCTTTGTTTTCTCTTTCTGTTTTTGTAGTCTTTACTATAGGGTAAATCCGGGAGACGCGGTCGATCTAATATAAAATGGCTATTAAAACTAATACAGATATTACTTATTTTATCAGAACAAACCTAATATGTTCAGAATTTTATGCTGATTCAGAAAACCTGGTCGGTAATTGCTTTAAGACAATATTTACTGTAAATCGGGTTGAAAACTGAAGTCGTGACATCTGACCACCTCTCCCGAGGTGCCGGGAGAAATGGTTTTCGTCGTTGGCAGAGACCACTCACATAATTATTCATGGAAAAATAACAAAGAAAAAAGCAAAATTATTTATGAGTGAATACAACTACAGATTCATTGCTATTTAATTTGTTTACGTTAAACAAGTAAAGAACACATCAAAGATAAAGCGAACTACCTACCGGCGATTAGCAAAGCAAATGTATACAAAAGTGAATAAATAAAATAAATAAACAATAATAATAATAAAATAATGATAAAAAATAAAAATATAAATAAAAATAATAAAAAAAATCATAGCTCGACCATCTCTCCTTTCTACAGCGAGAGATGGTCTTCCCGTTAGTTTCGAGAGGAAGAGTTAATATGGCTAAATACTTTGGCTGCATTGTCCCTCAATATCTCTACTATCTTATTATTCCTAAACATCAAACGAAAATAAACTTGGAAGTATATTTTAAATAGGATTCTGTACATCGTTGTTTGACAAAAGAGGTTAAATGTAACTTCAGTTTACCTTTTATAGCCTGTAAATTTAGGAAAACACAGAAGGCACCGAAGTGACGCTATTCATTCAATTGTTTGGCTTCTAGAGAAGTAATTGGTCTGCACTTTAACCCGTTTTTACGTATAGAGTCTGAAATATAGTGACTCGACCAACTGTCCGGCCCGACCGCGTCTTCCGGATTTATCCTATTGCCCTTTTCTAATGTACTTGTATTCCTAAATGGTTTCTCTCCGTTTACATGTTAAATAAATAAATAAATGAATAATTCATTAGACCGACCAGGGATTATAGTAAGAACAATGACC
The DNA here is from genome assembly GCA_944738655.2 of Andrena hattorfiana. Lineage (NCBI taxonomy): Eukaryota > Metazoa > Arthropoda > Insecta > Hymenoptera > Andrenidae > Andrena > Andrena hattorfiana. The sequence goes on along the minus strand of OX122891.2, from coordinate 66,893,664 downwards.
ACCAATTGTGAAGTTCCTAGCGACAGTGTTACTCGCTCAACTCACATCTCTCGTTTTCTTTCTTATTCAATAAGTATGCTATCCCCCACCCCACCGTATCCCGCCCTTCATCCATCAAATACCAGACAAAGCTACACAGAGCCTCGAATATGAACCAAAACACGACTTACACGACCAATCTCCGTCGCTCTCCGATAAAGCACCGCCTGCCCTTCGACCCCGACGTTCCCCTCGATTACCCCCCGAGCGACTGGTTCACCGCCAGAGCGCGTACCCACGGACCAACTTCGCGCACCTTGAACAGAAACGACAAGGCAGCGGCACGCAGACCTTACTTCCCTTATCAGCCATCGCGGCCGCTGTATCGGGCACGTGAACGTTTCATTGGGAATTTTCCTTTCGATTCTCGCCGACTTTAATTAACATACAACGCTAAAACCACCTCGCCTTGCACGGTCCTGCCTCGACTCCTATCGTTCGGCGCGCGGGGATCGCGCAGCCGACGATCCCAGCGACACTGAACGCGCCACTGGGCAGGCGCGTGCACGCGGCTCGCTCGACGGCGCGCCCGAGTTCCGTGCACGTACCCAGGGAGATTTAGATACGCGGGGATAATTCGAAACTTTCAGCATTAAATTACAAACTCCTTTAAACTTTCCACCGAAAACCTGCGTCCGAGCGAAGCTCGTTCTACGCGCCGGTCGCCGGGAGCTTTGCGTAACGGTGTTAATTCGCCGTCCGGCTTCGAACCGACAGCCACGACCTGGATTAACTCTGGCATCGGTAGTTTTTGCACGTCGGTGGAGGATTGTCCGAAATGTACGGGAAATTTCAACGTAGCTCACAATGTTGGTGTATATTTATAAAATTCGTTGTCGTGATTTAGTTCTTCTTTAGGGGATCCTCTTTTGGGGTAAATGGGTGGTTTCAGTGCTTTTCACGTGGCATTTACCGCGTCGAACTTTGAACTTTAGGAAAGTAGTTGCAGCTTATTTTGTCCCGTGATATCGTTGTAGTTCTTTGTCTCGTTGAATATGCACCAAAGTGCGTGTTGAATGTAGATTGATTGCAGCGTATATGCTAAAAGTATCCTTTGAATATGGTGTTCTACTTATACTTAGGCGTATGATGCAATGTACGGAATGTTTGAGTAATAGACTGTGCCGGTGTTAGTATAATGACACTCCGATCATCGAAGTAATTAGGAGCACAAGGGGTGGTTAGTGTTTCGCGATATTCAGTGATAAAGACACGAGATTAATGACGCAGAAAGCCTTGGTTAATCCGGTCTAATTGGCAGCGACAATCACCCGAAATTCGCGTACCAATTTGCGAGCACGAACGTAAACTAATGTTTGCGCAAAGCTGCCAAATTGCGTGTACATTCATGCACGCAGGATAGCTTCTTTTGTATGGATATGAATGAACACGGATAATAGACGCGATCGATGCAATTATACTGTGTCAATGTACACCGTAACCTCTTGAACTATTTGCCAACTCGGAGATAAGTGTCTGTGACGTCATGTCGACTCTTAAGGGAAAGACCACTGTGACGGCCGGAAAAGTAAGCCGTTTTTAAGAATTGTTTTCAGGAATAATTTACAGTTTTCATATAAAATTTTTATTACCTACCTTTAGTATAATGTCTTAAGAGACTATAAAAAAAAAGAAAAACATCTATAAATTTTAATATATTAATTAATCTTCTAGATCCCCCACGCGTTCTGATCGAATGTGTAACTATGGAACAGCAAGTACGAAATCAAATTTCATATTTTTTATAAACTATATTAGTGTAGTTTCCGTTGCGCGTACCGATTTCTTAAACAAATTATCTTTGTAAAAATGGTGCGCTGTAGAAGAAAACTTTCGAAAATCCGCGAATAAGATGGACAGTTTTTTGAACGTATTTAAAAAAAAATTTGTTTTTTATAGTCTCTTAAGACATTGTACTAAAGGTAGGTAATAAAAATTTTATATGAAAACTGTAAATTATTCCTGAAAAAATTCTTAAAAATTGCTTACTTTTCCGGCCGTCACAGTGGTGTTCCCCCTTAATTTTCCATGGTAATTAGAAGTGTCTTTCACCGTCTCTAAAAAGCAGCCACATGCTTCCTCTGCCAGATACACATTGAATTCGAATTCGCAAATAAGAAGCTGCGCGAAATTTGTTGCATCGCAAAAGCTTAAACAGGGAAAATTCATAGTTTGAGATATATCACTACTTTCTGACAATTAATTAAATACAATTACAGTTACAGCTCGACGGGATAGCACCCTCAACACCTTGTAACTCTAGTTTACAATGGGCTTAGACTGATACTCTAAAAGTGGAGGGATCAGTAACTAAAGGCACAATGTATGTCTCCCCTATTATAACCTCATACTACTGTGAATGCCTTATGTAGCACACGTAGCATTATACACGCAAGGTCTGAGTGAAGTACGCATTGAAGCATTGAGTGAATGAGATCGGCTAATTGGGAGAAAGAGAAAGGGGTGCTGGTTAGTAACGAGTGTAACCAGATACAAGTCGGTAATGAGAGCTGAAAGTGAGCAGACGTGTATTCCGAGAGCCAGTCGTACAATCCAATTTATACATAATTAATTTCTTGTTTTATATTCATTAATAAACGCTTACGCATCGTTCTTCCATCACCCCGTTTCCCATCTTCTTACCTCCACCATACCCAATCCCCCGCAAACACTAAAAACATCGCCAGAGTTAATACAAATCACACTAACCATCCGCAAGCATACTTCCCGAACGAAGCAGAGCCAAAGAAGAGCACAACGACCGCTAACCATCGTTTAAAAACGAACAGTCAAACGGCAGCATTTAAATCCCTAAACACCAACAGGAAACTGTATGCCCGTTAAGAGAGCGGGCAAATCTACCTCTAACTAAAAGCCATTTTCGTCGTCTGTCCGAGGCTTGTGTAACGCGGTTAATTCCTCATCCACGTCAGCTAACGGTGGGAAGCGAGTTCACGCGGGCGACAGCCAGGAACAGTGAAATCAGAGTAATCCGGGAGCAGGTCGCTTCTGCACGCTGTTGAAAGGACCTTCCCTCTCTGGCTCTCTCGCTCTCGCTGCCGGTCGGACACATCCGCGCGCAATACGGCGGTGGGCTGGTGAGCTGGCCCCGCGCGGACATGCAGGAGGCACCGAGGCGCGATTACGTCCGCACCAGCATTATCGGAAAGTGCATTACCAGAGCGTCGATCGCAATTCCTATGCACGATTTCCACTCGGCTCGCGCTCAACGAGTCGAGCCTCGACCGGAGGCTGCTCCTTGATCGACGCCCAGCGATCGGGCGAGGATTACAGGCGCTGTTCCGATTACAAAGGCAGCACCGGGATTTCGGGGTGTAATTACTCCTAGCCAGACAAACTCGTCAAACCGTTGCGCTGAGGGATCGGGAAGTTAATTTTTTTAGGTGAGACAGGCGGAGTTCTTTAGCGACTTAACGTGGACTGCTCGACTCGGCCACTTCTCGGGGATGTAATTTAATTCGAGCTCGTTTGCACGTTGATGGGATCAAGGAGGTTTAATCCCGAGCAATGTTTTTCTAAGTTAAAGCGGCGGTCCGGAGGCGGCTTAATCAATTTCGGTAGATTTAATATCGCCCAAGTTTTATACCACCTTTCAGTCACCACTGTTGAATTCCTGGACTGAATGCACGAGGGAAGAGACTAAGGAAGCAAAGGGGGATCCGTCAACTTAAGCTGCTGACAACGGCGATTGATCAATAATGCATTCTACACGAGCGGAGCTAGTCACGGATCCACAATGTTTGAAAAGGGGAACGTTATTGAGCTTTATAGCCGATCGATCGGGAACCCTAGGCGACATTTACCACGAACGATCCGAAAAGACGGACGTCGTCGACGTCCAAGTGGAAACGACTAGCCCGACCCCAGACACGAAACCGAGACAATGTAATAGCCTCGACGATGTATAATAAAACGGATCGAGGCTAGCGGAGTATAAAAGGAATAGCAAAGGGGGAGTCTAAAGTGGCGTGTATCGCGAACGCAGATCTTCGTTGCGTGCTAGATCCGCGCTATAGGTAAACCGCTGGCAATTGCAGGGCTATGCTTATCGGAAGTGGGCTGATGCACACCGCTTTGCCTTTTCTTCTCGCGTTTCCACACCTGGCCCGAGCGGCCGGTAGCGAGAGAAATAAATAGCGAGGTGAACAACGCCGCGGTTCTACGTTATTCCAGAACGAATCTGCTGTATCATCTCCATCGCTCCTCTCCTCCAGCATCTCTGACAGGGAGCAACATCCAGCGGAAGATACCCACTCGGCGATGCCTTAATATCGCTGGAAACTTTAATAAGGGCCGACCGTCGAGGCGCTTCATCGAGGGGTGGAAAATTGATTCGAAGGGGGGGGGGCAGGCGAGGGTGGCTGGTCTGTTTGCTCGCCGAGCCCATGAAATATTCGCGGAAAACGAAGGCAAGGCGGAACGATCGCTCGAGTCGATTTCATTTTGTACATCCTGGCACGAACACGGCTGCTTCGCGTTTCCAGGAGCCGAACTCGTGATTGGCAGATCGAAGTAAGCCGCGTTCATGTCAGGAGGGAGGGGAGCCCCCACTGGCGCGGAACACGATAAAGCGTAACTTTATGACAAGGTCTCAGTGCGCCACTCGCGTGGAACTGTTCGCAAATCGCTGGAACTTCGCGCGACGGGCTTCGATGGCGATGCATTTGGGGCCCCAGTTGTGTTATCGTCTCGCACTGTAAGCTCGAAGAAATTCGAGGAATCGTGAGGCTTCTTAAACAGTGCCGTCTGCAATTAATCTCAGCAGCAACGTTTCATTCGTTTTTCCCCAGGAAACGTTCACTCCGAGATGCAGAGTGGCGTATGTATGTGTATCTGTTATCAGACACGCAATATTGTGTTCACGCGTGCCACGTTAAGTTCCCTCGACCTAGATGCTCGCAACACAGACGTTTACTGTACTTCGGAGATCAACCCTGGCAGAACGATCGCGCATAGAAATCCCTTTATCGAGGATAGAAACGGACGCGAAGGAATGGAGGCGATAGCGTGCCTCCCGTGTATCGCTGCCGTTGAAAATCGGAGCTGAAATGAAAAATGTTATTTGCCAAGATTACAGCGGCTCGTTCGTATATAACGATGCATAATCCCCTCCCTTCCAGGCGGAATCGCGCAATTTCTCCTTTTCCTACCTACGCAGCCACTTATTAGAGGCCTTCGGATGATTTGCATGCTGCCGGGAGAGGCGCAGTCCCAATTTACTGCTTATTGCTTATCGATCGAGCGGCTGCGCTTTACCAATTCCCGTCAAAATCATCGCGATTTCGCGTGCACGCTCTATTTTGCGGGACGCTCCATATGTCATTATCGTCGATAACAGTTGCCTGGCCGCCTTTATCCTCCCGTTCTTCTGCGCGCGGCCGCGTATCCGGCGCCCCATTAAATCACGCTTTAATTACTTATTAAGGGATTTATCGTTACACAACACCCTTGCCCCCCGGGTGATAAAACTCCTGAAAAAATTCCTGCTCAATTACCACACGAGATTATATTCGAGGCAAGCTTGAAAACAATCTATTACGTTTACGGTGAAAAAAGAAAATTTGAAACTCATACTGAGCAGCCCCCGATCTATGGGATATAGATCTTAAGATTAGTGTTGGCTAGAACCGTGATTTGTGAATCACGAGTGATCCGGGCACGTTCGTTCCCAGTCACGGTGATTTTTTACAGTGATCCGTGATTTTCGTGATCGCTTCTGATTGGTGCAGACAGAACAGTGATTCGTGATCGCTTCTGATTGGTGCAGGCAGAACAGTGATTCGCGATTTTTGTGATCGCTTCTGATTGGTGGAGAGCATAACTGCTCTTTGCTCGCGCCATATAACCACAACTTCTACTTTCTCTCGAAACATTCTCAAGTCCTCACTGTTCTTATAAAATTTCAATTGTATATTTTAAACCAATGTAATCGTTTTTGATCTACTTAAATTAACGAATATTTCTTCACTTTAGTTAAAAAGTATAATGTACATGTGAATCAAATCAGTGCGCGCATACAGTGACTATTTATGAATGTATATTCTGTATATTCGCTGAATTAGCACACTTTGACTGTAACACAAGCTATATTCAAGTATTTTATAAAAAATAATTTAATCAAGATCAAGAATTACGATCACAGTAAACAATTCACTCAAGTTAAAAAATCACGGTCGTAATTTAACTTCAAACACGACCGTGATCGTGATTCTGCGATCACTGTAATAAATCACTGTTAATGATTTTGCACTCCATCCCTACTTAAGACACAATTCTTTCCTATCTGTCCCACCGTTCATAGTGTCACCTTTCCTTTGACCATTAGGTACTGTATCTCTACTTGCGTTCACGCCAATCTCCTCGTCATTTGCGCTCACACGGCCCATTCCCTGCTCCGGCGATTTTAACTTCTAGACCGATATCTGTTCACGACTCTGTACCGTAACAGAAAAGGGAAAGAGCGAGCCGAAGGCTTCGAGTAAAGAGCAAAACAGTGTGCATTTAGAATGCTCCATCATCGACGTTAGACCACCGAGGCAGCTCGTAAACGGTCGCATAAAAACAACTCACGGCAGCCATTTATAACGTAAGAAACGTCTAACCAGAGCTAATCTGGCCGGTTATTCTCCGCGAGCCGTGAACGACGGTGAACTTTAATAACGGAGCTACGCCCGGTTGGCTGCGAGGGGGCCGGTGCGAGTCGTAAGAATAACGGCTCGTTGCATTCGGCTGGCATGTCCATTAGGTAATGGTAACGCCCTGCAGCGTGCTCGTTGCACCCGACGACAGCGACGATGTCGTTCCGCCAAGTCGCGGCTCGATACGACTCGACACTCCAACGATCTCTCACGGAACACTCTGACCACGTCGCGTTTATTGCGAGGCGCACCTTTCCATCAGTCTCGCTTGGAACAAGCTTGGTTTTCGATTTACGCGGGATAGAATGTAACGCGCTAAATATCTCAAAACTTATAATCGATATTAACACCAATTTTTGATAAATGACGAACAATGACATTTGGAATACACACATCCATATCCTAGCAGTACAGATACGCAATAGACACGTATAGTGAATTAAATAACATTTCGATACCCTACCATCGCCCGAGGCTCTTTTTCGTCTCCTATAAATAATAAGAGAAGTATAAGCAATAACATGTTTGTTCCGAGTGACGCAACAAATATTTCCAGCACTGTATATGTACATTTCGATTCATTTAGGCATTCATTTAGAATTTCAGCTGAATGATTCCAGCGCGCTTCCGTCAACCTTGCTCAGCCCCAGCACAGCCACCCTTTCCACCCCTAACAAAATATCCCCGAGTCCCTCGCATGCAATAACCATTCCTCCTCGTTTAAAGTAACCAGCAAGCTCCTTTCAGCAAAGCGGAGAAGAGTAAACGGATCTGTTTTACTCATTGTATCGCGGCGTCAATCATCGGTTACGGAGGGACGGGGTATTAAAAGATCGTTTCACCGGGGCAGCGAGACGACGACGTCCCCCGTTGTCGTCCTCGGCTGTATCATCGATCTTAGTTAATTATACGAGCCACGGTGTCGACCTTTAATGACTTTAATAACGGGGCTACCGTGCCGCAGGGCGCAAAAGACGGGCGTGAATCGCGGGGAGGTAACGTTTCTCGTAACACGGAACGAATTGCTCGCCATTGAGCGACACGTCTCGCCCGTGCACTTTTCACGACGCCGGGGAATAACGGCGTTTCTTGGCCTGCCGTCTAATAGCCGCATTTAACGAGTCGGTCGAGGGCAAACGGCGGGAGGAAGGGCGTGGAACGGGGGAGGAATCGCGTACAAGTTCCGATCCCGACGTCCGTACGGTCTAGGCCAAGGGATGCTTATCTAAATTCCCAGGCACATCGCGTGCTCCTCGGATAAGCCGACCACGAGTTGTAATAAGGACAACGTGAATTTACTTGCAGCGAAATACGAGACGGCGCCGTCCACCCACCCGCGGGCAACTTTTGTGAGAAAAGCTGCGCTGATACCACCCGCCCCCACCCCCCAGACGCCAAATTACTCCGTCTTTGAAATTCGTCCCGCGACTTTTCTCGACGTGTTATCTTGGAGCTTCTTTCGTTCTCTTGGTGTGTTCAAGAATCTGGTTCGTTGGAGAGAGAACTGTATACAGTGGATGGGGCTGTGTTAGTCGGTGGAGCAGGAATTGCTTGCTTCTTGATGCTCATCCTATCTGGTTTCGCGGCATTACATTTGTGTGGGTGTTGAAAGAGGGAGAGCTTCTTTACTGTACTTATACAAGATCGAGAAATGATTTTTCTTCTTTCCGATTCGTTGAAACGTAGGGTAAAACCTAAAGTGGCTATTAAAACTGACACTAATATTATTTATTTTAGAATAAACCTAATATGTTCAGAGGTTTTTTGCTTTAAGACAATATTTTCTAAAAATCGAGTTGAAAACTGAAGTCAGACCATTTCTCCCGAGATTTAATTATTTTCTTTTTTTACCTACTATCAAGGTATATAAAAAAATAATTTGTTAACAGTAGCATCGGATGTTATTGCTTTACTGGCAAATCCTTCGCCGCCGAATGAAGAAAGGAGCGATTAAAAGTAAAAATATATTGAATATGTTTGCACATATTTATAGGTACTATATGTTTGTAATAATATTTCCTATCAAGTACCTATAATACGGACACAATCAGGTATTATTAACTTCGATCGAGAACCCCTGTATTTTTACTTACACACAAAAACAAGCAAAAGATAATCTTAAATAAGTAGAAATAACATTAAAAATAATACATGAGTAAATACTTTTAAACCATATATATACATGAGAAAATAATGACAAAAATAATTTTGCTTAGGGTACGTTTATGTTGGAGCTAGGAAAGAAACTATAAGAGCATCGATCGGACGCTTTTATCGTTGGTCGTCTCTTAGAAAACGTAGATCTGCTCGTTGCTCCAATATAAACACTTCCATTATAAAACAATATAATCTATCTCGACGCTTCGCTCTTATCGTCGCACTGATCGTTTACCACAGTTCCAAAATAAAAGTACCCTTAGCCAGAATCGCATTTTAAACTACTGTGCGTCGGTTACGGGTATAATATGTTCCCTCGTTAAATGGCAAACATGGAACTGCCACAGCATAATCAACTTTCGGAGCGCAGTAAACAAGACTGCCGAATAAAATCACAATCCCCCTGAGTGACACTCCTTACACCCTTCGAGCAACGTACTTTTCTTCGTCGATAAGAAAACGACTCCTCGCGCGTGCAACAATAGAAGCTCGCTGGGGCCGACGAAAACAGCCGTGGGTTTCGGCGAATGTCTTTTCTCGCCGCGACAGTGGGCGATGCAAGTTTTTAAGTAGCGCTCGTAATGGTGATTATGGCAGTAACACGACGGGGGATCTCGCTGCTCGGACGAGAAACTTCTTATCTGGCAGAATCCACGGGCGCATCGCGTGTCCCGCAGATAAGCCGGCCAGGGGACTCGCAATAAAGACAATGAGAAGTTGGTTTCGAGGCAAGCGCCAGTGGACTGAGTCGCCTTCCTCGCGGTTGTCGCCATGGCCCGACGACACGGTTCCCGCCGACGTTTTCCTCGTCGCCGCTTGTGTTGTTGTTGCGACAGTCATCGCCGCCGACGCTCGTATCTTGCGATCTTGGTTAATCGCCCGCGTCCGTGATCGCGAACGCGTCGCGGGCAAAAGGGGCAACGAGTGGCAATAAAGGCAGCGCCGCGTCTTTGTTAGCCGCACCGCGTATCACCGCGATCTCCCTTATTCATGTCGATTTCACTGGCGCGCTGGTCTCGTTATTTACTTACGTCCATCGCCGCGAACACGGCCACGGTCAAGAGAGCGATGAATGGCGATAAAGACCCGACTGTCATCCAGCCCATTGACGACGCTGAAAGCCGGGGCCGTGCACGATTTTGATTTAGTCGCTTCCGCTTATTCACGTGGAAGCATAGTGGGCCCGATTATCACCGTTTTCTTTCACTCACTGGCCACGGTAGATACAGAATCTCGCACGCGAATAATCGAGATCGCAGGTGGAGAGGCAGGCCAGCGATAATTATAATACGGACTCGCGTCATTGTCGCCTGAAAAAGCGTCCGGCCGAAACTAATCCGAGCGGCGGAGCAAGGTAATACATCATCAAAAACTTCAGCAATTCCGAGACCTCGAACGTGCCCCACTTTCCACGATCTTAATTTTATATTTCATCGCGTGCAAGCACATCTATCACGGGCTGGTCGGCAGCGGGGGGGCGAGGGGATCTCATCGTGAAATAAATCGGTCGACGTACGGCGCGATCGTATCTCGGTACCCCCGTGATCCAGCAACGATCTACGGTGGAGGACGTTGCCAAAGCGTTGTAGGGCAGAGCCGGGTGGAGCGAAGATTCTCGGCGTGTCCGTCGCCTAAAACGGCCAAGACAAACAGAGAAAGGGGCAGAAACAAGAAGAGGGTGGAGGAGGCGGAGAGGGGGGGTCGGAGGGAAAGGGATCGAACGGAGGGAGCAGAGAAAGAGAAAGGTGCAGTATTCTCCGTTGAATAATATATGCGCTTGCCAAGAGGCTGCAGGATAAATGTAGTCGTATTTGCACAACAATTTCCAGCGTGTAGCTCTTGTGCCGTCGGTCCGTTTGCCGAGGGAGGAGGTCGACGTTTAATGAGCCGTGTCTCACCCTCGCCCTCACCCTCGCCCTCGTTCCCGTTCTCATCCCCGTCTTCGTCACATCGCGGGGATCGTTTGACGTACAACAGCATCGCGCCTCCTGGCTCGTCCTTCCACCGGAAATTCGACGAACGCGTTATAGGCAGCTAGAACGCGAGCGGAACGAGGCACGTGAAACGAAATTGAAATCGGACGGTTGTCGTGGCTTCTCCGTCGCAATGCCCCTAAACTGGACGAAAACGTCAAGATCGGAGTATATTAATTTCCTTGATGAATAATTGGAACGGTTCTCGAAGACGAATTCAGAGGCCTCGGCACCTAATGTGTCCTTCCATTTGGAAAGCTTAGAAAGAACGCTGCGACATAGAGAATTCATTTCAAAGACTCCTTTTTCCAGTTTCTTTCCTGCTACTCCTCCCATACGTCCGCAATCCAAACAAGGGAAATGTCACGAGAAACGCGCCCGAGTCGTTTCCCTCTCCTATTAAAACGTTCCGTCTCGCCGAGACACGGCAGTACAACGACTGCCCCAGGGAAATGTTATTTTTTCGGGTTAGCTTGCTGCGAAAAGGGCGCGGAGGGGTGTGGAGGACGGGAACGGAGGCAAGACTGATAGCGATTTAAGTGTCGCCACGGTGGCTCGCCTAATAGGGCTTCTCCGTCTTTCTTACCCTACGGTGCTCGGTGTCGCTTACCTAAATACCGGAAGTGGTTGCCTGGAAAGCGGCGACACTCTCGCCACGCGATGGTCCTCTTCTTAAGCCGCGCTGAAACAAGAAACACGGATGAAAGGAGGATTACGCGCGGCCGCCCTCCTCCCTCTGTAACCCAAGCAACTACAGAAAAGACGGGAAGTTTGGACATGCAAAACGGATAGATTAGATTTTTCCTTCCTCCCCTCGCAACATGGGTGAAAGCCCCCGCAGCTATCCAATTGCTTTCGTGTTCGCGCGCCAGCCATACTTTTTCCAATTACAAGTGTCAAGCTCTCCTGAAGGCTGGAATTTCCCAATTACCAGCCATTCAAAAGGTGTAACGTTGTAACCGGATTCATTCCAATTATTCGAATAGCATTGTTTAATCCTTGTCTGAGTAAACTTGCAACTTTTAATCAAAACAGAACAATCCCGTCTCTGTATGTTTTCTGTTTGGCAGTATGTTTTCTGACATAAAAGTGATAAGTGTGAATAAAAATAATCGAGTGTCTCAGCTAGAATGCAGATAACGTCTTCTAAGTAGTACAGGTCAGGATTAACTCGGCCACTGGTATCCACGTGCCACTAGAGTGGAGGTTATATTTTAATATTTTTTTATAAGTGTTACTGATTTGTTCCTTCAGATTTACAAGCACTATATCAAAACTTTGGACAATATATTCTTATGTTTAGGTGTAGCTGAAGTGAGTCAAAGATTACAGAAATGATGAAAATTCAACATATAATGCCTACATTTTAGTTTACACATTTACATTTACATTACATTTACATTTATATATGATAATTCGTTAAATTTATTGCTCACAGAAACTCAGACATCAGGCAGTGTTTGTTTCCTGCTGCCAGGATACAATCTACTACATAATTATTTTACTTAATTATACGTCAGATGGGGCACAATTATACCTTTTCTCAGTTTTTATCTTTCTCAAAGAACAAATGAATGCATTTGAAAAACTTTATAGTGTTCCGTGCCCTTCCATATAATTACCATGTACATTGGAAATTTCACAATTGTGCTCGTATTCTGCTCGATCTTACTTTTTATAAAAAGGAACAAATTCAGATGGTAAGAAGATCATATATTCATAGTTGAAAAATAAGCTCCACCCTAACGTGCCACGTTCGAAGTTCACGATAAAATGTAACTCCGCACCCCTTCCACAGATGTACCTTTCAAGCGGCACGAATCGGACGAAGAAAAATCGGTAGTTTACCAAAGAAACGACCTTCGACCATAATCAACCCCTCCCATCTTAACCCTCTCTCGTTCAGCAGTACGTAACGCCTTAATTACGACGCCAGCGGAAAAAGCATAACCGACCGTGGCAAAAGGAAACAAAAGTTAACGAGCCGCGGGAACGCTTTGTGCCACCTGAAATTCTTCTAATTCGTTATGTTGCCTATACCATTGGCTGCGTGAAAAGCTGCCGCGGGGCGTGAAAACTCTCAGGCAACTTTTATGTTATTCTGGTGAAACCGCGATTCGCTGAGAATCAGCTACCACCGGCACAGTGGCGGATAGGGAAGGGGTGGGGCAGAGAAGGGAGCAGAAAAAGGACGAGGAGAGGAACGTTGTCGGGTGGGCAGCTGTGCGTTTCTATCCTTGCAGAGACGTTTACGCGCGTGCAAAGTTGGCCAGGGGGATGCGCTACGCTCGCAACGCGCTGTTTTCGCAAGCATGAACCAAATACGTACACAGCCAAGGGGTTAACCGAGCGCGTATCCCCTGCTATCGTCATAACCCACATAGAGGGCGTCACACTGAGAGAGTAGGGGCGGCAGAGAGCGAGAAGAGGGGTGGCCAGTGACGTCAAATTCTCGGCACACAGCCTCTCTCACACAGATGCGTCGATAAGCTTTGCTGGATGCTGCATCCACACACCCCGTCCGTCCCTCCCCACGCCTCGCCGCCGAAACCCTGCCCCGCACCACCGTTTTTCCATCCTAACTACCGAACTATGACGTAAACCGTTTTGCGAACGCTTTTCCATCTATCTTCGGTCTCTTAATTTCCTCCGGAAAAATCGAAACCATCGCTAGTGGCTGTCGCGTCCGCTGCAGCCACCGATGAAATACATTTTCGCCTCCGAGTGTCAATCGAACGTTTTCGCCGAAGCGCTGCCTCCGAGGACGTTGCGCTGGTAATTTGTTAGATCTGGAGCGTAGATCGGGGGGAGAAAATTTTATCCGCGCGCTGGTCTAGAATTTACGCCGCGAGCTGCTGGCAGCCGGAGAGAATGGTCGACGTGACGTACAGGGTGTTTCAAAGGTCAATGAGTGATCACTTGAGAGATTATCGTAGAATGGAATGCAGCTCTTTAAGGGGGGAAGCCACTGTGAATTTTTTTCTGAATTTTTTTCGTGCATAATCTTTCGGGTCTCAAAAATATACTTGCACAGTTTCAAAGTGGATCTCGAAAAATTCTGGGAGCTACGGAAGCTTTTCTATAGGCAGCGCAGCGCTCAGAATCGAGTACACGCACAGGTAACTTCTGTCAATTACCCGAAAAGTTTATGTACAAGAATCCAAATGTATGTAATAATAGAGATTATGAGCTTATATATTGTTTAGAACTAGGTAGAGGGTTACTGCGAAAATAACTTCTGTCAAAATTTTAAACGCGATTATCTCGAAACGGCATTCTTCAAACTGGGCGGATTAATAACTCAGTCAATTTTTATCGGATTCGCTAGAAATTTTCAGGGAATATTCGTAATAAAATTATCTTCAGTTAAGCGTACAGATATTTTGATTGAATATTTCATCTAATCGTAACATTGAAGAAACATGATTTTTTATACCTTTTCTTCTAAATTCCGCCATTCCTTCAAAAATTAATATTTATTTAAATCTGTATCCTTAACTGAGGCTATTGTAATATACTTTAAGAAAACGTTTAAATTTTTCAATTCAGAGTACACGTTGGGAAGTTACACGACCGCCCGTTTTGTAAATTTTTTTAGCAGAGCCTAACGTTATCGTATGCTGTGGCTATACTACTCAAAACAAATTTAATCTAGAAGCATAAAATATTAGTCAAATATATATATTTTCAGAGGGTAATAATGATTTTTCGTAGAAAATTTCATTTCATTACAAAAGAATGCCTTGAAAGTAGCCTTTATTTTCGGCCGTCACAGTACCTTCCCCCTTAAGTTGCCATTTTAGATTCAATCAATTCCATCTTTCTTCTTCGCGTAAGGAGTCCGTTTGCTTCATTGAAATCAGTGAAAAAGCTGCGTCCTAATGTTACCAAATGTCAAACTAAATTTAGTTCTGGCAAACTCTAAGTGACCAAAGCCTACATAGCGCGTTTTGTAAATGCAATTAAGAGTCACTCTATATTCTCGGAACAATGGATAGAGAGCACTGCGAAGGCCAACGCGAACAGTCAGAATAATGTTCTAACGTATCACTACGTGCATTCATTATCCTTTCAACGGGCAACCGAAAACGAACGGTGGCTACATTACACACCTTTCGTAGATCCGATTCACATTCGACGTTTAATTACCCCGGAATTCAATCTTGGTTAGCCAACAATGAGAGTAATTCACTGCCGGCCATTGTTGAGCGAGCAACGCCGAAAGAACGCGAGCGATGCGTTTCGGGAGGGTAACGATAACGGTTTTAATTGAATTTTAAAACGGGGGAAACCGCCTTGGCGTTATTCCAAACAGCCATCTACGTCTCCGACTTCGGAGCAATTGCCTTCCGTTCAATTAAAAATCAGCCGAAATGGCTGGCCGGGGGGGGGGGGGCGCGGGGGAGGGCAGTATCGTTGAACGCGTCGTTTAACAGAGGCCGCCGCCTGATTCGCACGGAAACTTTAAAAACGTAGGGAAACGTCGGCGAGAGGCTGCCAGAGAGTTTCGAACGCGTCGAATTTCTGTAAATAGAAGTCTCACATCGGTGGGGATATTATTCTGAAGCAGAATTCCTGGAGGATCTCGCAGAGTCGCGCAATCTCGAACTCGCAAAGGTTGTAATGACTTTGGAATCCAGAAGTTTTAATGAATTCGAGTGTTTGCAGCTTGAAAGTTATTCACTGTCGAAGAGCATTAACAGAAACAGTTTGAATACCTATGTCTGTTTTAATAAAAAAGAAACTGTGTCACAGACATTTGCCAAGCTCGTTGTAATAATCATTTAGATTACTCGTCTTTAAATTAAGCGAAGTACATAAATATTCCGATTTTCCAAGACTAGTCAAAGAAAGCTCCTCTGCTACCCCTTGACTGCGGTTAAAAAACTGACGTGAAAAAGTCCGTTCGAAAGCACAGGTTATATTCACGAAGAAGAGAGTGAAAATGAAGTGGCTCCACATTGAATAAGACTTCATTATCGCGAAAATAGTAAAGGTACTCGTTCCTTATCCCGTGGAAAGCGGAGAAAATTATTCTGAAAATATTCTAGGTATTACCAGCCCGAGCCTCTCCGCGCTAATAGGCAGGTACCTACTGCAGACAGCGATATGCGGATGCAATTTACTCGCCGCGATTCTGACTCGAATCGAGGTGGACGCAAATAATAATATTTACTTCCACCGCGTTGTCCATTAAACTCCTCGAAGGCTTGCAAGACATCGAACCAAACCAGCCACGGATTATTTACGACCGAAAGCTTCCACGGCCTGGCTGGAAGCATTCTGCATGGCTAATCCTCTGCACATGATCGATCTCGCGTGCGGAGTTCGCTAGATTTTCGCGCGTCGATGCCATCGAAAGCCGCGAAGGATGAAAGGGTCTCGCGATGGTGGCGAGAGGCGCTGGACAGAGGGCCAGCAACTCATTTGGACAGTGACAAATGGATCCTATCTGCGGGCGGCTGGTTGCCGCGTGAAATGTATCTCGCCGCGTTGCGATCGGACGGACGACTGCTGGTACATCGGCCCCGTTTCGGATCCTTCGGCCAGGTTTTCCTTCGTTATCTACCTGGGCCGTCCGTGAACGCGCTTTTCCGATCCCATTACGCGCGTTATTTATTACCGTTCAGCGAGCGAAAATAGCCTCGCCCGACGTCAATGGAGGCGTCGTCTGATAATTATGAAGCGAAGGGGCGAGAGAGAGAGAGTGGAGAGGGCGGCTCGCGCGGATTCGATCGACGACGCGTGGACGTTGAAGAACGATCGGTGCATCGGCACACCATTCCGTTCCTTTCACGATGGAACACTCGCTGGGAATCTCGCGTGATCAATAGCAGGACCAACCAGTTAAAAAAGCGCGGCAGTGCGTTCTACTGCGCCACTATGGGGTAGGTTTCCATCATAGCGAGAGCTGAGCTCCTGGGGAGCCTCGATGGAACCCCTCGCTCATTCGGACACGAGTCTACTAACAGTAGAAGCTCGTATAAAACAGAAAATAAATGTCCAACAAATACGCTCTCTAAATTTCTTTCCCACACTATTCTCCAGCGTGTCAGAAGACTAACAAAAGAATCGCGGTGGAAAGATTGAAATTTATGTTACCGTTCACGTTGATCGCAGGGAAATCACAGAGTAAAGTGATTCTAAATGGAAGCGCGGAGACAGAATTGCGCGGCGAGGGTGGAGAAATTTGTTGGTCGTTTGAGCGGTAAAAAGCATGCACGCGACACTGGCCGGAAGGATGCGACCGCGCACTTACCGGTTTCCTGGTGGGCCGCGGTCGACCGTGTAAATCGGTGCCGAAATTAGCGTAAATCACGCTGGAAAGCGTTTCGCTCGCGCGCACACCCCTCTCCGCTCGCTCGGTTATATACAGCGTCCGGTCACCAGAATATAACCCGGTTTTTCGCCCGTGCCCCTAGTCGCTTCGCTTATCATGAATAATTCATAACCGATAGCCTGGGAGGGAGGAGTCTAAAAGGAGGTGGAAAAGGGGTAAACTTCGTGTGTTTGGCGAAGGAATAAAGAGGAAGGACCCGAGAAAAGCGAAGGGTGGACACCGAGGACGGCGAAGGGACGAAAACGGAGGGAATCGGACCCGAAACAAGGATCGCTCCAAGAAGGGCCAATAGACGACGTCTTGTAGCCGATAACTTTCTTAATTGGAAGAAGGGTTCTTCACAAAAGCTCCAGGGGCGTCCTCTTTTCAAGGATGCTCGCGACTCGCAGGGAACAATGTTTCCGAAACTCGACGGCGATTGTTCGACGCCCGGGTATTGTTGGCTAATTTCGAGGAGAATAAACAAAGGGCCATTTGTTGACGGGAATACTTAACGGCGCCGCGGGATAAGAGATGAGAGGAAGGACACTGCTGAGATGTATCCTTTTCAAGCCACCAAACGGGGAGTCTCGATTGGAGGAAGGAAGGAAATCCCTCGAAGCCTGGTCGTTAACGTGGGATCGTTTTATCGAGGGTGCATTCTGCGTTTCGAGCTGCGGTTCGGTAGCGTTCCCTCCCTGAAAAATTGCGATATCGAAAAGGAGTTCCGTGCCGCGCGGCGAATGCACGAAAGGAATCGGGCACAAGGGGTTGTACATTTCGCTGTCTCGGACAGTAAAGCCGGTTCCGCTAGGCTGAGCACAAATCAAATCGGGAAGTGGCTACGAGGGGATTTCGCGAAACGATCGAGCGGCGGGATTCTTGGATACACCCACGGACGTATACATTCCGCGGCGTCTCTTGACCATCCTCTGCGTCCCTCTGTTTCTTGGCGAGCAGAGGGAGGGGCGGAAGGAACGACGAGTGGAAGATAAAGTAGTCGCCGCGCTGGGCAGTCCGGAAGTATCCGGGAGGCAAAAATAAACGTAAGTTTAGGCGGAAAATTTATAACGGAGGGGAAGAGAGGGTCGCGTGGAGAACGAATTGAACCCCCGAAGTCGGGGCAACTGCAACGGGACGAAAAAGGTAAAAGACACAGAGGGAACGGGCTGAAGTGGAGGGGAAAGACGCGACGCTCGCGAAGAAGAAACGCTGAGGCTGGAGGGTCAAGAGCTCTCGGATATCTGAGAGATTGAAATTCGAGGCGCCTCGCCTTCGCTAGAACGGTCCTCCTTATTTACGAGACTTTCAATTACACTAGGACCCGCTCGGAGCCCTTGCGACTTTCCATTTTTCTTCGCCACTTCTGCCACGTGGCCGTGACGTGTCTGCACGTTACGACGTCCACGGGCGCGATATCGACGCGCAAATCCTCCTCCGAGACATTATCATACCTCCCCAAAAATGTCGGGCCGTCGAAAACAATGCCCCTTCACGCTTCGACGCCTCGGCGACTGGCACCCCGACGCCCATAAATTAGTTACAGGAAATTCTTTTGGGGGGAATATCGTTGAACGTAACAGCGTGGAAACCTTAGTTATGTTTGCAAATTATAATACGCCTTGGGTTTTTTAAAAATTCAGTTTTGCAGCTGAAAATTCTGAAAAAATTCACAGTCGTGTACACCGATGGGTAGAAGTTCTCTGATTTTTTGTATAATTTTCTAATCAGTAGATCAAAAGTAATGGGGCTTAAACTGCAAAATACGTTTCACCCCGTAACGACCGTAGTAGTCGGGGTATCGGGTTGATACTTGGCAGAAATAGTTTTCTTTGAGGGACCTATCGATTGCTACACCTTCGTCAAGTTCAACTTGGTTTGGGGGCGCTTGATGAAAGCTCTGTCGAAATTTGTAACACGAATAATTCGTTTCACGAAGAGAAACGCCTGTGCAGAAGAACGTACAAGATGAGCTGACATTTGTGCACGGACTCTCAGGAGACAGTTCTCCAGCATAATACTGAAGGACGTACGCCGAATATTCCGAGGCATATCGAAAATGTCGTCCGTTGAGGACACTCTGCCCTTTTCGCGTCTCACGCTAACAACGGGAGACTGCAGATCGCTCGAGTCAAAGTTGATTAAAGGAGGCTGTAGGCGGTGGAGCTTCTGAACCGAGAACAGCGAGGGAAGAAAAAAGGCCGGGCTGGAGGCCGTCAAAGACGCGCGCCGGACGGAATTTGAATAACGACTTAGCTCGGGAAGGGATGATGTTTTCGTCGGCCCCGACCGGATTCGTACTTCGTTCGATGGGCAAAGGGAGGCACGTACCAGAGAGGAAGGCGTTTTAAAGGGAAAGTTTCTGGCGGCAGACGAATTAATCACACGTGACTCCGTCTGAACTCCGTAGCGCATTTAATCCGCCGGAATTTACTGTGCCCCCGAAGTTTACGGCACTTCGGAATTCACCATTCCGCTTTCCACGCAATTAGCGCAGACTCTGTCGCGACCACCTCGTTTTTCAACGTTTTTAATGATTTCGGTATGGACGCAACTGAATCTGCAACTTCTAAGGCTGGTAAGTATCGATCGATTTTCAATGTCTCGCGTGTCACCATAAAAGTGTCGATCAATGAGTTCGCCAAAAATAAATACAATAGATCCATTAAACTGTTTTGGATGCTATACCATATGGGGATGCAAGGCAATGAGGATGCGGACACAGACGTTAAATCTGCAACCCACTCAGACTCAAGACTAACCCAAAAATTTTCTATACTTATCTTCGCGAAAAATTTAAGACACCAGCGAAACTGCAAACCAATGAAAACTCAATAAATCAAGGTTTCACTCAGGGTGGAAAATACTTCCAAAGATTCTTCAAAGAAGGTGCTTCACCTTGATATGCACTTAAAAATCTAATTGTAAGTAGAAACATGATCGTTACAATTAATAGAATGCGAGCTGATCACTACAATTTAGCTGCTTCCCTCGCCCGTGTTGGTAATTGTAAACGACCCTAAATGTAAATGTAATTACGAATACGGAAATTTAAATCATGTAATTTGGCAATGCGAGCTATGCAACTGAAAGAGACTCAAGTTAATTAAATCACTCCACAAATCAGACTTCCAACTACCGTTGAACATCGATGTATGTACTTGAAGAGTGTAATTTTCGCATTTAATTTCTAAGTGGTCAGATGTACATGTGAAAATTTATTGATCTGATTATTTATTCATATTTGTGTAGCTAAATAAACCTGAAAGGGTTTAACTAAATATAAAAAAAGAAAACAAAAGTATGAATCATCGTACACGAGTGGATGAACTTTGGGTGCTTATTCTACTTACACTGACAATGAGTAAGTAGAACAGGCGGTAGATAGACATACGGCGTTAGCGTTTGCTTCTGTGTTAATAATGAACAATAAACAGAATAAGCTTCCAATGTTTGGGTACTCATTTCTGGGACACGTTTTGTAACAGGGGACCATGATACATTCATGCTCCCTCGACGAAACGTTCATTAGTCAAAATGGAGTGTTTTCGAGAGCGCTAAAATTATACCGTCTCTCGTAATTTAACGTAAATGAATCGAGGTCTCCCATTATCCACGAAACAAGAATCTGCCTGCAACCTGGCGCAGCCAACTTACCGTCACATTTACAATTCTGGTGTATTCGCGCCCTTGCTTTAACAAGGCACATTATCCAAGTACCAAAAGTACCTTTTTTCCTGCTTCAAGTATGGCTGTTCAACAGTGAAATTTGAGAGATTTATATTATCTCATTATATATGTCCACTCTGAATTTTAAGAGGTGAACGTGTATAATTATTTAGATTTATAGGATCGTATTGAATTTATTTATTTGTGGAATAACGATTCGTAAGGATTAGACCACATTGACCAGGTAAAGTAACACCGCATTTTGAGGAATTTATTACTGTGACAGAAACATTTTTTTTTTATTAAAACTTTTCAGTGAAGATAGAGACATCTTTGATATACAATTTTTTCCACGTTTTCTTTAGACAGATTTCTGCAAGAAAATTTTAACTACAGAATATTAAATAAAACTAAGTTGCTATCAGTCGACGTTTAATTTTTTCGATTAGTTGAAAGCTCAGTTCCGTGTGTAAGGAAATGGTCCTTTATTTACGCATAAGTGAGGTAAAAATTAAAATATCTAAAATATTGAACATCGGCCGATAGGAAATTTAGTTTTATTTAATATTCTATTGTTAAAATTTTATTTCAGAAACCTATTCATCAGAAATAACATCGATATGCCATCTATGTTTTTAAAGAAAACCTAAGAAAAACAATTGTAGGCATATATTATTCAAAGATGTTCCTATCTTTACTGAAAAAATTTTAACCGAAAAAAGATCGAAACACTTCGAAATAAATTCCCAAAGATGCGGTATTTCTTGACCTGGCCAATGTGGCCTAACCCCTTAAATATCGATGGATTGTTTGCCCAATTAAAATTGAGATCGAGTGCAAATAAATACACCTATACGTATACTCTTAGGTGACGATACTCGACAACACAATTTCAAGATGAAAATAATCGGCGCCGGACACTTGGATAATGTCCCTCCTAAGAGCGGGTATCTGCGTCTAATCGATACGCCTAACCTCTGACCTATTATCGCGGCCCGCTAGTAAGTTCTTCGTAGATATCGTTGCGGAAGATTTAGTTCACAACGGGTTCTGGGAGTTGTTCGATAAATCAACCCCAGGTACATACATACGTACGGTCAAAGGCACTTCCACTCGTTGCACCCGTCGACCGTCTCTTGTAAAAATACTATTATAGAATACCGACCGGTATGCGGTTCCAGGTAAATCGACTCTCGCCACAGTGCATCGAATCTCTACTGTTCCCTTGTTTGATCGAAAATCGCATATGTACGTACAATGCCACCGGAAACGATGTAATCGAGAACACTTTCATATGACAGACATTTCACCTTACCGTCACGCGAATATCCATCGAACGTTTAACCATGACTTTGATCAGATTTTCCACACATACACGAAGCAATGTAAAATTGAAAGTGTCGCGGAGAGATGCGAAGGAGAATAAGTAGTCTCAGACAAATTATGCTTCGACATAAATGTATCAGTATTTTCTATGGACTATTTAGTATAATATAATTAAATATTTAATATATTATTCTGCCTATGTTATTTTTACATTTCTCTGTATTCTAAAGGGTTTCCTGTCGATAACGATAATAATAATCATAATAAAAATGATAATAAATTTAATTTAGTATAACCTACTAATCATAACTACTACAATAATAATAATAAAAAGGATAATAAATTTAATTTAGTGTAACCTGCTAACCATAATCACCCAATCGTATACATATATTTACCTACCCAGTAATTTTAACACGTGGTAACAATTTTGCCATCGGCTTTGATCGAATAGACGAAGCAGCTTGTGTCTGACCAAGACAAGTACTGTATCACTCCAGTTAGCATAAGGCGTACAATCTTGAACGCAGCATCAAGCGAAACGAAGGCCACTCGAAAATCTTACTTCCCTGAAATCCTACTTGTGGCAAGCTTTCGTGGGCGCAGAAAATTGGATCCACCGTTGATTCGAAGACCATATCTGTTGACCCGTTAAGTGAACCCCCGGCGCTCTGTATTTTATGAGTCCAACCTTGCATACACGATTGGTCGTGTTCCACTATGATGGTGAAACTATTGCAATACCGCCCTGCTTTGAATGAAACGATGTACAAGATACACAATATATTAGCTTAATAGTCCCCTTAACAAAGACTTAGGCTATTAGAGAAATTAAAATCTCTATATTAATTACATCTAAGATACCTCCCACGACCATTTTACATATATACCAAATTTTACATATACCGTGCAAACGAGATGCGCGGAATTCGACTTGCATAAACGTGAAAGAGACACGAAGGGTGTAAATGTTTGCCCATTTTATTTATCCGGCGATTGCAGAAAAAAATGTGCAGCAGGCTCCGCTGCAAATTACGGGCTGCCGAATAAAATGTGGCCGCGTATAGTGTTTCAATAACAAACCTCGTTTGCGCACCGGCTGCGGAATAAAATTATCTGCTGCCTTCTCGCGTCATTGATCAGTTAAACGCGTTAGCCGCATGTACGCGTCAAAAGCATATTTTTCATTCACCCCGCGGGTCCACGGACGAGCCCCGCGGATCAGAAGCACGTTTGCCCGACACATAATTCTATTTAACGTTATATTAAAACCACACTCGCGGAGCTAAATATTTTTTGCGACCCGTATACAAATTGATGGCCGCGTGGCAAACTGCAAAACCTCGCTGTAACGGCAGGCAAAAAGGACACGCCGCTCGGAATCTGTTTCATAATTAAAGCCCTGTACGCACGGAGCGCCCGCCAGTCGGAAATTCTTTTTCCGACTTCGCCGTAGTCGATAAAAGTTTAATATACCGGCTGTTATTTAAACTTTGCGCTTCATACCTTCTACGTGCCCCGTAAACTCCTTGCCCGGCGGTTGTATTAATGGTATTTTATATTTATGTACAGCAACGCGCAGTGGACTACGCGGGCGTACTTTGAATAATACGAAACGAAGCGTTCTTCTTATTTACGGGGATATCTGCAAGTCTAAATGCCTTGGCGAATAGATTGTATGGGAATAATTTATACAGAAGTTAACATTCCACGATGTTGCCGGGTCACGAGGCCACCCCGAGTCAGTAGCCACGGCTCTCCCCGTTTGCATCGCGGATAGAATTTTTATTGTATATATAGACACTGCGTGGATACGGACACGCGTGAAAGTGACGATCTCTAACCCAAAATCCTGCTTGTTCCTCCCGTCATTATTTAAACCCGCATCGCCCAAAGTCCGTCTCAGCTATTTCCACTGAAACAAAGCCGAGAGGCCAAGTTGCCAGAAACTTTTACACGTCACTGTACTGTACGCGGCTGATATCTTTAGCCTCGTACCCAGCGAAACTTTTTTTACTGCCGGGAAGTTTCACAGAATCGTTATCCTTTTATATTGCAGAAGCGGCGGAGGCAACGAGCCGGCTGCCGTCAACATCTCCGCGATATTGGACTCGTTCTCCGTCAGTTACGATAAAAGAGTAAGGCCGAACTACGGAGGTGAGTAGGGTGAACGATTTTTTATCCCCCGCCTAATTCGATAGCCGGATCATTCGACCACTCTGTGGTAGCGGTCGACGATCGTGCGCAAAACCGGCGGCCGAATCGGGCGCTGCGACATCGGCCAGATCAATTTTCAACGGTCTATCGCGCCTGACGCGAATGGATTACGGTTTTGCCCACGATGCTCGACCATTCTCGCATATACCTGCTTACTCGTCGCATTTCTGATAGTCGTTGCACGGACTGGGCGTATCGGGGCTCTACCTCGCAGCGAACGGGGCGCCGTTATCGAGCATTAATCGTCGAAATCGTAGAAAGACTGTCGGATTAGACCCGCGGGATGCAGAGATTCGCGCTGTTCGCCCCGTTCGCTGCGAGCACTGAGCAAAAGTTGCAACGTGTGCTTGGGTTCACACGATGTCGAATTTGAGACCAATGTGTCTGGCAGTGCTGTAATGTATTTCGACGGCGAACGGATCGTAGTAAAGGAGGATCGATGAGGGTGTAGCCGAATTCAATTGGAATTTCGGAACTTAGTATTAGAGGATTCTTTTGTTAACGAGATTACATCAGGTTGCACGAAGGAGGTCCGTGAAAACGGCGGGATAATGAAACGAAAACCGGTGGGAAACGTTGATCGGTACGCGACAAAGGGATGAAAGCGAGACGACAACGCTAGGAGGGGCGGAACGCTCGGGGAAATATTTTTGACGCCGCTTACTCTTTCGTCGCGGACGATACAGAGAAGAATATTCGGGACAATAGGGAGCAAGCTGGTGGGCGTGTACTTTGCCGTCGTAAAAATGCTCAGTCAGGGACGGACATGGGATGAAAAGTCGCGGCTACCGTTTCTCAATACCGAGCGGACCAGTGATTCGCTGTTTTCCGTGCCGTCGAGGAAAACAATACCGACGAGGCTTTCCCGGACCGTAACGTTCGGTCTAGAAATCGAAGCGACTTCT
This sequence comes from Andrena hattorfiana, assembly GCA_944738655.2. Classification (NCBI taxonomy): domain Eukaryota; kingdom Metazoa; phylum Arthropoda; class Insecta; order Hymenoptera; family Andrenidae; genus Andrena; species Andrena hattorfiana. Next base: position 66,868,400 of record OX122891.2, on the reverse strand, counting down.
TATTCCACTGAAACGTAACTGGTTCTGCACTTTATCTACCGAGAAATTTGGCAGCTGTAAAAAAAGAAGCACCGGATGTTATAACGAAAAGAAAGCAAATGAAACTACGCGGTAGGTCATGCGGGGGCATTACGTAAAGACCACAGTAGAATTAAGGGGTCATTGATCGGCCAACAAATTAAGAAATTTTTAAAGATATTTTTCTCAGTAAATGCAACGTATAATGAAATAAATATTTTTGGTATTTATTAAGCTACTCTTATATTGTACAAAAAAATTAAAAAGAATTTTGCAATTTGTTGTAATTGTTGTTACGGTGTCAATATGGCACCTAAAAAAAGAGGCATGCTTATGGCGTAGGTGATTTCCCGGCTCAGGCTTCTAAAAAACAAAAAATTCCAATAGATTCTTAATCTGTATGAGTGTCGCTATAGCTACTAGCTCAATTAACAAGTTTTGTTGAAAAGTAACAAAATGGCGCCGGTTTGAAAAAAGACTTTGACAAAACACCCAAAAAGATTTATTCTCGGATGTTCAATCAGAAGAATTTTAGTTATTTCACGACATACCTTTCTTTTACGTGTCATATTAACGCTGTAAAAAACCATTAAAACAAATTAAAAAAATTCTTTTTAATTTTTTTTCCATAATATAAGAGTAGCTTAATAAATACCAAAAATATGTATTTCATTATATATTGTATTTACTGAGAAACAAATCTTTAGAATGACCCCTTAAAAGAAAAAGAAGTATGTACACGGTTCTGTTTAGGGTTTATGTATAAAAACTGACTTTTGAAAAACCCGATTTTCGAATTCCAATATTTTCAAAATGCCGGTTAAATCGTTTTTCGGATTCTCACAAAAAATATAATTAAAATAGAAAATAAATATTTGTACTTATTTTAAAAATGTTCTGTTTTTTAGTATTTATGGAATTACAAAAACATAACAAAATAAAATATATTCTATCCATAAAAACCAAATAAATAAAAAAAATTAAAACAACTAAAATCCGTACGAATCACTACAATTTTTTAGTTCAATTAATATTTATGGATCAACAAAAATATAACACAATAAAATACACTGCATACAAAACTAAATGAAGAAGCAACTAAAATAACTAAAATCGGTACAAAATATAAGTTATAAATCTTTATTTCATTTAGTATTTTTCTTCCGAAAATATGAACTCATGAATATTAATTTGACAATAAACTGTTACATACTACAATATGCTTGTGTCCGAAGCGATTTCAAGTCAAAATGTTAACGTTTTTAATAAAAAAAAAAGTAATTCATTTTTACATATTAATTCTAGTTTATAAAACCGTTTTTTTTTAATTTAAAACCCGGTTTTCGAATTTTACAAATTTATTAAAAAAACGGTTTTTAAACCCGATTTTTAAAAACCAACAAACCCTAGTTCCGCTCAAACGTGCCAAAATAACATGGAGAACTCTTAAAGTATTAGTCTAGCGGAAAATCCGAGTCCAATATTGCACTTCCCCTTTCGAGTCAAGCCACTGTGAAAATCAATCGCGTACTTAAACTTTGCACACCGTGCAGGATAGTTGCCACGTCCATACACCAGGCGGATGATGAATCGGTTCCTCGGGAAGCGACAAATCCACAGAAAGATACACGAAAGATTTGAGCATGTTTTTCAGCAGGGTTCTCGGTCCGTTGAAGGTTTGAAAGGAAGTCGGTCTATCGACTAGCTATCGGCGCGGGGCAGAATGGGAGGACGCCAGCTGACGTCCAAGGAACCGATAGCTGAAATTTGTTTACAGACAGGAAGGATCGGCCCCCGTGCTCTCGGCTCGGCCATAAAAGGGCGAATCGGTGATTTTCAATTGCCGCGATGAAGTCAAATTTTCGGCTGGCCTCGGTGGAGGCAGGGCGGGGCTGGGGCGCTTCGATAAAACTTGGATCGATGCTCGGGACGCGGGCGCGGGTTGCCACGGGTTACCGTTAACGGCATCTCCGCTCCAGCTACGCTCCGCCACAGTTCTTTACCTTCGATTACAATTCCAACATTGATTCTGTCAGCGGAGCGTCTCCGCTGTCACCGATCCCGCCGCAGGCCGACTCTTGGATGGCCCCGCTTTCCCGCGTGACAGGCGTCGTTGCATTCTTCTCGAGGATCATAGACGGCTCGGTCTCGCGGCGTCGAGTAACTTTTTCCTTCTCGCGGTGGGGCAGAATTCGGATGCGAGAGGCCTCGAGAGCACCTAGGAATATATATAGGGAGGGAGGGGAACCTTCTGCCTCCGCAAACGGTGGAGGATTTTGGTGGTTTAGTAGCCGGGATGCCGCGAGTACTTTCAGCAAGAGCCTCACTTCGGGGCAACGCGGGATTCTTGAATGTATCGATGCGCTGTAACCGAAGAAAAGAATTCTGTGCACCGTCGATTCAATTGGGCGGATTTGACCTACTCCGAAATCAATCCCGTCAGCCGTGGGGGAGCGGAATCGTGTTAGCTGTGCATGGCTGACGTGACAGTCAAAATGTTGTGGAAGAGTTAGAAGCGAAACGGAGGGAGAGCGGGGTATCGATAGTAGGTATCCCTGGTGTGCGGAGAGGATTCGTTAGTGTCAGAATTTCAGGGTGTTTAGGAAAGGCTAATTGCGGCGACTGCTTGACGTTTTCTGTTTACTGTTGGTTTCTAGGACGTTTTGATTTATGAAACCCGTTACTGAGTCTGAAGACTAATGTTCCTTCTTCTGCGGAGACACTCTGGCGGTCGCAAGAACCACAAAGGGAGACAGGAAGGTTTCAGTGGACTTGGGTTTAGAATTCGTCAGGGCTTCTAGTGTATTGTTAATAGATCAAATATAAGGGAGACCGGGGCTAGTTGATACGTTTTCCAGATTTTAATTTTTTTCATTTTTGTTTGAATTAATTACTTAATAGCAAATGTGCTAAAATATAGGTTTGGTCCTTCCTCTTTAATATATAGCAAGTGAAAACTTGAGAAAATACGTATAAAATGAATGACAAAAATATTATTTGGATTAAAGCAAAATGTATCAATTTACCCCACCGCGGCGCAAGTTGGTACTGCTCTGCTCTTCTCAAAGTAATTTTGTCAATGTTGTACATATTCGCACTTTGCCTTAGTGACAATAAGCATTTTTTATTGCAACACAAGCTTATGTCAAAAATGTAATTTCTTTTTATACATTCGAACCATTTTGCTAGAAATAAAAGAAAAGAATCCAAGAATATAGTGCATCAACATGTCCCAGGGCAAACGTATCAACTTACTCCACAGAAAGTCATTATATAAAAACATTTTCATAAAAAAATATAGAGCTCATAAACAAAGTAACAAAATGTAATTACCTTACCATCAAAAGACTCAATGTGAAGTCAAACAAATTGACGTGATAAAATTTTTTATGCTGTCTCCACACAGATTAAAAAGTGATCACAAATATTTACCTGCTGCCTATGAAAACGAAAACAATTAAAAACGATTGCCAATGTTAATGTACACAGGTATCGTAGTAAAGAATTGAACAATGAACTTCACATATCTCGCTGAAATGGAGCTACGTATGGTGACCGTACCTAATATCGCCTAGCAGAAGTTAAATCGCGGTCAATTGAATAATAATTGATATTTTTGTATGCAATTCGTTTCAAAGTAAAGAGAAATTATTCATCTTTAGTGTAGCATAAATTAGAATCGTCGAAACCTAGAAATTTTTAATTAGGATTTAAAAAACTTAAGACATGCAAAAATCCGGTCCTAAAAAAAGTGTACCCAATATCCCCTACTCAAGAAATATTGATTAATTCATGCGTATATGAGTTTTTAAAGTCATTTTCACATGTGCTTTTTTATCCATCTTTGATTTTATTTTTATTACAAAAATATAGAAATAGGATTTTTAAAATATTTTATTTTTTACGTTCTGATGTACATATTATTGGACAAATAATGTTTATTTCGGTTGCTCCGCACATTTCGTGACCCCACCAGCAACAAACATTACATCGAAACCATTGTTCTCCGGTAAGCGGTATTGAGAACACGCATACTGCTAAAAGAAGAACGCTATTTTCATTAAGAAAAGTATTTGAATCGATTTCATTTCTTAAGTACATCGTTATAATTAGGTATTTCTAGTAGATATTCTTGCATTCACAGAATTATTAGACTTACCTTCTCCGAATGTGATATAAAATTGTGGCAGTCCAATAAATTTTTACACTATTAAGATTCACTAAAATATTTCCCTTTCTGTAATTGTTAATGATATGACGCTGCAATTACGGTATATCTTCGTACATATGGTAGGTACTAATTCAGTGCATAGCCGATAAATTTTAGTGCTGACTTTGCGAGATATAACGATGGGCGATATTAGGTACAGTCACCCAATACACAGTGTCGAGATAAATTGTCTGTACCAACTAGCCCGAGTCTCCTCTACCAATAAGTTGTACCAAAGAATCCTAATTACAGAAAGCTAGCTTGAAAGAATTAAATTCCAAGGAACTCTGATCAAAAGTTGAACTCCTCCAGATCCCAAGCTGATAATTCTTTTCAAATATACGAATCTTCCTATTCTCCGAGATAACCCAATAGTCCATTTTATAAATCCTAATATCGTGATTTCTGCTCGCTTCGATACCCCCGAATACTTTCAGGAAAAGCGAACGTCTCTGCTGGGATATCGTCGAGCGGCGGCTAAGAAGATCGTTGGGACTTAGGGTGCATCGCGACGGAAAATTTCATACCCGCTCCCCTGCAAACACGTTCTGAATAGAATGAACAGTAAACACAGGCGCTTTATTTATTCGCCGCTACGAACGTGCATTCATTTTCATTCCGTTCCTGATCCCGTGCTGGGACAGTTCCAGATCCCCAGACTTCTGACGCTGGCCACGAGCCACGGTGACCCACGAAGGCATCCACAACTGCGGTTTCTTGCTCTTTTCCCGCGGGAGACAATGCCGTGGAATTCGAGACCCCGAGAAGTGTGCCGTCCGCGAGAATTACTCCCGAAAACGACCCCTATCAATTCCCTAGCCCCGTCCGGTCCGATCGATTTCCTTGGCATTCCAACTGAGCAACTTGCGGCCCTCCTCGAACCCTCGGAACGTCCAATCTTTCATAGAGCCACGGATACGGACGTTCTCCTCAACGCGTTCTGATTCGCGGATTAACGTCTATCCAAACGGACGGGGCATGAAGCGCAGATAACGATAGCCTAACTGGCATCTCGCACTCACATTGGAATACTAATGCGAAAGGTATACAATGAATCAATTATACCGCGGACCAAGCGAAGCAAAACTTATTATCCACCGCAGCTTATTCAGTGTGTTAACACGGACGGTAACGTGGTCTCTGCTGCAAAACACGCGTCATAAATAATGCCCGACCGCGGAATATCTTTCCGAACTTCGATACTGCGTCCAATAGAACGCGCTCCGCCGTTCCTCTCGAATTTATCGCTCCCAGGTCAAAAATGGCCATAAATCCCAGGGGAATTTTCAATGCCCCTCTTATTTTCAGCGCGCGTAGGATGGTATCGACTATTCCGCGAGATCGTTTCAAACGTATCGCCCCGGCGCTCGATTCGGATTGCCGATATCCGCGGTAACACCGGCCAAGCGGAGACGTAGGATTTCCCGGGGCCGTGGATGCGCGGGGTTTCGACATTTAAAATTTAGATGGATCTCGGACATTACCGAGGCCAACGGGATATCCTGTAGCCACCGGATAAACAGAGTTCCGTAGCTCCTTCGACTAACGGCCCTCCCTTCATTCGATATTCTTCGCGGCACCAAGGGATTTCCTTCGGAGCGCGCTTTCTCCCGCGCCTGCGATCCAAGTCTCCGCGAAAATGACAAAATACGTGACGGGGAAACTCGATTCCCATTCCCGTTGTCTCGAACAGTGACTTGCTTTAACGTACACGGGGGCAAATCTTTCGATTTATGGTGACGCTGTGATGTGGATCCAAGGCCTGATGCAATATGCGTTCGTGAAGTTAGAAAAATCGCAGGAGGTGTAGTAAATAGATAGATTAGCAAGATAGTTAAGTGTAAGGATCTTCAGGGGTAACGATTTTAGAAAAATCTAGAAAGATATACTCGAGCAGTTATCCTCGAAATGTTTATAAATTATTGTTAGCAGTCTTGGTATAGCGAATGTAGACATTGCGGAGCTTGGGAGAGATGTATCAGATTTCTGTGACGAATTTTATAAGTCCTCGAAGGTGTGTGTAGTTTCTGAGTTTTATTGTGGAATTAAGTGGACTAGGCAGTCAAATCGCTTGAAGATCAAATATTTTTTTGCGAATTAATCACAAGGAGATGAATACAAATTGTGGCTAGTACTTTTGGGAAGTGTTTATTAATGCTAGAAACTGTAAAAAAAATTAGGCGTTTTTCTGTGGTTTTGCAGTGTTGGAAAAAAACGGGTGTGCGAATCGACTTGAAAGTTTTACAGCACGTTCAAAATATATTCCTTTCTGCACTGAACCTCAACATTAAGGTGTAAAAACTCTAGTTTCCGAGATAAAAAAAACAGTCATCTGTGGAGTTTGAAAATCCAGATTCATCGTAAAAATCGCCTTCTCCTAGTTGCTGTTTTAATAATTTTGGGTCAATTCTTTTTCCCGATGGTTCAAACCGGAAGTACAAATCCTAGGAGAAACATATCCCAAAGAAACCATTGTATCTTTATTTTTAAGCTAAATATAAGTGAAAAACCAAAGACACTTCTTCTAAAACACTCTATAATCAGCCTCTTGTGAAGCCATTTGTAAAATAGATACGTATAAAAAAAATTTGTTTACTCTATGTGATAGTAATAAACATTGTATTAAAGAAAAAGTCTCTGCTTGCTTTTATGTCGTTGTAATTAATATGCAAAAAATTCTTGATTTTCGAGGGATTTGACTAAATAGTTTCCGTATACCCTTTCAATTTGTCACGTTTATATCTTCTGTTGCTTTACATGTCTAACTTCACTCCACTTCCCAAGAATGGTAGTAGTAAGGACGATGAAACAACGAGTGAGTGAAAAAAGTAAAAGAAGGAGCATTACCACTTCATCGCGATCAATGACATAAAAAATAAAACGAAACAAACCATGGAGGATACGAATGAAAAAAACGAGAAAGAGAAATATAGTACTCAAGAGCTAGAAATGCCATATAACCAAAATAAACAACGTAGTAATAAGTATTTGTATATCTATCGAATATGCGTAAATTTCACGCGTGGCGGGCAAAGCATTGACCTCGATCACTCACGGTTAGAGTACCGAGCTTCCACTGAATCGTAACATATACAAAAACATTCCCATGAAAAATATTTCGTACACCAGCCTGCGGCTCTCATATAACGAATAAAAATATATATGACGGTTGCCGATACGATCAATTTTTTTTTTTCCGCGAAACTCGTTCCAACCGCTGCTTTCCCCTTTTCATTATTTTTTTCTGCCTTTTTTTTATTTTGAAGCACGCTCTCATGGACGATTGGCCGGTTTGTGGAGGTAAAGCCATACCAACGCATTTCAATTAACTCGATACCGCGTCCGCTCGTTGCGTTTTGCAACGTGTACGGCCCGTCATTGTGAAATATGTGTCCCATATGGGACGTTCGCCGGGTATAGGGTTTTAAAAACATCCCAGAAATGGAAATGAAGATATATCGGCGAAGGTACGCGTAGTGTCGCTGGCAGACCCGTTGTTTACGAGTCAACTTTATCGTGGAAATGCCGTTCCGGTGCTCTAGCCTCCTTCTTCCACCGGCCGACCTTCGCCCCGACTCTTTATTTTTCACTCGGTACTCGAGCTCTTCCTACCTGACGGCCGTTCCACCCCCGTCCCAATGAAATTCTAACGGCAATGGCCGCCGCGAGACCACTCGACGTTAAGACGTTGGCCCGTCTGCCCATGAAAATCGAACAGTTCCTAGATTGGCGCGCGATGCTCTGATTGTTACGATAACTCGTACCACTGGTACCTACTTGTACCTGCTTTTCTTATCTCCGTATTTCTAAGGAGCTTGAATGCTGAAGGTGAATATCGCCTGTCGGAGGAGTCGGCTAATTTGCAATACTGAGGATTTGTGGATCTTGCTTCGCAGAACTGGGTGGTCATTGAGATTGAGAAGCTTGGCTCGTGGAAATTTAACAATACTGTATAATATTTTTAGAAGAATTCAACGAATGACATATCTATCAAGTGACCTCTCCTCGCAACTAGGTAATATTAAAAACAGACTGCTACCTATATAGAGAAACTGAGATACATTTCCACCACACGATCAACGTTTCAGCACTGCCAGCTAGACAATCGTCGACAAACTTCGAAAGAGGGAGTAACCAAGCACACCGTCGCAAGTAAACGATAATCGGTGGCCCTCTAATCGAGAGTAATTACCACTTTCAGCGATCCATCCGACGTAGCGATAACCACTAATAATACCGTGACATTCCACACTCACCATAGATTCACGAGAAAAGAAAATACAAAAAAAAAAAAGAACTTCTAGATAGTAACACGTGAATGATATTAACGCGTAACTTTTACGATCAGTGAGCAAAAAAAAGAATAATAACAAACAAGCCATAGTCACCCCATCGTGTAACTTGTCCGCGGCCGGAAACGGCCGACTCAGTCTGACTAACCTTCGATTTCAGGTCCTCCTGTCGAGGTGGGCGTCACCATGTACGTCTTGAGTATCAGCTCGCTATCCGAAGTGAAAATGGTACTACCTCTAGGTCTTACTCAGTCAAATTACGCTGAAAATCGATTACTAAAATCTCATCCCGTTCGTTCGAACTGAAAACATCCCCCACCCCCCACCCTCCCCTTAGCCCGAGCAACCATATCTTCTTAGTGCCCGTGTACTCGAAAGAACGATTGCCGCCAATCGTTTACAGCCACAATATCATCTACACACCACACGTCACCATGCACAGACACACACACACAGACAGGAGAGAAAGCTCTCTGAAACATAGCACACAACAGACACATCTACACAAAGACGCACACCTACACTGGATGCATGCACGCGCACAGGAACGCATAGAGTTCCCTCGACCACCCTTCTTTCGTTCCCTTTCTCGCCGGCGTAATATCCGCGGAACATCGGAGATCGCTGCTTCCCCCGGTATTTTTCTTTGGCGCGCGCGCGCGCGCGAGACCGCCCCCCTGGAACACCCCTGGCTGGTATTCGGTCGGGAACGCGGGGTACGATATTCCCGGCCAAGAAACGAAACGCTCGAGGGAGACGGGGCTTGGTACACAGACCGCTGCGCCGAGTTTAATGCAATTTGCCGGATTGCTTCTACGATTGGGAAGTCGCCCGATTGCGCAACAGTGTCGCCGAGATCGATCGGCTCCGAGGCGTGCACGAGATAATCGATTAATTGCAGCCCTCGACCGCAGGAAATTCGCAGGTTTAATCTGGCCCTGTCGTTGGGGAAGAAGGAAGAGGGAGGGAGGGATGGAGGGGGGAGAGAAAAGGAGGAGTTGTCCCGGGGCTTTGATAGGACCGAACTGCTCTCGCCTCTCGATCGTACGTGTGTCGAGGGCCGATTGCCGCTTCGCCGATGAAATTAGTTCGGTTGCCGTGCACAGAACCGCATCGCCTCGGGCTCTGTGCTCCTTTGATCTGCTCTTCGTTTCGCGAGAACGCCTGTAACCGCGACAATCGCGTAACGCGATTACGATCAGGCCGTCGCCCCTTCCGCTCGGCTACGAACGTCCACTTTCTTGGCACGGCGCGGAGGAACGACGAGCCTTTCGACGACCGAGCCGTGCGATCTCTCGTCGACACGTTTCTCCGGTCCTCCTGGTGTTTAATTTACCTATCGTTGGTTGTTACGCGCCTAAGCGGCCTTCGTAATTAATGCGCCGTGTTCTTTTACTGGCTCGAAGAAGCTTTGGACGCAACAGTTTGCTTCCGATGTTCTTTCGAAGCTGTAGAAAGATAACCGTGGCGACATTAATTATTAAGTCGCTGTAAATCGTGTAAATTGTTTTAAATTTGAGAGAGAATGGTTAGGATGGGGCAAGGTGGCATTTCTCAATCTCATCGCATGATATAGTGTAAGGTAACGGAGTTGATCTCGTGTAAATGGGTTGTCCCTTGAATTACTCGTTACAGAGATTCTGAAAATCGATTTTCTCACGCGATCGAAGAATACGAGGAATCCCCTGAGGCGTACCCTGTATATTTCGATGAATGTTAAGCTTGTTTGAAAATGAATTCTTGAATGCTGTTCCCTTGAAAGTTATCTGTCTTGCTTGTTCTACGAGACACACTGTACTGAGCCGTTGACGAAGCGGAGTTAAGGGCTGCGAGTAAACGGTCGGAAATACGGCCAACCGCTGTAACTTCGAGAACTATACAGCACGAGATGAAGTCGACTTGGTTAAGGGCCTCTGGCCAGCTTGATGCGTTACGTCCGCCTAGCTACCGCAGTGGCGAGCTCCTATTAATGTCAGAATAATTGTGCGCGTGCATGGAACAGGGACCGACACACTCGCACACGACAACAGCAGAGACCAAGAAAATAATACCCAACGGAACAAACACCGAGCCAAAAATGGACAAAGTACTATTTCGCGTGTGTGAAACGATGAAAAAGTGCTGACAACTATCGTAGGCTACACTCAGAAAAAGTGGAGGGAACAAAATTCCGTAGACTCTCGCTCTGTACACACTGTGTATGCGTTCAGTCGCCATTGGCTCGTGAATCGTATTCGGTGGATGGTTTGTACTCTTTCACACGCATATATATAGTTATTCTAGAAGGCACACGTTTATTCTTTATCTCCTTTATCACTCTCTGTTTCTCTGACGAATCTCCGCTACCTAACGATGAGAACCGGACTCGATTCAATCTTACATTTTTCCGAGTGTAGACGAATATTACATACATATATATATATATCTTACTGTCTCCTGCTTGTTACTTTTTTATAGCCTATGCTCTCTGAAGCGTGGTCTGCTCGTTTGTCCGGAACGAAGAAACGAACGAACACTTTTGTTTCCTCTCTTAGTAGAAGAATAGTATCTTGTTCAATTTTGGATATATTACATACGCACGACCGTCCCGTTAGATAATTTTTTAGACGCTAGCTGCTATGCCGCGGTTGCTGAGATGGGCTGCCCGCCTGCCACCACTTACAATTATTATTATATATATATTCTACATATTTTAATTCCGCCCGAGATACCCCCTGTCGCCCCAGACCACCACCCCCCACCCCAAAAAAAAAAATACAACCACTACCGTCACCGCCACACTACCTTCACCCCCCCCCCACAACCCCTACACCCCCAACCCCCAACACCCCATGTGTCTGACACCGCACGTATCACACGTTCGTTTGTTCGAACACGAAAACGTGACCCCGTTAAACGCGTCACGAGCAATGTCCACGCGTCCGTCCGAGTAGCTCATCGTGGAATTTTTCGAGCAGAGCCACGACTGTATGATTCGTCCGGAATCGACGATCGCAGTGACAATGACAGCAATCCCGCGCTATGATCGTGTACCGCGTCTCTTTAACGGGGGTTAGAGCGTTTAAGCGGCGCTTACGAGACGGGCAGGGAGAGCCGAACACGCCGCTCGCGGGGACGGACAGGCGAGAAGGAGGTGCAAACGAGAGAGGTGGATGGGGATCGAATCGATAGCGGAGATATAAACGGACCGAATTCTTGCGAGAGGCGGCATGTATAAAGAGACGCGCGTGTAGCTGGTCAGAAAATATAATTAGAACGTCACGGTGCTCGGCTAACGGCGCGCCGCGAGACAGGAGATACGGGTACAAAAGGGGAGAGTGTAACGGGGAATGATACGAAAAAAAAAGAAAAAAGGAAGGGGGTAAATAGGAGGAACAAAAGAATGCGAAAGATATGACAGATAGTTGAGCAAGGTAAAGCCAACTTGCTACGCGGCTGTGATGGCTGTAACATACATAATAGCTAAGGGTTATGTATATACATATATGACTAGTCAAGTGTAAATAATTCTTCTAGCTTGGAAAGCAACGTGGCCGACGAGTGCTGTTGATTTGGTTCCGTGCAGGGTGCGAGCTCTCTTCGACTTGTACGCTTGCATTTTACCCCTGACTCGCGTGTCCCCTTCGAATTCGCCATGGAACGTTCAGCTATCGCCAGAAAGCTAAGGATCGTTAACCGTGCCGATTCTGCACGCGACAACCTTTGCCAATCTCCAAGCTAGCCAACTAAAGCCCCCCCCCCCCCAAATTCGTTTTCATTCACTTTCTAAGGAAGCACCCCGGTGCCCGTGAGTCAGGGGTAAGACACAGAACTTAACCTTTATCGTCCACGTACAATCTACCTGCCAGATGTACGGGAACCTGGAAACTAGCGGATAATCAGAGCGACCAAGGCCGGACGGTTTTGTTGATTGCAGGTCCACCAGTGGAGGTCGGCGTCACCATGTATGTCCTCAGCATCAGCTCCGTGTCCGAAGTGTTGATGGTACAGTTTGCATTCTCAAACTCATACAGAACTCACATCGACAGCCGCCCGTCCGTTCGCTCGTTCGTTCACAATTTCTTTCTTCCTCCCCTCGCTCGTGACCGACGGGCCTCCCATCATTCACTCATCACGTCCGCAACGTTCACGGGACCGTTGACGATTCGCGAGAGTTCACCGTGATACGATCGATCCGCGCCTCGGCGATCCACAGGCTCGTATCGATCGCGCCATCGGATCGGCCCACAGATCGCGCCATACTTTCGTCCCACTATGCCGCTTGTTACCGATTCTTTGTTTCTGCGATTATCCGCCGTGCGTGTGTGCTCGCGCGCGTGCTCCCGCCGCGCGGAACATTCAAATTCGAAAGACCAACACGGCGCGGGCGTAAGATTGATAAATATTCCGGTGAATATTCATGTCGTTACCGGTCCGATCGTCTGAACTCGCGAGCGCCGCCGCGCTCCCCCGTCGAATTGAAGGCGGGAAACTCGCGCCGCGAAAAATCGTTACTAGCCACGACCGACCGCGGCCTAAATTCAAGTGTTTCCACGGGCCCATTGGAATCTCGGGGAGCCGTCCGCGGCCGAGCGCGAGGAAACGCAGCAAGGGACACATAGGCATCGCGGCTCGCGATATTTATGTTGGCAGCAAGGGGCATATTGGCACGTAACACGGACACACCATCTGCATACCTACGCGGTACACCAGAGCACACGTACACGTACAGACAGAGAAGGGACCCGACACACACGTCACACGTACACTACACGGATGGCCTACTAACCTACGTTTTTATAGCTCGTCACAGCTGTTTGGTTGGCTGAACTGTTACAAGGGAACCTTGCTACGTTCCACAGTCTTCGCAAGATATATTCTTGTCCACTTCGTTTATGGTTTATGGTTGACTCGTTTAATTCGATTTGCGATGTTCTTGTTGCATGGCCCTACCCGCGGTGCTCGAATCGGTCCGCGAGGGTGGCAGACGTAGGCGGGGTGCGCGGCCGGCGCGGACGCGAAACCGCGAAACGACACCGGCTATCGAAAAGCGCGGCCCGCTCGACCGTACGGGGAGAGGCTGGTCTAACGCTCTTTACGGCTGGCTCCCTGGCAATATCGTTTTCCGGCGATTCGTTTTATCGCGTGGGAGGGATTTACGGGGCGAAGAATAAATGCAAGCCGACCGTCTGTATACCAAATTTTCGCTTCGAACCGGCGCGCTCCGATATCGCGAGTGGCACGTTTACGGGTGTTATCGGCAGAAATTCCGTGGCAACGTTTCGCTCGTTCACGGGGCAGATCGCAGAAATGCCGACTCGAGCACTGCTGGCCGCACATACGTTGAGGCACGCATATATACGGATAGATGTACGAGGTACGAAGGAAGTAATGGCTGCGACTTTCGTCGATTAGTCTGCGCGACTGGGTTCGTTGAGATTGGCAAAGAAATTCGTCTTGATCGCGAAATTTCAGGTAATAGCTTTTCACTTATTTCTAAGTATGTGTTGCACTCGAAGTTCAGGAGGTATCGCGTGTCGTAGACGAACCGTTCTTTCGGGAACAGCTCTTAAAGGGTAACGCCACTTTCAGACGCTACAAAAAGGCATCAATTTAGACGAATTTTTTTTATGATACTATGAGGATGAAAATTATTTCTACACTTCTTATGGCTAGGGTATGTATTAATGAATATATTGTATAAATATTAGAAGGAACTATTGAACAATGACCGAGTTATGGGTTCTCCTGCGTAGCTCCTTGGAATCACTTTTTTCAAATTGGCTAGCAGCATAACTTGAATAATTTCTATTCGATTCTCTTGAAATTTTAATAGTATCTTCTATAATAGATTATCTATAGAAGTACATAAGGATTTTACAATTCATTGAAGATATTTTGCTACAGGTAATTTTAGCCACAATTTGGGCTTCAAATTTTAGGCAAATTTTTCGGCTAGAACTGATATTCTCTCCAAATGACCACCAGTTTCACAAAAATCAATATTTTCACAAATCGCTATGTACATCTGAAGTAAATGTCATGCAAACAATGAAAATTTTCGGTTTTTTTTCCTACGTCAAAGTATATGGCACTTCTACTGCTAGTTGTACAGAGTGTATTTTCAAAAACTGCAACAATAAAAGAGCACCAGCAACACCATTTTGTTTAAAAAAAAAACCAGATACAATTTTTTTATATACCATAAGGCATGTAGAATAAAGCCCTCAAAATAGTTTTTTCATTTGTTTTCTAATTTCGCTCCAAAAAATTCTGAAACTTACATATGATTTTCGGGCCTTCAAGGTGGCTGAACCCCTTAAAGTTTCGTTGGGAGAATGCTCCACTCTTTAAAGGAATATCTAATTTTAGGCAAAAAACGATTTGTTTGCAATACGTGGCTACCGTGGATCTTTCCACCCTTCTTTCGAGTGAAACACACAGGAATAGGCGAAATTTGACTTCGGATTTCAAGATCGAGGAGATTCATCGAACCCACTCTACAGATTCATTCCCGGAAACCGTGACTATCGCATTCTTCGCACCCCGCATACATGTTTTCGCAAATTCCACGTATTCTGTAGATGTGTACGTATATAAGCGTGTGCACAGCGTCACGTATGGTATACATATATATATATATATATACATATATATTTTCTTTCTCAATATTTTAAGATACGTATATAGCGTAATCATATGGCGTATTGTGTATTGCGTATACTCCTGTAGTAGTCAGAGGTATCTGTTCCGGTGTCTGCAATCGGTTTCAAACTGGCACGAGGCTGGATCCCACTTCCGTCGACGTTCTATTTGCTCCGACGAAAAATTCCAGCCACGGCGGATCGCTCGAGATGGCATAATACCCGTGAATTACGCTTGCCATTGGTTCCTATACAATAGTCGCCTCCCGTCCAGAACGGAGAGCATCGCGACCAACAGATGATTGCCACGTGACAAATTAAACAAAAAAACAAATCGAAATTCTACCAAAAGCAAACAACCGAATTCCCAGTGAGACTGCGAAAGGACGTTCCACGTTCCTAAAGATGCCTTGCGATCATTTCAAGGAGCGAGCCGTGGGATGAGCTCGACGCACGATCGAGATCCAGAATGCGAGTTTGGAGCTGAATGTACGAGACTGGACCCCAGGTGTTGAGCCCTGTGCGGAAACCAAATCAAGTCGACACTGTCACCTGGGACGTGACTCGCGATTTTTATACCCGTTGGCGAGCCTCCGCTACGTGACCCCTCGTCTCCTCTTCTTCGCCCTTCCTGCCGTTACCCAGCATCCTTCCTCCCACAGTAGTCTCTCGCGCGAAAGATCGGCCGCGGTGGGGCGCTCTCCTTCGCCCTCTGTTCTCGTGGATTCCGGGCGCAACGTTTATCGGCCCCGGAGGGGAAACGGGAGCGACAGAGAGGAGGAAATGTTCAGGGAACTGTGGCGAAAGAGTGGCCGATCGCGAATGAATTCGACGAGAGAACCCTTGCCCTCCTATGCCTCACGAAATTTCCTTGTGGCCAGCCGACGATCGCATATAGCAAACGGGAGAGTATAGCTCGTGCGACGTTGCGACTACGATCGAGACTATACGAATACTGTGTCTATAGATATATCTACATACATATTTCTTATATTTATTATTACATTATGGGTATAATACGACACCTATATATGAGCTGTATCATTGTCAGTGTGTGCAGTACGCTTCTGGTCGCTATCAATCACTGTGACGCCGTACACGTTATATTACTATTTATCTATTATATATATATTTGTGTGTGCGCGAGTACGCTTGCACGATCCGTGTCCACATTGATCCACGCTGCGTAGCGGAACGTGTGCACGCGTACACACAGAGACCGATCACTCGCCGAGGCGTGAAAACCGCGACGGACACTCTTGCCCGGCGAACAGCGGTCCTCGTACGAGTACCACTTTCGCCTATCCGTCATTGGTCGTACACACACCGCGATCTTTCTCTCTATTTTCATTTCCAGCTTCGACTCGCTTGCCAGCTTCTGCTTGGAACGCTTCTGTATTACAGCTTCGTATCACTGTGCTCTAGCCACTTCTGTTCCGTTCTCCTCGTTTCTTTCGCTCGACGTACGTAGGCGAACGCTTACGCTGCGCGCGAACCGTCCGCCCCCTTCCCGGGGGTTAGGACAGTTGCAGGAGCGTGCTTCGATATAATTACCCAGCGATCTTTGAGAATCGTACTTTTGCAGTAGGTCTGCTGCATGCAAGGGAAATTAGGCGACTTGGAGATTTCAAAGATCGTGCAACTTTGTGTGCAAGTAGAGTAGTTGATGGGTAAAATAAAGGTATTTTTTGTTGGTGACATAGTTAGGGTTACTGTATGGTATCCAAAAGGAGGACACGTCCTCCTTTCTTCACGGAAATGCAGTGTCTTCCTATCACCTGAAAATGTCCTCCTTCCAAAAAGGGACGAAAAATTCCATCACTGTTTACTAGATACAAAAATGAAACAGGAGGAGAATTTAGTCTGATATCGTTTGACGAGGAGGACGTTGTAAAATAAAACTTTTATTATGTAAGGAAATATTGATGTTTACAGTAGAATAATCTTGTAGCTACTACATATTCAGACCCTAAATTGATCTGGGTTGGGTATTAAATAGTGACTCAATACAATTTCAAATGTATGACTTGTATGGATTTTTATAATTGTGTCTTAAGAAATGAAGAACTTTTGTCAAAAGGCAGCTTTGAAAGGTATGCCTAAATAAGCATACTTTATATCTACTACCTATTTAGGGCCTGAATATGTAGTAGCTATAAGATTATTCTAATGTAAACATTAATATTTTCTTACATGATAAAAGTTGATATCTAAAATTTGGTTTTATTTTACAACGTTCTTCTTTTCAAACGATTTCAGACTAGATTCTCTCCCTTTGTCATTTTTGGATTTGATTACCCTAGCCATATTGCGGTTTTAGGGGGTGAAATCACCCCTTAAAATAAAGGCAGAATTTTATTTTTCGTGGAATATCTCGAGAACGGTAAGAGATGTCAAAAGGAAGTATCAACAAAAGTTACACCTTTTTTTATATCAACAAAACTGCGTAAATAAAATTATCGAAAAATCCACACTTTTCAAGTTACCACCGCCACCAATCCTTAATTCGATAATTACTTTTACGCAGTTCTATAGATATAAAAAAAGATACAACTTTTGTTTAAACTGTTTCCCAATATCTCTCACCGTTCTCCAGATATTCCACGAAGAAGAAAATTCTGCATTTTATCAAGGGGTGATTTCACCCCCTAAAACTGCACCATACCACCAATAAAAAATAGATTTATCTTACGCAGGTACTACTCTACTTGCACACATAATTGCTTAATTTTCTGAATTTCCTGATTAACTAACTTCCCTTGTTAGAGCTAGTGCTTTCGCGGCGGCTAACGTGATCCAGATATGTTGAAGAGTATTTCAAACGGAGTAGAGGAACGGTTTCTCGTAAAGTTGGGGTAAATAGTGATTTAGAGGGGCCTGTAGGGTTTAGGCGATTTTTATGTATAGTAGTCGGAGAACGTAAACCGTCCGAACATATATTACGACAAATTAGACGTCCACTGCGCGACGTCGCGGCTGGAGAAGCGCCAAGCGAAGCGGAGCTTGCAGCCCCGACGACATCCGCTCGTACTGACATCAACGTATCGTTTTATATCGTACTTTTCAGCGGACTTTTAATTAATTAACGTTGCTCCCCGACTTGGCTATCGCGTCAGAAACCACTTACGCCCACTACAAGTTCCCCAATTAATAACAACAAGGAACTTTGCGCACGCAACGTTACGAACGATGCAATTGGTAATTGAAACTAAAAACTCATTAACGAAGCGGGCTGAAGAGTAAACGAAACCGGATATCGAAACACGGGATGCATCGTAACATACGAGTGCACCACTTCAAGGATGAACTTTGAATATAAAAGCAATAAAAAAAACTCGCCCGCGGCAGTTGTTTTGTTTTCGAGTTACGGATATTTTCATGTTGCGACTGTTCGTTTGACAAGCTCGACGAGTGGGTACCTATAACTTCAAGCCTCCGATGGTAGAGCTGCGGTCAGGCTGATATATGTTACCTGCTGCTGATTAATATTTGACGCAGGTGAATATAATACTTGGCAGAAAATAGAAGTTCGCTGAACTCGTGCTTGAAAAATAAAAGTAGTTCTATAAGATTATGCAATGCAGCAGCCAGTATTTTTTCTTAGAAATGGTTCAGAATAATGATCATTGACTTCAACGCGAACTTCCATCCGCGATCTAAATAAATTTTAATTCACAAAGCTCCTTCTTTCATACATTATTTTCCAAATACCTACAGGATATTTATGGGAGAGATGCTGCGCTAGGAGAGACGTCGCAGTTTCAGTATTTCAGGGTTGTCTGAAATAAAACCCTGCCAAAAAACAGCTCTGTCGATTTTATTTACTTTAGGCTGTTGGTTTGGGTTAAATTAGTAAGCAAGAATACGTTTCCCTTATTACTTTGAAAGATTTTGCTGTTTTTTTAGGTAAGCCTACCGCACTTTGTCTGAATAGATATACGTCGTGTTTATTTTTGCTTTCATAGTAGTAAAAATTTATAGTTTTTCGTGAGATAACTTTTGTAATACGTTAAAGAGACTCTGTGGAATATTTCTTTGCCAGAATAGGTTACATTCGACAGAGCATGTAGAAATACGAAGGTACGGCGTCTCCCCCGGGAATTTGAGATAGATGCCGCACTTTTATGGGGAATTGATTCTGCGCTGCATCGGAACCTAAGTCGACTAAATGATGTTTTTAAATATATAACGTGCTATCTCAAGGCAAATTATTTGGTTTTTAATGACAAATCTAATAATTTTAAACATATTTGTGGACTCTTTACTGCTTTCTCACATTTTATTTCTATTTTATGCGTAACAAATGTGGAAAAAAGAAAAACAATTAAATGTAGAAAAGCAGAACTAATATCTGTACCAATTTATTTTCGAATTTTATTGTATTTTATAACTGCGTGAAATAAAAATATGTTTAGTTTACTCTGCTTTTACTATTTTTTTTTTTAAATAAAAAGTTAAAATTAACAAGTTTAAATGGGAAATTAAAAGTTGTTCGCAATGCCGCAGCACGCCCAAAAGTGCGGCGTCTCTCCTAACAAAAGGATATTTTTGATTTTAATTTTTAAAGGTTGATAAATATTAAAAGATTCAAGTTAATTTACAAGACGTTCAACTAATAATATGTATCCCTGGAAAAAGTTTTCCTTGCAAACTTTAGATACGGTGACAATTACGCATAAGGTCCGGCAACTCTCCCACAATTGCCCCACACATTCCCATTTCACAAGTTTTAGCAACTCCATTCATTCAAACGCTCTATCCTCCACGCTCCATCCTTGACCAGCCAAATTAATTTAATATGAAAGCGATGACCCCTCGAAACCCGAAACTTTTCCACGGCCATTCTTGTACCTCCTCAGTCCAATCTTGAAGTGGTGCCCGCGCGTCAAAATGAAAAGTGTTCCCACGTTTAGTCAGCACGGCACATTCAAGCACGCGTTGGAAACGTCAGGAAAATATCGCGCCCGCGTGTACAGAGGGTCGATGACGAACGGCAAGCGTCGCCCGGGGTTGAAATCCTTCCGCCGACGCCGAGAGAGTGAGTGTCAGCTGTTATTGGAGTTGTAGAATGTCCAAGTTTATTCCGAAAGATCCCCCTCCCCTTTCTGGATCTCGCTCAGCGAAATTTCACGCCAATAACGGTCGCGAGAATTCGGCAAACTTCTACGTTTATAATAGTCGTAAAACCTCCGTCCACCATCGCTTGTAAATGGAAGGAGGGCGGGAGGGGGTGTCGGCGGGTGGAAATAAAAAAACGAAATGAAAAGTTCTGTACGTCCGGGGGAAGGATGGGGATCTACGCGTGACGCGGGTCAGATTTATGACGGCAATTGTTGTTTATCGTGCGCGAAAATGTGCGCCGTTTTTTCTTTCCTCTTCTCCCCCGTTTTTATTCTGTCTCGTTGAATCCATACACCGAGCTCGTGCGACCGTTCTCGCGATTTCTCGCCGGCTAGAAAAATCATTCCCATGGCGGGTGTATATTCGCGAGTGAGCGCGCGCGAGCTGTGATTCTAAAGTGCAACACCGGAAGTGTTTGCATACGCGTATCGCATGCGTAAACGTACATATCGAGTGGAATCGCAAACTCCACTGTATACCCGGAACCGTCCGTTTAGATTCGCGCGTCGGGTGATCACGATCCGGCAGGAAAAATATATTCGATAGCAGGTGTATTCGGGGGAAATGTTTAATACACGGGTTGAAAGCTGATTTTTATAGTTTGAGTAAATCTATCGCGAGGAATCTGGTTAGTTTGAGAGAATTTAAGGGGAAAGGGGAGCTATGGTAGGAACTGGTATGAACTCTGGGGCGCTCGTCACTCAGAGGTATTTTCGACAGCAACCATTTCGCCGAGATTCGTATTTAAAGAATAAATATTCGATATTGCCAGCACGACTGATGCTGGGATTTACACTGACACTCCAAGAACTTTCAGATCCTGCCGCATATAGCGTTGCCACTGTTATCAAGCTCGAAGTTCCATTAGGCATAAGTATTCACCTATTGGTTAGACTTAAGATCTATTCTTCGCCGTACACGGTGCATGCCGCTTTATAGCGTCTCTCGTGGCATGCTTGCACGTAATAGTCTTGCCCAAGTAGTCATAGACTATGTATGGAATACATATAATCACCATATACACAGGTCCATGGCACCTTACCGCTTTCGCGTGTACACACGAAATACCCTCGCGCCGCGAAACTCCCCCGACTGAGATCGACCACGCCGACAGGGATCCGATGCTCGAGTGAACCGTGCGCCGAGCGATACGGGGCTCGGTACAAGCCGTGTAATTTCCAGCTGTATCGAATTATCTTGCGAAACTTCCGACTGCCGTACAGATTTCACCAACGAACCGCGAGTGCACGAGGCGCGCGAGATTGGGACTGCGAGACACCTTCTTATTTTTCTTCGGAGACTTGAAAAGAGGTTCGCATATGAAACGTTTGATTCCAATTGAGATTTTGAAACAACACGCACAGTATTATCGAGCACGCCATCTATTTTCGAATTATGCAACATATATGGTGCGATCGAATTATTCTTATAAATACTTCGCCTCTCTGAAGTCTCGGAAGTTGCGACTCTGAAAAAGCGATCTCTATCGTTCCCTTCTATAAAACCTTTCCTTGCCAAAGGCCAAAGGGGTGAGTGCAACTGCAGATTTTGGTGACTGGTTCTGTGTAAACATAAGTGTATAAGCTGACTGAAATTTAGCGATCTTCGTGGGAACTCTTTGAATCTCTGAACCTTTGACCCTTCCGTACGGAATGTAAATGCAATCATCTTTTTTTAAAACGCGATCGATACGTCTGTTACTCGCGTTTGATAAGCGAACTTTTAATAGCGTCTTCGTTGGCTCATGAAAGTTTTAAGCGCGCTTAAATGCGCCCACCTGTAATTAGGCCCCTCTAATAATAGAATAATCAGGAAACTTCGACCTCAAATAATAAATCTAGCCATCGGGGTTCGGCTGATTGCGCCCGAACTCTTCGCCTCGGTCACTTAAAGTTTCTTTATCGGGACGAATTACTCGACCCTCGTGGCCCATAATTTACTACGAACAGCACGCTACAACGTTTCGACGAATATCGCCGACTGCTCGCGTCCAAATGGAATCGCTTTTCCGTTCCAAGCTACTCGAACGAAGTAATCAAAGTTTAAGCGAAGATCCTTGAATATTTCAAAACGCGCAACTTCTTTCAGCGGAGGGTCTATTTCAAGCCGCTTAAATCACGGTGTTCCTGCTCGACGATCGGCTATTAAAGCGACGGGAACCTTTGAATATTTAATCTTTTCACTCGCACCACCCCTCGCCCCACCTCTCGATTCGACCCGCGCGAAATCGCGCTCATTCAATCGCGCCCCGCTTCCCCCGTCGTGCGTAAAATTTTTGATTGAGCGCTCCACGATCTTCCGTTCCTCTGAACACAAATAACCAGCCACGAAATCATTTATTATCGATGGGGGTCGTTCAATTTTAAGGGATTTCCAAGCTGCCCTCGGTACTTGGCGCATCTTGCACGCGAATCGCGGACGTTTAAATCGCGTCGAATCGGTGGAAGCGTATCGCGAGCCATCTGCATCCCGGTGCAGAAACTGCGCGATTTTTAATAACCGGAGATTAGATACACGTGACAAACTGGGGATGAAAAATCGGCCGTAATTAAAGAGGGAACCTCAATCCACGTTCAGACATCGTCGAACGCAATCCGAACGTCCCAGCTGCTTCGCAGAAAATGTTAAAGCTCATAAGCTTTTTATTGTGTTACTTGGAAAAACAATGCTGCAAACGTCGAGAAAGCTTTGCCGAAGGGGCTTGCACCCGGGGAAATTTGTCTGAACTCGAAGCGTGAGGTGAAATGGAGCGTTGAAGGCGACCTCGATAAGGTTACGGTATCGATTTTGCAATTTACAATCTCTTAATTCAGTCTTAATGCGGGTGAATCGTATACTTGCTTATATAATATGTATGCAGTCTGCACAGTTTCTTATGGGCCTCGATTAATCACGCTTTACCGATTACGTAATGAATATTGTTCGCGTCTTAATATCTCGTCAACGATCTTCATCGAGTAGTCAGCAGTGTTACAATATTGCACACTGCGGTTTCAGTTTTTTAAGCCAGTTTTTGATAAGAATATTATATATAGAAACTTCCTATCGCAACTTTCTCGTCCGGGCCACGCGAAGCGGACTACCAACTCGTGCAACCCAAAAGCAGTCGTTTATTTGCTCCGCAGAAGGTTTCAAAGGTTCATAGAGTCACATAAATAAGCAATGCAAAATCTAAAAGAGGAGCGACTTACTAATATCAGAACAAGTAATCACCATATCGAATTTTTCATTCACTGCTTCGTTAGTACCCTAAAGATGGGCAAAATTTTTAAAAAAGTTAAACAAATTATTCGTCATTTGTCGAATAAAGTTAATCCAAGTTAAGTTAATTTTTTAATTCAACGCGAATTTATTCGACGCCGAAGTTGAAACGCTGGACAAATAAAACGATTAACTTTATTCGTCGAATAATCTAAAGTAAAAGTAACTTTTATTCAATCCGTTATTTAAATAATTTTTCATTTAGTTAATGCCCGACTCTGTCGCATGTCCCACCAATGAACTTTATTACACGTGTCAGTCACCTGAAAGTTACGCACCCGATAAAAAGAGGCACTTATCAGAAAGATATAAAAAAGACGGAAGGACCACTGAATTCGCTTTCATATCGCGTGCTTAACGTGGCCAAGGCAGATTCACATAAATTCAGGTGCATGCGGCCGCAATTATCCATCGCGTACTTGAGCAGAAACGTTGTTGGTCCAAAGGCCCGTTGCATAGCTGGAATAAACGGCAGAACGAGTGAGAGCTCAGCGGCAGACTGGCGTCCAGGACGGTTTGCCTAAAGGGAATTTAGCCGGTCGAATTAATCCGAGGTTGGCACAGAGGGCTGGGTGAAACGGAACGTTGAAGGAGGCCTCGATAGGGTTACGTGAGTGTTCAAGTAGCCGATTTCGCGCGTTACGATAACCACGACACGGTTGTACGGACACAGAGACGCCGACGATATCGGTCGACAAGGGTTTTAAGGTACCTGTCGACGTCCACGATCTCAGTTCTGCGTTTCCTCTCCCATTACCAACCGCTCGAGCCCCTGTCTTATCCGATCGCGTCGCTCTACGTATCGTTTCCCCCCCGTCTTACGTCTCGCTATTTCCTCGATCTCGTTTTAACCTCGCGACGATCTCGTGTACAGCGATCTTTCTCTCTCTCTCTCTATATATATATCTCTCTTTCTCTCTCTATTTCTATCTCTCTATCTATCTCTGTCTCGCAAGATAATTCACTCCCGTGGAAAGACGCTGAATTTCCCTTCCGCCTACCTCCCACACCGAGAGAGAAACAGGCGCGCAAGAGGAGCGAGGAAAAACGTAAAAGAGAATTAAATGGTTTTAGGGAATATTTTGTCTGATGACATTTAGCGGCTGTTGCACCAGGATCGATTCAGGGAAGCGCAAGATAAAAATTAATAAACAGTAGCATTATCGATGTAGGCAAGATCGGTATCGATGCTCCCGATGTAAATTCAAGGGGTTGACAGGGACATCGCAGGGTGGCTGTAGCTTTTTAACTAGTAAATGAAAGTGTTTCGAAAATTTGAAGACAGTTACAATTTTGTAATATTTTTAAACGCAATACATATTCAATAATATGAGTAATAAGTTTGCGAATTATATTTAAAAATAGTTACGAAACAGGACTTCTCGTGTACCATTGAAATGTCACGATTGAACTCATTACGAAAGGTGTGGTAAGTCTTCAGATATTCGAACAGCCTACATTTAAAAATAAAAGTCACGACCACTGCGCAATGTTCCCACGACGACCTCTCAAATTTTACCTGACCCTTCTTTCGAATATCGCTAATCGTTTCATCTACAGTTGTGCGGATGAAACGATCTGAAACACCCTGTGGCATTTTAAGGCTCGTGAATATTCCAGCGTGAGCCCGTTGTATACGCCGGTAGATAAGCCGCGTATTTTGAACGCGCAGCGTATCGAATAAATCAGGGTGTATTTAATCGATGTAAATCTATTTATTCGCATAAACCACGATCAGACCGTCGAGCAGGCGGTCCGCGTTATCCAGCCGCGATATCTGGCTCGCGTTTGCTTTCTTCCCCGCGCGGCGACGAGATTTTATTATTTCCAACGAGCACGCTGCACGTTCGAACGTAACGTTGTTAGTTGACGCGCGGCGCAGCCCCATTGTTCGCTCCACCCGCGATTGGAGCCATTGCCACCATTCCCGAATCGTTGCGACGACGGGGAGCGGAACGCTGATTGCTTGGTTACGATGACGGTGTGCCTATGATCTTTTACGTTTTTCCACGTCGTTCTCACGCGCGCCTTGGACCATCTGCGATTACGACGAAACAGTGTCTAACGAAAGCTCCTCCGATCTCTTCTGCCAGGACTTCACGCTGGATTTTTACTTCCGGCAATTCTGGACGGACCCGAGGCTCGCGTTCACCAAACAACAGGACGTCGAGACGCTGAGCGTCGGCTCGGAGTTCATCAAGAACATCTGGGTGCCCGACACCTTCTTCGTCAACGAGAAGCAGTCGTACTTTCACATCGCTACCACCAGCAACGAGTTCATTCGTATTCATCACTCGGGGAGCATCACGCGTAGTATACGGTGAGTTAAGAGCGACTTTCATAACGAATTCCGAAGCTGCGCGCGTTCTTCTTGATTACCGTTGCCACTACATTGCCCTTCTACCTGATTAGCTATCAGTCGGAATGCAGTTCAACAAGTTGGTTCATTTGAAGTATTCGACACCTAATGAAATCATTTGATCTGCCAGGTGATCTAAGTTTTGTAATGATGGAATCAATTGTATGTCGCGAATCAGTGGCGCCCGCAGGATTTAATCTTGGGGGAACCCGAGTTGAACGGAGAAAAATATTTTTAATGCAGATTCAATAAAATTCATTAGGTGATTATAGAAATTTATTTAAAGAATAAAATCCAGTTTACTTTTCTTTTTACAAAGACCCTTCTTTGAGGGGTGCCAGGGCTCCTTGCCCCACCACTTTGGGTGCGCCACTATTGCAAATGATGTAAAAGTCTATTGTCACATGTATGAGTTCCATATGAATAGTTTGAGATGTTTAATATTATTCGAGTTGTCGCGAGAAAACTAGAGATCGAGTCCTTCACTTGTGAAAATACAGAAGCTCTAGAGAAAAGTCGTTAAACAATGCCGGCAAAAAGGGAATCGATGCATTCAAGAACCAAGGGGGATTTTCAAGTAATGGAATAGATTTTCTTCAACGAAAAGAGCCGCGCGATGCAACTGTCACGTTCAGGCGCGATTTCAGCCCAGGTTCGATACCCCTTACCGCCAAGGAGCAACCGAGACACTTGAGGAAGCAATTGTATATACCAGCCACGGCAAATTTGTTCCCAGCCTCGGTCGCCACTGCCTCCACCCCATTCTTCCTCTGCACAGCTCCTATCTAACCTCCTGTAAACCAGTCTGGAGAGTTCTGGTATTAACACCACTGCTATATTCAGGCAATCCATACATACATAACTTCCCTTTTTCTTCCAGAAACTTAAGGAGTCTTCCTAGTGTGACGGCTGAAAAAAACTTAATTTTTCGGGAATTAAAAAGAGAAATAAATATTGCCCTTATCATTTTGCATGTTTGTAGCTTTATTCTATCGCCTTTTAAGGCAATAAAAAATTTATAAGCAAAAATAACTATTTGCAGCGGAATAGGAGCATCGTGAAGAGAATAATATCCTTCCAGATACCAGACCTGATTACCAGAAACCAAAAGTCCCGATCTACTTCAAATATATCAGGAATACCTACTCAGTGGACGTTACTTTAAAATTAAAATTTTATAGTTTAGACGTTACTTAATTTTTTTTTAATCTTGAAAGGTTATAGAGTAAAGCTACAAACGTGCAAAATAATATCTGCGTGCAGTACCTAATTGTTTATTTTTTAATTCCCAAAAAATTTATTTTGTTTCAACGATTTTATGCAGCTTCTATCCTCTGTTTATTTGTTTGTTTGTATGTTTGTTTTTTCAGCCGTCACATTAGGAAGACTCCTTAAGGGGAGGTTCTGGTCTAGAGCCCCAAAAAATAGGTGATATTTAGGAATTAATTAAAGGAAAACTACTATATATAATTTAATGGGACTTTCTGCATTGTATTAAGGATGTCTTAAATTATAGAAATATATTTTTTGTTTTATAATTAATCATTGCAGACAGCACTGGGGAGTCGTTAAAGTCAAGGCGTCAAAAAATTGATCCAAATCGGTGGGACCTGTATCTCCAAAAGTTATTATCCGATTCGACTGAAACCTTTTTTATTTTGAAGATTATTCTTTTGACTAGGGGGGGGGCTAAAAAAATTACAAAATTACATTTTTGAGAGAATAACAACACTTCAAGCTTGAAATCACTTTTCCATGTATTTTTCGTCCTTTCAACGCCTTTAAAAATTATTAATTTGTCAATTTTTTGTAATTTTTTCTAGCCCCCCCCCCCCTAGCCAGAAGTATATTCTTCAAAATAAAAAAGTTTCAGTCGAATCGGATAATAACTTTTGGAGATACAGGTCCCACCGATTTTGAGAACACTGTTTCGGGAAAAACGCGTTTAAAGTTTTACGTGAGCGCCGAGTGACCGGTTGTGACCCGTGCATTTGCGGCTACTCAAATGACTATAACTTCGGGAATTTTACGAATTTCAACAAATCCTTTTAAACACGTTTTCCTAAAAGGTTAAACATTCGAAAAATGAAATAAAAAAAAATCGACATTTAGACCAGAACCTCCCCTTAAAGCTGATCCAAATGTGGTAGAATAGAGAAACACTGAGGTAGATTGATAGGGAATATTCTGCTTCTTCTCAAAAGAAAACGTTCCCAAGCCGAAAAATCCAAATAGAACAAAAGTTTAAATATAAAAATTATTGAGTTTGTATGCTCTATCACACAACTAAAAGAAAAATAAAGTTATATTAAAAAACGAGAAAACGTGATAACTTTAAGGGCGGACTTCACCCCTTCAGAATAAATGGCAAAAGTGGCTCCTTGCTCGCTCCAATATGCTCTGCATTCACACGAAGTTTCATTAAAGTCAGAATTTTCAGCTTGGGAACGTTTCCTCGCGTGTTCAAAGTATTCAGTCAATATGTTACAAAATACAAAATCGGATTCTAAGGTGTAATCACCGTGGAGTTTTTTCGAAATTGAAATGCATAGGTTTAGTAGAAAGTGATTGCTACCACATTTAATATTAAATCGCTGGAAATACCAACTCAGATTTGATTACTGGTTTCCCCGTTTCTCTTTTTATAGGAAACAATTGGATATCATTCGAAGAGACGTAATTTACGTAATTAGAGAAACGTCGAACTCTAAGAAGGCTACGGGGTAGATACACTGAACGGAATTTTTACGTTTGTTGCAGTTTAACGATCACAGCATCGTGTCCAATGAATCTGCAATACTTTCCCATGGACCGACAGCTCTGCCATATCGAGATCGAGAGCTGTAAGTACGCACGTGCGCGTGTATAAATGCATACGTATATACATTACATACGAAACTGAAGAGACAGCCTGAGAAAGATTCGACATCCTTCGCCTCTGTCCACTGTCACACAGACACGCCGCATACGTTACATGGAAACATACGATCCGTGATTTATCATTATGCATCAACAGTGTCGATCTTGAGAATGCCTATCGGCGTTAAGTATCACGCACTTTAACGTTCGCCCCGCGTAACATCAACACGTAACTATACCGCTCCAAATTTCTGATCTACCTCGACATAGGCCTAGGGCATACTATCGCCTTTTTTTTATCAAAAGACAAGGCTCGATCCGAACAAACAATATATCCGACAGATACCGATGGTATGCACTAGATATGTCTTACAAGGGAACATATCGAAGTGACAATCGCCGATTCTGATGCGACTTTGGTAGAAAGTAGTTCTTACAAAAATATGTGACACGTATTTTTCTTATCGGCTGACATTCGTGTTGAAGGGGTGAAAACGACCCTCAAAGTTTAGAGGGAGAAATATCTTTGGTTGAATATCTTCTAAACTACTGGAGCTAGGAGAACGGTGTAAATTGCAAAGTTGTCAATTTTCTAATATAGAACGCAGCTGTGCAAACAGATTCCAAAAGAATCCGTTTGTTTAAATATTATATTAAAGAAACTGAATTTTTTAGATCTATTTGCACAGCTGTATTCCTTATTAGAAAATACACAATTTTGCAATTTACAATGTTCCTCTAGCTCTAGTAGTCTCCAAGATATTCGACCAAACATATTTCCCGCCCTCAACTTT
The DNA here is from genome assembly GCA_944738655.2 of Andrena hattorfiana. NCBI lineage: Eukaryota > Metazoa > Arthropoda > Insecta > Hymenoptera > Andrenidae > Andrena > Andrena hattorfiana. The sequence continues at coordinate 66,838,863 of OX122891.2, read as the reverse complement.
CAAGCTTATTTTCATCTCTTCAACAGGTATGTCAGCGGATAAAAAATAATACGTGGCAAATATTTTTGTAAGAACTAGTTTCCACCAAAGTCGCATAAAAATCGGCGATTGTCACTTCGATATGTTCCCCTGTTAGTTTCGAACAAAGATTCGACTCAATCGGAAGTCAAACAGAGAGTGTCATTCGGATGGATGGTCGATTGCCATTGAATAAACGCGACTCAACTGTACATCGCTTTCAATCCTTTTTCAGATACGCTCAGAAAGACGCTCCTACCGTGTGTACATATACGCGTCGAGCGTAAGAGAGAGAGAAAAAAACGGAAAGAGACTAAAGAAACCTTGTATGTCCTTCTTTTACACGCTCATACGAAATATCGTTACCCGGACAACCACGATCCAACCCCTTCTCAACGCGAACCCACCCCACCCCCCAAATCCCTCCCTGTTTCCACCGAGCCCTTACCTCCCTCTGTCTTCTCTATCTTCTCCTCTCTAGCTATCTATCTATCTGTCTGTCTGTCTGTCCATCACTCGCCACTTTACACACGCTCACCAGACACGAGTCAGCCACACTGATCCAGCGTCATCGCCGTGGATCACCTTCATTCACTCCGTCTCAACTCATTCACTCACTCACTCACTCACTCACTCACTCACTCACTCACTCGCTCACTCACCCGCTCTCGCTCACTCTTATTGGGTTCTCTAGTGTGTTCACGATCACTGTTACCTGCGTGACATTGTGAACACGCCGGATTGGACGCGCGTTTCGAGGGATCGCGACCACGACAAGGGAATCGACTCAACCCGCGGAAGCTTGAAACGGAAGGCGTTTGATTATTCGGGATGGTTGAAATAGAGGAGCAGGAAGGGTTGAAGGATAAATCGATCAGTGCTCGGTATAGAAATTCAGGCTAATTGAAAGCTTCAGGAGTCTATCCTCGAGTGAAATACCCTGCCGAGCTTCGAATATCTAAGAAGCCCAGGTGGAACTCCTTTGAAGGCTACCGAAGGCAGTGAATCCTCGCTCCGCCAGCGGACATCAGAGATTGAATCGAGTCTGTCCCACAGAGGGGCAAGTTTCGCCTAGTCCCCTGCCGCGATCAATCGAAACACGCGTCTAATCCGGCATTTAAGCACAGTGTGCGACCAACAAAGAGCACCTTGACGAGAATCGTCCGCGACAGTGGTCCAGGACGACAATCTCGATCGGGACGCTCGCTGTGTACGCAAATACCTGGCCGTCGACCTCAGCACGAGACGAGTCGGCGGCGCACGGCTCGATCAGGCGAGCCGCTGCGTATAGGCTGCCGCATAGTGTAACGAGAGCATAGAGAGAACGGGGGAAGATGGTTTCCCGTAAGCGAGAAAAGGATCTAACGCCCCTGGAAACACACCAGTGTACGGTGACACGTGCGGGAAAGCTAACCAACCACCTTGATGTGTCGGGTGCGTGTTCATGTGTGCGAATGTAGCCTGTCCGTCTGCGGCGCGGACGGGGGTGTGTGTGTGTGTGTGTATGATGCGTACTGTCACGAGCTCGCGCCCGATCCTATCACTGCTGCAAATTGCACGCGGATATTGGGTGTGTGAAACCGAAAGAGGATGCCCGGATGCTCTCTTTTACGGAACGTCTCTTCCTTGCGCTTACCAACGGATGGGACATCTTATAATCACTCGCCGAGAGCCCAGCCCTCGAACACCGCGGCGTAAACTCGCCTCGATAAAGCGCGCTAATTGATCGGCCTTTAAAACGTCTATCGATGAAAGTTTGGCGGTAAAACGAAACCGCGACGGTCGGTTAGAAATATTTATTAATAAACCGGCGGGACAGCGACGCAACCGATTAATACGTTGCCGGTAATTACGCTGGCGGTCCAGCGACCATTAAATCATTGTCCCCTTCTATCAATAAGTTCGGTAATTGTACCGTTTAATCCGGTGACCGGGTGTTCGCCTCGGACCACGATAACCGCGCGAGATATTATCGATAGCCGGTGTTAGCTCCGATAAAACTGGATTACTCGGGGAATAAAAATATTCGCGGGAACCACAAGGTTCGTTGGTGAATAATCGCATGAGAAAAGTGTACGTCCGGGTATCTACATTGGGCCTGACCTTGCGAGAAACTGGCGGGAATAATGGTCGATCAGTTTGAAGGCAAATCGTAGAATAAAGTCTCTCTTATTCTCGTCACTTCTTCGTAAGTTCGAAAGCGATAGGGGTGATGAGATACACACCGTTCAGTCCAAGTACAAAGTATTCAATCAACAGCTCGGAAAGTTCTAAAGTTCCATTAATCACATATCCAAATGATCTTTTAAAAGTAGCTTAACCCTACGCGACTTTCGACTCTCCGAGAAGATCCAATGGAAAACTCGACGCCGCTTACGCGTGTTCCACCGCGGTGACGTTGCAGGAAATCATAGGCCCGTCAACGGTTCCCTCGAAAACGGCAGCGCCCGTTTCGCCCGTGTCTTTGGCAGTCAGATGCGCACGCAAATAAATGGAAAAGTCGAGTGCACTGTTATTACGGCTAAATTACGATCAGGGGGGTAGCAGCGGCCGCGGAGAGGGTGGCTGGGATGATGAGGAAACAAAAAGAGTCGTGAAACGCATCCGGTGCCTTTGATTATACCGAGCCTCGGGACTATAGCCCCGGATTGGTAATCTATACCCGGGGACAATGGAAAAAGTTTCGCCCCTAACTCGTTCCTGCTAAGAGATCTATATTAAAAGTCAGTCGTTCGCGCGGGGGACAACGGCGAAAGGCCGCCGGAAGTCGGACACTCGAGATATCAAAGTGACTTGACCAAGTTCGTTGATTAGTTTCGGACGGGGCGGAAAGCCGGATCGTGCTTTCGCCCTTAATTGCTCCGGCTTCGGAATTATTGCCGCCCGTTGCGAAATATTTCTGTCCCGATCCCTGCTAACCGCCGCTCCTCCCGTCGTCCATCGCGAAGATGGTAATTAACGGCAATTAATATCGAGGCTGATGCTACTTACGTAAATGGATGAAGGGCCCGCGTCTGACGACGTCCCGGCTGGCTTTCGCGGAAAGTTCCCCGGTACCCGGAATATTAAATCGGATGTAATTAGTCGGGGCCTTCGGCTGATTCTTGTTTGATAAGCGAAATGCGCCTTCATCGAGGCGTTGAAGGAAATACAGGGCGGATGTAAGTACCGCGGTGGAATCGGGACGAAAGAAGTCGAATAGCTTGAATATATTGTCTTCGTATGGATTTGAGAATGAGTTGGTTACACGTGAGATACACGGACAAAAAAAGTTAGACAAACCGAAAATTCAGAAAATTATGTAACTTAGTGTGAAATTGGAGTAGCTTATCCGTAACACAAACCTATTTTTTGTTGATGGCATAGTGTGAGTTTAGGGGGTGAAATCACCTCTTGAAGAAGATGTAGAATTTTCTTTTTCGTGACATATCTGGAGAACGGTGAGAGATATGGAAAAGAAGTTTCAACAGAAGTTATATCTACAAAACTGCGCAAAAGTAATTATCGAATTAAGGATTGGTGGTGGGGGTAGCTTAAAAAGTATGATTTTTTTTATATAAAACCAAGATATAAAACAAAGATGCAACTTTTGTTTAGACTTCTTTTCGATATCACTCACCGTTCTCGAGATATTTATTTATTTATTTATTTATATACGGGTGGGCACCTTTTGGTAAAAGATAAAATATACATAAACAGAAGACAAAGATATGTAACAAGTGCCAAAATGCAGTATACGCAAATACAAAATGAATTAGATAGAGTTGCTGGTTCTTGAAAGACACGTTGGTCTTCGAAAAAGATTCAACAGCGTGACAGAACTTATTGGCTACGTACATAAATATTCCACGACGAAGAAAATTCTACATCTTTTTCAGGGGGTGATTTCATCAACAACAAAGAATAATTTTGTCTTATGAATGAACTATTCTACTTGCACAAAAAGTTGTGTCATTTTTTGAATTTCTGGATTGCTTAACTTCCCTTGTGAAATCTGATTCAGTACTGACTTCGTTGATGGATATGCTATCGATATTAACTAAAATTCAGTCGAGTTCGGACAAGCTTCCTACGAGACCGATTTATTCTATCGTTTCGAGTTACTTTAAGGCGTGGAACCGCGTCTCTCTTAATTACATCGCGTACATTTTTCTCGCAATATATGATTAACAATGACCGTGAACAAACAGAGACAATATTCAGCCAATCACCCGCGACAATCACCATTTGCTTCGATCAATTCGATACTATCGAATTGTTCAAATCCGCAGCCGCCTGATTGAAAAATATCAGCCGGACCTTTCCATGCAGCGATGCATCGTTAGTGACGGATCAAAAATGACGTATTTGCGTCCGACGATTCGCGTAACATTATCCCGGTATATCTTGATTTACAGGGAATAATAAATCCGCGCATACCCGTCGAGGTATTAATTAAATTCCAGCCGATTCGTTTGTATCGTTATTTTTAATCTCGTTATAAAGCTGCACGGCCATTCGTTAATGTCGCGATTTATCGACTCAACCGAGAACTGTCAACGGCAACTTGGTCAAGCCTGTAAATTACTTCGTTCAACTGCGGGAGAGAGAGGGGGATGGGAGAGACAAAAAGAAACGGTAATGAGACCTCTTGTTGTTCAGCCAATTTACCCGTTGACACGGACGCGTTTCCATGTAATCGCGATCGGCTGTTACACGACGTTGTAATTCGCCGACGAGAGCGAACGTGCAATTTGCAGTAATCTCGAAACGACAGGTAGTGAGCTCGATCGCGCAGAATCCACGGTCGATCGTTGATCCACGGTGCGGTGGATACCGAGCCGACCGACGTTTACGCAACGCAGGCGGACGTATTTCGTGGTGGTTTACGAAAGACGATCGAATAAATAAACGAGCGTACAAAGTGCCTAAAGAGAGGTCGTGGAGAACGATCGAAGGGAGGAGCGCGAGCTCCTGCGCCCTCGATCGCAATCTGCGTGACATAGGACCGTACGTAACCGTAAAGCGTATTTACGAGCATCCTCCGAAGGGTCTCCACTCTACCAATTTACCACTGTTGCCAACTATCACGTATCGGTCTTAGTCGAACGTGTAATTTCTCCGCACCCACATAGTACTCGAAGCGCAAGCCGCCGCCTCGAAGTGTCTCTCGTGGTATCTCTTCCAACCTCTGCTATATATTCGGGAACGTGCAGGCGCAGACTGAACTCCTTCCGGAACGAAACTTACGGAGACCGGAAAGAAAAAAAATAAAAGAAAAAAAATGTATGTAAATAGATGAAACGTTTGTTCGTAATGAAAGGGAAGTATGTGCCGATCGACGGAGAAATCGCACTGAAACTTGAGAAAACCATAGAGCACACGCACGGCTGTAAATACCAGAGTTTCGGATCGGAAAATGGCCAAACGATCGGCTCCAAAAGGTGAATGTCTACGAAAGTGTGCTACTTTTCAACACCGTCACCACTTTGCCACTGTCACAAACTACCGTCACCACCACCACCACCACTGTCACTACCACCACCACCACCACCACTGAACCATCACTATATCACAAACCAAGACCCCCAGACCCCATGCCCCTTTTTTTAAAATAAAAAGCCTCCGACATATAGCACTGAGCCTCGTGTCCGGGGACGTAGTAAGGGCCGACGACGGCCAGCCCCGAAGGAGGCTAAACACAGAAACGACGTGTCGACTACGGTGCGACCGAATTAAAACGCATTGTGCATCTAGCCCCAGCGCATGTAAAAGAACGAAACGACTGCAGCATTTTAGCCACGACGAGACGCCGTGGCCCCCCTTCGTTCGGTATGCCTATGGTACATGGTTATGATCTATGACTCTCGACCGATTTATATCAATAATTCCGTAATTATCGTTACCCCTGTCCACCAACCCCAACCCACGGCCACCTTTGTTTTCTTGCGTATGCTCAGCCATTGGTAGTGGATCGTTTCTTATACTGGATGGCAAAGTAGGCATGTAGATTGGCACGTGACGTAATTTTCTTGCGCCCTATCCAGGGACCGAGTCCCTCGGCCGGGCTACCTTCGAGTGACACGAAGCTTTCCCTTACTCTAGATACTCTAAATAGATTGAAACGTCGGGCACTGTGTGGGTCATCGATGGGACCCGACACGTTTACCAAAAGCGAAGCTCTTTGTCGAATAGAGGAGCGTATTCTTTGGCTTCGACGTCGAAGCGAGGCTGGGGAAAGAAGGATATGGAACGATGAAGAAGTTACGGGGAGAAATGGAGGCCGATAGCAGTAGGGTCATCGACGTGAATCAACTTCCGTTCGGTGGGTCTAGCGCGGAAAAGGCGGGACGTTTTGCTCGAGTGTTTGTGGCAATGCGCGATATTTAGAAAGACATCCCCGCGAGGAGAACTGGATTCGAAGAGATTCAATTCGCAGTTACAGGTTACCAACTCTTCAACGCCGAATCTCTTTACAATCCCCGCGCATTAGCGTAAACTTTCCAAACGTGCACTCCTTCGTCCCCCTTTTAGATCCACCTAAAAAGGGAACCGAAAACCGAGAACTCTACTGCTTTCGTATCTTCTCGTTAGTACTACGTTCCGACGTCCAAATATAGTCACGCAACTTTTCTAACTTGCTCTCGCGTCTCCGCTAGAAATTACGAACTTCCTACCAACCCGAAGCCGTTAGGGCTCGTTCCCTTCTTGCTGGTGCTACACAAGCACTTGCCGTTTCACACCATTTTCCGCGTCCCGCGCTAAGGAAAGGTATCCTAGTGATTCTTGAATAAAAACCATCGTCAATGGTTTCGCGAAATACGGTGGAAGCTGAGCAGTATCCGACAAAAGCTCGTTTTACGTGCAACGCGAGTAGGCCGTGGTCGGGAGTAAAGAACATGTAAGAAGGAAGTTAAATTCCGTGTTCAGAATTCGTGTCACTGGTAAAGCACGCAGCATGCGGCATCGGGCATGACGGTACAAAATTTTCGTGGCACGAGGCATGCGACTGTGTAACGCTAATGCATGTGCACGTGTATGTGTGTGTGTGTGTGTGTGTTTGCGCGAGCCCACCTATTTTCCGGATCCCCCGCAACCACCACCGCATGCCCAGGCACGAAAACTTTTTTCTTCGCTTCTCCATATTCTACTTATACACTTTCCACTTATATCGTCTTATACCCCTAAACTTTTGGTAACCACCACCACCGCCACGTCCTCTGGGTACTCTGCTAATGTTGCCGCAAACCCTCCCTCCTTTTACGGGCATTCAACGGGCCACCACTCTCTGACCCACTCCACGCAGCCCACCCACACCCTTCAACCCAAACCCATAATGCTTAACGTTGCCACCCCACTCCACCCTCACTCCAGGACATCTTTATTGAAACGTTCCTCGACTTCTGCCGGTTGCATCGCGCGCCGCGCCAAAACGATACGACGACCGTCGGCAGAGGAGCATTACTGTTTCGTTTCGCGAACAAAGTTTTCTCGCGGAGAATCGAGTACCTTTTACGTAAATGGGGTGTGCACTCGGTCGCATGACTCATGCACGGTTATGGGTACGATCGTACGCCGCGCGCGGGGTGAAATTGTACGCGAAAGGAGTTGGAGCATTCGGAGCCCCGGGGTTAGCGATGGGAGACGCGGAAAACATATTTTGATTATGTAAAGGTGATCTATCATTGTATAATTAAAAAATGGGCTGGAAGCTACTTTCGTTTGGAAATGAGAAAAATAGGGAAGCTAGTTTGCACAGAAAATCAGAATAAGATTCTTAGGTAACCGAAGTATCAATTCCTACCAAGGATATTCTCCACTCGATTGCGTAGAATGAAATTGTTCCTCCGGACCGGAAAATAGCCACGCGAAAAAAGCTAGACTATTCCGAAAATTCCGTTGTCAAAGTACGGGAAGTGTTTGATAGTGGTCCCCGTTCGATATTTCAAGGAAGAAACACGCGCGTCGCGGAACAATGGGGATCATGGAGTTGGCAATCGGCAGCGTAGAGCCGCGAACATTGCGCGGATAAATCTGTCTGGAGCGGAGTAAAGCATCCGCCGGGGCGGAATTACGGCCGAGGCATTCGCCAGCCGAAAATGAGCAAACGGAGCGGGCGCGATAGTATTTCCGTGTTCCAAAAACAAAAGCAGTTAATCTCGAATGCCCACGGTCGTGCGGGGCGGATCGCTTAATCCGCGTTTCGCCGATGCTCGCGCAATGTGGGCGCCGCCGCGACGGAATGCCACTTTGGTGCCTGGAATGCGGTGTAACGATCGTAATCACCTAAGATTCAGTTACGGAGGAATGTTTCTCGGGGCGGTATGTGCCAGCTCGAGGCCACGGCGCGGAATTAGAGGGGCATAAATAGGCGCGATTTCCGATCGATCGCGAGAGCACGCCGCGCCGGGTCGCGCGCGCGAACGGCGCGAAGAAGATCGGCACCTTTTCGTCGCATACCAAACGGAGATCGCGCGCCTCGGTGCGCGTAACAGCGCCGCGTGGCCTCGATCGCGCCCGTTGCGCCCCTACGTCGGATCTCGCGACGGAGTTGTGGACGCACGAGAAGCAAATCGTCGACCGGTACCACCAGCGGGACATTCGTTGACCAACGATCTCGAGATTTAACGGAGTGTAGACAGAGTGCCTCTCGTGGGTGCATAAGGAAGAGCTTGTACGCTGCTCACGCGCGACGAGCCGAAGTATCATCGAATTCGTTCGTGTCAACAGCGGCTGAACCGATCTAGTCGCTTCGGTCGGCGACTATTGCGCCCAGCTCGAACATGCCGACGACTTTGCAGCGCTCAGACGCACCCTAAGCCGAGCTGATCGTAGAACGTACAGTAGTGAATATGAAATAAGGATTGTTAAAAGCCAGCGATCTGTAGTGGTAGTATAAAAGAGTGTATAGAATCGGTTTAGGGTGCTCGACGAAGTTTTGCTTCTGTATACGATCCCCCAACCCTCTGGTACCTTTGGAACACCCACGTACTCCTCGAGAACCCCTGCCCCCCAGGCCCAAACACAAAACTTGAGTGTCTAATTATTGTATGTTAGAGCGAAGATATTTGTGTTCTTGTTCTCCCGGCAGTTGGATACACAATGCGCGATATTCGGTACAAATGGAACGCCGGCCTACAGTCGGTCGGCATCTCGAACGAGGTGGAACTACCGCAGTTTCGCGTGCTCGGTCACAGGCAACGACATTCAACCATACACCTATCTACAGGTAGATATCCCCCTCTTATTAGTTCTTCCTTCAGAACTTCGTCCGAAAGAAAGGCTCACGCGCGATTATGATAAATGATTGATCGTTCAATTGTAACTCTGTACGTTCACACGCGTCTACACGCGCCTACGCGCGTCCACACGCCCGCTAAGAGACCTCTGATGTGCGTGGAGTATTCGTTTCCTATTGGTTATCCTTCTGTTTCGTTCGGTTCTCACGTTTCTCGTTACTTTTCCCTTCTGCCCGTTTTCGTTCCGTTTAACTCGCACCGATACGCACCCGCTCACCGTGTCGCCTCTTACCGCGAACACGCTCGATCTATTCCGATTCCAAGGAAGAGCTTTCGCCCGCTACGGGGGATACGTCCTCCGCGGCGAACTATTCATCCGAGACCCAATCGACCGATCGACTTCATCGCTTCGAACCACAGAAACGAAGGACGAAGACGAACCTACCCCCCCATTCATGTCGTAATCCATCGATCCCGATTTAATCCTTTATCACGCGGTCCAAGGTCGGCGACGTACTATCTCGCGAACGATTTATTCATGCGGTCTCGGCAATTCCGGCCTGGTCCGTCGATTAATCAACCCTTATCAGTGCTCTCGGCGCTCTCAAAGCGTCCGATCGATCTGTAGGCGTTCGGCGAGTATGGTTAATGATCGGGGGTTCAACGATCCCCAAATGCAAATCTTGGCGCCGGGAGGGTTGATCGACGAACGAAACCGGACGGTGCCCGAGAATAGTACCGAGCCAACCTCCGACCTGCCATCCACCAACATCAGATCAAACCGACACGGCGGGCTCTCAGAGAACCGAATTAACGCTGCGGTCACGAAACGGGCCGCACATGTCGAACCACGTGATCACGCCTATGGATAACAATGCTAATCTGACGAACGAAAGTGTAAAGAAAACTCCGCTCGCACGTCCGCCGACGCCCGTTCGATTTCTTCTCGAACGGAGCGGGCGATAGAGGCTGAGATATCAGAATGAATGGAGAGAGGGACAGATAGAAATGAAAAGAAAGATAACGAAACGATGGAGAGAGAGAGGGAGAGAGAGAGAGAGAGAGAGAGAGAAATTGTGAAAGATTGATGGGAAATAGAGAAACATACGATAAAGAGAAAGAAAACTAGAGAGAGGGATAAAATAGAGAGCGGACTTGTTGGGTTTTTAACGGGGGTGCGAGGTAAGTGGAGGCCCCCTCGGAGCTGAAACGCGTTTTGAGGGCTTCCGCGAAGGTACGTACCAACCGCGGGGGGTCTCTCTATTTTTTCAGTCGGATACACGATGAGGGACATCCGGTACAAGTGGAACGAGGGCCCGAACAGCGTCGGTGTCAGCAACGAGGTCTCCCTCCCTCAGTTCAAGGTCCTTGGTCACCGTCAACGAGCCATGGAGATTAGTCTGACTACTGGTAACGTATGAATAGAACCCCGCCCCCACCAACAACACCAAAATATAATTCAGACCCTCGCTTTTAACGGGTATGGGTAAGGTGGAGAGACACGTGAGCGCTATCCGATGTCCGCAGCCGCGATGTCGCTCTTGGGGGACGTCGCTTGTACGTTCCATTAACCGTTGATCGATCGATCAATGCACGCGTATCTCTCTCTTTCTCGCGATCTCGTCTTTGCGCGCGGACGCACGAGTCTGGTGGATGCTGAGCGGCGATTAGCCCCGATGTTCCCCGCCCCGGAGGATCGTTGGCCGAGAGCTTCCATCGTCTTTGATCTTAGCGCCGAATTTGCGCTTCAGAGGCGCCGCGCTATTCGCCATGCACTTATTCATTTGCGCCACGGACGATTGATACTTAAAGCGATGGCCATAGTATACCTACAGCGCAAGGGATAGTGCCCCAGACCGATTCTTGGAATTAGTTAGTTATAGTTCGAAGAATCTTGTAGTTAGAAGCCATAGCGACAGCGCAGTTAAATATAAATGTAAGATGGTTCGAGAGTTGCTCCTGAAGACTATCGTAGCGTAGTGGTCTACTGTTCCTCAGATTAGACGTCTTCTCGTAGATCATCCCTCTAACAGTGATCATCGTTCTAACCTTCCTCCAGTAATCTCGTCCAGAGACACGTCGTCGTAGCTCCCCTCGTTGCGTCTTGTTTCACGTTTCTCCTATTCGACGCTACGAGCAATCAAGGTCGCAGGCAAATCCCATTTTCCTTCGCCCCGGGCGTCACGGACCCCTTCTAGCTAAAGATTGCCGCGAGTTCAGCCGGGGGAAGATGAAACGGAGGGTGCAACTTGATTTTCTATCCACGCTGATTCCTCGTTCCCGCCGCTTCTGGCTCGCCGTTCGCCGCGAGCCTCGCGATCGCCCCGCCGGTTCCACGCGAGCCGTCGCCCCGTTTCACAATCACGCCACGCGCACGGCAGCTCCGTCGTCAATGATCACGTACTTTGCTTAACATCTCGCCAGCCCCTCGTGCGTCGCGAGTTCGCCCCGTACGATTGAAAGAAACCTGTGAGAGGGAAAGAGAGAGACAGGAAGGCGGGAGGAGTCGGGAGCTACGAGGTACGGCTTGCCCTTAACTAGAGCCAGTCGGTACGTGAGTAGCAGAGAGACGGGCAAATGGGGTGGAAAAAAGGGAGAAGAGAAAGAGAGAGAGATATATATATATATATATGTGTGTATAGGAAATAGAAAAAAGAAAGGAAGGGCAGAGAGAAAGAGACATTTCATGGCGCCTCTCCGTCCCCCTGTCCTAACTGTCGGTCTTTTAATCGTAGGGAATTATTCGCGGCTGGCCTGCGAGATCCAGTTCGTACGGTCGATGGGCTACTACCTGATTCAAATCTACATTCCATCGGGCTTGATCGTCATTATCTCGTGGGTGAGCTTTTGGCTGAACCGTAACGCGACCCCCGCTCGGGTGGCCCTCGGAGTCACCACTGTGCTCACCATGACCACCCTAATGTCCTCGACGAACGCGGCGTTACCGAAAATCTCCTACGTCAAGTCCATCGACGTCTATCTGGGGACCTGTTTCGTCATGGTGTTCGCCTCGTTGCTTGGTGAGTACCATCGTACACCGCGGCGGAGGGAAGTGCACGCAACGCGGGACGAAGGAATCCGTGAATTCCCGGATCCCGGAATCTCGGGCACCCTCGATTATGCGATCGTCTTCGCTACCTACTTCTTCCGCCCGCATCGCTCGTCCACGCCCCCCCCCCGACCGTTCGTGTACACTCGGCAAACGGATGCAAATCCGATCCTCGAATGAGAGAGGTTGAATCCGTTTGGTGACACAGAAACGGTGACGTTGCTCTTCTCCGACGTCGCCGTTGCACCTGCCCTCTCTTATCAACCGCGCGGGATATCTCTGTGTCCGCAGAGTACGCCACGGTGGGCTACATGGCAAAGAGGATTCAAATGAGGAAGAATCGCTTCCAGAAAATCGCGGAGAGCATGAAAGCGGCAAGAGAGAATCCAGGACCGCCCGGAGTGCCCGGCGATCACGGCGACCACGCGCCTAAGCAAACTGTGAGTAACATCGGCCGACCTGTCACGTCCCTTTTGCCTTTCTTTCCAATTAGAATCTTTCTGTTGCCGTCGACGTCGCCGCGCCTTTTAGCTCCGCAGCCCGACGAAGGGGCAATATTAAGCCTGCAGAGGGACTATGAACCAAAGAGGCGTGACACCATTGCTGTACACCATCGGCAAGCTATCGTCTAGAGAAAATCGGGTGGTGTCGCTTCCATTCTGCTGAATCAATGCAAATAGCTTAAGATATACACGAAAAGGACACCATTCTGTTCCTCTCTTCGAAAGCTTTCCAAAGGTGTACAAGCAACACTTGCGCACTGCACTCTAGAATTTTTTTTACGGACTGAACATTGCCCTCCGGAAGCTTTCTCGACGCAATAGAGCCTCTTCATTAGCCAAGAAAAGTATCGATCGTGTTACATTCTCTCATCATCGATCATCAAGCCTTTATATAGAATCACCATCCGTTTCTATTTACTCTCAAACGTCTCGCTTCGACGCGGCTGTCGAACGTTCCCCGCCGCGATTCAGTGCGGCGTCGTCCGCGATTCAGTGCGGCGTCGTCCGCGATATCGAGCCGGGGACACGGTTCGATCCTCCGTCGAAACTGTTACTTTTTTCCGTCGAAAAAGGGAATAACAAAAAAAACACGCGAGCGGACCGACGAAAGGTCAAAAGCTAAAAGGTTCTGCGAAATGAATTCCCATTCGGTCGCGTTGCGCCGTTCGCGGGAACGCGATGCACTATAAATTTTCTTTTAATCTCGGGGATTGTGGGTACGAGAACGAAAAATATTACAGCTGGAAGTGGCGGGGACAGAAAGAAGACCGTAGAAAATTGGGGGAGAGGTTGCGGCGAGGAAGGAATGGGCGAGCGGCGCGTAAAATGTCCGCGGGGGTATAAGGCGCTTTAATTAATCCCCGAACGAATTAATTACTGTTTTCTTTGACACGCGACGTTTCGTACGCGCCGCATGAACCGTATTTTCTCGGCGTCGCGAGTCGTTCGGCCCGCCGGTGGCTTCGGCGAGATAACGGCAGGCGCGGGACGTTAATGAAAATGCGCGCGTAAACAAAAGCGAGGCGTCGTTAGTATCTTCCCTCTGCTCTCCTACTTTCAAACGTGATTAAACGCGAGCACGTAGCGGTGCGCGTTAACGCGGCAAGTGCCTCGCGGGCCGCGAGCACGTCCGATTACATTTCTAAACCGCGGATTGAATGGACGCGAGCGTTCTTTGAAAACGAAGGGATAGGGGTAGAGGGAGAAACAAAAGGGGAAGAGGAGAGGAGGAATAGTAGAGATCGGTCTGGTCAGTCAGGTGAGTCCTTTTTCGCTGCTTCACTTCTAAATAGAGCAATAGCGCTACGTGAAATGAGGGGCGGGGGGAGGGGAGAGAGAGTAGTAGTAGAAGAAACACAGTTTTTGCCCATCCTCGATGTCGCATGCCAATCTATCGAAGTAAGGGGTTCTCCTCCAAAAAGGACACCCCACGCCGAACTGCCGTGTCTCTTGTAAGTGGTCCCGTGTTGTCCAGGAGGTGCGGTTCAAGGTACACGACCCGAAGGCACACAGCAAAGGCGGCACGCTCGAGAACACCATAAACGGACGGGCCGACGAGGAGGCAGCGCCCGCGCCGCAACACCTCATCCATCCTGGCAAGGACATCAGCAAACTTTACGGTACGACCCAATACCTTTCCTCCCCCTTCGAGCACCGGAGCTTCTTCTTCCTTAAAACACTGCAGCATCGTATACCACCTGATACACCATATTCCCTGGGAATTTTCTCATTTGATGGTCCCACATATGAGTTCGAGAAGAGAAGATTGGTATCATAAAATATCTCGTCTGGAGATTTAAGGCACAGACTTAAGCGTCAGGGCCCGTTCTACAGGGGTGCAAGCAGGGCAACATAATTGCATAATTTATGAAGATTAAATTTTTTATAAAACGAAAGGCTTTTGTTACTCAACTAAGGTAAATGTCCCAATTAGCGACCCACTCCCAATTATTGACACTTCATCCTTTATATTTAAATATGAATTTTTTTCTGTTCGGAACGGGCGTTAAAAGTATTAATATTCGATTCGTGAATATTCAAAGTATCTTGCTGACGGTTTCGCTGATGTATATCGTAACGTATAATTAAGTAATTAATACATTTTTTCACGCGTGTCACCTACAAATCCGTGAAAAAGTAGTTTCTTGTTACCGAACTTAAGAACGGCCAAGTTTTAAGTGTTAAGTATTTCTTGCATGAGCATATTAATGTAAGAAAAATATATACAAATAAGTTCAAAAATAATTGTAAAAAATAATTGTAAATAATTGGGACATTTACCTTAATACCTACAAAATATTTCACTCACTGTCAAAATTTATACTTTGAAATAATTATTTATAATGAAATATAAAAGGCGGCAAAAATTATTTTTACCTAGAGCGGCGGAGGAGTTAGATGGGGCCCTGTTAAGCGTAGGAATCTTATAAAAATATCTGTGACCTTAGCTTCTCGGTTAAATTCGACGGGTTGAATTTAGTGGAGTGCCTTTTATTATTACGTTCCATGTTTTTGCGTAGAACCGAGGAGTCGATTGTAATTCTGATAATACCGAATAGACGATTCGAGATTAGTTGGAGTGAAGCGTCGTGAAAGTTTGTTGGATAAAATTTCCCCCGTTAGAACAGACGGGGTATCGTTGTGATAAGCCCCGCCATCGCTTTCTCCCGACGGAACGTATCCCAGCTTGCCCACGAAAAACGAGATAACGCATAGATTCTCCTGTTTCACCAGGTATCACGCCGTCGGATATCGACAAGTATTCCCGCATCGTGTTCCCGGTATGCTTCGTCTGTTTCAACCTGATGTACTGGATCATCTACCTGCACATCAGCGACGTGGTGGCGGACGATCTGGTGCTCCTCGAGGAGGCGAAATAAAGGAGCGGGGCGCGGCGGTCGCGCGCGTACAGCGAGGGGAACGTGCGTTCACAGAGACAGAAACACGAAAGTATAAAGGCGGAGGGTGGGAGAGGCGGTGAGGCTGATTCGCCAGAGGAGCTAGAGAACTAGTCAACCAATTAATGTTCCGCGAGAGGGAACGGACTAAAATAACGCTGTGATTACTTCGAGAAGAGAGCAGGTAGAAGAGTTGTATAGGATTAAACCGACGTAGGCGCTGTATCGACGATTAAACGAGAACGAGACGAGAGAGCCAAGAAGACGGAGAGGAAAGGTGGACGAGGTAAGGCGGAAGCCGAATCGAAATCGACAGCTAGTTCGGCTGGCTTCGTGGCGGAATGTGTCAGACCAAAGCCGCGGATGGTAGGGGGCTCGGGAACGAAGCCGCTTCAAGACTAGGGGATAGGGACAGCCGCCGGTCAGACTGGTCGGCCGACTAATGCCGCGCTGTGACTACTTCGTGACATTCCAAGCCGTGTCGGTAATCTCCCTGCGATGTGATCTTCGACTTCCTCTCGCTAAACTGTCCCCGGTGGAAAGGTTCGATCGCGACCGCGGTATACCGAGAGATCGCCCGTAACGAGTCGAGCGCCCCGACAAACACGGGAATCGACGTCTAGAGATGCGAACATCCGCGAGCGTGCATACCTTAAAACATTGCCAGTCTAGGTACCTAGCTCTTTAAACGGAAGAAGAGAAATACCTTCGATATAAACACTTGTCAATTTAGCTACCATTATATACATAACATATACATATATACATAGTAAAGTTAACGTAAGGGGGAGGAACGAGAAGCTCGGGGCGACGTATCGGGAGAAGGCCGAGTATGAGAAGAGAAAGCGAGAAGCAAGGACTAGGAAGAGAGAGACTATATAGAAAACGATCGTGGAATCAACGATCGTCGCTCGAATGGCGCTCGAGTGTACGCGAGGCCGTGGGTAAACGAGAGAGAATTATCGCGTGCGTGAGGGTGAGAACGTGTGCGCGCGCGCGCGCGCGCCACTGTCCTACCGTGTACGAATGCGCTGGGTGTGTGCGCGTGGATGTGTCCTGTGCGTGCGTGTGTGCGTGCGTGTCGTACGAGCGCCAGCGCGCGCACGAGCGAAACAGAGCCGAGGATGATTTTTATTTCGTACGAAGACGAACGCGGTTCACTACCGGAGACTGGTGCGACTTAATACGTTAAGTAAGTACGTCGTAAGTAAATCTATCGTATGTAAGGAGGGCATACGGCGCGTATGCGCGGCTCGTAATTAGGTAACAATTAACGTGCGAAGCAACACGTACGCGACTTAACCGCGCGACGACGCCCATACGCCGACGCGTCTTTCTCGACGCGAAGGAGGCGTGGGGCCGAGGGCCGACGACGGACGGAAACTGTGAAGAACAGCCCGGCCCGTGCTGCCACGCGCCACCGCGGAGCAGGCACTTCGACGCGAGTCGCATAATTTCGAGGCAGAGCTGTGTTTCTCGAGACGTATTTTTCATTGCCACACGAACTTATTGTGTCCGTTTCATTTTATACCACTTTTTTACCATTTATAGCGAGCATCGCCGAGGACGAAGCGACTTTTGTATTTACGTCACCTACGATCGCCGCGATCCTCCCTCGGAATCGTGTGACTTCCGTGGAACCACCGTCGCGTCGCGACGCGCGCGACCACCTTCCGTGTACGTGTTCGCGTACGTGGCTCAACACTGGGGATGGGAGTATTTAGCTCGTACCTACGTGCGTAGTCGCGATATTGTTCACGTAGAGACACGCGCTCCCGGGACGTGCGATTGGGCGCGGATGTGCAGCGATGGTTGGCGGAGTGTTTCAAAAAGGTGAATGATAAGAACACGATAATTCGATCATTAACGGGGTCGAGGGAAGAATCGATTTGGTCGGTGAAAGAAACTTCCTGTTTTTAAAAGTCATTTCGTTCCAAAAGCTCGGAACAATTTTGACTTGTAAGTGAAATAAGGGTCCTCGAAAATTCTACCGTTTTAGCTTGCTGTTTATTCGGGAAAGATAGAGCTTTGATATTATCATAAGACAATTCGAATGCACGCCAAGTAAATTTTGGTATTAAACGAAATATCATCGCCAGTTCCAACGATGAGAAATATCAATACTTATAACTAGTGAATGCTCAACTCTGATTTCGAATATACCTACAAAGTCTTTAGAAATTAGTTGGGGGAATTTGGGACGATCAGTGAAAAGTGTTTCGATTCTTTCTTCGACCCTAGGATAGGGGGAAACAATGTCACTATTAATTCGTATGAAACGAGCGAACTGACCAGAGTAGGCGAATACCGACAAGGTAGCGAACTGACCTTAAAATCTAAATTTTAAGCATTCTCTTACTACCGCTGTACAAATCGAGCCGCGAGTCGAGACGGAAGGCAGGCCAAGGGGGGACGCGATCGTGCCCGATTCACTTGGCGTAATTGCAAGCTTTATCCATCGCTTATCGTCACAAGAGACGGGAGAAGAAGCGCCGCGCTCCTCGGCGGAACGAAATCAAACAGCATTCTCCGAGCTGGTGCGCGAGGAGGGGCGGGAACAGAAGGGAGGAGCGAGAGTGAAACGGGAAGCCGGGAAAAAGCCTCGACCCTTGAATCCCCCTACCCTCCATCCGGTCCTTACACGTCTATTCCATCCCTGTCGGGAGTTATTTACCATCGCGAATATCTTTTCCCCTTTGGTTGTTCGCGGCACGTACCGTCGAGGGAAGAACAGCCCCCGATTGGATTAGAAAGCCCGCGTTCGCAGCTGCCATAAAGCGAGCGGGCTGAAACGAAGCTGCGATCGCGTTTACCCTCGCCGGCGGATTAGTTTCAGTGCCGAGCGCGTACGCACACCGAGGCACCGATCCTCCCGCGAAGAGGCTCCTCGTCCTCAGTTATTCCGTCAGTACGTTTTCGCCCGAGTTAATTAACGCCGATTGTACGCCGTTCCACTTCCGCCTTTTGGATACCCGGTGCTTCGCGTCTCTCCGAGCGCTCGCGCGCTCACGAACGTCCCCCCCGACGTTCGCGAATTATTCTCGATCCGCGCCGCGTGTACACGCGTACACACGTACGCGCGTCTCGCGCTCTCCCTTCCTCCCGCTCTGTTGCCACCCCCTATCGCCTTCTACCACCATCGTTCACCCCCTCGCGCCCCCTCCGCCTGTACCAGCGCGGTTGCTGGCTGCAGACTGGGTCGTGGAAGCTTGCCATTCAGGATATCGACCAGCCGACACGCCCAACCCACCCCCTCAGCCACCCCCTTCGCATCCCGTTCCTCTCGGTCCCTCGCGGTCTCTTCCCTCTCCCAGCCGCCCCTCCGCGCCGCTCTTCTCTTCTCCGCGATCTCCAAACAGTCCGTTCGCAAGACGCTGTCCTGCTCATTGTGCGTTTAATAAGGAGCCTCCTCGCCTCGGCGCTCCGCGAGGATTCTTTACGAAAGTAGGTAATCTCGCTCGAGTATCCCCTTGGTCGCCATCCCCCTCGAGTGTACGGAAGAAGTGGCCGAGGGTGGTACGTGCCTCGCTGTCCCCGTTGCGCCACCGGCCCGGAGACGCCAGGGTAACGAGCGCCCATCGTTTAGCGGGGCCCGTTATCGATCGCGACGCGCCGTTTCTTTGTTTCTCGAACAGCAAGGAGGCCTCGAACGGTCGGCGTTCGATCGGGACCGGGCGAGAGCGTAGAGAACCGGCGCGTCGCGCGTCTGGCGGGATGAGAAATCGATGGCCGAGACGGCGGGGGCCGCGATTCAACGTTCCTACGACCCTCGTTCGTCTCTGACGTTTCTGCACGTACGGTATTACGATATACATATACATACACTGTAAGAGTATCGAGATACTTCCACGTCCGCCCCACCGGAAGCATTATTATGCAATTTATATATACACGTATATATAATTGTACATCCGTTATCTACTTGGAGTCTCTATTACACATAGCGGAGGGGAGGGGAAGAGGAGCGAGAGATGGGGAAAGAAGGAAGTAGGGTTTTATCGTTGTGATATATTCTATAGTGTGTCTGTTATGCATCTATACGTACGCGGCCGTCGCGTACGCGTTAATGCATATTACCACGTGTTTGTACGTACGTACGTTATATACGTGTGCCTATTGTTTACGTTCAGATCTACGGAGCCGTGTGTGAGCGTGTGCGCGAGGAACTGGCACGTCCCCGGCGAACGACGAGGCAGCTCTTCCGTAGCTAGCGAACTGTAGGTAGTTAGGCTAAGCTAAGCGAATTGTACCTTACAATAGACACCGAAGAGGGGAGGAGAGAAAAGGCCCGCGAGCGTTATTCCCGGGATAACGACGAATTAGAGTCCTCCGAGTGCGCCGGAATACGTGGCAACTATAGCTGCCGCGAGCTTAACCGGTCGGTCAGGGCCGCTGAGGGGTGGACCCCGTCATATTGTTTAAGCACGATGCCGCTCTATTTTCTCGAGTATTCCAGGCTTTCACGGTCCTACTTCTCGTCCTTTCGCTCCATCCCATTGTTCGCTTCAGAGACAAAATGCGCAAACAGTAAGAAAGGAACAGGAACGAGCGAAGGCAGGCGCGGAAAGAGATCGAGAAAAGGGGGTATAGAAGCGAGGGAGAGAGGCAAATAGATTCGATTGCTGCAGACAGAGGTCGTCACTTAGAAATACAAATACGTCAGCCCACATAAGTACTTGAAAAATTGAGGAAGGGGGTTGCTGGTGGCCTTGGCGGATTGGTTGAATTTCTGCCGAGCATAGATCCGTCGATAATCGAAAATCTCCCGCTCATTTCCGAAACGGTACCCTCGGGCTTGCTCGGAACGTATCGAAACGGGAACCAAGCGCGTGCACGAAGATCAAGAGCGTGTAGAGAGCGTTTCGAGTGAAACGGAAATCGAATTTTATAGTAGAGACAGTAGATCCTCCGTTATTGTAACTCGCACCGATCAAACGTGGAATTTCAGAGATGAGGGGATATCACGAATATGTGAGTTTGCTGATACTTCTCGGACAGTGGGGCGCTCAAATGGTAGAATATTTGGATAACGGAGGTTTAGATAATGGAGGTTCTACTACATAATAAAACAACCCCCCTCATATATTCATATATAGATATATTTTAGAAAGCTCGTTTGAGAAATATCTCCTAAGCTCGCCAGACTACGAATCCGAAGACGATTGGGCAACGATTCGGCAGATAAGACGCGAAAACTATCGAGCCGTTGAAACTGGAAACGTTTTTAACGCCTCTTGCTCTTGGACCGCGCGTCGACTACAATGGAAATCGACTCCTCCTCGCGTTTCACCATCATTTAAACTAACGAGCACGCTTGTGTTGCGAATAAGCTGACACGCACGTGTTATACGTGCCTTGTAAAAGAAAAACTCACGCGCCAGTTCCTCCGAACCGACCGCGGTCAATTATTATTACTATTATTACTATTATTGCGATTATTATTATTGCGATTATCATTGATACTATTATATATATATATATATATAAACGTTTTAAGAGAGAACAAAAATACGAAAGGGAGATAAATTTACGACGATCTCTGTCCTCTGGCAGGATAATGAAGACGAAGAAGAGAGGGAGAAAGGAAAACAGAAAACAAGAGACAAAGAAGTTAAGATAAAAAAAAAAATTCACGTTATCGGCGGGCACCTACATATTATTATTATTATCGCGTATTATATTACCGGAATATATATATAAATATAAAGGATTATCGTTAATTACCAAAGAGCACCATCGACCGCGCAGGCATCTCGGCATCTAAGACGGAGATAAAACAAAGAGAAACAAAGGACGAAAAAAAAAAGAAATATGAAGAGAAGAAAAGAAACCTATTAATACTATACAAATTGATCATCTTGTAAATACGAGTTTTATACAGAGCGATTGTATTCGTTAACAAAAAAAAAAGAGAGTACCTACTGCGAAGTAATATATACATATTATATATATATACATACATTATATATATACATAAAATATATATACGCAAAAAATGTAGTGCACACGAGAATGTGACTGTTCGCACATATTTAGGTAAATCACTTTTAAAGTATAGGAGAAAAAAAAAACAAGAAAATAAAGTAGACTGGAGAGGCACGTCGGGGGACCGAAGTGAGTACGTACGTTCGTTCGTTCGTTCGTTCGGTAACGAGTGTTTAAAACCGGGAACGTTTGAATTAACGAGATGCGAAAGTAGATCTATTCGATTATCGAGGCAAGCGTGGCGGATGTATTGGTGCGCAACGTGCGAGTGTATTTTCCAATGTCGACGAATCGATCGAGAATATTCAAACGAGATGTGGACGACGATGACCTCGATGATAAGATCCGTTCGCAATTCTGGCATCGGCCAGATATCGACATAAGCGTTGAACGGCCAACGCGTGGAATCGGTAACGAAGAGGCGCGAGTCTTCGTCGAATAGGTACAGTAGAACCTCGATCGTCCAAACTAAGTAGTTTCTGCAACTAAGCAATCGTTCATTATACGGTACTTATTGCATTCATAAATCAAAAATAACGTAAGAGTCCGCTCGTTTCCTTCGCCCCAGGATCTAGATTCCCGATCCTTCAGAGCTGCCAATTGAGGGCCCTGAAACAAGAGGGGTGAGAGCTCTTAGGAAAGCTGGCAGCAAATTAGAAAAACTGTTTATAAAATTATTGCTTTGACTTAACATTGGCAGCAAATTAGAAAAAAAACTGTTTATAAAATTATTGCTTTGACTTAACATTGGCAGCAAATTAGAAAAAACTGTTTATAAAATTATTGCTTTGACTTAACATTAAAAGGGGATATTGAAAAATATATATTTTCACACAATAAATAGTAGTCATTGAGCTGATAAGTTTTTATTTCTACTGTTGGCGATATAATATTCTATAATAAAAATATTAATATTTCTATTTTTATTTATTTGCAATAAATTACTCATGTGTTATCGGATTTACATCGAACGTGCAGCAAACGATGTAGAATATTGTTTATTTATTTTCTACGTCAGGGTTGACTAACTGACGACTCCCGAGCCTCCGGGGGCCCCTCCGCCTTGCTACCACGCTGAACGGCCCCCTCCATACCAACCAGACTCTGACGATCGCAGTCGAAAAGAGAAGGAAAGAAGCAGGAATCGACTGCGATCGTCAGAGTCTAGTCGGTATGGAGGGGGCCGCTCAGCGTGGCAGCAAGGCGGAGAGGCCCCCGGCGGCTCGTGAGTCGCCAGTTAGTCAACCCTGTTCTACGTCATAACTCAAAATCTGTAATAAATGGAGCTGCAACCCTCTTGCTGCAAGGTCCTGAACTGCTTCTTTGAAATAAATGGGCACATTATTTTTGAAAATTTCATTCACTTATCCATACTCGACAATACTGTTCTGATAATTTAGTAACCATTGAAACGGTCTTAAAAGAATGCCGAGTCTTCGAATAATCAAACGTTCATTAAGGAGGTGCTCGTATAATCGAGGTACCACTGTGCCCCGCGTCGCAAGATCGCCGTTCTCGATTCCGCACGGTGAGCCGGCATGTTTCTAGCATGAGCCGAAAAGTTCGAGGAACGAGTAATTGCTCAAAACGAAGCTTCTCGATCGCCGAGTATCGAGCACACAGCTGTCCACGAGTTTTCGTTTTGGACCAAGGGGGTGAACAGAAAGGGGGGACCTGCCCCACGCGACGCCGCAGAGTTATAGAATCCTCGTCTGTTCCTCGCCATTTAGAAGAAGAGAATGTTCCTATGAAGGCGCGAAATATTTTTCTCGAGACTCGATCGTCGGACCAATGGGGGGAGGGGGGGGGGGGGCGACGGATCCTGGATCGTGGCCATCGTCGTCGAATCCTGTCGGGCGAAACGGGGAGACGAGCCACGGGCGTGCACACGAAAAGACCATGTGAGTTCAAATCGCGTTGTAACGAAAACTGCCAACTTCATATTGCAATATACGTTTTAGTCAATCGTGGCGATATACGGAAATAGCGCGGCGATAAGAGAGAAACAGGAACGAGAGGGAACGATCGAAAGAAACTGGGGACAGCCGCCTCAAACAGGTATCGAACACCGACGTTTTCGGTACGACCGTTCGCACGCTGCGGGGAAGAAAGGCACAGAGCCTCGGAGCGACGTTTCTTTTCCCATTGTAATTTCGTTCCACGCCGTTAGGATCCTACGCGACAGACGATGTCGCGCGCTTCCCGCGTATACGCTTCGCTCTTAACCGAATAACAGAATGCGCGCGCGCGCGCGCGTTAGGCGATGGACAAAGGCGAGACGAAAAGTTCGGTGGATTCGGTATCGGTGCAACCACAGGCAGGAGCAGACAGATAGGCAAACGCGTTCAACCGTGCCCGTATTTTGTAACTACGGTCCAGTTCCCTTAGCTTTGATAGTCGAACGAACGATTTGTAATTCCCCTGTCCCTCGCTCAAAATAAAATCGACGCCACCGAGTTACAAAATATAAGATCGAACGTGTCTAGCTGCACTCATGTACATGCATGCACACGGAACAACGACGTTCTTCGAATTGCTTCGTTGCACCATCGGAAAGATCGAGGAGGACCAGCGGCGATAGATTAGAAGCGGAGCCACGGGTCGTGAGAGTGATCTGATGGGTGAATAAAAATTTTGAGAAACATCGAAGGAGGTCATAGACTTCTAGTTTGTCGTTGGGAATTCTTAACACTTCCAAGTTACAAGCTTTTGAACAATTCCAAGCAACGAATTAACCAAAAATTTAACTGATTCTTCTTCACGCCGTTCTAACGGGTTAGCGCAATTTTCTCCTCAAGTTCGATCAACGGGAAAGTAATTACAGGGGCCCCAGAAAAAGGAGAATTTTAAGAAAAGAGAAAGTAAAATAGAAAAAATGAGAATGAAATTTTTTTTCATTTGGTTAAAATTAAGGAAGAAGAAATTGGAGCATAATTTCTAATAGAATAATATAATAATCCAATATTATCAACGATATAGCAATAAAAAATGTCATATATTTAAATATGTTAATGTTTAGTAGTTTATTTCTTTTATTCTCTTTATTATTGTTATAATTATCCTCTTTTCGTGATTTCATTCTGTGAAAAGATATTACGCTTTCTTACCGTTTAGACATTGTTTGGGGCCCCAAAATATTTCTTGCACCCGGGCCCCTTTATAGAGAAGGCCGGCCCTGCGCGAGGTCTACCTAAACTCGAAAAGTTCGGAGAGCATTCAAGAAGAATCCCGACCAGGATTCAGCTACCATCGTTCGTGGTGCGAGTGAAGTCAGATCCCCTGGGAACCCTCGTAAATCGTAATCACTCGCGCGAGTCCTCCTCGCCGAATTTCGGGGCCGAGCGGAGAAGCAGGGCGAGTTTCTTTCGACGGAGTCGTGCGAAATGGAGAGGTACGGATCGAGGTGACGATCGAAAGCAAGGGGCGCGGATAATTCGACAATGGAAACGGGCAGACGCGAGAATCCAGCGATGAATGTCGACCGAAGGAAGAAGAACGAAAGTACGACCGAAGTATCGCGTGACGAACTGTCTCGACGAGAGTACCAAATTCTAAAATGTATTTAATAACACACACTAACTGCATTATGTTGTAGAGACGTAACGTACGGTCGTTAACGATAAGAACAATGTAGATACACACAGAACACGCGACAGACATTGTACACACACGCACATATATATATAATATACCTATACAATAAAACAAGCCGGCAAAAGAGAAACACGCGACACACACACGTACACACACGCAACATATTATACATATACACGAGCATACCGCGTAGGTCGGGCGATTACCATCTCGAAGCGATTATACATATATATATAATTAATTATAAATATATAAATATAAATACATATATATATATATATATATATATATATATATAAATACATATACCAGCACTCGGTAGATATAGGTACACCCGTAAGTCTACCTATACTACCTAAAAAGAGAACACTTTAACGCGGCTGTAACGCGCCGATTCTACGAGAAAGAGAGAGAGAGAGAGAGAGATAGTGTAAGAAAGAGAGTGTGAACGAAGCGGGTAGAGGAGAGTAACGACGAGCGAGAGTGGACGGGCGTTGCATTTGCGACGACAGGGGCGAGTATAGAAGCGCGAATATACATACATAACACGTATTAATAGCCGTAGAGTTCTAGATCAAGAAGCGCGAAAGAGAGAGAGAGAGAGAGAGAGAGAGATTGGTTTAATCGAGAGAACGTGTGAGTCGTCCGTGAAAGAATGCCGCGTGTACAACTATTGCGTACAACGAGTGTGTGTGCGTGAATCTGTTACGGTCTGTATTTTAACGTGGAAGTTCCTGTTCCTCCGAGAATTAACGAGACGAAGGAAGAGAGAGAGAGAGAGCGGAAGATGAAATCAGCGTGGCCGAAAGTGGATAAAAAATTAGACCGAGAATCACCGTGATTTTTGTAGACCCTCGTCCGATCGCGCGGGTGCCTCGATATCTGCCCGGGCCGATCAATCATTTCCTACGTCACCTCGAGTGCGATCGCACATTCGACTCGGACGCCGGCCGAAAGCGAAAACTCGGCTGGGCGACGAGTCGCGGGCGAAATGGAACACGGGGCAAGGTCGATTGGCGAACGCGATATTCCCTTCTGACTGTAGCGA
Source organism: Andrena hattorfiana (assembly GCA_944738655.2). NCBI lineage: Eukaryota > Metazoa > Arthropoda > Insecta > Hymenoptera > Andrenidae > Andrena > Andrena hattorfiana. Next base: position 66,812,551 of record OX122891.2, on the reverse strand, counting down.
GACGAGAATTATATGGGAACGAGAACGGGCAGGTTACGGTACGCCCCTCACTTACGAATAGCCGTGCGCCATTAAGAAACCGTTTTTTGTAATATCCGAATAAAATGCATGGTCGACGAGAACGTATAAATATCAGCTCAATTACCATTGATCGTTCCAGAAAGAAAGAAAAAAGAACGGGGCGATCGTCGCTGTGGGAAATCACTCACCTACCACCCCATACGAACGGCTATCGCGCGCGCTCGCGCATAAAAACCCTCGTACTCGCGATTCAACACAATTCAGATCAGATATCCTGTCGAAGAGGAGATAGATTCTAGGCTACCTCGACGCTCACCGAATGCCAGAGACGCGTCTATTGCATAAGGGATGTAAATACGTTATAGATCATTGAAAGATCGACAAATATATGAGAGGGAGAACTTAAGAACCCCACTTCTCTTCGTCGCTGGCATGCTGTATCCTTGCTCTACCACTTTCCCATTTTTTTTCCTTCTTTCCGTAATACCGTTACGCTTGATCCTCCTTATTCTGTGTTTTGATAAGCTGACACGAGCAGATATTAAATTAATATAAGAAGCTTATGTCTCCGAAGGTACGAAAATGTTATTATGGTCGGTTAATTGTTTGTAATTTAAGAGTGGGCTTACGCATTTAACAGGGACACACATTGCGCGAACTGGTTCTTAGGATATTCATTGTTCGCGAACGACAAACTGGCATCCAGCGAGCGCGATTCGAGGCGAAAGGATACATTGTAAATAAACCAGATAGAAAGTGCAAGCGAGAGAGGAAGGGATAATTAAAAGAGAGTGAGTGAGGTGACAAAGAATGAAAGAGAAAGAGGACGAGAAATAGAGAGAAAGGGCAAGAGAGAGGGGGAGAGAACGAGTGCGTGTATTTCAGTTATAAACACTCTATCGTATTACGTGCGTCAGAATCGATGAATTGCTCGCGCTGACTGCCGAGAAACGGACGTATTTAACGGGACGTAAGCGTGTCCTCGCGCTCGTGTCGTTTAGATAAGAAAAGAAATCGGGATTTTAAAAGCAAAAAAAAAAGAAGAAGAACGGGAAGGCGAACAAAAGACGAAAAAAGGAAAAAGAAGTAAATAAAACAGAGGCTCTCCTAGTTACTTGCTCATTGAAATAAATATTCTAAATAACGTTCGTAACGGAACAAAAGTCTAGATACGCATCAGTATAATGAGAAATAATTTTACGTACAAATAAGTAAGGATCACGCGCACGCGCACGCGCCCGCGTCACCGCGAAATCACGCTTCCGGTGATCCATATCGATCGAAAAGCACGAGATTCAATCATTCATATTATTACGTCGCGAAATCGTAGAACGACAATTTTACCAGCATTTTAAGGTGACACGTATTGTTTAAAAAAAAAAAAAGAAGAAAAATTAAGGAAAAGAAAGAAGAGATCCTTCCCTTCCTCCATCCTTTTTATCGATTATTACGCTTTCTAGCGAATCGTAACAGAATGATAGAGTGGAACCTCGATTTTGGTAGGTAGGTAAATTGAATTGAAATCTTGGTGAAAATACTTCAAATTACATTTATTTAAAAAATGATCAATTTGTTACTTAATAGTGCTCCGCGATTTCAATGATTTGCGGATTTGTGTACCCATTACTCAAACAAATTTACATTTACTGAGTATTCTGCTATAGTGAAGAATTTTGAAAAAGGGTACATTATGAATATTAAATGTTAGATCTCCTCGATAACAAAAGCAGTGATATTCTGTTGTAGAAGTTATTATTGATGAATATATCAGTATAGTGTACAATTTACAACACCGAGCAGTCATAATGAATAAGCACTATCTTTAGTTCCACGTTAAAAATATAATCCCTACTGTTACCGGCAAGTATAGTTTTGCCTTTGATAACAGAAACTCAAATAATCGAAAAACCGTAATATTGAAATAGTCGAGGTTCCTACTCTGTTTGCAATAAGAATTTGTTTCTTGCAAATTATATGATTGTATGTATCCTGTTCAATACGAGAAGAGAAATAGATCTCATGCAAGAAGAGTAACTGGAATTGTTCGTAAAATGTTCAAGCAGGTCACTTTCGTGTGAGCGTTAAAATGCAAGTTTGAAAAAGGCGCGCTGCGCGAAGGACGAGCGCGCGCGCGCGTGCGCGTGCTTGTTCACCTACTGTACGCTCACGAAGGATCACAATTTCTATAATATATTAAGGTCGATCGCTGTGAGTCATGCAATTTGCAGCGAGCATGTATGGCCTGTGAGCAATTACAAGCTTGTTACCGGAAAGCAAAGAGATATTACCATCGGTTAACAGCGACGAGTATGATAGATATTGTTACGTAAACGAGTATAACAGAGAAAAGAATATCGTGTCGTTGCATGATCGATATACCGAAATGAAACTATTACTACGTGATACGACATTATTATGTAAAAGTTTTTATTGCGTGAGTAAAATTATGTTATGGACGAAAATTGTGAACCTTGTAAATAATAAATCTCGTCCTTTTCCTCGTACATCGAACACCCCACCAGTCAAACAGCACACTATCCCGCGTAGTTCGATCGATTTCCTTCCGTATCCGAAGATCACTCGCGTTTCGCTGGTAACAAACATTTCAACTATCGTATTCTAGTCGCTTCATACTCGACTCGAACACTTTGTTTACGAAGATCTCGCTACTAAACGACGAACAATGGTAAAAATTAACGGGCCGATTTGAACCCGGCACGCGACGGTTACAATATGGCACTTTTAATATGCGAAGTCACGTGACCAGACTATTCTAACGTATCCAGCGAAGGTATCCATATTGGTAGGAAGAACATCTGTGTCGCATAGATGACGTGAATATTTAAATCCTATTGTAATACCGATCTGAAATACCGACGTCGTGAGAAATCAGTGGTTTAAACGCGCACTCTACATTTAAGAACGGTGACTCTGGGAATTAATTCAACTCGATCACCGAAGTCGATAAGTAGACTAGTCGGTAAACTTCTTTGTAAAAGAAAAAATAACGATGCATTCACAGTGTAAATTGGCTTGGTTCCCGCGCATACTTGTTGTCATTTTCACCACCTGGTCCACTGTTGATTAAGATCAATTCACATTTGTGTTGTTCGTAGCAATTTTCATCATATTTAGTCGCAATTCTAACCGCTAGTAGAATTGCGATCGATGTTGCAAATCCAGTTTGAATCGATAATGTTGTATGTGTTATGAAAATATTACGGGGATCTAGGAACCCTAATCCATGTGATAAAAACTGACATTTAAGTTACCATCATTTTTTATTTATCAGATCTCGATCTAACAAGTATAAACGAATACAAAATTAGTTATCTATCTGTTTTAAATAATGTTTTATGCAATATAACTTAGCACCGTCACCATCTATGGACCGCAATTGAACTAAATACGTAAAAAGGACTCGGACAGAGTCTAAATTACAAAACAATATTTAATAATTATGTGGTCGAATATTTACGACACCTTTTCACCGAAAGTTCTCAGAGTTTCGAATGTTCACGCTGTAATCAACAGCAGTGCTTCAAGCGAGAAGATAAAACCACCTAACCTTTTCTTCCTTGCAATCTTCTTGAATTATCTATAGGCAGAAATATTGTTGCATTCTGTTCATAAGTTTAGAGACATTTATTTCATTTTATCGGCGACATGTTTATGGAGAAACGATTAGACATCGACATTCTCGTTTTCTTTTATGTTGCTTTTGCAAAACTAAGGTTAAGGATGCCCACTTGAACCATCCGTTGGTATATCACGTTTATTGCTCCTATCTAACATTGTTTCCGCGCGATGCCCAAGATGCGATTATAATATGCAACTCTGAAAAATTGTGTCAAGACGCAGCGGTTTAATATTTCTCCTATATCGACGGTTTCGCATAGTTCCGTATACGTCAGAAATTACTGAGTATATAAGATTCTCGTTTCTGCCTTCCAAACTACGCAACGCTTTAGTTCCATTTCCAGAATTTTCGAAGCATAAAATTTTACTAATCACACGAGAAAAGTTGCGATAAGTTATTTTTACAAAGCTGACACTGAATGAAACGAGAATCGAGGATAATGAGATGATAAGTACACGAACACGGTGTCATTGATCGTGCCTGAACATGCCGTACCCATTTTCTTATATTGTGTAGGTATAAATAATTAATTGTTTAAAGAATATAGATCTTGAAGCCCCATACGATTCTCCAAATATTTCTTTGCATTTCGGTTCAAAGTCAGAATAAAATTATTCGGTTCTTTGTGAAACGAACGCTGTCATAAATTCTAGGATTAAATTCAGAAGTACATATTGTGGAATTTTGAAACCTTTAATCGTGAACATTTCGATAAAAATAATGTCAGCTGATGTTCCATATTACTCGAGAAAATACTCATGACCTAGGTATATAACCTTGCATTGGCTGTGTTTGAAAATCTGCGTAAAAACAAACTATTTAATAACAAACAAATACTTCAAAATACAAAGGATACGAAATCAACAAGCCAATTTTTGCAATACAATCGTTGCAAATGTATCGTAGAGTATATATTACTCTTAATATATTGCCTTTAATTAAGATTCAGAAACATTGTTACAAATAACAAAACTGCAGTGTAGTGCGTATCCAAAGAAAAGTGAAATTGTGCTCTGACAAAGGTATTGTACAGAGTATTATTAAAAGAATGTCGTAAACATGTAAAAAAAATAGTATATATCTAATGTACAACGATACTAAATGTGCATTTCGTGAGTATATACACGTTTTCGCGTGATCGAACCAATTTTTGGTATTTGCCGCATAAGCTTCACTCAATTCTCAGTTGCGTGGTATCGCGAATCGCGACGTTTCTAGCATGTGCAGTTATGTCGCCATTTCCTGTTACCACGCGAGATGAATTAGCAACTGCCGAATTTATTTCAGTTGCCAAGGCAATTCCTGCCAAACTCGTGTTCCAAGTACCTTCTATATTCCTGAAATGAATTTCGAATGTAACTTCTGCTAAATACTGTGAGCAGATTCGCGAGCAAAGGTTTGCTAAAGTAACGCACTTGATAGAACGTTCTAGAAACTAGGCAGACTTCCGGCAAGCGCCTTCTAGAATCTTCAAAGCTCGATAAAAGCAGCCGCAGCGCGGCAGGATTCAATACTCTGAAAAGTGACTGCGAGCGGAGCTGTTCGTGGCGAGGCGCGCGCGAGGCTATACTTACTCTGCGAGTGCATGCGTGTAAAATTATCGGAGAGTTCAGTACGAAGGCAATTTATTTGATTGGATTTTCGAAATATCAGTATTTACTTAATTGACTGAAAGTGTAAGATAGTTGGAAAGAGGCCGTAACCATGACTGATGCCGGCGAGGTCGAAACCTTCGCCTTCCAGGCCGAAATTGCACAATTGATGAGCTTGATCATCAACACGTTCTACTCTAACAAAGAAATCTTCATCCGAGAATTGATCTCCAACGCATCCGATGTAAGTGCAATTTTTCTTACGCTCGTTTACGCTGCGAGATATTGTCCCATTGTACACGGCGGTGCTCTCAAGTAATCCTTGAAACGAAAATTTCATTCGTCGAGCGATCCTCCGAAATATTTTGTGAAATTGAAGACTGATTGGCGTTTTCGATCTCGTTTGTTTTAGGCGTTGGATAAAATCCGTTATGAGTCCCTCACAGACCCATCCAAATTAGACACTTGCAAGGAATTGTTCATTAAAATTATCCCTAATAAGAATGACCGCACCTTGACTATCCTTGACTCGTAAGTATCAATCTGTCAGATACAATACTCTTCGTTGCGTCTCTTATATCGCAGAAGTCTTTGTATTTCTTGTATTCGCCGAAAAGATTTTATGGATTTTCATTTCCGATCGGCTGTTATTTAATATCGAGTCAATGTAGAAGTCTTTACCTCTGATAAATTGTTATTAGGAATAGAAACACGTTAGGTAATTAAATTTATTTTCGTTATAGTGGCATTGGTATGACCAAAGCTGACCTTGTGAATAACTTGGGTACCATTGCCAAGTCTGGTACGAAAGCATTTATGGAAGCTCTTCAGGCTGGCGCAGATATTTCTATGATCGGTCAGTTTGGTGTGGGTTTCTACTCCGCTTACTTGGTAGGCGATAAAGTTACCGTGATCTCGAAGCACAACGACGACGAACAGTACCTATGGGAGTCTTCCGCCGGCGGTTCTTTTACTGTCCGCCCGGACAGCGGAGAACCGATCGGAAGGGGTACCAAGATTATCCTGCACATCAAGGAGGACCAGACCGAGTACTTGGAAGAGTCGAAGATCAAAGAAATCGTTAAGAAGCATTCTCAATTCATTGGCTATCCAATTAAACTCACTGTTGAGAAAGAAAGGGATAAGGAACTGAGCGAAGACGAAGACGACGAGGAAGAGTCCACGAAGGAGGGAGAGTCGGACGAGGAAAAGGCGAAAATCGAAGATGTTGGAGAGGACGAGGACGAGGACAAGCCGAAAGACGAGAAGAAAAAGAAGAAGAAGAAGATTACGGAGAAGTATACCGAGGACGAAGAGCTGAACAAGACGAAGCCGATTTGGACGAGAAACCCAGACGACATTACTCAAGAGGAATACGGTGAATTTTACAAGAGTTTGACCAACGACTGGGAAGATCATTTGGCTGTGAAACATTTCTCGGTGGAGGGGCAATTAGAGTTCCGCGCGTTACTGTTCATTCCTCGACGCGCGCCCTTCGATCTCTTCGAGAACAAGAAGAAGAAGAACAACATTAAGCTGTACGTACGCAGGGTGTTCATCATGGAAAACTGCGAGGACCTTATCCCGGAATACCTCAACTTTATTAAAGGCGTCGTAGACAGCGAGGATCTCCCGTTGAACATTTCCCGCGAGATGTTGCAACAGAACAAAATTCTTAAAGTTATCAGAAAGAACCTCGTAAAGAAATGCTTGGAGCTCTTCGAGGAGCTGGCAGAAGATAAGGAGAACTACAAGAAATGCTACGAACAGTTCAGCAAGAACTTGAAATTAGGTATTCACGAAGACAGCCAAAATAGGAAGAAACTCTCAGAGTTGCTGAGGTATCAGACATCTGCCTCCGGAGATGAGATGTGCTCGCTCAAAGACTATGTCGGCAGAATGAAAGATAATCAGAAGCACATCTACTACATTACTGGCGAGAGTAAGGAACAAGTAACGAACAGCTCGTTCGTAGAGAGAGTTAAGAAGCGCGGCTTCGAAGTGGTCTACATGACAGAGCCTATCGACGAGTACGTCGTACAGCAATTGAAAGAATTCGACGGAAAACAGCTGGTTTCTGTGACGAAAGAAGGCCTGGAGCTTCCAGAAGACGAGGAGGAGAAGAAGAAACGCGAAGAGGACAAAACCAAGTTCGAGAACCTCTGCAAAGTCATGAAAGATATTTTAGACAAGAAGGTGGAGAAGGTTGTCGTGTCGAACAGGTTGGTTGATTCTCCGTGCTGCATCGTCACGTCGCAGTATGGATGGACAGCGAACATGGAGAGGATTATGAAAGCGCAAGCTCTCCGGGACACGTCGACCATGGGATATATGGCCGCCAAGAAACATTTGGAGATCAACCCGGATCATCCGATCATGGAGAACTTGAGACAGAAAGCTGAGGCGGACAAACACGACAAATCTGTTAAAGATCTGGTTATGCTTCTGTTCGAGACAGCGCTGCTGTCTTCTGGATTCGCTCTCGAAGACCCGCAGGTGCATGCGTCCAGAATATATAGGATGATTAAGCTTGGCCTTGGTTTCGACGACGATGACGAGACACCAGTCGTAGAAGAGGAGAAAATGGATACAGAAGTTCCACCGCTAGAAGGTGACACGGAGGAAACATCCAGAATGGAAGAAGTAGATTAAGGGTCCTATTGTTTAGAATTACTAAACCAAATCCAAAGACTTACAGGATGTAGAAAGACTGTTACAGATTACTTCTACTTAAGTATTGAACGAATTTCCTTTGCCATTTCTATCTTTCGTTATGCGACAGAATGGGGCGTCATGCTTACTTAGGGTATGCATAGTATAATTACTAAAATTTCCGTATTTATTTAATAAATATGAAATTAAAGCATAAGAGTCGTTCCACTTGGCACGGGTCTTATTTAGAGCCTGCCATTTAATTCTGTCCTTAAATACTTTTTTTTTTTACCAACTTCATAAGGCTGCATCGTTATCGTTACATTTTTTTTTTATACTCTTACGTCGTTTCAGTGTCAGTTTTACACTTTCATCATTCCATCGCCGAAAACCTTCATGTAGCCAAGTAATATTAAAATCGTTGTAAAGTTTTGTCCGTAATAAAATATCATTACATATTTAAATTATGAGTGTACTTCCTTAATCCTATTGTATTTTATTTGAAAAATCAAAAATTACGAAAAAATAGGCGTTAAATCAAAATTTGAAAAATTAAAAGTTACGAAAAATATAGGCGTTAAATTAAAAATTCTTTTAAATCGATATTCATCTTAGTAGCCGAATTTCGTAGAATATCCAGAATTTTGTAATTGGACATTTGGAATAAAAATTTGTAGTATTCTCTTCCTGCATGCTTATAAAAGTGAAAAAAGTTTTGTGACCAACAGAATTAAGAATTTTATTTCACACATTGAATCTCAGTACGCTGAATGTGTGTTGGTGACGCGTCAATTTTACGGTGAATTAATGATTGTATTGATCATCAGTGCATTCGCCGCACGCGGTCAGCGGATTCATCGACCGTGTACAAATGCAGGCAGCGTACGACTTTAAAAAACGCATAAGATAGTAGATTTATAGCAAATAGTATAAATATAAATTTAGACAATACAAAAAACTTACGAGACTTTATTTAACTAATACAAACACCTTTCAATTACAGTTTATCTATTTCTCATTTAAAGCGTTCACATCCTGAAACTCAGAATATTCTCTTCTTTTCTTTGAACGATTGCTGCAGTGTCGTATGTTCTGCTGTTTGAACAGAATTAATTTCATATGATAATATAATGGTGTGAATAGGTTTATACGTAACAGTAATATAGCAAATTCTATTGATTATTACGATAATGAATATTCAGAATATTGTCTACTGCACAGTAAACTGTATAATCCCGTATGAAAATGTATAGCTTTGAGAAAAGAAGACAATATGTTTATTAATATGAGAAAGCGTCTCGTCTTCTCAAGACGTGGGAATGGATCTGGCTTGCGAACGAATTAAGGAATGCGATTCGAATAGTACGTATTGTATTTATTTATACGGCAACAGACAATCGAATGCCCGTTTTATGTATTTTCCTATTCTACAGCATTTTAAAAGTAATGGTACTTTTTCTACCGATCAAACTATCGGTGTGCGTTGACCGATAGAGCGCGACACTGTTGGTTGTCGAAGTGTTGCGTGTTGCCACATCACCACCAAATCAAACGTACTTGGACGATGTTTCTCTGTGTAGATTGCGCTCGTGCCGACTCTTCCACGATACGTGGAAAGCGTGAGTTTCACTACTCCGGTCCAACATGTCAAATTTTTCTTGAATTTCTGACGAATATTCACGAGAAGGATAGACAACTAACGTGTAGATAATTTCTATTCACCGAAAACTCTCCAGGGCACGACGCAGGCGGAGAAATTATAGATTTTTTCCTGGTGTTTAACGTGGTAAACGAACGACACGATGAGCGCACCCCAGGGGCAAGTGAAATCACGAAACGGAGTAGTAAAACAGGTAAAGTACTCGAATTTGCCGGAAATCTGCCCCACGAACAATATCCCGCCCTAATTTAATTACGATTTACGCGATTACTGTCACATATAACCTAATATTTTGACATCTGTTCGATCCCATTTCATGGAATTGGAGCGAAAAATCGCTATCGAAAACATATGGTCCTCGTATCGGAGTATTTTCGTTCTGTACGCGATTCTTCTTAATAGTAAGATGTTAATTGCTATTCGAATGCTTATGACAATCCTAGGATTCTATGTAATACGGTATTAGCCTCTATTTACTGGGCATATCCTTCGGTTTGTGTGGCCGTATTTTTAAAAGAGCTAAATAAGGCCCACCTTTATCCTTTTAGTCTTCTATGAAAAGTATGACTTTATATATCGATACGCCGCTATTATACGCAGTGCTATGTTGTCAATTAAGAATAAATTTGTCTAACTTGTTTTCCAATGCGGAATTTTATATTTGAAGGTTACTTCTGGAGATACCATTATTATTCGTGGCCAACCAATCGGCGGTCCACCTCCCGAAGTCACCATTACTTTGTGCAACATTACCGCGCCAAAATTAGAGCGATGGAAAGTAAATGATAGGTACGCACAATTATTCGCACGTCGCCGGGCTGCGAGTAACATATTTTAAACTCGTGCTTTTCCTTCTCCGTTCGTAGCATCGACGAAAGCAAAGACGAACCATATGCTTGGGAAGCCAGGGAATTTTTACGCAAGAAGCTGATCGGCCAAGATGTGACGTTCGTTATGGAGAAATCAATTAACTCGACTAGAGCGTATGGCACTGTGTGGTTAGGGAAAGGTATAGAAAACAGCGCCTTTGTCGCGCGCTAAAAGTTTATTACGATCCGTTAAAATTTCATTGCCATTTCAGATAAAAATGGAGAAAACGTGGCCGAGACATTGGTTTCCGAGGGTTTGGTAACTGTGAAAAAGGACTCCCGAAATCCCAGCGCCGAACAGATTAGATTGACCGAGCTGGAGAATACGGCGAAGCAAGCTAAGAAAGGAAAATGGTCAGAGTCGCCGGCCTCTGAGCATATACGCGACGTGAAACGGACTGTGGATGATCCTCGGAAATTGGTCGAGAAATTTGGAAAGAAGCCTGTGAAGGCTATTATTGAATTTGTTTTCGACGGATCTACAGTGAGAGCGCTCTTGCTACCCGATTTCTACAACGTGATGTTAATGATATCGGGTGTTCGATGCCCAGGCTGGCCGAACGGAAGGCGCGAGAATTCCGTGGGCGATCCTTACGCGGATGAAGCGAAATTCTTTGTAGAATCTCGCCTTCTCCATAGAGAAGTCGAAATAGTACTCGAGTCCGTTAACAATAACAACTTTATCGGCAGCATCCTGCATCCAAAAGGTCGGTACACTTTAAAACGATCGAAATAAGCGAGGCGTCTTGCTAATCGTTCTGACTAAATAATTACAACATATTCTTCGTCCAACAGGAAACATCGCCGAGATTTTGTTGAACGAAGGCTTTGCCAAGTGCCAAGATTGGTCGATTAATAATAGCAGGGCTGGTGCTGAAAAGCTCTATCTCGCGGAGAAAGCTGCGAAAGAAGCACGTTTGCGTTTGTGGAAAGATTATAAACCGTCAGGCCCGCAAATAGAGTTCACCGGTACTGTTGTTGAAATTGTTAATGCAGATGCACTTATAATCAGGACGCAAAACGGAGAAAACAAGAAAGTCTTTTTAAGTAGCATTCGACCACCGGCCAGGGAAAAGAAGCCCAACGACGAAAGCAATAACTCTGGTAGAAAAGACTTCAAGCCTCTTTACGACGTACCATGGATGTTAGAGGCTCGCGAATTTTTACGCGAGAAATTCATTAGAAAAAACGTCAAAGTTGTGGTTGATTACACTCAACCTGCCAGAGACAATTTCCCGGAGAAATTGTGCTGCACTGTTACCTGTGGTAAAACGTACGTTATTAAATTCTTCTCTGACGAGATCGATTAACCGTTACAGTCAGTTGTTAATTAATTCTTCTAAGCCGTTAATATGCTTTTAGGAACATTGCCGAGGCACTCGTTGCGCGAGGGTTAGCAAGAGTGATCAAATACAGGCAGAACGACGATCAGCGTTCGTCTCACTACAATTTACTGCACGTTGCAGAGAGTAAAGCAGAGAAGTCCCAGCATGGCTTGCATGCAAAGAAGGATGTTCCTGTGCACAGATTAGTGGATCTCTCCAACGATCCTGCCAAAGCAAAGGCGTTCTTGACATCCTTGAAACGAGCGCAGGGCATTAAAGCCGTGGTTGAATTTGTCACGAGTGGCTCGCGCCTGAAACTCTTTTTACCGAAAGAAGACCAGCTTATTACATTTGTTTTGGCTGGTATAAGAACTCCTCGATGTCAGAGATCGTTGCCAGGCGGTGGCATAGTTAAAGCGGACGAGTACGGTGAAAAGGCGTTAGCTTTTACCAGGGAGCATTGCTTCCAAAGGGACGTGGAGATTAAGATCGAAAGTACAGAGACGAAAGGAAGCGGATTCATTGGATGGTTGACGGTGAACGACGTTAACATGTCCGTTTCTCTCGTCGAAGAGGGGCTGGCAGAAGTGGTTACCTTCCCTGACTTTGGGGAATTAACGAGGACGCTTAAAACAGCAGAAGAACGTGCCAAAACAAAGAAATTGAACGTAAGTAACTTAATAGAGGCGCGGTGTGCGCTTTGCAAATGTTATACTAATTATTCTCGTGTGCTGCAGATGTGGAAGAATTTCGTTGAGGTGCAAGTGGAGAATGATAAGAACGAGAACGATAAAGAAGTCGTGGAAAGGAAAATTGACTACCAAGAGGTAGTGATTTCCGAGGTTACCGAAGATCTTCATTTTTACGTACAAAATGTTGATCAACGCAGTATGCTGGAAAACTTGGTGTCGCAATTGCGCCAAGAGCTATCGGCTAATCCTCCGCTCCCGGGCGCTTATAAGCCAATCAGAGGAGATTTGGCCGTAGCAAAGTTTACTGGCGATGATCAATGGTACCGTATTAAAGTAGAGAAAACTGCTGGCGTGAATATCAGCGTCTTTTATATTGATTATGGAAACAGAGAAACGGTTAATGTGACGAGAGTCGCTGATCTACCGTCACGGTTTGCCACTGACAAACCTTACGCCCACGAGCACACCCTTGCCTGTGTTGCGCTCCCAAACGACGTGAGTATTTCTTTGCGGAGCCCTTCGTCTTTGCAATTATAAACCAGATGCTATAATCTATTACAAATATTTATAGAACGACGACAAGAAAGCGGCGGTCGAAACCTTCAAGGAAGACGTGATGGATAAAATCCTACTAATGAATAGGGAATATAAGATGAACAACAACGTTACTGCTGTGACATTAGTTGATTCTTCTTCTAATTCTTCTTCTACTAATGATGATATCGCCAAAGGACTTATTGCCGATGGATTGTTACTTGTTCAACATCAACGTGACAGGAGACTTACTAAATTGGCAAGTTGCATTTCTGCATTGTTCGGTAACGTTTCGTTACGCGCGCATAATCATTGTTTTATCCCGATTCATTTTAGATCGAAGAATACAAGAAGGCCGAAGAGGATGCGAAGCATAATCGGCGTAATATTTGGAGATACGGCGACATACGCGCCGACGATGAAAAAGAATTTGGATTGTAAAAATGCTCAAGGGATGGTTGAAAAAAAAAAGTGATCGATACAGGGAAAAAGACATCATGTTATAAACTGCATAATAAATATCTAAGAATCTATCACATAGATTAACGAAAATTAATAAATGTCCATATGAGAGTTACATGTTGCATTGATTATAATGCAATTATATTTCATTACATAAAAGTTTGAATTGTACATAACAATTTCATTAATTCTTGTAATTTTTGAATGGAACAGTGGCATAATATATTGCATAATAATATTCTCATCACTCATTACTTGTACTTTGCAATGTAAAGTTTTGTTATCGATGAGCTTTAGGAATACCGTATGTAATCATGTGAAACTTTACGTGGTCTATGTGCAATTTATTTTTAATCGTTTACATTCTGATCGAGAAGGAAGCTTTTTTTTGTACGCGCTTATGATGCATTTAAACCTCACTGTATAAGAATTATACAAATGATTTACGAAGTTCATGACTGTACATTTTATCGAGCATATTCATTTAACTTAAGTGTGTAAGAGTTCATATCAAGAAAGTATATTATATTTTGAATAAAAGTGGCATCAGTAGATCATTGCTTAAACAGCCTGAATGTTAAACGCAGGATACTGTGTGTACATAAAAAAATTGTCGTTCAATAAAAATGTTACACAAATACTTCCTCTATTAATATTCTATTATTCAACGTGTCTCGCATATTACTGGTGCCGCTTTATTTGTGTCGAAATTAATACTTCGCGGGATATATACATGCGTAAACAACTTTTCCTTTATTATCTCACTCAATTGCTCTTTCGCTTCTCATTTCTCTTGAATTATGAACATTGAAAGAATTAGAAATTTATATTGAAATAATCAATTTATTCCTCCCACTCTTTATACATATGTACTTCGCGCGGTGTTACGCTGTTTATTACTTTCCTCGCAAATTACCAACGCAACAGTTCGTACGCGAAACCTAAGGAACTATTTAATATTTAATATAAAAGGTCTATAATTTTGAAAAGGGGAAAGATTCATATTTTTAAAGATAATTAAAATTAAATGGCGTTTATATTCAATGAAAATCCATGTAATTTACATACAACGTGTACGACCTGATCTTGTTAAGAATGAAAGAAACAATGAATGTTTATAATCAGAGTAAATAGGAACGTCTTATAAGTTTTTACGAATGTTTACCAATGGAACTGATGAGCAGCATATCATTAAGTATTTAATCTACATTATATTACATCTTATTGGGAATTTACGGATTCGCTGGTGCGACGGAACTAGATTAAATTTTTAAATACTACTTCAGTAACTCAGCTGAGGAAACAATTGAAATACATGAATATATTACAGAATGAAGTAAAAAAGATGTAGCTTTTACTTAATCATGAAAGTTTTGTCCCGATATATGCACGATGGTAGTGATTTGATACGATCTTGTGATTTGCGTATTATTCTATATATTTCTCTTGTACGGTATCAAAACATTTGATGGAGAATTATATAAAATATTCTCCAGAATCTATCAGGACATTGTATTCATATACGATTATACTAAATAAACCTAAGGAAAATACTTTCATGTATCCATAAAATCTACACATCTACATTTTGGCAAACAATTTAGAATTCTGACATTCCTAGGACTTTAGTCTTTGCAACAAAGCTATCGCCACATACGTGATTTAGCAGTTTCGCTATTTTATACCTATTTACTTCGCGATGACACACGGGCGTCATATATTATGTACTGCAAATAAATTGTGACTTTTTCTATTTATACTATTTTTCAGTTTTTACTATCTTCTACTTTTCAAAAATGCTTCGAATGTAATGCAACATTCTCTATTCTCATTTCTAATGTCATTCAATTACTGTTCAAGAATATACAAGTAGTTCCAATGGTTAAGTTACTTTTGGTACTTGAAACTTTACTCAAGGTGTATTATTCTCGAATTGTCCAAAGTCTTGATACATCGATGAACGGGGAAGCGTACATCTTACTAGTGCAGAAAGAATAACCGTAGAATTATAAACAATTTGCCGAAAAATGAATGTAAAGAACAAATAGAAATATTGGTTACATGGAATGAAATTGAGATACAGTGCTGTTAAAACTCTATTTCCGCGAATAGGAGCGCGAACGTTGATGCGAGTAGATAAATGAAGCGCAGCTTGAATCAGAGATAGCATTATTGATCATCACAGGAATGTATCGTGTGCTTAACCACTGTATTATCCCAAGAACAAGAAATTAATTCATCTTTGTACCATGCAAGCCCACGCACGAAATCAGTGTGCCCTTCGCTTTTGTACACCGATGAAAACTCTTTATTTATATCGAGGACCTCCACGATGGTATCGTCGCAGCAACATGCTAATTCTTCTGACCTAAAGCACAAAAGTGTTACACACAATTCTTCGTAGCGTTAACGCATCAATTTCTCTTTAAATTATATTTATGTATATACTTATAGTACCTTTCCGGATTTGGATTAAATAAAAGTTTATGTACTGATCTGGGAAATATACACGATTCCTGTAACGCCGGGGCACCCACGTTTCTAATATCAATTAGGCTAACATCTCCACCCTCCGAACCTATGGCTACAATATGATCCAAAATGGTATTCCAATTCACCGACGTTAAGCCAAGGTCTTTCTTCAAAATACCTTAAAAACAAAAGCACGATATAGTTACGGAGATAAAGTTACTAATATATAAATGTGCACGTCGTTACTTTCTTACATACTTTGCGCCGGTTTCGCTTGTCTCACGTCCCACAGTAACGCTTCGCAATCCAACGAGGTCGAAACGAACGTTGTGTTACTCCCAGGCTGCACGTCGACGCAGGTAACTATGTCTGTGTGAGCGAAGCCAAACGAGTACGTCGCAAGTAACTCCGCTATGTCCCAGACTTTTATGCTGTAACATAATCGTAGCTCTCTATAAATGCTTCTAATTAATGCAACTAATGTTTCTTAACCGTTTTAGTGCCAGGGGTTTTTAAAAATCCGTGTCGGATTGTGCCATGAGGCGCGATAGCGCTTCCTTCATTTATCTGCGAGTAATGCCGATCGACTCGGCCGCGCTGCTCTTTTTTTTGGTAATTATGCAGGTTGTTTACGATTATTTGAAAGAAAATTTGTAATTACGAGAGGAAACTCTGACAGACTCGCGACAAGATACAATCTGAACCGAGCGTAATCGAATCGACGATCGTAACCAAAAAAAGCGACACGGTTCACCGCAGTACGCGAACAGCGCGATCGCGCTGCGTGGCACTAAAACGGTTAATACGAGGCACTTCGGATCGCTTACCAATAATCCATTCCTCCGGTAACTAAGTGTACGTTATCGGAGAATACGGAAAGCGTCAAGAGGCTATTATCGTGTTGGCAAGCGTATCCTAAGCATTGTAATTCCTTTAAATGCGATTCGGCTGCTTCAACTAAACCAATCACTTGCAGCACTCCGCTATCTTCGCTAATTACAAATTTATCACATTCTAAGAAAGCCGCACCGCAGACACCACTCTTTGTTTTTGTAGCGACGAAAGCTTTATCCCTGTGAAAGTCTGCGGTATCGTTATAATACCAAACAGTGCCACTCCAGTAGTGGTCGGTCATATTACTACCTCCGAGAATGGCACTCTTCTCTGTAAATAAGCAACATGATAATATTTCCCAGTAATCGATTTATCTGCTGTGATGCAAGGTTATGCGAAAGCATCATTAAAAAGTTATGTGAGAGACTTAACCTATAATGTGTTACCATTATAAACTAAAATAAATTGCAGATTCTTGTCGGGAACAGGCGGCCTGTCGGCTGCTGTCATTTTTCTATAAACATCTGCGTTTAAATTCGGGTCTACTAAGGAACTCATGATACATAAATCCCCCTTTACGTCAAATTTATTTCAAACACACGCCGATGCAATGCTCTGCAATACGAAACTGTACATACGAAACAACGAAAGTATATATAAGCACTCAAATAGGCTGGACTGTAGCAATGATTTTTGTTCTACCACAAACCGTTAGAGGGATCGAAGCTAATTTTTAAATAGAGACACTATTTTATAGGCCGGTATTCAGAGTGGCTGCTTATTCTTAAGCAAATGCTTAAGCATTCGGCATCCTTTACTAGCTACTAGGTTAGTAGAGGATGCCGCGTGCTTAAGCATTTGTTTAAGAATAAGTAGCGACTATGAATACCGGCCATAGTGTCTCGATTTTTAAATTCTCGAAACTTAAATCCGAAACTTTGCAAGGCTTCGAAACTTTAGAAACTTTTGAAACTCGAAACCCGAAACCCTCGAAACTCGAAGTGCTGATTCCGTTTGAAGTGGAATATCTTGCTGTAAGAACTGAAGTCAACAGGATTTTTGCACAAATCTGTAATATTGACCATAGTTGAACCACATATAAACAAAAATATAACAATATACAAATTCTGGAGGTATGCTGCGAATGATTCTTTATTCATTGATTTTATACATTTTTTTATCGGGCTTTCGAGTGTTTCGAATTCTTGAAACTCATCCCTAAAAATAAATATATAATTTAGTTTTTAATATTTTAACTTATATTTCCAAAACATGGATTCTCCTGCTATTACAAAACTGTGCGCGTCCAAAAGTCCTAGCTTACTCCACCGTCCTTTAGGATACTTCAGGTTCATACTCCGAAATAACGTATCGATATCCCTGCATAAAGATTATACTAAAGCCACGTTCACGTGATAGCGTAACAGTGGTAATCTGGTGATTGCTGATTGGTGAACATTCGCAACAAGCGTTGCAGGGTGATACGTGCTTGCCAATCGGACGCCGCAAATACTGAACGCAAAAAGCACTATACAAATTTGCAAATTGGAATTTTAATGGAGCATACTTATAGGTATTTCGAACGATCACAAACAAGAAGGGAGAATGTAATTTCCATTTATTCCAAATTATTTTAACAACGACAAAGAAGGATGAAACCAGCAATGGTGTAATTACTTAACGCATGAAATTCTCTAGCAACGATGCCCTCGACGATGCACTCTCTAAAATGAGGCATCTGCAATATTGCAACATTCGTATTTACGATTTTATTCCCTTATGGCGGATATCTTCACCTTCAGTTATCTTAATCTTCCAGTTATGTTCCATTTAACTGCCACATGATAGCATCCAATTGGTCGACGATTGCCACATGATAGCATGCAATTGGACGTTCACTGACTGGGACTTTAGTCGGAGGTGAAGAAATCGGGCATTAGTCACGTTGCATTGCCCAATATCGATACAGCGGCACTTTCTAAACGGCACTCCGATTCGTATCCGTGGTCTCTGAAAAGCTTTCCATTGGTCGGGAGAACTCTTCGGTGTTCTAGCGTCGAGAGCGCGCGCGTCATTTACCGGTGGCATTCCGTATTTCGGGATGTGCAAAAGTAGCGAACATGATTACCGTGGTAACGTCTGTCCGTGACGTAACGCGTATACTCTTGATAATTTCCGTCGTGACGCATGCGTATTGGATTCGGAGCAAAAATCAGAATTAGTCCAACGGAATCCCGGAAAGTAGCGAGAGTGCGAGACACGGCGGTGTCGCTATACAAAATATCCGAAGGAGCGCTGATTAACCTGTCACGACGTGGTATCGTTTATTCACGCGCTCGAAGGTGTTGCGGCTAATCGTCCGTAGGATTCGGTCGCCTGCTATAGCCAAGATGGGGAAGCCACATCAAGTTTTAATTATCGAACCGCCAAGCGAGCTGCGGTTCAGGGGTACGCTTAAACGACGAATCATTCTTTCGTGCGCGTTTCCTCCGTGGCTCTCTCCCCGATCTTTCTCATCCCATCCTCCGAGCTCACGATCCGCTGACAAGGCGAGCACACCGTCGGCTCGTCATCACGAGCTGCACACGGTGCGCTACGTTGTCAAGATGACGTAAGGTTGACTCCGTTCGCCAATTTCTTTGCATCCCGATTCCCGACCAAATAGGATTACGTCCGACGACCTAGTGCAGAAATCATCGGCCCCCTAGGCCGTACCTAACCCCATTCGTAATACGTCATTCGCTGTCAAAGCTATGTACAGTCATGATTGAATTTTGTCCCCCGTCTCCCCCCCTCTCGCATCACTCCTTCCATTACCAGATATACAGCAAGCGTTATTCATCGAGCTGTATCGAATACGTTTATTTTTCCCGTAAATACATATGCATATTTATGCACGGCATATATTTATCCGAGTTGCCTTTAGGCTGCGCAACTTTTTAACGAAATATATCTTCCTTTAATTACGCTGCACCGAATGTCATACATTGGTTGTGTTGTTTAATCACACGAACATACATGACGAGCGTTCTTATTTGCGTTTCTGTTTTTTCTTCTTTTTTTTTTTATACGAATTGACGAAGTCGAACGCTTTAAAAAGTTATTGAGAGAAAACGAGATATTCGCGGTAGAAAAAGCGTTTTTCATTCGATCGCATTTGTTGGAAATTTATCAATTTTTAATAACAGTTGAAACATAATTTGCAAACGGTAATTTATGGTAAAGAGAAAGCAATTAGTGCGCTTTTTGGGACTAAAAGTACAAACTTAATTTAGTAATAAAGTTCATTAAAAGAAATAGAAATGTTTGGGTAAACTTGGAGCTGTAAATGTATCGCTCACAGAATGCTTGATTCCTTAAGCATATTGTGATTATTTAGAAAATCAAGTATGTAAAACTAATCCAGGATTAGATATATTTGATTTCATTTGTCTTCTATTAGCGTCGAACACATTGTAAAAGTACTAGCACGAATCGTGTGTTTCATTACTAGCTTGAAGCCTGAAAAATCAAGAATCTCAAAAACAAGTTGCTGGCATACATTTATTAAAAACTGTTTTTGTTTCCTTCTATGAGTTCTATTAACTAGGGAAGCTTGTGCACTTACCCTTGTATATTGTCATAAGGGTATATTGTATACATACCCTTGTATATTATTAACATTTCTATGAAAATATGTTTGTAATATCTATTTATTTTATGCTATTTAATTCAAAATTGATAAGACTACGTATTGTGTCGCACTGTGCACACACGACGTGGAATAATTCCAGAATTTCTTGATATTAATCTAAATCAAGCGTGTTTGAAAATCAACACTTTTAGATGACAAACGATTTTTATACCACATTGCAGGGCCATTCACAGAAACGTCAATCACATCGTATATGAAGCTAATTAATCCATCGAATCACAATGTTTACTTTAAAATAAAGACAACTGCTCCAAAGAAGTACTGTGTACGTCCTAACGCCGGAGTTATCAAGCCGAAAACCGTCACTCAAATAGCTGGTTAGTTCCGAACCGTGAATCTGCACGCAAATTTTTAGAAACCTCGAGCTCCTCTATTTGCAATTTGAATTCACTAGGTATTTCATCTTTCAGTGACCCTTCAACCACTTGATTTCGATCCAACAGAGAAGAATAAGCACAAATTTATGGTGCAAGCTTTAATAGCCGATGACTTCACCGACGATGATTTTCCACGAGCGGTAAGTAACATAAACGTTCGAAAGATTTCCACGCCCTGCGGTATAATAATGATTTCTTAATTATCGCTGTTCCCAGTGGCAGTTCTACTTAATTGTTCAGCCGATGATCACGTTTAACTTTGCTTTACAGTGGAAGGAGCCGAACCCAGACCAGATAATGGAGTCCAAACTGAAATGCGTATTTGAGAATCCTATAACTAATACCACGATAGCCAAGACCACTTCGACTACCACGACGACTGAATCGGAAGTAAATACGAATAGCGATAAAACTAAAGGAGTCGGCGATATCGTAGAGTCATCGTCGAAGGTAACGTCTAACGTGTATTTTACTTGTACTCCTGTCTCTTTCTAGCACGCGCTTATTACGCAAGTAACACGATGGCACGTTTATCTTTGTTAGGTTCTTGGAGACGCGGAAGTAAAATTGTATAAAGCAGCGCAAGAGGTTAGTCAGCTTAGAGCGGAAGAAAGTACTCTCAGGCAGGAGAACCTCCAGTTGAAGGTGAGGTATCAGAGGATCCGTCGTTTAGTCGGATAACGAGCCACGCGGATTAATTCCATTAACGATTATTAACAGCGGATGAGTACAGAGATGATTTTCGTTTCTAGGAAGATTTATTGAAGTTACGCAACGCGGCATTGGGTAACGACGCTACCTTAGCAGCCACCAGAGCTTTGACCTCGCAGACCAGTAGACAATTGCCTCCGATTACTATCAATGCCCTTCTTGTCATTGTGATGGCCATAATAGGATATTTGCTGGGAAAAATGTTCTGAGCAGCCGTTACCTTACCGCATAACTTGGCACATCCCCCCTCTCCCCCTGTGTTTCTTAGCCTGGCCCCCGCTACCATATACCACTTACCGATCGAAAGGATCGAAACCAGTCATCGTATTACACGGTTGTTCATAATAAATACTATAAACGGGTAGTGGTTTACAATAATAGAATATTACTCGCTGCAGGAGTGTGCTTATATTTTGGTAAAGCGATCGAAACTGTAAATCCTTTTTTAAGAAATAAAATCGTATACGTTGTAGTATAGACACAGAAATTTATCATGAACTTCGTTGTCGTTACGTTAACAGGGAATACTATTAATTTAAGTGTCTTACCGCGAGTGAAAATTAATTACTAATTACTGTAACTTTTACGTTCGTACACACCGGCTTCCGTTTCTACGTTTCTTATAAAAGGATGTTCGCTTTACAAATTACGCGTTGCGGCCGTGTCTTTGGAAACCATGTTGCCACTAAAGCGAATTATGTATGGGATACGAGACTCGTTAAATGCCAGTTCGTTCAAACGACCGTGCCCGATAACACGGGGAGTGCGAGTGTCGGTTGCCTCGACGAATGATGTATCTTCCCATGGAAACAAGGATGATCTTCAAATTTTTCTTTTCTCTCTCTTTCGTTTCTCTTAGCATTCTAACGGTACTTAACAATCACACGATGTAAGATTGTACATAATGTATCCAGTTTAAGGTAATGTTATTAATGTCTAACAGACTCTAACGCGTATAGTCAGAGAGGGGCGGCGGGAGGGGCGGTGGGGGTTAGGGGGCCGGGAGGGGGGAGGCTGGCTGATCAGTAGTGGTTCGTGACTCAGAAATTGGATACGCTGGCTCTATCCATCAGCAATGGTATATCACATAAGGAATTTAATGGATTAAATCTTTTGACGCTTCAGTGTATTTTTATTTCTTTATGTTTGTCTTATGAAAATTCGAAATAAAGATATCTCGGATGTCACACGACGGAAGTTTTATATGTTCTGTACACCTCTTTGCCATCGATCGTGTTTGAATTATTGGAAGTGGTGCATGGTATACATGGATATGGTACCGTTTTGAAATGTCGGCGTAACGAGACCGCACGAGTTTATCGATATTATACGTATAGTGGCAAGCGAGTTTGTAGATTGTCACGTCACAAATACTATCGAGCACGTCATAGTTATTAACGCATACATAAACATCCATATATCTGTGCCTTAGAAATAGGGGCAACAATATATATATATATACACACATATTGTTATTATTATATATATACATGTGTGTGTGTGTATATATATATATAATAACTTAATCGTGCTTCATCGACGTTTCATTGTTCTAATATCTCCATATTCTGTACGCCTTGTCTGGTTCCTTCCGATAATAAATATTTAGGTTGTTATTGTAGTGTACAAGTGTGGGATATCTTACTAAAACGTCGAATGCGAAGGCGTGGATTCACTTATCGTTTACAGATCACGTATATTTCTTATTTCCGAGACGTTTATATTTAACAACATATACCGAATATCTACGATTTTATATCATTAGATAGTTTCATCATTCTTCGAGCTTCTGATTCTTATATGTATATCGAATTCTCTTTCAGCGTAATCGTATCTCACAAGTATTCTAAGGGAACGTCTAACCAGCTATCAGCAACTGGTAGAATGATGACAAACCTGAGTATTGCGTAACGCAATCGTTTCTCTTCGATTGAAATTTATTATTAAAAGCATTTCATCATTTCACATATCTCTGCTAATTAGAAAGTGTATCGATTGGAGTCTCTCCATGTCGTGGTGTTTATAAAATAAATATCGTAAACGAATAATTGTCCAATGTATGCCTAAGGTGCAGGTATAAGTTGCTTTTCTCCGTGTGGATACAAGAGGCACGTACGACGATTGGATTGAGAATTCTTCGGTCAAACAGACACGCGTCTTCCCGAGCAGCGAACACCACCGAAGTTCCTATAAAAATTTCTTGATAAAATCCCACGTATATAGGACCACGAGATTCTTTCGTCCGCGGATAAATCGATCATTTTGCACGCAATCAGGTATTCCTTCATCGCTGGAATTCTTGATCCATTGCGCTGCCTCGACGTTACTGTATGTACATTTATTACTATTTAGAACCGATATCGTTAAAGCGAAACCGGAACGAAACAGATTGCCATTATGCAAAGAAATATGTGACTGGAGCTGCAAAAGTTTGTAGGAGTCACTGTAACTATATTAATACTGTCGCGGGAAATACTAGCGAGCATATTACAGAAACGTTGTTTCAATTAGCATTCATCTTTCTTACTCCATACGTGAAAATAAAATTGCAGAAGATAACGTTTACGTGGCGACACTTGTACTTTAAATATCGCCAATCAATTACTACGAAGGTTACTCGTGGTAAATATAGTTCGAATCGATCGGCCAGGCGTGATAATTTTGTGTTCTCGAAAAGAAATAGATGCGCGAACCGAAGTAGCGTAGGTCGACCTTTAGTCGGACCACCCTCTCGATAGTGCATGTGCACTCGCGTACTTTCTCCCTCCGAGCCTGTCGAGTGGAAGATGGAAGAGAGAGGCGGGGTGGAAGAAGACTAGGCTAGTTGGAAAGGCGACGACGAATGCTACTGAGATTACACCACAGATTCCTAATCTTTGGCTCGGATTGTTTCGTTCGACGATTCGCGGCGCGTATACCGTTTTCGTCCAAGTTCAAGACTTCAGTCAAGCGACGTTGCTCGACGGGATACAAACAATCGATGACCCACTATCCAGAAGAAGCAACCCACTTTGAATTTCAGATTTCAGACTTCTCGATGGGGTGGGTCAGCTCTGTGCGGACGAGAAATAGAAACTTGACGTTCGTGTTCCTACATTATTCCCTCCTTCGAGACTTTTCTCGCGACCTGTCCTAGGGGCGGTTCCGGGGGAACCATCGGGCGCATCTGCGTGCCGCAGAGCAGGGCGAATTTGCCTTAAAATTTCAAGTGACACGAGGCGCGCACGCCGATGCATAGATTCATTTCATGCGAGGCGCTGGGAAATTCGTGGGGTGGATTTAGTTGCTCTTTCACGGACACGTGACTCCATTTGGTCGGCCTGGTGGAACGACACTCGTGCCGAGACGTTCTCGTGCGAACTAAAGTCGCATAGGACCTCCTCGGTCAGGAGGTGCGGATAAATCAGGATCGGGAAGGAGGGAGGTGGATGGCAGAGAGTGGAGCGGCGGATACAGCGCAGAGCAGCCTGATCAGGGTGGCGGCGGCAGTAGCGACTGGCTATTGATTTCAAGGGCTTCCTTAACCCCCCGCTTTGCCGCTGAGTGCCCGACGGCTTCAGGTCACCCCGAAGGGCTCCTGGTGCCCGTGACTAAAACAATTCCGTTCGTTTGCTACCGCTACCAGCCGGCCCGCTCGACGCTGCTCCGCTCGCGACCCTAGCTTCCCAAGTTGCACCCTTCCCTCCTGACAGCCCCAAACGACGACCGTCCGCGTTTCGTTAACGAGACGCCTGACAGCGAACGATACCCCGAACGGTAACCACCGCGGACCTCGGAGACAGTGCGCATAGATAGAGGCACCGAGCATCGATCTCACCCCTGCATCGGTTCTGAATCTTCGAAAGGGTTACGCGATCGTGTTCGACTATCGTACGGCGCGGTAGGTAGAGGCCAATGTTAGCCGGGCCGCGGAGCGGACGGGCTGGCGAGGAAAGACGGGACCGTGGCCGGTAGAAGACGCCCCAAATAAGGGGGTTGTTGAGAATTTCGCGGTTAAGTGGCCGTCCGAGGTCCGAGGCTCGGCGGCGAAGATGATCGAGAGGGAGAGCACAGGAGCAGAGAAGAAGGGGGTGAAGGAGTAGGGGTGTCGGGGATCCAGGATAGGCGGGCACCCGCGGTGGTTACGGTACTGCGCGAGTCGGGCCGAGCGCAGACGGATCGCGGGGTGAGCCGTCGCTCGGCATACGTCGAACTAGGTGCCCCGTGTTGGGGCGTCTCCTGCCATCGAGCATCGGTGTCGTGCAGTCGATCGGGGGACGACCACCGCCTTCTTCGAAGCCGCTAGTAGTCCCGGACCGTATCGCACCGGACTGGACAGGAGCACCGGGAACCGTCTTCGGCGAATCTCCCCCCTCCCCCCCTTTGTGTTCGGTAACCACCCCGACGTTCGTGTGCCAGCGCAGGGGGCAGACACGGCGACGACGATGAGACTGCGAGGATGGTACTCGTGGTAGCGCGACCACAGTGCGTCGTGGCCAGTGCGGGCGTCGGCGTCGTCGTCGGTTGTGCACGCGTTCGGACGAGCAAGGAGATGGTGTCCCCGGATCGTACGGGGGAAAGTGACTTGGTTGCTAAAGCCGCTGCTGCCGTCAGTGCCGCGTACGCGTACAACGTCCCCGACGCGGTCGTAGCCGTCGTCGCCACCGCCAACGCCATCGCTGCCGTTACTATCGCTGCCGTCACCACCGCCACCGCCACCGTCAACGCTGCCGCGGCCGTCGCCGCCAATCCTGCCACTGCCGATACCGCCGTTTCCGACGACGCGGCCGCGATCAGCCTCCTTGCTGCCAGCCAGGCTTACAGCGCGACGGGTCAGACGGTCTAACCGCCTCCGTAAACCAACGGTGAGTGAGATTATTTCTGCCTTCCTTCCCTCGACCCAGCCCCATTCACCATTTCCCTGTCTACCGACGCCTAGTCCTCCGAGGCCTGCACCCTTAATCGGTAACGGGGAACAGGAAAGGCCTTTCGTTCGATGGAGAATGGTGGAAGAGGGAGAGTGAAATTCTATGGAGACAGGAAATAGATTGAGAGAGGAAGAGAGAGGGAGAGAGAAAGAGCAGTATGAATGCTGTTATATATTTTATATATACATATATATATACACATCTATATAATACGTATATGAAGAGAGAAAGAGAAAGAGGGAGGGGTAGAGAAGGAGGAAGAGAGAGGGAGAGAGAGAGAAGCAAGAGTGGGAGGGGATGACGAAGGATAAAAGAGACGAGAAGGAAGTACGAATGGAGTGAAAGATCCTATTCGTTTCTCGACCTTGCGTACGCGATCAGAATGGGATTTCTCGTCCCATTCTCAGCGATCGTCGTGCCCCGGCGACTCGACTCCACATAACCTCCGTCAATCGATAATACAAGACGACGGCACCCGCGGCGCTCGGCAAGATCGGCCTAGGAACGAACACAGGCCGCGTTCCTGGGCTTTTCAGCCTTGCCTATCGACGAACGTCGCCGATACCCCCTTTACCCAGCCATTCTCCTAATCGCCTCCGTCGACCATCGCCCGAGAATTCCCAAACCCCGAGGACACCGAGAGGCTCGTTTGCCCGTTCCGTTGGGCGGCGAACAAGTACGCGCGCCCCCCTTCTTCTCGCCCCGTTCACCCGCCCGGAAGTGTCTTCGTGCCGGAATGTATCCTGCACCTCGGTGCTCCACGACACGGCTACAACCTCGCCCATGTTAATTGGCGAGAATCGATCCCCCTGGAAACGATTACACGGCCGCGGCCCCGCGGCCGTTCGATCGCGCGCTCGGGACATCCTGTTCGCGGGCGGAACGTGCCGCGGTACCTGCCTCGGCGGAGCACGGCAACGCGGCCAGCCGAGCAAGATAATCGGGATGAGGCCGCGGCTGGGCGGAGATAACGAAGGTTGCCCCCGTCTCGCGGCGAGGAGTCGCGGCTCCTCTCCAGCGGCCCCCGCGACGCTTCCGTGCGCCATTTGCGTGTGGCCAGACCCGACGAGACGCGTCTCCTCACCCGTCCTGTGCCGCGGGACGCGCGAGCCCCACCGTCCTCGGTGATCTACATACGCGCGTCGCGCGCGAACCGGATGAATGAATGGGAATAAAGTAAAGTAGGTTAACGAGAACGGGATCATCCGAGCGGGCTGCGAGCCGCGACTCCTTCGGCCGAGTTCCCGTCCGCACTTTTACCGGCTGCTCCTTATCGACCCCTCCCCCTCTAGGAAATCCAGCGCGGGGCACGGTAGATTCGATCGGCGGAGGAGAGAGGCTCGGTTTTAAGTCGCGCCGAATCGAGCACGCCGCTTTCCACGGATCCGCACGCGTCGCGGAACCGCGCCTATTGTCGTATTGTTATCTACACGCGAGCTGTAATGCGCGCGGGGCCTGCCGCTGGGAATAATCATACGTATCTGGTTTCTGGCTCGAATCAATGTTCGCAATTGTGTTACTTGGAAATGGCTGGGGCTCCGCGGAATCGTTGCGCGCCGCTCCGGCACGAGAACCGACCAGGGGGAAAAGAACGCCTCGATCCTAGCCAGTTACGGAGGCTCTTCCTTGGTTATTGGATAACGATCGCGACTCGGCGGCTTGCCTTGCTTTCGCTACGATATTTCCACTGTCGCGTAACCTGCCCTCGAATTACCATCCCGTGGATGCTTCTTCGAATTCCTACCGTAAGGACGATCTTTACCGTGGCGCAAGGCTACGACTGTCGCTCCTCGTCGGTCTTTCTTAAACTATCCTTAGATAAACGCGTATCTAGTGTCCTCCTTGCCACTCCTCTGTCCTTTCAGGCAACCTTTACTCGTGCCTCCCTCCCCTTATCGCGACACGCTGTCACGGCGGCGTTTCGACGGCAGCACACCGCGACGAAAGTAATGCATTCGTGCGTCATCGTTTTCGGAGTTGCGCGCTGCGCTACGGAACTATCGAGTCGGAATGATCCAGCGGGAACAATGAGACCAGTGGGCTGTTTGGTGGTCAAACGTTTCTACCGGCCTGCGGGGACAGGCTGCAGTGAGTAGGACACAGGATAGCCAGGCATCCTTACCCCCTGGCGTTTCGTTCATCGATAAAGGCTCGCCCCGTGCATATGTGCGCTGGTTAGTGTTAGGCGCGCACGTAAACTGCATAGGGGAGAGTCGTGCAGTACCGACCGCTCTAAGTTTTTTGGTTATATCTTCGGCTAGAGTCGATAAAAATCAGAAATTCACAAACGTGTTTGTAGTATAGATGGAACTTAATAAGAGGAGGGAAATTATTTTTGTGAAATTTAATAATAAGAATTGATAATTCGCAAAAGTAAAAAAGTTGTAATTTCTAGGAAACGAAAAATTGTCGTCCAGTACCGACCAACTGTTAAATTAGTAGATTTTTAAGTCTAAACGACTAACAATGTTAATAAAAAGACATTTAATTGTTACAATAGAAGATTTTTTCAAATTTTATTTGTACAAACATCGCAAGTAAAATAATTCAATGTCTCCTGATCTGTGCATTCGACGTGTGCCCAACCTTCACATTCGATACACTGCACCCAATCTTCGTCAAATGATTCCTTGCAAATAACACAGTGGGTAACTTCTTCATTAATTTCTACCTTCCTGTTTGTTCGGTTATCACACCTATCCTTATTTACTTTATCCCCTAATTTTCTTCTTTTCAAGTTTTTTTGAGGTTTCCTTAATTGTCTTTTAGCTTTTCTTTTCTCTGCTTCTTTTGCTCTTTCGTTTCTTTCGCTTTTTTTTAATTCTCTTTTAGCTTTTCTTTTATCTGCATTTACCTTTTTCTCTTCAATTAGTTTCTTTTTTGCCTGAAGTGCGTCTATAAAAGATGTTGAAGTTAGGATTTCAGATTGTTGCGTTCGTTGTTTTCTCTTTTTCGTGTTCACTTCTACAGTTTCATTTCTAGGAGAGATTTCTTTTATAATTTCCATGAAATTAAAAATGAAATTAGGTAGAAGGAAAGCTAAAGGAACGTCTTATAAATTAATCTGAGTTGCTATCAGAATGAACTTACAGATAAGAAAAATTTGGTCTCTACTGGTTAACAGTCTGTTGGTCGGTACTGCACGACAGTCGGATGGTCGGTACTGTACGACAAACATATGGGAACATTTTAGATCATGGTATATTATGTACCAAAAAATATTGAAAAACTAGGGCGTTTTATTAAACTTAATAGACTAGAGACAGTACACATCATAGAACATAATCATTTACTTACCTGAGAAAGAAATGATCGGCTTTACAAAATAACTTTTGACCTACTGAATATCAACGAACACGTTTAATGTCTCGTAACATCAAGCGCAATGGACTAAACGATATGACCCCGAAATAGGTTATATAGAATTGTGATTTTTATTTGTTTATTCAAGTAAAACGCTCATATCTGGTGGAAGCAGCGAGAACTAGCTTTGGTCGGTACTGTAAGCTGGTCGGTACTGCACGACTCTCCCCTACTCCTCGCACGCCTGTATGCATGCACGATCACGTATTCACAGGGTGGCTCAGAGTTATTGGCAGGAACTTGATAGTAGGGGATGGAAGTTGTAGGAAGGAACAAGCGGATTTGATGATTTCGCGCCCTTAGGCTAACAAGCGTCTGCCCTTTCCAGGAGTGAAGTATTTTAATTTGATAGAGTCGAGGCGATTTTAATATTAATTCAATATGAGTTATGGCTGATTTGCTAGATGAAAGAAAGGTGATTTATAGTTGTCCCAAGCCTCTTTGTTTATGGGGTCATACACGTTTCTCGGCACTAAAACGTGGTCAATGTTTGGGAGTGATTCAGGGATAAACTATTAGTCCGATCGGTTTAATTGTTTTTGTGTTGTATAGGTACATGTTTATAGATTATAAAACAGGTCTGAGAATAGGAAAATGTTGAAAAACGTGGCGTCTGCGTGCAGCGGCGCAGAACACGTTTACTGGCGCCGCCCCAAACGGTGTGCACGAGTCAGCTCGTACGAGGTATCTGAATAAAAAATCTCCGATTATTTAACAATCTTTGGGATCGTAGTGATCCGGTGAAGTCGCCATTTTTTCGAAAAGAAAAATATTGCGGCAATGGTAACACTTTGAAGAAAAGGGTCGTAATTTTCGCTATAAAAGTCGTACGTTTTTGCTTGTTATTAAAAAATGCTTCAATTTAATTGAAAAAGTTCACCGTCGCCGGATAACGAATCTTAAGTAGAATATGCGTGTAAATAATGAAGTTAATCGGATGAAGGGTGAGGCAGTTATCATGCCCACCGTCTTGGAAAATGATGTTTCGAGAGAAGCCCACATTTTTAAAAATTTTCCAATTCTCATACCTGAGGTATATAACCATAGGTATATAAACATATACCTTTAAAACACAAAAAGAATTAAACCAATCGGATTAATAGTTTATCCCTGAATCACCAGCAAACATTGACTACGTTTTAGCGTTGAGAAACGTATATGACCCCTTAAACCTTCTCCAATTTCTTTCGCCCAAAATTTGTTACACCTCAAAATTTGCCGCCCTAGGCTGCAGCCTGCTTACCCTATATACAAATCCACCCCTGGGAACAAGGGGTCTTAATGAATATAGAGCTGGGTTAGGTACACTTTGCGGGGATACTTGTCTGGTGTGTCATTTACCTAGGGACACCTTGTATATTGCCTTAATTAAGTGGAACTGATTTTGTGATGTAGCACAGAGAAATTACTGGATAACGCTGGTGTTGGACCACGGTGAACGTTGAAGCGGGGAATTTAAAGGTCCGGTGGCATTCTTTGAAATACCTTGTTCCCATGTGGACCTTTTGCGGCGAGTTTAAAGGAGAGTTATAAAGATTTCTGGATTTAGAAGAGCAGCGGCGGGACGGGAGCCACGAGTAGTTGCTTCGTATCTGAAGCCCTAGATTTCAATTCCATGAGCATCTATTCTTCTTTTCTCAAGCCTTGTCGTTATCAATTGAGGGCTCCGAAATGTCTTTTTTAAAGCTTCGTCGTATGATTGCACGTCCGTACATAAGATGAGTATTCGTTCTATCTACTATTGAACGAGCAGACGGAGTCACTTTAAATCAGCGCAGGGACCAATGGGGAATAAGAGACAATGGCTGCAGACGAGACAGGGGATATGAAATTGTGGATTCACGATGAATCTCTTATTCGTTAGATATTCCTATCGAAATAATTCTATAAGCAACTATCGACTTATAATCCGATATAGACTTCCACGACCTGCGTTTATTTCACCTGCTTCGCTCCTCTCCGCGAGCTTCATTAACGAGCCAAGCGTTGCGCTTATAATTCTAAGACACCTCGTATATACGTGCTCAGTTTTTGCTGCGCTAAGTGCACGGAGCGCGCACGATAAAGCGTGTGTACCTTCCCGATTAGTTTAAGGCAGCAGAC
Organism: Andrena hattorfiana; assembly: GCA_944738655.2. Classification (NCBI taxonomy): domain Eukaryota; kingdom Metazoa; phylum Arthropoda; class Insecta; order Hymenoptera; family Andrenidae; genus Andrena; species Andrena hattorfiana. The sequence goes on along the minus strand of OX122891.2, from coordinate 66,780,643 downwards.
CCCGGTCTTTGAGGAGTGTACGTAAAGGCCTAATCCATCTTGCAGCCGGCTTATATCGAGCGAAGAAAGCGCCCTGCCCGAAAAATAGAGAGCGTGACTAACGATCGGCAATTTTAATCGCCAAGCCCGCGATGAACGATTATTGCTCGCGTGCCGCATTGGCTTCCGTTGCGCTTGAAAAGTGCGAGGGAACCCAAAAATCCAATCTGCACGAAACTTCGTTTTCATCCGCGCGCTGCAAGCAAAGGAGCTTCGCTTCCACAAGCGCTCCTATTTCGTCGACTGCTCCCGTGTACGACGTCACGATGGGGCGCGATAATCGGGCGACGACTTTCAACTACGTACCATCAATCACGCGCGGAACGCTCTTTAATAAATCTCGAAAGTTCGTAATAAATTGGAGAAGTTGCCGCGGAGGATCTCGCGGAAGGAGCGACGAGCGTGCACGCTCGTGACCCACTTACTTTCGTGTTTACTTGATCGATCATACGCGTATATTTCTTAAACTGAATTCTGTATCTGCCTGCCACCCTGCGGCGGCGATCGTGCATCCTCGTACCTATTCCTATCTAGAACACGCCCGCCTGCCACCCCTGCTTTCCGTTGTTATCTCCCCGCGAACAATGTTGGGCTCCTTCGACCTGCTACTTCCACGCTTTTATCTACGATCGTGTTTTCTCGTTCTGCGCACTTAATGTACCAACGCGCGTGATGCGGCAACGGCTCTCTGGGCTCCGCGGCCTCTACATAAATCAGCCGAAACGCGGCGCGCACTGATAGCTGGCCCGCGTAGCTTGCGAAGAACGCCGCGAAAATGCCCCGCTGTTTTAGGATTTATATATCCCGACGACGATATTACGTATGGGACGTATAGGTATAATAGATAATATATATTTCCCGAAGGACTTGTTGGCAGCTTGCCAGCACGGAATATGTATCCTCGCAAGTCGTCTTCATCGCAATACCGCGGCTCTCTATGGTGCGGAAATGAGGAAAGCCTGGCTGTAGCGTTCGCGGCAGCGCATCTCATTGATCCATTTAAATCACGAGTGCTTCGAATACTGGGTGTCCCTGAGCGCACGCTGCAACCGCCAAGGGGGGTTCACTCCACGCGAAAGGTTACGTGGAGATCGTGGAATAAAGTCTCCACGCAGGAATCTTGGTTTTTTAGAGAAACCACTTGGAACGTGTTTTAGAATTTAGTTTTAATTATTTTGGATATTTTACTGGCCAGTGGCGCACTCGGGATTTAATCTTAGGGGGGAGAGGGTTGAACGGGTAAAAATATTTTTAATGCAAATTCAAGGGAATTCATTAGGTGATTATAATAATTTATTTAGAGAATAAAATCCAGTGTTATTTTCTTTTTACGGAGCTCCTACTTTGGGGGTGATAGAGCTTCTTGGCACCCTCTCTGGTTGCGTCACTGCTGCTGGCTGCAGCAAGTAATATATTATTAACTTCAAGAAAGTTGAATAGAAACCGAGGATACAGTGATGCTTCTGTTGCAGAGCATCTGACGTGAAGCTATTAAAAAGCAATTGTTTTGTTTTATCTTAATCTTCTTTATCTCGAATCGAGTGAAAACGAGGAGTCGAGGACTCGATCACTGGGCTGATGCTGGAAATTGTTCTTGAAAAAAGGAAGCTTCCTCGCGAAGAATATTTATTCTACAATTTCGATTTATTAGGGTGATCTGTTCAGTGAATGAACATCCAACAGGGAATGAACGCTGCTCGTATCACACGAAAAATGAAATAAAAAAGTACACAGTACTTCTTTATTCAATTAAATTCTTTGTAAGGTCTTCGTTAAGTTCAAGGGACGTCTTGTTGTTGTTAATTTTCTTAGGTGTTCATTCGTTGGTCTTGCAACTTAAGAGATCATTCCGGTTTGCGCGCCGATAAATTAAGGGATTTTCGGGAATTTATTGCGAAGAAAAAAATACAGTAATGGTATAAAACCGTTTGCTATTTATTAAACTACATTTCTACAGTAAGTAAAAAATATAAAAGTAATGAAAATAATGTTTTTAAAATGCTTTTAAAAGCGGTCTTGACTACATGTTTAAAAAGTGATGTCTCGCTGGTACAGGTGATTCCCGCTGTTAGACCTATCAGAATCAAAAATCCAAACGGATTATCGATCAGTGTGACCGTCGCTATCGCCCAAACTACAATTAATGAATTATCTTCAGAATTGAGAAGATGGCAGATAAAAACGCAAAAAAAAAAAATGTTTTCCGCCTTTTTTGTTTCTGTGAAATTTAAAGATAAATCATTAATTGTAATCCAGGCGATAGCGACAATCATACTAATCTAGAATCCGTTTGGATTTTTGGTTCTGATATGTTTAATAGCTGAGCTGGAGTCACCACCACCAGCGAGACATCGCTTTTAAAAGCATTTTAAAAACAGTATTTTTATTACTTCTATATTTTTTACTTACTGTAGAAATGTAGTTTAATAAATAGCAAACAGTTTTATACCATTACTATATTTCTTTTAGGAATGTAGGAATGTAGTTTAGTACCTAAAGAGAAAAAAGTTTTATACCATTACTATATGTCTTTTCTTCGCAATAAATTCCCGACAATCGCTTAATTCATCGGCGCGCAAACCGGAATGGCACCTTAAGTGTTCATTCATTGAACAGGTCTTTCTATTACACGCTGGATCATTCTTATTCCCAAACGCCCTGTGCATTACTTTTCGAACTTCAGCCACGGTATGCTGTATTTGGTTCAGTGTCTCATTACGAGTGCAAACTTTGTTACGTTTCGAGACGGATCTCGATGGGTGTCGACGAGAGAACGCAGAATTCGAGCGTTACGTAAGACGCCCTACTAATCCAGCGTCACAGAAGCGAGCTCTCGCGTAAATATATTACGTCGGGTATTGTTTCGCAATTACAGTATTACTGAGACCGTTCCAACAGAGATTACTGGAGGCCAGCGGGCCGTAAATGCCGCTCGAATGTAGGTTGTACACCTGTTACTCGTCGAAAGTGTTCAACCACGAGCCTTATTTTACAATATTAGCGCAACTTTCAGCTGGTTAACCGCTTATTAGTTATCGGTCGAGCATGATTATTATAGATGCCAATGGAAATTTCACTTAGCACGTTCTGCCGCCTGACACTCCAGCCAGTAACTCTCTAATTTTCCCTTTAAAACGCGAAATAAGTGTGACACAGATTTCTTGAACGATGGTTCGAGCATTTCTGTTCAACACTGGGAATGGCAAACTTTAGGGGGAGTTCCCCTAGTGCTGGACGCTTGAGGGGTCTTGCTAATGTGACGGCTGAAAAAAAACTCAATTGTTCGGGAATTAAAAAAAGAAACGCATTAAAAGGTGATAGAATAAAGCTACGAACTTGCAAAATGATATGGACAATACTTGTTTCTTTTTTTAATATCCGAAAAATTAATTTTTTTCAGCCATCATGCTAGGAAGATCTCTTAAGGGGGGATTGCGCCTTGTTGGGCCGAAAAATAGGTAATTCTTTGTGAATTTTTTGTACAAAAATGGTGCGACAAATTAATTTGAGCTTTGGCAGGCTGTTTTATTGCTCTGAAATTCTGTGTGACAGTGATAAAAAACATGACAGATACAGAGAGAGCGTTGAAAAATAATCGGGTGGCCCTGGCGTTGACGAAAAGTACTGTAAGGGTTATCCGAAAAACCCAAAAATGAAAAGAGATAAGAATCTCTATGTGGCTATGGGTGGTAGTAGATGCACTAAGAAAAATAAAAAAATGTTAAAATGACAGCCTTTTGAAGAAGACGAAGCGCCCTGATTTGAGTCTGAGAAAGGTTTTGCCTCAAAATCGGGAAAATTTCTTTAAATAAAAAAAGGAACGGTAACAGATACGGCAATAAATCTACTAGCACCCATAGCCACAATTTATATAGTTTAAGAATCTCTTTTCTTTTTTGTGTTTCGGATAACCATTACAGTACTTTTCGTCAACGCCAGGGCCACCCGATTATTTTTCAACACACTTTCTCTCTCTCCTACTGTCACACGAAAATTCAGAACAATAGTTCAATATACAATAAAACAGCCTGCTAAACCTCAAATTAATTTGTCGAGCCGTTTTTGTACAAAAAATTCATAAAGAATTAGCTATTTTTCGGCCCTACAAGGCGCAATCCCGCCTTAAGTTTTTTTTTTTAAGTAAGGAGAAAAATAATATTAGATCAGTCTCATTAGCTCTGCACACGCGACTGAAACGTGTCGAAACCTACTTACATAATTGCTGTTTTTTTTCAATCCTCTCTACGGTTTACGCGGAATAACGGCTTGGTAGCGTTTTAATTATCTCAGATATAACTAATACCCGGTATTAGGTTTCTTAAAAAGGGTTCCTTTGGGCTCACCATCTGGCCCTATCAGAAGTTTCATCCTTTTTTGCACCGGAAACTTCAAAGTAAAGGATCGCCTATTTTCTGTGTGCTGGTGTTTCTAAGTTTTACGATCGTGGAAATTCCTTTAATAGCAGTGGACGATACAGCATATCTATGTCCTGTTGAAGAGTAATTAACCCGTCACCATGAAGAATTCAGCAAGCAGCGCAACAGAAGGGCAAGAAAATCGAAACGGAGCAGAACTTTCGTGTCCTTTATACGAGTCTATCTCACCATTATATGTCGTCGAATGGACAGCATTGCGACAGGAGTGCAATAAGTTTACGTAACTCTGTGCAACGATAAAGTATGGTCCCCCGATAAATTCCATATTTCTTCCACCCGCGAATAATATGCAGCCACGCGACATCACTCTCAATCTCGCTATCAGACTTTTCGCGGATAACGGCGAACCATGACAAATGTCTGTCTCTGGGGAACACGAAACGGCAGTGCCTTACGAACTTCCAAAGTTTCTCCACTGTTTCTTCGTGCCCCAGCGATTCATTGATTATAGGGCGACAGAAATTACCGAGAAGAGAGTTTCGAGGTACAGAAACACGAGAAAAGAACTTCCCTCTCCTAGATCTATTCACGAACCCGAAAAAAAGGAGGTTCAGCTAACTCCAAATTTAAACTACTTAGTACACGAAACTTTTAAGTATTTGGATCAAAATAAAATAAAAATCAAGTCAAAATCAAGTCAAGATCCAGTAAAAATCAAGTCAAAATGGGGTAAAAATCGTGTAAAGATCGAGTAGAAATCGAGTGAAAACCGAGTAAAAATCGAGTAGCTGGGATATAGTATTTAAACGTTCAAAGTTCAAATTATCCTTTCTTGAGATGCTTGGGACACCGCAAAAGCCCAGGTAACGTTGGTTTCGCAAAAGTTTCCTTCGACTAGGCTCTCGAAACTCGAAACTGCTCCGTTATTTCGCGTACCCGGGCAGTTCCGTCTGTCGCGCGCGCGTTTAATCTTTCAGTACCTAGATCCAGACAGTCAAGTCACGGCGCAAACGAAAACAGCAAGAAGAACCCGTAAGACTCGTCGGGGAACCGGACAGCGGGACAGGCACGTTATACTATAACGCGCTGTTCAACAACCACTGGCGCAGCAACGCGACGGGGGCCACAGGCGAGGACAGCGAATTGAAAGTGATTAGACAAAGAAACGAACGACCGTGGGAGGGGAGAAAGTCTTGGATTCCGTTTAATCTTCGACGGGGAAACGCGCGACGGGCTCGTTAGTAGCGCGCGATTCGCCGAGCCTGTTGTGCGTTGTTCTCTCTTGTTCGTTCGCGATCGCGAGCCGGTGCTCAGTGCGTGTCCATCGTTTCTGCAGCTGTTTGACAACGTTCCGCGAGTAACGGCGTGGACGGTGGTGTCAACGGTGGTCTGGATTTCCATCAGGTGCAAGACGAGAGATAGGGAATCGTAGCCTCGAATCTGGGACAACATTCGAGGACGAGGTCGCGTCGTTGCCTTTCGAAAGTCCCTCGATTTGGATTCGGTAATTATTTACTCACTTATTCGTTTACGGGGCGAGTAAATTAAGACAGAATACAAGATAAAAGGAATGGAATTGATTACAATAAAACTAGTTAAAGAGATCGCCAGATTGGTGACCGAAATTATGAGTATAAAATGAAAGGCGTGACATAAGGAACGGAAGAGGTAAATGAACGAAAAGGATAAGATAAGAAAATAACATTAATGTACAGGGTGTTAAAAAAGCGATGACCAGTGCTTTCAAGAGTGAATCTACACCTGTGGATCGGTGGAGAATGGTAAAAAAATTTGCCGCAAAATTGTTTATAACACCGTTTTCTCAAAAAACCTGAAAAAGGTTTCATCAAATACCTACATGGTAGACATCACTTCATCCATGCCAAAACTTTATCAATTTTTTTTAGGAAATGGTAGAGTAAACGATACAGTTATTGACCAGGGTACAGAAGTTGACTACTTCAAATTTCTGTGTAGAAAAATGAACTGCGCGTTTCCGCATTTCCGCCGTCAGATAGTCGGAAAGGAAAATGCGTAATGTCAACTCTCAAAGAAGGTTTAGCGGACATGTTTAGAGCTACGACTTCCTTAATGTCTGTATAATCATTGTTCAATTTTGTTTGCCGTGAATGCCATTCATCATAATAAGTGACAAGCGCCCAGTGTTAACAATCGTCATATGTCCAGTCGTGTCGAACGTGAATATGTTGTGCTTTGGGGGATATTCAATAACTGGTTCGATGAATGCACAGTAATACAGTTATTGACCACTCGTAATTTTCGTGCTGAAAAACCGCGATATAAATTGATTTAGACCTTTGGAGGCACGGAGCAATGTGCGCTACTTTTATATGGTTTCGGGTATGCACCTTCGATGACTTCTGATTTTTCATTGGTCTGGAGGTCGGTACGATAATTCGGAGAACAAAGGCGCTTGACGAAAGAAAAAAAAAGAAGAAAAATAAAGAGGCAAAGAGATGTAAAGAGAAGAAGAAGCAGAAGAAGAAAAGAAAGAGCAAATGAGAGAGAAATCTAAGAAGCAAAAAGAAACGAATGAGAAGCTAATGAGATAGTGGCGAAGTGCACGGCATACGTCGCACAGTGGTGGGAAATCCCGAAAAGATTTTGGCCAAATGGCCAGGTGGCCAAAATATGACGGGTACCTTTGATTTGTACAAAAATGAGTATACTAAAGTTTTCGAGGTCGCTCATTACGAATCTTAAGTCGATACTTCTCCTTCCGCCCGGTATAACAAAACTTCATTTATAAAATTCAAGTTACTTATTCCATAGCGTTTACTTAAACGTCCTAAACTGAAGCTCTTAGGTGGTCAACTACTGTATCGTTTACCCTACGCTTGCTACATATGATACCTTTTAGAGTTTTAGACTTTTTCTGCTTTCAGCGAGCAGAATATGTTGATGTAAAGAAAAAAATTACCCCTAATTTTCAATGTTACAAACAATTTTGCAGCAAGTTTTTTTACAAATCACCGATCCACAGGTGTAGATTCACCCCTGAAAGCAGTGACCATCTCTTTTTTAACGCCCTGTACAAAGAATGGTATCGAATAAACATAAACATGAGCTCCTGCTGGAAGTGAGAAAAAGGACCAATAATCAAATACTTAAATATTTATTTAAGCACGATAGATAATGTGAGCAACTGAATGCCAGTACTACCGTCCTTAATTAAACTGTCCTATCTAAAATTTTTTAATTTTTTGAGATATGTTGAAATATTTGAAGTTCCACACATCTTTTACCTTTTAAGTAAAGGTAGAAAACTCTACGTGCTTCGTAAAGATTTATAAACAGTCTAATGTATTTAACCTAACTTCTTTCAAAATGGTTCAAATATCTTATCTAAAACAATTAATTAATTGGTACGTTAATAATACATTCCCTACCGGTACGCCTATTACAAAAAATTATATTAGGCTATTACAAAATAATGACAACATTTTGTAATTTGAATAAAGGAAAATAAGGTACAAAATAAATGATAAAACTTCAATTTTCTCGGTTGTTTCAAAATGCTAGATAGGACATTTCAACTAAAGAGGGCAGAGTATTTGGGCGGGAAGAATGTAAAAGAAAATAGTAGCAAAAAAATGAACAAGATCATAAAGAGTCTAACAGGAATAATGTAATTAGAAATTATGATTGGGGGTACTATGACTAGGCGAATCGAAAGAATTCTCGGTGCAAGTGTCATCCACGATTCACTTCGCATAATCCACTTCCATTCAGAATTGTTTTACCATACGTTCACTACTGTCGCGCTCGAACGTGTACCTACGCGTATCTGGTTTATTTCACGCATTTGGTATCTGCGTGTGGCTGGTTTATCATTCCGTCGCCCGCCACTACTGATATTGTTTATGTCGCTTTTCAGAGTCGCTATTTATAACGCGAGTGATTCGTCTTGTAATGAATACTGTTTCTGGAAACTGATACGCTGAATCATATCAGTGTGTGATAAGTACCTATGCGGTAAACTTAGGGATTAATGCGACATCTTCTCTTTCCTAGTTTCTGTGCTTCGGCGAGGTGTTGTAATCAGTGAATGATGCTGTGGGGAGCAAACACATTCCGTCAAGCGCAAAACATTTTCTAGAATGAGCAAATGTCTGTAGAACCCCCTGTATCGTCAATTTTGAGTAGTTATGACTTCTCACCCTTACACTCCACAGACCCTTGAAACCATGTACAGTGACTCACAGCCATAATCGTACACTCTTTAAAATCGCATAACATTTTTAAAATTGGTCCAAACGACTTGAGTTTTTTTGAGAAGCTAGAAGGATTAGTTTTCTAAGCGGTGTGTTTCGTCGTTTTTAAAAAAAATGCAATTGGTCGGAATAGTGAAAAAAATAGTAAAGGTCGTTTTTTAAAGTTTTTTTGTGAGCCTGTAATGAAAATTCGAAAAACCCGTTTGTACATTGAAGTGAGTTATATACATGCCTAAAATTTCATGAAAATCGGTTAACGTTGCTCCGAGCTACAAACGTTTAAAGATCGCAGAATAAGGTCGAGAATCGCTGATTTCGGGAATTTCCGCGATTCTCGACCTTATTCTGCGATCTTTAAACGTTTGTAGCTCGGAGCAACGTTAACCGATTTTGATGAAATTTTAGGCTTGTATATAATTTACTTCAATCTACAAACGGGTTTTTTGAATTTTCATTACAGGCTCACAAAAAAAAGTTTAAAAAACGACCTTTACTATTTTTTTCACTATTCCGACCAATTGCATTTTTTTTAAAAACGACGAAACACACCACTTAGAAAACTAATCCTTCTAGCTTCTCAAAAAAACTCAAGTCGTTTGGACCAATTTTAAAAATGTTATGCGATTTTAAAGAGTGTACGATTATGGCTGTGAGTCACTGTACATTCCCCTAGCACAGCACTGATACAATTCAGTTTCAGTAGGAGGCAAAATTTTGACGATTAGAGACGACCTACACAAAACTTTGAAATTTGTAATATCTCACACTGCGTATTTAATACAAGGCGTGCGCTAACAAAACGCAAAATTTGAACCAAATCTGTGAGCCGAAGTCTAATCGACCCATCCCACTAGTTCGCTGCGATTCCAATCCTCCAGCTTTTCAGTTCTTCAATCGTTTCTCGGTCAAATTGCAGTTGCGTTGCGACAGTGGACGAACGGTCTTACACTTTAGGTCCTCTCCTATAAGTCGATTGCAAGTCGACATCTGGATACCGACGAATATAAGCATCATCGTTACAATCTGTCTGTCCTCGGCGTTAATTTTTGCACGGCACCGATCGATCACGGTAATTGCGTTCATCGTTGCATGCTATATTAGATAACGAGCGTCGTTTCGCAGCTCGCGGATGCCCGAGCGACGTTAATTGTCGCGAGTTCGTTGCCGATTTCGCGCGGCGATCGGCAGACGATCAGGTTCCAGGACGATGTAAGGAACTACTTAGCGTGGAAATTCCGCCTGACGGACGACCGCAGCCTGTCGTGGCAAGGTCGTATCGGAAATTACACCTGCGGTTTGAGTAATTATACATTACAGTGAAGTAGTGTTTGCGCGAGTCTTTGTGCCGCGGAGACGCATTCAAGTTTTTCTTCAACGAGCGTGCTTTTCCTTTCGCCACGGCGCAGCGGCGTTCAGGCAATTTTCGTCGCGCGCATTCTTTCCATTCGGATGCCACTAGATGCCACGAACGGCGCCTCGACAGCACAGATCCGTCACGACTGGTAACCGAGGGGGGAATAATTATTATCGTCGCCAAGGAATGCATGTGTTTTTTCCACGTTGCTACACTTCGTTTCTCCTCCGTTTTATAACGAATACCCATCGTTTCTCTGTTCTTGTCTGAAATAGCGTCGAGGAAACGATCGGCACGATACCCTTCCGCGTGCCTTCCGCCGAGATCCACGCGGTCGCGTGAACGCATTGCGCAACGCTATCAGAAGATAGTTTCACGAACGGCTGAGGCTTGAACGTAAATTACTCTCGGTATCAGATAGCAACGATCCGACCCAATTACGAACACCTGACAGGGATATCGTTCTGAGACTGGATTCTGTGGAGATTGCAATGTTTATTCCAGTTACTTAGTTTATCTCGGTGCACTTTCTTGGCGAACTGGCAAGCAGCATATCCAGAACTTACAAGGAGAGTATTTTATGTGTCCGCCTCCGATCATTTTGATTTTTGGATATGTTATAGAGGACCGAAAAATAAGAAATACGTGTTTTTTATTTTTCCCCGTTTTCATATTTGGGGGCTGAAAACTGCGTTCAAAGTTAGGGTTGAAAAATCATTTTTGTGGAATATCTCGAGAACTATTAGAGATAGGGGAAAATCTGGTGAGTCAGTCATATTTCGCATTCAAAGACACAAAATTCTTCCATTGACACTATTCCCCTATCTCTAATAGTTCTCGAGATATTCCACAAAAATGATTTTTCAACCCTAACTTTGAACGCAGTTTTCACCCCCAAATATGAAAACGGGGAAAAATAAAAAAACACGTATTTCTTATTTTTCGGTCCTCTATAACATATCCAAAAATCAAAATGATTGGAGGCGGACACCTAAAATACTCTCCTTGTTAGTCACACGATTTCGCCCTGAGTTACACCAGTGTTCCCAACCATTTTTCAGTAGCGACCTCGTTTTATAATATTCAAATAATCTGCGACCCTCTACCTCCATATAGGGTAAACTAAATTTATTAAGTTAAAGAGAACACATTAATCGGTTAACTGGCACGGTTTTTTTTACTATTCGTGCCCAAACTGGCAACATCGAAAAATTAAGTGAATCACGCAAAATTTGGTATACAAGAGTATGGGCGACCCCAAAAACCCGTATATACAATTTTCCTAAACCCCGATAATATTTTAATATTTGGCAGCCATTTTGGATCGGTCATTTTGAGTCCGCCATATTAAATTTTACAATTCCAATGACAAATTCAGATTCAGCGACCCCAAAAGCCATTACATACCAAGTTTCATTCAAATCGTTTGAAAATCAAAAAAGTTATTCCATTTGATCATATATGATACATAAGCAGAATTGGTCAAATTTTTTTTTATCATATATGATACACTGCCAGTTAACCGGTTAAAAATAGGTATTTCAGAATATAATTCTAACTTAATAATATTTAATTATCTTAATACATATATTAAATGAGGCTTTGAGAGCAAAAGTTAGTAGCAATAATGTATTCCAATAGGCTGTACTAATCATATAAAGTAGGAAAAATTAATTTTTTTTCAATGTGTGTTAGTCCGCTTTTGCTCTCAATGCCACAAATATAGTTAAATATATTTAATATATTTAATTATATTATTTAATGTGATGGTTGCGCTTGAATATATTAAAATAAATACGTGCTAAGGATCGTCAACCAAAAATAACCACGACAACCCCCTATACATAATCATTAAATCAGAGCAAATGAAATGTCCTTTCGTTACATACAACGTCACTTACCACCACTGCCATTAAATCACTCGCGTTACGCAAGATGGTTCCCCAAAATCAGGTTATATTTACCATATTATTTAAATTGGCGTGTTTCTACCGAAGCACCCTGTACATTCCTATCTACAAGAATTGATCACTGATAAGGAGCCCACCGAACAGAAAATGCATTTTTGCTCGATGTTAAGTCTAATGCAGCCCTCTTATCGCCAGCCTTAATCGCAACGAGTTTTTCTTTGTTTTACAGGTTGCGGCGTACCAGGCCGGGACAAAAGGCCGATTCGAGGAAGCGCGTGGCTCCTAGCCGGCACGTGTTACACCAGTAATCACGATTCACCGCGGTGGAAATCCCATTGATCCCTTCGTTACACGTCAGTGTGTCTCGCAATCGTGCTCACTTCCCCTGCCCCCCCCTCTCGTGCCATATTTGTTTTTGTCGCGTGGTCGAGCGTGGCCGACCAGAGTTTGGAAAAACGGCGATTGTCTCTGCCGAAATTGCAGGAATCCTCGCGGGTGAGCGAGCTCGCGGCTCGCATCGAGGCACGGGAAACGTCGCGGCGTGATAGTATCATCGTCGAGCACGATGGCTTGCGAATTATCTAAGGTGAGTCTGAAACTATTCGCTAATAAAACAGAGAGAGGAAAATACGGAGACCCACTGCGTCGATCGCTACTAGCAATGCACTCGATGGCCTGCAAAACGTTCCGTAATTACTGCCAACGGGTAGCGCGTGCGTGCACGACCCCTTCCCCTCCCCCTTGATTACGAGATTCGTCGTGATAATCCGTCGAGACGAGGCGGCTTAATAATTCTGCAATTACCGTGGAGCATGAAGGCGCTCTCGGGTAACCAGAGCCTTGGACACATGAAACGTTACGTTTAACGGCTGGGTATCGAACGGGCGGCCGATTCCGCGGGCCGAGTATTAATATGCGCGGGGGGATACTTCCCGGCGCTTAAGCCAGCGCCGTTAATTAGAAATTGGCGCCGCGATTGCCAAGGTTACGCGAATCCACGATCCGGCCGGATCTAATAGTCTCGCGGCGCGAGGATTTACGCGAGCTCGATGGGAACTCGTTTGGCAAGCGAGACCGCCCTATTTCGTAACGGGGCTGCTCCGCACGAAACCCTCGTGCTCACTTAATGACAGCGAGCGATATCAATAATGCTCGTTACCTCGGGCCGCTTTAATTGCGCGCGAGGTGGCCCGCTTAATTACTGCAGCGCAATCTTGCTGCGGGCTCATCGTTCCCAATCTCGCGTGCGCCCCGCGACGCGAGCTCATAACGCGCCCGTCCCTTTTCCGTTTCGATCGTCGCTCGGTGGAGCCGCCTGACATTCCTGGCGATCGGCGTTGCGAATCGCTGCCGCCGCCGACGATACCGTTCCCATCAGTGTAGCGATGGCTGACAAGCGCGCATGAAAGCTCCACGAGTTTGGTCGCTCTCCGCGCGCGCCGTCAACATTGCGCGAATTAATCAACGTGCCTCTTCGTTCGTGCTGCTGCCAGACTTCTCAGCGGATTGACGCGGGAATCGTTCTGATTAATTCGCAACGAACAGTTTATGGATTCTTGTGCTGTCCGACTGCGCGTCAGGTCGAATCACGGACGGAGCACGCCACGAGCGGGGCACACGCGCGTTCATGTGGGAGCGGAAGGCAGCTTGCGCGGAAAATAGAAAACAGGTCCAAAGTGGGAAGTACGCTCTGCTCTTCCGAGGCTTTGTTTTTATTTTTAAATCGCGACTGTACGTTGCGTATCGCGCAGTAACGTGTAGTTGGGATTTGAAGCTTCGCTGGGAAAGCTTGTCGAGATGGAACGGTCTCGATAAATTAGATAGTGCCATGCTCAACTTGATTCCCTGAAGAACAATGCCGCGGCAGGAGAAGGACTCGCAATTTGGGCTTACTTTCGCACAAAGGGCCTCCCCTTTCATGATTGTTTACGAGCTGTCCGTCTACCCTGTATTTCTTCCCTCCAACCTGTCGTTACGTAAGTTTGCGAACCGCTTCCTACGTGGCTGAGCGACAATACCGCTTGCACACTCGTTTTCCACGGTTCGATGCCGTAACCACGCTACGGCGGGAGAACAGAAATCTTTTTCCACCGCGCGAAGCACACACGCACACCCGCCGATTGCATAACGATACGGCACAGCGCGGATCGAACTGTCGGGACGCACGAATGGCGATGCAAGCTAAACGTATCCTGTACTCTGTTCAGCCAAGAGAGAGAGAGAGAGAGAGAGAGAGAGAGAGAGAGAGAGAGAGAGAGAGGAACGAACGAAAGAAAGCGATCGCACGTTGCTCGTTAGTGTCCCCCAGAGCCTGCAGCGCCGGGTGGCGTTTAGTCGGCCCAGCGGAATGAAGAGGCGGTTGATGCCGGATGCCATGTCGATAGTATAAAATTCTCTGTGTCTCTGTCTGTGTCCTGGCGTAGCTCGAACGATGGCCGATTCACGCGGCTTCAAGCCAATAAACCAGTTGTGGCAGAGCGCGGCAGTGTCGACGGACCCGGACTCGGAGTGCCTCTACGAGGAGATCTCGGGCCTTTCGGGGTCCCAGGATACGGAGCCAGGGCCGGCTGGTGCCGCCGTCGGGGAGGAGGAGGAGGAAGAGGAGGAGGAGGAGGAAGAGGAGGAAGAAGAAGAAGAAGAGGAAGAGGAGGAGGAGAGAGGAAGGCTAGACTTCGGTGCACAGGTCGGCGGTAGCAGCTGGTGGAGACAGAGCAAAGCTAGTAGCGAGAAGGGCCCGATAAAGCACGCGGCCGGCAGCACCGTCAACGGGCGGAAAGTCAGCAGAAGTGTTGGGACTAGCGCGAGATCGCGCAGCAGATCGGCCGATCGGCCATCGAGCGGACGTCAGGACATCATCAGGGTGGAGGAGGAGCAGTATGCCTCACGCAGAACCTACGTGGAGTCCGGTACAGGCGCCGTACTGCCGCCTGCTACCGGCCTCAAGCTGACCAGGGGGCGTGCAACCAGCACCGTCGCCCGCTACTTGCACTCGGCCTCCACCAACACCGGCCACTATCACCATCATCACCACGGGCTGTACGGACCGTATCCAGCCGGCAGCACCGGCAGGCCGACCGGCAGACACCATCAGCATCATCACCCAAGCCGCGGCTCGTTCAGTAATGAGACGCAGGAAGAGGTACAGGAGGACGATGAAGCCACTCTACGGGAGTTGCTTGTAAGGTACGTTTCCACGTACCCGAACCTCCCCTCGATTATCCCACCTTAACGACACCGTTCTCTATTGTGAAAACACCTCCACGGGTTCGGACCGAGCGACCCGGTGTATCTGTCACGCGCGGCTCACGACACCCCCCCAGCAACCCTTTCGCGGCTCGCTGTGGTCTCGGACCCCGCGCGACACCACCGTTCAGGGGAGAGTTAATCAAACACACCTAAGATACATAATATCCCCGGGGGACCTTGTCACAAGTGGGCGTCGCCACCGACGTCTTCGAGAATTATCTGGATTGTTGGACGTGCTTGCCAAAACGCGCCCATCCAACACCCGATCACCGCTTTCGCGTCACCGTGTCCCTTCGACTCGACGAATCGTCCCCCCACTTTCCACGCGCGAGTCTCCTTCATTTCGTGCTCTCTTTTTTGTTCCGTCTCGGCGTAATTCCGTAATCGGCGATGCGCGTTAGAATTTAGAATCTGTAGCTTCGATGCCTTTTGGGCCGTCTCGAATATCATTTGAAGGCCGATGTTTTTTAATTGAAAGACTGGAGCGTTTTACAGGTCTCTGTTTGGAAGGGTTGAAATATTTTAAAGCTGAGAGAACTTTCAACATAGATGTATGGATTATCCTGTGTTTGTGTCTGTGGTTAGAGGGGGATATATGGTTTCGAAGTAATAATGGAAAAAATTTGTGAAAGGGAGGGTAGGTATATCTTTGTTGTTTACGTAAGAACTATAGAAGAAATACCTGAGTAGGGGAGACCGGGGCTAAAAGTTCCGGGGGTAAGTTGTTCCGACAGTTCTATCTTCAAAATGAAAAGAGCGTTGTACTTTAAATTACTTTTTCCGTGTAAGTTGATCACGCCACTCTGTCGCCCATTTTAATAGCGTCCGCGACAGCGAATCGTTTGGCTGTAAGCAAGGACCTATTAGTCGCGTGCCACATAAGTAAATATTTTTCTATCATTATTTTTTGGTCTATTTCGATTATTAAACGTTGATATTATTGATCGATTCGTTCTTATGGATCAAATGACATTTAAGAACATGTTGTAACAGTGTTTATCGTTACAATATATGTATAAGCAAAATAATCTCTCAAAATGTTGTTACCGTAACAACTTGCCCCACCGTAAATGTATGAATTGTTCCTGCTGTGCTTTAAGATGCGAACATATGAATGGCACCATTTCCATCGAAGTTACGCATAAAGTTAACAACTGTCGCTAGAGAATTCAATATCTGCTACTTGACTCTTTCGAGAGTTATTAAAAAACTACAATCTGGACAAGAAGCCACTGTAGGCTGCAAGTACAAATCTCAATAAGTAGGTACCCACAAACAGTTGAATGTAAGACTGATTTGTAGATTTTAATTTTTATACCAAAGATAATGTTTATGGTTATTATATTGTTTTGGTTTTCTTTTGTAGATAATACATTTTTGTTGATCCGAACCTTTATACATAAACATTATTAATAAAATTCGGTTTTATTTCATTAGAAAGTGAAATATTTCATTAAAAAGCAACTCTTATATCTTAGTAACAACTTACCCCAATGCGATAACAACTTGCCCCATAAAGGGGTAAGAAGTTCCGCTTCGACTAGCCAGGAATAAATTATTTTTTATGAAAAACCTATTGCAATATATTAAATACAAACTTAAAGTCATAAAATATAATAAATTTAACAAGAAATTAGTCAATAATGGAGAGAACAACTACATTATTTTCTAGTCATTTTTTTATGTTCTATCAAAATCGGAACTTTTAGCCCCGGTCTCCCCTAGTACATCTGCTATAGACAACTTCAAGAATATCGATATATTCGAGACCTTCGACACTATCGGAGACTTTTATAATAATATTCGAAACGTGTCGACGCATCAATCTTTCCCGGCGTTCGATGCTTCTTGAGCCCATCGCTATCCGTAACGCGGAGGACTTCATTTCACGGCGAACTCGCCATTTTTGTGAAAAGACCGCGAGATCCATTCGCGCCGCGAGAGATCGTGCCGTTAATATTTCTCGGTCGTGAATTTTCCTAAAAGTCTGACTCGATAGTTTAGAGCCTCTCTTTAAGTATCCTGTACTGATTACACCGTAGTGATCTCTTCCTAGGGTCTTGTAGAGAAACTATCTACCCTTTATTCTTTCCATCAGAGATTAAACCGTAGCAATTACTTTAGCATTCCCGCCGTCTGAAACGCTCCGACGTAGTTTACCGAACTTTCAACATTTTCAAGTCCCGTTCTCTTTAAAAGTCTATCGAAAGTAACTTAGCTTAGTGTGCCACGGCAGTTGAGTAGAACAGCGTGTATAAGCTCTTAAGACTTGCATACCAATTAAGAGAACACTTCTCGCTCTCTATTATTCGCCCTCAAGTACCCGAATCGATAGCACTTGCTTATCGATCATAAACTCTCGCTCTCGTAGACAAGAATTACTGTCCAACGAACCACCTTTTTTTTTCTCTCTTCATCTCACGAACATTGTCCTTTTCGATGTCCAAACAGTGTCTTACAACGATCCTCCGACAACAACAACAACAATAACAACAATATATATTTATATATATAAAAAAAAAAAAAGAACGCATCCAGGTAATTCCCGGCCTAAGTGGCGGTGCCTTGTTCGCCCGATTTTCTTTCTTTCATATTTTTCTCCCCCTCCAACCCCCAAAATGTAAACGAACGAGAAAAAACGATGGAAAAATTCGCTTAAACGGAGCCGAGAAACAACCGACAGACGTTTTCCCTGCTTATCATTTTATATAGACTCTTTTGTGTATCAGAGAATGCAATTGCAAGGCTTTGTGCCGTGCCATTTATCATTTATACATAAATCACACTCGCTCTAGTCCTATTCTTGTACATATATATACTTACACACCCTCGGTCATGTAACAGTTAAGCGTCGAGACACCCGGTGATACGTTGCTCAAACGACGGTATACATTGATATACGTACATATTCCTTTTTTTGGCTGCGGCGCTCGCAGGCTTACCACTGATTGCTCATTCCATATTCGATGTCATGTCACTTTTTTCTCGTAGCCAGGTGCACAAATAAGCTCGCGACAGCACTCGAACGATAACGGTGGCAATATCGAAGGGGAACACAAAGGGAACTGCACGATAGCGGCGATCGATTCGCTCGCGATCCTACCCGCTGCGGCCGCGCGCGCGGCGAGCCGGGGCGTATCCGTGAATCGTTGCCCCCACACCGCGCGCCCGTGGCTCTGTGAATAGAGCGCCCCCCGTCCGTGCATCGCGAGGGATTCCGCGCGCGCGAACATAATTCAAAGATCATCGGGCGTACCGGGGAGCCGAGCTACCGCGTGCCCCGCAATATCTTTTTCCCTTGGCGTCGTTCCGATCGATAGAGAACGCTTGCGTTACTCGATGTCGCCGTTCTGTCTTGACTTATTTGTGTGCGTGTCTTCTCTGTTTTATTATACTCACTCACGAGATCATGCTGATTTTTGTCAATTATTTTGCCCGAAACCGTTCGTTACTCATGCAAAAAAAGTGATGGTCCCATTCAAATTGCAAGCTCGCTTGTGGACGCGGGCGACTAGGCAGGGGTGAGTAAGCTGGCGGCGCGTCGCATGGCGATGCGCGCACGAGAAATCGAACCGACGAGAAAGAAAAAAAAAAAAAAGAAAATATATATATATACATAGAGACCAGAAAAGCGGAACAAAACAAATAAGTTAATAGAGAAGTAAAAGAAAATCAGGAAAAAAAAATATCGTCTCTATCGGCACGTGACGGAGCCGTGTCTCTTTTTAGAAGAATCGGACGTCACGTGACTCTAAAATTCGAGCGACTATACCATTTGTATGACATGATTTTGACTGAACCACGACTGTGTTTCCAAACTAGGTAAAGTTTTACAGAGAGTGAGTGAGATAAGAGAGGCAGGGGCGGGCGTCGTCGGCCTTTAAACCCCCCCGCCACACGTTACCCCATCCACCTTTGGTTGTGGACCCACTTGACAAGAACAAGCTGTGCTTCAATCGTTCAGAGTCAATTGATTGGATTTTGGTGGATAATCCAACGTACGTACATATGAATCGTGAACAAAGCAAAGAACAAATAGATCTGTGAGAATAAGACGAAATACTGAATCAAGAGGAGTGAGTGGGGAGGCATAGAGGCTACTGTAGTTTCGGAACACAGCCATGGTCTCCCTACCTCCCAGGTACATGGCAACATCATCACTGCTCTTTCTTTCTCTATTCTCTCTATCTTTCTTCTATCTATTCACTTGTCTTACTTATTTTCTTCTTCTTTCCCTCCGCTTATTCCCAGCCGACTTACTCCGCCCTTTCCTTATCCACCTCGATCCAACTGTGGGTAGCGGTGGGACCAAGTGCGTCGCGAGTGGCCTCGAAATTTCACGGGGAGTGAATAAATTTTAGAAAGTATTACGAAAGGATTTGCGAAAAGTATTTTCGAGTTTCTCATTTCTGAGCGATGTGGTGAACGCAGCTACGACGGAAGTACAAATCAGCGATTATTCAGAAGGCGGGAAGCAGGGTGTGACAGAACTGGAGCAAGAATGACATTTCATAGTAAAAATAGTCTTTAACGCGATCGAAATAATTTTGCGAATGAATTTTATAAGCTCGCAGCAGTTACAAATATATTTCCGTGCCGCGTGTTTACTTGCACCGGATGCCAACTACTTTTCAGGTATAACGTTTCGCGGGACGAAACATTTGCTGTTTCCTTTTAAAGCACAGGTATCGAGCTGGTGGACGTCACGAGCAAATATTAAACTTGGTCCCACCTATATCTATAATTGATACACGCGTACCTTCGCCCTCTCTGCCCCGATTTGTCACTCTTTCACTCGAATCATACATTCTCTTTCTCTCTTTCACCGCCTCTCTCATGCGTTCATTCATTTCTCACTATTCACACCGTCACTTGTCGTGCCTCTGCCTGAATTTTCTCTATTTCATTTCCACCCACTGTCTCTACTATCCGTACTTCACTCTTTCGTTTCCACCCGCCCTGATTTAAGAACCACCTTTCTGCTTGGCTGTGCACATCGATCGATAAGTTTGCCTAAATCTCCCCTCGATCGAGAGACATGTTATATCAGATCGCCCATCATGATTCTAAACGCGTATATTAGCCGCTCTCATATATCAGCACGCAACCGTTCGACGCAAACGAGCGTTCAGAGTCATTCTTTCGAACCCACTAATGCACATCCCCCCGCATCGTGTCTGTAGGTGCATCGCGCTTCGCGTGTGCCGAAGCTCTCTCGCGGGCTGAAATCGGGGAAAACGATCGGCGATGCTAACGGGAACAGCGAGGACGCGCGAAATCCATTTTGCTTGATCGCGAGAATTCGAGTGCCTACAATTACGCGGACTTACCGGGGCCTGTTTACACCTGTTATTAACGGGGGCTAGTTTCCATCTCTCTCTCACCATCACAAACTTCCATCTAATGTGCACAGCTCTTGACAATTATGTTTATGTGTGTGTGTGTATATATATATAAAAACATATATATATATATATATTTAAATATATATATCACCGTAGTGTTTCTCACCCTGACACTCACCCACACACAATTCTAGACGTGCTTTTAGTGGCGTTTGTACGTTGTGCTATTTTTCAATTTAACACACATATATGTATATATTTCTCTGTAACTCGTACACATAGACGGGATATAATAGTACGTATATGTGTCTGCAATATCTCTGTTCTTGTTTTTCCTATTTTAACACGCTATATACTCGTATACCCAACGTTTCCTTGGCTGCCGAGCTACTGCTGGCTCGCTGAGATTCAAGGCACGCGAAGTGTTAAAGGGTGTACCGTACCGTACACCTGTTGACCGTTTCTTTATCATTTCTCCGTCATTCCCTCGCACTGTTTCTCCGCCGTGCCAGAGCTTTGTATCCTCGCGTGCCTGGCAAACGAACGGATCGAGAATATACGCGGAGTCTCTCATGTAAGAGATACACCACGGGAGAGAAGCAAAGTCGCGGTTTGTGCAGCAAGCGTACAGCTACTGAAGGCTCGGCAGTTCCGCGCGGCGGTAGTTGGTTCTCTCTTCTAGGGACTTTAGGCATCATAGTCATAGCCTTGATCGTGTCTAGTGTCTGTCAGTGTGCTCGACAATGTCGATCCCGCTTTTTCTTTCACGGGCGAGCCAGCGTGATTCACGTGGGGGTATGTGTGTGTGTGGGCAGTCTGCAGAAACAGGTCAGCGTTATGAGTATGAACTTGAGTGCCAAGCTGGACGAGCTGCAGCGGGGTGACCGCCAGCTGGACACCACCTTCGCCCTCTGCGAGATCCGCACGCAGCTGAAGGAGCTCACCAAGAGCGTGGAGTCTTGCCAGAGCGAGGTCAGCGAGGTGAAACGGGACATGGTCGCGATCAAGGTACTGTCCACGTCCACGCACATTTGGCTCGCTTCCTCGCTCCGAAGTCATTTAACACTTCGAGTGGCGTGCCCCACTCGCAAGCATATCGTTCGATAGCTCTACCCTTTCATTATTTTTCAATTCTTTCTACCCCTATCGCGAGGTTCGCCGTATCGTTCGCCCACAACCTTGAAACCATCGAACGTATCGCCCTAGTGTCCTCGAAACGGTAGTTCGTCAAACCTTGCGCCATTCAAAGTGTTAAAATTCGAATCGCAATGTACCTACCAATTATATACAGAGATGGATAAAATTTTTATTTAAATACAATGTCGAATAATGGATAAAAGTGTAATAGACTACTCGCGTTAAGTTTATTAGACAAATATAGTTAATTTTTTTATTCGACGAGAATTTATTCGACGAATAAAGTTAATCGTTTATTCGTCGAGCGCTTCAACTTCGGCGTCGATTAAATATTTCTACTTTAACTTTAACGTTAACTTTATTTTATTCGACGTCGAAGAAAGTTCAAGTTCAAGTTAAAGTCGAAAAATTTATTCGACGCTCAAGTTGAAACGCTCGAGGAATAAATATTAACTTTATTCGTCGAATACAAAAATTAACTTTCTCCGTGGAATAAAAAAATTAGCTTCATTTGTCGAATAATCGCGAGTTAAAGTAACTTTTATTCGATCCGTTATTTAAATAATTTTTTATTTAGTTAATGCCCAACTCTCATTACATAATATGACCATCCAAGAATCTACCCCTAAGCGAAAGAGCAAGTCGATGAAACGCGAATGATGGATCTAATAGACAAAATTCTATCCTCCATGGAGCTTATGCCGTGTACCTATATAGAGTCGAAACCCCGAATAGTGTACCACCCTTCTTTCTAAACCGTGTTTCCTGATCACACGCAGCAAGAACTAGATACAGTACAGCATGTGAAAGAGGAGATCGAGGAATTACGAGAATACGTGGATCGACTGGAAGAGCATTCCCATCGACGGAAACTTAGGCTTTTGGAGCAGGTGACACGCTTCTTTAAAGAATCAGAGGTCTCATTTAATTTGCCGTGCTACTTTTGTTTTGTGTTAAGTGAAACTGGTCTCGCTTTTCATGGCTGCTTGCTTGTATTATACGATCATCATCGTCATCACCGTCGTTACGTCATCATTGTATTTATTTACGATTACACCGTTTAATTTCTTCGCTTTCATTATGCATCTTTATTGTACCCGTGCACGATGGCCGTCAGATTGTAGCGTATGATTTTATAGCTCCGCCGAAAGAATTTTACAATAAACCATTACGACATCGTTCTGCGTACTTTTATTTTCCACCCTTCGCCGTTATGATTTCCGGGCTCGTCCGTCCGTCACGTATGATTTGTCATCAGTAGAAAGTCTCCTCGGTCATTTTGTTTTGCAGCAGTCGCCATTTTACTATCTTTCGTTGAGAAATGATCGCTTCACGAAAACACCGTCCGACCAATCGATTGCTATTGAATAATGGATCTGATATTTTCAGGGGCTAACACTGTTCCTGTCGTATGCAATACTGGCAGCGGTTTTAGGGATGCTGCAGTTTGGATACAACACCGGGGTCATTAACGCGCCGGAAGTGGTATGTTCTCTTGCAAAAGACAATGAAGGAAATGCTCTGATTATTTAATACAGAGGAATTTTCGAGCAGTGTATCATCGGCTTCCAAATAATTGCATAAGAAAGACGAGGAATGTTAAATGTAACGAGAGTAATCGAGAAATGGTACCTCTTCTTCTCTTCTTTCCAGAACATTGAAAATTTCATGAAAGACGTGTACAAGGACAGGTACGGGGAGGACATTTCCGACGATACCGTGAAGAAATTTTACTCCCTGGCCGTGAGCATATTCGCGATCGGTGGTATGCTAGGTGGTTTTAGCGGAGGAACAATTGCCAACAGATTTGGCAGGTTCGTACAACAACGCATTGCGATAAAAAATAAAAAAAAAAGAAGCTAAGCCTGTAACGTCAGGTTCCGTCGATAGCTCGTAAACGTTCAATGATTTATCATCGGGTAATTCGCCCATAAACCGATTATGTCGCTGGTTTCTCATTTCCCCGTTGGTTGACCCACAGAAAGGGGGGCTTACTGCTAAACAACGTGCTGGGCATCGTGGGGGCGTGCCTGATGGGTTGCACAAAGATTGCTCACTCGTACGAAATGTTGTTCTTCGGACGGTTCATCATCGGTGTCAATTGTGGCTTGAACACCTCGTTGGTTCCCATGTACATATCGGAGATAGCACCACTGAACCTGAGAGGCGGCCTAGGCACGGTGAACCAGCTCGCTGTTACGGTGGGTCTCCTGGTCTCCCAGGTGCTGGGCATCGAGCAAATCCTTGGGACAAATGAGGGTTGGCCGGTTCTCTTAGGGCTGGCTATCTGCCCTGCCATTCTACAGTTATTGCTGCTTCCAGTTTGCCCCGAATCACCAAGGTAGAACCCCCACCTAGCTGCCTCAGTCAATTTGCTAATGCCCGTGTGTTACGCGGTCTGGCGGAATAGGAATGACACTGAACGGCTCGCCGAGTGGATTGTACAGTTGTGCAAACCGAGTAGAAATAGTCTTTGTGCTGTTTTTTTTTTTCAAGGTAGAAAACGATACCGAGCAACCGTACAATCCGACTGCGGAAGGAATATCGCGTTACTAAAACGTTCGGTGCCGCTTCTCTTCCTTCCTTTTTGCCAGACCTAGTAAATTCTGAGAAAGATCCACGATCAGCTTTGCTTGGAACAACAATCGCCGCGCTTCTCGCCCAGCGATCACCGTTACTCTATGCTAATTCCGTGCTCCAGATATTTGCTCATTACCAAACAGTGGGAGGAAGAGGCCCGTAAAGCTTTGAGAAGGCTGAGAGCCAGTAACCAAGTGGAGGAAGATATCGAGGAGATGAGGGCGGAAGAACGGGCTCAACAAGCCGAGTCTAGGATATCGATGACGGAGCTCATATGTAGCCCGACTTTGAGAGCGCCACTCGTGATCGGCGTGGTTATGCAACTTTCCCAACAGCTTTCGGGCATTAATGCTGTAAGTAGCGCGAAGTGCACAGCCGTGCATTATCGGCCATGAAAATTTCAATTCGCCAGGCAACTTGGCCCGCGCGGCGAATTTAACCCGCCCTGAACTCGACGTGTCTTTCCAGGTGTTTTACTATTCGACAAATTTGTTCACTAGTTCTGGCTTGACAGAGGAGAGTGCCAAGTTTGCAACCATTGGCATAGGTGCCATTATGGTTTGTATGACGTTAGTATCCATCCCGCTAATGGATCGAACAGGAAGACGTACACTGCACTTATACGGTCTCGGTGGCATGTTTATCTTTTCAATATTCATCACAATTTCTTTTCTCATAAAGGTAAGTTGAAACTTTAGGACTATCCGATTCAAGCGTAACGCACTAATAATTTTAAATCAACAAACCGTATCGTGATCGTCCTCAAAGTAACTCGCCACTGATCCTCGGTAACGCGTGACCGCGTAAAGAGCAACGTAACGTTGGCTAGAAAGTAATATCCCTAGGAAAAGCTATTATCCTCGAGAAAGTTCGTAGAATGTCGAAAGAAAATCAGCCCCCCCCCCCACACACTTCCCCCTAGGGAACATTGATTACACCACAGAGAACGTGGATTGTATATAGCTATCTATCTGTGCTTTGTCACTTCATGCACCTTGGCGAAAGGTGTATCTAACACTTTGTTCACAGCTGGAGTGCGGCACTGCACCGACAGTGAGAATTATCACCACTTTACGTATATAAAAGTCTGCATTCGAACGACTCGTTTTACTTTATCCCGAGCCATTCATGTAACTTGTAAGGTCTCGTCCCGATCCTGCATGTTATGTCTTATTTGCGATTTCAGAGATTCTGAACTAATCGGTATATTGACACACGAGTCGAATATCGAGGTAAATCAAGGAAATCCAGATAAGCATTGGTCGAGGGTATTAGAGAAGTGTGTCAACTACCTCTGCATGCCAGTTACGTTTATTTGCTCAGGCTTAATAATTGTGCTTCTTACAACCCCCTGTCCCTCTCCCGCCCCCCCCTCCCGTCCCTTGTTCACAAACGACCTCTTTCGTGACTGCCTGGAGGAGACATTTACTCCCTTTATTATTAGTCTACATTCTACTTGGCTCAAACCTGTCACCCTTCTTTCGTCACGCTGCATTATTGGCTCGAAAATTACCAGTACGTACATTGGGAACTAAATTTCGACTCCCCCGTCCCCCGCGCTTGTACGAGACTATCTTTACACCCATCTTATGAATCCTCAAGTCGTTCGAGACAGAAGGCACGGAACGTTCAGAGGAGCCATTAAAACCGATGGTCGCGTCATTCTTTGTGTCGTTCGTCAGACTATCCTAGGGTCTGAGAAAGAACTACAGAATTTGGAAGACCTTCTATTCGGTTGCACCGAGGGGGAGGTCTTCCCTTGCTCAACTCCTTTGGCTGAAACTTTGAACATTCGGGGTTGTAGCGATGGGATCGAGTGTACCACGAGCACGAGTCACCAATATTTGTTCACACATATTACACTTAATATGCAATAGCAATAGCGATAATAAATATTGTTAGTGAAATCTGTAAAATGCTTCTAATACTTTGCACAAGATTCGCGAGACGTTGTAATACCGTACTTACCTAAAGCGCTCCGAAAGAATTGTGGAAGGGCAGAGGACGGGGACTGTTGGATCCGAAACTACCCCCCGTCGTCCAAGTCGGTTCTTTCTCCGACCCAGAGAGCAACTCTTTTAACGTAACCCGTGTACTTGTCGCGCGTGTCCATTTCCGTTCTGATTGAGGTCCAAGCAACGTGTCCTGGTTACTCCTTGCGTTTACGAAATAGCCAGTCATCGCTTGATCGCTTGAAGGGGAAGATGTTACTTGTACATATGAACAGAGCACGTGTCCGCATTGTTGCGCAAACGCATAATCGCCTTGACACAGGGTTGAGCTGCACAGTTGCATGCCGAATTATATTATGAGTTTGTCATTCAGTTCTCGTAGGCCTTTACGATTCTTTTTCATCCTGAGAGAGACTCCTCCGGGTGCTCAGGAAAGGAGAACACGATTCTACCGCCTGATAGGAGTTCTTCGGTTATGTGCAGGAAATGATTGACTGGATGTCGTACCTGTCGGTCGTGTCGACGCTCAGTTTCGTGGTGTTCTTTGCGGTGGGGCCTGGCTCCATACCTTGGATGATCACGGCCGAGCTGTTCTCGCAGGGCCCCAGACCCGCCGCCATGTCTATCGCGGTCCTCGTCAATTGGATAGCTAATTTTGTGGTTGGCATTGGTTTCCCGAGTATGAAGGTAAGACGAGTGTGCGCTCAATGGATATTATATTTATTATTCGGTTTTTCCCTTTCCAGGGCCGTTCCTGGGCTTTGGCCGGCCAGGCGCAAAAACAATACTGCCGCCCTTGTTAATTTAATATTCTTTAATTAAGAATTTGATATGCAGTGTTTAGTTTTATGTCTATGTATACGTAATTTTAAACAGTTATCATGCAAGAGAGTTTCGATTATCTACTATTCATATTAGTCAAAATTTTACATATAATAAACGGCCTGCGGCCGCCCCTAGGTTTCGCCGTCCAGGTGCGGAGGCACCTTTCGCATCTCCGCCAGGAACGGCCCTGTCCCTTTTTTCCTTCATCGTGCCAAACATCTGTAGGCTTCGATGTAAATTTGTTTGCAGTAATTAGGGTAAATCCGGGAGACGCGACCGGGCCGGAGAGTTGGTCAAAATAGTTGACTCCTAGAGAATTAATTTTTTGAACCTTAACACACTTTTATATATACGCAGATGTAGAGTCTGAATATAGCGACTCGACCAACTCTTCAGCCCGACCGCGGCTCCCGGATTTACCCTATATTTGGTTCTTTTAATCCTAGTGTGACACTGTAATGAAAATTTCAATGTTCTTTAGGAACGTGTGGATGGAGGCTAGAATAGCCTCAAGCTTTTACTCAGAAATTTCGATTTCTTTAGATACCTACTCTGCCCTCTTTAGTTAAAATGTCCTATCTAGCATTTTGAAACAACCAAGAAAACTGAGGACTTATCATTTACTTTGTACAATACTTACTTTTCTTCATTCAAATTAAAACATGTTATCATTATTTTGTAATAGCCTAATATAATTTTTTGTAATAGGTGTAAGTAGGGAATTTATTATTAACGTATCAATTAATTAATTGTTTTAGATAAGATATTTTAACAATTTTAAAAGAAGTTAGGTTAAATACATTAAACTGTTTATAAATCTTTACGAAACACGTAGAGTTTTCTAACTTTACTTAAAAGGTAAAAGCCGTGTGGAACTTCAAATATTTCAACATATTTGAAAAAATGAAAAAATGCTAGATAGGAAAGTTTAACTAAGGAGGGCAGTACTGTAAATGGAAACTGTAAATGTCTTCTCTAAAGATACCTAGCGATTTGGGGTCACCAGCAACTCCAGAGTGTCAGATACACTCCAAAAGTGGTACAGTGTCGTTCTAGGGTTAATATTAAGGGGTTACATTCCCTTGACAGGTCGGAGAATAGGGTCATTTTTATGATTTTTTTTCATATAAAGAAACGTGATATTTAAAAATCAAGATATACACCTTGTTGTGTACAATTTAAGCTGTATTCTGTTCAAAAAGAAATTTGATATTTTAAGAAATGGTGCCGTAGCAGCCCCTTCTCCCAAGGCTCTTCATAGTTACAGCATTAGTACCAAAAATATCTCAGAGATACTGGACCGATTTGAATAAAATTGTGAACGAATATTCTTAAGACTATTTTAGATATCGTAATCTAATACTTGTCGGCACCGATTTAGAAGAAAAAAAATTGAAAAATAGCAGCTGTTCAAATTGACTTTCGACCTAAGTTTTCATTTTCTTTGGTTAATAAACAAAATAACACTAATCGAAAAATCGTCTCGAAAAGTACTACATTATAGTCTTAAGGATTCGTGCAAAATTTATTTTCGGTCCCGCAAATGCTGTAACTATGAAGAAGCTTTAGGAGAAGGGGCTGCTGTGGCACCATGTTTTAAGATATCAAATTTCTTTTTGAACAGAATACAGCTTAAATTAGACACAGCAAGGTGTATATCTTGATTTTTAAATATCACGTTTCTTTAAATAAAAAAAAAATCATAAAATTGACCCTATTTTCCGTCCTGACAAGAGTACATATGTAGCCCCATAAACTTTTCTTGAATCTTTTATTTCCAACTTCTTTTACCAAAATGAAATGAATTTTACCACTCTTATGTTAGAACTTAGAAATACAACGATTGAAAATCTTTTAGTACTTACAGCTTCCACATAGGAGGCTCGAATAACGTTCTCTATTATAATTCTAAACTTCTATTCCTCCGCCTGTTACAGACAAGCCTTGAAAACTACACGTTCCTACCGTTCAGCGCATTCCTAGCCATCTTCTGGATCTTCACGTACAAGAAGGTTCCCGAGACCAAGAATAAAACGTTCGAAGAAATTCTAGCTTTATTCAGGCACGGTAACGACAGGTACGCAATAAACAAGCCACTTAATACCATCCCCAATACGTATAGCAAGTCATTAGATAGATAATCTTCAGTTTTTCGAATCCCTTTCTGTTCCGCTGATTCCGATCGATCTTTCCTCTTGTCGCGCGTCGATATGACTCTACTAGCAAACAGCTTGTTCGTTTTCCCACTTTCGTTTTCCTTTGTTAAACGACGCGCAAGAGAGTATATAAGCAGACACACTCTCCGCAACTATCGTTCCGTATAATTCTCCGATGCTGACAAACGCGGGGAGAAGATACACCACGTATCCTCGCGGAGAACGAGCATATCCTGTGCATTCGATGCATGACACACAGTTATCGTATCCGTCCACGCGTCCGTTCGTCTATGCTTCACGATCAAGCATCAAATGTACGCGATACGCGACCGTTCGACCTTCAGATCAAAGGGGAAGAAGACAAACCTTGTTTTATCCATGCGAACGAACGAAAGGCTAGAAAGCTGCACGTCTATACTCATTAGACTATCGATGAATCTGTAGGGAACATTCATCGTGCGCAGAATAGATGAATAACTGTGTACAATCAAAGTAGATAGTGCTAATCACGCGAGGCTCGTACGAAAGATTGAAGATACGAGTGCAGTAATTGTTAGGCTGGTGCAAAAGGTTTGTCGGTGTATTCCATTGGATAAGAAATAACTACGAATGCAGGGAAGCATTGTTCACCATTCGATACAGGCAAGTAGCAATTGGTCGAAGAGGAACCTTTTATAATATGAATAATATAAATTTCTTTCTTCTCTTTCACCCTCTGAAATTTCGGTTATTTAAGCTTTAGTTACCCGCGCTGTTGTAAAAAGTACAACAGTTGTGAATTATTATTCTTTTTCTGCCTGAGAGCTTTTTCTTTATGAAAAATCCCCGTCTCATTTACTCCGGTTTTTTAGTCCGGATATACAGGCGTTGAAGAGGAAAAGTCGTAATTTCGTAGAAAGCGCAACGCGCGCGTACAAGTTCATTAGCAAAACACATTCCAAAGTGGAACTATTGTGTGAAAGGTGTCGCCAGAGCGACGGATGTGAATAAAACGATACTTATTTATAATAGTAGTCGTTTACTTTGTTCCATTTTTTCTTTTTTAAAGACAACTACATCGCCTTTTAGTTTTTACAATAGAATGATTTTTAAAAGAAAGCCGTATTTTTAACTTAACAAATTCAGAATACCAAACGCAACAAAGAATAGGTAAAAGTTTTAAAAAAAATACGATAAAACCGTGATCTTGTAAAAAGTACAACGGGCGGGTATCCATGCTATAAAATAGGGCGTGGGTAACGAAGGGTTAACTATCTCGATCAGACCTTAAAGTGTAAAGGGCTCTCTACTAGGGGACACTGACAATGCTGTTCTATAGTTCATAGAGCTGTGAATACCGATTGAAAGAACTCACTTCTAGATAGACAAACATATTTCAACTGTATATTTTATGCGCAGCCTTCTCTAACACTTACGACAAACCTTTTACGCCAGCCTAATGCCTTAAACAATCGAATCACGCATATGATATTGCACAGAGTAATTACATTAACGAACACTAAAGACCGAGAACATGTAACGGTTTATTTCGAGCAACAATTACGCAACAGATACTGTTGAACCTTGTCATTATATCGAGCATACCGCAGCACAATCTCTAACAATACTTTCTATGTATATTAACCTAGGACGAGGCATGCTCGCGAAAGAACAATGTCACTCTGGAAGGTAAAAGAGGGCAAATTATATCTGTCAGTTTAAAATAGGACATTATTACCACGCTACGCGTTCGTATGTACATATCCGCCGCCAAATCGTGGCTGTAATACGAATTCAACTGTGATAAACTTCGCTCGATCTCCCCGGGAGAGACTTAAAACATTCACGCAGTATTAAATCGATTCGCACGCGCATACGTCATTGACTGTACCGGAGGGCGAAGGAGAACGATACTTTTCGAAATTCAAGCCTCGCGTGGCCCACGGTCGCGAAGGTATCGGATGACAAACGATTGGCAAACAGTATGCGCGGTGATTCGTGTAAACAGAACGCCGTCTTGACTCCGTACGTAACGTGGAGGTATCGGCTGCAATATTCGAGATTATGTACACGATACGGTGGAGAAACGTTCATTGATAATTGTCGTATGGCTGTATAGTAAACAGTTTATTGTTCACATCATCGTAGCATTGCCGACTGTCTTTCTCGGCATTTACACCGAATCAAGTCTTTCTTGTAATATACTGGCTGACTCGTAATTCACTATCAATACTTTGGGGGATAAATGTATATCGTGCAGCGGGGAGAAGATGTTAGGACGTTCAGCAGGGGTCGAATGAAACTTAAAATTTTCGATTAAATATGAAGTAACTGTAATTTTATGAATATTATCTTTTCTGTTCCGAGAAGATTGTTATAAAATGCAGTGTACTAACTGAAACTTTTATTCCATACATTTTGGGGAAATAATGAACTTTTATTTTCTTGAAAGTAGAGAAAAGTTCTAGTTAAATGGGAACATCTATTCTGCTCTGGAAAGTTAAAGTTGTGACAAGCTAATTTCCTGAAAATGTCGTGGGGTAGATAGATCTGAAGTTGAGACTTTAAACTGTTGGGTGAAAATAATTATATAAAAAACACAATGTGTTTTCTGTTCCATATTTATCTTGCTTCCGATTCTTTAAATTATACTAATTAAAAAAAATATTCTTAAATATCTGTTCAAAATTATACGATCCTCCAGAATTTTTATTAATCGAACATAAAGTAACTGTTTAAGCTGAACTGTTACAACACAGTTAAAGTGTCAATGTATAAAGTTAACTTATAGCAGAAAAGAAATGATTTAAAAGTTCGATAAATAACTTTTAGTTATAAAAGTTAACAGTCTCATTCGACCCCTGGTGTTCAGGCACTGTTTCTTGAGTTATGACGATTTGTAGAGGCTGCTTGGCGGTTTTATTTTGTCGTGACTATAATTTGCTTCAATTCCTCGTAACAGGTAAAATAAAGCCTGAATAACGTATGCTCTTTTCACATTTCTCTCTCCGTTTCGCAAGGTAGATTTATCCTCGAAAGTGTCGACGCGTAATTAAGAGACGCCTACGTATAAAGAAGGTAGGGTAAATGTGCCGTACTTTGGCCTCTACACAATAGTCAGCCTTTTCGGAAATAAATTGCTTAGAAATAAGAAACTAGGAATAAAATCTGATATATTTAAACGAAACAATGATCAGTGTACTCTCTCTTTCGAATGTGGAAAGTTTCATGCTTTCAGCGGTAAAAATATGAACTGCAGAAAGCTTTATGTTGACGATTGAATGGTTGACGACTGACGGAGTCAATTTGAATTAATTTAGTACTATAGGCGACACTTGGAAATAGTGTATACCAACACTAATACGAAGTTTTTTATGTTCAAATTTTGAATACGCGATTAATAACATTCGAATGAACTTTTCGTGAAATTATAATTGCATTTAAACTTAGGTTAGTAAGTATTTTTGAAGTGGCCGACTATTGGCATTCAAAATATAAAGAAAACCAATAGTCAGCCCGGCTGGCTACTGGATATTGTTAAGAAATCGCCAATTTAACCAGTGGTCGGTCGTCTAAAACACATAACGACTGACGAGTAAGAGACAATTGGTCTAGTAGTCGGCCGTTGTAATTTAAATAATTAGAATTTTCAGAAAAAAGAAATTTTTAAATTTTGAGTACACACATCATGAATTTTGAACCACTTAACATTCTGACGATTAACAATAAGTATACTATAGGGTTGCTGATAGATATATAACCTGATAAAAGAACCTGGCTGACTACTGGCATATGAAAGACTGGAGTTAGGATTTTACTGGCTGGCTATTGGTAAAAAGGACGTCTCTGAGTATTTTAGA
Organism: Andrena hattorfiana; assembly: GCA_944738655.2. NCBI lineage: Eukaryota > Metazoa > Arthropoda > Insecta > Hymenoptera > Andrenidae > Andrena > Andrena hattorfiana. The sequence goes on along the minus strand of OX122891.2, from coordinate 66,747,649 downwards.
TATTTTAAATAAAAATTGTTATACTATTAAAAAAATCATCCACACATTCGAGAAATAGATACTTTAAAGAATTTAACTGTCAATGACGCATTTAAAAAATAGTATATTAATAATAACAACGCGTAGCATGAATTTCCGCTTTCCCCCAAATGGCCGACTACTGGCACAGTTACCCTACAACAACGTTTTCGTAGATCCGCCGGGTTCCGTGGTCGAACGGTATAAAATATCTATTCAACGATCCGATGCTGCGAGGCGATATAAATTTTCGAAGCGAAGGGGACGAGCGGGGAGAAAATTGAAAACGGACCGACGCGCCCGTCCCGAAGCTACGATCGCTTGTTTTACCTTCACGTTGTGATTTAATTTTGAAAATTTCCATACAGTGCTGTGGGAGACTGTTCGTTTGTAAAACGTGCTGGGCTTGAAGCTTCATAGTCTTATTGTTACGTATTTCCCAAGGCCAAATGGACATTATTATATTTATTTGTTTAGCATATTGTACATGTATTATTTCAATAAATCGTTATTTAATGGTTCTGGTAATCCTTTAAGTTTTCAACTGCCGTGTCTGTCTCTCTATCTTCTTCTTATTCTTTCCGTCTGGTTTTCTTAATACGACGACAACTGCCACCATAAATCGTACATATCGTAATTGTGCTTTCTGTGTTATTTGGAGCAGGAGCAGCTTGCGGGACAGCAGACTTTATGGGTGAGTCCTTACGAATACACGTTCCTGTTACTGCGGTGGCTTTGTTACGATACTATATCGATTTTACGAGAATTATTTTACTGCATGACAATCAATTACTACCGAAGACACCACTAGTCGTCTTTAAAGAAAGGATTATTTTTTAGAGACTCCGTCTACTTTCTAAAAAAGAAAAACATCTAACGGCCATATTTGTACGTATACACGCTCGATAGCCGTGCCGTTCGAGAAGAAGCGATCCCTCTCGCGATCCTATCGACAGGTTTAACGCGCATCATCGAATTCGACACCTTCCGAGCATCATAAAAAATAATCCTGTCCCTGCCTATTCAAGTGACTACCGTATATACATATGTAACTTCGGTCTAACAGCCTGGCATGTTGATACATCTTTACTTACTATCAGCTCATGCGAGTCTCCATATCTCATGCGCTATCCAGTCAGGCCCGAACTGATCAGTAAAGAAAGCGGCGCGGTTCCATATAGTTGCATGATAATGACTCGTTTACGAAGGGACTGTAATGTTTTCGTTTTTCTTCATTTTTGCGAGGATACATTTCACAGTTTCTAAATAGTTCCATTCAGGGCTATTATGTGAACGATCCATGATACCAAAGCAAGCTTTTAGCGGTCTCGTGAACAGATCAAATACGTCTACCATAGACCTTGTTGGTAAGGTTTTCTACATAACAGCCCCGACCGCTCTTACTCGATCCCCTACTCCCCGGAGCCTTGTATTTTACAGCATGCTCCTCCTCTTTAGTCTACCGATTTGCCCAGATAAGTGTTGGACGGGCAGATTAAGTCTTGGAATCGATCGTTTCTTCCCCCGACCCCCCCCCCCCTCCGGCCAACCTGTTTTTGTTCCTTTCTCCATGTCGATATAGTTTGGCACGAGTTTATGGCGCTGTACTGTGCGACTGCATGTTAGTGCTTACATTACTGTTTGGCGTACGAACCATATTTCTCAGTTGTATACAGAGTGATAGATACTTTACATTCGATAGGCAAACGCAGCAAGAGCCGCTTTGCATTATCTTTCTATCATCGTTCGCGCGTAACCAAATGAGAAATTAAGAACAACAAAAATAAAAGCGATAAAAGAAAATGAAGGAAACATTGACGGAGGGTGGAAGCGAAAGATCTTCCACGTTCCTTCGTTTGGATCAGTGCAGCTCTTGATAAACTCGCAAGCTACGCCTTTCGTTTCTATTCTATTACGATCGTTTTCCTAATTTCGTTTCGTTCCTTTCATTTATTTCTTCACGATTACGCTGGGACCAAGGTTTTGCCGAAACATTCGATGAGCCGTCATCAGCTTCTGTCACATGAATGGATCCTGATCGATAGTCGGTCTATTGGTTGCTTATGATTTAGTGGAGTTTTATTGAATTTGTTCGTTTATAACGGCCGTACACCGCTAGTTGGCAAAACGGCATAGAATTAGATCTAACAAGCCATTTTTCTCCTTGTCTTTTATGATCGAATGAGTGCTACTTATCGATTTTATGACTGTGTATGTTTGACTTTTACGTGTCCAGTAAGCGCATCTATGTGACCGTTGATATACATCTTGTATTTATATTTACGAATCGCTTACAAGGGAACACCGCGAACACGCGCTCACCGATTGGAACGCAACTTTGTGGGTTTATAGAGTGACTCAAGGCAAGAACAACGGTATCTTTCATTCGTGCGCAATCGTCCTTTGAAGGTGGGAAAACTAACCTCAAAGTCAAATAGGCACTCTCACTTTCTCGCGTGTAACTCTTAAAGTACAAGAGACAGAAAAAAATGTTTCAAACAAAAGTTTAATGGTACAATAAGCGCTGCGAACTTGGGTTAACAAAATTTTGGAAAAAGTATTTTCTCGTCGTGTATTTTCTTTTTTGAACTCTTCTCAAAAATTTTTTAACGCAAGTTTTTAGCGCTAATTGTACCATTAAACTTTTGTTTGAAACATTTTTTTCTGTCTCTTGTACTTTAGGAGTTATACGCGAAAAAGTGGGAGTACCTATTTGACTTTGAGGTTAGTTTTCACACCTTCAAAGGCCGATGAAGCTACAGTTGCCACCTTTTTTGCAAGTAAATAACGTAAATATGCTTTCGTGGAATATAAAAAGAAGTACGTTCGAAAAAACTAAAAGTACATTTTAATCTTATTAGTTTTAATTTCTTCCAAACATATTTTTTATTTATTTTAACATTACACAGCAACTCTTTATCATTTTTAAATAACTCAATGGCATTATTGCACTCAATATTCATATGAAAATGTATAAATAATTCGTACTTTATTAAATTAAGAGAGGCCTTGTTTCTCTCATCTCGCCACTTCGCATTCATGGCAGAGAAAACTTTCTCAGTAAATGCTGAGGCGACAGAATCAGACAGAAGATAAGAAATTACTTTGACATGATCATGGTTTGTGTACGTTTGGGAACTACGTACAATAATACTGCGTCACATTTCGCGTAAGATCATTAATCGTGAAATAAAATATTTTCGCCTACTTTATTGTTATTCAAAAGTACAGAGTACATTTACCTATAATAACGTGAGATTACGAATGAAACATACCGTTGTCCTTGACTCGAGTCACTCTATAAACCCACAAAGTTGCGTTCCAATCGGTGAGTAAGGGTTCGCGTTGCTCCCTTGTCAGGCAAAGTTAAGATAAAGATTCAGAAGTTTCGCGACTGTTCCATGTAATTACTCATCGATTCTTCTGTATTCTTCATCGATATACAGCTTGTTCGAGAGATAGTTAGAGAGAAAGAGAGAGGAAGAGAGTTAGTATAATCAAGCTTAACATACAATCTTAGAAAAACCTTGAACAAGCTGTATACTGGAGTACTTTTATTCAAGAAGCCTCGACGATTCCTACTGAAGGGAAAACCAATCTCCAATTCCGTTGCAACATGACTGGTTTTAACAGCACTAGGGATCGCCAGCTTTCAGAATATTCCTCCAACACGACGTAAGACGGACTTTTTCTACGAAGCATCTCTGCTAGAAAATTCTATCGGCTATCCGCGCGACGGGAATGTTCGACTTGTTTATAATACGAAACGTGGAACCGATCGTTGGACGGCAGCTGTTTAGAGTAATTTTAGGCTGCGCCCAGTGCGCCACAGCTCGACGCGGGTGTTCTTTGAAATTTCTACGAGGAAACATTATAGTTGGGAATCTTGTTATAGTTGACAAAAGACCCCCTTTTTTATTCTCAAAGTAGGATGCGTATGTACATTTTCTTTCATTTCTTAGAGTAAAAAGCTTACTTATACATATATACGGCGCAAACTAGGATTTCTCTCAAAATCGAATATACAAACGATTCGAGGCTCGATGGCCATGTAACATTATTATATTGCAGGGAAGAGGAGCTCGCCACTAACTCTAGCAAGGAGACCGTCCTATCTGACGCCACCACTGCCAACCATACCCACGCTACTGACAAACCATAAAACCTATATATATGTACACACATATATATACATATATATATATATAATAACTGAGAACGATTTTAAATCGTGTATTGAAATGCCACATTCACTGAGAGAAAATCTAAAAAAAAAAAGAAAACGAAAAACTATAATATAGACTTCTCGTAAATCCAGTCAATCTAATCGAATTAATTGTTATCGGCAACGATATTAGCATACTCGTAGCGGAAACTGCTCTAAGGAATATCGATTGTATCACCGACTAACAACACGTTTACGACTAAATGAGAAAACGTTTTTTGGAACACTCGTTACCATAGTATATTATATTAAACGAACGAATATTTCGGCATCACCGATAAGATCGTATATACATACATATATTCTATGTTGTGAAATAAATCTGTTTGTTTATTTAATTACGGGTTTCAGTTCACTTCCACTCGTACGTAACGCACGGCCTCGAGTTACGGAATTCCTTTTTCTTCTCGATCGGCGGCCGAAGCTTTTCACCTGACTTCCGAGTCACCTTTCAAGAAATGGTCAATTAAGATATTGTGTTCCTCTGATACGATGAACCTCGCGCGCAGTATGCTCTCGCCTTTCGTTTCGACGATTAAAAATACGTCGATGGAGTGATCGTTCGGTACGATTTAAAGACGAACGGTACTATAGGGGATAAGTAAGTGTCTCAAGTCTACTACACAGGCCAGTGAACCACTGTAATCCTACAAGGCTAGAAACTGTGAAATGAATTATCATTTCTTGAGAAAGATGTACGTGCAGGTCGGGATAGGCCCGAGCAGCTCAGGACCAAACGAAATTGTTAACGAAGTAAACATGAGAATGAATAATGGGCAATATTAAAGTTCGACTAATGGTAGCTTTACAAGGGCACTTTAACGTATCGTAATCGTAAATTCTTTTAACGGGGCGCGTCACAAACATTGCAAGTTTCAAATTCAAATCCAGGTCCATTTGGATAAAATAAAAGAAAAATTAAGAAAGAAAAGACGGATGGTATGTAAGTTACGTTGACGAGTCGCGTTGATAAGCCCGCGGTGTACTGTTTTCTCACGGTTCTACGACGTCGGTGCATGTTGAATCGATGCCCTCGACGAAGATCTGGAATGTAATAAGGGAAGGAAAGATTCACTAGACATGTATGAAGAAGCGGAAAACTTGGACAAGTCGCGTGATGTTTTGCAGGAGCATGCTAAACTGTGTGAATGCATTAGAGGGACACATACCGCCAGCAGAGAGTGCAGCCCTGATGGTGGCCGAGGAGAAGCCACATCCTGACTCATGTAAGGCTTAAAAACCTCACCAAGATCGCCCACAATCATCTATCGTCATAGACATATACGTCTTTTATGCGACAAACAATTCTTTAGATTTCCTTAATGGGCGAGCTGCGGGCAATAATATTCCATGATTGCGCCCCACGTATCCTTCTTAAGCTATACAGGAATCTCTCTCGATGGCCACTTCCTGGGCGACTTTATAACGATTAGAACTTACGAAAGAGACAATGATATATACTTTGATCTAATACTGGTAGCCGAAGGTACATTCGATAGGCTGCTAACTTTGAAAAGAATTGTTTGTTACTCGTTGCTTATTCCGTCTACCACTCTCATTGTGCATGCCATATTGCCATCTATGTATGTTTGTAAATTTTGTTTATTTGTAGTCCCATTGCGATACATTCGTTTTAAATTTATTTGCGACTATTATTTTTCTGCTTTCAGTATGATTCAAAAGTGCAGAAGGAATTAAAGCGCTGATTAAATGAGAATCAAAATTACATTGCCGCTTCGCTACTACAAGACGTACAAGTGGTCCTAGCAGAGAAACAATATCACACTACCTATATTTTCCTGTTGACAATAGCAAATTAGGACAGCGCTGTCGAACGCAATCACGTTGTAAATGACAAAGATGCCGCCATTAATCATACGTTACCAGTTACAGATGTATTATAACTAAGTTGCTAGATATTTAATATTTAATTACATCGACGTCCTTGTAAATGTTCATTCCCCATTCGTTTCTTTCTAGTCGTTCATCCTTTATTGTTCTACGGTAAGGAATTTGGTAGAAGTTTGTTATATTATCTTATAATCCAGAGGCAACGTACCTGTTAAATTACTTTAAATGCAAGTTATTATTCCGCAAACGTTCTTCTTTCAGGAACAATTTGGATCAGTAATATCATTAAACAGACACCTTAATTGTTCTCAAATTCCCATTACTTCGCGTTAATTTACGTAACTGTTTGCATTTCATGCATCTATCATGGCTCTATTACGGCTTCTCACTACTCGCAATGCTCGGCAAAACACTCACACCACACAGTCGATTAAAAGTTGAATATAGTTGAAGTACTTTTCTTTGAATATAGAGCTTATACTCCTGACGCTGCAATGACGCGTGAATATAAGTAATAGTTACTGTAAATACGAGAAAGTTATTGCGAATATATAAATGTATAACTGTTGTAATCCCTCCGATTATAGTTCAAGGAACTTTCAGCATTATAAGCTCTATGATTTACGTATATGTCTCTCTTCTATCATCTGTGTGCAGTATGATAATCTGTCATCCTATTGTATATCCGATTCTAGTAAATTCTAAGCATTCTTATCACGAAAATTGGTAGACATATTGGCTTCATTTCCATTCCAAGAACATACGTATATTATGTGCTATCAACACTGGCCTTTGTAGTAGTTTAAACGGTGGTAGGCCATCACATATTTCTCACTAACGCAGAAATGGTCTTTACACGCCAATTCGTAAAACGCAAAGGCATACAAGAATGAGGATTCATACGAGCGTCAAACTTACAAGACTTAAAAACCGAATATATCACATTATTATTATTTTTCTTTTATACGAAACTGTTAAACCGACTTCAATACTACCGCAATCGGAGCATGAACGGTGTAATGGGCATGCGCGCATGAATGTAACTTACTTTGTTTAGATTAAAAAGAAACTCTGAACAGTAACTATTAATCCCTTGCATTTTTATTTGAAGATTCTCTTATCCTCGAGGCTTATTATTTAATATACCATTAAATACAGGAGAGGTGAAATAAAAGGCACAGCTTCTCCATTGATCATCCGGGCATCAATTTAACTACTTCTTATAACAAGTAGTACACACGCTTAAAATATTAAGACCACTCGAAACGATCACGTTACTTCTATGGATAAAATAACATTTTACTGTGCAGCTATTGTACATATATACATTAATACCCATATGCACATCACGCGTATGCATATAATCATACAGTTAAGAAGTTACCATCACTTTTTCTGTTTTGCAGGTATTCTTTAACATTTTTGGGGATTTAACGATCACTGTACAGAAAACACTGATTTTTTTCCTTATGATGAACCAATATTTATAACATGTTTTCAGGACACTGGCTACAAAAAGAGACTAAATTTATTCGCACCTACTTATAAGAGTAAAAGCTCGTGACTTACACATAAGATTAAGCAACAGGAGAAGATTTCTCATATTCCACCTTGCAAATTCGAAAGTATCTATAATATCGATACAAGCATAGGCTTGTATTATTGTAATTATTTATGATGTTTCCAAAAGAAGTAAAATCGTTTAAAAAGCCTAAAAAATGGCTTATAATCTGATCTGGGAAATATGTAATGTATATTCAAAATTTCACTGAAATCCATTCAGCTGTTTAGGCGTGAAAGGACAAACAAACAGACAACGTTTCACTTATATATATTAGTAGGGATGTATATAAATGCAACACCGACAGTGACTCTGTATCTTTTGATCCGAATACAAACCTACGATCATTAACGACTAAACGAGGAGCGTAAGGAATGCCTGAACATACCAATAACTCAGAGGAGCATTTGTGCTGCAAACAGCCTCTGAATTCTCTTTGACAATTTCTTTCCACAAGAGAAGTAGGAGCTTGCTATCATTTGTTAAATTGAGACGGTCTGGTAGATGAATGCCAATGTAGTGTGATAAGTACGCGCGCCCAAAGGGAAATGTACATCTGATTAATGTGGGTGAACAGTTGTGTTTGCAGCTGGATCAGAGCGATCTTCCGCCGCACCCGCTCAACCGGAGAGACCACCGCCCCCGCTTCCCCCGCCACGCTTTCCGAACAGCGGTGTCTGACAATGGGAAACAGCTCCTCTTAATATCGGTAATCTAGTGATCATGAACGCGTCGATCCCACTGCCGTTACTGCTCACCACCAACAGCCTCACATTGGAGAGTCAACTGTACGAGATCATCACGGAGAGGAGCAAGGCCTGCGCGGCATTCTTGCGGAACAGTTTGCGCCGAGCAGTGAACGCCACCACCACCATCGGATGGACAGTCACGGATAATTTCGAGAGCAGCGTATCGTGGAGTCATGCCTGATCGAATCGAACGACCCGAACGGGGACCGTCCGCTGATTGGATTTAATAAATGGCGAGCGCAACGAAGTCGCCAGCGAACGTTTCGCCGCGGTTCGGTCTCCAAACGAATACGCGAAAGTTATTTTCGATAATGTGCACTTAGGCGCAGGGGATCGGGATCCCCTTGCGTCTAACGAATCTTTAGAGCGACACAAGAATATCCCGAGCGGATAGAGTGACAGAAAGTGCAGGAAGCGAGCCTCGGAAAGACTCGTTGATGGTGGGATCGCGGTGGGGATGAGAGAGATGGAGATAGACTTGTGAAGGGTAACGACGAAGAGAATTCTACCGAGAATGTTTGGAAAGTGATTGTGCCTGGACGTACGTACGTTCGAAAGAAAAGCGCGCGAGAAGTTGGACCGTGATCACTGAAAGAATTCGGACTTCGTGCGACATCGAAGAATGATGTAGAACGTATAATTGCTAGACGCGACGAATCGTTTAACGAAACCCCAGAGAAAACGGTGTATATCTATATACTTCACTTTTATATCGTTAATTTCATAGGATTTATTCGGATTATATTGCCATTTTTGTATCACTGTCGTCTTTATAACTCGTCGCACCGGTGCCATGATTATTCGTTTGGAGATAATTGATAAATTGAGTACGATAAGTGTCACGGCTGAATTTAGTCGAGCGTCCAAGCGACCGACCCGTGAAAAGTTTCGGATGTGGTGTCGACCAAAGTAACCAGCGGACAGCAGCCTACCTTATCGACAGTTGCAGCGTCACTGACGTTAACCACCTTAATGTCATTCTTACACGGTGCCTCTCAAACGATATATTCGCAAATCGATCGATCATTTTACCTTCTAAAAGCCCGGGGTCGCCGTGGTACAAACGAGCGGGTGTTCATTTCCAGCGCGGCGATTTTTAAATCACGCGCATGCGTAGAATCACATCGACTGTCTTTCGTTGATAATAAAAAACAATTCGAACGGATTGCATCTTCTGAACTTCGTCTAAACATCTGACGAGTTGGCATTGTAATAAATACCGGGGTAATAATGCAGAACAAATTTCTATTCTACAGATCCGGAATGACAGTTCGAATGTATGGAAATTTCGCGTGAAAAATTTTCACCCTTTCGGTTGATCCACAACGCGCAACCGCGCCCTGTACGTTCAGAGGCATGCCTTTTCTGGCTACAGTCTGTCGTTAATGTTTTACACGAAAATGCACGTCGTTTGATGTTTCGCAAACTCTTCGGGAAAACTTTCTCTATATGTATATATACATGTATATACTGTATACTTCTATCGTACTCACCATGTCGTTGCATAAGCGGATGTATGATAATCCTATACGACTCGACGTAGTATATCCGATTCCCTATTAATATAGCCTAATAATATCGTTCGAGCGATGTAACTTACACGACACTCACGCGGAACCGTTCCAACCGAACGTTCCACTCGAACGGACGCGGACACCGACCGGAAACACTACGCTGTCTATGGCGCCCCCTCCTATGTCGTTGAACGAACGACACTTGAACCCACGTAGATGTTCGAATGATATTATTGCGAACAAGTTCGGTGAAGCGCAGCAAAATTTTAATTAGACAAGAATCAGAGCAGTATTGAAATTGTTTTTTAACTTTACGTTCTTCTGCTTACGCGTAATATGGATTGGAGAATATAGGTTAGACGGTTTAGAAGATTTTGTGTTTCCGGATACTGTTCCGGGTATAAAGTGAGCCCTAACGATTACTATCGATACCGACTCGCCATCTATGTATAAAAAACTGCATTCGAATCGATTCGCTAATTGGAGTATCGCGGTGTATGACATACACGTCTGAGTAGAACGGTGGGGTAAACGAATAAATTCCAGGTGCGGTAAATCGCACGTTACGATTTCACGCGGAGAAAGAATTAAGCGAACGAGATGAAGGAAACTTTTTAATCATAAGCTGTCCAAATCATACAGAATCAGTGAGAAAGGCAATAAAGCTATTGAACTGGAAAAGAGAAGAATATGCTAAAGTAGGTTTCCTTGCATTATAGTACTATGAGAATTCCGACTATCGATTATCGACACTTAGGCTAGGTATATGGATATAGCCATAGCTACTAGTTTATAGTAGCACGATGTAACAGGCTAACGGTAATGATCGCAAAAACTTCGCTAAATATCTCGTACACGTGTGTGTCGGACAGGCGACGAACTTGTGTACGTTTTTCGCTCGTGTAACGGCTGTACAATAATCGCGGACCGGGTTACCGAGTAGCATATCCATTTTTTAAATCGTTAAACAAGCTTAAGAGACACGATTATTATCACTACCGACCTGTAGGTGCGACCACTTCGACTCGAACTAAATATCTTATCAGCAACGTCGAATTCGAAAGAGAACTACTACTACTTTAAAGAATGCACGAACCATTTAATTTTTCACGTTTCGACCATTTCCTTTCTATGTGTCTTTACACACAGAAATTCCAGTTTCAATGTGTTCCAAGCTCCGAACCCTTTTCATTCCGGCTATCAGCCCCGTTGAGAAAAGGCATGCTGTGATATAGACTCACGCGAAAATCTCCGACGGCAAATGAGAAAGTTATCCACGTTCCGAGGGAATAATCTATGAAACGATTTTTCTACCTTCGACGGGATTAAAGTTGTGATTAACGTCGTTAGATAAATATTTAACGGCGAGACGCAATTATCGCCCGTGTACACGTGCGCGTATGAATGCTGCGAAAAACGACACGAGATGTTTCTCTTGTTTCCAAAGGTCTAAAGTAATTTGTAGGTGTTCAAAACGCTATCGGAAACACTTTCTCGTATTAAAGGAAAAAAAAATAAGAAAAAAGAAAAATTAATTTCACTATAATTCATCCACACACGTAATGATATAATTAGTAAACTCGTTTCTAAAAACTGTAATATTATGCATATATATACATAAATACGGCAACTTTTATGCGAGGACCTATTTCCGCACTCACCACGACTTTGATAACGAAATCAGTAATGGCTGCGTACATAGTTTCGAGTCAATGATATATATTTGAAATTCACCGAGCATTGCAGACGTTTATAGAGCCTTAAAAAGAAAAAGAAAGAAAGAAAAAGAATGGAAAAAGAAATTCGGAACAGTCCAGTAAAGTGATCACAATAACGATTTGTAAAATAAGTTCACTGCCACTCAAAACGACTTGCGCTCTTTGGGAAGCGCCGATATATTCCAAATGTGAATGTGTACAGTTATGTGAAAAGTACTTATAACATAATTATATTTACACATAACGTTAATTAGAGTTATGTAAAACTAAATAGCATGTAATAATATTAAGAATGGTACGCAGACGTAGGGTACACAGGTAAAGAAACAAAAAAAAAAATAAGAAACCATTGATCGCAGAGCTACTATATTCCAAAACAAGAAAAGTTTATGCCTGCTCATTTGTATATTATACGTAAATCTTAGCACGAAAAATAAGTGTCTCTCTGGTAAAAGATGCCAATCTCTAATTGCTCTGTCTGTTTTACTTTACAACGAAAACTTGATTTCTCCTTGACTTCGATTTCGTTCATTATTATCCAGCAATTCATCTTACCACATGCGCGAATAAACATTACATAATTATCTCCTTGTTTTACAAACTAGCCACATCACATTCTCTGGGGACAGATTTTGATCGTTTCCACTCCATGCGATATATGATTTCGTGTTTGCGTTCGCACGAACAAATGCGAGCCTGTAATATCGTAACGTGTTCTTATTTGCAACTGTATATATGCGTAGCAATTGTTTATAATACTTTAATTACTTATGATTACTGTATTTAAGCTGAACAGATAAACTTAAGCGGAAAGATCATACGTGACATCTTTTAAAATATATAAATAAAAATATTTACTAAGTAATGTCGATGTGTTTTCAATTACTTGTTGAGCGATAAGGTGTAGAAGAGACATCGATCGTTGCCTTTTATGTTTATTCGAGGTATATCGCATGATAAATATACCGTTAAATACAATTCTAGCGAAGAGACAAAAATATATTACGTACATCTTTCTTTTCGCATCGTGGAACTTCAGCAGGAATTATTTTTATATCACGGTTTACACTCTTGATGATAAGGCTCCAAAGTTCGGAAATCTCTCCATGTCGGAGGTAAAGCGCTATGTAGATGCAAGCCGCAGCGTTTGCAAGGATCGCTAAATAAATTATTCAGACTATGGAACCAGGTCTAAAAAACAAGAAGCGAGGGAGGTGTTCGATTACTCTGAATAATATCTCTACTATGTTCATAGTTCGTGATATCTGTAGCGTAACTTACCATAAACGATCGAACAGCTAGTTCAGGTAACGCTGGAGAATAAAAGTGCAACATCGCCGCGTGAGCATTCTCCGTTACTTTTCTGAAAACTTTGTGCCTGGATTCTGTCCACAGATCCATGGTTTCTCCGTAACCCTTAACTACCACCCATTCGATCATTAAACCTTTAAATGCTATTACGCCTTTTAAAACATGCCCTAGCGTAACGTGTAATACTGCATTCGACGCAAATGGGCGTGATACAGATACTGTCATGTCATTGAAAAGTCTATCGAAAGTGGCTATCATTGAATCTACTTGTCTATATGGAAAACAGAACACAGATTATAGCTTCGTAACATTATCGGTGCAGAATCTTCCGTTTTGAAGTATAGGTTCGACTTACTGTTGAGGAACATTATGATTACTTGTTTGGACTCTACCCCTTTTGGCCCTAGTGGAGTTAATATAAGATCTTTTCAAAGAATTCTGGCTAAGTAACGTTTGAGCAACATTGCTGTATTCGTGAACTTTGTCGGTCCATTTGTAACTATTAACGAGCGTACCATATAGCGCTTGTCTCTCTTGCGTTGTCTCTTGACTAAGATACGCGGTACTGGCTAAATTAAATGGCCCTGGTGGTGGATTTAAACTACTTACAGCTTGTTCAACATCTCTGAACATAAATGAACATTTAATATGATACAGTTAAAACGCATACACATGTATGTTTCATAGAACAATTCCAGTACCTTAAATTAACACTGACGGTGGTCAAAAGTTCTTGCAATTCAAGCAGATACTTATTCTCCTTATTCTCTTCTCCATGTTCGGCCCGCAATCCATTTCCTAGGGAATCAAAGACTTGACCGACACTAGAACGTAATACCTTAATTGCTATCAACGCAGTCTGTAGTTGTTCCATTGTTATTGCATGATACAACGTGTTATAATTATAATAATTATAAAATTAATGTAGTTGCTTAACAAACACTGTCACCGCATAACCTTAAATGTATACAAACACACGCGTTTCCAAGATTATCGTTCCGCAGAAAAATAGATTATGTTACAGTTTAATCGGTGCGTTAAATTCCTTCGGTTTATACAGGATCGAAAGATTCTTATAAAAATTACAAAAGTTTCTACTTTAATTCTTAAATTAAGTTCTCCGTGTAAACAGAGCAATAACAGTTCCTTCTTCTGCACTGGCACTACCTATGAGCTGTAATTTGTAATTCTGCTTCTTCCTAAACCGGTAACGTTGGATGCGATAGGAATATGTTATCACAGACGAAGTATAGGATAGACCCATCAGGCAATGTAATTTTGTGTCACACGCTCCGGGGGCTCGCGAGCCCCCTTACCATTTTCATGTCACTCTCAACGTTATCGAATCAGTTTAAAATAAGATTGTAACGCTACGCGTGGTAGAAATCAGAATTCAACACGGGTAAAACTTAGATCATTTGAAACCCGCGATTTACAAATGATTCTGTTAGAGAAACAATTGAAAGATCGTTTTATGAACGTATTCCGCGCAACGACAGAGAAAGAAGGATCACAACGAAACAAGAACACATATGTCTTTTAACCTTGCTGTTCTATTCCAGTTTACTTAACGTAAACCAAATTTATTGAACATAACAATTTATATAAACAACAACATTATTTGTGGAGGACATGCTTTCATGATGTAACGTGGAATACCTTGCCAAGGAATATATTTCAATAACGTGCTGAAGCAGAGAGGACTTTAAAAATTGTCAAAAACCCATCAGTTCCAGTATTTCAACGTGCACTTATCCTTCTACCTTAACAATGTACTCGTGTTCTAGGGGCCCGTAGGAACAAACGAACAAACATATCAAGTTACATATTTTATTCTTACATTCTAGCATAGTATTGCAAATTAAAGAAATTCTTATATCTAATTAAAATATTTGACAATCGCAGCTATCGGCTCGGTTTTCACCGATTACCAGGTCTCACCGCGAGGAGGTTGCTGCCTTTTGAGACCCGTAGAGAGATAGATGGAATCAAAGTTCCATCGATCTCCCTGTACATGAATCCCTTAGCATACTAAACCAAAGAGATGGATGGAAACAAATTTCCATCAACCCCTTCGGTTTAGTTGTAGATTCTAGGGAACTGCCAAGCAATCATTCGATTGAAATAAATTCAGAAAAGAAGGGAAGACTACGGGTGAGCATGAAAGGAGTATTGGATGGCGCAGTTCCTACCACCCTGCTGTCCGAGTCGAAAGGGAAAAGCGCTCGGCGTCTCCCAAACGATTCCTCTGCACCCAGCGACTCGTCAGGAGCAACACTAGGTGTGACCTGACTCAAGCCGGCTAACGAGGAGACTGGGAATCGGACCGGGTGACTTACGCAGGCAGTATACCAAAAGGTACACCCCCTACGCCCGAAGCTTTTCCCTTTCGACAAGAACACCAGGGGATGAAACTGATCCACTCATACCGATTCCATGCTCAGTCGCTTGCTTCCGTGGACGGGAGCAGCGGCGACCTCCTCATCGGAAATGAGGAGCCAACAAAAGAGCAACAAAGCTAATGATTCAGTGACTACTTGGCAGTTTTACATGGGACCTTAAATACTTCATGCTATATAATTAACCTAGGCTTCCTTAGGTGTCTTCATTCACTACCACTGTTCACTATCACTTTTCACTATTTTCTTTTAAATATATTATTTTATTAACCTCCTTCCCGCGAGAGCGTGGACCTAAAATGCTGAAATAATCAACTACATTATGTTAGTAATAGTGTGGTGGGCTTCGGAGAAAACTAAGAACATACTTATTCGGTTGGTGCCGATCGAGATGATTTGAAATTGTTAGAAGAACACGCACGAGCATGCAGAACCATCGTAAAGATATCTACACGAAGAAGAGCAGGAAATATAAATCCATCGACGAGATGCATGAGAGGGAACAAATCATGCAAAACCATCAAAGGAATGCATCAAATAAAATAAATCATGCAAAACCATCGAAGAAATGCATCAAATAAAATAAATCATGTAAACCCATCGAAGAAATGCATCAAATAAAATATATCATGTAAACCCATCGGAGAAAATGCAACATGTCAAATAAATCATGTAACCCCATCGAAGAAATGCATAAAATAAAATATATCATGTAAACCCGTCGAAGAAATGCATCATGTAAAATAAATCATGTAAATCCATCGAAGAAATGCAAAAAAATCATGTAAACGCATCGAAGAAATGCATCGAATAAATTAAATCATTTAAACCCATCGAAGAAATGCATGAAATAGAACGACTCATGCAAAAATCCACGAAGGAATGTATGAAATAGGACAGATGATGAAAAACAATCGAAGAAATCAGTTAAAAAGGAAAAGAAATCGGTTTTGGCCTTGGCAGAATAATAACATTTTGAATGGCTTTTAACGAACCCGAAAATTTCATCGGCACCAACCGAATAACCTAACCTAGGTCAGGGAGCCGAGGGGGTGAAGGAAGGACCAGGGCTGAAACCCTGACCAGGTCCCCAGGAAGTCCGGTAGGTCCAGTAGGTCCATGTGGCTCGGCCGTAAGAGGGTCTCCGGAGGTCCTCCAGGCCCGCAGGATCGACGACGACTGAGTACATGGAGCTCCGTGAGCTCCCTATATACACTTCGGGAAACCATGTCCCCCGATCAAAACAAGGTCGACGGTTGATTACAATTGCGAAATTCAACGAATTTTTCGGCAAAAATGGATTTTCTGCTACAATATCCATTTCAGTGGCTATTGCTATGACAAATAATGTTAACAACATTTGCACTAACCGGCCGGTATAAATTATTATTAACTATGATCGATACAACTCGAGTTATCAAGCAATTAGTAACATTTGGCTTTGGATTTGCAAATGATTTTCTGCGCCGAATGAATTCTCTTTTATTCTCAATATTTAATCGTTCGATAAATGAATGTTAATGTTTATACATATCACATAGTATTATTAGTGCAAGCTATAAATTGCAAGATGACATTGTTTATTAGTACTTTGCGTGTAGTAGAACCCTTTCACGCATCGTACGCCGAAAAATATTAAAAATTTACGCTGTTACTGACATTCCCGCAAGCTTCTAATGCACTGTTTAATCATACATTATTACTGAAGTAATAATAATTGGATTCTATTTGCCCCGAGTATCAGTTTACCGCCGACATTGAAATTTACAGTAAAATCTAATTTTTAAAAGCCTCGAAGAAAGTTGCAAGATGCATGAGTGTCGTGGGGTGCATGGAAGCAACTGCAAATCGAGTTACTTTTCAAACCCGCATTGCGAAATAAAATTTTGCCTAGCCCTGAGAAATTCATCGATTACTGGACCATGTGGGAGGCCTTTTAACAGGATTCCACTGAGATATACCCGTTACCTAGAAGACTTTTCAGAAACTGAATACTTCGTCGATGTTAGTAACTAAGGGGGAGAAACAAGTATGTCATCTCATTTTTCTCCAAATATTCCTCCAACTATTCACTTACACCAAGTTCAACTAAAATGTATGTATACATTATAAATAATACTATGTGATATGTATAAACATTAACATTCATTTATCGAACGATTAAATATTGAGAATAAAAGAGAATTCATTCGGCGCAGAAAATCATTTGAAAAACCAAGGCCAAATGTTACTAATTTCTTGATAACTCGAGTTGTATCGATCATAGTTAATAATAATTTATACCGGCCGGTTAGTGCAAATGTTGTTAACATTATTTGTCATAGCAATAGCCACTGGAATGGATATTGTAGCAGAAAATCCATTTTTTCCGAAGAATTCGTTGAATTTCGCAATTGTAATCAACCGTCGACCTTGTTTTGATCGGGGGACATGGTTTCCCGAAGTGTATTAAGGGAGCTCACGGAGCTCCATGTACTCAGTCGTCGTCGATCCTCCGGGCCTGGAGGACCTCCGGGGACCCTGGTACTGCCGAGCCACCTGACCTACTGGACCTACCGGACTTCCTGGGGACCTGGTCAGGGTTTCAGCCCTAGTCTTTTCTGCACTCCCTCGGCTCCCTGGAATGGACTTCCTGGGGACCTGGTCAGGGTTCCAACCCTTGGTCCTTCCTTCACCCCCTCGGCCCCCTGACCTAGGTTAACTTATTCGGTTGGTGCCGATGAAATTTTCGAGTTCGTTAAAAGCCATTCAAAATGTTATAATTCTGCCAAGGCCAAAACCGATTTCTTTTCCTTTTTAACTGATTTCTTCGATTGTTTTTCATCATCTGTCCTATTTCATACATTCCTTCGTGGATTTTTGCATGAGTCGTTCTATTTCGTGTATTTCTTCGATGGGTTTGCATGATCTATCCCATTTCATGCATTTCTTCGATGGGTTTAAATGATTTAATTTATTCGATGCATTTCTTCGATGCGTTTACAGGATTTTTTTGCATTTCTTCGATGGATTTACAGGATTTATTTTACATGATGCATTTCTTCGACGGGTTTACATGATATATTTTATTTTATGCATTCTTTCGATGGGGTTACATGATTTATTTGACATGTTGCCTTTTCTTCGATGGGTTTACATGATATATTTTATTTGATGCATTTCTTCGATGGGTTTACATGATTTATTTTATTTGATGCTTTTCTTCAATGGTTTTGCATGATTTATTTTATTTGATGCATTCCTTTGATGGTTTTGCATGATTTGTTCCCTCTCATGCATCTCGTCGATGGATTTATATTACCTGCTCTTCTTCGTGTAGATATCTTTACGATGGTTCTGCATACTCGTGCGTGCTCTTCTGACAATTTCAAATCATCTCGATCGGCACCAACCGAATAAGTATGTTCTTAGTTTTCTCCGAAGCCCACCACACTATTACTAACATAATGTAGTTGATTATTTCAGCATTTTAGGTCCACGCTCTCGCGGGAAGGAGGCTAATAAAATAATATATTTAAAAGAAAATAGTGATAAGTGATAGTGAACAGTGGTAGTGAATGAAGACATCTAAGGAAGCCTAGGTTAATTTATTATAGCATGAAGTATTTAAGGCCCCATGTAAAATTGCCAAGTAGTCACTGAATCATTAGCTTTGTTGCTCTTTTGTTGGCTCCTCATCTCCGATGTGGAGGTCGCCGCTGCTTCCGTTCACGGAAGCAAGCGACTGAGCATGGAATCGGTATGAGTGGATCAGTTTCATCCCCTGGTGTTCTTGTCGAAAGGGAAAAGTTTCGGGCGTAGGGAGTGTACCTTTTGGTATACTGCCTGCGTAAGTCACCCGGTCCGATTCCCAGTCTCCTCGTTGGCCGGCTTGAGTCAGGTCACACCTAGTGTTGCTCCTGACGAGTCGCTGGGTGCAGAGGAATCGTTTGGGAGACGCCGAGCGCTTTTCCCTTTCGACTCGGACAGCAGGGTGGTAGGAACTGCGCCATCCAATACTCCTTTCATGCTCACCCGTAGTCTTCCCTTCTTTTCTGAATTTATTTCAATCGAATGATTGCTTGGCAGTTCCCTAGAATCTACAACTAAACCGAAGGGGTTGATGGAAATTTGTTTCCATCCATCTCTTTGGTTTAGTATGCTAAGGGATTCATGTACAGGGAGATCGATGGAACTTTGATTCCATCTATCTCTCTACGGGTCTCAAAAGGCAGCAACCTCCTCGCGGTGAGACCTGGTAATCGGTGAAAACCGAGCCGATAGCTGCGATTGTCAAATATTTTAATTAGATATAAGAATTTCTTTAATTTGCAATACTATGGTAGAATGTAAGAATAAAATATGTAACTTGATATGTTTGTTCGTTTGTTCCTACCGGCCCCTAGAACACGAGTACATTGTTAAGGTAGAAGGATAAGTGCACGTTGAAATACTGGAACTGATGGGTTTTTGACAATTTTTAAAGTCCTCTCTGCTTCAGCACCTTATTGAAATATATTCCTTGGCAAGGTATTCCACGATACATCATGAAAGCATGTCTTCCACAAATAATGTTGTTGTTTATATAAATTGTTATGTTCAATAAATTTGATTTACGTTAAGTAAACTGGAATAGAACAGCAAGGTTAAAAGATATATGTGTTCTTGTTTTGTTGTGATCCTTCTTTCTCTGTCGTTGCGCGGAATACGTTCATAAAAACGATCTTTCAATTGTTTCTCTAACAGAATCATTTGTAAATCGCGGGTTTCAAATGATCTAAGTTTTACCCGTGTTGAATTTTGATTTCTACCACGCGTAGCGTTACAATCTTATTTTAGACTGAATCGATAACGTTGGGTGTGACATGAAAATGGTAAGGGGGCTCGCGAGCCCCCCGAGCGTGTGACACAAAATTATATTGCGTGATGGGTCTATCCTATACCTCGTCTGTGCTATTACTCATCACTATATCTCGCCTGTGCCCTTATGAACTTTCATGTCTCACGTCCTGAAATATCGAGCTCGTGAAATATGTACCACTATTTTTCGAGCGTTCTCCACGTTTTTCGAGCACCGAGTGTGGGAAACACATCGTTTCGTGATATCTCGAGACGTCCCGTCTTGCGACGTTCGTAACTTATCAATATATTCAGTTTCTAAATTTACCTACAATCTATATTACCTATAATTTCCTGCTTTACTCAGCTTTCTGGTGATGAGCTCGGGAGATGACTCTGCAATCGCCACACATTCAGTTACTATGAAATTATGTGGGGAGAATAAAGTAACCGCCCTCTCCTGGGTGAGGTAGTCGCGTTCCACGCGTCATATATGGTCATACGTACATTTGTACGTGTCACAGTACGATCAGAATATTCAATCAAATATTGTGCGTTATTATAAACGTGCGTGCTGATTAATACGATTTAATGTCTCGACAATATAGGATCTGTCCAAAAATAGAGCTACCAGTTAGTTCGTGAGATACAAGTTATGCAGTTTTTGTGCCAGTGTTGCCTGCGCGGAAATATGGTTATATTTAGTATATGACGGCTATAGTGTTTTGGAGCACGGAACACTGCCACTCCCCCGCTGCAGCGGCTATACGTTTTTCTTATTGTATCTGACAATCGAACAGAAATGGAAGATATTTTTCAATGGTGTCGCGAGGGAAATGCCATGCAAGTGCGTGTGTGGCTGGATGACACTGAACATGACATGAATCAAGGGTAAATACAAGAAAATTCCTTTTTCGGAATAGAGCCATTTAAACTTGTACTTCCTCACTTATTCGAGTCTCTTTTCTAGTTATTAATCGTTCGTGCCACTTTAACTTGTTAATTTTATATTCTTCTGTGTCATTTATACTCGAACCTTTTCCATGTTTATCACCTATGCTGTTGTAAACATTAGTCAGATGTTTGCTTTCGTTCTACTGTGCTTGATAACATGTTCTTTTCATAGCGTTTAATTGTATGTATTTTATTATGCTCAATTTTAGTTATTAATCTCTTGGCCGTTTTATTCCACTTATGATTTCATATTCTATGTATAGTGATGACCACGGGTTCAGTCCACTCCACTGGTGCTGCAAAGAGGGGCACTTGAAGTTGGCAGAGCTGTTAGTTAGTAGAGGAGCAAGAATTAATGCCACCAATAGAGGAGATGATACTCCCTTGCACCTTGCCTCTGCTCACGAGCACAAGGAAATAGTTCAATTGGTAAAACAGATATAAAAATCGCGTTTAACATTGTCCTCCGATGAAGGGTTTACCTAAACGTTCTGAAATAATTAATTCCTTCTCAATTATAAGAGTATTATAACACTTAGCGTTACACAAATTTGTAGTTGCTTAGAAATCGAGCAGATGTGAACGTTACAAACGAGCATGGGAACACCGCCCTGCACTACGCGTGCTTTTGGGGCAACCAAGCGGTCGCCGAGGAATTGGTGACTGCTGGTGCTCTCGTATCGATCGCGAACAAGGACGGCGATACTCCTTTGGATAAAGCGAGAGGTCATCTTGCCAAGAGATTGCACGGTACTTATTCGATTATTAAAAAAATGCATTGCTACGTGTGCGCAAACATAAGCCATTATATTACGCAACTTGCTGTCGTCAGACTTGGCTGTACAGTATGGGCAGGACTTGAAGAAGATTCAGTTTAAGGATCAGAGTTGGCTGGGCTTGAAAACCAGAAGCCGTGAGTAACATTGTACGACGTAGATTGTTTTAATAACGGTACGATGGGGCAGTTACTAACTTTCAATCATCTCGCGTAGGGGACGCAACATTGTCAAGGCATAAGGGAATCAATATGGCAGACTTATCATTGCATACTCATTTAGCGAGTACACCAAGCGGCGAGACTTGGCGAGGACGCTGGCAGAACAATGACATAGTGGCAAAGATTTTGAACATACGCGAGTGTACCGCGCGCATTTCAAGAGATTTCAACGAAGAGTTCCCCAAGCTGAGGATCTTTTCGCATCCCAATGTTCTGCCCGTTCTGGGTTGCGTTAATCAGCCCCCGCAATTGGCTACCGTTTCGCAATACATGGCGCGTGGGAGTTTGCACCGCCTCCTGCACGGAGGTACAGGCGTAGTTGTCGATACCGCACGTGCACTGATACTCGCTCTGGACGTTGCCAGAGCTATGGCATTCCTCCATGGACTCGAAAGACAAAACAGATGCAGATTCCATCTGAATAGCAAGCATATTATGGTAAACTTTTCATCTTGGTAAAGCTTCTTCGTGCCGACATTATCCACCGTACAGTTTCTATAGCGAGTGCACCCTTAGATCGACGAAGATCTAACAGCGCGCGTGAATATGGCGGACTCGAAATTCTCGTTTCAAGAGGTTGGTCGAATTTACGAACCGGCATGGATGTCACCGGAAGCTTTGAGCAAACGTCCGGCCGATATCAATCTGGAGGCCAGTGACATGTGGAGTTTCGCTGTTTTATTGTGGGAACTTGCTACCAGAGAAGTTCCATTTGCAGATCTCTCGCCGATGGAATGCGGCATGAAGGTCCGTGTAAAATTCCCTGTTCGGAAATGTAATATGAATTTATATGTTATCGATGATGTATTTTATTATAGATCGCGCTCGAAGACCTACGAGTTAGCATTCCACCAGGAATCTCATCCCATCTCGCTAAACTTATCAGGATTTGTATGAACGAAGATCCGGGTAAACGTCCGTCGTTCGACATGGTTGTGCCGATACTCGACAAAATGAAACGTTAACTTTTGCTACGATATTTCATTTACTTTTAAACTGCCAAATTATCGAGAGAAAATGTCATTCCGAAAGAAACACAATGGACCTAATTAGACAGCACTAACCGAAACGCTACAAATGTCCACCGCAGTGCCTCTATTAAAACGACTGAATTATATTTTTTATATAACCGTATTTGAAGAAACCTTCACAAGCATCCATAACATTGTATTTATACATACAGTCGGTGTAAAAAGTACTCGTACAGCGACTAATTTAAAGTAAAACTTTGTATATCCATGTCAGTAATAAATTTTAACAGAAAACAATGATTAATCAATATTTTTCGATGTTTGTAGAATAGATTTTGTATAAACAAAATTTTATTTCCTTTAACATTTACAAAGATATTAACAAAAACAGATAAACGTGCAGAAATGGCCGCGCGAAAAGTATTCGTACAGTTGAATAAAGAATTAATAAACTGTGGAAATAAAGTAAATATTTAATGTTTTAATAATTTGTGGGATTGCCTTTTGATTTTATAATAGCTTCGAGGCTACTTGGTATGTAATTTACTATGCTGGATGTTGTAGCAGGCTGTATTTTACTCTACTAGCAGAGTGGCTTTCAAACTTTCTTTAGATGTAATATTATGATTACGTATTATTTTGTCCAGATAATCCAATAGATGCTCCATGGGATTGATATGTGGTGATTATAGCGACGTTTTTAAATATTTTGGTGTATTATATAAAACCCTCTGCCTAGTATTATATGCAGAATGCTTTGGATTTTGATTTGGGTCCAAAACACACTTCACAGTACGGAGAAAAAAGAATACAGAGTTCAGGAAAGAAAATTTGCGACCTATGATGGAATACGGCAGGGGGTTCTGTATTTGTCTGAGGCTGTATGAGTGCAGCTGGAGTGGAAGCTCTACATTTCATCGATGATATTACGAATCATAGAGTTTATATTGACATCCTGAGCAAGCACATCCATGCTAGTGCAAATAAAATGGGACTTAATGACAATTTTATATATTACCCATGACAATGATCCAAAGCATTCTGCATATAATACTAGACAGAGGGTTTTATATAACACACCAAAATATTTGAAAACGCCCCCATAATCACCACATATCAATCCCATACGGCATCTATGGGATTATCTGGACAAAATAATACGTAATCATAATATTACATCTAAAGAAAGTTTGAAAGCCACTCTGCTAGGAGAATAGAGTAAGATACAGCCTGCTATAACCTCCATCTTAGTAAATTCCATACCAAGTAGCCCCGAAGCTATTATAAAATCAAAAGGCAATCCCACAAATTATTAAAACATTGAATATTTAGCTTATTTCCATAGTTTATTAATTCTTTATTCAACTGTACGAATACTTTTCGCGCGTCCATTTCTGCACGTTTATCTGTTTCTGCTAATATCTTTGTAAATGTTAAAGGGAATAAAATTTTGTTAATACAAAATCTATTCTACAAACTTTGAAGAATATTTATTAATCATTGTTTTCCGTTAAGATTTATTACTGACACGTATGTACAAAGTTTTACACCGACTGTACGTCAGTCGACACGAACTGTATTTATTCACGAAGGGTGTAATTAAATACCGTTTTATGCAATTAATCCATTTATGATATAAACATTGGACAAGACCGCTTTTAAGCGTTCGTCCTATGCACATGCTGTGTCTCGTGACGTAACCTGCCGATATCAGAATTTGCCCACCTAAAACAAACATATGATCTCGATGCCGAGACAGTTGGCGTCAAGCGCTCAATCCCTCTGCAGTGTACAGCGGAGCGTAGTCAAGTTAGCGAGAGCGTGGACAACGATGAACAAGCCGGTAGTTACAATAAAGCAGGGCAAAATACAGGGCGCCGTAGTTAAAAGTGTTCTGGGCCCTTCTTTCAATGCTTTTTATGAGATACCTTTTGCGGCACCTCCCGTCGGGGATCTCCGATTTAAGGTAATCGATCACCTGGATCCGCTGGATTCATCAGACCCTCATTTGGAGATACCGTGTGAAATGTATTGCGATCTGATAAGACCTAGATATTCGCCTTTATCAATTGTATGCGTAATATTATTTCAAATAACAGAGGAAGAATTTTAAAAATAGCAATTGTGTGTCTGATATAATGGAAGGCTAGTGTAATATGATCAGTTAATAGTTCGACCCGGATATTTTGGTTTAACGGAGTGCCGTGAAACTGGTGGCTCAGCCTGAAAAAGTTTGATTCTGCGTGAAGATATAAATCGGGAAAATAGGAACACATTTTTCGATTTGGGATTAGCTCTGAGAAATGTTCTTGGAATATTTTTTAAATACGCGCACGTTTAACAAAGTATTGGCAGAATGGAATAGCGAATAAGGCGCTAGTGCAAATTAAATAAATTGCTGTGGAAAAATCAGCTGAAACTGTAGAATAGAAATCGCCGACGGGTCTTCAAACGCGACTTTCTGGAACACAAAGACTTGTTCGAAGAAAACTTATCGCGGAATTTCGATTCATTTTTATACTAAGATTCATGTCATCTTTGCATTTGCACCATTTTCACTGTTGCAGTCTGCTAATTTCTAGACCGATGGACGCGTAGCAGATAAGTATTCAGAATCGATTTTTCGCAAACGAAATGTTGTTTATATTATGTTCATGTAGAATCATTTCCATTCGTATTGTACCACCAGTTCGGCGATACCCTGTATAATGATATTATTTTCAAATTCTGGTGCAATTCCTGGAATGCTCACATTGTCGTTTAATTCTAAATATGCATGGACGCGTCTTTTTTCTCATTTTTATAGTCGTGTCTAAAAAATCTGAAAGGGCACTTATCTGGACTATGCTGAATTTAAAAAAAGCCGGACTTATCGCAACATGGTCTTTCGTTCCGTATCTCAAATGAATAATAATGAAGCTTTTTACTACGAAAGTTACAATTAAGTCGACTGGCGCACAGTTGAATCATAGGCAACAGTATCACCAATAGGAAATGGAATTTTCGATTCAAATTTGCTCATTCTCATTTTACATTCAAATGAAATTCATGGCTCAACGTGTAGCACATATTATCAGGCTCGCATTTATATTTTTGAAGGCTGCAGGCGCAACACCATTGTGAGCCCTCAAAAGAATAAGTCTGTTTCACTTAATCAAAGTTCATAAAAAATTTTAAAATATGGTCCCAGCTTACTGTTATACTGCAATGTTGCACGTTGCATTGCAACATTGTGGAAACATTGCCGTGGCAATCAGGGGCGTCCGCAGACTTTGTTCCAGGGGTGGGCAACTTTGGGATGATGGTAAAGAAAAATATACCCCTCTTGCTTTGTTTTAACCCATATTGTAGTGCCAATTTAATTAAAAATTGAAAACCGAAATTTAAAATATTCCCTTTTTTAATATAAACTTAATAAAGATTAGTTTTGAAAAATAAGCGATTTTTTCTCAAAAGCCAGGGGAAGGGGGCAATTCCTGCATTGTCATCTATCATTTAAATCTAAATTATCTCCGTTGTTTTTAATGATACGAGAAGATATCTGAGGAAAAAGGTGACGGAGAAGATTTTTTTCTTAATGTCATATTTCCCGAAATTTCAAGCTCACCGACATTTCTTTTAACGGGATGACGTATTTTAGGGGGGCAATTATTGTGACGGAGAAGATTTTTTCTTAATGTCATATTTCCCGAAATTTCAAGCTCACCGACATTTCTTTTAACGGGATGACGTATTTTCATTAGTGTAACTTTATACCGAATAAAAAGACAAATTCAACCACGTATAATATGTTGTTCTTCAAATGGCCTTCGGACAAATAAATGAAGACTTGTGCCGGTATTCACAGTCGCTACTTATTCTTAAGATCATCTTAAGCATTTGGCATTCTTTACTGGCCTACTAGAGTAGTAGAGGATGCCGAATGCTTAAGATGAACTTAAGCATAAATTGCGACTGTGAATACCGCCCTTGGACAGTAAAGTTTCCTGAGCCGCTGAATTGAACGCGATGGAACTGCTCAGTGACCAGCACGTTCACCTGATTTGACTTCACTCGATGTATTTTTCTGAGGAACATTAAACAGTAAACTGTACGTCCATGTACCAATAATTGCTAATCATATGCGTGAATGTATTATGGCAGAATGTAGGAATATCCCACCGGGAATGTTAAATAATCCGCAATATTCTTTACGAAGCAGGGTATAATTCTGTCAAATGCGGCCCTGCATATAATTCATAGAGTATGAACCACCATTAGAATTATTATGTACTAGAATAATAAAACCTTATCAGAGCGCAATATTTCTTGCACTTTTATCTACAAAGATATACCACCCGCCGGGTGGGAATATAAATCACAGATATGAATGAGAAGCTATACCACCTGCCACAAAGATCCGTTTTATTTCCACGGATAAAATAGGATCCGCAGCCGGTTGCTCCATGGACGAATATCAAGGACGTCAGCGAGCCGCAATGTCACGTGTGCGCTCAGCTAGAAGAAGTGCCGCCGAAAGGCATGATCGGCGAAGAGGATTGCCTTTACCTGAACGTTTACACCACCGACCTTACCAAACCAAAGCCAGTTATGTTCTGGATCCACGGCGGTGCATTAATGGTAGGGACAGCAAGTCCCAATTGGAAAAAGCCTGATTACCTGATGACAAAGGACGTCGTCCTCGTCACCACCAATTACCGATTAGGCGCGTTCGGTTAGTTGCGCATCTGTCTCAAACGAGGCTCCCTCGCAAGAGTGATCTTTACCGGTGCAATAACGTGCGATTTATTGGAATTTCCAAGGTTTCTTAAATCTGGGTCATCGAGTCGCGCCCGGCAATCAAGGCGTGAAAGACTTGATCGCGGCCTTGGAGTGGGTCAAGGAGAACATCGCCAATTTCGGCGGCGATCCCAATAACGTGACGATATTTGGTGCAAGTGCCGGGGCAGTGATATGTAACGCCTTAGTACTGTCACCGCGCGCACAAGGTGAGACTTTCTTATCGTCGCTTCGTTCTCACAGACAGCGTTGATCTTTGTCGAGCGGTGCTGCTGTGATAACGTTAAGGGGGGAAGCCACTGTGAAAAAATTTTTTTTCCTATTTTTTTTTGCATTTTCTTAATGCTTGGGGTTTCAAGATTATACCTGCACAGTTTCAAAGTGGATTTCGAAAAATTCTCGGAGCTACGGCAGGTTTTGTATAGGTAGTACAATAAGCGGACATAGGCTGTCAAAACTTTAAACGCGATTATCTCGAAACTACATTTTTCAAACTGGATGCATTGATAACTCAGTCAATTTTTATCGGATTCACTTGAAATTTTCGGGGAATATTCGTAATACAATTATCTTCAGTTGCACGTACCAGTTTTTTGATCGAATAATTCATTCAACAGTAACATTGAAAAAACATGTTGATTTTTTATACTTTTTGGTCAAGATTTCTTCTTAAGTACGCCATTTCTTCAAAAATTAATATTTTTTTAAACCCGTACGTGCAACTGAAGCTATTGAAATATACTTTAAGAAACCGTTCGAAATTTTAAATTCGGTTCAATTGTTGGAAAGTTATACGTCCATCCGTTTTGTATTTTTTTTTGTGCAGAGCCTAACGTTATCGTATGCTGTGGCCATACTACCGAACAATTTTTCAATCTCAAAGCATAAAATATTAGTTAAAGATATGTATTTCCAGTTGGTAATAAAGATTTTTCGTAGAAAGTTACATTTCATTATAAAAGAATGTCTTGAAAATAGCCTTTATTTTCGACCGTCACAGTGGCTTCCCCCCTTAATACGCGCTGAAAATTCAACGGTTCGGTTCCACGAGGGTTTCTCAATATTCCCGAAGTTATTCTTCACCGCAGGGCTCTTCCACAAGGCGATCATACAGAGCGGAATGCTGACGGCCCCTTGGTCCCGGAACCAAAGTCGACCGGAGCGCTGCTTCAAGCTCGCCAAGCTGCTTGGGAACGATTCCACGGATCCTGAGGAAGTAGTGAGGTTTCTGCGAACGGTATCCACCAAGGATATAGTCCAGGCTCAGTCTCAAATTCTCACGCCAGAGGCAAATGATCCTCCTTTAATGCCGTAGTAATTCGCAGTGGCGGATTTAGGGGAAATTCTCCAGCTTGGCAAATGTTCTGGGACACCCTGTATGCATAACAGAATTACAAATAAATTTACGCGCGTGTGGTAAAGAATTATGCGACAAAAATCGTAATATCTAGACAGGAGCCCAGCTGGCAACCGCTCATCGGCGGCCTGTTAAATCCGCTACTTCATCCGCTGTATAACGTAAATCGCGATGGTTTCTTCTTATCTGTGCGCAGGAGGTCGGGTCCTACAACCTCCCCTTTGGGATCACTATAGACAACGTGGCGGACGACCCTGTGCTACCATTGCCGCTGGAACAATTAGTTTCCAAGGACATTCGCATTCCCATCATAGTTGGCCACACGTCACACGAATGCATTATGTTTATTAGAGGTGACCTGCCTGACCAAGCCTGTAATGTCGCATGCTTTAGCATTTAAAGTGCGAACATGTTCTTTTCCCTGTATTAGATAAAAGCACTGCTGGGCTGGGCTTTGTGAACGAATATCTACCGGCGTACGTGAAATTGCTGGCGTCGTTGAAGAACTTAGGGCCGGACGAAACGAAGGTTCTGCTTCAGGACGTAAAGGATTGGTACCTCCGAGGGCACAAGACCATCACCGTCGACACGCTGGAAGGCTTCATACGCTTCATGACTGATACTTTCTTCTCTATTCCCGCGAGGTTCTTTGTGGAGGATCGAGTGAAAAGGACGAACGCGCCCACTTACTTTTACCAATATTCCTACGTCGGCAAAGAGAAAACTCACACGGATTACTTGATACAGCGGTTGATCCAAGGTAATCGTATTTTGCGATAAATATCGCAATTATCGATCGTAATTGCGATATAAGGGAGTCGCGGGCACGAGCTCGACTGGTTGACAGAATTTACGAAAAGAGGGAAAGTTAAATCGTGCCACCGTAGTTTGTAATTATTCACCTTCCGGCTTTCACGTTACCACCGAATTGCCACTCTGATTTCTGTCGTCCGGGTCGGTTCGCAATTACGAGCCTATTGCGCTGATGTACATGGAAACATTTCAGGAGCGTCCCATGTCGACGATGTGTCCTACCTATTTTACATGCCTGCTTTTAAAACGAACAATCCCGACCCACCAGCGGAGTGCACGAAAGATAGGCTTATGATCGAACGTCTGACTGGGATGTGGACGAATTTTGCTAGAACTGGGTAAACGGCTAATACGATAAGAAGTATTCGAGCCTCGGTTCGAACGCTTGCAAATCGTCTGTGGTTAATCGTTCCAGGGATCCCACTCCGTGCGTGGATGACGTTATTACGACCACTTGGATGCCCGCGACGGAAGATAGGCTGCATTGTTTGGACATCGGCGACGAGCTGGAGATGGTGGTACCAACGCCGCACGTCTTATGTTAAACGAACTTTACCCGTGAATCATATAGTCAAATATTATGGCATGAAATAACGTGACACGCTCGTCGGATTTGCAAATCCGACACTGGAGAGTGCACCTCGATTTTTTTTGGCTTTTTTTTTCGCTTCTTCTTTATTCAGGTATTGCTTATATGATAATAATACGTGTAGTCGTTTTCTTACGGTGTGGAGAAAACTAAAATTGTGCGAAGGAAGTGAAATAATAAATACGATCGTTATCTTGCTAGGTTTGTAAGGTATCACTGACAGCTATTTACACTGATCGTGCGGTCGAACGAAATCTACCGTGTTTATCGCTTGCAGCACTGCACATTCACGAATATAACTATCTTTCTTTAGCGAAGTAACGGTAACATTTATTGCCGGGGCGTATCTGCATACGAGGTTTAAGTGCCGCTATCGAACTTCGGCCGCGCTACGTTACATTGCGTCGTAAAAAGTTCGTATGCAATTCGGATCGGGACGTAGAAAAAGAGAAAAGGGGAGGTTTAACGACGACGCAGTATGTGGTGATTAGAACGGGACTTTTATCGTAAACATTTGTCTTTGAACAGTCTACAGTTCGCCATTCGCAGACTACACGGGGACTGGTAAGAAACGTAATTAAATAGTTTATCCTCGCTTGCAACCGCTTAAACTAAAGTTCAACTCGTCACTACAAAAATTTCCATTAAAATTATGTTACGGTTACTTGCTGAAACGCTCGCGTCTCCGTTACTCTGCAGAGACGTTGTTCTTAGTATTCTGTCTACGAAGAAAACAAGAGACGATACTTTCGTCGCGTGATACCGTGCCGTGTTTAGTCTACTGACCGTGTGCCCTTGAATTTCGCCGAAATACCCATCACTTGTTCCAAAACGCGAACGCTTTCTGTATCCTCTCGTTGTGGGGCTTCCCCCCCGTCGCCACGGTGGCCGAAGGGTACGCGCGTTGCGGATTTATTTGGGACGCGTTCGGAGAAGGCTGGGCTGCGGTTGCCTCTTTCTCGAACAGCTTTGCGGTACGGCTCACGTTTCCGGTAGGAACGAATTTACTCCGAATCCGACCGATTAGCAGCCGTGGGTCCTCAATCTCTCCAGGGACTGCAAATAAGAAAGCACCATCAATATCAAAGTGTTACATTAACTTTTGTATCACGGATGGTTCGATCGCGCGTTAGACGCGGGGCCCATTTTACCCTATACGTAATTTCATTCGCATGTGTATGTACGTACACCTTGGAAAAAGATTTTAAATTACGTAGTTTTTAAGAAGCAATACTAACAACAAATAACACCTGTAGGTATGTAGTTGGATATATATATGTGCCGGTGATTGTGAAAGTGGTGTAGGACTGTTGCGTTGGGCGTATTAAAAAATATTTTTCCATTATTGAACAAAATGTTTCACAACATACAGTTAGTAAAAAAAGTATTTGGACACTTTTTAAAATCGCATAACTTTTTTAGAATTGGTCTTAACGACTTGATTTTTTTTGAGGACCTAGAAGGATTAGTTTTCTAAGTGACGTGTTTCGTCGTTTTCGAAAAAATTGCAATTGGTTGGAATAGCGAAGAAAATAGTAGAGGTCGTTTTTTAAACTTTTTTTTGTGAGCTTGTAATGAAAATTCAAAAAACCCATTTGTAGATTGAAGTAAGTTAGAGATTGAAGATTGAAGAATTTTAAAAAGTGTCCAAATACTTTTTTTACTAACTGTATATGCCCTTCTAATGTCGAATCTATCTAATCTATCGAATCCACTGTAAAATTGAATGAGTAACTTGTACGAAAATGTGTTGTTTAAACCTTTTACTGTCTCCCAGATTCCAAAAGTGCTGAAACGTAGCTTTTCGATCTTCACGACTTAATAAGTCCAAACATTTTTTTCGAACTAAAGCAATTTTTGTTTTCAAATACTTTAGCCACTATCAACTTTACCATTTTTGGTAATGTATTCTTTACCACCATTTCTCCGAATTTTTTCTCAGATTTTCTGCATATTTCGCGTTTTCTTTCATTTTCATTTTCTTGCCCCACATGTAAGGTTAATATACATAATACAAAAATATGTAATTACTTCCATCCTCACAAATTCCTTGCAGACAAATGAACGTGAAGTGTCGCGGCTCATTTATCGACGTGCGTTACGAAAAGTAGCACGTTTCAATTTTCTTACGAAAAGTAGCACGTTTGCGTTCGTTCTCACGAAAAATATCACGTTTCCTTTTTCGCTGCGAAAACTAGCACGTTTGAGCCTTTTGCCACGTGATTAAAATTTTCATATGTGTTGTCTTCTGGAGATTAGATGGAATTATTATTTATTAAACAATATTTTCAACAGTTGAATTCTTTTAAACTGACCACGCGCTGAAACGTGATAGTTTCTGCAGTCTGCAGTATAATCTAAAACGTGCTATTCTTCGTGGCCAAACCGGATAATATGTTAGTTTTCGCCGCAAATTCCCAAACGTGCCATTTTTCGTGGCGAAACAGTATAACGTGCTAGTTTTCGCCGCAACAGTACGAAATGTTCTATTCTTCGTGACGAAGCAGTCAAACGTGTTAGTCTTCGCGGCGGAAGACCAAACGTGCTAATATTCTCAGAAACGATGGAGCGTGCTTCTTTTCGTGGCAAACCGAAACGTGCTACTTTTCGTAAGAAAATTGAAACGTGCTACTTTTCGTAAGAAAATTGAAACGTGCTACTTTTCGTAAGAAAATTGAAACGTGCTACTTTTCGTAAGAAAATTGAAACGTGCTACTTTTCGTAAGAAAATTGAAACGTGCTACTTTTCGTAACGCACGTCCTTCTGCAAGTGGCACTATCATGTCATTACTTACTTCGCGACTATTTTGTAACAATTCTTTCATAATATTCAAATAAAAACCAATATAACGTCTCAATTTTTGGTTTCTTGACTTACACCACTTTTATGATCACCGACACATATATAGAATGGGTCCGTCTGGACCCAGTACCCGCCATGCGAGGGTTAAACGTAATTGCTCAAGTCGAAGAGAAACCTTACGAAATCTTAATAATTGCTCTTAGACATTATTCAAACAAACTGCACATGGAACACACCTTCGTGCCGATTAATCTCACGCGAAGCTTTAGTTACAGCACTCAATGTAGCTACGTTCGCCGAATCTCGTGCGTTCTCTTCTGTATCGGGAATCATTTCCAAAGTTCTGCGTCGCTCGAATCGATCCATCTCCTTAGACACGTTTCTTAAGTTACCATTATTGTTGTCGCTGTCTACTTCCTCCTCAATGATGGACGAGATACCCAGCTCGTTCACGTGCTGCGACGAGGAGGACAGATTGGATGCGCAGTCGCCGATCCCCGAGTCCCTGGAGTCGCCTCTGAACACTCGACGTGGCTTCTGCGAATTTGTGCGCGACTCTTGATCAGACTTCTCCGTCGGCTCGGTACCGCGGGCTTCCGTGATTGCTTCCTCGCCTTCGGCACGCGTTTCTTCGACGTCGGACGTCGAATGTGTTTCGCGTAGCTCGGAGACGCTGGTGCCGCCTTCGGTCGTCGACTTTGAACGAATCTCGTCACGGAAACTGGAGAACCTCGACTCGTTACTCCGCTGGGATTCCACGGTGTCTTCAACGTTATTGCTCAGGCTTCTCTTCTCGACGTTGATGCTTTTTATAATCGACTTGTCTTCCTGTATCACGATGCATTCTTCAACGTGGCATCGCGTGATGATCTCAATTCCCTCCTCGACCTTCCTCGTAGGAATTAACTGCCCCGTGTAAACGTCACTTTGGCCTTCGGTTCTCTCGGCGGTGTCAGTTTCTCGAGTGCCTGCGGATTCGCTTTCCCGAGAACACGATCTCGCGTCGCTCGTTGGCCGTTCATTCTTCAGAGACGCGGCGTCAAGGTCCGACGCCGCGGGCGCTCCTCTCCGAAGGGAAGAGTCTAACGTTTCCTCTGGGAAGATGTTCACTTCTGTCTTGTAACGGAAGGAATACATGTTTCTTCCGCGACTGCTCGACTCCGTTGGGCTTCTCTCGTTCCTGCTCGTCGCGCTCTCTATGTGAGACTTCTTCTGATCGTCGTGGGACGATTTAGTGTCGTTGGAACCAAGAGATTCGATGGGATTCGACAGGGGCTCCGAAGTGGGCGAGGATTCTGTCGTCGCTGTTGGGCTTCGCCTGCTGTTCGCCGAAAGAATTGCCATCCTTCCCAGTGCACGAATGGCGTTTCCTGTTTTCTGTCGCAACAAACCAAAGCACACGCGCGCACACACAACGATCAAACACATGCTTAGATTAGTACCATTGGGGTGTTAAGTGTCCTGCTTGGTTTACAATCGTGTCAGACGCGAAGGTAGCTTGATTTCTTTTGATTTAAAGTGATTTAGGTAAAGATGAAGAAATATTTAATTTTGTGCTCAAAACAGAGCGTCTAGAACGACTTCGAACGAATTTCTTAAGAAAGACTAGTAATTGCCACAAAAAGTGCCAAAATATTTTCTACTGCTTTGTTTCAATACGTTTCACACGTTTGCATGTTAGATGACTTACTTTATGATGTGTCACACTTGGACGAGTATAAAAGGAATCACTCTAAAGCAACAGCGAACACTGTAAAACACAACAAGCAAAATTCCAGCGACACTTACCTGCCACTTTCTTCGTACGATGAATTTCTTCAGTTTCTCTGTCGGCAATGCTATTCTACTCATAGCTTCAGCGTGCTGTGCCATCCAACAGTGCTCCAAACATTGTCTCGACGACATTCGCAATCTACGAAACAGCAAACATAACAATTACTCGAAATGCTATTTAAAATATATTAAGCGGGTACAGGACTATTGAACGATGAAAATCGACGAGTTCTTTTGGCTTGGATTGCTTAGACATAAAATAATCACTATACCGGTACTTTTCATAGATTTTATGCACGCTTTTACAAGTAATTTAAAATAAAAAAATTCAGAATGTTGAAAATTATTGAAGTAATTTAAAGGTAAAGATAGTCCTGCACAGCGCACAGCTGTAGTTCGTGCACATAGTCCCGGGGGAACCAATCCTGTAAAAGCAAAATGCTTTGGGGTGAGTAATTTCTATACTAAAAGCTGCAGTGTGGAATTTTACTGGCGAATTTAAACAGCAATTGTGAAAGTTATACGCGAATCAATTTCTTTCCCACGTGTTTAGGAAAAAATCGTCTTTAATCAGTTATAAAATGTTTCACAATCATCGGATGTTGATGCGGAAGTTCCAAATTGTAGAGAAAGGAATTCTATACCTCCAGTTAAAATTTCAAGTGAAAATATTCATTCGTTCAAAAGTTATTGTAGTTTTGAGAGGAACGGGTTCAAAGTTTAGTCCTCTACACCAATACTGCTCTGCGAGGTTCTTATTCGGCGGTTCACTCAATTACGTTCAGCGCTATAATTTTCGTAATTATTCCACACAAAGCATGACAGTATCAGAATAATAAAAAAAAACTATTTTTCGAGATTTCAATAGTCCTGTACGCCCTTAAGCGAACTCCTACAATGCGTACTCCTTTCGTTTAACGAGTAGACCGCTAATGAAGTCCTTAGCGTCGCTCGATATCGCGTCGAATGCCTCATCCTCCAAGTCGTAATCAGCTCGGGTGATATTGGCGAACGTTTCGGCGTCGTTGTCACCCATGAACGGCGACAAACCGGTCAAGCTGAACGTTCGTAAGAACTATCGTTGAACAAAATTATCCGAGAACTTGAAAATTAACTGCGTTTGAAGCACTTACAGAACGTAGCATATTACACCGACGCTCCACATGTCTGACTCGGTGCCAATCGGTTCGTAGCTTATGATTTCCGGCGGAATGAATTCCGGGGTACCGAACAGGACTCTGATCGGCGTGTCTGGTTTGAGGGTTTGAGCGAGGCCGAAGTCGATGAGCTTGATCTGATGGGACGTTCGTGTTCTGCACATTATATTCTCTGGCTGTGGAGCAACGAGGCGTAAATGAATAAGAAGTAACAGCAAAGTGGATCTCGGTTTAACACATCACCACCCACAATATTAAACTTACAGCAATGGATGCAGCTTTTACAAATAAATATTGCAAGTGTTCTGTTCTGATCAGTTTTTAACAGGGGTTGAAAACAGTTATGATATCGGTTTCGGTTTTCGAAACAGTTATGAGAACCGAAATAATCTTGAAACAGTTACGAGATGCCGTCTTTCATTTTGGCTCTTCCTGCATTGATGGAGTTTTGAAAAGAGAGACGCCAGATAGAAAGGCCCAGCGATAAAAAGACTTATAAACTTTTACCATTAAAAAAATGTGACATTGATCGTAAATATTTTGAAACGTGCTACGCATACCCGATGCGTAACTGATAGGATACATTACTGTTATAAAACCGATATATAACCGTTACGGAACCGATATAATATCGGTTCTGCAGAACCGTAACTGAAATCGATATAGCTAGAAATTTCGGTTCCTTATAATAGTTATTCAGAATATCGGTTCTTCATAATAGTTTCAGACAGAACCGATATATAACAGTTTGAAACAGGTATTTTCAGAACCGTTTCAACCCCTGGATTTTAAACTCCAAAGAGAAACTTAAAGGGGTAGCCTCGTGTAACTAGCTGAAAATCGAGGCATTTTCAGGATTTTTTTTAAAGAAAGTATTTAATCGATCTTTCTGAAACTTCCAGGATATTGTATTGTCAGATTAAGGTAAATAAAAAAAACAAAATTTGTTAGAAATAATGGCGAATAACGGAATTATAAGAGTATACGCCCAGTCCGTCCGCGTATTAATCAGAAACTAAAAATTAAAAAAATCTGGTTTAGTCTAAGAGTGTACGCACAAAACCATGTTATTTGTAAGTTAAAACATGCCAAAATTAACAAATGCCGGTCGCCTAAAGAAAGTTCACTTTTATGAACGAAATTTTGTCTTAAATGTGCAAAAAGTGGTATTTATTTAAACATCATTGCACCAATAGCTGACTTCCATGAAGAAAATGTTCACAAATATCTTTGCACAAGACCAAATCGATCGGTTGAATATTATTTCTGTTACATACCTAGTCCGGCAATTCTAAAACTGTCGTTTTGAGAAAAACGCGTGTAAAGTTTTCTGGAAAATTTGCGTCACCTGTTGCTTCGCAACAAAACATTTTTGTTCTGCGGCTTTGGGACCACTCTTTTGTTAAGGTTCAACTATTGATTGTGTTATGCAAAAAACCGATTTCATCGACCCACTGGACGAGGCTCCCCCTTAAATTCCGTTGTGACGCTTAATGCGTTGAAACCAGAGATGGGCAAAGATAATATCTGAATAATATTCAGATAAAAGGTACATTACGGTTATTCATTATTCAAGGCTTGAATAAGGATGGTTATTCAAGGGTCTTTACTCTTGAATTGTGAATAACGGTGTTTCAACTTTCATTCGATTCTTAATCTAGAAAGTCGACTAACCGGCGAAAGCCTTTGCGGCCCGACACGCGCGCGGTCGCCTACCGGTCAGATTCTACAGAATCTGAATTTGTTTATTTTTCATCTTATCAATTTGAAAGTGACACCAATGAATTCCTGGCGTTCTCCCGATTAATTGGACAGAAAATAATTTAATTCGAACTATTTTTAACGAAACGGGCTTTGAATTCTGCAAATAAATTTTTCACGTAATATCCTTAATTATTGAAACTTAAAAGTAAATGCTGTCGGCGCACAGGTAATATCCTTAATTATGGTCCGAGTTATATCATTTTTGGGGCCATTTTCATCGGGAATACATGAGGAATCGATTGGTAATACTTTCATCAACACTTACAAAAAACATTTATTGCTCTCGGCTGTCAACGGGCGGTCTACTGGGGCCCGAAGGTCCTTGCTCGCAGCGAGAAAGCAAAACAGTGGCCCACTGAGCAATAACACCGACGGGCCACATAAAATCTTCAATGTTTTTGACAACTGTTGATGAAAGTATTACCAATCGATTCCTCATGTCTTCCCGATGAAAATGTCCCCAAAAATGATACACTTCGGACCATAATTAAGGATATTACATGAAAAATTTATTTGCAGAATTCAAAGCCCGTTTCGTAAAAAATAGTCCGATTTAAATTATTTTCTGTCCAATTATTCGAGAGAACGCCAGTAATTCATTGGTGTCACTTTCATATTGCTACGATGAAAAATAAACAAATTCAGATTCCGTAGAATCTGACCGCTAGGCGACCGCGCGCGGGTCAAGCCGCAAAGGCTTTCGCCGGTTAGTCGACCTTCTAGAATAAGAATCGAATGAATTCCTCTTGAATAACCAGCTTCATCCCCGGCGCCTTGAATAAGGATAATTCGACTGACTTTTAGTCAACTAAGGAAAAGGTTGAAGTACTCTTATTCAAAACGTTATTTCAATCACTTTTCATTCGAATAATGCCCCACTCTGATTGAAACCATCCACGAAGCTCCTCTTACTTTCAAGTCCAGATGGACAACGTTGTTCTTGTGCATATATTCAACGCCCTCGCAAATCTGCCTCATGAAGAGTATACTATCCCTCTCGGTCAGGGTGAAGTCGTCGGCGACAACTCTCTCGAACAGTTCGCCGCCTGAAATGCTGAAGGAGGGAGCGCGTGCCGTCAATCTGTAATTCTAGAAAAGTCTCGCGAAGATGCTTACTATTCGGTAACCATAACGATCTCTCGAGGGCTCTCGAAGGCGGCCGCCAGAAGAAGTAGCTTCGGGTGTCGCAGCATGTTCATGATTCGAATCTCCTCCCGCACTTGCTCCCGATCCTTGGTCTTGATAGTCCTCACAAACTTGGCGGCGAAGCTGGTCTCGGAGGACTTCTCGACGACCCTCCTGACGGTGCCGTACCGACCTTTACCGAGCTCCTCTAGCACGGCGTACCTGTCGCCGAACAATTGCCCGTCCTCCATCTCGACCACTCTGGCCTCGAAGGGTGGCTCGAATTCTGCCGAATTACCGTCGTCTTAACATCGATCTTCCCTTCCAACCGAAGCCTCTCTCGCTAATTACCTTCCTCGTCGCCGTACAGCAACGTCTCCCCTTCCACGGGGATTCTGACGAACTCAGATTCGCTTCCCGGTTCGCTGACCCCGTGGATGTTCTCCGCTCGAACGCGAAATCGATATCTCTCGCCGGGTACCACGGTGCCGGTACCAGGAGCTGGTACCGTGTGACTCAGCGAGTGACAGGACTCTGCAATAGTTGCCCAGGCATTTCCATCCGCCCGATTCATCTCCACGGTGTAACCAGTTACCGTACAGCCGCCGTCGTAAGGCGACGATCTCCAGTTGATGGTGCACGTACCTGGGGAATAGCAGCACACGCTGGGAACACCCGCCGGTGGATCAGGTGGACCTGCGGCAAAAGATCAATCGATATTCTTCGTTATTCGATAACACTCAACAACCGACCGAGCTTCGCATTCTGACTTCTATGGTGATCGTTCGTGGCGGGAGTTTCGCGTATCTCCGATTTCTGTTTAGATATTCCGAGCACTGTGGGCCAAATTTTTTATTCGAGTATTTGTAATTTGAGAATGTAATTACGATGGCCTATCAAGGGTCCCGCTTCTGAGAAGAGCGGCGACCGAGTTCGTTATAAGAAACTGTCGCCCGCTGTTGCTTGGTGTTGCGTCAATTCCCGACGACTGTCTGTTTTTCTAAGCCCCGGCAAAGAAGGCCTCCTCAAGGGCGTTCCGTTCAGTGAAGAATTTGAAATTATAAACAAGCCGGTTTTAAATCACTGTTTCCTTCCAACCGACAGCAGCCAGCTGAACTAGCAGAAAGACACTTTTACGATTGTATAAACTGTTTTAAAGCTTCCCGCTGTAAATTAGACAGTACGAGCTGTTCGGAAATGTATTACCGAAGGATCTCACGATAGCAAGCAAGATTTGTCGGTAAGAACTATCTCGTTCGAGTGCCAATTCTATGCCACGTACGATGGCACGTCTTTATACCGGTAGTTTCATACAACTTTCTGCAAAGTGCGTTTCGTAAAGAAAAATCTCAGCAACGTGTGAAGCGATTACCCATCTTCGGGCCGATTTCAATTCCTTTCTCTATAATCACCAACGAAGCGCGGCGAGAAACTGGGAACGAATTAAGCGAAGACGGATGGCGAAAACTGGAGCGTTTCGGCAACGCGGTACGTAATTCTGATAAAAATTATCGACATCCGCGGAGCGCGTAGCTATTCGGTACTGCTCCGTTCTATCGCGATCTCGGGGAAAGAGGAACAGCCGAAGCTGTTGGTGGGGGGAGGAAGAAGACACGATGGAAGGAGGAATTATTGCGTGACACGCCACATGAGACTGTCGTCTGCCTTGTACATAAGAAGAGGAACTGGACCGTGTGACACGCGCTTACGCACGTGGAACAATGGGTGTCCCCTTCTGAGATTGCGTTTGCAGACTCTGAGGAGTCTAAAGTCACTGGAATGGAATAAATTGTTCGTTTAATGGAATCGAAAGTTCCCGCGATCGGCGTCCCCTTTCACTTCCAGGATGCAGTTAATTTCTCCCATACAACAATATCTCCTCGCTCCACATCGTCGATATTTCCCTTTTCAGTTGTTCTATTATGTGCTTGTGTACCTTTTGTACAAGGTACCTTTCCCTTTAAGCACTTTGATTCGGAAGGATTTTGTCGTCGCGTACCGATTTCGAATGAATTAGTAATTAATTTCACTTGGGGACACTAAGTCTTGAAAATAATGTGCCCGATTACGGGAATCGTGGACTTCAGAGCAATTACTCGGATAAGAGAATCGATCGAAATTGACAAACATATTATTAATTTGAAATTGAATTCATTAGGTCAAGTTCGTTGCACTGTTGCACTGATATTTCAATCATATTCTAATTTAAAATCCATATCACACATATTCCTCTTTTCAAAGAAAATGGGTTCTCGCTATGTTTAATAACACAGCCTATCTTTAGATTCATACATTTTTCTCTAATAGCCACATACGTTCCGTTTATACTGCGCTTATTCGCGAGCGTGCGGCGCTATCGCGGCAAGAGTTTAAACGAGTGATGTAAGACCCCTTGTTTCGACGCTCTGTAAACATTAATCGTTCCAGTTCGCTGCCTCTGTATCTATGCAGATTGTTTGAACGACCAGCTCGATTCCACTTGAAGCATTTGCACAATGTTATATCCATGCAACTGCTTGTGTCGTTCTTAACACGATTAATCGGTTAGGCTATTCCTCTTGTAAAGCTTTTCGCAACGTACCTTCGACAGCAACGCTGAAAAATCTCCGATCCCTTCCAAATCTATTGTCCACAGACACCTCGTACTTTCCAGCGTTGTCAGCGGTAACGTCGTCCGATATTAAACAGGACACACCGCCGCCGTAGGTGATGGCAGTCTTTTTATCCGGAGCCAGCTCTCGACCCTTCAATAAATACGTGTCCCTTCGGTTATTCCATTTGTACTATGCAAATATGTAACTCGTGATAAAATGTCTCATTCGATATACTCTGTACTTTCCATTCATCAAATCTCTCAAATCTTTCTCTAGATTACACTGGTAACGACAATATCAAAAGATAATAATAATAATAATGAAGAAGTAATGGGCGAAATTCAGTAATTTGCTGTTCTTAAGGAGTTAGATACATGCGTTTAGCGAAAATGAGCGATATTAGGCATTTTTGGGGTGAGTTTTAGTAAAAAGAATTAAACAAAATATTTATTACACGTGACACGGATCAAATTTTTTAATTTAGAAAAAATAAACAATTTGTAGCACTTTAAAGGTAAGTGCTTTTTTATGTAAAATTTTACTCTGTAATTGTGCATAAAAAATTAATTAAACAGAAGATAAAAAATGACTCGTCAGCCCATAATGGCAACATTACTTTACAAGAACATTATTTTATTTGTCAGATCCATCGATATTTAGAGGCGATATCATGCTGACTATTTCTTCTGCATTGGGCAAAAAAAAAGAAAAAAAATTGACATGGGTACAGGACGGAAATGTTCTTGTAGGTATAGAAACAAATATAATGTATTTTTAAAATGGAAAATAGTGCAGTAAAAATTTCTACGAAAATGGTATGTAATTTAATGACCTTGAAATGGACACTAAAAATATCGTTCAAACTACCATTCTTCAGTGTAATAATAATACAGTGTATAATCAGCATAATTTCCATTTATCAGTGTCAAAGATAGCACTCGTTCATTTTTACACATAGGGTGTTTATAAATATGTGGGACAATATTTCAGGGTCGGTTCTACTCATCAAGCTAATAAAAAAAGTTGGTACACGCATATGTCCGACAATGCTCAGTATTGCAATTATAAGCATTTTAATATTCCCTAAAATACCGGTCCGAAGCGTCTATTAAAGGGCAACCGGCAGACTCGCGCATTCGATAAATGAACACTTAAGGCTAATGAACGAACACTTTTGTAAAATTACGTTTGCAGCGCGATTGATTCCACGTGCTACAAAAATTGTTTGGATATGAAGCAAGAAATTAAAAGAAAGTCTCTAATTAATTAGTTGCTTATTTTAATAACTTATTTTACTAATTTTAATCAAAAATGTCCATTTACTGGTAAATCCACCCTGCACCATTCGACACTGGCATTTCGATCGAAGATGGGTGAAGTACCTATATTTAAACGATACTTACAGCCCGATGCCACTTGACGTGTGGCTCCGGATGACCTCGATACGTGACTCTCAGGATTACCCTATTTCCTCTGAACACCGTGACGTCCGCTGGTACCTTCAAGATGGTAGCTGCTACGAATTCCTCCGCCGCGGTAACTTTCACCTCTTTCACCTGAATCCCATCATTTCTTTCCGAAATCGTAGGCTCGTTTGCTCCTTTTGTAACCGCAGCGGCTTCCGTGCATATTATTGGGGTGTCATCGTGCTTGTTACAGTTATCCTGGCCCTGTATCGAATCGTTTTCAGTCTTACAAAATTCAGAATTCGTCGATGCCAAACTCTTCGCACACCCCTTCGGATCTTCGATCGATTTCAAGCTCGTTTCACTCGACACGTTCGGAGGTAATATTCTTTCCGAAGCATCGTTCGTCTTTTCCTCGTCCGAGGACGGTGGGATCCTACCCTTCGACTTCTCGTCGAACCGAACGATTTTGCAGTCCAATTTTTTCACACACACCTCTTTTCTCCTGCTGGTTTTGTCCTCGCGAATATCCCTCGTGTCTAGCAGCGGGCTCTGTGGGAGATTCTTCCGCGTTGGTAGCGGGGACGGTTGCTTGGGATGTGGCGTGGATTTCAGAGGCAACGAGGAGGATCTGGCACGCATTGGTGACTCGTGTCGTTGATTTCGAGGCGATTGCGAGGGCACATCTCTTCTCGTCTTTCTCAGGGAACTGCTGCGAGTGCAGGTGATAACCCTTTCGCTTCGAATTTCCATGTCCACGTTGCTGTACTTCGAAGCGGGGCCCTCCAAGGTGTGGAGGGACCGATTCAGTCGCAATTTCGCTGTGCAACTGATCGACGGGCCCTTTCCAACTACCGACGCGGTGCACCGAATTTCCCCAGCGTCTCGCGGTGACACGTTGTGTATCCTTAGAACACTCACGTTATCGTCCTTTTCGACCTGTTGGATGGTATGGCAGCGTAATTATATATCGCACGATCTCTCCATAATCGGACTGAATTTAACCCTCGGTTGTCACACTGGATCAAAATGACTCGAAATTTCACTTTGAGGTAAAAAATTTTTGAGAGATCATTGAAAATGGTACTATTGGCGCCGTGTAGTTTCACGTAGCCTCTGCAGGTATAGACGCTTCCCGAGTGAGGGGAATTTTTTTTATTACATTTTATATTTTCATCTTAAGAGTATAACCGTAAGTTTTTAGCTAAAAATCTTGAAAATGAAAAAAGTCACGATTTTTTAAGCAAAACCTTTTTCTGTAACTCTTTCCCTTTCAATATTTTTTTTTAAACACGATGATACTGTAAATGTTAATTTTCAACGATGAATATGTACTCTACAATGTTCAAACTTTACCTCAGAATTTTGGCGATTTAATTTAACAGATAATTTTTAAACAGCAACTGATTGAAAATTGACTTGGATCGAATCCTGGGTCGATCCAGTGTGACAGCAAAGTTTGAAAAACGAGATGTGGCAACCGGGGGTTAAAGAATCTGCATTAGGGTGAACCTTATTTTCGGGCCCCAAAATTTTTTGCACACCGCACC
Source organism: Andrena hattorfiana (assembly GCA_944738655.2). NCBI lineage: Eukaryota > Metazoa > Arthropoda > Insecta > Hymenoptera > Andrenidae > Andrena > Andrena hattorfiana. The sequence goes on along the minus strand of OX122891.2, from coordinate 66,702,853 downwards.
CTAATTTTCCTCCATTTTATGAAAAAATAATTTGTGCAAAATTTGAGATCGAGTGAACGTGAGGAAGACGTGGCATATCGGATGGGAAGTTTTAAAATAGAAGTAACTACGCGCTAAGCGTAAAGAGTGGCGTGTTTCTGAAAATTTCAATGAAATATTTTATATTTTCAGGACTGTAACGTAACACTATCCAACAAAACTGAAAATTTTTTCTGTTCTGTAACATTCAATAGCCGCTTCTTATAGATTTTTGTGGGCTGAAAACGAATCCGCAAACTGTTTATCGCCATCACCCTCAGTTTTTGAGAAATTCGATTTCGAAAAAGATGCATATTTTCAACTTTGAACATCTTTTCTGTTCAAACAGTAATACAGTCATTCGTCGTTATAGTCCCGACGAACGGGGCTGGCGGCGGGACAATAACGCGATGCGGACACTATTCCCTTAGAGTAGTATATGCTCTAAGACTATTCCGTGCGGCCGATGCCGCGAGTGAGAAAACCCAAGAGCCGAGCGAGAGGGAACGAAACAATTGCCACGAAGTTGCCGTCGTCTCTTTCGTTCTCTCACTCTCGACCGAAGGATTCCAAGAAATGGTGGGGATAGTGAGCGGGACTATTACGCATGGTAAAAACAGGACAATAACGACGAATTACTGTAGTTATTCGGTTGCATGTTCCATCAAATTATTGTATGAACCCTCGCGAATACAACGATATGAGTTATTATTGAATTATAAACATTTAAATATGTTTAAACAAAGATCAAAGGGAAATAAACAACCGAAATGCACCAATTTTTGCAGATATCTTTCTCTACATTTTAAAAACTATAGATCTATTAGAAACGCGATGCAGTAGACATTTTTCCTTAGGAAACCATCAACAGAAGTGGTAAAACACCTTTTGTTTTCACTACAGAAACGAAAGAGTTTGGCAAGAGTTTGACCTAAGAATTAAATGGACAGAGCACAAAGTTGCGGGGCTAAGCTCGTGTCAGTAAGGCGAGTGCATGATACTGCGCATGCGGTCGTGGACGATCGGTGATTCGTTGATGAAAGTGACATATCATTGGTAAGAGGCATTGCCTCTTTCATATTTTTATATGGTTAAGTTTGTCGTTTGAAATCTTAATACATAATTGCAACATTATATTTTGGTCTCTTAAGACTTGGTAAAACTTATGCCACTCGAAAATTGAGGGGCTCATATGCAAGTACACACATATATATAAGTAATATATAAGTATACATATATATGTATGCCATATGTATAGTTTTATACATATAAACATATTTTAATACACCCTATAGAAGCATACCGTTTCAAATAAAGCGCGACGCATGCGTACTACTCCTACGATCCGTCCACCACGACTTCTCCCCTCCCGATCGACTGCCTCGACCCCCGCGCGTCTATGTTGAGATTTTGTGCTCCGTCCATTTAATTCTTAGGTCCATGGGCACGGACAGTGGTAGTCACGCGCGTGACGCGATTCTGTGACGCTGCGCGGCAGTGGACGCGCCCACTGCCATTGACTAGCACTGTCGGCGCCGCAGGTTTTGCCAAACTCTTTCGTTTCTGTATTGAAAACAAAAGGTGTTTTACCACTTCTGTCGATGGTTTCCGAAGGAAAAATGTCTGCTGCATCGCGTGGAATAGTCAGATTTTCGCCTAGCCCCTTAGCTTTTAAAATATATAGAAAGATATCTGCAAAAATTAGTGCATTTCGGGAGTCCTTTTCCCTTTGGTCGTTGTTTAAACATATTTAAATGTTTATAATTCAATAATAACTTATATCGTTGTATTCGCGAGGGTTCATAGAATAATTTCACGAAACATGCAACTGATTAACTATTACGGTTTGAACGCAAAAAATATTCAAAGTTGAAAATATGCATTTTTTTTCCAGAATTGAGTTTCTCGAAAACTGAGGGTGATGGCGTCAAACGGTTTGCGGATTCGTTTTCAGCGGACAAAAATCTAAGAAGCGGGTATTGAATGTGACAGACCAAAATGGATGTTGGACAGTGTAATTTTTAACTTATTTAGTATTGTTTTGTTCATGCGTGCATTAAAACCCAAGTTTCATTTGTACGAAATAAGACTGCATATTTTATACTAAGTGACTCGTAGCAGCACCGAAATGTGGCATACAAAGTTCGACAGTGAATAAGAGGTTGAAAGACCCTCAGCCTTGAAAATGCAGTCACAGTTGACCAGGTATAGAACTCGGCCCCTTCGTGAGTCCTGAATTAGTACCCGTTAGATCGCCACCTGTCGAGCAGGCCCCCGTTTAGGAAAGGGCAGAAACCTAGAGACCCTTGCAGTACTACTGATTGAGCCAGTTTATTCTGAGCGTTCAGAGAGGACCCAACGAAGAATATACGTAAGTGACAGTGAAAATTCAAATAAAAAATGGAAACCAGAGGAGGAGAAAAATTGTTCCTTCTTAAACACGACGAACATCAAATTATTGGTCCAAAGTTACCGTCAAATGGACAAGTTTTACGCGTATTATTTTATAATCTGCGTAAAGTGAAATTAAATTTACGATCGAGTGCTCACTTAGTGATAAAAGAAGTCGAGGTTCTGTGGGCGAAAGCCCGAATTCCAACCCGAAAATTAGATCGGAGTATTGAAAAAGTGGAATCTTTATACCAAAAGTGGAAGACATTACAGAAGAACTGCAAACGCCGAACACCACTGCAGGAAAAACGGGAGCACGATTTCGTGGAAGAATTGGATGACCTTTTCGATATTGCTCATGCTGACGCTTTGGAAATGATGAGCAATGGAGAAGACAAAGAGTTCCTTATAAACGAAAGGAAGAAAACACGAACCGGTTCAATGATAGAAAGCGATCGCATCTTATTCGAGAAAGAAAATAAGCAAATTCTTCGAGAGGAAGAGGAGAAGTCAAGGCGAGGAAACTATGAAGCAAATATACAAGGTATGTATTTTTATATAGTTGTGTAATTTGTGTTATTCAATATTACCTACGCTTCTTTGGTAAGTAATATATTCTTTATGTATCATTTAATTAAGAAGAATTAGCGGAATCAGGAGATCCATCACCAACTGAAGATGAGCAAGAGGTAATCGAGGATCCTGTGGAGAGCTGTATGGAGGATTCTATGGAGAAATCTGCGGACGAATCAGGTCCGAGTAATCCCAAAAAGAAACGCGGCCAACATAATTTTTGACACCAAAACTTGTGACGACCATAGACGAATGTCAAGTGAGTGATCGTGACGCAGTCCGAATTATAAAAGCAACAGCTCAAGCTCTGAACCATAATGCCGATGATTTGATAATAAATAGAACATCTATTCGTCGCTGTCGCACACAATACACATTTGCGCGCTTCCGCAACACATACACATTGCGCATGAAGCCAAAAGACGGATGGCAGCAGCTTTAGATATCGTTACTGATAATGAAAAAAAAAGATTAATAGTAAATCAATACATCGACAATCGTGTTGAAGCTTTCGCTTCGTAAAGAACTTTAACGTTTTTTAAAAGATTTTCAATTCCTACAGGCTTTATAGGTAAGGATTCTTTAGAATGGGAAAATGGTCCGAACTATAATGTTGCAAGTTATGCAAGAGTTTAATTATCTAGTCACGCGAAATGAAGAGGAAAAACAATTTATAATGCAGACCCAAGAGTCTGCGTTAATGAAAAATTTGTAAATTGTTTTTAAATACGAGTATTAAAAAGTGTGTAAAGTCAATAACCGTATTTTCTTTTCTTCGCTTATTTATGATATAATATTCATCATTTCATATTAAAAATATTATCGTCTTATTAAATATAAAATATTAATGTCGAACATTCCTCCATTTCTAAAATTAATAGTATTATTAACTTGCAAGTAATATAAGAAAGAAATTAAAAGAACGGTCACTTTCAATAAAATACGTAAAATTTAATATACCTAATTAAAAAGATGTAAATATTAATTAGTTATTATGTTGAAGAAAGAACGGTTTAACTATCATTATAAATTTTTTCTTCATACCTTTCCGTTCATACAAAATTTCAAATTTATTGCCACTTTAACGCGAATGTGCCACGTCTTCCTCTTATCTGACGAAATTCATCTGTTACGGGAATTATGTTCTTACCCAATAGAACAATTTTAGGGGGCGGCGTGAAAAAAATCTTGCAAAAAAATTTGTACCAAAAGTAGCTAAGGTCCACCCTAATCTGCATGCAATCGATCAACATACCTTGCACCTTGAATTCTCTCGAACGTCCTTCCCATTGATCGTCCACATAATGTCCATGGGTTTCCCACATTGTACTCGCGCGCAGAAACACGCAGCCTCGCCCCTGGACGTCACAACTGACAGGGGGGTTTTGGTGAACTGCGGCGCCAGTTTTGGGACACCTTTGTAATCTGTTCAGTTTGGAACAAAACGTGTTCATTGGTCAAGTCACGTGGTCAAGTACAGTGGCGCACCCAGAGGAAGCAAATGGACCCTGGCACCCCGCAAGAAGGAGCTTTGTAAATAGGAAAGAAAACTGGATTTTATTCTTTAAATACATTTTTACAATCACCTACTGAATTTGATTGAATTTGCATTAAAAAATATTTTTATCCGTTCGACTCGGCTCCTCCCCAAATTAAATCCTGAGTGCGTCACTGGTCAAGGAACTATTTAAGCATTTTCATTGCCCTAATTTAGAACCGAAGGGTCTCCTATGTGCGAAAGCGTACCTTGAACAGCAAAGAGACCGCTGCAAGTGGCTTCTCCGAAATTGTTCCGAACGAGACAAGTGTACTCCCCAGCATCCTGCGGAGAAACGTGGGACAATCTAAGGGCTATTCCACCGTCGCCGTATATGACGTATTTACAGTGATCGTTGTCGGGCACGTCGCGACCGTCCTTTAACCAATCGATCGTGAAGGGTGGAGTACCTAAGTATAATTTAATTAAAACACAGTTTTAAAATTGGCTTCAATTAGCTTTCGCTGCTTTCGCGCCATTGTAATTGTCATTTTTATTTTCAGTGTACCAGTGAGTCTCGTCTGAAGCTCGTAGCAGTGTCCTTCCATGACGATCGACTCTTCTGGAAGTGGCTGCAGGAACCTCGGTGGATCCTTATCGGCCGTAGACGGATCGTGAGGGTCAAGAACGGTCACCTATAACAAAGTAATAATTAGATAAAAAGAAAGGTAAGGTAGCTTTCTGTCGAATAATGAGAAGGTATCGTTAGCACGTGACAACTTGGGCATCAACTAAATAAAAAATCTATAATCGCTATTTGACGAATAAAGTTGACTGTTTTATTCGACGAATAAAGTTGACTGTTTTATTCGACGAATAAAGTTGACTTTTTTATTCGACGAATAAAGTTGACTGTTTTATTCGACGAATAAAGTTGACTTTTTTATTCGACGAATAAAGTTGACTTTTTTATTCGGCGAATAAAGTTGACTTTTTATTCGACGAATAAAGTTGACTTGTTTATTCGACGAATAAAGTTGACTTTTTTATTCGACGAATAAAGTTGACTTTTTTATTCGACGAATAAAGTTGACTTTTTATTCGACGAATAAAGTTGACTGTTTTATTCGACGAATAAAGTTGACTTTTTTATTCGACGAATAAAGTTGACTTTTTTATTCGGCGAATAAAGTTGACTTTTTATTCGACGAATAAAGTTGACTTTTTTATTCGACGAATAAAGTTGACTTTTTTATTCGACGAATAAAGTTGACATTTTTATTCGACGAATAAAGTTGACTTTTTTATTCGACGAATAAAGTTGACTTTTTTATTCGACGAATAAAGTTGACTTTTTTATTCGACGAATAAAGTTGACTTTTTTATTCGACGAATAAAGTTGACTTTTTTATTCGACGAATAAAGTTGACTTTTTTATTCGACGAATAAAGTTGACTTTTTTATTCGACGAATAAAGTTGACTTTTTTATTCGACGAATAAAGTTGACTTTTTTATTCGACGAATAAAGTTGACTGTTTTATTCGACGAATAAAGTTGACTGTTTTATTCGACGAATAAAGTTGACTTTTTTATTCGACGAATAAAGTTGACTTTTTTATTCGGCGAATAAAGTTGACTTTTTTATTCGACGAATAAAGTTGACTTTTTTATTCGGCGAATAAAGTTGACTTTTTATTCGACGAATAAAGTTGACTTTTTTATTCGACGAATAAAGTTGACTTTTTTATTCGACGAATAAAGTTGACTTTTTTATTCGACGAATAAAGTTGACTTTTTTATTCGACGAATAAAGTTGACTGTTTTATTCGACGAATAAAGTTGACTTTTTTATTCGACGAATAAAGTTGACTGTTTTATTCGACGAATAAAGTTGACTTTTTTATTCGACGAATAAAGTTGACTGTTTTATTCGACGAATAAAGTTGACTATTTTATTCGGCGAATAAAGTTGACTGTTTTATTCGACGAATAAAGTTGACTGTTTTATTCGACGAATAAAGTTGACTTTTTTATTCGACGAATAAAGTTGACTTTTTTATTCGACGAATAAAGATGACTTTTTTCTTCGATGAATAAAGTTGACTTTTTTATTCGACGAATAAAGTTAAAAAAAGTCAATAAAATAGTCAACTTTATTCGTTGAATAAAAAAGTCAACTTTATTCGTCGAATAAAGTTAATTTTTGTATTCGCCAAGCGTTTCAACTTCAGTGTCAAATAAAGTTTTCAATGCCAACATCAACTGTAACTGTAACCTTAACTTTAACGTGTAATATTTTTTTTAATTCTTACTCGTTATTCGAAATTTTTATTTAAATAAAAATTTTGCCCATTTCTGGCACGTGACTAGGATGTTTACCTGACAAATATTCTTCGTGGAACCAAGGACGTTCGTTGCCACGCAGGTGTATTCACCCGCGTCGCTCGCTTTCACTTTTGAAATTTCGATTATCGCACTTCTGCCATCGAAGTACCTTTTTATTCGGCTCGATCGTTCCAATGGTCGTCCATCCCTGAAAAATTGTACATCTTTCAATTCCGCTCGTGCGCAAAGGAGACACTGCTCAGGGGACAAAATATACTACTTAGGAGAATAATGAGAAGCTATCTGGATGGTGTCGAAATGTTTCATAAATTCTTGCTTTTGTTTCACCTGAACCATGTTGGCGTCGGGCTGGGCGTTCCTCGGATGCTGCAACCGAGCTGCAGCCGTCCATTTACTCTAGTAGTAGTGTCCAGAAGGCTACGGCCAAAAGATGGATACGTTCTAGGCGACGCGCTTCTGGTTCTGATTGTTCGAGCAACCGGGCCAAGCAGTTGACGATCTATTCGAAAAGAATCATGCCAGGAATGGTAAATTTCTCCCTTCAGCACAGATTGCTACCGATATCATCTTCATTTTTACAAATTCCGCGAATCAGTGATAAAACACTTTATGATTCACTGTACTTCTAACTTCTAACTGATATATCCTGAAGCAGTGGCCCACCCAGAGGGAGCCAAGGGACCATTCCTCCTAAAGAAGGGGCTTTGTGAAAAGCAAACTGTATTTTATTCTTTAAATAAATTTTTATAACCACCTAATGAATTTTATTGAATTTGCATCGAGTGAAATTGCATTAAATAAATTTTTCTTAAAAACATTTTTTCCGTCCAACTCGGCTTCCCCTAAGAGTAAATCCTGAGTGCGCCACTGCCCTGAAGCCACGTCCCACTTTAAGCGCATGAGAATGCAAATGGTGACAGATTGAATCAGTATTTATCAATCGTCTGCGTACTTATTACTTCCAAACGGGCACTGGCTTCGATACGGCCGTAATCGTTCTCCACGATCACCCTGTACAACCCCGCATCTTCTTGCGTGACTTCGACGATTTCTAGTATCTTCACGTCGTCCCTCTCCTTTATGGAGATCCTTGCGGTAGGCGTAACGACCAGGCCGTTTTTGTCCCATTTTACCCACGGCGTAGGATGACCGACCACGGCGCACTGGAATCGCACGGTTTCACCTTCCTCGACCACTCGGTTGTGTGGAACCGCGTAAAATTTCGGCGGGCTGATCTTCGGCCGTCTAGACATCGACCTGCTACGTGGCAAAAGCTGCGGCGACCTCAGTTCTCGTCCATCTGTCAAACATTCCCTCGTGTTACATTTACCATTGATTCTAGATACAGAAAAAGTCAATTAATTATCCATGTCTTGAAAATTTAGTAAAAATTGTTCTCGACACTTTGACTGGCGTTGGTGGTAACTTTTGTGGCGAACACGTCGAAAATATTGTCTGAAAGTACCTGAATGTTTACTTTGAAAACAAACCAAGCAAGTAGTTCGTTTTCTACACTTCGTACAAAAATTTTCAGGCGTCGCTAGGGTTTATACGAAAACCGACTTTTGAAAAAACAGTTTTTCGAATTCCACTATTCCCAAAAAATTGGTTAGTCAAGAAGTTCAAAGAGTAAATACATATTTGTACTTATTTTAAAAATGTTCATTTTCCTTGATATTTATGGAATTACAAAAATATAATAAAATAAAATATACTCTATCTACACGAAAAAAATTAAAATAACTAAAATCCGTACAAGTCCGTGCAATTTTTGAGTTCATTTAATTTTTATGGATCTACAAATATATAACACAATAAAATAGACTGCGTACAAAACCAAATGGAGAAAAAATTAAATAACTAAAATCCATACGAAATATAAATCTTTTAAAAGGTGGTACGAAATTATAAATATTTATTCGATTTAGTATTCTTCAGAAAAGATGAACTCATGAAGATTATTACAGTAAATTGTTACCTACTACAATATGCTTGTATCCGAAGCGATTTCAAGTCAAAATGTTAACGTTTTAATAAAATCGATTTTTAAAATTTAAAAACCGGTTTTCGAATTTTACAAATTTAAAAATAAAGACCGATTTTTAAAAACCAGCAAACCCTAGGCGTCACTCAAAGTGTTAGCCGAGAATAGGTAACTCGTATTCTTATGTTCACAAAGCGTTGGATAGAAGAACCAACGTTTTCTATCTCGTCTCTTGGATAATTGATTCTTTATCTGATTTCGAATCAGGCGCTTACGCGAAACCGCGGGGGATAAACTTCTGATGGGCGTCGACCGTGGCGTCGACCTCGGCGTCGAACCAGCTGACAGTAGACCCGCAGGCCTCGTCAATCTTTGGCTCAAAACGTTTTCTTTCCCTTCTGGCACTGAAAGCACGGAATCAATGCATGACGTTCCTTCGTGTAGGCAGCAATTACGTTCCTTATCACGCGAGTCTTAATAAAAATATGCGGTGGGTGTAGCCGGGAGACTGTTCGCATCGTGGACACGGTGCATAGTAATTGAAAAACATTCGAGAGCAAGATCGCTGATATCTGCACCGTCGCTGCTTTGAATAATCTGCTGTAACTTATCACGTGGCCATAATTTATATACGAAATTACCATCGACGACGAGGCAAGCCGACGTGAATGCTTTCCCGAGGTCGTTGTAAGCCACGCAGGTGTACTCGCCCTCATCCTCTGGATAAACGTGCTGGATGCTCAAGCGCGCCGTTTCCCCGTCGAACTCCGCGGAAAAGTCGCCGTCCATCTGTAGAATCTGGGAAAATAAAGCATGCGTATTTGAATTTTTAAGAAGCACCGACGAGGGTGTTACGCGTGTCGAGTAGCTTTCCTTACTTTTCCTCCACGCTCCCAGCGCACCAGAGGCTCCTCTGGTGTGGCGTGAACTTTGCACTCGAGAGTCACAGCGTCGCCGTCGCAACACCTCAGGTCCCGTAGGTCCCTCGTAATCACTGGTAAAGTCAGCACCTTCCTGCCAATCGAAGTTAATATTCGATCAGTCCACGAGGTTCGCGCGATCGAAGTCTAAGCCAGACCGTTGTTTCGCAAATTGCAACGTTGACTGGCAACGAAATTTATCGCTGTAAGGATCTAGGCACCACTTACCCGCGCGTAACCCCCGATTTCTTCATCTTCTCCTCTTTGCCTTGGCCTGAAAATATAATCGTTCCTTCGTCTAATCGAACTGTTAAACGCTTGCCTGCTTCTCTTAGAACACAGAATTGAATTACCTTTCGCGTAGATCTGCAAAGAAATCACGGCTTTCGCCTCCCCATGGCAGTTGCGCGCTATCACGGAGTACGTTCCCGTAAAATCGAGCTTCGCGTAAGGTATTTCCAGTCGATACTGAGGCCCCTCGCCGACCAGCCGGAACTGGGCTGCGTCTCGGTAGTAGTCAGGCTGTGGACCCAACAGACTCAGTTAAAACGAGTAAATTGTATATAAATCTTTTATCGAAAATTGAATATCTTCACTATCGAAGGGAGTAAGAATCTCCTATTACTTTTTGCTATCAAATTTTGCGCCAATTTTCTCATGTACCCAAAAGATTATACAACTTATCCGTATTCTGGTCCATCAAATTACTCTGGTGCATAAAAACATGATGCAAATTTTAGACGAATCGAATTGCTAGTTTCTTAAAAAAAATCCCCAATTTTGCTACGTTTTTAGCTCCAAAAATAGGTGTAGCATAAATTGAATGGCATGGGATATACTCTGTGTTGTATCCAGTGGCGGATTTAACAAGGCGGCCGATGAGCAGTTGCCACCTGGGCCCCTGCTCGGAAGGCCCCACCCTTAAAAAAAATTATGATTTTACTCAAACTATATTCTTTTTCTGTATTATTACACTGAGCCCGTTTTCAGTAAACTACCGTTTTAGTTTCGCAAAAACTGGGCCCAGCTTAGGAGGCCCACCCCTAGCGTCCTGTCTTAAAAAATAAATTACGATTTTATCCAAGCACTTTCTTCTATACTTTTCTGTACATTTACCCCCTTTTAGTAAACTACCTCTTCATTTTCCCGAAAAAAATGGGCCCCTCGATGTTTGCCACCTGGGCCTTTTTTCTTAAGTCCGCCACTGGTTGTATCATGCAGGGTATTTCAGAAGTACGTACAGATCTTGCGAAATGATGTGCGAAGGAGTGATAACTCATTCGCACATCGGTAAACGCGAAGCGACAAGCGCCACGAGAGGCCCAGGTGGATGAAGCTAAATCGAAGGGCAACGAGTTTCAGAAAAGTGGATCACCAACGGAGCTTGCGATGGTATCTCTGAAGCTTGAGCAGCTCTTAAGTGGCGCTCGGTAATGCAGAACCTTGGACGCGGCGCGTTGCTGTTATCGTGATTCGCAGCGGAATCGCGTCCACGTTACGCAGGCTTTTACCGCTGACAACAATAACATCGTAACCCGAGTGCGTGCCCGAGAGCCGGGCGGTGTGCCTGAAACCGTCGCGGAACAAAAGAGAAACGCAGCGAAGTTTAAAGTTCGAATCGTTTACCCTGTTAGCGGGAGGCGATCTCGAAGTACGCACGACCTCGACCCGAATACCGGTATTTCCGCGACTCTCGCGCCCACATCGAGGTCATCCTTCGTGATTCAACGATCGACGCCACTATTTTTACCAACGGGCACTTTGCGAAACGATTTAACCCTCTGATAACCCACAGACACGTTTCTTCGCTGCTACGCTTATTATTACAGAACTTTGGGATAGGAATGATACAGCGCTCTATTTAATTACGCGAGCTACGAGCTCTGTCATTTTTATAAGTCCACAGCAATCACTGAACGGTGATTTAGGTATATTCCTTTTATCGAGTTCTTTGCAACATTTCAGGGTGCTTCAAAGCTGTGTACAATAGATCGTCCTCAGATTTAGTTTCCTTGGGATACGTCGGTAATATAATCTCGCAAGAGTGTTGTCTCCAGTGTCTGCACGGGGTTAAAATTCACCGCGAGGCGTTTTAGGTAGACGGAGAGGAGCAGAGAGGGAAGGGCAGTGATAAAAGCGAGATGAGAAACGTCTTCGCCGGGACTCTAGCCCATATAGGGAGCGAAAGTTGAACAGATCGCTGGAGACTGATCTCGTTGTTCGTATGACACGAGTTGCCGACGCATATTACCGTTTTTCATTGCTAATTGCACGTCCCTCGATCAGACACGCCCTCTTAAAACCCTCGCAGATTAAGGTCGCTGGGAAGAACGGCGTGATTGTCCTTTCTTCTTAATTTACAAAGAGCGAATCGGGGAATCGTGATTGCACCTTGTATCGCGGTCGATTGCTCGCAGCGTGTTACCCTCGATTATTACAAAATTCCTGGTGTCTGTCGAAGATAAGTTTCTTCAAGACTACCAGCGCTTATTGAACACTCAATTTGACGCCGATTTGACAGAGCTCGAGTATCGCGAATGAAGTTTTCAAGATCTCTGATGTTCCGAGTCGATCCGCGACATAATGGACCTTCTGAGACCCATCTGTCTTTCACCTGTCTCTCGGCGCAGAACCGTTCGCCTACGATGAAATTTATGCGGACGACACTTCCCCTTACGGAACCGAGGCGCCATAAACCGAAGCAAAGCCGGTTACCGCAAGGACTTGCAGCAATGTCATCGTATATCGATCTATATTTACCCGTGCCTTACGGATTGCTGTCAGAAAAAAAAAAGAAATCTGTCGACAGTGGCGCAGTAACATATCGAGCGCTTGCAGCGATTCGTTTCTTTACACCAGAAAGTTCAATAATTCAGGACAGGCGGCCTGGCAGGTGACATAGACGCTGCGCAACGAATTGTAATTAATTTTGAGGAAAATCTGCAATTCACGCACCTCGGCGAATTTACTTTGGAAGCATCTTTAATCGTTGAAACTTATGAGAAACGAAAACTATCGAGAAAATTTGTAGCGCAATTTTAGCTCGTGGGAAACTCAAATGGTGAAATGTTTAATACACTTCCTGTCTAAATATGTATCGAATATTACTGGAAGGACTTAAAGAGGGCGCGAAGAGGAAGTAGAAGAAACGACGTTGGAGCGATTGATAGATTTCGTGAATCAGCGAAAGGCAGTCCCCCATCGCGAAATCAGCGCGCGTATTTCCCCTATTTAGCAGCTGCAGCTGCACTGAAACCAAACTTGGACGTATTTGGCAGCTCGACTGGGGCCATACGTTGCAGACGCGTCTCTCTGATCGACGGGAAAGAGCGAGAAAGGGAACACGGGCTCGGCCAACTTTACGGCGAACAGGCGCTGAAATTAGCGCTTAAGTATCGACCAGTTCGACGAATGTCCTAACGAGCGCTGCGCTGATCGTGGAGTGACTCATATCGCGGCGATCACCGATCCCCGAGATCTTACAACCCGATTAGAGCCGCGATGATATTTCAATAAAACTGGCTGGAACGTGGCTACGACGAAAATGGTGGTAATATCGTCGAAGGACGTGGCAAGAGGTTTAATAAATTACCGATCTTAGATGTAAAATGATATTGCGAAGCGGATTAAAGCGGGGATAGCGAGGTTTACTAAGGACCTGCGTAATAATTTGAATAATTACGGTAAAAAAATGTGCCATAAATTGATTCTGGTTATATGTTACTACGAATATTCCTAGATGGATATTCAGCTTGTTAAATTTCTCATGGAAGGTACAGTAGAATATGTGTTTTCTTCCTTAAAAAGGGAGAAGACAAACAAGAGATTTATCATGAGTAATAATTAATTGAAACTAAGACCCACTATTACATTCCTGATTTCAAACTTTGCACTTTTCTTATAAACCAGCTTCAAACACATATACGACAATTAAAAAATAAAAACGAAGAAACTAATACGATTGTAGCAGAAGATAATAAAAGATGCTAAAGCAAAAATGAAACAATCTTACGTTTCGAAATCCCACATCGAATATATCCAATTCCAGGACAGGGTGGCCAGCGATTCAACGGGAGGAATCAATGCCTCGATTCAGAGGTTCCTAATAACTATTTCGCTTATTCCGTGAGCGAAGTATCCGTATCACTGATCGATTACTTAAACCAGGATCACGAGGAGGTTCGGTGGAGGAACGGAGTGGCTATTCGTTCGCCAAAGACACGCGACGACTGTTTTGCCGCCCGTAGTTTTGCAGTACCGATCCATCGACGAAGAAAGCCGACTTCACGTCAAGAAAAGTGGGGAGCCTCTTCTGTGCGTACTCTTTTCGATAAGGCAGATACCCTCGAGTGACGCGGGCACCATATACGCACGTTTTTCCGGTCACTCATCGCTTCCGGTTTCCATTTCGACTTAACACTATTAATACGAATCTACACGTGCATTAAGAACTTTCCTCCATCAGAATCTCTTCCCCTTCAATGATATCTGTAGCTAGCTAAAGCACCCATACACAGAATTCTGTAATCCAAATTTCATTTCTGAAAAATAAATGAGGAAATCGTAAGATCGCGTTGCAGATGTATAGATTAGGTAATTTTTTAATCATCATTATCAATGTGTTTAGGCTCGTTTTTCGTGCTAAACCGGCAACGTGACGATCAACCGCTGGATTGACGTCAACATACTTGAAATTACTATCGATTGGTATTCGCTGGCCGTCGTTTTGCGTCTGCCGCCGGCGGAATAAACTCGGAAGAATTTAATGCTGGGGGGCATCGATAAGAACGTGAATGGAATAGAATCTGTAATAATATTCTTATATCAAATCGACCATATTTCCCGCAGCAATCGAGCACAGCCCATGTACCCATTTTCTCCGATAAATGGCATGACAGCCAGCGAAAGAAGGAGTCTGTTGGAAGATGTGACCGTTCAGTAGTCACGTCCGTTCAGCAGTCAGACTCGCCGCGACGCGGCGCGTTCCACGCGGACAATCCCATTGTCGGCGGGACCTTCCCCCGGATTGAGCAATAAATTTCTCTCTTTCTCTGGAGCACCGGGTGTCTAACCTCATGTAACTTACTGCTACCTTTTAAAGAGCCGTCCAATATCAATGCCGTTTCCCCGGCGCATATAACGCCCGCTGGCCCATTTATGGGCATAATGCGGCGTATGTTACGTTGTCATTTCTTTTTCGCAATCACCTTGACCCACATCATGGATCAGGACGGCATTAGGGACACGTCATTTCACCGGTTGCACAACATTTTCTTTCGTTTTCTCGTCCCTCCAGCAGCGTCCACCCGCTACCGTTCGCGAGAAACGTCTGATAGCACACTCGAATTTTCCTTCGGCCTATTTCGTTCCATCCTACCGGAGGATGGCAAATTGTCGATGACCAGCGAAGCCAGCCAGCCGGAGGAAACGTTAAACCGACTGGGGCTCGTTCGCACTCCGCTCACGTTTCGCGGGGCACGCGTATTGTGAAATTTAGTTCGAGCAACGTACGATGGTACTGCTATGTGTTTTCAGGATGTTAGTACGGTTGCTGGCGGCTCGTGCGTCGATCTGTGTGCTGTCAGTGCTGCTAGGGTCTGGGGGTCGTTTAAAGGGTGTTTTAAAGTCTAGGATCACATTTAGGTCAATTGAAATAAAGACGTCGTTGGCACGGGCGGCACTGAACTGTCACGGAACTGATTTGTGGGCCCAGACCTTTAATAAAATTTAAAATTTATTTTCTTAGGTAATTTTTCTGTGAGATATTAGACAAAATTTAAATTTATTTTCTTAGGTAATTTTTCTGTGAGATATTAGACAAAATTTAAATTTATTTTCATACATTATTTATTACTTAAAGTTTTAAAGTGGCGGAGTTATGCAACACTGTCTACCGCCATATCTTGTCAGCTGATCTTCAGCACCAAAAGCGATTGGAAGAAAATGAATAAAACATTCTTATCTCAACTTTAAGGAAAATAAGAAGTTTTGTAAGTCTCCTAAGATATCCTTTTCGATAGAAAAAAACTTTTCGTTTTTTACAAGTATTCAAAAATCGTACGTTACGTTTGAAGACATTATATTAATTGCATTAAATACTGTTGGTAATAAGGGATCCCGAAGTATCTAATAAACTACTAACGTCATCTAATTTGTAACACTATAGATAACAGAGGCTAATGACCTGTTAACTAATGACATTTGTGGATGAACCGCTATTTTTACATTTTCGACTTAATCTGCAGAATAAGAAAACGTCAGTCTGCAAAACTTTTTCAGCAAGTATTCAATCGTTCCAATCATAGCTAAAATATGGAAAAACTTTAGAGTTAAACACTTAATCTATCCATTTGCATGTTCCTTCTATGGCTCCGTTTCATTTTTGCGATAATTTCGAGAATACAGAGCGTGACATGAAATTGTATGTTTCAATGCCATGCTGCTAATTCGGAATACCGAAGGTGAAGGTAATTTTGAATATTCTAAAGTTTAGCGATGCCTTTCGTTTCACACGTAACGGCTACGGCCGCGTCGATTTTGGCCAGCGCTGTCCATTTATATTTACATAAGATTATTCCTATATTGTGATTTTTGTGGCAGATTACATCATAAAAGAAAATATTTTTATTATCTACATGTTTTTTTGAGTTTATAAAATGAAGGTAAATTAGAATACTGGTATTTCAAATTACCTGCACCTTAACGAAATCGATACTTCCTGTCATTTTTCATTTAGACCAAAGTTTCAGTTACTCTTTGTTTGTTACTGTTACTGAGAGTTTGAAATATAAAAACTGATTAATAGTTTTCTCATTATATTATGCAGGTTTATTTGTTCCCATCCTCTGCCGTAATTTTTTATTCGTCTTAAACAAACTGGTATTCCAAGAATACTGCACTTCCTCTAATAAATAACATATGAAAATAAAGTTAAAATGTTTTTTGACACCTCCGAAAAAGATCCCGATATTCTACTGAAAAATTATCCGAGAAAACAAATTTCAAATTTACCCATTCTTTTAGGCCTTCAAGGTGATGTGAAAAACGAAGGCATTGAGGATCAAAGGACAATGTTAAATCCCAGAGAGGGTCACTGACCTACGAGCGTGCAGCGAGTGCTATGCACCATTGAAAAGATCTCGTCAAGACAAATCAATCGATACTATTTTTAACTTCGAAATCAGATGCGATCGCCTCGAAAAACGGCCTCAAAGTTCAAGACTCTGCGATTTTGAACAAAAGAAACCAGTCGTAAAATCCCACCTATCCCGAGGGACCTTCTGGGTAGGCATCTATGGAAAAACGGAGGGATGTAAGCGATACTCTAGCAGTTTATGGCGGCAAATGTGCTTCATGACCTTCATTTCAGGGTGTTGGGCCTGCGCTTACCGCTTGCGCCTCTTTCCTAATGGCCACTACGAAATCGCCAATGGATCAGTGGTCAACCTTAGAAGCACATATGCAGGTTTGCATACTCTAGAGCGCACCGACTCATCCAACATTCAATGTTTGCCATGGATAAAGTCCCCCTAATTGTTCAAGTTTATGTGATGAAACAATCGTATTCGTTACCTTGAGAAAGTCTCGCAGCCACATCACTTCCGGTTTGGGATCGCCGACCACCTCGCATGATATGATGACCGTGTCGCCTTCGACCGCCTCCGTGGACAAGGGTTTCGTGACGAAAAGAGGCTCCTTCGAATATCTGCGAGTCGTAGGGGAAAAAAATGGCTTATATAACTTAGCTCAGGGCTGGGCAACCCGCGGCCCGCGGGCCGCATGCGGCCCCTTCCCCGACTTGCTGGCTCTGCTGGGCCGCAGGAAAACGACCCCCACCATACTTTTTTAACTCCTGCACTCTACACAGCCAGACGGAGCTCTCGCTTCTACATAGTTGAAATTGCTGGTGGTGGGGGAACCGCCTGACTGGTAACGGGGAGGCGAACAAGTTGCTCAGCCCTGACGTAGCTAACAAGGGGAAGCACGGTTGTGGGAATCGCTTTTCTAGCGATAATATGTGGGGGTCGTAGTATGTACTCATGTACAGTGTATTCCCGTTATGAGCCCAACGAACGGGGTTGGCGGCGGGCTCATAGTGGGTTGCCGACATGATTCTCTCTTTCGTACCCGACGGCAACTTCGTGTCTGATTCTTTCGTTTCCTCTCGCTCGTTGTCCGGTTCTCTCACTCTCGTCCGCAGGCTTCCAAAAAATGGTGGGGATAGTCGCCGGGCTGGCAACGGGAGGAAAATACGGGCTCATAACGGGGATTTATTGTAGAATAAAAATACCGTTTCAGCTGTTTTCAGAATGGGCCTTCGTTTTCGAGATATTTTGATTTAACGTTTTTAACGTATTTAGCAATCCAGGTACATAGCATCTATACCCAAGAAATTTCCGTGGCTACAATGGTAGCGTGATAGCTTGCCACGCGGCCGGCCCGGGTTTTCAAGTTCCCCAAATGCGTGCAATTTTTTTACCAATTCTCGCCGCGGAAATATATTTTGTACATATTATTGTACATATTTTATACTGCTGCATATTATCTTACGCAAATCTGAAGGTTAAAAATGCATTTATGGCATAACTCCGTAAAACGATAGCTGCTCCTCCTTCAGAAGAACTTGCACTCACAGACTCACTATCCATTTCCAAACTTTACGAACGATCTTACCCGATGCTACTCTCACGATGAATTGAAGTAAACTGATGACCAAGTACACAAATCGTTGTCAAGACTTACTCGCCCACAAGGACCAAGTTATTCGACCATTGTTTTGAGCTGGTATGAGGCCACCCCTACGATCAGACGTGTCGGCTATCCCACTTTATCTGCTCGACAATCGCAGGTGTCGAAAATTTCGGAATGAAATACTTTCGCAGTACAAGATCATAAAAACACCGATGATATGTGTAACATAGTATATAATACATAATGTGTACAAAAAATATTCCCACGGCAAACATTGCTGAAAAAAATGCACACAGTTGGGGACTTGAAAACAGAGATGGGCGAAGATAATATCTAGATAACCACAAATAAAAGATACTTTACGTTTATCCGTTATTCGAAGATTGAATAAGATGATTTAACTTTATTCGACGGGAATTCATCCGACGGTCAAAGATACTTTGTTTATTGCCCTTCATCTTAGGCTTCGAATAATTTGTCAGCCTTCATTGTATGTTTTCCTAGAATCTCGTCTAACCGACGAGAGCCTTGTGGCCGGAGTCGCGCGAGATCGCCGTTGCTCGGCGATGTGTCATCGATTATACAGAATCAGGATTTGTTTACTTTTCATGGCATCAATACGAAGGTGACACCAATTGATTCCTGGCATTTCCCGGATTAAATTGACAGAAAATAATTTATAATCGGACTATATTTATCGAAACGGGTTTTTCAATGCAGAACTGCAAATTCGTCACTGGTTTCGAGTGTATCCTTGTCATGCGTCATGCGACTCGCTGAGTTTCCTGGGCTTCGACGCTGGAAACCAGACCATACAATGTTATGCACTAACAAGGGAAGATCCCGAACCCGAAAATTAAAAAAATTCTGAAACTTTGTGAATATGTAGGGGATTTCCTCCTGACTACAACGCAATTTTTGTTTGCTGCCTAAATTTACTCGAATGGGGTGTAATTGACCTCTGAAAATCCGGTTATTTTCCTATTTTGTGTTATAACTCGTGAACTGTAAAATAATTTTTTTACCAAATGATAAATCTAATTAAAAGAAGTAACTTTTGTCTTGAAACTTTTTTTCTATCTCTTACAGTCTCGCGCGACTCGGACCACAAAGGTTTTCGCCGGTTATTCGAGCTTCTAGGATAAATATACAATGAAAGACGAAAAATTATTCGGAGCCCAAGATGAAAGGCCTACGAATAAACAAAGTATTTATAACCGTCAGATGAATTCCCGCCGAATAAACTGCTTCATCCGTGGCGCTTCGAATAAAGATAACTCGGGTGATTTTTATTCGACGACGGAAAAAAATAAAGTCTCTTTATTTGAAAAGTTATTTAAATAATTTTTTATTTAAATAATGCCGATCTCTGCTTGAAAACCCGAGCCGGCCGCGTGATAAGCCGTCACGCTACCGTTGTAGCCACGGAACCTTCTTGGGTATAGGTGCTACGTACCTACATATATGACCGTAGGCATATTGCTGATATGATTTTTTTATTTAAAGTTCTCAATGGATATATAGATTGTCCTGATCTGCTTGGCTTGGTAACTTATAATGCCCCAATGAGGCATATGCGAACTAGGCCGCTCTTATTTTCGAGTGTTCCTAGATATCAATATTATCCAATTAATAGAGCGATGAGTATAGCCAATGGAAACTTTAGCGGAGTTGACCCTTTTTACGGGACTCTTAACTCATTCAGGACATCTCTATATTTGTATGTTAACCAACAATATCGAGACACCCAGGGCATCCACAAAATTTAAGTTTTGTTGTTTAATTATAACACGCGTAATATCGTTGTAATTTGTACGAGTCTGACTCTTTAATTTGCATTGTTTTGTATATTGTACACTATGGGGATTCCCGTTTAATAATAATAATAGTAATAATAATTATAATAATATGAATTACTAGATAGGTTAAAAACTGGAAATCAAAATATCTCGAAATCGAAGGCCCATTCTGAAAAAAAAAACCGAAACGGTATTTTTATACTACATGAGTACTACGACCCCCATATACATACATCCTGTCGTTCCAAAAGTGATTTCCGTAATCGTGCCTTCCCTTTATAAGTGATTTTAGCTACTTTCGATTTAGTAGCTACAAAAGATTTAATCCAACCCAAACCTACGTATATGAACCTAAGTCCCACCGCTTAAATCTGGGTCAGCCCTTGTCTCTTTCCGCAAGTTCTACAGCCCAGTTAAATCTGTGCCTGGACTTTCGTAACATCTCGAGTAATTACTGTTATTATACTCACGGTATGTCTGGCGTGGCGACCGTCACAGTTGGCACCTCGGCAGACATCTCGCTATCCTGCTCCCTGCTGCCAATAATGGACACCCTCGTCGACGTCTCAGCGTGGCCAACTTCGTTCGTGGCTGTGCAACTGTAAACGCCGGCGTCCCTTGGAGTGACCTTGGCCAAGGACAGCTCAACGGTGCCATCGTGATTCAAGGTCATCACTGCTCGCCTACTCGGACGAAGTCGAATGCCGTCTCGATGCCTGAACAAAGAATCGATATCCCTTTATATGACGACGATGCTTCAAGGTCCCAACTAAGAGAAAACCACGCTGACGCGATCAGCGACTCCTTCCACGACTTCTCTTGAAAGCGAACGTCCAAGGGGGAAGGTAATTTCGCTGCTTTCTTTTTGTTAAACAAAGAGCCTTTACCATACGACGCCGACGCTTGGATAGGCCTCTATTTGAGCTGTCATGCGTAGATCCCCGCCCAATTTCACTGTGTACGCAGCGTCCAGGCCGCAGAGGAATTCTGGCGCTATATAAGCGCGAATCCCTTTGTCCACGACGAGGAT
Organism: Andrena hattorfiana; assembly: GCA_944738655.2. Lineage (NCBI taxonomy): Eukaryota > Metazoa > Arthropoda > Insecta > Hymenoptera > Andrenidae > Andrena > Andrena hattorfiana. The sequence continues at coordinate 66,681,623 of OX122891.2, read as the reverse complement.
GCATCGGCAGGAGACGGAGCCGGTCGCGTTCCTTGCTGTCGCCATGTAGCAGCCGGAATCCTCCAGAGTGGAATGGATGATCTCCAGGGTGTGGAAGTTGGAGTCGTTGTCCCAGAATATGTGGTGCTCTTTGAGGAGAAAGGAATGTCCATTAAAGGTACCTTGGATTGTATGGGTAAATTAGTAGATTCTTATTGATTGATGTAATATGTTGATGGTTATAAAATTCCTAGGCTGACTCTTTGGAATGTTCTACTGTGAAATATGAGTATATATTAGAGCACAGGGTACATTGTTTACCATCTTGACGGATTTCACTCCCGTTCTTGGACCACGTGACCTCTGGAGCAGGATATCCTGCCACTTGACATGTTAATCTTACGGGATACGAGGCTTGCACTCTTCTGTCTCGGAGCCTCATGGTAAATTGCGGAGGTCTGTCTTCTAGATCGTCTTCAGCAACTCTGTGTAATAATGTAATAGGTTTCTAATCAATTAGTCCCTGGGTTGTATCATATATGTAGTGTTATTCTATCGAGTAGAATAGTTCCCCCATCAATTTTTACTTATTTTATGCAATATTTCCTGAACGGTTGGTTTGACTTACGTAACAGGAATTAAACCTCAATTCCTAATTTCGATAAAATTTTCAGCCTATATACATTGTATATAACTTACTTAAATCTACAAACGGTATTTTTAAATTTGCATTACAGGCTCGGATAGAAATTTCTTCGCTGTTCCGACCAATTGCAATTGTTTCAAAAACGCCCAAACACGTCAACTAGTACACTAATCCTTCTAGCTTCTCAAAAGAACTCAAGTCGTTTGGACCAATTATAAAAATGTTATTTTGTTTTAAACGTGTCCCAGTACTTTTGTTTGGCACTGTGTATAACAGTTCGAAACAGTTATTTTTCGGAACCGTTTCAACCCCTGACTTTAATCTTAATTGCTCGTGCGTACCTCGACTTAAGTTTGGCATCGGCTTCGATGATCTTCGGATCGTTGACGATGAGTACCCTAGCGAACGACGACACCTTGCCAACCAAATTGCCAGCTTCGCAGACATATCTACCAGAGTCAATATCCTGAACCTTCTCAATAATCAAACAGCACTTGGACCCGTTATAGGAAATCGAACACCTGGGATCGTCGTTGGAATCGATCTCACTCGATTCGCGGTACCATTTTATATCGACTTTCGAGTCACTGCGAACCTGTAAAACGCCATATGGATTCGTATAGTTTCGCGTGCGCTTCTAGCTCGTCTTTTGAATCGTGTTTGCGTAGGAGCCGTAATAATAAATGGACCAGAACAAAGGTAGCCTAATAATAGCGCGTTTACCTCGCATTCCAACTTGACTCTCGCCCCCTCGAGGACCTTCAGCTGACCTGGCAAGATTCTCGTGAACTCCGGAAGATCGACGGTCTCGCTGACCCTCACGGGATTCGTCATAGTCACGGACTCGCCCCAGCCATAGCGATTCCTCGGCGTCACCTGGAACTTGTACTCGCCGCCAGGTTTCAAGTTGAACGCGTCGAACGTGTTGATCGGCGTCATACCAAGCTGAGCACGGCAAAATATACAGAACTTGATGGATTTTCAGAAAAGCACTTATCAAATAAGAATCCAATATGGAATCAGACTTTGAGGGAGCTGAGAGAATATTCTACCATTAAATGGACAAAATAAATGACCCTTACTCGTTTCCTTAAACAGCAGCAAGAAAAAAAATTATTAGAAAGTTAAAGTTAGTGGTACACTTGTAATTTCCTATGATTTTTAAGTATGAGACTCGAGGTGTCAAGTAGAGTAGTAGAAATTTTGATAGCTATTCATAAGTTTGTAGTATTCTTACGTAAACGGCTGACATTTTTAAAAAAATCGAACGTAAAATTTTTTATTCTTTGACACTATTTTGTGAATATCTCCTATTTGACTTCTGAAGGCCCCATGTATTAAATAAATAATAAATCATGAACGTTACCTCGACCCATCTTGCACCGCCGTCGGTACCCAGCAACCAAGCGTCAACCCTATAAGCGATGACGGGTGCAGGTCCTCTTCTTTCAGCCTTGCCCCAACTTAAGGACAGCCAATTCCGCCCTCCATCGACCACGACTGGTTCACTGCTGATAGGCCCAGGAACATCTGCAAAAACCCAACCATTCACTCGTTATCCCGCTTCAAACTGAATTCCCACGAGCATTCGCACTTGTTGCAGTCTCTCGTCACTCGTCATTCCGCACTCGTAAATCCTTCATCCAATATCTGCTAACCTCTGTGCCCATACAAGTACTCCAAAAAGTCAGTGATTAAGCAATCTTTCTCCGACCACGAGCGTCTCAGGCGAGATATGGTCGTGAGTTCATCGTTGCTCACGACGATTCCATGCTCGTGGGGCTTCATGCTCCACCAAATTTCATCCTCGCACTTGTTTTCAATCCCAACGCCTTTTTCTTTCAATAAAGAATTCTTCGAGCCGCGGTCGATTTCAATTGCGAATGAAAAACGACGGAAATCGTGGCGCCGCGATATCCCCGTTGGACGATCGCGAAATTTTCGGACGTTCTTGTGCTTGGGGCTCAAGAACGGTAGCCGAAAATGTCAAGGTGTTTTTTCTTCTCGCTCGAGGCTCGAAAAAAAAAGTAGGCCGCGCGGAATGACTCGCGTCCCGACGCCGACTGAATTTCGAATTTGTGGACACAGAGGGATGTTGGGGGGAGGCGAATAATCAAGGCGAACGAAAATAACTCGACGAGAGGTGTTCCACCAGTTGCGAACGTAGGTGGTGTTCAGATATGCCTGTCGACGTGCGAGAACCACCTTGTGGAACTGTGTCACCTTTTCCCGCTGATAATTCTCAAATCGACCGCGCGTCCACTTTCGTACACCCTGCCCCTCTCCGCGCATAATTTCCTATTAACGCTGGCATTCGTTACACTCGCGGGCGATATTGTTGCGGTTCGCTGTTGCAGAAGTTTGTTGGCAATTGCAGCTCGATGGCATTGATGATTATTTACAGTGCGCGCAACTGTTAGCAATTTTGTAACAAGTAACACACATTGTCTCTGTTTCTCCACGCGTGGCAATCTTCGTGAATATTCCTGCGAGCTTTTATGAATTTATACTGAGGGATCTTGGAATTCAAGTGGAATTCAAGGATTGAAAATTCAAAGCTGATTGAACGATGTGCGTGCTAAAGCTACGAATTCCGCGCTGCCAGCGAAGATGTTTATTTATCAAACGGCCTAGTTCGGGGAGCCCACATGTTTCCACAGTTTCCAGTGTATTTTTACGCCTGTATTCGCTGGTTTTGAGGGGAAACTGTTAAATTTGAGAATGAACTATATATCGACGAATTGCAGTTAAATTTAGAAGGTCCGAAGAATATCGCACGTATATGGAGCGTTTGAGATTCGTGTATCAAGACGCTTACGTAAAATTAATTTACAAGAAACCGCGGGACGCTTGATTCTAATTCGAGAATCACGGTGCCCTTCCAACGTCCCTGATTCTCGTCCTCACGCTCGGTGTTCTATTAATCATGTCACCAGATTCTTTTCTTCCCGTGTACGTGTGTAATGGATCACGTTTGTTTCGTACTGTAGTGCGCTGTGCTGTATTTTAAAGCGTGTGGAGGCTTGGTCAAGGAACTGTCACACTTGGCACAGGTTCAGCTTCGAATTCTGCCGTTCGTTGGCTGGAAATTCGTGCGTTTATCGTTTTATTCGGGGGAATCACGAGTCTGCGGCTTCAATATGATTTAATGGAAACTTTATACCCAGCATTCTGGTCTTGGAGGAAAAGTTGAATAAATCTGTTTCTTCAAACATATTTCGATGAAAATATAATACCACACACCCCTGCAGTCGACCAAAAATGGCACGGAAATGGAGTTCAGTATCTCTTTAAAAGACTCGCGAAAATTGGATCAGCTGACTGAATAGGTACTCTTTGTTTGGGCATGACTTTTGTCTGCGGATGCTTAAGAAGTGAAGTATGCTGACTCGACGGATGATCAGCCTAAATACTGACGTCACTTAGCGCGTCGGCTTAGTCCAGGGTTTATTTGGCCCGGGTTCATTAAAACCTGGGCCAAGTGTACGATGAAACTACAGTCACTGTCTTCAGGTCGTGACTTTTAATTATAATCGCTTGATACATAACTCAATTACCGATGCCTGGCACTTGCACTTGCACCCTAGGCGAAGCATGTTCCTAGGTTCTTTTAAGCAGCAATAGTAGTTAATCCCGTGTTTATGTTATCAAAAGATTTCGTGCATACGAAATTCAACTTACTCCTCACGTAGGACATTTCGTCATCGCGACTCTCGCTCGACAGACCCAGGGCACTTCCGGTATCGGTGCGGCTGCTCAGAGTGCTCCAGTCAGGTGTCAGTGACCTGGCGCGCTGTTTCACCTGGATAATCAATGAAAACAAGAAGCACGTATAGTGAAACGAAGATCTCATTAGCAATTCAGTGAAAATTCAAAATTTACTTTAATCGAGAAGAAGCTTCTGTCGCAACCGTATCTGTTTTTAACAAGAATACAGTAGGTGCCCTCGTCTGTGGGCGCGACCCTCTTCAAAGTCAATCTCACGTAGTCATCGATGGCTTCTTTATGAGATCGTGGACCGTCGGTGATGTCTCTTAGTCCCTTCATCCAGGTCACTGGTGAACAAAGAATAATAACGTATGACGATTCCTGTTCCTTGGAACTAAAATAAGTTAAATTACAAATTTAAAAAAAACGACACACAAAGAACGGTTTGTTGACTGAAAAACTAAGTTGGGAAAACTTTAAGAAGTATAAAATAACTTTTTATATCGTTTTATTAATTTCTCTGTTATAGGTAGTATAGTCTCAACATTATATATTCAATTTTCTGATCTCATATAGTAATGAATTTCTACGATTGAAACGAGGAGTCGAATGAAACTGTTAAGTTTTATAGATAAAAGTTATTTATCGAACTTTTCATTCTTAAATCATTTATTTTCTGTTTTAAATTTACTTTGTACATTAACATTTTAATTCTGTTGTAAAAGTTCAGTTTTAACAGTTATTTTATGTTCGATTAATAAAAGTTCTGGATATTTATCCGTAAAATATGAAAGTCAGAAATATTTTTTTAATTGGAATTATTTAAGGAGTTAGAAGCAGGATAAGTATAGAAGAGAAATCACATTGTAATTTTTATAGAATTACTTTCACTGAACGATATAAAGTTTCAACTTTAGATCTACCTATGTATCTAGCCCACACTATTTTCAGGAAATCTGTTTGTCACAATTTTTGTAGAGGAGAATAAATGTTCCAGTTTAATTAAAACATTTTCTTACTCTCAAGAAAATAAGAGTCTCTTATTTACACGAAAATGTATGGAATAAAAGTTTCAGTTAATACACTGCATTTTATAACAATTTTATAACTGTCATAAAATTACAGTTATTTCCTAATTAATTGAAAATTTTGACAGATTCATTCGATTCCTGAGAGAAACACAGCTATTTTATAATCTTTACTTCGAATTCTCATAATATTCCAAAATACGTCGGGGACCGGGCTGTGAAATGTCTACAAAATAATTAAATAGATACTTAGGGAGACAGAAGAAAAGATACAGACCCTTCCTTCTTGCGTCAGGGATTAATAAATAATAACTGAATTCACCGAGCATTTATTTTACCTCGAGGTTTGGGAACTCCAGAGCACCTGAACGACACGCTAACATCTTCGCCAGCGTTAACAGTGATCGATTTCTCCGCGGGTCTCGAGACAAACATAGCAGGCTTCTCGCTATCCATCGCACCAGGTGATATTACGTCTACCGTGGCGATACTGTCCACGTGCCCATAGGCGTTAATTGCTCTGCAGATGTAAGTGCCTCTCTCAGACTCGGTGACTTCCGGCAGGACCAAAGTGTGGACGTCAGACTCCCTGTAGGTCTTCGCCTTTGGAATAGACACTGGTTCCTTTCTTTCACCGCGGAGCCATCTCACTTCCGGCGTGGGCATGCCTGCAACGATCGTTCATGGAAATTGTTTTTAAGCATCTGAAAGAGTGTGTTCGCTGAGAAGCTTCTTATCTCACCTTTCACTTCAACTTGGAGGGCAACGGTGCCACCTGTGGGAACGCTGTAGTCGGTTAAGCGGTTGGAGAAACGCGGCCTTTTGGAGGATTCGAAGCTGTAGTGGTCGTCGAAGGTTTTGTCCCTTTTGCTGGTAGTCCGTCGAGCTCGCTCTTCGGGATGCAAGCATATAAGGTTTTGGAATTATAATTCGAACATTTATAATCATTAACTACAGTCAGCGGTTGTAGATAATTGTGATCGTGAATGTTACCGTCAAAGTGAACCACGTGGGATATTTCATCGGTGCGCAGATCATTCATCGCTCTGCACGTGTATCGGCCTCCGTCCGAGGAATTCGGAGCAGAAATTTCTAATCGATAGATACCATCGTCTAGGTAGCACTGCTTATAACGATCGCCTTGGAGAACGCAACCGTCTTTCAACCAGGAAATAGTTGGAGTAGGATTGCCGCGCACTCGGCACTCCAACATCAACTCCTTGTCAGAGTATCGATAGGTGTCTGGAAGAAAGATAGCACCAATGGTATCGTAAAACAGAGACATTGAATGGACAGTGAAATAAACATTGGGGTCATTCCACGCGAAGTCGGACACTTTTCGGAGTAACATTTCGGATTTTGGTGCAACTTGGATATGTTGTAGTCTTTAGGGGTATATATACATATCTCAAAGGATTTTTCGAAATGTCAAAAATTGTGGATGTTACAGCTCTTTGAAATATAGTGTTTACTATTTTTCCAAAAATTATAACTCTGGAACTAATAAACTGATCAAAATGACCTTTCGGGTGCTTACAGTGGAGATATAAGAGTACCTAATAAAAATTATTTCACTTAATAAAAACGAGTATTTGACCATTTATTTAGCAATTGTTCTTAACAAATGCAATTTTATAGTTGAAGGCACCTTTTTAAAAATTTGGAAAAAATAGGAAGATAAAGCCCAGTTTTTCCTCTTTACGGACACGTTTCGAAAGGCGTGGACGTTTTAAAATTGGCCAAATGAAAATTAATTGAATGTAACGCTGCGTCAAATCATACCGGCTCGACTGGTCGTTCGGGCCGTGCGGTACTCGCAGCGGCCAAGCGGCTATACCTGCTACTTTTATATAGGGTATTAATGAGGACCGCTGCAAGGTTTAATACCGTTAATAGTTACTGGAAACTCACTCTCTGTCGATGGCACTTATTGTTTGAAACATTTAAGTTGCCATTGTTCAATGGAAACCACGAGAAGGTGGTGAGTATTCTTCCATCGGGAGAGGATGTGATGGGATTATGTTAAAGGATAAATATTTTATCGTATTTTTGAGCGTCTTTTGGAATAAATGACCGGTTATGTAATTACTTATTTGATAATTGCTACAACTTTTGATTTGTCACTGTATGAATAGACTTTAGCTTTTAAATGAGACACTGTATCCGTTGGTATAAATGAATAAAAGTTTCGCGTTCCAAAAATTGTTTTTGCAAATCCACGTCTCTCTAGTAATAATCGTGAATGTTTTTGATATTGCTCTATTGCTCAATAGATTGCAAAAACAATTTCTGGAACGCGAAACTTTCATTCATTTATACCAACGGATACAGTGTCTTATTTAAAAGCTAAAGTCTAAAACAACAAAAGACGCTCAAAAATACGAAAAAATAATTATTATCCTTTAGATAATCCCATCACATCCCATCCTCTCCCGATGGAAGAATACTCACCACCTCCTCGTGGTTTCCATTGAACAATGGCAACTTAAATGTTTCAAACAATAAATGCCATCGACAGAGAGTGAGTTTCCAGTAACTATTAACGGTATTAAACCTTGCAGCGGTCCTCATTAATACCCTATATAAAAGTAGCAGGTATAGCCGCTTGGCCGCTGCTAGTACCGCACGGCCCGACCGACCAGTCGAGCCGGTGTGATTTGACGCAGCGTTACATTCAATTAATTTTCATTTGGTCAATTTTAAAACGTCCACGCCTTTCGAAACGTGTCCATAAAGAGGAAAAACTGGGCTTTATCTTCCTATTTTTTCCAAATTTTTAAAAAGGTGCCTTCAACTATAAAATTGCATTTGTTAAGAACAATTGCTAAATAAATGGTCAAATACTCGTTTTTATTAAGTGAAATAATTTTTATTAGGTACTCTTATATCTCTACTGTAAGCACCCGAAAGGTCATTTTTATCAGTTTACTAGTTCCAGAGTTATAATTTTTGGAAAAATAGTAAACACTATATTTCAAAGAGCTGTAACATCCACAATTTTTGACATTTCGAAAAATCCTTTGAGATATATATATATATATATATATATATATACCCCTAAAGACTACAACATATCCAAGTTGCACCAAAATCCGAAATGTTACTCCGAAAAGTGTCCGACTTCGCGTGGAATGACCCATTGAGAAGATGAAAACGAATATTTTTTGTTAAGAACTTGGGACAGGGGGTGGTTTAGATTCGAACATTGAGGTGGTACGGAATGATAAGTGTTTTTTGAATTCATTATTCATTATTCATTATTCACGTCCTCTTTGATAGATTATTATTTTACCCAAGAGATTTCTTAGTAATGCGATAGTTTCATTTTTTGCACTCCTTTGGTACTTACCTTTGATAGATCTGGTGAAGGTGGGGGGTGAGAGTGCTGGTTGGAAATCGGGGTAAATTTTTAAAGTGGATTCGGTGGTTGCAATTCCGTGAACATTCTCGGCAACACAGGTGTACACTCCGGAATCTTCGGGGAGTGCTTCATGCAGTTCGAAATAAGCCATACCGTTATCAAACCGAGTTCGATATCGATTCGATGTTACGTCTAGTCTCTCGCCATCCTTCGTCCAATAGACTCGTGGCTCTGGGTATCCAAGAACGGTGCACGTCAATCTTGTTCTCATACCGACTCCAACTGTCCTGTTTGTTAATCTCGTGCAGAACGATGGTTTCTTTCCCTTCTCACGTGGCAGAATCTGCAGAATAAATACGCACCGCCATATGAATAGTTTAAAACTTTCCAAAGCTCGCAGTTGCTTCTATTTGACATTTCTCAAGTGCAAGCCACGTTCTTCAGGAAAAGTATCCCCATGCTTTGCCAGTATTGCAGCATCATTAGTGGTGAAATGAAGAGTAAGGGCAAAAATAAGGAATGTGACAAAACAGCTGTACCAAGGCAACTAAACTAGAATTCAGATTTATTGGCCGGCGAGTTTCGTGAGGAGTATTTTTCCACCACACCGCTTGCCTGCCTCGGTGCTCCTTTTTTCTACGTTTTCGTTCTCTCTCGGGCTATGCCTACTCGTCGCGCGGTAGGAATTGGTGTCCGTGAGGTACGAAACACGCAGCGAAGCATCCCCACCACTTTGAGTACATTGACGCAGGGGATCGGCGGGCTCCAACTACCGCTGATGGAGGGGGAAACACCTACAGGAGCGGTGGTTATGTGTGCATGACTGACGACCGCAGGCACAGTTCATGCATTCATCACCACCGCTCCTGTAGGTGTTCCCCCTCCATCAGTGGTAGCTGGAGTCCGACGATTCCTCGTTATTTACGAGCCCGGCGACTGTCCCCACAATTTCTTGGAATTCTTTGGTCGAGAGTGAGCGAATCCGGGAACGAGCGAGAGAGGACAAAAGAGTCACACGTAGTTGCTGTCGGCTACGAAAGAGAGAAAGCATGATAATTTGTCTCGCTTCGTCGTTCGCGTGCATCGTACGCTCCAGAGTTGGGCAAAAGTTTATCTCTATAAAAATTTCAAGTAACGAACAAACGATAAATAATTTTTATTCGTTATTCGAGGCTCGAATAATCGAAGTTATCTTTGTTCGAATAGCAACGAATAAAGATAATTTTTTTATTGGATGAGAATTTATTCGACGAATAATGATAACTATTTTATTCGAAGGTTTTATTCGAATAAATGCGTCGAATAAATTTCTCATTCGTAGCATTTATCTTTTTGAAGCCTGCGAATAGAGCCACGAATAACTTTCGTTAGCGTCGAGTGTGTTTATTCGAGCTTCCGAAGGTCAAGCTCGGCCGAGTGGCGTGCGCCGAACACAAAGGACCGGCGGCGGAGACTTGGAGTCATGGTGACTCACCAAGTTTCGACGCGACGAAAGTTATTCGTGGCTTTATTCGAAGGCTTCGAAAAAATGAATGCTACGGATGAAAAATTTATTCGATGCATTTATTCGAATAAAACCTATGAATAAAAAATTATCGTTATTCGTCGAATAAATTCTCATCAAATAAAAAAGTTATTTTTATTCGTCGAATAAATTCTCATTCAATAAAAAAATTATCTTTATTCGTCGAATAAATTCTCATCCAATAAAAAATTATATTTATTCGTCGAATAAATTCTCACCCAATAAAATGATTTATTCGTTGCTCTTCAAATAAAGGTAACTTCGGTTATTCGAACCTCGAATAACAAATAAAGATAAAGTATCATTTATTCGATCGTTATTTAAATAATTTTTTATCTAGATAATGCCCAACTCTGGTACGCGAAGAGATAGAGCGCACGCACATTTATTCGTCGTTCAATCAGGTCGAATAACGAATAAATTCCTATCCGAATAAATCTGGCTCGAATAAATCTTGGGGATTTATATGAATAATGCCCAACTCTGGCTGTCAGCGTCAGGGATCGGCGGGCTCCAGCTACCGCTGATGGAGGGGGAAACACTTACAGGAGCGGTGGTTATGTGCGTGACTGACGCACGCAGGCACAGTTCATGCACACATAACCACCGCTCCTGTAGGTGTTTCCCCCTCCATCAGCGGTAGCTGGAGCCCGCCGATCCCTGGCCAGCGTAGAATACACACATCAGAATAGGCGTGCGTTCGCTCCGAAAAAATTCAGGAGTTTCATTGGTCAGAACATTGATTCTTCCTCGATAGTTTCATCTCGCATTGAGCTACGCATAGCTTCGTAACGCACACAACTATTGCGCTAAGAAGAAACAACAGCCACACGGCTTCGTTCAGACGGAGTCTAGCAGCGTTCCCGTTACCCCACCATACCCTTCGAGAGCCCAGCAACTTCAACTGCCAATCCACGAGCTTCAAGTGGTGGTGGCTGATTTCTCCTCGCGCGCTGCTCGCGAAACCGAACTCACCGGCCAATAAATCTGAATTCTAGTTTAAGTGTTTTGTTCCAGTGCGGAGTGGACGTTACCTGTTCTTAACCAGTATACCAAAACTTTAGCGTTATCTTACGAGGGGATTTGAACTTTATAACTCTTTGTGATTCGACAGTTCTGTAGTCCCAGTTGCCACCAACAAAATATGCTATAAATCGCAAAATCGCGAAAAATGGACATTCCACGTTTTCTCCTTTATCTTTCAAGTAACAATTTTCCTAAAGGACACGACTTAGATCTAGAACCCTATAAAAATGGACCACGAAAATCTCAAATTTCTATATCCGAAGTTTACTACACCAACAATATCCCTAATCTACTCATAATTAAAAACCATCCCAATCAACAAAGTATTACCTCGCTTGTGATAGGAGGCAGATAAAACGATAGATTTGATCCACGCTCATCGAAATCGGTTCGCGATGTCGTTTTCGGCCTGCTGTACCGTGGTGGTTTTGTGCTGCTTGTAATAGTCGTGTCGCTATCTCCGGTCGAGTAATCGTCATACTTCAGCAAACTGATCGATCTGGCACGAGTAATTTGATCGTCCCTTCTCCTTCTCCTTCGATAGTACGATCCTGTGTCGTGATAGTATCTGTCCATCGAGGTGTCCCTCAACTTGTAGTCAAGGAAGTCGTCGACTCTTGTTTTGGTCAAAGAAGTCAACGAATCTCTCCAGCTATACGATCTGGAACCGCTGGAGAGCGTAGATTCGAAGCCAGAGTCATGTCGATACGATCTCTCCCGCCTATCCCGCCAGAATTCCACATCCGAAGAGACGCCCTTAGGTCTTCCAAATCTGGCTGTGTCCTCTGTCATCTTTCGTAAAAGTTGATCTGATTCGCCCTGTCGCATTCTCGACCAACTGTCGTCCCTGATTTGCTCCTGTCTTCGCTGTCTGAGCCTGGATGTCTCATCGTCCTGTCGTTTCCTTAAGCGTTCCTCTTCTTCTTTCATTTCTCTAGCTGTCTCCTCCTTTCTCAACTGTCTGTCCGTGTCCCGCCTACGCTTTCTATCTTCGTCCTCTCGCCTCAGACGTTCGGTTTCTTCTCTATACTGACGTTCCTCAGCTCTCCTCCTTTCTAAACGTTCGGTTTCCTTTCTTCTCATAGCTTCCTCGTCGTCCTTCCGTTGTCGATCGGCTTCCATTCTTTTTTTTCTACGTTCCGCCTCCCTTTGTGTTCTTTCTTCCTCTTCTCTGAGTAACTTCTGTTCTTCCTCCTGTCTCCTCAGCTCTCGTTCCTTCCTCCTACATTCGCGAGTCTCGTCCTCTCTTCTCAATCGTTCTTCTTCAGCTTTTCTTACCTTTTCTGCTTCCTGCCTGATTTGTTGTTCTTGTTCTTCCCTTCGGCGCTTAGCTTCTTCTCGTCTTTGGTCATCCTTTTCCTGCTCCTTCTTCCGTTTTTCTGCTTTCTCGGCTAATCTGCGGTCCTCTTCTTCCTTCTTCAGCCTTGCCTTTTCTTCTTTTCTTTTACGTTCCTCTTCTTCTCGTTGGGCTCGTTCTTCCTCCTCTTTTTTTACACGTTGATCTCGCTCCCTTTTCCTCTGCTCTTGCTCCTTCTTTCGCATCTCGCGCTCCTCCTTTTCCTTGCGTTCATCTTCTTCCAGCTGTAATTTTCGTTCTTCTTTCCTCTTCTTTAACTCCTCTTCCTTTTGCTTCAATGTATCTGATTCCATTTTCTTTAGTTTCTCTGCCTGCTCTGCTTTCTTGCGTTCATCTTCTTCTTGCTTGCGTTGGTCGGCCTTATTCTTTTCCCTTCGTTCCTCTTCTTCGCGTTCTAGCTTCTTCTTAGTCTCGTCTTCCTTCTTGCGCCTTTCCTCTTCCTGTTTCAATTTCTCGGCTTCCTCTTTTTTCTTCCGCTCCTCTTCTTCTTGCTTTAACTTTTCAATTTGCTCTTGTTTCTTTCCTTCTTCGTCCTCTTTTAGCTTCTTCGACTCTACCTGCTTCTTATGCTCCTTCTCTTCTTGTTGCAACTTCTCAGCTTCTTGTTTCTTTTTTCGTTCTTCCTCTTCCTTTATTTTCTTAGCCTCATCCTCAGTTTGACGTTTTTCCTCCGACAATTTTAACTTTTCCTCTTCTTCTTTCTTCCTACGCTCCTCTTCTTCTTGCTTTAATTTCTCAGCTTCTTGTTTCTTTTTTAACTCTTCCTTTTCTTTGACTTGTTTGGCTTCCTCTTCTTGCTTAAGTTTCTCTTCTTCCAATTTCAATTTTTCTTTTTCTTCTTTCTTCTTGCGCTCTTCTTTCTTTTGCTTGAGTTTATCAGCCTTCTGTTTCTTCTGTCGCTCTTCTTCTTCCTGCTTTAGTTTGTCAGCTTCCAATTTCTTTTTTCGCTCTTCTTCTTCTTGCTTTAGTTTTTCCGCCTCCTGTTTCTTCTTTCGCTCTTCTTCTTGTTTTAGTTTTTCAGCCTCCAGTTTCTTTTTTCGCTCTTCTTCTTCCTGCTTTAGTTTTTCAGCCTCCAATTTCTTTTTTCGCTCTTCTTCTTCCTGCTTTTGTTTTTCAGCCTCCAGTTTCTTTTTTCGCTCTTCTTCTTCCTGCTTTAGTTTTTCAGCTTCCTGTTTCTTCAGTCGCTCTTCTTCTTCCTGCTTTACTTTTTCAGCCTCCAGTTTCTTTTTTCGCTCTTCCTCTTCCTGCTTTAGTTTTTCAGCTTCCTCTTTTTTCTTTCCCTCTTCGTCTTCTTTTAGTTTCTTAGCCTTCTCTTCCTTTTTACGGTTCTCTTCTTCCAGTTTTAATTTTTCCTCTTCTTTCTTTTTTCGCTCTTCTTCTTCCTGCTTTAGTTTGTCAGCTTCCTGTTTCTTCAGTCGCTCTTCTTCTTCCTGCTTTTGTTTTTCAGCATCCTGTTTCTTCTGTCGCTCTCCTTCTTCCTGCTTTAGTTTTTCAGCCTCCAGTTTCTTTTTTCGCTCTTCCTCTTCTTGCTTTAGTTTTTCAGCCTCTTGTTTCTTTTTTCGCTCTTCTTCTTTCTGCTTTACTTTTTCAGCCTCCTGTTTCTTCTGTCGCTCTTCTTCTTCCTGCTTTAGTTTTTCAGCATCCTGTTTCTTCTGTCGCTCTTCTTCTTCCTGCTTTAGTTTTTCAGCCTCCAATTTCTTTTTTCGCTCTTCTTCTTCCTGCTTTTGTTTTTCAGCCTCCAGTTTCTTTTCTCGCTCTTCTTCTTCCTGCTTTAGTTTTTCAGCTTCCTGTTTCTTCAGTCGCTCTTCTTCTTCCTGCTTTACTTTTTCAGCCTCCAGTTTCTTTTTTCGCTCTTCTTCTTCCTGCTTTAGTTTCTCTGCCTCCAGTTTCTTTTTTCGCTCTTCCTCTTCTTGCTTTAGTTTTTCAGCTTCCTCTTTTTTCTTTCGCTCTTCGTCTTCTTTTAGTTTCTTAGCCTCCTCTTCCTTTTTACGGTTCTCTTCTTCCAGTTTTAATTTGTCCTCTTCTTCTTTCTTTTTGCGCTCCTCCTCTTCTTGTTTTAGCTTTTCAGTCTGCTCCTTTTTCGTTCGATCGTCCTCTTCTTTTAATCTCTTAGCTTCCTCCTCTTCTTTGCGCATTTCTTCTTCAAGTTTCAATTTCTTTTCCGCCTCCTGCTTTAACCTTTCAGCCTCATCTTTCTGTTTTCGTTCTTCCTCGTCTTTTAATCTCTTTGCTTCTTCCTCCTGCTTACGTTTTTCTTCCTCTAGCATCAATTTCTCCTCCTGCTCTTTCCGTAAACGCTCCTCCTCTTTCTGCTTTAGTCTTTCAGCTTCCTCTTTTTGCTTCTGTTCTTCCTCCTCTTTTAATTTTTTAACTCTCTCATCTTGTTTACGTTTTTCTTCCTCTACCTTCAATTTCTCCTCCTCCTCCTTCCGTTTGTGCTCCTCTGCTTCCAGCTTTAATCTTTCAGTTTCTTCCCTCTGCTTTCGTTCTTCCTCTTCTTTTAATCTCTTAACATCCTCCTCCTGTTTACGTTTTTCTTCCTGTAGTTTCAATTTCGCCTCCTGTTCTTTGCGTAAGCGCTCCTCCTCTTTTTGTTTTTGTCTTTCAGCTTCCTCTTCTAATCTTTTAGCTTCCTCCTCTTTCTTACGCTTTTCTTCTTCTAATTTCATGTTTTCTTCTTCTTTCTTCCTACGCTCTTCTTCCTCTAGTTTTAACTTTTCGTCTTCCTTTTTCTTACGTTCTATTTCCTCTTGTTTCAATTTCTCAGCTTCTACTTCCTTCTTGCGTTCCTCTTCCTGTTTAAGTTTCTCAGCTTCAGCCTTTTGCTTACGCTCTTCCTCCTCTTGTCTCAGTTTCTCAGCTTCAGCCATCTGCTTACGTTCTTCCTCTTCTTGTTTCAATTTCTCAGATTCCTCCCTTTTCTTGCGCTCTTCCTCCACCAGTTTCAATTTTTCCTCTTCCTCCTTCTTTTTACGGTCTTGCTCCTCTTGTTTTAGTTTTGCAGCTTCTTCCTTCTTCTTACGCTCTTCTTCCTCCTGTCTCAACCTTTCTTTTTCCTCCTTTGATTTTCGTTCCTCTTCCTCTTGTTTTAGTTTCTCAGCCTCCTCTTTCTTTCTGCGCTCTTCTTCCTCTTGCTTTAATTTCTCAGCTTTTTCCTTCTTCTGGCGCTCCTCTTCCTCCTGCTTTAATTTCTCAGCTTGCTCCTTCTTCTGGCGCTCTTTTTCCTCTTCTTGCTTTAATTTTTCGGCTTCCTCTTTTTTCTTAAGCTCCTCTTCCTCTTGCGCCAGTTTCTCAATTTCCTTTTTTTTCTTGCGCTCCTCTTCTTCTTGCTTCAGTTTTTCAGCTTCCTCTTTCTTCTTGCGCTCTTCTTCCTCTTGCCCCAATTTTTCAGCCTCTTCCTTCTTTTTGCGCTCTTCCTCTTCGTGCTTTAATTTCTCAGCTTCCTCCTTCTTTTTACGCGCCTCTTCTTCTTGCTTCATCTTCTCACCCTCCTCTTTTATTCTACGCTCTTCTTCTTCCCGTTTCAATCTCTCCTCTTCTCCCTTCTTCTTACGTTCTTCTTCCTCTTGCTTCAATTTCTCAGCGTCTCCCTCTTCCTTATCCTTTTCTTCCTCTTGCTTTTCACTTTTCTCTTTCTTCTTTTTCTTCTCTTCGTCTGTCACCCACACAATTTCTGTTCTCAACAGATTGTCGCGTATAACCTGTACAGTATTCATCAAATTGTCCATAGGCGTTTCCAGCTTCACCAACCCTTCTCCAGCAGAATTCTCTTTCCACAACGTCTCAACCGTCTCAGTAGATGTTTCCAATTCGTGCAAACATGGCGCCAAGGGTCTCAGCACGCTGCAGATGTCAGTAGTCTCTAAATGTGCTAATCCTGCTGTCGGTTTGTCAGCCGACTGTTGTCGAACAATAGCAATTGCTCTCTGTAACTTCCGAAGGGAATTCATCGTTGCTTCCTCGACTTCCTTATCTTCCAATATACGCTGAATGCCTTGTTTGAGCCCATCAAGTGGCACCATCAGCGCTTTCAAAGCCTCGTTCTGGATTTGAATTTCAATACCCAGCAAATCTTTATAACTTTCTATCTTACGATCAATCGACTCGATAGAATCGTTTATTTCCTGAATTGATATCAGCAATTTTGTCGAAGCTCTCGAAACATCCTCTGGCGACACAATCACTTTCTTGCTTTTCTGTGCTTTTTCACGTTCGCCAATCGAAATACTTTCCAAAGCTGACTGCAGATTCTTCAGGGGTTGTTCTAAGTTCTCCAGGTACACAGTGGGAGACTCCTCCACCGTCATAATCGATTCCTTCAGTTGCAGCAAGGGTTCGGCTAGAGCTCCAATTATTATTTCCCTCTGCAGCTTAACAGTAGCCCGTTCTTCAATACACGATATACACTTCTCAAGATTCGACAGAGAATCCACTATGGCGTCGATGCTAGCTTCCTCCTCGTCTATGCTCATTCTACTCCTATTCTTCAGCACTAGGAAGCTCTCGTGCACTTCAGAGAGCGGTTCCACCAACATTTTCACAGCTTCATACTCAATTCCACTTTCCTCCGCTTTCTCAGCAGTCACAGCTTTCTCCATCTCAATAATAGTCGACCTTATAACTTCCACTGGCTGCACGAGCTTCTCTACCACCGACCAATCTGGAGTGATCATGCTCAACTGCTCTTCAGCAGCCGCAGGCTCAGCTTCCATGACGATACACTCTTTAATCTCAGCTATGGATCTCTCTATTTCCTGCAGAGGAACTGCCAAGCACTCGGTTATCCAATTGCTCGAGTCCTCGGGCATCGCTTCCACATCCGGCGACATCACCCTTTCCTCAAGCACAGAGATGCTTCTCTGAAGCGTGATTAAAGGCTCCGCCAGAGCCGTAAGCAAAGAAGCTTGGTCCGTCGGGCGATCTTCTACAGATTCGACAAGTATGTGATCCTGGATCAGCGCTATAGAATTACACAGATCTTCGAGAGGCTCGATCAAGATATTCGACGTAGCCTCCATCTTCTCTTCAGCACTGAACGACTTCTCCTTAGCAGACTCGATAGCGATCTGCTCATGGATCACAGACACAGCAGCGTTCTTCAATTCCAACAGACTTTGCGCCATGGTTTTTAGCAGGGATAGATCCTCCTTCTCAGACAGCGCAACTGTCATTTCGTTAGCGTCCATGGACCTTCGTTCCTCGACGACCAAAGCCAAGCACTCCCTCAACTCACTCAGAGGTTTGGCCAGTCCCTTCAAAGCTTGAGCCTCTTCTTCGGAGATCGATATCGCTATCTCAGAAGGCGACTCGACGGTGCCTTGGTCGATGATCATCGGCTCAGTGACCTGAAGGTGATCTTCCACCACGTCCGCCCAAGTCTTCAACGACGACGCGTCCTCCGAGATGGTGTCCGCTGCTGGCTCGATGATCATCTGCTGGTGATCGATAGTAGCCACGCGCTCCACCAGGTCGTGCAGGGTTTTCGCGAACGTCTCAAACGCAATGACGCTGTCGGCCTTCGACAGCTCGTTTGCGAATTCAGGCGCAGCTTGAGTAACCAGTTGCATGGCTGCCACTGAGGTCTTCAACTCCGTCAACGTCTGCGCCATCATCTTCAACTGGCACGCGTCTTCCGTTTCCGACAAGCTCTGCACACCTTCCTCGACCATGTGCTCCTGAATCGTGGCGATCGACTTCTGGAACTCTTCCAGTATCGGTCTCAGGCTCGTCCTCTCGAAAGACACCTGATCCGTCTGCAGACTCTCTGCTGAATCCTCGATCACGTGTTCACCTTGAATAGCCGCGACAAAAGACTGCTCCAGTTGCTGCAAAGAAGGCATAAGTACGCTCAACACGGTCACGGGTTTCTTCATCTCTGGGGTCTCCAGGATCTCCGCTTCTTGCACTTTGAATTCTTCTATGGTGGAGATAGATTCTTGCAATAGCTTCGCTGGGACCACTATGCTCTCTGCTTTCGTTGGGTGTTCCAGGTGAACTGTTCCAGTGATTGCATGGAGCACTCTTGGCCTGGAAGCCACAGCCGCGCATTGCTCCTTGAACTCGTTGACAGCTTTCCCGAAGGCCTGCAACGCGGATATATTTTCCACGTCCAGAACCTGTTGTCCGGGTGCTTCTATCGCTGCCAATTGCTGGACGACAGCAACGGATGTCCTTAAATCGCTCAGTGATCGTTCCACGTTCTTCATCACAGCGAAGTCCTCGGTGTCTCCTGTTGGAGTCAATGTCTCTTTGGCGAGTATTAGTTGCTGCTGAATCTCTATCACGTTCTTGTTAAGCTCCTCCAGGGTGGACTTGACGGGTAGTTTCTGTAATATTGGAATTTTTTCAACAGTTTCATATTTTGTTTCTTCTTGTATGGCTGATAAGAAAGACTCTTCCAATTGGTGTAATGGTTGTACTATACTTAAGAAAATGACAGCTTCTTTCTCAGTTTTCTTTTCTAAACTATCCGTTTGCTTGCTGATATTCAAGATGGCGCCTTGGAGATCATTCATGGGCGTGATTACAGTTTTCACGAAGTCCTCCGTTACTTTCTTTTCTGTCGGCGTGGTTTCTGTCTGTGGTAGAGCCTTTCTGACTTCCTGTTGCTTCGCCACAGCTAGTAGTTGCTTCCCAGCTTCCTCTACTGACTGTGCGAAAGCTTCCAAACGCGATGCCTCGTCTGCAGATTCCATCTCCTTCACCTGGTCCTCTCGAGCTTTCACAATCTCTTGAACAGCTGCTATGGACAGCTTCAAGTCTTCCAGAGGCTTCTCAGCAGCTTGCATCAAACCAAGCTCACTAACCTCTATCGATACTGAACTTTCTGTTACCTGTTCTTGAATCACGGTTATCGATTTTTGCAATTCGTCAAGGATGGGTTGCAAATTCAATTTTTCCAGCGGAACTTCACCATGCTTGAGTTCTTTCGCGGTTTCTTCAGAAACTGTGGCACCTTCCTGCACGGCGGTTAACAAAGCTTGCTCTAATACGTTCAAGGGTTCAATGAGAACGTTTAATTTCAATGGAGCCTCTTCACTCTTCGGTGTTTGTAATTCTTCGACCTCGTGCACTTTCTGCTCCTCGATCTGAGACAGTGACTCGCGTAGAACGTGAACTGTGCTGCTGATCTTCTGTAGAACCTCAGTGTCCACCATTTTCCCTTGCTGCGGTTTGGGTTCGTCTAACTTCGTCTCCATTTTCTGTTGACTGACCGCAGCAGAGCAGCGTTCTTCTAGCTGCTCTATAGATTTAGCGAAAGCTTGTAGAGCAGACACCTTTTCAGCCTTCGCTTCTTCAGTTTGCTCTGCTGGCGCGGCAACCGCCTGTTGCACAGCAGTAGCTGAACACATGAGCTCCTCGATGGCTTCTGTGATATTCTTCGCAGCTTCCACCTTGAAACTCGACTCTGACGCCATCGTTAATTGCTCTTGAACTATAACAATACCTTCCTTCAATTCTTCCAAAATCGGCTGTAAAACCACTGCCTGCGAAGCTTCTTCTTTCAATTCCCCTGCAACTTCGAGCTTCTGATCAGCTGTTTGCTGGATGCCAGCGACCAAACACCTCTCCAGTTCCTCCAGAGGATGTATCAACGTAGTTAACGTCTGCATGTTCATCTTTTCCGTTTCCAAGCTTCCTACTTCTTCAACATTCTCCTGAATCTTCATAACAGTCTCGCGGAGAGCCTGAATGGGAGCAATGATCGTTTCAAGAGCTTTAGCGTCAAGCTTCTCTTCTTTAACCACCGTTTCCTTCGTCTCTTGCTGACTGACTACAGCCAAGCACTTCTCTTCGAGTTCCTGGACTGACTCAGCAAAGTGATGCAAGGCAGTCACTTTCTCCGCGTCTGAAATTTTCTCCTCTTCGGTGCTTTCAATGCTGACTACGCTTTGAACGACAGCGAGGGAGGAATTTAAGTCTTCCAGGGTCTTTTCTGCAGCCTGCATGATGGCAGCCTTGACAGTAGTGTCCGCTGCAACAGTCTGCAGCTTCACTTGCTCTTGAACCGTAGCCACGCACTTCTGCAGCTCTTCAACGACGGACGAGACGTCCAATTTTTGCGAAGACGGAATCATTTCTGCCATTTCTTCAGTTTTCTCGAGTTGCATGGAAACAGCCTGTTGGACAGTCGAAGATAATGATGCCTCCAGTTTCTGCAGTGGTTCTATGAGAACTTTCAATACATTTTCTGCTTCGGTTGTTCTGGACGTGTCTAATGTTTCAGCTTCTTGCGATCTCACTTCTTCTATTTTGCTGATAGATTCTCTTAATACCTGAAGAGGATTGATTGCCATTTGTAAGATATCTACTTGCGATTCTTCCATTTTCTTGGCCACCAAGTCCACTCGAACCTGCTGCTGAGAGATCGCCGCCAAACATCGCTCGCCAATTTCTTCCACAGATTTAGCGAAGGTTTCTAAAATCGATACTCTTTCTGCTTCTGGTATATCGCGTACTTCATCAGACTCTTTGCAAAGTGTTTCTTGAACAGCTGCTATAGAGGACTTCAACTGTTCCAGTGGCTCTTCTATAGCCTTAGCCACGGAAGTCTCCACTTTATCGGAAGTATCCGCCTTTTCTTTCGCTGGCTCCAGCGAGATTTGTTCTTCGATCACTGCAACCGATTTTTGCAGTTCTTGCAAAATAGGTTCAATAGTTAGTTTCAAAGAAGCCTGTGCAGCTGTTGGAGAAGCAGATTCTTCTGTAATGGCACTCGTTTGCTCGGCCGCCAGGAATAAAGATTTCTCCAGTTCTTCCAGAGGATGAACCAAAGTGTTTACTATAGCAGCCACTTGTTCAGCTTCAGCTACGTTCGAGGCTTCAACCTCCTGCATCTTTTGCTCCTCTATTTTGGACACGGTTTCACGCAGCGACTGAAGTGGACTCGACATTATTTCAAGAACCTGCTCGAGCTTAGCTACTTGTGGCTGTTCTGCGAGGCTGGTTTCGACCTTCTGCTGACTTGCTACCACTGAACATACTTTTCCAATTTCCTCCACGCATTTAGCGAAGATTCCTAGAGCAATGGTTTTCTTCTCAGTCGTCAACTCCTTCGTGTCTTCCGTTTCCAGCTTTTGTATAGCTGCCACTGATGTTTTCAGCTTCTCCAGTGGGCTCTCTATCACCTCAATGATTGAAGTTTCGACCTTTGCAACGTCCACTTTCTTAGATTGCAATAATACTTGCTGCTCTATCACAGCGATGGACTTCTGTAACTTTTCCAGGACAGGAGTGAGTTTCAGTTTCTCTACAGGAGTATCAGAAGCTTCCTTTATCTCTTCGGTGGTTTCCACTTTTCCTGTACTGACTTGCTCAACAGCTGTACACAATAGTTGTTCCAGCTCTTCCATAGGATGCACCAGGGGCTTCAGAGCTTCGACCAAATTTCTAGCTGTCTGATCTAAAGCTTCGATCTCTTCCGTCTTCTGCGTCTCGATCTCAGACGTGGTCTCGCGTAGCACTTGGATCACCGCTTCCAACTGTTTCTTCTGGACCTTTTCAGTCGAAATTGCTTTCGTTTTCGCCTCTGATTTACTGGCAATCGCCAAGCACTTTTCTCCCAGGTCTTTCACCGACTTCACAAACGTCTCAACCGCCATTGTTCTTTCAGTATCCGTGAAGTCCTCTGCACGTACAGTCTCAGTGGCTGCGATTTTCTGCACAGCTCCAAGCGAGAACTTCAAATCCTCCAGGGACCTTTCGACTTCCCTTGCAATCATCGCTTGGCCCTCTGACTTCGGTGACCCTTCGGTGGCCTCCAGCATCACTTCTTCTTGGATCGTAGCGATGGATCTCTTCAGCTCCTCCAAAACAGTGCACACTGGCAGTGACTGTAGTGGCGAGACGTTTCGCTTCGTTTCTTCCGCAGTTTCATGGGTTTCCGTGGTTTGCCGTTCAGCTGAGACGTTCAATGACTGTTCCAACTCTTCTAGAGGATGGATAATGGTGTTCAGTATGACAGCAGCTGTCTTCCTCGTAGGCAGATCTAACGTCTCTGTCTCCTCCATCTCTTGCTCCTCGATCTTCGCTACTAGTTCTCGCAGATTTTGTATGGGGCTGACCATCTTCTCCACCAGAGTCGTCTGCAACTTGATTTCCTCCTCGCTGATCAGTTTCTGTTGCTCTGGCAGTTCAGCAGGCTCCATCGAGGGCGAGATCGATCCGAAAGGTGACGCGTCGTCGCGTTTCACTTGCTCCTGAGAGACCATTATGGCTTCTATGAGTTCCTCGAGGGGCTTAGCAGTGGCTTCTTCGATGTGTTGACTTTCTTCCTTCGGTTTTGTTGGTACCGCCACCTTCATCTCTTCTGGTATTACCATCTGCTTCAGTTCCGCGGTTCTACGTATCACTTTGACGAGTTCGGAGATCGTTTCAGATAAATCTTGCATGCCTGCGCCGAGAAACGTATATTCTGAGAAGAACTGCGCAGTTGCCTGCTGAATGGAGGAAGCTTCGTGCTGAAGCATTTCAAGAGGCTCTAGAAGAAGCTGCAAGGACACCATCACGTTTTCTTTTAGACCAGGTGTCAGTTCTTTCTGAGTTAAACGGAGAACCTTGTCTGTAGCTTCGTCCAAGTTTATTAAAGTGTTCAGTGTACGATGCAAGTGTTCCTTTAATTCTGGAGCCGAAGAAGGTGACGCTTTGTGTTTGATTGACGCGCTAGTTGCCTTCAAGTCGTTGAGTATTTGTATGAGGGCAGTCAGCTCTCGGATCTTGCGTTTTTCTTCTTCCGATTTAGAAGAAAGAGGCTGTTCTAAAGCTAGGTGCATGAGGCTGATTAAATCTTTGAACGGTTGATGCACCGTGGTAATTAATGATAGTGTCTTTTGCGTTTCATCGATTTGGGTGTCTTTACTGTCTTCTTTTGATTTCTCTTTTTCTTTCACCAATTGTTCTGCCTTTTCAGAGACAGCTGGGGTACTTTTCTCTTGTCTTTTCGTTTCCTCTGATTTTTCAGGCGATGCTTGAACACTTTCTTCTTCTTTCATTACTTCGTCGGATTCTTCAGACAATATTGTCTTCTTTTCTTCTTTATCTGTTGACTCTTCTGTCTTTCCAGTGACTGTTTCTGCAGATGTTTCTTTTGTTACTAACTCTTTTGCTTTTCCAGATGAAATCTCTGCTTCTTTTTCTTCTACCTTTTCTGATATTGCCTCTATTTTTTCTTCTTTTCTCACTAATTCTTCAGCTTTTTCAGATAATTTTTCTACACTTTCCTTTATCTCGTTTGATTTCTTTTCTGATATTGTCTCTGCTTTTTCTTCCCTTCTTACTAATTCTTCAGCTTTTTCAGATAATTTTTCTACACTTTCTTTTGTCTCGATCGACTCCTTTGCTTTTTGTGTTGACGGTTCTAGTATTTCATCCTGATTAATAAATTCTTGTAATGTTTCAGACGTCTCTGCACTTTTCTTTATTTTTGTTGTTCCTTCTGTTTTGTCTGACAAAACTTCTACTGTTGGTTCACTTACTTCTAACTTGCCTCTTTTTTCAGACAATGTTTCTACTTTCTCCTCTACCCTTGTCATTTCTTCTGTCTTTTCAGGAAGAGACTCCACTTTTTCTTCCTTTATTATCAACTCTTCTACCTTTTCAGATAATATTTTGATAGGTTCCCCTTTTTTTGCTACTTCTTCAGTTTTCTCAGGCTGTACTTCAATACTATCTTGTTTCTTCTCTGCCCCTTCTGTACTTTCGGTCAAAACTTCCTTACTTTCTGTGATCTTGATAGTTTCTTCTGTCTTCTGTAGCAGTGTCTCTACTTTTTCTTCTTTGGTTACTAATTGGTCTGTCTTTTCAGGCAAAGCTTCTATTTTCTCCTCCACTTTTGCCAACTCCTCTGGTTTCTGGGATAATGACTTTACAGCTTCTTCTTTTATTACTATTTCTTTCGCCTTTGCTATTGACATTTCTGTACTTTCTTCTTTCTTTACTACTTCTTCTGCCTTTGCAGTCAGTGCTTCTACAATTTCTTCCGTTTTAGATAACGTTTCTACATTGTCTTCTTTTGGTACGGGCATTTCTGATTTTGTAGATGATTCTTCTGCACGGGCTTCTTTTGTTATCGACTCTTCTGCTTTCCCAGGTAATGCTTCCACCGATTCCTTTTTCCCTGTTAACTCTTCTGCCTTTTCAGCCATTATTTCAACTGTTTTTTCTGCTTTCTCTGATTTATCTGCTTGTTGAGAAGAGACTTCGACCTTTTGTTCTTTCTTTTCTAACTTCTCTGCTTGTTGAATAGAAGCATCCAGTTTTTCTTCTTTCTTTTCCAACTTCTGTGCTTCTTCAGAAGACACTTTTAATATTTCCCCCTTCTTTTCCAACTTTTCTTCTTCAGAAGACACTTTTAATATTTCCCCCTTCTTTTCCAACTTTTCTTCTTCAGAAGGCACCTTTACTATTTCTCCCTTCTTTTCCCATTTTTCTTCTTCAGAAGACACTTTTACTATTTCCCCCTTCTTTTCCAACTTTTCTTCTTCAGAAGACACCTTTACTATTTCTCCCTTCTTTTCCAATTTTTCTTCTTCAGAAGACACTTTTACTATTTCCCCCTTCTTTTCCAACTTTTCTTCTTCAGAAGACACTTTTACTATTTTCCCCTTCTTTTCCAACTTTTCTTCCTCAGAAGACACTTTTACTATTTCCCCCTTCTTTTCCAACTTTTCTTCTTCAGAAGACACTTTTACTATTTTCTCCTTCTTTTCCAACTTTTCTTCTTCAGAAGACACTTTTACTATTTCCCCCTTCTTTTCCAACTTTTCTTCAGAAGACACTTTTACTATTTCCTCCTCCTTTTCCAACTTTTCTTCTTCAGAAGACACCTTTACTATTTCTCCCTTCTTTTCCAATTTTTCTTCTTCAGAAGACACTTTTACTATTTCCCCCTTCTTTTCCAACTTTTCTTCTTCAGAAGACACTTTTACTATTTCCCCCTTCTTTTCCAACTTTTCTTCCTCAGAAGACACTTTTACTATTTCCTCCTTCTTTTCCAACTTTTCTTCTTCAGAAGACACTTTTACTATTTCCTCCTTCTTTTCCAACTTTTCTTCTTCAGAAGACACTTTTACTATTTCGCCCTTCTTTTTCAACTTTTCTTCTTCAGAAGACAGTTTTACTATTTCCCCCTTCTTTTCCAACTTTTCATCTTCAGAAGGCACTTTGACTATTTCTCCCTTCTTTTCCAACTTTTCTCCTTCATGTGACACATCTACCTTTCCTTCTTCTTTCTCTAATTTCTCTGCTTTTTCAGATAACAATTCCACCGTTTCCCCTCTCTTCTCCACGTCATCTACTTTCTCCGATGCCATTTCCATTTTTTCTTCTTTTCCATTTAACTGCTCTACTTTTTCAGTCAAGATTTCCACTGTTTCTTCTTTCTTCTCCAACTCTTCTGTTTTTCCAGAGAGTACTTCTGCTTTTACCTCTTCCTTTTCTATCCGCTTTACTTCCTCAGACAGTAGCTCCACCTTTTCTTCAGTTCCCTCTAACTTCTCTACTTTCCCAGTCAGTACTTCAGCACCCTCTGCCTTCACTGCCGTCTCTTCCACTTTCTCAGCCACAACTTCAACTTTCTCCTTTATTTTTGCTACGTCTCCTACCATTGTACTTAATTCCTCCGACAACTCTTCTTTTCTTACTTCAGTCGACTCAGTTGCCTGCTGTATCTTTATTTCAGCCTCCTTGACCTGTGCGACATCCTCGATTGAAAGAATTCTCGTCTCCCCAGACTTTTCTTCCGGCATCACTTCATCTATTTTTGGCTTCTCCCTTTCTGGTGGCAGTTCTTCAATCGTCATCACACTTTCCACCTCCTCCTTGGACACTTCAATTATTTCATCGATGATAGTCTGTATCTGTGTAATAGTAATCGGTATATCCTTCGAAACACTTCGATCTTCTGCTTCGCCAGCTGCTTCGGCTGATGTTTCCTCCACAATCACCTCCTTCTTAATCTTCGTTATAGAATCCTTAACACTCTGCAAGACATCCACAACGGCACACAGGGTTTCCACCAACGATGAGCCTTCAGATGCACCTTCACGAATCAGATGCAGCCGATGCATCGACAATGATGTAGCCAATTCAGACGTGGAGTTAGCCAGAGACTGAAGAAGCGCCATCGATTGACTGGAAACTAAAGACACAGCGTTCTGATCGATCTTCTCCTTAAGTGTATTCAAAGCTGACCGAAGCTGATTCGTTGGATAGAGAAACCCTTCAACAATAGCTTCCTCATCGACCGACTGATCGATCGATTCGATGAAATGTGTCTGGGACAGCGATATCTGCTTCTGCAAAGCTCTCAGCGACTTCGAAATCACTTCGTGCACCGTCTTATCTGCATTTTCTTCCAGAGACACTATAGTACCCTTCAGGTGATCCAGGGACGACGAAAGATTATACTGAAACGCGAACTCCCCTCTGTTTGGCCTGCGCGAGTAGTCAGTCCTACCAATTTGATTCTGGACCGAGACAATGGCATCTTGCAACGAGCGCAATGGCTGTTCGTAAAACGTTGATCCTTCTAAATTAGTTATTCTCTCCAAAGTGTTCGAACTTTGCCTTTGAAGGCCTTCAACAGCCCTCAGAATCACGTTTCTTCTTTCATCTAGCAGAGCTGCTTCAGGAACCAGGCTTTTACGGCTGCTCTGCACTACAGATAGACAGCTAAGGAACTCCACCAATGGTTCCACTAGATTTCGAAGTTCCATAACGATATCCCTTCGTTGGTCCAGCAGTCGAGGCTCCTGAGAAGTGACTTTAATCGTATTCAACAAAATATCCAGCGGTTGCACCAAAATCCTCGCCACATCAGTCTCTAGGGTGGTCTCAGCTTGGGTCTCAAGAACCTTCATACGTTCTTGAATGCTCAGTAAAGGCTTGGAAACCTCTCGAAGGGATCCCAGAAGCTCTTGCCTGGACTGTATATCCTTCACAACAACTGGGATCCTTTCCTTGATGTCACCAAGAACACGAAGAATAGGTTGGCAATTTATTTCCAAATTATAGCTTCCATCAAGCTTCTGAATTGCATGTTTGATCACCTTCTCCTCGATTACATTCAAAGGTTGAGCTAAATGTTTGAGAATCAAGAGCTCGTGAGCACCGTGTTGATGAGTTTCTAGAAGAACTTCCTGTAAGTTACTTAATGGCTGTAGGATGTTCTGCAACACAGAAACTGTCTGTTCAATCGTTTCTTCGGAAGTGGCAATCGATTTCTCATAGCTTCCAGTCATCACGCGTATCGTGGAGATGGTTCTCCTCAATTCTTCCAGAGAATTAGCCAGCATGGAGGTTGGGACCGTTGTATTTCCAGCAGTAGGTTGCTCGAAGTCCTCCAAAATATCAGTGACATCCAAGTGAACGCTTTCCAGTGTCCTTGCCAAAGACACTATCAATTCAGCAGCCTCTTCTTTTCTCTTCACTTCTTGTGCACCCTCTTCTTTCGTCTCCGCTTGCTCTACACCCTCTTCTTTTTTCTTTACTTCCCTTGCACTCTCTTCTTTCGTTTCCACTTGCTTTGTACCCTCTTCTTTGCTCTCCACCTGTTCTACACTCTCTCCCTTCCTCTTCAGTTCCTCTGCAGCCTCTTCCTTCCTCCCCACTTCCTCTGCACCCTCCTTGCCCCTTGGAAGCTCTTCTATCTGCGTGACCAGCTGGTCACTTCTCTGCGAACTGATTTCTTCAGCCGTCGTTTGCTCTATCATCGATCCAGCAAACTGGCTTTCAGGAAGCACACTGGTGGTTTCCATCAGCGTGCCTTCCGGGATAGTTTCTTGGGAAGTATGCGCCACAACCTCCTCTTTCCCTACCCGTGACACAGTATCCTTTTGAATAGTCTCCTGAGAAGTGGTCGCTGGTATTTCCTTCTCTTCCTCAGTCAACGACTTGATCATCTCTGTCAGCTCCTTTTTATATAAAGCTTCTTTAATAGAAATAGGTATTTGGTTCGCAATCTCCTCCACGATGTCCACGATCGGTTGCAGCGTCTCTTCTCCAGCGTGTACCCGAAGGACGTCCATGATGGTTTGCAGCAGGTACTTCATGGGTCGGCTCAAACCCTCCAAAGTGGTCAAGTCGGCTGGCTCGTGGTACATCGATATGGCGTTTCTGAGCCTCATCAGTGGTTCTCGGAGCTCTATTAAAGCTTCTATTAAATTCTCGTCGGTTGGTGGCTCGGAATAGGACGTTTCGATGGCGATTTTGTTCACGTCTCTCTTCAACTCGCCCACAGTGGAGCTTAAACCAGATTCTTCTTCATCCTTGGTACTGTCTTCAGACGTGGTGGACAGCCAGTGCTTCATGGGATCCAACGATCGACTGATTCGATCTGCTAGAACGAAACTGGGCCTTTGCTTCTTTGCATCCTCCTTCTCTGCTTTCGTTTCCCTTCGAACTTTCTTCTTCGAAGCTTCCTTCGCGATCAGCGGCGTGTCCTTCTCTATTTCTTCCAGCAGCTCCAGAACTGCAAGGACGTTGTCCGCCTTCGCTTCGCTGTCAACGATGCACTGAACGAGGCTCTTCAGCTTCTCTACAGGGTTCACCAAGTCGTTCAAGATCTGCACCTCATCTGGCCCGTGCTCCTGGGTCAACAGTGTCCTCTCCAGCGTCAACAAGATCTCCTTCAGTTTACAGACTTGCTCTAGGACCTCTTCGTCCACTGGATCCTTCAAATTAGCGATCGCTACTGCGGAGGAACCTACGCTCTGCCGAAGTTCCTCTATACAGCTGGTCAAATTGGACGCGCACGAGGGAAAGTTTCTTTCCTGTCTCTCCAAGGCCGATGACAGAGCAAAGTGAACGTTACTGAGATTCTGGTCCAAGTTCAAGCCCTGCAGCATACGTTTGCTCGCCTCTTCGATGTCCACCAACTGAGCCACAGTCTTTGGCAGTTGAGTATCAATTTCTTCCAGTGTTTTCCAGACACCCTTCATCGACTTGACAGCTTCCTGGGACTCAGAGTGACGCAGCACCTTCGACACAACAACCTTCAGTCTTTCTACAGGCACAGATATCTTGCGTATCACTTGTAGCTCCTGGACTGTCCTTCCTTCAGATGCAAGTGCTAACTGTAAGTCCAAGAGTGGCTCCTTCAAGTCCACCAGGCTCTCCAACGTTTCGTCCTCTCGCAAGGTCATGGCGGTCCTCGTAGCGTCTGACACGCACTGTCTGAGCTCTACCAGACACGCAGCTATTTCCGAGGACGTCAATAGCTTCCGGTGACTGGCTGCTCCGTTTGCCACTGACTCCACGTCTTCTAGATTCTGGAGTGCAGTGCTCAGGGCTGATTGGACGTCGATTAAGGGGTCCAGGATCCTCTCTGGCAGGGTCTGTGGCTCGTCTTGTATCGATCTAGTGGACACTGTCTCCTCGTATTCGTTAACGGTTCCATGGATCATCTTGTCAATACTGTGCAGAGTTTGCAGGACAGGCTGCAAAGAGCTCTCGTCTAAATCCAGTATCGTCGATTTCAATTGAGTGATCCCCGGCTCCAGGAGCTTGAAGACCATCTCTGAGTTCTCAGCGATGGCGACTGAAGTCAGAGCGCACTGCAAGGAATAGAGAGGACCTTCGAGGCTCGCCAGCGACTCGATGCTGATCTCCCTCTTCTGAGGAGTCTTCAGTCTTCGATACATCTCGTCAACTCGATCGAAAATCGTGGATAATCGAGGATCGAGAGTATCAGCGATGTTCTCGTACGACTTCAGGGTCTCTTGAAGGGTCAACCTCGCTTCTCTTAGAGTATCCTCCTTGGGTTCGTCGATACTTGCATCCTGATCATCCATAGTCTTCCGCTCCTTCACCCTTTGAATCTCTTCCATGGTCTGACCTACTGATTCTTGCAGAGACTCGATCAACTTTGTGCGATGCTCCGATAGAATCCCTTTCGTCTCGTAGGTCTCCAAAGCTGTCTTCAAAGTATCCAGTTTCACTTTCAGCTCTCGCGTTGGAGCGAACAGCTCGTCCATGATCACAGGAACGCCTTCGATCGGCGCGTCGATCTTGGAGAAGCGACTCAGAGCTTGCGCCATGTCTTCCACGGACTTCGATAGAGATTCAACCACCACTGTGTCTACAGTTTCTATCGTGCCTTTGGCCGGGTCCACAGAAATGTCGTTTAAAAAGAAGTCTAACGTGCTAAGTATCTCCTCGAAGCTGGAAGCCAATCGTGTGCCTTTATTATCCACCGTCGGCACGTTCCTAACGCCCTCGTCGAGCTTCGACACCGCGGATACCATTCTGATCAGAGCAATAGGTCTTTCGCCCTTCGCTCGACCAGTCAGCTCGTGTTCGATCTTCGTGATCCCCATGAGGATTTCATCCACAGGATCTGTGAGGCCCTCCAAAATGGCGATCAGCTCCGTCTTACGACTTTTCACGTTCTCCTGGCGTTCTATGAGCTCCATGCCCCTGAGAAGCTCTTCTGTTGGACCGCCAATAGCTTCCAGCAAAGAGATTCGAAAGGTTTGAGTCAGAGACCTGTCTCCAGCGTTCTTCAAGGCTTTAGACTCTATAGATGACACCTCCTCGCAGAGACGTTGAATAGGTCTGATAATATTCTCCGTCACCACGCCCTTGCACACGTCCTCGCTCTCGGCGTTGAGTCTCGAGGCCAGGCCACCTATGTCGACCAAAGTGTCCCGCACCACGAGAACAGGGTCCTTTAATTTCTTCATGTTATCCAGCAGCCTCTCCTTGTTGCTCCTCGTCAAGGATTTGTCAGAGTCGCTGGCAGACTGCTTCCTGTCGGAGGATCTGTCTGGCACGTCTTCCAGGTACGGCTCCTCGGTCTTGTTGATGGACTCTATGCGTTGGTGCATGTCTGTTTTTGCGCTTCCCGACCTGCTTCTTCGTCGTTTCCCATCGATCTCACTTGCCAACGAGGAGTCCTCGGAGCTACCCTTTTCCCTCTTGTGCTTCTTCTTCCTGTGCTTCTTCTTCTTCGGCGCGCCAGTGACGGAGTCGAAGGACGAGTCGCCTCCTATTCCATCGTCTATGCTCGAGCCAGCTGTCTTTTCGCCGCTCAGGCTGTGCTTTCTGTCCTGGACGTTCTCGTACAGCTTGTGCACTTGGTTGTCAGAGATGGAGAGCCTCGCCGAAGACAGGGCGTCAGCGAACGTGTCGCTGTCGTCCTGTTTCAGAGAAGACACTGGGGAGATGGGGGAGACCGGGGAGAACCGTTCGTCCCTCTGAGCGCTGTGGAAGCTCTCGGACTCCATTCTCGGACTCTTCTCGCTCTTCTCGCTTTTAGAGGAGGAGCTGGACTTTTTCCTCGGCGGTTTCGTCGGCGGCCTGTCGTCCTCTTCTAAACTGTACCTGCCCGACCTTTTCAGGGAGCTGCGGGAGCTACGATCCGGGGAAGAGAACACTCTGGTTACGTCGTCCATTATGGACACGTCCTCGAAGTCGGCCTCGGTACGAAGATCGTCGCCATCTTCGGCGCTCACGAAGTAGTCCGGGGACACGTCGATTACTACCGCCTCCATTAACAGGTTACCCGAAGTGGAGGACTCTTTGACGAACCTCATCGGTGGCAGCTCGATCACGTTGTGCTCTGCGGAAGGCGCGGAAGATGATGCGAGCTTCTTATGGGTCTTGCTTTATTACTTGAAGGGCTAGACCACCTTGGAATTTATTTCTAATTTAAAAGATTTCGCTTCACTCACCCGTTACGTGCTCGGACAGCTGGTCAGCATACATCTCGACGATCTGAAGGGCTTCCTCCTCGGTGAGATCGGGCGTTTCGTATAGGCTGACGGAGACTTCCTTGCCGTCGAAGCTGAAGGACACTTCCCCTCGGTCGTCCAACGTGACGGAATGATCGGTTTGCGGTGTGTCGTACAGTTGGGACGTCCTTTCTTCGTGTATCGTCGAAAGGGACAGGTTCCTGGCGAGTTCGTGGCCGTTCGGCGACTGAATCTCCTTCGTCTCTTTTTGAACTGGTAGCTTGTCTGTGAAAAAAACAATGAGTTACATAAACGGAAACCGAGGGGCGTGGTAGGGATTGTAAATTCACCGACTTTTTCAATTACTGGTATTTTCTAAGGCAGGGTTGACTAACTGACGACTCACGAGTTGCTGGGGGCTCCTCCGCCTTGCGGCCACGCTGAACGGCCCCCTCCATACCTACTAAACATTGACGAATGCAGTCGAATTCTTCCGTCCCTACACAGACATAAATACATTCGATTGCTACGGCCGGCCACGGCCATACGTTTACATATAATTATAATTAATACGACGATACGAACTGATATATACTTACTTTTACTCGTCTCTGTGAATGTGAACGTGCACATTGAGGCTGCGTCATATTATTGACAAGGGATGGTATATCCACATCAATTTTTGTTATGGCTATCCTTAACAGCGAAGATAATGAATGCTCCGCTAATCTTGACCGATATTTACTTTTTATATTTTTCATAACGGAAAACGCACTGTCGCATCTGTATGTAGAACCAACCATTGATTAAATTTTTAAACCCAAATCCACCAATTTCGGATACTTTTCTTCTGATAATAATTTAAAAAACTCCTGTCCATATTCATTTCTGGCGAGTACGAACGGATCTGCTTGCAAATTACACAATTCAACTCGATAATACATTTCTTGGTCTTCGATCAAAATACAGCAACAATTTAAAAAGCGCTTTACAGATTTCGATACATTAATGAAAAATGAGCTTGTAATTTTTAATAATCCAAAAGGATGTAAGATCGAAGACCAAGAAATGTATTATCGAGTTGAATTGTGTAATTTGCAAGCAGATCCGTTCGTACTCGCCAGAAATCAATATGGACAGGAGTTTTTTAAATTATTATCAGAAGAAAAGTATCCGAAATTGGTGGATTTGTGTTTAAAAATTTCATCAATGTTTGGTTCTACATACAGATGCGAAAGTGCGTTTTCCGTTATGAAAAATATAAAAAGTAAATATCGGTCAAATAAGTATATATCGGTTCGTATTGTCGTATTAATTATAATTATATGTAAACGTATGGCCGTGGTCGGCCGTAGCAATCGAATGTATTTATGTCTGTGTAGGGACGGACAAATTCGACTGCGATGTTTAGTAGGTATGGAGGGGGCCGTTCAGCGTGGCCGCAAGGCGGAGGAGCCCCCGGCAACTCGTGAGTCGCCAGTTAGTCAACCCTGTTCTAAGGTATTGAAAATATCGGAGTGAATTTTTTCATTGATAACGTAGTAGATGGCAAAGGAATTATTGAACGCATACACGCGCTATACGGTTATATGTAATTTATCGAATTACCGCTAGAAAATTTAGGGTATTTCTTTTTTTCGATTTACCGGTTTGGACCGGTATTACAATCCCTAGAGCGTGATAAATTTCCAAAGAGACTTGCTCGAGTACCTTCGAAGCCTAGAAGGGAGGCAGAGCTGCTGACGGTCCCCATGCAGTTAGTAGCCTCGCAGGTGTATGTTCCTAGGCAGCAGGTACCATCCTGGCCAGAAATGATCCTGTGGATGTCTCCCGGCTTCAGCTCGACGCCATCTTTGTACCACTTGAGAACTGGCTGCGGGACACCGATCACTTTGCACTCCAGGTTCACCGCGCCCTCCTCTGACAATATGGCGCGCAAACTCTCGAGGAACTTGGGCTTCTTGTAGTGCTTGGGAATGATTAGTTTGAGGAAACAGGAGGTGACGCTGTGGCCGAAATCGTTGGACGCCACGCACTTCCATTCGGCCTGAAATATTCCAACGTTTATATTAGATTACTGGTGCCTCGTTCTCGTTGCCCTTTCTTCGATTCGGAAAGGAGCCACTTACCTGATCGACGAATTCGAGGCTTCGAACGTTCAGGTGGCACGTGCCAAGGTTTTCCTTGGCAGCGTGGTACTTCTCGTTCTCTTCCACCGCCACGTCGTCCCTGTACCAAGAGAGGCTTGGCTCTGGGGCAATACTGACTGCAAGTTTTTCAATTCGAATATTAGATGGTATTTGGAATCTTCCATGGATACAGACTAAACAGAAATTTACTTCTTGCTTGTATATTTGCAAGAATGTAGAATGAGCAGTTCATAGCAAATCTGAGAAGCCATTATCAATGCTTGGTGAACATTTTTGGGATTCGGGTATTTAGAATAGAATGTAGCAATTTTTTAGAGGTTGTGAACATTCGGTTCAATTGTGTGTACATGGTGCGAATGATAGACAAAGCTTTTTAATAATAAAAGTAGACTAAGGGAAAATGTTTAAGATAAAATCAAGAATAAGCGACCGTGGGTGTACCTTGTATCGTAAATCGAAAATCTTCGTTGATCCTCGCCTCGCAGCTTCTGAGGCCCTTTATGAAATTTGGTGGCTGATTCGTGCTCAAGAGTTGCAGACGCTCTTCTTCGTTCAGTTGATTCTGGATATCCTCGATCGTTAATTCGGCTGTGCTCTTCGCTTCCCCCATACAGTTCCTCGCGATGCAGCAATAGGAACCTAAGAAAGATGCAATTTCAATATGAAGGCAATACCTATCGGGATGTTTGAAACGTTATTGATGGGATACCTAAGGAGTTGGTCCCTGTTAATTGATAAACATCTCCTGGTTTCAATTCCTGGCCGTCTTTGAACCACCTGAGCAAAGGCGTGGGGAAACCTACGACTTTGCATTCGAAGGAGACCAAACCCTCCTCCGTTAGGACAGCTTTCAAGCTTTCCATGAAGCGTGGTTTCCTGTAGTTCTTTGGAACTTGGGGGATACAAATAAACGTTATTTTACGTAATTCAAACACGAAAATTCACCTTAATATTATAAAATTAAGTATTCTACATTTCTTACAAGGGAAGATGCTCAACACGAAAATTAAAAAAATTATGTAACTTTGGGGATATGTAGAGGATTAGAGGATATATATGTAGATATGTATTACGCATTTTTTGCTGTACAAATTCACTCTAAGGGGGTGAAATTGATCCCTGAAAATCCGGTTATTTTCCGATTTTGTGTTATAACTCGCGAAATCTAAGAACTGTAAGTTACCAATTGATAGTCCCAATTTTCAGGGCTCAATTTCACAACCTTAGAGTGAATTTGTGCAGTTAAAAAAATTGTGTAATACATATCTATATATCTACATATACTCAAAGTTTCATAAATTTTTTAATTTCTGGATTGGGGATCTT
This sequence comes from Andrena hattorfiana, assembly GCA_944738655.2. Classification (NCBI taxonomy): domain Eukaryota; kingdom Metazoa; phylum Arthropoda; class Insecta; order Hymenoptera; family Andrenidae; genus Andrena; species Andrena hattorfiana. The sequence continues at coordinate 66,645,847 of OX122891.2, read as the reverse complement.
CCCTTGTTAGATTTATAGCAGTTACAGTACTGGAAATATTTATTGGGTCACTCAAATAAACACGTTATCACTTATACCTCTCTTATTATTAGTACCAGAAAAATACTATCTCGACCAAAATAAGTTGGAGACGAATTATTTCATCGATCATATTGCTATGAGAATTCTGCGTATTATGTAAATTCGAGAGTGATGCAATAAGTATGCGCTCTAAAATTTTGTTGTAAAAGGAGAGTGTGTTTTGTATTTTACTCACTGGACATTGCAACGTAGCAAGTAGTAAACTGCTTCATATCTTCGCCGCTGGTCGCGACACACTTCCATTCGCCCTCGTCCATGGCTTCCACTGGATTCACCTCCACGGAATATCCACCAAGACCATCCTCCATCACGTGGTACTTGTCGCTGGGCTCGATTCGTCCTTCCTTGTTGTACCAGGTAATCACTTTCGGCCATGGTGGCACTTGTACTGTTGCAAATATAATATCAACGATTTTTATTCAGAGAAAATACAGTTAGTACACATAGAAAGATCCTTGGATCTCTATTTTCTGTGTCAATCAAATGCAAAAGCGGAGAAAGTGGTACTATTCTTTTTTTTAAGGAAGAAATAATTACACAGAATTAAGAAAAGTTCATTTATGAAGGTATAACGTACCTTGGCAAGAAAGTCGAAGAGTTTCACCGATTCTGCAACAGTCGTCCTGTAGAATTCGCTTGAAAACAGGAAGAGGGCCGGACGGTGTTAGAGAATCCGCTGGCTTTAGGGAACCCTCTCTGCTACCCTTTCCAACTACGTGCACCTGAATCATAAAAAAGATTATTGTCTGTATTTCATTTCTTATAAAAGACAAGGGGAGTGGAAGCAACTGAATGCTCGAGCTGTGCCCCACAGAGTGAAATATGTATTTCCACAGTTTGATCAAGCATACTGGAAACAAGCTTCACAGGACAAGGTGCAAGGAATTGCACAAAACAGCTTCGTCGCAAAAATTAAGTTTTAATACTTCACTCCACCAGTGAAGAAGCAAGGTGCAATGAATTTAATTTTCTTTTTAAATAATTTCTTGCTTTATCTTGACGACAGAAGTTTGAAGCTCAGCAAAGAGTTTTTAACCAGTACCTATACCAAATAGTTAACGTTACCTTGCGCGAGTGTTTGAACTTTATAACCCTTTGTGATTCGACAATTCTGTAGTCCCAGTTGCCACCAACAAAATATGCTATAAATCACAGTCACGAAAAATGGACATTCCTCGTTTTTCCCCTTACCCTTCAAGTGGTAAAATCAGAATAACAGTATCGTATTCCAAAACACTCACTTTCGAAGAGGAATAAGAGATTCCCATGCAATTTACCGCCTCACACGTATAAATGCCAAGGGAGGTTGGGTCGTCAGGGTTGGCAGTTAGAGCGAAGACATCGCCAGCCTTGATTTCTTTGTCGTCCTTGAACCATCTCAGCACTGGAGTGGGTACACCGACTACTTTGCATTCCAAGGACACCGTGCCAGTCTCTGTGAGGAGAGCACGAAGTTCCTCCATGAACTCTGGCCGCTTGTAGGCTTTTGGAACTGTGGGTTAAGAAACAACATTGGAACTATTGTCTACAACTCATCTGCATTACAACTGCCCTGCTATATTTAGTTTGAGAGCGTAGAGGAGCTGATGTACAAAAGAAATTTAGAATATTCTTAAAAACACGATCTTCAATACGGTGAAAAATTTCAGCCTCTAAAATGTCACCTTTACATCCCAGAAGAATAATTAAAAAATGAAAAAGGAATTCTTCACGAAACCTATCTTCATTATCGTAACCACTACTACGTCAAGTAGTATAATCCCCCCTAAGTCAGACCAGTGTATAATCGAACTCAGGCCGCGAATCTTTAGAGTATTTCTCAGGCATCACGAAAGACAACTCAAATAGCTCATTATTGAAATCCCGCGTTCTCTTCCGCCATTTCTCCAACTCGATCCTCGAACGCCATCCGCCAGTTTGCTCGTTTCTATTTCTGACTATAAGGGACTGCAGTCCGTCGCTCCGATCCGCCTCGAATTTGCCGAAGGCGAGCTCCAAGGAGTTGGGAGCGACTCCTTATTTTTGCTGCGATCTTCGAGCTGAATTTTCGATGCTTTCCCTTACCGATCACTGTGAGGCGGGAGGTGCAAGAGGACCTGCCGCCTCGGTTCTCCGCCATGCAGGTCCAGTATCCCTCATCCTCGACGGTGACAGGAGCCACGTCGACGCAGTAGAAGTTCCCCTCGTGGACGAAAGAGAATCTCGAACCCGCGTGCACCGGCTCGGCGTTTCTGTGCCAAGTGATCTGGAATGCAACAACAACGACCACACGTTGAAAGATTTAAGCCGCGAGGCGCGCGCTGACGTTGGTAAATTGTCAAACAGCGTATCGGAGGGGTAAAACCGCCGTCAGATTGCCCCGTTGTACTTTCGACTTTGAATTTTCGGCCATTGTGGTAATTTGAGAAATATTGCTGGAGCTCGCTCGAGAAATACTAGCGTCCTCTGGTCAAAATTCAGTTGTTCGAAGTTCGCCTGATATCTGAGGCGAATTTTCTTTAAGTAAATGAGATCGAGCTATCTCTCAGCGGAAAAGAAATTACACGAGGAAACGAAACGGTGAAAGGTACCATTTTTTTTAGAGCTTTCTGTATACTTAAACCTTCTTAAAATTCCTCTACCCACTTCGCCCAACAATTAACGCTTACGATTCTCCGAATAAGTTTCTATGACGAACTTTGATCTTGCTACAGTTTAGAATTCTTATTTTCTTTAATAAGTGCTGGGATCGATAATTTCTCTCCAAGTTTTAAAATTCGCGGGATTATAAGTTACACGTTCTTCTTCTTATTTTTCCGTAAAATTGTAATCCGAGCTGTTTAACATTTTACAGCATATAGTTATTGTGTTTTTGGATATTCCGTCTTTTATTTCAGTGTCATTTATTTCAGCTTTATATATGTTTTTTTTTTTATTTCGTTTAAGCCGCGTTAATTCGCCCATAAATCCCCAAATTAATCTGTGCATATCCCCAAAATATTCCATGGTTCTTTTGTCACGGACTCTTCCCCTCTCGACGGTTACGCAACGTGGTCGGTGACCATCGCCACGGGAAACGACCATTTCGAGCTTTACGAGCGTGCGGCGGAACACGCGCAGATTTAGCCGATCGGTGGGCATAGTTCTCGGCATAGTATACGCGCGCGCGTAATAATAGTCGTAATACGACGCATAAGACCGCGTAACCATCTTCCTTTTCTCCTTTCCGTAGCAATGCTCGGGTCATGGACCTCGCCGCCTCCCTTTTAGTACGCGTTTCACGCTTCGTCTGCTACCGGGATATAGGAACGGACAGAAACTCGTGGCAATAAGTCACCGACCGATTTCGCCGAGCCCTTCCGGGTTAATCGCCGAAATTGGCGCCGATTCTGCGAGTTGCTTTTTCTCGATCTATCCGTTTCTAATCCGTTATACGATCATCCCTCTTTTTCTTTGACATTAATCGATCGACGTTACAATTTTTATTCCTTTTCCTTAATCGACCATTAGGGTCCTCTAATTGTTGCGTTAAAGGGGGATCGATCTTGAACAGGGTCGTGCAAAGCAAATTACGAGGGGTGCTAAGTGACGTGTATTGTTATATCATTTTATGGTACTCGCGCAAAAGTGGATGGGGCGAAGGTAGTCTTTGGAAATTGATGTTTCATGTAAAATTCTAATCCGCGTCCTTCGTAATATTTAATTATTACAAAGGAGATAATCAAGGATAAAAGATCTTTGATCTATATTCTGAATTAAAATCGCAAGATTTTTATTCACTGGTGGAGATCACCGTTACCTTCGGCGTGGTTGAACTTCGAATTTCCACGAGGAACCTGGTCCTGGTGCCGACTTTGACCGCAAGATCGGTCAGTCTTCGCAAGAAGATCGGTGGATCGCCCTCCTCCGAGATAGGCTCGTCCACGCTGAGGTGAATCTTCTTCGAGGACCCTTTGTCGAATCCTTGACCGACCCTCGTCGCCACCAAAGCATAGTGCCCTGTGTCGTCCTTCTGCGATTGCTTCAGGGTCAGCTGGACGACGTTGCCTCGCATCTGGACCCGATATCGATCGGGTGGTATCGGTACATCTCCGCGTATTCTATAATTAAACAACGCCACTTAGTGTCTGGAATTAAATATTCCTTTCTAGATCACTAACTTCAACACTCATCGATCGAAGTCTCGCAGCGTACACAGTTTCATCAAAATCGTGTACATCGTAGGCGATGCTACTGAGTAACGATCTTGAAAATCTACGTGGGCGATCTATAAATACCCTTGGAACGAGTCGCGAAGTTCGAAACATTGGAATAAAGGGGACGAATCCACGCCCTATACGAGCAGAAATCTTCACCGTCCATTCGAAATTGAAACTGTTCATCAAGCCACCTTACATTAAGAACCCCCATTTTTATTATTTATATCCTCTGTTATAATTTCAGGCTCAATGCGAGTACGTTACGGGGAGCAATAAACTATCGCGGCAAGCTAGAATCAGGCAAGGAGTAACGTCGATTAGAAGCGCAGATGTCTTGAGAGCCGACGGGGAAAGCGAGGAGGAACACTTTCTAGAGAAACGAGGGCGGTTTTGCAATGTTGAAATGTCAGTTTGCGGCCCCCCACGGGGCGATGGCCGAGGTCCAATCGGACCGATGGTCATCGTCGTTCTACCTATTTGCTGTCTCTTCGCCGCGGTAGACAGTTCAGAAGGATTCACGTCTATTATTGAGGGCTCGTTGAATCGCTCGCGAATTTGCATTTGCGCAACCGGCGCGTCTGCACGCGTAACGCACCCTTCGCGGCCTCGCCGGTCGTCGCAGGTACGAGCGCCGTTACGTCGGCACGGTGCATCGGTGGCAGTGACGCAATGTCTATTTCGTCTGGCCGAGAAATAAGTTTCTGCGCTCCATGGTCTCGATCGATCTTCCCCTCGGTTTACTTTTCCAATTTTGCAGGTGTCTCTAAAGGAAATAAATGAAATCGACCGTCGGCACGATTTTAGCCCCATCATTCCTGCTATCCCCTAGGCTCCGACGAATTCAGGGGCTCGATTACGTTAAATTAGTAAAAAGTCTGATCGTACGTTGGAGGCAAAAAAAAAAAAGAATCGTAAAAGTCGCGCTATTTTAGATCCAAACTTCGATCTTTGTAACACGCGTAGGTAGTTAACTCCTTATTAACTGCTTTACGTTTAGGTTTATAACTACGATATGTACACGCGTGTAAGTTTGGGAATTCGAAAATATTTCACGTATTTGGCGGGCAGAATTAAGGAAGCCCCATTCAGTTTAGTAGATACAGTTATAAATATGTTTGAAATCTGAAAGAGATCGAGGGTGGGCGTAAGGTTACTATAAACAGTGGCCAACCAAGTATTAATATAAATTTCCATTTCTACGTATAATCAAGATGCCGTTGGCTAGATATATTTCCCCTCTTTCTCCTACGAATGAAATAATTCACAAATAGCTTTTCGATTGAGGAGACATTAGCTTATTTCTGACGCGCTTTTTAACACCGACGTCCTCGAACGCGATCGTTATTTTAAGATTGACACGACCGCCTCTTTCGTCGAAGCTTTTGGGCAAGGGAAAAGCAAGGGGCATGCCTCTGGCCAGGAAAGAAGCGCGGGAAGGAAGCAGGAATAAAGAAAAGAAGAGGAAGAATCGTGTCGTGATCGAAACGTTCCAAACGATCTTACGTCAATTCCGCGGTTGCACTGTTGATCTTTCAGCCGCGGTATTTCTAGATCGTTGCGAGATATTCGAGAGATTCGAACGATCGAATCGGCCTTCGAGAAATCTGATCGACAGGCGCACCCTCGCAATCCCGACTCCATCGGAGAATGGATTCTTCCTCTTCGGTCGGCCGTCGCGTTAAAAAGGCGACGAAAATAGGGCAGTAGAGCAATGCCAAGTGTTTGAGGCGCTCTAGATCATTTGTTTGCCCGAAATACGTTGGAAGCGTGTTACCGATTTCTACTTAGACGTCATTAGAAGAACGCAGCCTCGCGGATTCCCTGTTCAAAGACTGGCCGTCGAAGGCGACTTGAAAAATGGGTCGAAGAGTCAACGAACGCGTCAAAATTTCATCAGCTACATACATGATTTACGATATCGCGATTTATGGTATCCTGTTAACAATTACTTAGTAATAAAAGCACGCTGCGAACTCGTCAAGGTGAAACGGCAACGCGACACGAAAGCTAGCACTCGCACCGAGCTTCCAAATCTCGATCGTTCCAACTCAAATTAAAACCCTCTCTGACAGATTGCGCAACCTCTAAATATGAAAACGTCGGGAAAGAAGAATATTCGAAAGCAGCTATTCGCGGGTTGCAAGGTATTTGTTTTGGTCCATATCGTGATAGATATTTTCGTAACAATGCTATATAGCCGCCGGTGCTATTTCAAGTCGAATTCGTTTAGCCAATGCCCGCGGTTCACGAAGGTGCACGCGGTTTACGCGAACAGTCCAAAGTCCTACCGGTATCCTGATCCGTCCGACAAGGACCCAGCGATGGCGGGCTTTTTGCCGTCGGCGCACTTGCAGCAGTCGCTCCCCATAGCGCGAGCTCGGCCGCGGGTCGACCACTCTTCGATCAGGATCTACCACTCGGGAGCAGCCTTTCGCCACCTATCACTGGCGAGTTCATCGGACCGAGCATCCCGAGGGCTCTTTCCAAGCGTCTGCGCGTCGAGTGGCGTTCAGCAAGGGTCGAAGTGGCGGATGGAATCCTAGTCGACGCATTGATCCCTTCGGCCACGTTGCTACGTCCACGCTCTGTCAGAAGCGATTGGCCCCAACACGGTGACCGTCACGCGTCGCCATGCCCCTTAACGTTATTTACCGTCGCGGCGATATTAGAAGACGACACGGGCGACAGGGCCGCGAAAATAAACCCGCGGACGGTCCTTTCGTGACGCTCTCGGCCCTGGCACGTCTGTTCGGTGACTTCGCTTCGAGTATCGGGAGCGTGGCGAACGGCAGACCACCGATTTCCATTCAACTCATTGGCCCACGTAATCCCTCGGTCACTAGTTGAGTCGCCGAGCAAAGAGGGCCACGCGAACATCTTCTAACCGTTTCATCGCGAGCCAGTACTCTTTTCTTCGGGCTACTTCGATCGAGATTCACTGGTTCGTCGGTTTAGAGGTTACGGAGGAGGGTGGGGGGGGGATCGGAAGATGGTAGTTAAGGGGGTTGGAGGTCGTTGGAGGGGGGGTAGCGCCCGATCGTCGAGCGATCTCGCGATCGACGGTATCGATCTACCGATCGGACCTCTCTGCCCGACGTGGCACGACCGTGGACGCGGGAAGCGGATCCGGGAGAGGTCCGAGCTGATTTTTGGCCGCTCGTCGATCGTCGCGACGCTCCCTCGGAAGACTGATAGCGAGATGCCAGCGCTAGGTCGTCCGCGCCCGATTTTCCACCTCCACATCCGCCACCTTCCGCTATAGTTCGAAGAAAACTATAAGCAACGGGCCAGCGTGCGGCGGCATCCTAGAGACGGATGCCCAAGGAGCAGCGCCTCTTTCGTCTTTTCGCGAAATTTTCGCTAGCCCGTTCGAATTTAGCCCGCATACATCGCAGCGAAGAGAACGGGCGGCGAGGAGGGGAGGAGGGTCGCGAAGGGGACGTCAAAGTGCGTCGAAATTTTCGTTACCCGCGAGAGGAACGCCCCCGTCGTCGCGGTGACGTCGAGTGTGCATGGTCAGGGGGTGCTGGGTAGACGGAGAATCCTCGAGAGACGGCGAGACGATCGTTGTAACGATTATTAAGTGTTCGTTGTTTGTCTAGTATTAATTTCTTTTTAAAGGCATTGGGGGATTCGGTGCTTGGGGAAGCTTGATAACTTGCAGCGGGGGTGGTTTTGTATATTTGTCTTTGAGGTGGCTCGAAATTATGCGATTGAAATGGTTGCACGGAGAATTACTTGGGTTCTTTGCTTGCGATGTGATCTTGAGGATAAGTTGTTTGGGAAAGCTCCAAGAATCTCGCCTATTGGGGGTGCATTCTTAACCGTGCTGCTGTGGTCGAGATTGGGCGAACCTTTTTGGAGCGACTTTTTACGAAATTAATGAGACTTTTTGAGAGTGATTCAGAAGCTTAGGGAATGGAGTAAGTTTGGAAATGATCAGAAACGTGATGATCATCGAGATTCCGCAATGATATATTAATGAATAGTCTCATCGATCGTTTCTAAGGTCCCTAGACATTCTAATTTGATTTAAATTCGTGATTAAGCTTCTCTGCCTAGTAAATTGTAATCACAAACTGTTGTTAACTCAGTTACTATCGTGTTCCACGACTTCTGTACTGTTCTGGTTACAATTGTAACGTTTCTAAGGTCCCTAGACATTCTAATTTGATTTAAATTCTTGATTAAGCTTCTCTGTCTAGTAATTTGTAATCACAAACTGTTGTTAACTCAGCTACTACCTATCGTGTTTCACGACTTCTGTACTGTTCTGGTTACAATTGTAATTTATTCCTGAATCTCACATCCCTTTTATTAACACGCTTGTCCCAGATCGAGTAGGGTTATGGATCAACGTTTAGCTGTTACAGGTGTACTTGAAGAGTGGACTCAGCGAGGTTGGACAGGCTGAGTCAGAAGACGAATAGTCTGTAAAAGACAACAATTTCCACCATCGATCCGTCACCCTCCTTGTCTTATTTAAGCAGCGAGGCTAGATGAGGTCATGTCTTGCGTTCCCGAAATAAGCGTTCGAATGGCTATGCACCGAATCTTTCACCTTCCTAGGCAACCCAACGCATTATCAATCACGCATCGGTGTTAATCTGCATAAACTGAACTGTGGAAAACAGGACACCATCGGTCTACTCTAATTCTTTTTTCGTCACCGGGGAAGATGAACAACGCGTGACTTCTCTGACGTCTTACAGACTTGCAGAGTGTCCAAATTATCGAATTTCAGGGTTTCGATACTTCAACATTTCTGAGTTAAGGGATGGTCAATTGCTCGAAATTACAAAGTAACTAATTATTATACGGCAACTTTGGATCCACTTGTTTTGATTCTTGTTGATTTCGAGCGGACCTCGAGAGAATCTAGCAGTAAACACGTCCCTGGGCGTTTGGAAGCTCCGCACCTATTATATTTGCAAAAATCTACCGGCAATGAGAGATTACACGAGAGACGGGAGTATAATTCGGTCCTCCGCGAAAATTAAGTGCGCGACAGCTCGAAATAAACTTAGTTTGATCCTTGGCACGTTTCAAGGTTTCCACCGCGAAATTAGGGCCAATAGTCGAGAATGAACGATAATGCGTAAACGACAGCGAGCAATGAATTGTAGTACGAGGGGAAGAATGGAGGCGAGCAGAGGGTCGTGGACTTCTCCTGGGCCTATACCAATGCTCCGAACATCCTATTCCCTCGAGTGCTTCCTCTAGCTTCACTTGCACGCTATAATTACCTCCATTATATAATTAGCAACATGCTTGCATTAAAATGAAATTCAATACTCACGGAATTCGTAATGGAGGGTAGGAATGAAGTCAATTCGATAATACTAATAAAAAATATTAGAATAGGTAGATATATTAAAGAATAACACTTCAAGTTTCTACACCCAAAAAGTCAACAATATCAAACAATCAAAGAATCATACTGGTCTAAACACCAAAATTATAAAATTCAAAACTTGAGTAACTGAAACCTTGAGCCAAGGAAGCTTTCGTTCGTCAAGCATAGTCGAGTATTCGGTTATTCGAATAACAGTTCAAAGAGCTACAAATACTCGTGTAGCTATCGATTTACCAAACCTTTATCTCGAAACTTACGAATCCTCGACTGTGTTGGCATCTGCAAGAAAAGCTCAGCTTACTTGCCTCGAATACTCAAGCAACTCTCGAACTTAAAGCGTACTGAATCCCAACAAAGACCTTAAAAATATTAAAACAGCGAACGGCAACGACGCCTTAGAGGCAAGTAAATCGGGGCTGAACTCACAATTCGAATCGTAGCTCGTCGAAAACGTCGGACCATCGTAGTTTCGGTTCAATGACGACGTCTTCGCCAGAGCGTCCCTGAACCGGAAGGACCTGGTCCGGCTCCAGCCATTGCGGTGGTCCCTTGGCTTTCGATGTCTGATCTGCGAGCAAGGAAATTGCACAACGAATTGAACTAGGTCATTACTAGCGTGACATGAAAATACACGACATTGCACGCTGGTGCCGCTTCGTTATGATCAACGTACAGGAGCGTTTCGGTGAGCGCTGTCGCAACGCGGCTTACTCACGTAGGCGAAAATTTATTATTCGCGAACTACCTGGTATTTCGACGGTCACGTGGCCGCCGGAATAGCTACGGAAACGGTAGTGCGTTGAATGCAAAAGCCATGGCGTAAATATAGATAGCTGCCCGAAGAAAACACGGTCGGCAGGGAAAGCACTTACGAAAACCGAACGAGGCACTGCGGATTTTCTGATCACGTGCTCGATAAAAGTTACGGTTGTCACGACGAATTTCGTGGCCGTTCGATGCCGATAGAAATTCCACGGTCACGCGTGCGTGCGTTGCCGGCGTCGCGATAAATAAATGCGTTGAAAAATAAACGCGGCAACGTTTCGGTTGCAGGCACCTGGACTCTGAATCGGATTTAAGGTTGCTTGAAACGGTGCTCGTGAAACTCGTCGTTACACCATGTTTTGGTTGAGGTAGCCTACTATTATAAACCGTTGGCTATACGAAAGATACTTGCATCATTCTTTTTAAATAACGTCTCACTGTTCGGTGAACGATACCGAATTTCGGAAGCCTCAGTTCTCGCGTTATCGCCGGTGTCTACTGATCTATCAAAGCCGTCAACAGGTCCCGCGATTTTTCTACAACTAAAAAGAACTCAACAACATTCTAAACTCCGGATCAATAAAATCCAGCGTCTAAACAAATTTTCTAAGTAAGAATCGGAGTCATATCGAGCTTTTAAGAAAGGACTATATTCATCTTGCAATTCCAAGCAGCAAAAAGAGGCTCGAAATCAGTAATCGACAGGGTGGCAGGGTAATTTCTTCGTCCATCGCGGCGTCATCGATCCAGCCCGAATTCTAACGCGTTTGCTTCGCGATATCCGGCAGAGCTCGGGACGTGCGGTCCGATACACGTCGGCCATTCGATCACGTTGGAAACGGAGGATCGCTCGCGGAGTAACTCTTACCTGTTAAGGTCATCTCGTCAGATGATACGAAGACCGACTGCTCCTCGCATTGACATCACTCTCGGGGGGAGGCGATCACGCGCGCGTCCTCGTGTATCGTTCGATCGGGAAACAACCTGCACACCGTGCCTTCCGGTATCAACGCGGCCCCACCGTATCCTGCGACCGCCGCGAGACTTCCACCGACGGCGACCTCTTCTTCTCCTGACCCGTGGCACAGCACACCCTGCGCCACGAAATCTGACGGCAGGAGGCCCTGCTCCGGTCTAAAATCGTCTCGACACGGCACTCTCGGCTTCGTCGTTTTAACGAAACGCGCACATGCGCCGTATTGGCACGCTCTCCTACGCCTTCTTCCTCTTTTCTCCCTCTTTCTCTCTTTCTACTCCTCCTCTCTTTCTCCTATTTTCCACGCGCCTCTCCCTTCCCGGCTGCCTCCCCCTTTCTTTGGCCCGCTATCCCATCCCTGATGTAACATCTAGCGGTGGTGTTTTTTTATCTCCGAACGCGTCCTCCTCTCTGCTTCGCCGTTTCCTCTCCACCCTCGTTCGCCTTTTTGCTTTATTTCGAATAATCTGTTGACCAGCGCCGATCACGAGATAGCGTCGCGCTGGTGGCGCATGTTTGGGGGGGAATGCGGGATCGCTGGGTAAGAGGGAACTGTCGCGGTCATGTGCCGATGGAAAGGAGTGATGACCTGGGCGTAAGAAGGTGCGAGTTCCTGGGGGGGCGTTTTCTTTCAGGGCGAGAGTATGTAGGGAGAATTGTTTCAGTCTGTTGGAATATCTGGGATACTTAAGGTCCTTTTCTTCGATGTCCATTTGTGGAAGCTTGTACCTTAATTTTATAGAATATTAACTGTTTGGAGGAGGGAACGAGGATTGGGGAAGGGAGGTGGCGGTAAATGAAACTTCGACTTGAAATTCAACAGAAATATGTACACGTTTATTACGATAGAGTAAAGACGGTAAGAATATCCATAATAAATAAGAATAAATAATAATAATTTATAGTAATATGCCGTTGTCGTTAAATATAGGAGAGACCGGGGCTAGTTGATACGTGTTTCATTTTTCAATTTTTTTAATTTTTGTTTGATTTAATTACTTAATAACAAATATGCTAAAATTTACTTTGGTCCTTCCTCTTTAATATATTATAAATGAAAAGTTGAGAAAATACATACGATATGAATGAAAAAATATTATTTGGAAGAAGGTAAAATGTATCAATTTACCCTACTGCGGGGCTAGTTGATACGTTATTCTGTTTTCAATTTTTTTCATTTTTTATTTGAATCGATTACTTAATAACAAATATGCCAAAATGTACTTTGGTCCATCCTCTTTAATATATAGTAAGCGAAAACTTGAGAAAATACATACAAAATGAATGAAAAAATGTTATTTTGACGATCAATTTGGATGCATCAAAACTATTTACTTTTTCTCTATATAAATGAAAACAGTTAAAAACGATTGTTTACGTCAAGGTACACACACGTACGCTGGATCGTAGTAAATAATTGAACAACAATCTTCACATATCTCGCTCAAATGGAGCTACATATATACGGTGTCGAGATAATTCGTCTGTATCAACTTACCCCTGTATCAACTAGCCCCGGTCTCCCCTACTCGCTTAATACATATATTATACTATCCTCTTTGGTGCTTGTTTGGTTGATTGACTCTTGAACGAAGTACAGGGTGTACAAGAGTAATCGTCTCGACAATCAAAAGCGAATTTACTCGTCTAGATTTCATGGAAATTCTTCGTCACCTTTTCAACCTTCCGTCCCATTGCCAAGTAGACTACACAGGGGCCATTTTGACAAACCTTACAACGACGACGAACTTTCTGCCAAACTTCTTCAGCAAACCTCCACCAACCCCATCCACGACCATTACCTTCTGCACACCCTGTATAACAATTGGCTCATCAAGCTGTCCAACCGCATTATTCGTCTGCATCGTCGTACTTGACAGGCTGCCATGATGGATTCGAGGTCTGCAGTCTTGAACCGCCGAAGGTCGAGAATCTCCTCCCGTCGCAATCTTGAACTATCGAAGGCCGAGCATCCCTCGAGGCGAAAGAAGAAAAACAATCCCGCGCCGTCCAAGATCAAAGATTTCCTCGTCACGGTTCCGAAATGTCGAGGGTCGAGAATCTCGCAACGATCTTCCGCGTGCACCACAGCTTTCCGAAACAGCTGCCCGAACCCTACCTGGGCGCTGCACCGTGAGAAGTCTCCCCCTTTAATAAAAATAGCCGTGAAGAATGTCATTGTTTCCGTTTCGACCACCACCAGCCGCGAGACACGCGCCCGCGTATGTCGTGCTGGACCCTTCTGTATAAAAGCAGCGCGATGAAGGGGATGGCAAGGGTCTCCTTCTTGAACAGATAAACGTAAAGGGCGGCGATCAGCAGCGTCAGATCAGTTAGATAGCCGACCGTGAATCTAACGTTCTTATTAGCCTCGATCGCTAGCTGCTCGTCGTTTAATCGACTTTGCACGAGGTCTTTTGGGTTGTCTCTGTCAGTAGCGGACCCACGTCTCCTAAAACGGTACTTCTTGCTGTCAAGAGCCTTCTGCAGACGTTCCATCTTTAATTCCACCGGCGTCTCTGGTCTGTTCCTGTCTCTGGAGCTAGACCTCGAAGACGTCCTCGACGATGGTTTCCTTGATCTTCGAGGTCCTTCTTCGACGGACCTTTCTCTGACGTAGCGGTGCTCTTCGGAGCCTGTCCTCGAGGGAGGTCTCCTATCTTTCGAGGGAGCACGAGCTCTGGTCTTCGAGGAGGACCTGGACGAAGCACCGCCTCTTTCACCTGACACATTCCTCGACCTTGGCACTGGAGACTCATTTCTAGACGGTGGTCGACTGGTTCGCTTCTCCTTTACAGATTTCGTCTCTCTCGCAGGGGTTGTTCCTCGAGAACCGCCACTCCTTTTCACTTGCTTCTCACCCTGCATCTCCTGCCTGCCAGCCTCGTTCCTCTTCGCGACTTTCTTGCGTTGCATTTCCTGACTGTCCCTAGCATCTTGCTTAATACCCGATTTCGCTGGAATTGTTTCTGATCGGTTCTTGATTAACGGCCCCCTCGTGTCTTGGTCTTCAGAGATGGACGACCTTCGAGAGCTGGCCACACTGTCCTCAAGCTTTCTCTCCTCCGAGCTCCTATAATTGTATCGACTCGAGTGCTCTCTGACAATCTCAGTGTAATGATTGACCATCGCCATTCGCGCCTCGATATCCTCTTCGTCTACCTCCTCTTCAGACGTCGTCGATCGCATTTTCGCTTGGATACGACGATTCTTAGCCGCTTCTCCTGCTGACAGCATGCTGTCCGTGTCCGACTCCGACATCACTGGTGCTTTCATGGGTTCAGCTGCAACATTCACCTGTGTGTCAATGGCGCTTTCTTCCATTTTAGCTACCTGCTGGACAGGCTGAGGTGGGATCTTTCTAATAGGCTTCTCAGGTGGAATTGGTCTGCCGAAGCTGTTCACAGGAATCGATTCTTCCTTTGGTTTCTTCAGAATCGACTTTGGAACCACGTTAGGCAGAGACACTGGAGGCGTGGATTGCGTAGGTGTAGGTGGTGAAACATCCAAAATGGGCACCCTGTGGGGTGGTATAGGTGGTGGTTCGGGTTCGACGTGTGGAGTCGATCTTCCCCTCGGGTGGTACGTGTCCTCCTCCTCCAACACTTGTCTGGCAAGGATTCTAGCCTTCAGCAGCTTCAGATCTTCGCTATCCGCGCTGCTCATCTCCCCGGAAGACTCTTCAGAGGTCTCGATACTCTCTTCCTCTTCTTCCTCGGCTTCCCCTCGTTCAATTTCCTGGATAGGCGGACTCTCTAATTCAACCCCCTCGATGCGCAGAGGCTCTTGATTGGCGGTAGCCTGCCAGGGTATCGATTTCTCTTCGTCTCCTCCCTCGACCAATGGCACGTGGCTGTCGTGCCACCTGCGCAGCTGCGTGGCCGCGTCCTCCTCTTTCTCCAACACCCACGAATGTACCGTAGGAGCCTCCGAATCGCTGGGCAAGTTTGGATCCGACCTGGACTCTGCATCTGCCAGGAGGCTAGGGGTTAACAGCTTCAACGGTGCCTTCACAGCTTCCTCCTGACCTTCGCTCATCCTTCGACGGTTCTTCTTGGTCTGCCAGGTGAGCAGGTTCTGAGGGGTGACGCCACAGTTGGAGAGTCGTCGTCGCAACGACGACGTGCGCGTATCCTCGGCATCAGCGTCTGTGGCGGGTTCCAACGTGGACGCTAGTTCACCTGTCTTCCTCTCGACCTGAGTCTTCCTCTTGGCGACCTCGGACGCTTCTTCAGCCGCCACCGCGCGGTAGAAGCGTTCCATGGCTCGCTCGTGGAGCAGCTCCGTGGAGCTCACCGCGTCACGGAGCGTCTCTACCACCTGGTGCTCCGCGCTGAAGAGTTCAGGCAGGGACAGCGACATGGGAGGTGGAATGAGGTCCTCCATGTCTTCTGCTTCTTCTGTCGTGCTTTGCCTCGTTACTATTGGGAAATCAAGAAATTGTTTCAAGAAAGATTCTACCTCGAACATTCAACGTCGAGTTCGTGTAACGTCTCCTTACCTAAGCTTCTTTGTATGCCATCGACGCTCAACAGCTTCTTGTCCTGAACCTGATCCTCGGGGTACAGGACCAGCATAAACTCCGAGCTCCCGTGCAGTCCGCTCTCGTCGTCCTCTCTGGGAGTAATTGGTGATCCCGGTTTGTCTTCCATGGAGTTACTCTTGACGAATGGAGGTTCTTGGTCGTCCGAGATCGCCTGCTGCTTCGTCAGCGTTAAGCTCAAGGACGGGCGGAGAAGACGCGAGGGAATTGTGGAGCTGTCTTCCTCCAGATGCTCTTGAATCTTGGGCATCGATAGAGGGGACATGCTGCGTTCTCTGGACACGGAAATCGATCGCGATCGAGACTCTCTGAAGGCTGAGCGCCTGCTAGATTCGTCCATCATCGGCGAGGAAACTGTGATTATCGTCGTGGGCTTTGGAACTGCTGTAGCTTCCTTGGCTTGGTTCAGATTCTATTTATTAGTATTATTATTGTTAATCGTCTGTATTACTTTGCTTATATTTAGATTATATACCGTGTACAGATAATTGTTAAGGTTTATGTAAAAGTATTTCAGACCCAAAAAGATTATAAGTTCACCGATCGCGGATGGCGTAAAAGTTCTTTTGTTTATGGTGCGGATGCAATAACAATTGAGGAGGTTGCAGCAAGAGGGGTGCAACTCCATTTTTGTCAGTTTTGAGTAATGATGTGTAATATACGTAAAAAATTCTACATCGTTTGGTGAACGTTTGATGCAAATCCGATAAGAAATGAGCGATTTACTGCAAATTTTGAGTCTGCACATATTATTGTTTTCTGCAATATTTTTGTTTTGGGCAACCCCAGATTTCAGAAATTCGCGAAAAATATAAATAAAAATTTATCAACTCAATAACTACCAGCTGAACCCCTCTTGCTTTAAGGTCCTCGATTGCTAATGCTAACTTACGACTAAAGAAATGTCACAGAAACTTAACTGAAACTTAACTTTAAGCAGAAAATATTTTCATTCAAACTTCCCTGCGCGAAGCAGCAATTTCATGCGCACCAATTACGTATTAAAATCCAAGGAATACTTGCCTCGATGCTCGTTACGTCCACGTTGACATTCGATCGATCTACATGATTCTCAATACGACTAACGTGCTTTGTAGTGGAATGATCCCTCGATCTAGCTGGAGGAACTGGCGCTGCCGACTTTTCCAGCGTGTCCAGGGCGAAAGTGACTCTGCTGTCGGCTCTGGATGGTCTTCCCCCGAGTCTTTGAGCCGACACGGAGCGACTTGCTGGACCGAAATGGCCGTCGTCGTTCTCGTCCCGCGTACGAGCCTCCTCCCTGGTCAGGCTTCTGGTTCTCTGACTTGGCACGGCGAAGCTCACCTCTCGCTTCTCCCGTGATCTGATTTCTCGGTGGCTCTGGGACTTGCCGCCCAAGGAGGGTGCCGTTATGCTAGATATTTCAACGAACAACATGGCCGGCACTTAAAATCCTCACGTGTAAAATAACGCTATCCCTATAACTTCTGAAGCTATCGAAGAATACTCCGAAATATCGATATAGTATTCATGAATAAAAACGATGCACGATCAACTGAACCTCGACAAGAACGCAAAACAGACTTTCCTAAAGCTCCGGCTTCGCATCATGAAGCGAAACTTCACTGATTAGTTACCCACTGTAATCACAAGCTTCTCCTACCCTCTTTTTAAGTCTGGAATGAAGATTACGTCACTCTGCTCGCTGGGCTCGCTGACGCCATAAGGGTTCTCTGCCTTCACTCGAAACTTGTACTCGGATCCCTCGATCAGTTCCGACAACGTAGCTTTCGTCTGCCTACTGGTGATCGCCTTCAGCCACACGTCCCAGCCGACCTGAAGAGAATTGTCTAACAGTGAAAATCGTCCATCAGAAGGATTCCACCACACACGAACGAATACACCATCTCCATTACTTACCCTGTAATACTCGACGATGTACGTGCCTATTTTGCAACCACCGTCGTCTTCTGGCTCCTTCCACGACAGTGTCACCGATCTGCCCAAGGTCATCGTCACCGTCGCCTTGCCAGGCGCGGCAGGCCGATCTGTCGATAAATGAAACTTATATTTCATATGAATAACACGATGTAGAACGATGTTGCGCACGGATTTTGAATGGAACTACTGTAAAAGGTTCGAGGACCGGTGAGTCTTGGAATTTGCCTTGGAATCTAGGAATCATAGAATTTCCCATTGCAGGGCGGTGGAAGTTCGAAACACTTGCTTATTTCCATAGCTATGTAATAAAGGGTTTTGACCAGTTGATGGCAAATAAATAAATAATAAAATATCTTACAAAACATTTGAACGTCGGGCTTTGCCAACAGAGCTGATGGATAAATCCTGCCATTTACCATTAGTGTTGGGATTTGCCGGTAAATTCCAAGATTCACCGGTCTTCGAACTTTTACAACAACGTAACGACCTGTAACGGTGACCAGGAACGACGAGGTGTCCTCCCCAAGTTTGTTCGTGGCTTTCACTGTGTACTCTCCTCTATCGACTCGCTTGGCGTCGGGTATCTTGAGGATCGATTCGCCGTCCATCGTTTCGAAGATATGCCTGGCGTCGTTGAGGATCAGTTCTCCATCGTGATACCAAAACACAGAAGGCGACGGCCTCCCGGCCAGCGACACTTTCAATCTGATAGTTTCGTCTTGCTCGAAGAGAAGGCCATCCTCGTACTGGCGTGGAAGGCGTATCTTTGGTGGTGCTGATGATATGAAACATTGCAGGCGATTAATAATCGACGTTGAAGTACTCTATTTGGAGGGATAACTCGAATATTGATAGGGTAAATCCGGGAGGCGCGGTCGGGCCGGAGAGTTGGTCGAGTCGCTATATTTCAGACTTTATTCATAAAAACGCGTTAAAGTGTAGCCCAATTACTTCTCTAGAAGCCAAACGATTAAACGAATAGCGTCACTTCGTTTCCTTCTGTATTTTTCTAGATTTACAGGCTATAAAAGGTAAACTGAGGTTACATTTAACCTCTTTTGTCGAACAACGGTGTACAAAATCGTATTTAAAATATAGTTCTAAGTTTATTTTCGTTTAATGTTTGAGAATAATAAGATATTAGAGATATCGAGGGACAATGCAGCCAAAGTATTTAGCGATATTAACTCTTCCTCTCAAAACTAACGAGAAGATCATCTCTCGCGGCAGAAAGGAGAAATGGTCGAGTTATGATTCTTTTATTATTTTTATTTATATTTTTATTTTTTATCATTATTTTATTATTATTATTGTTTATTTATTTTATTTATTCACTTTTGTATTCATTTGCCTTGCTAATCGCCGGTAGGTAGTTCGCTTTATCTTTGATGCGTTCTTTACTTGTTTAGCGTAAACAAATTAAATATCAATGAATCTGTAGTTGTATTCACTCATAAATAATTTTGCTTTCTTCTTTGTTATTTTTCCATGAATAATTATGTGAGTGGTCTCTGCCAACGACGAAAACCATTTCTCCCGGCACCTCGGGGGAGGTGGTCAGATGTCGTGACTTCAGTTTTCAACCCGATTTACAGTAAATACTGTCTTAAAGCAAATATCGACCAGTTTTTCTGAATCAGCATAAAATTCTGAACATATTAGGTTTGTTCTGATAAAATAAGTAATATCTGTATTAGTTTTAATAGCCATTTTATATTAGGTCGACCGCGTCTCCAGGCTTTACCCTAATCGAATGTTGAGATAGAAATCCTACGGACCTTCCAGGACCAATCTGGCTTTGGTACTGGAGTGGCCTGCCCTGTTCGTGGCGGTGCATTTGATTTCGCCTTCGTCGTTGAGTGCGGTTTGATGAATCAATAGAACGCTTCTGCCACTGTCCGTGATGATCCTAGTTCGTCTGCTGCTAAAGATTTCGAAGCCGTCTTTGAACCATGCGATCTTCGGCAGCGGCGTCCCAGTGAATCGTACCACAAATTCAGCCTACACACAGAAACTAGTGAGACAGTGGTCTTAAAGGAGTTACGTGGCAAGGATTCGAAGGGTCCTCGATGGGAGAAATCGTAACAAGAGGAACAAAGTGACCTTCAGAGTTCGTTTCGTCGAGGGATTTAAAGTAAAAGGTTCCATCGCCTACTGAACTGAATTACACGAAGCCAGCCACCGCGAGCGACTCCAGAAGATTTTAATAGTCTTTACAAACGTGACAATAGACGCTAGAATATCTATCACGCTCTCACTCACAATCCTCGATTGCGTTACTGTAAACGAAAGCCATATGCTGTAGGTATCTTCAGGGAGGATATTTAAAAAGAAATACAAAAGAATTTTTTGGTAACGTTAGACCTCTCTAAAAGTGTCACAGTGTCGCTCTCGGGTTAGTGACATTACAAAATAATTGAATAGACACCTGTTCGCTTTCGAGGACGATCGTATCCTTGAGCTCTATCTCGAAGTAGGGCGCGGACGCTGCGGACCTTTGCAAGGTCACCGTCAGTGGATCCGAGATCTCGCTGGGCCGGGAGAGACCCACGGCGTTCTGGGCCCTGACCCTGAATTGGTAGCGCCATCCTGGCTCGAGGCCGCTCAAGGTCAGTTCCGGGAAGGTGCAAAGCCCTGGTGTGCTGCGTACCCAATGCGGAGAACCGAGCCTTCTGTGCTCGACCAGGTAGCCGACAATGGCCGAGCCACCGTTACTCGGTGACCTCTCCCAACGGATGGCCACCACATCGGGTTGGGACTCGTCCGCTCCTGGTATTAAAATTGGCTTCCCTGGCGGAGCTGGAAGCCCTGAAATCAAAACACAATCGTGTTTGTGTTTTAAGCTAATCTTACCACCTTCTCTTCTTCCCCCTTTTCTTCTTACACTTAATTTTAAGATACTGGTACATGCGCGGTACGTGGAAGGCACCTGAGGATTGATTAATCCTCTAATATTTAAATATTTAGAACACAAAGTGATCCGAAGTTTGGGCGGATGAAAGTTACTTTACGTAAGTAGGTGGTTGGAAAGTGCTGCATATCTTAGAATAGCATGAAATACTCTAGATACAGTTTTGGTAGAGCTGTGCACCGTTCGACTTGTACGAATCGAAGGAGTATATTTAAAATCGCGGCTCATTAGTGCGTTTAGATGTCTTATAGGGTGATCGAGCATTCTTCGGTGCATCGTCGGTTAATCAAGATTCCGGGGTGTTCATATATTTTTAGACATAGGCGCAGCTTCTCACCAAACAAGAAGTGCAGGTACTAATGTACATATAAGCGGCAACATACCGAGCCGTTTCATTACAAAATATATTTATTTAATTTACTATTTTAAACGCGCTGGCTCTCTGCCGCCTTTGCCCGGCAACGCGTTAAATTATGCCTCGGAGATTATACTGCGAATAAAATGTCTCTTTATCGCGTGTTACGCTTCTCTGTGAATTTCACGGGTACCGGTTTTATCCGAGTGTCCCGAAGGAAATTCGGACGATGGCATAAAGGAGCACGGTCGTTATTAAGTTCACGGAAAGCTCGCACGTGCCAGAACTATGCTCACGTACGTGTAGAACACACGGCCCCTAACACAGGCCCGCAGGTGGCGCTCCCAAAATAAAATTTGAATCGTTTGGCAATCCGAGGGCCGCCGCTGCGCTGTCCTCAGGCTAGGGAAACTATGCGAGACTCCGAGCCGACATCGGACACCGGCTCGGGCCTGTCTCCGACATCCTTTGGACAGCATACCTATCGTTTTTTAATCGATTCTGCATTCCGTAGAGAGATCTACAAATGGTGGGGCTACAGATGTATTAATTAATGATTTAGCAAAGCTGATGGTGATTTCAGCGATAGGATTTACTAATGTTTATCTTGGAGATGGATCGTGCTTCTATTGGACAAATTAATTATAAGAATAAGTGGACACGTGGGATGAAATTATAAATGTTATTCACTCTGGTGGTAGCTGGGACGAGTCAAGTGGTATAATGAAATGCTATTTGAAATGTGAATTTTTTAAAATAATTGATTATTAACTTGGAGACTGTAATGAATAAGTGAAGCATTTAAAATACCAAGACACAAAAATTAGTGAAACTCTATTCTACAGTCAACACTCTGCATTTTCACCTCACATTCCCGTAAATGCTGTCCATCGTTCAACGGACCCACCATCGGCTATTAAAATAAACGCCACCCGGAGGCGCGTGAGTTAATTTTGGATTACTGGCTGATTTCATGGTAAATAAATACAGAATCTCCGCATAAACTGCCATAAAAATTCTCGCTAACGTTTATCTGATTGAATATCTTCGGAATCCTGATAGAACTATCCGCAACCTTTCAATTCCACGTAATCATTAATCCCTGTAAAATAAACTTCCATCCCGAAGTAAACCACGAGGCATAAAAACCAGCCCGCGAAACACTCGAGAAAATCCGCTAATTACCCCCGCATCCTCCATTATCGATCACTCAAACATTACGCGGCAGCTTGACAGATCCGTCGGCAGAGGCAGCCTAATTTTAGATATCATCCCACTATCGGAGCAAGCCAATCGAGTAGCAGTCCGATCACAGAGCATCGTCAACGCTCGCGTCGAGCCACGGTTACCGGAAGTACCATGACACCGAACGCACCCCACAGTCACGCGGCACAGTCCCTCGCATCCTTTGCACAGCGACAACCTTCAGCCCCAAAGGATCACCACCGAATCGACCATGTCACTTTCAATAAATTCAACCCTATCTTTCCAGAGCTTCGGGAGCCGATTCACGAGCTCGCGTCGGGAGGTGGTAAGTGAGCACTCGGGCGTTCTGTCGTACATCGAGTGTCGATCAAGATGGCGATCGGTTGGCAGTCCCCGATGACACGTCGGTGCTCGATCGTTCCCCCAGGACCGTTCCCCGTGTCACCAGGCTGAATTCGATTAAGGAAAAGGCATTCTGAGACAGTGTCTAACCTGATCCCTCCCAGCGTGGTCTTCTGGACGTGCCACCGCCAGCCAGGCTCTTGGAGTAGTGGCTCTTCGTGGTGGTGTTGCCCATGATCGTTCCTCCTCTTCCTCTTCCACGTCGAGCCTGGCTCGACGATCACACCGTTCCTGGCCAGTTTATCGACGATCCTTCACGTTCGTGCAGCCGGAACACCGTCATCGGATCGACAGTTCGATGGAAATAGCCGACGAACGGGGGGGAAATATGTTCGCCGAGGTGGACGACGGCGGTCCGTCTTCGACGATGGCTCGGCCGACCAGAGAAAGAGACAGAGAGAGGGGGGAGAGAGAGGGAGAGAGAGAGAGAATTCGGCTCGATATAGCGCGAGGCTCGGTGCAGCACTGCCGGACCTCTTCGTGGCCGACGACCGTAGCGACGCCAGACTCCTCAGGCTTCCTCGACGGCTATCTTTGTCCCTCCCTCTTTCTGGCCCTTTGTTTCCCTCCTCGAGCGCTTCCGCGAGTCGCGAGGAATCCTCGAAAATGTCTCCCGAGGCTGATCCTCTCTCTGTGCGATTGAAATCTCGAGGTTTGATCATTTGTTTCGTTACGTAACAGGTGGAGCTTCGTGGCTCGGCAGCTTCGTCGACTTTACCGACGTCGACACCTTCTGGTAGATAGAGCATCAGGAATCTATGTAAATGATTTTGGTTCGTTTGATTTCGAGCTGAATTTGTACCCATCGATCGCGATCAGTTGGATTAACGAGGTCGAAAGTGTTTTTCTGTACTTTGGTGGATTAAATGATGAAGAATTCTTCAAGTCTTGTAGCGTGGGAGCTTCTCAGACTTCATCGATAGCTTCTGGGTAATCCGAGTTAATAATCGGAGTGCGAATTGGTTTGATCCGAATGATTCCGAACTAACAAGGAACACTATTCAATTGATGCTGGAATCGCGCAGATTTTTTTTATATAGATCGAAAGTATACGTCACAAAGGTCACAGGAATGTAAATTAAAGATGCTACCAAAAGCTCGCCTGACCTTGAGAGATCAACAAAGGCGGAAGAGAGGAAAGAAAAAAAATTGAGGGAAAGAGAATGACAAACCAGTCTGTTCAAAATTAATAATCTTTATTATCTGAAAATACATTAAATTAAATGAATGAAATAGAAAAGTTAATGATAGTAAATGATAATGATATCATAAAATTGAGTAATTAACCGTTACATTTGTGATAATTTTGTCGACAAGAAGGTTTAAGAAAGTGATTGAAGCAATAATAATTTTCATAATTTGTAAGTCTGCGCCGATTACGATTAATTGTATTAGCAGACTCGAAGTGTTCTCTATGTTTTGGTGTGCCAGGTAATGAAGAAGAATATGGATCCTGAAAATATCTTATGACAGCTTCAATAATATTCGATAACGATAATAAGGATAATAATTAAATAGATTGTCAACTGAAGATGTTCCCCATATTTCAATGTAGGGTAAATCCGGGAGACGCGGTCGACCTAATATAAAATGGCTATTAAAACTAATACCGATATTACTTATTTTATCAGAACAAACCTAATATGTTCAGAATTTTATGCTGATTCAGAAAAACTGGTCGATATTTGCTTTAAGACAGTATTTACAGTAAATCGTGTTGAAAACTGAAGTCACGACATCTGACCACCTCCCCCGAGGTGCCGGGAGAAATGGTTTTCGTCGTTGGCAGAGACCACTCACATAATTATTCATGGAAAAATAACAAAGAAGTAAGCAAAATTATTTATGAGTGAATACAACTACAGATTCATTGATATTTAATTTGTTTACGCTAAACAAGTAAAGAACGCATCAAAGATAAAGCGAACTACCTACCGGCGATTAGCAAGGCAAATTAATACAAAAGTGAATAAATAAAATAAATAAACAATAATAATAATAAAATAATGATAAAAATAAAAATATAAATAAAAATAATAAAAAAATCATAACCCGACTATCTCCTTTCTGCAGCGAGAGATGGTTTTTTCGTTAGATTTAAGAGAAAGAGTTAATATGGCTAAATACTTTGACTGCATTGTCCCTCAATATCTCTACTATCTTATTATTCCCAAACATTAAACGAAAATAAACTTAGAAGTATATTTTAAATACGATTCTGTACACCGTTGTTCGACAAAAGTGGTTAAATCTAACCTCAGTTTATCTTTTATAGCCTGTAAATGTAGAAAAACACAGAAGGAACCGAAGTGACGCTATTCATTCAATTGTTTGGCTTCTAGAGAAGTAATTGGTCTGCACTTTAACGCGTTTTTACATATAGAGTCTGAAATATAGCGACTCGACCATTTCTCCGGCCCGACCGCGTCTCCCGGATTTACGCTACCGAATAATAAAGTACATTCTTTGAAATTAAACGTTCTGACGCGGCTTACAGATAGCCGCGCCAGTGTCCACGATCCTCAGCTTACGGTGACGCAAAGAGGCGAACGCGTTCGTGACGTCACTGTTCGATATTCCCGCGCCACAAACCCCTTTTAAGTCTAACGATCTCCCATTTAACTATATTTCGTCGTTCTCTCCGATATACTCCCACTGGAATGTATCATACGCTTGCATTTACCGAGACACACCTTGGTTTTCACGGTGTTTGGTCAACGCCGGTCACCGACCTTGCTTCTTGCGCGTGCCACCGAGGAAATAAAATGGCTATACGTATACTATCAGTTGCTCAATAATCCTAGATCCACGCATTTAACGACCAGCCGCACGAGGGAAGAGAGGATCTCGAGGTTATTACGGCTTATTCCAAATTTAGCTACTTTCACCTGGAACTGCAATTGCCTCGCGGAATGCGTGGTAGAAGAGTGCAAGATCAAGGTTTATTTATACGCAGAATGTTGTATTCTTGACGCCTTTCGATATACAAGGCCAGTATTTACGAGCGGAACTTATTTCAGGGATAAATTTAGCATCGAACTGTTAAAATCTGCTTTGCTTTACTCTCGCGGTTATACCTACTTCAACGATCTAATAATTCTTTTATCAGCTCGACGAAGTTCATTGAAATCTTCAATGGGGCTTTGTACCTTTTACACGATGCATCTGAATTCTGTGAATGCCCACTTATAATAGTTCGCCTTTTCTGAGAACTCGCACCTACGTGCAATGTTGTTATTTCGAGCACTAGACCCGAAGGAAAGCAGATGTGAGGTGTTCGAATGTAAAAATGGCACTTGCACGGGGACCAAGCCAAGTTGGGCCATATGTAAACGTCAATTATTCGTACAGTGTTTTTTATGGGATTGGATATTTATCCTTGAAGTATGCCTCGATTATAAGGGCACGCTGTGGAAGCTAATATGCTGGGACGACGAAAGTATTTGAGGTTTTGCGCTGGACGTGGGAACACGCTTCGATCGTCCTTCGTGGTCAT
Organism: Andrena hattorfiana; assembly: GCA_944738655.2. Lineage (NCBI taxonomy): Eukaryota > Metazoa > Arthropoda > Insecta > Hymenoptera > Andrenidae > Andrena > Andrena hattorfiana. The sequence continues at coordinate 66,619,658 of OX122891.2, read as the reverse complement.
CCTGCATGCCTCAGGGTGGGACCATGCGGTACCTCGTGTCGGTCAACGAAGGCGGTACAAAAAGGCGATACTGGTTTCTCGCGCTGCTTGCTGAGACGCCTTCGGGAATATCGTTCGCGAATTACTTTCCCCCTGCGGATCTGATCGTAAGTCGGTAGAATTTGTTGTGCATTTATTATAAGTTGAATATTTTTGGAAATATATTTTTTCTTCTGATTGTTTTACGAAACCATCAAATTTGCTAGATTTTGTACAGCAAAATAGCCGACGTCAAAATAGCTTGCGCGACTGCGTGACTTGACCTCGAGAAGAGGTCAGTCGCACCTATAAATCACCCAGCGGAAAAATATTTCTCGTAGCGACTGTAAAACATACCACGTCTTGGGTCGCCAGTGATTTCATCGCTATTGAGCTCCGTTTGCAACAGTTTCGCGTTATCACGATTTCACGAGCAGACCAATTCGCAATCTCTCCCACAAAGCTTCCTTTCTATAATCAGGAACCTTTAAAATTCTTTAGACAGCAGAAAAAGAAGCATATTGACTACCAGCCTCGGCAACGTTCACGCAAAATCAGGGGTCGAATGAAACTGTTAACTCTTATAAATAAAAGTGATTTATCGAACTTTCACGAACCAGAATACCGATAAGTTATAGGGTAAACCAACCAGTGAATGACCGAATTGTTGAATTTATGGACCTTTGAGATTAATACTTGAATATATTTATGTATAACAACAAAGTAACTGTTGAAATTGCATTTAAATTTATTTTTCTTGAAATTTCTATAAAAATAATTACTTATTCTTATCGCAATTTTTATAAAAAACGATTATAAAATGCAAAACGTGTAGAAGCCCAGTAATTGACCGCATACTTTTAATAAGAATTGTACTTATTTATGTTTGCTTAATACGCGTAACTAAAAATGTGGGCTATTAAAAGTGCAACTACATTCCATTTATAAACATATAATATTTTTAAATTTATAATTGACATTTCTTTGACTAATGGTCATTCACTGGTTGGTTTACCCTATTCTTCTTTTGTTACATACGAAAATTGATGCAAACTTGGATAGCAAAAATTAAACGATCAGAACCTGCAGTTTGAAAACCCACCACGCTTCTTAATAAATGTTTTTGTTTTATTCCGGTTCATGAAACTGAAGCTATATATGTACCTATAAAGTAAAACGCCGTTTCATTTTTCTGGTTCCAATTACCTGCAAGATAAATATCATGCACACCAGTTAATGTCAAATTTTGCGCGGCGTGGTGGTAGATCATGCATAACTCCTATATTTATTATTAAAAAGTAATAAGAAAAAAACTGCAACTTCTACAGAGATTCATAAAAACATGATCCAAATTTCAGATGAATCGAATCGGTAGTTTCTTAAAAAAAATTTTCCCAATTTTGCTATGTTTTAGCCTCAAAAATAGGATTCCCCTTAATTTATCGCATTTCTTCTCAGTTTTTTATACTCCATCGCACTACCAGAAGAAAAATAAAATTATATTAAGGAAACAGAAAATGCGATGACTTTACGGGCTGCTCTCACCCCTTCGAAGTAAATTCCCAAAGAAAAAAAGTATTGCCCCTTGCATACTCCAACGTACTCTGCGTTTAGACTAAGTGTCATTAAGATCAGAATCTTCGAGTTAGGAACGTTTCCTTGTAAGCACGAATACCTTCGCCAACATTTAACATTCGCCTGGCGAGCCGCCACTCGTCACCGTGCAGCCCTAAAAAAGGACCATCAATTTTTCCTGGCGGGCAGAATTTCCGCGAGGCGCTCGCTGGAATACAAAAGGGGACGCGCGCCGCCGCGGAAAGAGGTCGTGAACGCGGCACAGCCGAGGGAAGACCACGAGGAAGGGAAAGAGAAGGGGAAGACGGTTAATCGGTGCCAGAGTACCGTTGTACCTGAATGGAGCAGCGAGATGGCTTTCGGTTTCCCTGCAGCCTCCGTCGCAGCTGCAGCTCCGCTCTTCGGCTTCCACGTACGTGGCTCGTCGTGCACGTGGCCGCGCGCCTCTGCACGTGACAGTTTTTCCTTTTCGCTGGACGAGGTCGAGCCCGCCTTGGACATTTCCGCGCGCGATTCCGTCGCGGAGACGTCCGTCCGTCGGCCACGTGCACCTGCGCCCGCGACCACGCTCCCCCTTTGCAACAGCTGTCGCGGCATTTCCGCTAACGGTCCCATACCCGCGGCTGCAACCGATCCAGAGACCGTTTCGACTTTCCGTTGCGCTGGGAAAATTGGACTCTCCTGGTTTGCCATCGGCGAGTGTCGTTACTCCAGACGCGGCCTCGTGAACACTTCGTTCGGGTTCGTTGAACTTTAATCGAAGAGTGCTGGCGATGTCTCGCGGTTGACAATGTGAGTGGAGGCTTTGTTGGTCAAGGTTCTGGAGGAAAGGTGCGACGGAACGTCTCGAGTGCCCAACTTTCACCGTGCCCTGTGCTCCGATAGAAATGTGAATCGGGTTCCTCGATCTGCATCGGATGTACGTGCGTACACGGGCCAAGCGGCGCGTGCAGGCCCGTGGCTGACTGTGTCCTGCTACGCGAGCCACGAGGGCCGTTTTTGCAGCCAACGGACCAGATCGCGCGTAACACAATTCCGTCGATCGGTGACACCGATCGTTTACCCGGCCGATCTGCCGCCTCGTGTTACGTCGCCCGTCTACTTAGCATAAGTTGTGAGAATTCCTGGCTGGATTAACGCGTGCCTGTCCTCGGAATCCCGTCCGCGATATTGTGCAAACGTAGACAGGCTCGCGGGTCGGTTTCAGGCGATGAAATAATATTCGGGACGCAGCCAGCCATGCCCACGAAGAGCCTCGAGGCAGTGGACATTCTGGAAGCCCTCGAATCGAAGCTCGCGTACATTCCTGGGGGACGTGATCGAGAAGGGAGACCTTTGATAGTCGTCAATGTGCCGTCGGAGCTTCAACCCACCACGAAGCCGAGATTGGAATCCCTCGTCGCGTACTTCTTGTCGATTTTTAGGTAATTGTAAGCGTACTTTCGTTGGGTCTGTGCATGATTTATTTGGATTGTTACGTGCGATGTGTTTGTTTGAGGATTCAAATATATTGTTGGGTTATCTTGTGGAGAATAATGAGGCTTTTTAAGTAATAGGTGCTTTATGTGTTACGATTCGACGTTTCTTGCACGATGGATGTGGGTTACGAGAGATGTTATTGTATTGTTCAGCGAGGAGACGAAGTGGAACGGGCTAGTCCTGATCGTGGATGCACGAAGGGGTTCATGGCGCGTTGCAAGGTCGTGCATAAGGTTGTCGATGGTGCTTCTTGGAGCTACTGCCACTTCCGTGATCGTGGTTCGCCCTGAGGGCTTCTGGGACAAAAGGGTCGACAGTTGCACGAAATCCCATAAGGAAGGAGAGGTTGGTATTTAATTAAAATGCAAATAAGGAAAACGTTTCTGGAGTTCAACGAAAGTCTCTTCAAATTTAGGAGAATTGTTCAATTGTGAAAAACCTTAATAATATAAAAAAGAAATTGCTGCTAAAGAAATCTCAATTTGAAGGAGGTTTCCTTAAAGGGGAATCCTATTTTTTTGGGTTAAAAACATCAGAAAATTGGGAAGTTTTTTTGGAGAAACTAGCGATTCGATTCATCTGAAATTTGAAGCATGTTTTAATGCATCTTTGAAGAAGTTGCAGTTTTCTCCTTATCAATCTTTAATAATAAATGTAGGCGTTATGACAAATATTTCATTATTTTTTAATTATTTTGTCATTAGCTTGATGAAATTAGATTCTCATGAGACAAGTGTCATGATATATTTTCAAATATCTCGTCTCTCGCGACTATTTTCATTAGTTACATTTAGTTGTCACTGAGATTTTTGTCTCGTGATAGAAAAGTCTCATGTGAAATCTCATCGTGGATTCCCGCCTTGACGCGCTGAACGTGTCTGTCTATTACTCTCCATTTCTACTTACGCGCTTGACTTAATATTAGTAGCATTGCCGCTGGTCTGGATCAAAGGACACACAGTTACATCCATAAATCTCTAGATTTCCTATATTTAAAACTGAAGAGTCAAATTTCGTTCACAGTAATATCCCCCACAAAAATTTCAATATGTTACGCGTAAGTTATGTATCGGACCATGGTTTTCTGATCAGTCGCGTTTGCCTCCAAGTTACATAATATACGACTTCCTTGCGCCGACCAGACATACCAGTTCTACCACTCGCCATTTAGGCCTCAACAATTTTTCTACGATTTCGTTTGAAAAGTGTTGCTCCGCACAAGCACGTGCCTCGATCACTTATCGCGCGATCTATCCTACTCATGATGTCATTTCATTAAAAAAAAATCACGATAATGACGAGCTAATCAACGGTTTCTCGGAGCGCATGCAATATAGCGCAAATTAATTCGTCTCCTCTTCGTTGTTGTTTCAGCCAACGTACCTTACCTTGACGAGGCTTCAGTTTCACGTCGATCTCGCTCAGCTGCCGCACGAGTTGGGTGGTAACAGATCATACGATCACGCAGAATGGATTCAGAAGCGTGTGGTAATATTGAATAATAACCCATACCTACTCAATTAGCGTTATAACCACGTTTGATTAAGGGTACTAGGCTAAACATCTAATTATCAATTTTGCCCAAAAAGTACTACGAATGATAAACTTCCTCTTTAATTTAATTTAACTTTCTTCCTTTCTCCACGATAAAGTCACCTGGGAGTGATTCGATCAAATTTCCCACCTCCTTATACCCTTTACTCCTCCAACCAATTCTCCCATTATATTTCAAAGAAAATAGTCCCACTACGTTCCCACAATAAAGTCCGTAAACGTCGCATACAGCTGGCAATTAAGAGCCAAGAAATTCCATTATCCTTTTAAATTCTTGACCCCTCCATAATAGCACAACTGCCATAGTCGGCTCCATAATAACTCGCGAGAGATACGTCCATATACAAGCACGCTAATTACAATTATCCTGCAGGAAGTCGTTATACTTTCACTCTCATTTACTCTCGACCAGTTTCACCTTCCGAATAATGATCACGATATCTGTTCTCACAGAAAATAGAGGACTACGGCAAGGACGCGGTGGATCTTGTTTCAAAGATGACGGACCTTCACCAAAGATTGTCCACCCTGGATGGGTTCCGGATGTCAGAGTCTGACGACGATCTGGAGTCCTACTGGGAAATGAGCACGGAATTGGCATCCGTCGCCCGATACGCCCTCCACTCAGGTGAACACGAACATTTCCCGGCTGTCTCTTCGCGATCGCGTTCTTTCCCGCTTGAACGGTTTCAACGCTACCGGTCGCGTCGTAGTCGTGGCTTAATGGTTATTTCCTGGTCTAACGCGGCGCGTACGATCAAGCCAGTCGTACACGGGGATAGACACTTGCGGCTAGATTGTCCTTAAAAATTGAAAAACCGGCTTAACCGGACGTCGGGCAAGAGCGTTTCTTAGGAAGCGAGCGCGAGACGCGTGCTCGCCGCGGCGCGAGGGTGCAAAAACGGCGAGCGTGGACAGTACCGCGCGAATGTCATCTATTTCCTTCGAACTTCATCTTCCGATTCGAGATCACCCGATAGAAGTCTTCCGGGGTCTTTCATTCGAACATGAGAGGTCTAACGATGTTACTTACAAGGGAAGTTACTCGGATATTTCGGTTTTATTTTTAAATTGCGCGGGTTGATAGAGGACTTCAATAGAAATATTAGGCGATTTTTCGTTTGTGTCCGTTTTCGGTTCTGCGGGGTAAAAACACCCCCTAAAGGTTAATGTTGTGATTTCCTATTTCCCTGTATAACATGAAAACTGTAGTAGATACAAAAAAATTAATAGAATTAACATTTAATTGCTTTTTATGCTGTATAAAACTGTGTAATCAAATTGTTAACCATTTATAATTTAAACAGTGAAATGTTCAAAATCGGAAGTTTTAAACAATTCGATTACCTAATTTTATACAGCGTAAAAACCATTAAACTTTCTTTATAACAAACTTTTTGTATCCGGTATAGTTTTCAAGAGATAGGTACTGGAAAATAGAAAAACGCTTATTAATCTTTAGGGGGTGATTTTACCCCGAAGAACCGAAAATGGCCACAAACGAAAAATTGAGATTCTCTAAAATCCTGCGCAGTTTAAAAAAAAACGGAGTGCTCGGGTAATCGAACATTCTTTGTTACAAGGAACGCGAAAAAGACAGAAATACATAGAAGATAATTCACTCATAGACCCACGTTCTTTTTATTTATCTGTGAAATTTCAAAGAAGTCAGTCGTGTCAAAAGAATTATGTACGTGTATACGTCGAAACGTTTTGTCATTAATGTTTATTGAGAATTTATTTCCTTATCGGTCAGTGTTTTGTTGAAGTAAGAATGGCTGTTTCTCCTTTTAATTTTAATGTTAGTAGGCTTTAAGAAGTGTCGTTATTGTTATCATTATTGTACAGGCAGAAGCTTGGTGAGTTCAATGAGCAGGGACTCGGCGAAGGATGCTCTGGACGCCATGAAACAAATTCACGAGCTTATAGATTCCATTGAATCGAAGCAGGTACCTCTTCCATTTCGAGATGACGCAGAAACGTGTTTGTTTTATACCTGTGTGTATTCGAGGTGGTTTTATGCCCTGCTAGGTGGACATCGAAAATTCCTGGTCAGAAATGGAAAGGAACCTGGACACCGCCCGAGTAATCGGCGATCTCGAAAAGGGTGTGTCGCGTGTCACAGACTGGATCCTTGGACCAGCTGACGCAATGCTGAATTCCTGTTGCCAGGTTGGGTTCGATGTTTCGTCCTCGGAGGAGCTCCGAAGGAGGCACGAGGAATTGGAACTGGAGTGCAGGGTAAGCGCAAGCAAATTGGACCATCGAATACATATTAAAATTAATTGTCAAGTGATTTAGAATGAACGAAGGATCGTTAGATTGCTACGAATACACTCCATTCTGGTTACATGAGAATAAATGGGCATATCAGGCTGTAATAAATAACATCATTTCTAATATTATCTCTTGAAGCTTCGTATGTGTATAACATGCAATCATGGAAAAGTTGAGTGACTTCTGGAATATTAAAAATAAATAATACTTGCTCCTCGTGAAGTTGAATCTATATAAGCACCTTCACTGAAATATTAGGATTTACTCGATATTTTTTAAATATTATTTTCAACGTAACACGATCTCAATAGACTAGTATAGTCTGGGATTCTTTTCAGTACGAAATAATTCATCATTGTATTTTTATGTGTCTTCCAATTAGCGAGCAATCCATGACACCTTTATCCACATATGGTCGATAGAACAGTGATACTTCTAATCCAGCTGATATTACTTCTAATCCTCTAACGTAGAGAAGATTTTTATGATATAAAATGATGTTATAGAAAGGAATGTAGCTCTTAACAGCTCTACACAGAAGAACACGAAGACGTTCTTCTTTTACTTCTGCTGAAGTTTATTTCCATTTCAGGAGACTTACGGTCGTTACGCGGAACTGCTCCACAGAATCGACAGTTTACCCAGCACACGTTTATCCGGAGACCTGAAATCTCAGAGAGACTTCATGGACTTTGTTTGTCGCAGTTTCGCGACCAGGCTCGAAAGACGGCGCAACGTGCTAATCACTTCGCAAAGGTTCTTCAGGCTGGTCTCCGAGGTACCTTGTTAAGAAACGAAGGGGAAACTGCAGAAATAGATGCATTACACTCCCATTCCTCCTATTTCAGTACTTTGACAAGACGAGCGAAGTGTTCGACAAACTGGTGATGGGCAATAGGACTCACGATTTCTCTCAGGCTAGTGCGAACCTTCAAAAGTTGGAGCAAAGTCAAGCTGTTCTTGGTAAATAGCCTTTCATCGAGTATTATTCGATTAATGATTGCACTCATATTCGTACTTTATTTAAAAACACATTTAAACTTCGAGAATGTGTTCTACTTACCTTGGAGATTAAAAAATGAAAGGGAGAAATGCACAGATTTTAAATATGGATCTTGAATTCACTACTTTCGCAATATTCGCTTATAATTAATTTCATCGTTATTAAATATCATCATATTATAATATTTCATCATATTAAATATCAAGAGAAATTGAGAATAGCTATAACCAGAAAAGGAAATCAAAAAGCAACAAAATAACAGTATCTGATCTTCAAATCTCGAAATTGTGTTCGTCAATTATACTTACATAAAATTCACCTATGAAATAAAATCCTAATTAATTATCTCCACTGCCCATACAGCACACTTCGTTGCAGCTGTATTGCAGGAACGTTGCTGCAATATTGCGTTGTTGCCGGTTGCATTGCAATATTGTAGGAACGTTCTTGCAATATTGCCGTGCATTATTGGAGTGGCAATGATCCTACAATATTACAGCAAAATTGCAAGAACGTTGCCGTGCAATGTTCCACTGGCAACGATCCTACAATATGCAATACTGTAGTGGAAATATTGTAGAAACAGTACAGCAATATTCTGAAGCAACTATGACTTTGACGAAATTTGAAATATGACGTCGAGTAGATTTTACGGCATGTTTCATTTAACTGGATATGCTAGAATTTCTCGTTGGCCGTTGAAGATATGAAAAAAGTGTTATTGCAAGAGTTTTTTGTACATGAATTTAAATTATAGAAGAGATTTGAAAATGAATTTAATTTGTTTAGATAGAATAGTAAAATACTATATATTTTAATGTGTGAAATTATTATTATTATTATTATTATTATTATTATTATTAAACGTCTTTATTGTACAAACACGTATATACAATCAAGCAAGAGAAAAGAGAGATGAAAAGACAAATGCAAAGGTTTAGTCTAAAGACTACTTTCCAACCTAACCTAAAATGACACCGAGTTATAGTTAGAGTCCGCACCTACAGTGTTAAAAATCCCTAATAGGTTTGTCAAATGAGTCTTCGTTTTTGAATAATTTGAGTTTAAAGTTTTGCACGGTAGGAGTATAAGTTCAAATACGTAAGCAATCTTATCAATCAGCGGTTGTAGCTGCGGCGGTAAAGTGTTCGTCTACGATGCTTACAGGTCCTCGGTTCGAATCCCCCTGGGGTAAAAATATTTTCTATGAGAAAAAGACACACGGGCGTTATACTACTACGATTCTGCACACATTCATGTCGTCGCGTCCTTCACTGCCCGAAACGTTGCGGTGGGACCATTGCTGTAAAATTTCCGAAACGTTGCGGGAATATACTCCTGCAATATTGCTAAGACGGACATAGGAATGAACCTGCAACTTCCCTGCAATGATACGGTGCAACATTGCAATCTCTCACCGCAATATTTCTGAAGAGTTGCAGGATCATTGTCACAATTTTGCCGTTTCGTTGCAGAATCATTGCCGGAACGTTGCAGAACTACATGTTTGCAATGCTGCCGCAACATTGCAAAAATACACACCTGCGATATTGCGGAGGCGGACATAGGACTGAACCTGCAACGTCTCTGCAATGTTATGGTGCAACATTGCAATCTTGCACCGCAATATTGCAGAGACGTTGTTGCAATGTTATGGTGCTGTGTGGGTGGTAACATTTTGTGTGATACTTACATATCCATTACAATGACTAATAAAAATTAGATGAGTCAGGTGGAATGATCTCAAAACGTTGTCATATTTGTGGCGCTGGCCTAACTTCACAGAAACCCTAGAGTGTGAGTTAGTGAAAGAAGGCGAGAAGCTGTCGGACATACTCTCTATGCCCGTGAAGGATGCTCTGGGCCGAGACGTGCAAGTCGACTACGGCGAAGACATAGTGAACGTCAGAGATATTCTGGATGCAACGAACGCTAGGAAGAATATCTTCAACGACAGCGTTGAACTGCAGAAACTGTCTCTGAAGCAGATCGCCTTGATACACACCTATGAAAGCGATGCTGAACAGGTAACAACATCCCGCAACATTGCCTCCTGCAATGTGTGTAAGTTAAACTACAATCAACTCACGACCATGCATTTTGCAGGCTGTTAAATGGCTCAACGACCTGTACGACGTTCTCCTAAAAAATCACATGGAGATTGGTTGCAACGCGATTGAAATACAGTCGCAGAAGGAAGAGCACCAGTCGTTTCAGGAAACTGCGAAGGTGTGGTAGCGGACTGCCTGTATTTTAATATCTTTCAATATTTTCAAAGTCTATGTAGTTCTCAAAATGTAAGAGAACTTCCTCTTAGAATACAGAGGCCTCTTATGACTCGATATATTGGGTTGGTGCATAAGAAATAACGCTGGCTTACGACGCGAGAAATGTGACAGGAAACTGAAAAAAAAATAAAATAAATAAAATAGTTAAAAAGGAAAAGGTATTTTCATTTTAACTTCCCCAAGCGAAACGGTAATTTCATATGCACTAATCTAATACTTTTGTCATCTGTCAATGGACCAATTAGTGATGGGATGGAGTATATTGGAAGTAGGTTCGAATCTGACTTTCGGACAGTTCACGAGTACTTGGAAAAAGAAGCACAATACTTTTAAGTAGACTCGAACCTCGAAGAGATAGATTCGAACTCTCTATAAGTACTTTGAGAAACGTAAACGGTACTTTCAAGTATAATCGAACCCTGTCTATATAAGTAGATTAGAACCTTTTATGATTCATAGGATACCTGTGATAGTTTTCTTTTTTCAATATAGAATTCGAGTGAAATCGCAGTGTGCGATGTACATACATAATATTTGTGGTATGCAATATGCATGCAGTCTGAAGATTTTTGGCCTTTCGAATACTAATTTTACGAGATTCGATTCTTCCAAACGTCAAAGTACTTACAAGTACATTCTCGAACCCTGCAAGTACTTTGGAAGTAAACCCTCCAAGTACTTTAGAAGTACATATAATGACACGTCACCTCTTATAAGTAGTATTCGAATCCCATGAAGTGAAACTTTTGCATTGGAATTCACTCGGATTCGTGAGTAGATATTGAACTTGACCCCATCTCTACCTAAAACATGAGTGGCGTTTCTAGCCAAGCCAGCTGCGATGCTGAAACGTTAAAATCATTTCCCAAAGAGATACATCTCGAGAAGTTCATCTTTGACTGAATAAGCTTCGTTTGTGAAGGCTCGACGGATGTCAAGATTCCATTACGTTTCTAGGGGACGTACGATTACGGTTGCCAATTAGTGAACGGCGCTCGAGTGCTAAGATTATCCTGCAGGCTGCCTCTGGAGAGTAACGCGAGTCTCTTCTCAAGGCTGCGCCAGGTCTGGAAGCAGCTTCGATCCGTTGGACAAGAACAATTAACCAGGCTGAGGGTGTGCGCTGTTTTCCACCGAAGCGTCGAAGATGTACGCACGGTGAACCATCATTTTTTTCTAATCAAACCGTAAAATGAAAAAATACTCGGCAGAAAAATCTGCACCTAACTATTCATATCTAGATCCCTTTTTAACCAATTTCAAAAAGGAGGAGGTTATAAATTCGACCCGTATGTATTTTTTTTTTATATGTTTGTCCCCGCATAACTCATCAGCATATTGACGGATTTTGATAATCTGTTTTTTATTCGGAAAAGAGCAATGCCCCGGTGGTCTCAGCCTACACTGCATCAACATTCGCCCAATATTTTGCCAATTATGGTTAATAATAAAGACTATTGTCACCCAATTATTATTATTTCATGAACGTACGTTCATATCTCCTCAACATGCTGTGTCAATATATGTGTTTATATATATATATATATATATATATATATATATAAAACTAAAAAGTTAACAATAAAAAAATTAAAAAAATTAAAACCGACTTCAAGAAAATAAAAATACACTAAAAAGTAAAAAATAATTTTTTCCCTCGATTAATCTATGACTCTCATATTTTTTAAGTCGGCGTCTCATCATTTGCACTGTGTAAATCTGACGCCGACTTAAAAAATTGAGAGTCGTAACTTAATCAAGAGAAAAAATTATTTTTTACTTTTTAGTGCATTTTTATTTTTTTGAAATCGGTTTTAATTTTTTAAAATTTTTTTCTTATCATACTCTCTGATTATCAGATAAAATACTCACTTATTTTTTAACCAATTTCCTTGTCATTCTCTAATTCCCAATTCCAATCAGTTGACTAAATAAATATTAAATCCTGCCACTAACAATCCTCCCAATTTTTCGAGTAATATTCACTCTCAATTATACGCTAACTTGGAATATCCCTTTTCAAGCACTGCTCCAAGCTACGCGACCTAATCGACACCGTGGTATCCCTCCGTCGATCCTCGAAGGCAGAGGATCTGGCTGCAGAGTCTCGAGCCCGGGCGGAGATAAGGGACATCCTGGGTAATCGAGAGAAGCTCCTCCTGGAGGTCGGACGCATGGTGCGGCTGGGTCGGCTCTTGAGGTCGCGATTAAAGGAACCCCTGTGCCATCAACGGCAAGTACGACCAACGATCAAAGGCGTTTTCGAAGCGAGTTCTTGGTGCTGGTTCAAGAATAACGCGGAACCAGCGTCTATTACAAAGCTGACCGCTCTCGTAAAAGTGTCTTTTATAGCTTCGATGTCCGCCGAGTCGGGGCACGTAGACGGTGGATCGTGTCACAATCATTTTTACCAATCGGCCGTGCGATTTGGCAGAGTTCCGCTCGTCGAACATTTTCAAGCTTTCTCGATCGAGCATCGGTGTCCTTCGACGTTTTCCCGTTCGGCGTATCCGGCGCAATCGGGTCGAAGCAATGAAACGCTCGTAATTCGGTCGTCGTCCGCCTTCCGAGCATAATTCGAAAAGATCACGATCGGGCTATATCTATATAGGCTCGGGACGGTGACCGGGGGTGGAGCTGGTAGTAAGAGGCGAGGGGGGCATGCTACGTCGACGACGGGCACCTCCGTTTTTAACGGAGCCGGTGTGTCAGTCCATGGCTGCACGTCGACCAGATACCTACACCTTGATATCGGTGCATGTAAGTCGAACGTTTCGAAATACGATAAGTGCCCTCTGCTCCGGTTCGATCGCTGCTTTCCGAACCGACCGCGTCTTCGTCCAACTATCTATTCATCTCTCTATCTCACCTTAAACGAGATCATTGATAGCTCATGTCACAGTGTTTTTAATTAACAAATTGTACCCTGCCTCGAAATCCTTCAATTGCGTTTGGAAGTTTGGCAATGTTGTTACTCATCGCCTCGGTTCTCAGCATTGTTTTTAATATCAGTAATTTCGAGATAGTTATTTTTTTTTTTTTTTAAGATTGTTTCTCCGCAGAAGGCATGTGTTGTCTGTCTGGTTTCGCCGTTCGGCCACGTGTTAGTGCGATAAATATGGGTCGACCGTGTATCTTTCTCGTTGACGTACGCGCCACCGTTTGTATTCATAGAGACAAGTGTCCCATTTTCACCCACACGAGGACGGTCAGGGCCACGAAATCGTTACGCGCGCATTGTCCACACGAGAGTCCACGCCGTCGCCACTCGTTACGAGAGGCTTCGAACGGAGTCTGGATGCAGCTGCGATGCGAGATTTTAAATCTGGAAAATGCAGTTGATTGGCGCTGCTCCAAAACAAACGAACTGCGTTTGAAACTGTATTACTACGCTCACTTTCTGCCTCCTTTTTTGCGGGCTATTCTACTATTTGTTTAGGAGTCTGAGCACAATGGAGGCGTTATGAACTAGATTCTATTGAGATTTGTTAATGCACGTGTTACCGAGGCTTCGGTGGTTGAAAGATGGTAGTGGGAAAGCTCTTTGGCTGTGATCCATTGATGTACAGGGTGTACAAATATTATTATCTTGGTTCATACAGGTGATTTGATCTGTTAAAAAATGTATTAAGAAATTGATGTTCACCTCGAAATTCAAGATCTATTTTTTTTTTATTTTCATGTGTTCTACTCACTGGGGGGATAAAAAGTGTCAAAGGGACAATTTTGGTCGTTTACTGTTTGAAATATAGTCCCTTTGACACTTTTTCTTGTTTTAGTGAATTAAACATGTTTCAATTAAAAAATTTGACTCTGAATTTCAAGGTCAACGTCGATTTTGCGGTAAATTCTTTTAATTCCCTACTAAAATTCAGAGACGTAGAATCACCTGTTTGAGCCACGACATATCATTTTTACACCCTGTGCATACGTATAAATTAATTTTGAAATCTAATGGGAAACAGATTTCGATTACTCAAGTTCAAAAGTTTCATCAGATAATTTTAGAAATTTGGAGAGATTATTTGGTTCTGAAATTTTTACACCAAGTTCCAATTACACAGGTATAACTTATTATAATAATTGAACTGGGAGTATAATGTTTCCTTAATTTATCAAGTAATCGGCGTTTTACTGTAGTTATTACAAGTGTACGATGTGGGGGATTTGTCTTCGTGTCTTCATCCCAATATACCTACGCGCCATTTTTGTTTCACCCGAAGTCTTCACAGAGACGCAGCTATTTTTGATAAAGGGAAGTGCAGCAGGCCAATGGGAACGGGGCGGAATTTTAATGCGTACGGTAAAGATTGAAAATGCCGCTCAAACGCGCTGCTCCGCAGATTCGGCGGCTCTCGGTTCACCGAAATTAGAACTTCGCCCCACATCGAAGCCACCATCTGGTCTGCGACGCGTCGTCGCGGCGCTGTCACTGTCGATTACGTAACACTTTCGGAAATTTGACGTTTTCTTAGCCGGCCTGGTGGCGTTTAATTTCACTGTTAAAACCAGATCGATGATCTGTCAAAATCTAATACACGAAGTTCTTTTCTGAGCACCGATCATTTCTGTCATAATCTGCACGATACATCGCCATATTAAACATGTTGACTAATAGTTGCACTGATTTAAATCCCAGTTTACATACAATACCAAGTATGATTTGACGCCTTTCTTCTGATCTAGAAATAAAAGCCACATTTTCTCTTCGAGAACCGACCCAAGAATATTTCTATTCTTTCTTTCACGAGGATTAAGGTAAATGTACTAATGCAAGACCTTTAAGGGACTCAAAGAATAGCGGCAAAGTTTTCTCCTAATTTAATTTGCAAAAACCATCATGAAATAAAAAAATTTTGTTGAAATGTGGAAGATAACACGATATTATAGTATCTGATACTGGAAAAAAAAGATTATGCATTATAATAGACGAATTTATTAATAAACATCCGGAAATATGCAGATGTCTCAGTAAGCGGACAACTTAAAAATATACTGGTACATTAAGGAAATTATTGTACCTACCAGTAAATAAACTCATACTTCTCTAAAAAATTAATATTAATACTAATGTATTATCATAATATATAAATAAGCAATGCAGTCAATATTTTCTTAAAAGAAGCTTAAGAAATATCTCGAAATCTGCTGTGCATACCAAGTGTATTAAAAAATAATAATTTCTACCTAACGATTTTCAATTTTCTATAATAATGATTTTAATTAATAGTGCTAAATACCTATGCATTTTGATACTAGTTTTTCTTTTTAATTACATTAAAAGTTAAGCTTATAAATAATTAAAAATTCACGTTACTGTTCAGGTACTGGTACATGGCCGAGCACTGGTACATTTACCTTACCTTCTCCTTTCTCGTACCGCAATGCATCACTTCACCTATCCGTATACATAAATATGCTTAAGTGTTTGAGATTTTAAAAGCTCGCACTGGAAGTCTTTTCTCAAAGTTCCATAACTTATATGTTGACATCGAAGCTTCTTCTTTGATCAAATACCCATAGTCCTTCTACGTTGGCCTCAAAAGGGAATCAAGCTGAGACCAAGTAAAGAGACATAAAACCAGGGAAATATTCAAGTGCCTAATTAATAACTATACGCGTTGACAAATCAGTAATGTTCCACGTTAGAACACCCTTCGCCGAGTACATGGACCTCTCAGATCACTCTATTAATAGCTAGGAGTGAACGACGGAAATTTATTTTTTCTAGAATGTCTGAGGCCGAGGATGCCTCGGGCAAAGTCAGTAACTTGACAGCGGTGGAGGCGATTTCAGCGAGGCTGGCGGAAGTAACGCGCCTGGCCGAGAAGCTGGACGCGAGACTTTGCGAGGCGGGAGCCAGGACTCGACCAGTTCCCATGTCATCCTCCGCGATGTCCTCCACCTCCTCTTTGTTCTCCACGTCGAGCAATCCAGTCACAGCCGCCACGTCCATCTCCAGCCACAGCCAGCCAATTTCCACTGGAACGTCGTCGTTCGGGACCACCGTCGTGTCCACGACTCCTTCCATCAGCTCCTCCACATCCACGGTGCAACTTCAACCAAAATCCATCTCCACGGTGCTGTCCTCGACGACAATGGCGGCCAAAGGTGCAACAGCTTGGAATTCATCGTCTGTGCCCGTCACGGAGACGTCGACGTCGTCTGCAACCACGAATGGGACAATTTGCACGAACGATAGCGCCGACAGAGTTCTGTCTCCCGTGTTGGAGACTTCTACGACGATGGAGAAGGAGGCTGCGAAGGATACGTGTGGAAACGGAAGTGAAAGCCGCGGGGATTCTAGTTTCGATCGGGTTGTGGGTGACGAGGGAGAGGATGCGGAAGAAGAAGCTGCGGAGGAGGTAATTTGTTTGTTACATTTTTATTTTATCGAGGCATTAAAAGGTAGTGTTAGTTCTTGATCAGTGATCGAAGTAATTTGATATTGGGAAGTCTAATAGCGGACTTTGACGAGAAATATCTTCATTAAGGAGGTAATCCAGTGTAATTGCCCCTTTTTCAACGCTATCTTTGGGAATTTATTCAAGAAAAACTGTAAGTTTATACTGTCTGGCGTTTTGCCTGCATCTCAAGGTATGTTTGAAGTAATACTCGGATTTTTTTTTAGCTTTTTTATCGCATATATACATAGATATAGTCGGTGGCATAAGCTTCTTCAAAAAAATCTTTTCCGTCGGACGATGGTGTGGGGACTGTTCTAGTCATCCAAAATGGAAAAACTAAGATTTATTTTCTTTATTAGGGTTGTCGCTATGATTGGAACCACGGGCGAGTTTCTGTGCTGTAAAAAATTAATTGTACAGAACGAAAACAGCTAAATTTTTGGCAGAAATCGAACATTTCTTCCCTGATTTTGTAAATTTTGCTGTCATTTTGCAAATTTTTATTGTTAGGGGGCCTCTGCGGTTCCAACTACAGCGACAACTATAATAAAGAAAATGAACCTTAGTTTCTTCATTTGGGAGCCTCCACACCATCGCCCGTCGGAGATGAATTTTTTTGAAGAAGCTTGCGCCGGCTAAATCTATGTATATATATATATGCGATAAAAAAGCTCAAACAAAAATTCTGAGTACACTTCAAACATACCTTAATATGCAGGAAAAACGCCAGACAGTATAAACTTATAGTCTTTGTTAAATAAATTCTCGAAGATAGCGTTGGAAAACGAGCAGTTATACTGGAATACCCCCTTAAAGTGACTGTTATTGAATTCCATTGGGATTTTTCAGTAATTAATTTCTCTTTAAGTATCCAGACTCTTTATCCGACCAAATTCTAATCCGTAAAAATATACACGTGCAAATTCATATAATGATTCAAGTGTAACAGATCCACAAAGATGACGACGGATGAAAGGCTCGTTTTGTTTTCCATATTTTATTCCTCGTGGTCTAATCGCAGGAGGTTATCGAGAGGTCTTTCGACGACAGCCTAGCCGATGACTCGAACATGGAGGGCTACGTGACAGCTACGGAGTGCTCGGTGACTCCGACAGGGCGTTCCAGAAGCGAATCCTTCGTTACGTCCCCAGAATGCGAAGACCTTGCCGCTCCAGCAACCGTGACGTCTGCGTGCGATACTTGGTAAGACACAGAGGAACCAGGCGTCTCGTCCCTTACGATCTCTCGCAGTTCACAGCGAGAAATAATTCCGTTTCATTCGCGCTCTTTAATCCGCGAAGGTGGAACATAGAGGATCCTAAGTTCACCGCGACGAGCGAGGAGTTGTCTTCGTCTGTGATTAAACAAGAAGAAGCTGCCTGGGTTCCCAAAACAGAGGAAAGGGACTCGTTGACAAATGCTTGCAAACCGGAAGTTCGAGAGACGAACGAGGAGAAGCAGGTTGAGAAGCTTGTATTGCTGGAGAAAAGAGTAGAGGTTGGTTGAGGAAAATATAGGGAAAAAGGTGTAAATATGGACCACTCTTTTTGTTTCGAGGAAAACACATTAAAAAGGTAAAAATTGCCTAAACAGAAGGTGGAAATGGTAGCTCGTAGATCTCAGATAATGTATCAATAGCTCTTTAGCCTGAAAATTCAACTATTTTGACGCAATGCCATTTCTACAAAATTTTTCAAGGAAAATAGTTTCAGAAATTAGAGTGGTAATATGGACCAAAGCTGAAAAGGAAAAAAGCGCGTAAAAAATAGTTGATATTTTACAGATTGTGTATTTTAAAATTAAAATAAGTTTTTTCCATGCTTGTAGTAATTACATGTGAAATTTCAAAATTAATTGGGCCCAAAAGAAACTGAAAAATTTGAAAATAGAATAAAAATTTAAAAATGTTTGAAAATGAGGAGGGAACAATGAGGAACAATAGAAAACAAATAAATGGATAAACTTTTTTTTTAATAAAATTATGCTTTGTTTATGAAATTTAATGTAAATTTTAACCAGAAATTTTAACAAAAATCGCGAATAAAAATCACGAATTGTTCTATTTATTTCAATATTACAACCCCGGTCCATATTTACAGCCTTTCCCCTACTCATGATACCGATTTTTAAAAAATATCACTTTATTGCAAACTCTCGTTACCTCGCTGTTGCAGGAAAACTTGGGTAAGATCGTAAAGGAGGTTACAGAAACCACAACTTTGCGCGTGTCGCACGACACTCGACTGGGGATTGCTTCTTACAAGGTGATATCCAACACCTTGCAAGGTCATCAGGAAAACGTGGATGTGAAGGAAATCAGGGACCTCGAGCGCATAGTGTCGCCGGACGTTCATGGGAAAACGAACGGTCTGCGTCACGAAACTGAGCTGGCCACAAAAAGTGAGTCTCTTGTTTCCGTATTTTCGTTCCTCGATATTTTTAGGATCGTTAAGAGTCGTGTTATATTCCAGCTGAGTCGTACAGCCGCAGAGACGAGCTGTCGACGAAAGCCGACGACACCGATCGCGCGATAAAGTTCACGAAAGTGTGCGAGATCAGCGAGGGGAAGCCACGCGTTACTGGCCTCGACGCTTCTAAGGATATCACGTTGTCCTTGAAGGAGTACACGCGACACCACGAGGACAGTGGTATCGAGATGTCGCCGACGAAGAAGGAGGAGAGCCTGGAAGGTCAAGATTTCCTCGAACGAGCGAGGAAGGTGAGTCCCGTCGAGGCTTCGCCGTTGAATGGCCAGAGAAACAAGTGTTGCTGCAGCTGCAACTGCAGCCACGAGGCTGCCTGCTTCGATCGCTATGCCGTGCAACAGAATTTCATCGATTTTACCAGCATCAACGAAAGTCGACATCGTTTGCCGCTGTCTAACACAAGCTAGCCGTTTTTTTGTCTGTGTGATCTATGTGCGTCTGTGCTTTGAATTAAAACATTCAATTTTAATCTGTCGCTGTACGCTCGAGCCAGCTTGGATCACCGGCTAATCACGATGCCACGAACTGCTTAATGACGTGATCACTGTCAGAGTAGCTTTATATATACTTTGCTGTATTTCAGTAATACTGTCTATGGTTGTTACGATTTGCATCGAATAATTACGAGAGAGTTATAAGAGACAGCTGTAATAAATTAGACCATCTATTGCGGATTCTTCGTGCTTCGAGATATCAATTATTAATTACAACGTAACGGTCACTTCAATTCAAACTCTAAAGGCCCCCATACACCAGCGAGCATGCTTGCCGAGCCTGCAGTTCGCGAGTGGCTCGCTCCTGTATGGGAGCCTTAAACCTCAATTTAAATTTGAATTAAATTTTAATAAATCCAGAACTTTATAATAGAGATTAACATAAAGTAAAATACAACTCTGAAACGCTAAGATTGGTAAGTAGACAGCTCCACTCACACAATAACAACTTCAATAATAAATAAAAAGAACCAGACCCAAAATGTAAGAAGAAAAGGAACACCATCTTCATATATAACAACACATCCCTCGTACATCAACTTGGTAAGCCACTCTAAGATTGCCACTCCACCAATGACAACCACTCGTGAAACTTAACCCTTTCCCAACAATAAACCCGAAAAATCAAAATGAATACCTATTTAAACAAATTACTTCTTATTTTAACTCATCGTATGCATGAATTTGCTCGTCAAGTTTCCAAGCAACGTGTTTCGTTAAAAAGCATGCCAGCGTGTTGTTAACGTAACAGAAGCTCGTCCAAATCGTTAGGAACGAGGATTACCGATAATTAAAAGACGTTCCTGTTATCCACGCGTCGTCCTTTTGAATCCAGCGGGTCAGGAGTTGTCGTCTGCCTCCGTGAGCGCTCGGAAGTGGTCGTGCACGTTCGTACGCGCTCGGCCACACTCGCCCGCGGCCGCATGGCTTCGGCGGCATTCGAAACGCGGCCCCGGCTCAGTCTCTTGTCGGCTTGGATCCGCGATCGATCGACCGGTTACCCGATACGGTTGTGACATGTGTCACGCAAGTGTTATTGCTGCTGCGGTTTGCGTTGTGCTTGTCACTGCTTGAACGTGGATCGGTTTAGGTGATTATTTAGAAATAGACACATTAGCACACGAGATCTCGAGGAAAATACATCGAGAATTAGATCGCCACATAATTTTACTCGATTACAATAATCACGCGACAGTTTTATCCTCGCGACTGCATAAACCAGAGGCTAACATTTTACCGATGAAGGTTCAAGGTTTTCCTCGCAGGAATATCGAAGATCCTTATTTTACCCCAACTCTCCTTTTCCTTTATTTTGCTTGGCTTTAAATGGATTCGTTCGCTCGAAAGGAACCGCGATTCTTGGCGATAAAGACCGGTACAATTTGTCACGTTTTTCGGTCGACCTCAATTCCTTCTCGTCCTTGAGTGCACCGCGGTTGAGCTCATCAGTTACCGAACCTTGGGAACGCCGTAAAATGGGAAAGTGGCCGAGATAGATATATTTTTGTTAAAGCCTCACGTGTTCCTTTATTTATATTTACGCTTCTATAATTCAGACCGAAGTTACTTCGCGCGTTGGTCGTCTCCCTCAAGCTCCATCATTCACTACTATTATCGCCGCGGAATACTCGGGGTACCGGTGATGGGTCTAGCCGTTGAACCCAATTAGAGAAAAATATACGTACATGAAGACACGCGAGTGTTGCCCGTTAATCAGTCTGCTACCCAGACACGCCAGCCGCTAGATAACGTGCAATTAGCCTGACATAATGCGACCGATAGTACTGTACATTGTTCCGCGGCGATGGCCACCGCGTAAGACGAACGCTTCCGTAAGGCCAGCGCGGAATCCGCGAGCGACAATTCCCGCGAGGGCTGTGCACGCGCGGTCTCCGCTCAATTTTCTCGGGTCCGCTACTTTTTTTTTTTCTTCCCCCCATTTCTACGGCAGATCGTCCCTCGATCGTGGACCCCGCGGTGTGGCGAACCTCTCGTTCGGAGAACGCCACCAGTCAGTCCGGTTTTGTCCTCCCATTCGTTCGTCCGTGTCGGTGACGTCACCTTACAAAGATACCTATAAAGTATAAACACACCGACGGCGGACCGCAGGGAGGTGTATCCAAGTCCCTTTGTAATCTCTACCGCGTTTTAATTGAACGCGGGGTAATTAATCCGCTGGGACCATTTTTCTAGTCGACGTAGTCTGAGTTTTCTGTATTTTTTTTCTGAAGCTCGAGGTGGAGTTTAAATTGCTTAGAGAGAAAGAGAGAGAGATAGAGAGAGAGAGGGGGAGAGAGAGAGAGAGAGAGAGAGAGAGAGAGAGAGAGAGAGAGAGAGAGAGAGAGTTCCAAGTAAGCTTGATTTTGGGAATTTAATTGGGGAGAACGATTTAGAAGTTTAAAGATTTGAGTTGCGATAATGATTATCTATGAAATTGGATAGTGCCGTGGAGTTCAGTTATATCTGAGACCACGCGCTATCTCGGTATCTGTTTCCTAAAAGTGAACTCCATTCAGCAATTAGGGATTTCAAATTCTATCTTCCAAAGAAGAGTTTATTAAAAATTCGAGATTTGAAAATTCTTAGCAAGTTCGAACGTGAGTTCTTCTACCGTATACGCACGAGGGGCGATCGATGAACAGTCGGGCGGGATCGTTCGCGGCGAAGAATAGCGGTTCGCGTGTCCGGAGCGGGAACGGATTCGTCGCCGTGCGTGCCGCGGAATTCGCGCAGACGCGGCCCTGGCGAATCGCCAAAAATAACGTTAATCAGCGGAGAGTCGGACGGCGGTAACTGGAGAACGTAACTTCCACATCGCCTCGAAGGAGGAAGGAACGGCGACGGGCATCAATTTCGCCCCCGTCCGAAAGCGTTTCCGCGTGATGGCGGCACCCCCGCCGCGCTGGCACGCGGAACGTTGATCAACGTCGGAATTAATATCGCGTCGACTTAAAGCAGACCGTAGGGACCTTCCTCCTTTCCTTGCACCTTCAAACGGGAGAATTTCTGGAGAACGGCCAACGGCATTCCGTGTTTCGCGAAATTCAGCCAACCGGGTCCGGACGTTCCACGCGGTTCGATATAAATTCTCAAGTTCTAGGAAACAATGTTCGTTGCCAATTCGTCGCGCGGATCGGCCGTCGTAAAATACTAGCCTCTGTTGGAAATGTAGCTCTTACCGCTCTCCAGAGGAAACTGTAGCGTGTATACAACGACTTGTTGAAAGTAATCGATGTAATCGCTAAATCGATCCACGCGGGTAGTTCGAACGATTCTGTCTTCCCGCCGAAAGGGAAGAGTTACGGGAATGGTGGACGGGCACGACACGATGGAAACGACGGCGAATGGCGAGGGGCCCCGTGAGAAGGAGTCACGAACGGTGGCGGAGAGCAACGAGGATGCACCGCGACAAACCACCAGCCCGACCACCACCATAAGCACCATAGCCGTGCAGAGCGGTGAGACGCGTCTGGTGATCGCTCTACTTCAAGTAAGGGCCATCTTACCTTATCCTGTCGGCGATTAGCCGATTAATGGCGCGGTACCATTCTGGAAGCGTTCCACTGCTAGAGGGATAGAGAGAGATAGAAAAAGATTGAAGTGAAAGGAAGAATTTTTCATTAGTAGATTAGCAGATTAATTTCAATCATCAACCACTCCGAATTCGGCGGTAGGAATGCTCGATGGTCTAGGCGCCACGCTATCGTCTACCGAGAGCCGGCATAGATCAGCGCGTGATGGCTGTCAAAGTAGCATCCAACCGGCCGTGATATATGCTTTAGGAAGCGTTTCGGAGTCACTTAATCGTTCGGTACGTTCGTGGGGAGTCGGGGCTCGTACTTGCACGCGCGTTACACGCGACTATAATCTATGGTGTTAGATATTTCGGGAGCCTCGAGTCCATAGCTATTTCCGAGTCCTCTCGAAACCGTGAGCGTTTTAGGTATCCATCGAGCAAAACGAGCGCCCCGAAACTCCGCGAAGGATAAATTTAACCGCCGGTGCGGTTCCTTCCTTCGCGATCATGCCACCATGAACGGGGTGAGCCGTCTCGCCGTCGTTATGTCTCCCCTCTCTCCCCCGAAAATAATTGGACGCGACCTGGACGATTCTGTTGTTAACGGGAGGGACATCGGAGATCCCCGGATCGAGGCGATGCGCGCTGGTGAAAACGTCCGCTGTTATGGGATTATGTAAGCCTCTTCAGAGAAGGGGCCTGCGTTCTATCACGGAACTCTTTCGAGATTTATGTCTGTCGGTATTGATATACACGTGTGTATATGTAACACCGATTACGTGACAACAAAGTGTAATGTTCAGATTATTTCTGGTTAGGGCACTTTCTTGTCATAAGCTCCATCGTCCAGTTAGGTACCGACTACACACCTATAATCCTGAACGCCTGTGTACACTTATTACACGGAGTCACTACGATCTCGGAAAATCACACACCACTGATACCCCAGAATTACTCTTAACTCTGACTATTTCCTCATCTGAAGTCTGAGCCATAAAGAGATTAGCTCGCAATCGGTCGCTAACGTATTATGTGTTATATACGTTTCTTCCTCCTAAAGATTCTTCTGTGTTACGTCTTCGGCATGGAAGATCGCAACTCGGGTCCACGCAGCGGCAGGATATTTCATCGCTTTCCATTGCTCATCTCGACGTTT
The DNA here is from genome assembly GCA_944738655.2 of Andrena hattorfiana. Lineage (NCBI taxonomy): Eukaryota > Metazoa > Arthropoda > Insecta > Hymenoptera > Andrenidae > Andrena > Andrena hattorfiana. Next base: position 66,595,404 of record OX122891.2, on the reverse strand, counting down.
GATTCTGTATTAAATTCATTCATATCCTGTTATGAAATATCCTGCCCCACGATTTTATTTCAAGTGATATATCACCATCTTAATTAGCGTTTATACAAAAACCGACTTTTGAAAAAAAAACGGTTTTCGAATTCCACTATTCCTCTCAAAAAAATATTTGTACCTACATATTTTAATATTTTTCAGTTTCTTTAATATTATGGAATTACAAAAATATAACAGAATAAAATATACTCTACCTACCTATACGAAATCAAATAAATAAAAAAATTAATATTACTAAAATCCGGACAAATGCGTACAATTTTTGAGTTCGTTTAATATTTATGGATCTACAAAAATATAACACAATAAAATAGACTGCATACAAAACCAAGTAGTACAAGAAAATAATTATTTTTAGTTTTTAATGCATTTTTTATCAAACTAAATAAAATCGTTTAACTTAAATTTTTTTTTATATATTTTTTGTTATTTACTTTTTCGTATTTGAGTTTTGCGACTAAAAAGAGCTTGAAGAATTAAACTATTTATACGTGACGGATCAGTTCTCGATAAATTGTGTATTTACAGAAATCACGATGCTACTCTTAGGCAATGCGGCCACTTTTTGTCGTTTTCAAGAAGAACGCGAGAGGTTGATTTCAAGTCGATTGTGATTATGGGTTAAAATTGTAGGGGATGCAATTTTTCACCTCCATGAAAGTGTATTTTTTTTAAAGAATTTTGAATCGTCATCGTATCTAGGTACGTACGCCTGCAAATTTTCAAGTCTATTGGATTGGTGGAAGTGGGTTTAAATGAAGTTACAAGATTTTAACCAAAGAAACAAACAAACGGGCTGGGGAATGAAGCTAAATAAAATCGTTTAAGAAATAAAACAATGAAAAATACTCAGCTATCGTTTAAGCTTTCCACCGCATCAAATATGTTTCTTTGTTAGTATTTTGCAAACGTTTGAGTGTCGGACCCAACATTGAGGGTACACCTACACTTCGACATATATGAGATTCATCAAAATCCGTGTCCCAGATGTCGCGGCATCCCCCTGAAAGACGTGGCGCGTTACCATCGAGTAACCGAGCAATTTGCTTTATAGAGAGGCGATTTGTACACTCGACGGCTCATAGGGATGATTATCTGTCGGTGCAAGGATCTTCGGTCCTCGGTGCAATTTAGCGAACGCAGCTCTCGCCAAGCGGACCACAGATCCTAGCGCCTCCTTCGCGCTCAGCCCCCGTCACACGATCTTATCGTGGCAACACGCGATAACAGCGATACACAACTGGTTTGATATATTACATCACGGCATTACCGGTTACACGGTTACATCACAGCATTATCGGTTACACGTCTCGTGGATATTCATTTGCATTTCCAGCAGCGAGTCGTTTCCTCGCCGATTCTTGGACCGAAATAATGACTCATTGTTCCGACGCGGTCCCGGCGCTCTGTTATTCGCAAATTAACATGTTCTGCTTACAGGGGGGCGTTGTTAATTAACGTCTGAGGGAGTTTACAAAGTATCGACTAATTTTATGCGGTAATTACTGATCTGTGTACCGTAATCACCGCGCTCTTTAAACATGGCGACCGCCAGGCGCTGCAGCAGAACGTAGCACCGTTTTCTTTACTTTCGTTCAGAACGATGTTTAATATCTGCTGAGTTGTTGATTTTGCTCAAGCAACCGGAAGGGGGAAGGAAAATCCTTTAAAGATAGAGATTTGGGTGAGTCTAGAATAATGTACATGGGGTAGCGCGATATCCTTTCTTTTACGTATGAAGGGTTAGGGGAAAAAACAGGGAATGCCCATTTTTAGTGATTCTGCGATGTATAACGTATTTTGTTGGTGGCAACTGGGACCACAGAAGTGTCGAATCATAAAGAGTTACAAAGTAGAAATTTTCGCATAAGACAACGTTAAATATTTGTCGTAGGGGAGACCGGGGCTAAAAGTTCCGATATTGATAAAACATAAAAAATGACTAGAAAATAATGTAGTTATTCTCTCCATTATTGACTAATTTCTTGTTAAATTTATTATATTTTGTGACTTTAAGCTTGTATTTAATATATTGTAATAGGTTTTTCATAAAACATAATTTATTCGTGGCTGGTCGAAGCGGAACTTCTTACCCCTTTATGGGGCAAGTTGTTATCGCATTGGGGTAAGTTGTTACTAACATATAAGAGTTGCCTTTTAATGAAATATTTCATTTTCTAATGAAATAAACCAGAATTTTATTATTAATGTTTATTTATAAAGGTTCGGATCAACAAAAATGTATTATCTATAAAAGAAAATCAAAACAATATAAAAACCATAAACATTTATCTTTGGTATAAAAATTAAAATCTACAAATCAGTCTTACATTCAACTGTTTGTGAGTACCTACTTATTGAGATTTGTACTTGCAGCCTACAGTGGCTTCTTGTCCAGATTGTAGTTTTTTAATAACTATCGAAAGAGTCAAGTGGCAGATACTGAATTCTCTAGCGACAGTTGTTAACTTTATGCGTAACTTCGATGGAAATGGTGCCCCTTTCCGCCTTTCATTCATATGTTCGCATCTTAAAGCACAGCAGGAACAATTTATACATTTGCGATGGGGCAAGTTGTTACGGTAACAACGTGCCCCAAATCACGGTAACAACTAGCCCCTATCGACACATGTAGCAATTTGAGAGATTATTTTGCTTTTACATATATTGTAACGATAAACACTGTTACACCATGTTCTTAAATGTCATTTGATCCATAAGAACGAATCAATCAACAATATCAACGTTTAATAATCGAAATAGACCAAAAAATAATGATAGAAAAATATTTACTTATGTGGTACGCGACTAATAGGTCCTTGCTTACAGCCAAACGATTCGCTGTCGCGGACGCTATTAAAATGGGCGACAGAGTGGCGTGATCAACTTACATGGAAAAAATAATTTAAAGTACAACGCTCTTTTCATTTTGAAGATAGAACCGTCGGAACAACTTACCCCCGGTACTTTTAGCCCCGGTCTCCCCTACTGATTAAAAACAGGGTATGTCCACCCCCCACTGCAACAAAACAAGGAATGTCCACAGTCTTCCTACTTGCACTGTCTTATTTCTGATTAGTGTAAGCTTACATTGTGTCAGGAGCCCTAGGCCTTCACTGTGTACACATCCTTATTTTGATAATAATAGAAGGGGACATTTATTTTGTTACACTATTCTGCAGAAATTCCACTTGAAAGATATTAAAACACTGTAATACAATTATCGGTGCCTAATTAGAGCATAAATTGTTACAGTTACAGTTAAGTTGTTACAGTTAAGTTGTTTTTTTACTAATGGCCTAAAGTATTAAAACTTGATTTTCTCAATAAATCTATCTTGTGACATTCCTTGTTTTTCCCCTTACCCTTCATATCATTTCATTACCATTCACGCGTTACAACTCCTGCTGCATGGATCTCGTCAATTGATCAAAAGTCAAAAGATATTCTCGCGAGAAGAACTGTCTCAAAAATATAGGGAACGACTCTAGCGACGAAAGATTCTTCTCCTGACTGCCCCATCACTTGTGATCCAAAAGCGGTCTCCAAGATTTCAATCGAACCTTCCAGAAATCGATTCTCGCGGTTGACCCAATAGTGACAGACAAGATATAATCAGACACGAACTTTTGATGAAAAGTGTTTTGCCATGAGTGGCACGATTGACGCCGTTTAATGCACGCTGTCACAGCCATGCGATCGGAGAGACAAGCATCCAGACGGACGGGCAGACAGACAGGTAGGCAGACGTACAAAGGTGGGTCCGGTCCGTTCTGGTCGATCCAAAGAGGATCTACCGTGGCACGGATCTCCTCTGTACGTTCTCGTGTAATCTAACAAACCGGTATTATACGAGACGGCGGGCGTGATCCTTCCTCCTCGCCTCCACCTTGTATCGTACCTACGACCTTACGACACTGACTCCTGCCTCCGAAGGGACCGAAGGGAACGAAAAAAAGGAGAATAAGGTGGAGGGCCCAAAGACGGGATCCCGTGGAGGTGGTACAGTCATCCTCAAGTATCGCCATCGAACGTGCAACCACGGACAGAATACGTCTCCAGTTGCTGTTGCCACGAGCGTGCAGATTTTTTACTTCCTCCGAGTCGTTCATTACTACTTAGTTCTCTTATTTACATTACTATTAGCATCGTCGATGTTACTACGTAGCTACGTTACGCAAGGTATTCGGTGATAAACTCGGTGTATTATAAGGATATTTTAATATCTAATTTTGCTGTGTTAAAAACAATGCTTGGTTAACCAATAAGCAAAATAAGCAGAGGCTTTGTTCATCAGGAGAAAGGGGGACACCATAGAAATTTTCTCAATTTTAGAATCTATCTTTCGTTAGAAACACTTTTAAAACAAATTATCAGAGATGACTAAGAAATCGTAAATTGCGTTGATGTGATCAATAAGGGGCCTCTCAACTTTTTTAAGGGCTTCGGTCTCTTAAAACCTTAATCCAGCCCTGGTTAAACGCACAGAAATAAATCATGAATTTGATTTCCAGATTGTTTTTGGTGTATTATGTAAAGTACAATCTTCGATCACTTGATACTCAATAGAAGCTAAAATCATCTTTATAATTTAAAAACTTCCATACATTCTCCGTCCTCTTGTTTATCAATTTCTCAACCCCGGCCCACCCGGTTGAAGAAACACAATTGTTCGCAATCAGAACTACTCGAGACTGTTTTGAAATGGTGGCAAGTATTGCCTTGAATTATTCATCCTCAAGCTGCTATAAGCCTCTAAAAAGGAACTACTCCTCACAGAAATACTGTGTCGAATCGCGTTTCTCCGCTCGCCAGGCGCGTGGACGTATCGCGGGGATCAAAGTAAACGAGGTTGCAAAACTCTGCCCATAAAACGATCGCCTCGGCTATCCTGCCATCGCGAACGAGCTTTCCTCGTTTCGCAAAAGTCGGAGAGTTCAACGCGTTCGACCTGCATAAGCGTGTTCACTTGGCATAGCCTCATTCCATTTCCCTGTTATTCCGTGTCCCCTTATTCAGCACACACGCTACGACAATGAAATCCAAAGTGAGCGATATAATTCCAAAACCTGATGAAACGAACTTGCGTCCGCATATTCAATTACAAGGGAGTTTAAATTTCGTGAAATTCCTCCAAGTCGCCTCTTCCTTTCTCCCTAGTTTCTTTCTATATCGAGTCAAAGGATATGCTTCTTTCTTTAATGAAATCTTTTGTATACGATCACTTAGTGACCCACGCGCCACGAAACGCGTCGAAGGAAGGGCCTCGAGAAAAAACGGAGCCCCATGTTGGATGGAATTCGCGCAGCCTCGTCCGATCGAACGGCTCGTCCTAATTTCGAGCAGCCGAATATGGCCGTGCTCCGTCGCGTACCGCTCGTTCCCATCGTTCTCCCAAGAGACACGCGAGCGTAACACACGCGGCTTGCACGCGCGACTATGCCCGGCACCGCGTGCAATCCAACTCGTTGCTGAGCTCACTTTCACTCGGCTCTGTCGCCCCGCGGAATCCGTTTTCATTGTCATCGTCGCCGTGGAAACGTTCCGCGCATATGCATTTCATGCTTCGACGCCGCGTCGAAATCGCTGGAGTTCAAGGTTAAGCTCTCCTTCGCCTTTGGGACCCTGTTCGCCCTCACCTGGGCCACGACTTTCGGGATACTGAAAGCTTTACGGCAAGATGCGCGCGAAATTTTTATGGGGAAAAAGGGTTGAAGCCTTCTCTTTGCTTATTTCAGTGGGGTTACTTATGTTTATTGCAACTGAGACGCTGCGATCTCTCTGTGATCAGAAATATGTAGTGACAGCCATATATGTAGTGGTACCATATCGATGGTATTTTTTGCGAACACGATGAAATTTTACATGAGACTTTTCTATCACGAGATAAAAATCTCAGCAACAACTAAATGTAAATAATGGAAATGAGAGAATCTTGAGAGTCTCATAAGCATCTAATTTCAGGAAAATAATGATAAAATAATTAAAAAAAATAATAATTGTATCGCGAGATTAAAGTCTCACGTGAGACATGATATTTTTGTCTAATATGGAGTTGCACCTCTAAAAAGTGAAGAAGATTGTCGATCAATAAGCCTCGAATCTAGGGTAAATCCGGGAGACGCGGTCGGGCCGGAGAGTTGGTCGAGTCGCTATATTTTAGACTCTCCACGTAAAAATGCGTTAAAGTGCAGACCAATTACTTCTCTAGGAGCTAAACAGTTGAATGAATAGCGTCACTTCGGTTCCTTCTGTGTTTTTATAGATTTACAGGCTATAAAAAGTAAACTGAGGTTACATTTAACCTCTTTTGTCAAACAGCGGTGTACAGAATCGTATTTAAAATATATTTCTAAGTTTATTTTCGTTTATGTTTGGGATAATAAGATAGTAGAGATATCGAGGGACAATGCAGCCAAAGTATTTGGCCATATTAACTCTTCCTCTCAAAGCTAACGAGAAGACCATCTCTCGCTGCAGAAAGGAGAGATGGTCTTGTTATTATTTTTTTTATTATTTTTGTTTATTTTTTATTTTTTATTATTATTTTTGTTTATTTAGTTTATTTATTCTTTGTTATTCATTTGCCTTGTTAATCGCCAGTAGGTAGTTCACTTTTTCTTTGATGTGTTCTTTACTTGTTTAGCGTAAACAAATTAAATATCAATGAATCTGTAGTTGTATTCACTCATAAATAATTTTGCTTTATCCTTTATTAATTTTCCATGAATAATTATTTGAGTGGTCTCTGCCAACGACGAAAACCATTTCTCCCGGCACCTCGGGAGAAGTAAATATTGTCTTAAAGCAAAATATCGACCAGTTTTTCTGAATCGGCATAAAATTCTGAACATATAGGTCGGTTCTGATAAAATAAGTAATTTCTGAATTAGTTTTAATAGCCATTTTATATTAGGTCGACCGCGTCTCCCGGATTTACCCGATGCCAATATTCCACGATATCGCATCGGGGTAAAAAAAGAACCCTCGTAGCGAAGGAAAAAAAATTTCGCTCGCAAATACTGCGTCAGGGGTTTAAAGTGTTTCGCGCCAGGCTGGCCGCAGAGATTTTTTTCGGCCAGTTTTTCGCGCGATTCGAACGGCGATATTAAAACTCGTTTCGCGATAGTATCTCTGCAGGGTATCTCGATCGGACGGCTCGTCGTGTCCGCTGGCATGCCAACGCCTTTAAGAGAAATTGCCGTGGTTTGTTGAAGACTTCGTGCCGGCGAGGGCACAGCTTCGCGTATTCCCCACACAGAGACGCTCTCTGTTTCTCTGTGCACACGTACGTCCGCGTGTACGCGGCACGTAGTCGCTCGAACACTACCTATCGGGCACGTGACAAGATTGATCAATAAAAAAACGCGATTTTCCATCTCGACGACCCGCAGTAGACTCCGCCGATCGTTGCTGACACCGCCGCAGTCGCGGGAGTGATTCGGCGATTATGGGTGGAGAAGTGATTTCGCCGTGGTGGAAGCTGCGCTACGTGATCGTGTACGATCGTTTGATAGGTCGAGCGATAGCTCGCCTTATTCGTGGCGATTGGTGTGATTTATTTCCACCGTGGTACATACCCCTCGATCCATCGTGCTTTCACGGAGCGCGTGCAGAAGAGGCCTCGCGCAGGATGATAAAACGGGGGTGGTAGTTCTCGCGAGGTGTAATGAGTGGCTGGTAATTGCCAGCATTTAGCGGGCTGGATTAATTACTCGATCGTACATGGGGTGAGAACGTGTCCCAACAACGAATTTGAGTTCCTCAGGAGCCAGTATTAATTTTTTGGAAGACAAATGATGGGAGTTAATTAATTATCTCGTGTTTACTTTCGTGCGCTGTTAACGTTTTTAATACTTCTCTCTTTGCATTTCAACGATGTATCGACATGGCGATTAGGTCGCATTAAAGTATCTTTCTGCGATATTTCTAATTTCTAATTTTTAATGATACTAGGTATATGTTTCTTTTAATTACATTGTATATTGTTCAGTTTGTAACTCATAGGAACCTAACCCGTGTATATAAATAAATAAATATTTGGATTTTCTTCAAAGCTCTATATAGGGTAAACTGTACAATGATTAGCACCCTAAGCAGAAATCCCAATTGGAATATCTATATTTTTTTTTGTTGAAGATTTTATATATGGTTTTTAATTTTCAGTTATTATCGATGATTATGGATTTCTCATTGAAATAAAACATTTTGAGTACCCATTGAGTGTTTTATTTTAAAAATATTCAATGAAAAACAAAAGTAGGCATACAAGTACCATCGCTGGCACCTGAATATTTGAGTTTATATAGACAAAAATAGTTAAAAATGAAATTTAAACAAACTGTTTCATTCACTATTAAATACCTACAACACTTAGTAAATCTGTATTTCAATCCATTACTTACAAAATTAGCTGTGTAGTTCAAATACTGGAATTTGCAGTGTCGTAGTGAAAGAAAAATAAGAAATTGTAAAAGAATACCTTCCAAGCTCATACTTCTTAATATTTGGCTTTTTAATCAGGAGTGCTAATGATTAGTGCCAGCATTAGTGCGGTTTACCCTACGTCGAATATTCTATATTTTCTTCTTTCCTACGAGGATCTCCAGAAAAAGAGTGAAGAATTATCGCGAGACCTGAACCGATTTCCTGAACAGTAAAACATCATAGCGAAGCTAAAGATAGAGATGAGAAATGAGTGTTTGTTGAAATAAAGAACGTCTCGAACGTCAGGTTTTTGGCTCCATTTCGATTATCCGCGTATGCTCGAAGATCTCGACAAGAGGATGGATAAAGAAAAATGAAGAAAATATTGTCGCTGACGGATGGCAGTAGGAGAGGAGACGAGATCGGTCCAGGCGAAACTTTGGCGGGCCGCCAAAGATGAAAATGGAAGCATATCTCGTCTTTCTGTGTCCCAACTGCCGGGTCGACGAACCCAGGACCGATCTCTCTAGTTTCCACGCTACCCTTCTCTCTCTTCTGTGCTCCAGAAGGGGTTAGCCCTCTCGCCTCGTCTTTCTCTTCCCGATTTTGCCAGCGAGCTCGCATTTAGATTTAGAATCTTATCCCCGGGTGCTCCGGAAATCCGTCGTGGCTTTCATTCTGACCGCTTTTTTTTCAAAGGGCCCCGCCCGAATGATTTCTTCTGTCCCTGAATGATTTATTCCACTGAAGAACGATCTCAAACGCACCGAACAGTAGGAGACAAAAGTGTTTTGCTTGAAAGAATTATTGATGCGAGGCTCAGAGTTTCGTCAAGTACCACCGAGTGATATTGAAGGAATTTTTGAAATTACAAACTACAAATTAGTAATTACTTGAATAATGTCGACGTTTTGAGGTTTGTTAGTGTTCGTGGTGAATCCCACAGAGAAGCCACGGCGATTAATAAATTGTTATTAATTAGAGGGGAAAAAGAAATTTAGATGATATGCAAAGTGTAATTTGTATTTTTTTGCATGTAACATAGGTTTAGTCTACTGGTTCATCTAACATCAAGGCGAGGAAGATAATGTACTATTACGAGCGTAAACGTAATTAGGCTCCCACCGGAGCTGGTTAATAAGCAAGACGAGCAGCATCGTAAATCCTTTTGTATCGCTGTTCTCAACCGAGACACGCCCTCCATTGATCTTCCACTTTCCAAAGCTTTTAATTTATCGGGATCTATCGTCTGTCTCTGTTCTCTTGTGCACTGCGTACAGGGCGTTCAAATGGTTGAGGCCAAATTTATACAGCGTATCGAGGAGATTGGGTAGACGAAGAAGAGTTCACAGTGACTCTACGCTTTCTTAACCCGGGAGTAGGCGCATGTTGGTCTTTTCGACCGATGATTTCGTATGTTTTGAAACATGATCCATAGCGTTCGACTGTTCTGGGGGCACAGCAGTGCCCCCGCCGAGTTTACTTTTTTCGTGAAGCGATTCTCATTTGAAGGACGTCTCGACTTGTTTATGTTGTGGAGCGACACTTATTGTTAATGCACTCGTGTAGGTTTTAAAACATACATTGGTACGCGTCGGCCTTTTCGACCATAGCGCGCCTGCTAACGTAAGTTATTCGGCGCGCCTACTCCCGGGTTAATGAGTTAAAAGGGATTTATAATTCACTAGCAAAGGTGTTTTTATCGTATTCTATAATTTCAGATGGGAATTACTAATTCGGAAGCAGATGACTCTTAGTTATCTTTAAAGGGTTCTTCGATCTTCTTACAATTAGTTAATCTCATCTAAGTTGAAAAACTACTAGATTCAGAAATAACGAGTAAGGGAGACCGGGGCAAGTTGATACAGGGTTGATGCAGAGAAATTATCTCTGTGAAATTTATTGGTCAATTCTTTACTACGGTCGAGCGTCCGTCTGTGTACAGTAGTAATCGTTTTTTAGTTGTTTTCGTTTTTACAGAGAAAAGTAAATATTCGTGCTTACATTCAAATAATATTTTTTCAGTTATTTTGTATGTATTTTCTCAAGTTTTCATTTACAATATAATAAAGAGGAAGGATCGAAGCATATTTTAGCATATTTGTTATTAAGAAATTAATTCAAACAGAAATGATAAAAATTGAAAACTGAAAAGCGTGTCAACTTACCCTGGTCTTCTCTATCCCAATTTGTGAGTTTATGGATTTATGTAGAATTACTGAGATATCTTTGAAGAATATAATTTTTTCCCTATGAAATTCAATCCCTGAGAGCTAAGGCGGCATAACGTTTGAATTCGAATCAGAAAGAAGCTGACAGCGTGGGCGGAATGAGTAAAATTCTCTTCAGACAGCGGTGATCGCGCGTAAATGAAGGATTTAGAATGACGCGCCGGCGATTCGCTACAAATAAACGCGTGAGTACAAGAAGGGATGTGATGTCACCACCAAAGGAGTACCAATGTCGTTTGCGACTAATAAAATTTCGCGGCTGGTCGCGGTTTGCGTGCTTTATCTACGCGTCCTATACGATAAAAGGGATCACTGGCCTCAGAAAATTGCTTTTCCTAACATTAGAATTCAGATTCTGCATTCAGTTCAGGTGCATTTCTCTCGCATCTTTTTTCTGAAGAGTGCAGCAATTGCAGGTGAAATTTTAAAAAAGATTTGGTTTAAAAAGCGATTCCACCATCTAAATCTTCTGGTAGATTATCCGACACATAGGAGCAATAAAATTGGTACAAATCGTTTTATGATATAAATGGAATATCTCTTTAAATTCTTTGCCACAATTTGAAGACATAATCCTACACGATTTCGATGGTAACACTTCTACTTTTTCCTTCAGAAAATCAAGAAACTTTTGTAGCTTAATACTAAATATATATGAACACTGATTAATAAGCCACTTTGCAGCCCATTCGTTGAACGATACTTGATGCCAGCATGCGTGAATCTTAATGAATTGATTCGAGAGAATTGTTGACACTGTAGGAGTAAAGACAGAGCACGCTTGGAAACTTATATTTCATCATTTTAACGTTTCCTTTCTTTCTAATGTTACGAAATACTATCGGGGCACTAGACTTCGACAAAAGTCCAGCTAATGGAAGCGATATATTTTTAAGAACGCCTGTTGAACGCGGGAATCGAATTTCATTTTTCGACGTCTATTTTTAATGCGGCATCATTCGTCATGATATAAGTATCGAGTACTCGCGAGCATTCTTTTTTTATCGCTGTTACGCCAACAATATATGCTCACGGTGATTCGGTTGTCAATACGGTGTCGTTTGATTAAAACTGTTCCAATCACGCCGAATCACGCTTGACCTGTTACGAAAGCGTCACAATTACTGCTCTTGTGTCCGAGCAACGGCGCATTTAATTAGAAATCATTCATATTTGGGCGCGGATGGACCGTACGAGCTTTTCACACTGTATTTACACAAACCTTTGCAATTAATTTTGAACCATCATTAACCGGCTTGCGGGCCTATATGGTGCCAGAGTTCGGTATCGAAATGAACTAATTTTTCCTGCAGAGGAAGACTTTTTCTTCCAGGTTAAGTATATAATAGTTTTTGAGGATGGTGATTTCAAATCTGTGGTCATTGTTGCAAAAACAGAAACCGAGTCTCACTCATGTAAACCCAATCTTTCGAGATTTACGCCATTCAGAATTGTGCTGCATCGGTCGTAATTTTGACATCAGCACCATCAAGAACTCCTAAAATTTAATTTTTACTTTTAATCTCAGTAACTAGTAACTGTATTTTTGCATTCTTTGTAGGTTTCAAAATATTACTTTCTTTCATAATATTTAGACGATTGCAACTTTGCCAAAAAATATTTTCCATTAGTGCGGTTGATGTTGCTGAAGAGTATAATTCTTTAGCTTTAATTTCCAGTTTGGGTCATGTTAATACGAGTTTTGGTTCTTAAGTTACGAAGAAGAACGCTACCCCGAGCCTTACTCGGTCCATTTTGGCACCGTTTGGTTGCCCCGAGTCAGATTCGGGTTAATCCGCAAGCCGGTAAAGACTAACCAGACCAATAACTTTCAGTACTTCAAATTTTATTATTTTATACACTTATATTCGAAAGGTGGTGCAAATTTACAGAACAATGTTGTGTATGAATCTTTACCAGTTACTATGAGTTGGTGTTCCATTGAAATTTTGAATGAACTTAACATTCGTTTTAATTAACATTTTGACCCACAATTTCATTGATACACACCTCAGAATAATCTTTTCTGTTGGACTTTGATCTTGTTATGATGAAAAGTCCTTATTTTATTTAAGTAGTAATACTAATAATTTAATACACGTTGTTTGGCGTTTTGGATGGAGCAAGATTGACCCTGCATCCGCCAGGCGAGGGTTAATGCGAAAGTGTGTTTATATTAGATCTCTCAAATGGTGAAACAAGAATCAATCGTACAAATTTGCATAAGGGTACTCTGCCCTCGTTAGTTAAAACGTCCTATCTGACATTTCGTAACATCTGAGAAAACTGAAGTTTAATAATTTCCTTTGTGCCGTCCTTGTTTTTCGTCATTTAATTTTAAAAATGTAATCATTATTTCGTAGCAGCCTAATATATTTTTTTGTCATAGGTGTACCGGCATATAATGTATCATTAACGTGGCAATTAATTAAATGTTTCAGATAGGATATTTCAACTTAGTAAAGAAAGTAAGATAGGATACTTTAATATAGCAAACACTTGAAATCATATTTAATTCATACTTTTAAATGTACAACTTAAAACAAAGTAACATTGACATAAACTAGGTAGTTAAAAATAAACATACCAACATAAACATATACATATAACTTAAACATACGAACAAATTAAACATAGAGATGAACATAACGGCTTAAAGTTAATAATCATCATCGTCATTATTATTCGACACTTTTAATGATTCCCAAAAGGCAAGCCGATTGGCTGGCATGATTGGCTTCAATTTTGTAATTAAATTTTCTTTTCTCTCTGCTGAAATTCCTTTACATTGAACTCTGGCTTTTGGTTTTGATAATTTAGTTTTTCATTGCTTTTGCATTAAGAAAATTTAACGCCTGAAATTCAGCAGAAAAATCATTTTTATATTTTATGATTTTTTTCCCCTCTTGTGAATTGAACATGTACAAAATCATGAAGATATGGTCTAGGAGAAATTTTTTTTAATTGGTGCTGAGAAGCGAAGTAGATAATACATAGGACATTATAAACTAGTAAAACGATCTGAAAAGCAGTTAGGGTGAATAAATTAGACCGTTTCTAGATCTCTACGAAGCACGTAGGGTTTTCTAACTTTACCTAAAAGGTAAAAGGCATGTGGAACTTCAAATATTTCAACATATCTTGAAAAATGAAAAAATGTTAGATAGGACGTTTTAACTAAGGAGGGCAGTACTATCGATGTACGATCTCAAGCATAATCTTTTCATAGTCATCGATCGCAGTTTTATACCGATCTTTGATGCAATTCACACTGTCGTTCATCGATTATTCCCCATCTACCTATTAGTTCGTTAACCCGTCGACGTGTTTGCACGAGTGCAAACGCCAGTAGCTATTTTCACGATCAGAAACGCGGAAATTGACGATCGTCGAGGTTCCAGGGGGGAATCGTTCCATCTACGCGTGGTATTTCGGCGCGGCTCGATAAACAAACGTCGCGTTTACGATGGTTTCTCAATGTTCGTTTGCCTTTCGTCTCTAAACGATTTGAAATAGACCGGGGGAACGGACAGCAAGATTGTCTACATTATGCTGACAACACATCCTATTCGGTTTCACAAGGCTGCTTCTGCAACAACACTTATTTAAGGAATTTCTTTTTTTTAACATAATCCTCGTTTATTATCCACTCGTTACTTTTACTAATAAACAAATGTTTCAACATTAATTTTTACTTATAAGTTGTAGTAAATAATAAATAACTTATAGTAATAGTAAATTATATCTCATATCTTCTATACTTTTTAAGGAACGAATTCGAACTCGAACGATTTTCCTTCTGAATTCTAGTCTGAATAAAATTCCCAATTCGATCCATCGATTAACATTAACCTGCCTTTAGATCATCGCGCGTGATTCCATAGAAGGTAGCAGTGGCTCGTTCGCCATTACGCGTCGTATGATCATTGCCTTTTACGAGATACACGATGGCGCATTAGAGGGACCAGAATGTAACATCATTTTTTCAGTGCCGTATTCCTCTCTTGCGCATTTTATTTTACTGTGAATGACAACGGTGCTCAGAGTGGAGCGCACAGGCAGGGAGTAGTTCGGTGGGCGATATAGCTTGTTGGTGGTGTCCATTTCTGCGATTTTGAGTACGATGCCAAGGGACGAGATTAGCGAATAGTGTACTAAATAGGCACATTACGCTGTACGAGTTTCGTCGTGGTAATAATTCAATCGTAGACACTAGAACAAGTGCTGCCTCGATTCTGTTAACCAACTTTTGTGACCGAAGGTCATTCGGAGTCTCCGAGGATGGTATTAAATTATCAGTGCATAAGTGGGAATATCGTACAAAATTGGGGTGGTTATGCTGTTGAATCAGTGACAGATGTTGGTACCAAGGCACGTGCTGTTTCTCATTTACAAAAAGACGATATTATTTTCAGGTTCTCTTAATATTACCGATTACAGTATTGTCTCTATATAATATGCTGTGATGCCAGATTGGGGACGGGTTCCCTCTAGAATTTCCTCCACCTCGCGCATACTACGCCGGAGCAGCGTGTCCGTGAGCTCGGCGCTTCGGAGTCCAACTCACGGACACGCAGCTCCGGCGTAGTGTGCGCGAGGTGGGGGAAATTCTCGAGGCAACCCGTCCCCGATCTGGGATCGCAGTCCGTATGTGCTCGGTTTGGTGCACACGATACGTGCTTGTCGCTATCCCCACCACTTCTGTCTCACTCTTGTCCGGCGAAGGCAAGAGCGAGATGGAACGAGAACGAGCGAGAAACACTGAAAGCGAGCGAGGACGGTACGAGACAGACGACGCGTTGATGTTTTGTCTCCCTCCGTCTTTCGGGCGCCGTGACACTCCGTCCTTTGCGTGCGCGATGGTCGCAAGCACTTACGGTGAGCACGGGACCGCTTCGCAAAATCTTGACGCAGGCCCGGCTCAAGCCTTTTTTGCGCCCTAGGCGAACTTGTCAAATTGCGCCCTTTATTATAATACATTTATTTGAGATTATTTATGACTTTACTCTGCAAAATTAGGCGACTGTCTAGGGCGGAAAGTCGACAAGAGGTGCAAAATGATATTTTCATTACTGGTATTGTTGAAAATAAACTTTAAAATTAAATATTACAAGTTGTACTATAAGTGAATTAAACTACGAATAAAAATTCAGAGTAAGGTTATCAATAATCTCAAATAAATGTATTATAATAAAGGGCGTAATTTGAAAAGTTCGCCGAGGGCGCAAAAAAGACTCGTGCCGTGCCTGGCTATCTGACCGTCTCGCGTATGCGTCGAGCAGTTACGATTCCATCCGAGTGCTCGCACCCGTCGCGCACGCCCCCCGCGCACGCAAAGCGTTTCATCTCGCTCCCCCCTTCGGCCAGAAAGAAGCGAGAAACGAACACTCGGAATTAGGGATCTGTTCACGATAGGAGCTCAACGCTGGTCCCGACCAGCGAGCACGTGCGGAGACAATACTGTATATCTAACGCTACTATTTTTCTCTTTCTTGTTTTCTTATATGTAGCTGCTTTTTATCTTCATGTTATTTTCTAAATGTCTACTGGTGCAATAAATAATTATTATTATTATATCACCATTTGTGTTCGTTATTATCGAAAGGCTCTAATCAGCGTTCACTCAGCCTCTTTCCTCCGTTTGTCCTTTATTTAGAGCGGGGAATGGCTGAGGCTAAAGGTTCTGGAAGTGCAACCGGAATTAACGAAGCTCGGTGCTTCGGTGGAGGAAGCTACCGAGCTCTCAAGCGCGCACGACGATGTTCTACTTCGATTGCAGGTAAAATAACAAATTCACGCACTGATATTTACATACTACTGACTTATCCTATCACGAGCAGTGAATACTCGAGCGTTTAACCCCCTAACGACTAAAATAAGATTTTTCTTTAAATCGACGGCCAACAGAGCAAACAGAGCCCAGTGGAGGAATTACTCCGGCAGGCGGATCAGTTGATATCGAACCAGAGGCCAAGAGCGGAAGTGTACGCCGCGATGGCGGAAACGTTGGGCCAAGCTTGGCGCGACGTCAACGAGCTTTTGGAGCGTCGAAAGCAGATACTCGACTGCAACGTGCTGTTCCAATGGTTCGTCCAGCAAACACCTACCACTTGCAACAAAAAGCACAAAATCCACATTAAAGATAAAGATCACAAAATTTCCTATTATTAACACCAGGGTGTGGAATAGTTTACATTATCGCGAGATTATGAAGTTTCCATAAATTACAAAGATCGCATAGGTTACAAATTTTGAATATTAAATATATTAAATTAATGAAATTATTTAAATATTAAATTTAAGGCGGTGGTCGAGCAAATGACAGCACTTTCTGTGAAGGTATTTGGTTTCTTATATATATATATATAGGTTTCGTATAAGTTAAATGCCTTCACAGAAAGTGCTGTCATTTGCTCGATCACCGCCTTAAATTTAATATTTAAATAATTTCACTAATTTAATATATTTAATATGCAAAATTTGTAATCTATGCGATCTTTGTAATTTATGGAAACTTCTCGCGATAATGTAAACTATTCCACACTCTCGCGTTAATCGTCCCTTACCACGTGTACATTTCTATCTCTTCGCTAAAGGGTATTATCCATTAATAAAACAATAATAATAATAATAATAATAAATGGTCATTCTTTAGCCGAGCTGAAGAGTGCCGTGAAAGCATGAGGGCCCTTGAAATGGCCTGCAACGATACGCTGCTGCCGATCGAGATCGAGGCGGTGAAGAATTTCTTGTCCAAGATCCACGATCTTCGGAAGAACATGCTGGAGGCGTTGATGGGCGCCCTCCAGGAGGGGAAGAATTTATTGGACAGACTGAAGGAGATCGCGAGCGAAGGCACCTTGGATTCCAGGCCGGACAGAATCAAACTGGACGCTGATCACGGTCAGCAGCTGTAATTAATGTTTCCGCGATGAAGAACGGTTAATTACAAAGCAATGTCACGATTCTCTCCCGCGCTCGCCTCCCTTTCGCTCTTATTTGATCGATGACATAACTGGCGTTCTTTCCCTTTCGCGCGCCGACACGCTCCGCCGTGGAACGCGCGCACGCGAATACAAATACGTTGTTGCGCGCTGCCTCTGCGGTTAAAGGAAATTGCGTTGGTAGCAATGAACCTTTTTCTCGGGCCTTTTTAAACACACGGTAAGTAGTAAGTAAGGCCTGAATTACAAAACGGTTCCGCTATTAAGAAAATGGCAAGCGCGATTTATGAACGAGACTCGTAGCTTGCAATGATTCCACTTTTCATCGGGAACTAGTATTAACATTTCTGCGGGAATCGCGTGCAGTAGAGTGTGTTAGAAATTCTTTTTCACCCTTTTATAGCCGTGATTAAAGTCGAACGATGGTTGGAGGAGCTCCATGATAGGAGGCGTCTGATCGAGGCGTCGTTTCGCAGCAGAAAGACGCAATTGGAGCAGTGCCTGGCTCTAGCTTTGCTCGCCACCGATCTACGCGATCTCGAGGAGATCCTCAACGACAGAATCGCTGCTCTCTCGAGCAGCTGCGATCAGCTCGGCGATTCCGCGTCGAGCGCGGAATTGTTACTCTACGAACTGAAGAAACTGCAGGCCGAGGCGAAGGTACCTCGCGGATATTAAAGTTCCTTTTAATGGATTAATAAATTAGTCGTGAATTTTTCCTGATCTCGGGGGTTTATATTTCGACAACGATATTTTTATTGTTCTTCCAGGAATTTCAAGACAGATCGATCAAAATAACGAAATCGACCGAACGATTAGTGTCATCGGGGCACTTTGCAGGTGAACAGGCCACGGAGCAAGCTTACGCGATTCTAGGCGCCGCGGCTGATTATGTTAATGACTTGGATCAGTACGAGTCGCTGCTGAATAGAGCGGTAGCCTTCTTCGATTCGGCGCGATCGGTGAGCACCGACCTTGTCCACTTGATCTTTTCATGTTCATCTTGGTGTATTCATTGGAGTATTAGAAGATTCTATTTGCGAACTTCACTGCTTGAAATGAGAAGTGAAGTGCTCAGGAAAGCGATATTGTCGTGAATGGTAGCTATATTTTGAGTGAAAGTAAGGGTTCCACTATAGTAGTAGCATATTAAGACGTGGAAAGCTGACAGAATTCTCTTAAGGGGGAACACCACTGTGACGGCCGGAAAAATGAGCCCACTTTTAAGATTTTTTTAAGGAATACCTATTATTACCTATCTTTAGTACAATGTCTTAAGAGACTATAAAAAAAAAGTAATAGAAAAACATGCATAGATTTCCATATACAGTTAATCTCCTACACCCCTCACAAGAAAACATAGGTCGCTTATCGAAACGATATCTTTGGAACGGCAACTCTGAAATCAAATTTTTTTTTTTAATGTAATCGGTATGAGTGTAGTTTCCGTTGTACGTACCGATTTTTAAAAAAAATTATTTTGTAAAGATGGTGCGCTTGGGAAGAAAAAGTTTCGAAAATCCGCAAAAAAATGGATAGTTTTTCGAGCGTATTTAAAAAAATATGTTTTCGATCGAAAAATCGGTACGCACAACTGAAGATACTCTTGTTTTAAAGATCCTGTCAAAATTTCAAGTCGATCGGATAAAAATTGATAGAGCTATTGATTCGATCAGTTAGAAAAATGTCGTTTCGAGAAAATCGCGTTTAAAGTTTGACTTTACTCGGAACGGCATCGTGACGCGTCTCACAAAATGCACTGTATCTTCGTCAATTCTTCGAATATCAACTTGAAATTTTCAGAGAGTATTTATGAAGAGTTAAACATTAAGAAAATGAAGAAAAAAAATCGAAATGTTTTCAACTTTCACAGTAATGTTCCCCCTTAAGGGGGTATTCTACTGTGACATGCGATTTTTAAAATTTTTTTCAGAAATTTTTTTTATGGGCTCAATGAAAGATTTTTATGCTGAACTTTTTCCTGCATAGTTATTATATCTTAAACTATGGATAAAAATTTTTTTGTTAGAAAATATGAAATACAAATGGTGCCACAACCCATGAAAGCTGACCACCTCGAAAGAAATTGCTCGATTTGTCGCCATGATTTTGGACGTTCGGTTCATCCGAATTAAAAAAACCAAAAAGATTCTTAAATTATTCAGACATGACTATCGTAGGTAGCAGATTCGATTGAAATTTAAAAAAATTCTTAAAATGGCTGCAATTTGAACATTAAGTGCCAACTTTCGCGATTTTTCTTCGTCTTTTTCGAGCTATAAAATTAAAAAGATTTAGAAAAGAAACATATCTTGGCTCAATTCTGCTAGGAACGATAGCGACACATCTGCTGAAGATGTGTGCGCAAGATGGGCCCAATCAGTCAAGTAGAATTTGAGATATCGTGGCAACCATTTTTTAAAACACCGATTTGAAAAAAACGCGTTGAAAGGTTTGCAAACAATTCTAGTGAAGAAAATTCTAATTACACCTAATCTGCTACACCTGGTCGGTAATAAAAATCTTTCATGAAGTCCGTAAAAAAATTCCTGAATAATGTTAAAAAAATCGCATGTCACAGTAGAATACCCCCTTAATAGAATTCCTCAGAGTGAGACTGCTAAATCACAGTTGGAATGTTAACGGAATGGTAGCTACAGTTCTGACACCTTGTGTTCGTACCCTCAGTCATGCCAGTCGAGTGACAATTTCAGCTTGAGGCATTGACAAATGTATTACGACAAGCAAAAATATCGCGTAACTAGTGTTACACAGTATCGCGCGCAAACCTGTTCCCTGGAAACCCTCAGTTAAAAATGCTCAAGGCAAGCAAGAATCCACAGTTCACGTAATTGAACATCGACTTGGAGTAGCGATCGTTATCTTCCAGGCAATCACGAAGCTGGATCAGCTGGAGATTCAGCTGATGACCACGGAGCATCCCCTATATTCCACAAGATTGGCGCGTTTCCATGCTCAGGCGGTGGCCACCATAGAAGACGTCACCTCGAAGCCCCTGGCGGAAGGATACGCCCTCCTCGATGTCACAGGAAGAGGAGCGCCTGGGGCTGAGGTCAGTCGGACAGATTAATCCTGACATTTAATTGCATCTTATTCATCGAGTCACGCACACATATCCTTTACAAGCTTCTCCTGTGAATAGTTCTCTTCTAATCCCACTCTTCCCTCCACGCTAACACTCGCAGAAAGGTAGTTAATCCCAAGGGAAGTTGATAATCAGTAGCACCAAACTTTCTCGAATTTTGAAGCACACTTTCTAAGCTTTCTACTCTCCAGGGCGTGAAACGCACAGTGGAGGAACTGGAGAACAGGAAGATCCGATTAATGGAGCGTTGCACCGCGCACGAGAAGGAGAGTCTAGAATTGTCGAGGATCATAAACGCGTTCCTGGATAAGCACGACGAGCTACGTAAATGGCTGTCGAGCATACCCGAGGCGTTCCTTCAGGGCCACCAGGACATGGGCAGCGACGTTCCCATGGCAGAGGACTTCTGTCGACTGCACCGTCAATTGCTGAACGATCTCGAGCTGAGGACCGAGGAAGTCGAGCACCTGGAGTTCGAGATGCTTCCGGTCAGAGAACGGTTGGAGGAGTCGCAGAAGGCGGAGCTGCAGACGAAGGCGGAGGACCTTCAGAATGCTTGGGCGAAAACGAAGAACCTGGTGGCGAAGAGGATCGATTTGGGATCACTTTACCTGCAGTTCCATCTGGTCGTTGAAGAGCTGTCGAGGGAAATCGAAGCGATCGAGAGGGACCTGGCGAGGCACACTGACACCTTGGATGACGCGAAGATCGAAGAGCTTGAGAGAAGGTGGAAGGAGCTTCAGCCTCTTTACGTAAAACTTACTGGCAATGGGAAGGCATTCTTGGACGCTGCTGTGAAGGTACTGGAGCGATATTTAATTTCAGCAATTTTATTCGATAAAATATTAAGTAATATCCCAAACAAATTACAAATGAGCTTCTCGCACGGTGAGAATTTTATTAACGAGATTGATATTATTGGTACCAACAGTAGTATGATTAAAGGGTGTTTCTTTGTTTTTTATGATAAAATACTTTCCAGGTCGACGACCCTTATCTGGACATACACAGAGCTTGCTTGTGCGTTCAGACGCTCCTAGATAAATTCGCTAACAAGCAGATACAATTGACAAGAATCACGAGTGAAATTCTACGAGAGAAACGTATCGAGTACGAACGAAAAATTGAAGAAAGCACGAAGGCAAGTGTTGTCGAGAAACTTGATAATCTAACGAAAGCTCGTGATCTCCAGCGTTTTAAGTACATGTTTCTTATTTTATCCAGACGTTGGAGACTGTCACTAAATTCAGCGAAAGCCTGTACCCAGTGATTAAGTCCCAGTCCACAGAGACGACGACCATTCTTCAAGATCTTCAGACTTTGAAACAGCGTGTTCTACCTGAACTCAATAAAGCTGTGAATGAATTGGAGTCTAGAATCATGGCTATGAATTCCCTGGGGCAGAAAGGTACTTAAATAAAGTGTACACTGACGATAATGTATTATAATTGCTATTTACTATTTGACTGTGAATACTGAAACAGGGGAGACGGAAACCACTGAGGGAATCCTGAGGAGACTGCAGCAGATGCACGAGAATACGCGCACAACAACGATCAACTACGAAATCCTCCTCGAGTTACTAATTTCTATCTTCCAGAGCATCGAGGAGGTAAGTCTATTTAATAACAATTCTTTAACGACACAATGCAAGTGGAATTGTAGAAACGAAAATGTCAGGTTTTTTATGAGATTGAGGATCAGGTAAAAATTTAATAGAATGCTCAGATTTGTTAAAAAAGTTCGCGGACATTTATTACAGAGGATCGTATTGTAGTTTGTTGTGGAAGGGTGAGGGGAAAACTGGGACTGTCCATTTCTGCAGAACTGTCAAATTACAAAGAGTTATAAATTTTAAAATTCCCCGTAATATAACGTTAAAGATATGGTATACTGGTTAAAAACAGGAAATGTCCACTCTGCGCTGGAACAAAATACTTCTGTCGTCAAAGTAAAACAAGAAATTATTTAAGAAGAAAATTATATAAGAATATTAAATTCATTGAACCTCGTTTCTTTACTGGTGGACTAAAGTATTAAAACTTAATTTTCTCAATAAAGCTGTTTTGTAAGTAAGAATCTTTCACCCTTCACCCTTATCATTCAACTCTTCTTCTCACGCTGAAAGTAGTCCTGCAGTTGTAAATGAGAAGTAGTGTCCGCAGTCTATGTAGAAATCTGCAACGGTACGTCAGAAAACAGTTTCATCCCACCAACACGAGCCACTATAACGCAAGACTTTCAAGAATACTTTGAGCAGACCTTCGACGCGCCAAAAGAATAAATAAAGTTAATTCTCCAATTGAATTGCAGGTGAAGCAGAAAATCGAGCAACTGCAGGCCCAAGCAGAGCACGCGACGTCCTTGAAGAACCTAGGCGAAGTGAAAACCGCGTCGAGCGAGCTGGAAGCGATGAGATCGTTTATATCAGACCGAGTGAATGAGATCCAGCAGAAGATTCAGGAGGCGATCGCCAGGGTCCAGCAACAGGAACCACCAGAAGCTGCTGCCCAGGATATCGAAAAGTTGAAAGGCGCCATGGAGTACGTGAAGATCTACCTGGCCATCTGCGATTGGCAGTTCACAGAACGAATCGAGGAGCATCGACGAACCTGCGAGCTCCATAGCGAACTCCAGGATCTGGACGACCACCTGAAGAACGTGGACGCCAGGATTGGTGAAAATATCCAGGCAGCCAGGGCGGCTGCTGTCTCTTTTACGCAATTTGAGAAAACTATTACGGTAAGAGTTTAGTTGTTCATCGATACATTGACTGGAGCGGAAATGTCTTCGGAAAAGCGAAAGCTAACAATAACACCTTTTCATTGGACTTGAGCTTGAAATGTAGGAATCTATCATTCGACTTTTGGACTAGCAGCTGCGAATGCACTTTGTACACTTTGAATTAAATTTTATTTAAAAACTTTGGCCCCAGTCGTGACCTCCCCTTTATAATTAATCATTGTAATTAGAGTATCTAAAATTTCACGCCGATTGCGCTTAACACAAGAAATTGTGTGGATCTTCTAAGTAGAAAGTGTTGAAGTGCAGGAAATTTCCTTTTGAAGGAAGTTCTAGGTATTATCGCAGAGACGATGGATTTTGTTGCAGATTCTGGAGGAGAAAATCGAGACCTACGTGAAGACGACTAAAGAATCGACCACCGTTTCAATGCCTCGAATGGTGGACGACACATCGTTGAGAGAAAGATGCCAGAGCTTGAAGAGAAGGGTGGAAGAGATAAGGAGACGTATAGATCTGAGTGTAGAGTACTTTATTCTCTTGGAGGAGGCGAAGGAGTGGAACAGAGCTGGTAGCAAGTTGCTGATGGTGATCGCGAGGAAAGCGACCATGGTGAAAGTACCGAAGGACGCGATCGATTTGCTTCAGGAGATCGAGAGTTATTTGAAACCGGGAGAGGAGACTCAGGAGAAGAGGATCGAGAAGCTGAAGGAACTGTCGACCATTGTTTTTGGTAAATAAACAATCTTTACTCCATATTACGCATCCTAATTTAAATTTGAAACTTTAAAAACTATTATATTCCAATTTAATATTATATCGAATTTGAAATAGGGGATGCACTGTGTTTTTCATTAGGCACAGATAGACTGCCACAATTCAACGAAGTGATAGTCGAGAACCGTCAGATGTTGGACTCCTTCGCCGTGGTTTCCTCCGAGCTCCGTACCCTGGTGGGAAATTTGAAGAACGCGGAAGATTTGAGGGAAAAGCTACGGCTCGAGAAACAGGAAACGGATGAGAAGTTACAGGCCGCCAAAGTGGAGATGGCTGCAGCGGAAGCAGCCAGAGAGGAGGCTGAAAACGCCAGGAAGATGGCCGAGAAACTTGCCGCTGAAACGCTGGAGAAAGCGACGATAGAGGCGAGGAAATTGAAGGAGGAAACGGAAACGCAGAAGGCTCCGCCGCCACCGCTGTGCTCGGTGTCCGCGCAGACTGAAAAGATCGAAACCACTGACGAGAGTTTCATCCAAGAGACGGTTACTTCCGCCGTTACCACTAAAGAAATACACATCTTGCAGAAGGCATAGTATATTCTCTTAATCTTGTTAGTTAGGTATAAAAATTCACGTGGAGAATTAACTCTGTATACTTCTACGTCTCCTTTAACATATATGACATTTACCCTTCGTGGTCACACGGGGGTATCGCACCCCAGGAAATTTGTTTTTCTTTGCCAATATTTTTGTAAATTTTTACACCTTAACATCAAAATTTAAAATTTTGGTTAACTTTAACAAAAATGATCGCTTTATTCCACAGCTATTTTTTCAATTACAAATTTCATCGTATCAAAATTTAGATTTCTAGAAAAAGACTATTAGAGCATGATTGTACGCGTATTACGAACATAGAATTCTCACTCAAAAGTTTAAAGATTCAGAAATTCGAAAATGGTAACTAAAAAATAAGGCTGGGGTGCAATGGACCCCGCGTGACCAATTTGTGATTATAAGAAGGCGTGATCACGGAGGGTTAAACTCCTATTAATTCATATAAAAAATAGGGAATAAAGTGTCGGTTGCTGGACATTGCACATTTTTTGTTTACATGATGAGTTGACGTTTGGTTAAGAAGCCCAGACAAACGTATTACCTTTAGAAATAACAATGCTCGATTCCTCATTTGAATTTTAGACGGAGATCGAGAAAACGGTTCCAATAGTCGAACGTGAACCAAGCCCACCGAAGCAAGTAGTCGTTGAAGAAACTCTCCAGCAGTCCTACGAGAAACTGGAGAAAGAAGAAGTTCCTCCATTAGCTCCAGAATTTACTATTCCTTTGAACGATGCCACCGTGCAAGAGGGCGAGAGATTCACCTTCCAGTGCAATCTCGTTGGCCATCCGTTGCCAGAAATAATTTGGTACAAAGACGGAATCTCGATCTTGAACAACCCTGATTACTTAACAACGTACGTGCAAGGCCTCTGTACCCTGACGATCGAGGAAACTTTCGCCGAGGACTCCGCGAGATACACTTGCAGAGCGTTCAATATAGCTGGCTCGACGGAAACGTCCGCCACGTTGACTGTTAAAGGTGAGACTGAAACCTTCGATGCTTGCAAATAACGCGTCAAAGAAGATTGCTTGCTGTTTTGACTTTTGAGTATCGAGTACCTTTCAAATTTCCATACGATTTTAATTGCAATTTTTAGAAACAGCGCCGGAGGAGCAACCAAGCCCACCAACTTTCGTGAAAGAATTGGTACCGTCGACGGCAGTGGAAGGTTCTTCGCATCGAATGGAGTGTACCGTTGAAGGCAACCCTCTGCCGACCGTTCAGTGGTACAAGAACGACGTGAACATTGACAATTCACCGGATTACGTCATCACTTACAATAACGGCGAGGCTGTTTTGAAATTCGACGAAGTATTTCTGGAGGACAAGGCTACTTACACGTGCAAAGCAGCGAATCGATTGGGACAAGCGTCCACCTCTGCTTCTCTGAACGTAGAGAGTAAGATTATATTATTGTAGATTATTCTGTTTTGTTTGTGTAATTAGTTTAAACAGGAATTTCCTTCTGTGAATGTCTAGCTTCAGCATCTACAATGGAAAAGCCACGTTTCGTGACACCTCTTTCGAACGCAATGGGCAGAGCTGGTCAAAGAGTGAAGCTCGAATGCGAGGCGAGGGGCACTCCGATGCCTACGATAACTTGGTACCATGATGGAAGACCCATTGAAGAGACCATGAACTTGAAGGTAAAACTTTTTATGTGAACTCTAGGTAATACGAAATATTACTTAAAAGATATTATACTTACGATATTATATTATATTATAGATATAATATTATTACTTACGAGATATTACTTAAAAAATTACATAAAAAAACTAAATAAATAAATGAATATTGCTCTTAAAGTAATTTAAGTTCTTAAACACAAATAACATTTTTCTTCGATTGTGAAAGGTCTCTAATAAAACTCATCTAACCGAGCTCTATTCAGTATATCTCATACACTCCCACAATCAATAATTTTTGCAAATAAATTTTATCTTACCATTCCTCTCCATTTTTCACCTGAAAATCTTTGAAGCATCAAACCTCCTAAGCTTCCTAAATGAATATCCAACGTAATCCACCCTCATCGCAGTAATCCACGTCGAAATAACGACGCCCCAATGAAGCGTTCAATGGAAACAATGCTTTCCTCGTCTCATCTCGCTTCCACGATCCTTCCTTCAAACCGACGCGACCATCCCCTCAGTATTTTTAGCGACTTGCACGCGCCGAATTCAAAATAGAGCAACGCGCGAAGGGCAAAAGGAAGAGCTGGAGTGGAGGGTTCAGGGTGTCGCGATTCGCTGTTTCAGATACAAACGGACGATGGTCGTAGCAGCCTGATCATCTCAGAGGCTTTCGCGAAGGATGCAGGGTGCTACATGGTCGCGGCTAAGAACGACGCTGGCGAGGCCACGGTGTCCTGCAACGTCTCTGTGAAGGGACGTCTTCCTCACGAAACCAGCGACTCCGAACTCGCTTGCAGCGACATGGAGCCCGTCGTCCCTAAGATCCAGATGCCACTGAAGGATCTGAATGCTCAGGAAGGACGCACAGTTCGGCTGGACTGCGTGATCGTTGGCCAACCAGAACCGGAAGTAAGTGTCGCTGGATGAAAAGATTTCTAATCACTTTGCGCGGCCTTGCTGTAAAGACAAGACCTTTTCATTAATATTCATTCGAGTTAGTTAAGATACAGAGGTGTTTTATTTAATTTGATAGCCAGCTTAATTTCACTGGCAAAGTAATCGTTGCATGGAAATGGTTGTTCGGTATAAGTTGTCAAGTGGAAGTAAATTTTCAATCGGAGAATTGTAGGTGATATTGAAACGAACTTAATTGCGTTGAAGAATGTGATCTTAAAATGACCTTCATTCAGTATTTTGCCCTCTCACTGTATGACATAGAAACTATTGGTTTTACATATTCAAATTTATGTGATGCGCATTATCTAAGTAACTCGTGCGGTAATAGTAAACGCGGAACCTTCACACTAAGAAGTAGTAGTGAACAGAATACTCCGATTCATTACTTGCACTGTTTTTTTTTTAATATACAATATATTTACACTCTGACTATCATATTGCACGTATCACCTGAGTGTCGATAAAAAATCCGACGATGGATTTCACGTTAACGGTTGATCAGTTAATATTATTGACTGTTCAGTTTCTCTTGTATCAAATTGCTTCTTTTATCGACAAACTATTAAAATTTCTCATACAATTATTAATCGATCGCGATGTACTATTTCAATCTTTTACAATTGTTGTTTCAGGTAATTTGGTATCACGACGATCAACCGGTGAAGGAGTCAGCCGACTTCCAGTTGCTGTTCCAGGGTGACAAGTGTTCGCTGGTCATTCACGAAGCTTTCCTGGACGATGCTGGTGTGTACAAAGTAGTCGCCATTAATTCTGGCGGCGAAGCGTCTAGTCAGTGCACATTAACCGTGACACGTATGTAAAAGGGACAATTTGCTGCACAGAAATCCTAGTTAATGTCGCGCATGGTTCACTAAATACAACAATAACTGCTCTGATTCAGCGGTCTCCGTTCCTGATGGGTTGAGCAAAGCCCGAACGGAAGTGGAGGAAACGGTCGCCACAGGTTCACCACCCAAGTTCGTGAAACTTCCGACAGACTCGCTGGTGGCCGAAGGGGAGAACGCCATTTTCGAGTGTGCGGTGGTTGGAGAACCGAAACCGGAACTGAGGTGGTTCTCAGACAGTGTAGAGATCACAGGAAGTGAAAGAATCTTGGTGAGTTTTTGATGAAACGAAATAAAAAGTTTTTGAAGGCGTACACGTGACTTGTTTGAATATTTTGCTACAAACTAATCTTAGGAATTATTTATTTGGTGTATTTTGTCTTTAAATAACTGTTCTCAAACATGAGATAGCATATATCGAACGTCAAATCACGCATCAAAGAATATTTTTTTAATTAGATTTTAAATGTAGTCATCGTCAAATTCAGAGAATTCTTTTTCTCATTTTTGGTACTGGTGAAGTTGATACACTCTTCTGGTTCACATTCTTGATTTTTGAAATCTCTTATGGGGGAAGCTAGTGATTTTTTACGACGTAGTGAAATGTTAATAATATTCAGATCGAGCAGAAAGAAGATGGAACGGGAATTCTAAAGATCTCATCAGCGATCCCTGAAGACAGAGGAAACTACGTGGTAAAAGCGATCAATGCTCATGGCGAGGCGAAGGCTTTCGCTAGATTGGTCGTCAGATCGTTGGGCGATTTTAGAAGAAAGGAGGAATTCGTGCAAATGGAAGAGAAGCTGATTGCACCCTCGTTCAAAGAAAAGTTCGAGGATAGGAGCATACCGGAAGGAGTCTCTACGAAATTCGAGTGCATCGTGGTTGGAAAACCATCTCCAAAGGTAACTTCCCCTTACATTTTGAAACTTTTTACCAGCTGCTATTATTCAAGTCCACGGACTCCGAGACGTTGGAAATTAATTATCAACGATTGTTATCGCCGTAGTAAGCGGCAGTAATTGCCTGTCTACTCCAGCAGACCTTGTACAATTAGTCGCACGAATTGATACCTGAAAAAGCCCACGTGTCGTGCGACATTAAGAAAGGAAACACTTTATTGCTAAAAATAAATAAAACACTAGAGAAATATCAGAGACACAAGTGTCGAATAGTGTTTAGCACAATTTAATCGACGTAGTAGCACTCTTCTTCATTTTACTCTCAAGGTAGACGCCGTTGCTCCTTTAGTTACTATTGCCAGGAAACTGGAAAATTTTAGGAAACTGAAGCTCATTTGGCGACTATACTAATTCGAACGCAGTAAATCTACCGCCACTTCCGTTGTACATACACAAATGGGCGCGTCCCGAATCGTGGCGCCAGATCCAGAGCCGTTTTTCGAAGGTGTCGAGACACGTAAAAGATAGGGTGCAGAGTTGGCTAGCCTGTCACGAGGTAGCCGACCAAGAGTAATTTCGTGCCTCCGGGTTATATTTAAACAGGAACAATGTACCTGATGTGGAAATTCGCGGACGCAGCCGCGTCGCGAGGTACTCCGCGAGATCTTCTGCGGCAATCGTCGATCAGGTATCGATATCGCTTCCCACATGCGTTTCCTCGGACATTATTCCATCAAACTTTATATTAAAGTCGGCCTGCAGTCTCTCTTTCGCGTGAAACTGTAAAAAAGCAAGCTACTTATCCAAATACACAACACGCTTCGCGAAATTCACAGCAAAATTCGCGAATTGGGCAGCAATTGGGTGCCAAAATTTTGTAATACATACAAGTGTAAGAAACACTTTGTAGAATTTTCTGTAATATTCCGAAGAACATGTGAATTGCATGTAATGTACTTTGCAATTGCTAAAGAAATTTATACAGATCTTGAGATACAGTCTATTTGCATTAACTTTCCACACATACCGATTGCTAAAATACATTTCCTCTGGTTGTTGAGTCCTCGACGTGTGCGTGAAGCTACGAGTTTCAATTTGATTTTGATTATAATCGCTAGGATTAGCGAGCCTTGGACTTTATTAGAGACATTATGTACTCGATAGAGACT
The DNA here is from genome assembly GCA_944738655.2 of Andrena hattorfiana. NCBI lineage: Eukaryota > Metazoa > Arthropoda > Insecta > Hymenoptera > Andrenidae > Andrena > Andrena hattorfiana. Next base: position 66,565,061 of record OX122891.2, on the reverse strand, counting down.
TGTTGGTTTAGAGAATTTGAAGCATCAAGACGTGCACGACTCGCATTAAGTGGGCTGCATATTTAATTTCCAGATTCAATGGCTGTTTAACGACCGCCCCGTTCATGGCAAGGACTTCTTGGTGTCGGTCAGCGGGGATCGACAAGTGCTGACGATTCCGGAGACCGGAAGCACGCATGTCGGCACGGTTTCCTGCGTGGCGGAGAACGCTGCTGGCAAAGCGGTCTGCAGTGCTCGTCTAGAGATCGGTAAGCAACGCTAAAATATCTTACCTAAAAAAACTGAAGGCTACTGCGTACATACAACAACTGTCTAAATATGTAGAAAGAGAAAAGTCTCGAATATTCAATACTTAAAATGTCTTTCCAACTTGCAAAATATGCACCGCCCCATTTAATCACTCTTCGTCTATTAAACTACGAAAATTCATCCCAAAATTTCCTCCACCCTATTTTCTTCACACCTTAACATTTACTAGAGTTATGATCGTTTCTTTGCCGCTTCCCGCCAAAAGCACTGTTCAAACAAGGAGCCAGCCCCCTAGGCCTACGCGCGCGTCTTGACCGCCCAATTCCAAGAACCGCGTCGGATTTCCTGCCCGCCCGCGGATGATCCTTCGGTAACCGAACGATTTTTATCGCCAGCCTCCTCGTAATAAATTCATTTACGCGATGCCAAAATACCGTCGAACGGTCGGCAACGGTGCCACGGAGTTATTAATACGCGTAAAGCCCGCAGTCGAACGGCGGTTTCATTCACGCGGCTGGTGCACGATCGACAGAGAGTACTGTCATCTCGCTGGGGCGGGAGAAAGACAAGCGAGCCTCGGCGCGTGTATGCAAAGAGAGCGACATTGCGACACGGGCAGGCGGTGAAATTCGACACCGTTCTCCTCGCTTTTCGCGAGAAAAACTGCAGCGTCGCGCGACCACCCACTCGCCAGGCGCTTGGTAGCTTTACCTTTTCGCCTGCGTCGTTCATCACGCGCATTTTTAGCCCCGCGAGACACGAGGGGCTTCCGCGGACGCTGGGGCCAATTAAAAGGCTCGAACATTTCGATTCCGGATCGGGGAGAGTGATCTTCTGGGACACGGCTGATCGTGCGCCGAGGTGGACGTCGCTTGGTTTGCAACGCAGTTTAATTTTGACGGCTGAAACGATATTCTGTGACTGTTATGTATGCGGAACGGGAGGGTCTTATTTTTAACCGGGGCGACTAAACAAACTCTTTTCTCTTCTTTCACCCGACGAAAAGTCACTTTGAGTCACGACTAATATTAGGTCGGTGCACATGCCGCGGCAATTAAATCTGACGTTTCTACGCCCACCTGTGCGTGTACGGGCGGGTGTGGAAACGTGTGGAAAAGCATCGATCTAGGCGTTCGTCCACTAAATCGTTTGTTCTATTCGTATTGGAAGCTCAGAATAGTGATTCTCCTTTGTTGAATATAAATATTACGCAGTAACGCTTTGGAGACCATTGGCAGAATTCAAATCTCTTAATCGATACTGAATATAAAATATAATACAAATAAAAAATGTTTACAGCTTCACAAGCTTTAATGGTATCAGTCCGTGGCTTTAATTGAAACTTTGGTGCAAAGGATTAGTACATATGTTAATATTAAATACGTTCCAACAATCAAGTAGAAGTCATCCTCCAAACTTCCAAAGTCACGCCAACACGAGCAATGTTACTCAAAACAATTCACCTCGCAGGAAAGAAAAGTCTTGATAAATATAAGCAAAAATTTTAACTACTCTAAATCGAATTAAATATCAGACAGCTGTGGTGATCGAAGGGTAGTGGCGCAACGAAGGAAGATGCCCGATACCTCAGCGACAGGTCAGTTCCGCGTTTCCCGTGTTCTCGCAGGTTTGACCGACCGTTCCATGTGTATCGCGGTGTTGAGAGAAGCTCGTCTCCCTTGCTCTTTCTGTGTTTCGGCCGGTGCACACACGCAGAAAGCACGTTATTTTTGTCGGCACGAATACCCGGCACGTAGCCTAGTCCAGAGTCGCTAACCCAGGGAATTTAAGCGCGTCTTCTTCGAGGGGCCTCGCTCCAACCGAGTCGCATCTCGCCGAAACGGCCGCGAACCACCATCCACTGACCCATTAATCGTCCCTGCGCCCTGTCATCCACTGTACAGGAACAACCACGGAAACGAGCACTCCGGATCACCCCGTCGAGGTAACGACACCGATCGCAATTCGCTTCCGCTCGAACGAGTCGCGCGGATCCGTCTTCCTTTCCTTAAACAGTGCATTTGTTTCTTACCTTGTTTGTGGCATTTAATAGTCATCGACATGGAGACACTCAGGTCCCAGTTAACGCGAGTTTAAACGGAAGTTCGATACTCCATTTTGCACGGGGAGAGTGGATTTTAGTAGACACCAAGTGCGAAGCAGAAAGTGCGAAGGTGTTTCATTGGAAACCGATTTTCTTCCAGGTGACCGGATCTTTTCTAAGATCCGAAGCTTGTTTATATCTCGTGGTGAGTCAGTTCGCAGTCAGTAGAGTGTGACACGTCGAGTCAGACTTGGAAATGATATTTAAAACCGTATCGCCGTGCATTTGGTCGCTAGATGTAAAGTGAAGTTTCTGTGGAATGTAGAACTGTGGGTTTAGAAGCTTTTGTAAACGGGCTGATGGAGAAGTGAGGTATTTTTAAATATTTTTATAGCCGAAAGTATCCGTGACAAGTGTTACCAAGGTCTCATCTTCGATATGGATCCTGTTTCCACGTACTACCCAGTGATTTCGATAAAACTAAAGACAGCAGCGTCGTTCCACTTCTTTCGCGCCAATGCTATTAATTATCCCAGTAAATTGAAATTCACTGTGGTCAGTTTTCTCCGAGACGTTAACACGATTGCACACTTACTCGGATCACGTTTGGCTTAGAAATTGCGTCCCAGTGCTCGATTTCCGTCGCGGTAGGTGAACGGTACTATTTCTGTCGCCGATTGTGGGCAAAGTGTTTCGCTACTCGGTCGAAGGGTTCTCGGTCTATTTCATCGGCACCTCGATACTGCTTTCAAACGTAACTTCTACGGCATTTCGGGCTTCAGAAAATTCGGAGTTCCCATGGCGAGCTTTTTAGCACAGCTTTCAGGCATTAGATCATCGTATCGCGTTTCGCTGGGGCGCGTCTAGGTGGATGTTTCGCGATTTGCTCGCGAATTCGGGGCAAGTAGCGCCGAATTTTCGCGGTCCAGATATGTCCGGATGAATTCACGTAGAATTTGGTTGCTGGCCAAAGAATGTGACTTCTTTCGATTGCTGTAAAATATAGAATTCAGAAGAAACGTACAGGAAAGATGAATGAATGTCTAATTTTATAAAAAATAGGGGCGATATTTTCTTTTAATGATCGTGGCATGTAGAGTTTTTTGAAGTTCATACTTTTCGTGAAATACGAGGTGCTAATATTAACCCTCTCTGGTCATACGGGGTGTATCGCGCTCTAGGATATGTTCTTGCCAATATTTCTGTAAATTTTTAGACCTTAATAATCAAATTTAAAAATTTGGTCAATTTTAACAAAAAAAAAATAGATTTTATCTACAACTGTTTCTTCAAATACAAATTTCCACATATCAAAATTTACATTTTGAGCATGATTGTACGAGTATTACGAATGTACAATTGTCACTGAAACGTTGAAAGATTCAACAATACGAAAATGGTAACTCCAAAAATGATGCTGAGGTGAAATGAACCCCATTTGACCAATTTCTGATTATTAGAAGGTGTGACCACGGAGGGTTAAGTTTTTGAATATACAGTCTGTTAGTGTCGAGGTTTGCAAATAAATATATTAGCAAGAAATATATGTTTTTATCCACTTTTTTTAGAATAAAAAGAATAATACAATTTTGTCGTCTTGAGAAAAATATTATGTTCTTTTCTGTAGTATAAGTTGGAATAGGATCGCGAGCCGTGTTCAATAATATTTTATAGGACAACAAATCTGAGGTACATTATGTCATATTAAATGTCCTATAATTTCAATTATACGTGGTTTTATTAGAAAATTTCGAGTTAAAGTGTATTCAAATTTGTTCTCAATAGACAGAGTGTGCAAATCCAGGAGTCACGTATTCTCTGACTCTCTGTCCCTCAAATACACAGGCTAGCCGGAAATTGCGAAATGGAACACTTGTCCACTTTTCAACACATCTCGTTTTCACATTTTCTATTAAAATCATACAATACGTGGCATACATTCTATCTCTATTTTTCACTGTAAAACACCTATTTTTTTTATTAATACATCATTTTTTCTAATGTTAATTCAACAAATGCTGTTAAGGTATCCAGAATCTAATGGACCACCTTGTTTACCGTTATCACTTGATATTTCTATATATTCAAAAGAAGAAAGGTGATATATCTTGATCACTCGGTACTACTCTATTTTCGAAAGAAGAAAAGTGTGAAGATGGCGATAAAATGGAGGAAGTCAGGTCGTTTGTCAATGTTCCCGTGATTTTTTTCGAATTCCCCTTTGAAGTGGCATAGACGCGGAATTTATGCAGAGACGGTTGCGCCATCGAATTGTAGATTCCAATTCCGGATTCACTGATCCGATTCTAGCATGGCATCGATTAAACGGGCCAACTATTAATACATCCGTGCTTCAAGGGAACAAATCGATGCGAATTAAACGTCAAACTTTCGCGTTTTGAGATGAAAGTGTCACTTGATGAATCCTCATCTCGAGAAAGAAAAACAATAACCCAAACTCTCCATCAAAAGTCAATTAATTTGTACAAATGACCAACTCCAAACACCTTCTACCTAAAAAATAAATTGTCAAACTTGCATTACTATAATTATACTATCCACAATCACGACACGCGTAAGGTAAACAATTATCATATACCATAACTTTTATTTTCATCGCCAACAAGCTACGGTTCGTTTATACGACCCCCCAAATGTTGTCAGTGCCAAGTTATGCAGAGCTTATATAACAATAAACGAGAAATGAATGAAATTCAAACATATCGCCCACTGTTCGTCGATGATAAATAATTCTGGCTGTCCATTAGTGAATGGTTATTTATAATATTTTACACTTTTTATATTCTACATTTACCTTACACATTCTTCAACAATTATAGCCCCCAATAAATACACTAGAATTAAAACATATTTGCTAATCACTGCACAGATTGTCGTACAGATAATATTCAAAATGACTCAAAGTGACTAAAATTTTTCTAAAGTACAAATAGAAAAACCATACCCAATTTCAAGTGTCTCCATCACCGCGCACTGTACCCGTGGGAATCCGCCTAACGTTCGAAGTAGTGACTTCCTGTATTGCACAGACGCGACTCGCGGGAATTCGAGTAGGGCCGAAGGACGCTGTCAGTCATGAAACAGTCAGCGATCTATTGATAACTCGATTAATCATCGTGATTAGGTGGCTGGCAGAAGGAGGAGGGACAAAAGCCTGACGAGGGGGAGGCAGAAAGGGAGAGGGTGTTAGAGCTAGTCGAAAGTTTGCCCGTCGACGAAATGCACGCAGCGAGCAGCAGCGAGAAGCACTTCTCCGAGGAGAAGATGTCCGAGACCGGTGGAGATAGTAAGGTGCTGACTAAGATGTCACAGACCGTCACGGAGTCCTCTACAACCCACAAGACCACGACGAAAGAATATATCTCGTCGTCGATGTCCTCGACCGCGTCGAAGGCTGGACAGGAACCGAGTAGCGTTTGTGTGAAGACCACCGTTCACAGTACGGCGCAATCGTCCTCGGAGAATGGGGCACCTCCTGTTGTGCAGGTACGATTATAATGGGGTTGAATGGGGTCGGATAGCTTCCACGTGGGATATTTGAAAATTGAGAATTAAATGATACTTCCTAGTTTCCACGCGAGCTATGTGAAAATGGAAATTTTAAGGGAATTTCCTAGTTTCCATGTGGGCTACGTGAAAATGGAAATTTGAAGGGAATTTCCTAGCTTCCACGTGAGCTATGTGAAAATGAAATTTGAATAGAATTTCCCAGTTTCCACGTGAGCTATGTGAAAATAGAAATTTGAATAGAAGTTCCTAGCTTCCGCGTGGGATATTTAAAAATTAAGAATTAAATGACATTTCCTAGTTTCCACGTGAGCTACGTGAAAATGGAAATTTGAATGGAATTTCCTAACTTCCACGTGGGCTATGTGAAAATTGAGAACTGAATGGAATTTCCTAGCTTCCACGTGGGCTGTTTGAAAATTGAGAATTAAATGATACTTCCTAGTTTCCACGCGAGCTATGTGAAAATGGAAATTTTAAGGGAATTTCCTAGTTTCCATGTGGGCTACGTGAAAATGGAAATTTGAAGGGAATTTCCTAGCTTCCACGTGAGCTACATGAAAATGGAAATTTGAATGGAATTTCCTAACTTCCACGTGGGCTATGTGAAAATTGAGAACTGAATGGAATTTCCTAGCTTCCACGTGGGATATTTGAAAATTGAGAATTAAACGATACTTCCTAGTTTCCACGCGAGCTATGTGAAAATGGAAATTTTAAGGGAATTTCCTAGTTTCCATGTGGGCTACGTGAAAATGGAAATTTGAAGGGAATTTCCTAGCTTCCACGTGAGCTATGTGAAAATGAAATTTGAATAGAATTTCCCAGTTTCCACGTGAGCTATGTGAAAATAGAAATTTGAATAGAATTTCCTAGCTTCCACGTGGGATATTTGAAAATTACGAATTAAATGACATTTCCTAAGTAGCTTCCACGTGAGTTATCTGAAAATGGAAATTTGTATGGAATTTCCTAGCTTCCACCTGGGCTATGTGAAAATTGGGAACTGAATGGAATTTCCTAGCTTCCAAGTGGGCTGTTTGAAAATTAAGAATGTCATGGCATTTCGTAGCTTCCACGTAGGCTCTTTGAAAATGTAAATTTCAATAGAATTTCCAAGCTTCCACGTGGACTATGTAAAAATTGAGTGTAGTTTCATGAAATCCATAGGACAATAAAACCATTCTAGATTTCATGCATTCACTCACAAATTTGTTCACGAAAGATTCCCAAGTTCGTTCAACTACACTATACCCGTGGCCTTATTTTTTGTATTAAAGTCGAGAATCAAGTGATGTCAACTTAGGTATTAAGAATCTAAAGTAGTTTCCTCCATAATTAGCTATTCCTCTGAATTTACATATGTGAACAAACCTGTGAGCAACTGTATGTAGCATGGCGTTCACGCGACAATACAAAGGCTTTATTCCAATTACACAGTCGTACAAAGTCGAGGAACACGAGAAGATCATACAAGACCAGCCAGGGGAGATTCGGCAGGAGAAGACAGTGGTCGTGTCTCAAGATGAGGAGGGAATCAAACGCGAAGTGAAACCTGCCCAAATGTCGAAACCAACTAGAAAATCGACAGCACCCAGATTCGTGTCGCCTATCACCGGGATGATCGTGGATCAGGGTTCTGACATTGTCCTCGAGGGAATCATCGATGGTAAAATAACACTGATATCTTCAGTCTCCTGTTATTACATTAGTCTTCCAGTCAATCGAGTCTTCTTAAACTTCTTTAGAAATAGGATTCTGACACTGATAGTCTTGAAATTATTTACCCTCTTCGCAATTAATCTACCAAAAGACTTTTATCGACGTTGGAATACATTGTAATCTTTAATGCAGTTAGAAACATTCAAAGACGCTTGACACTGGTTTTTGGCAAGCACATAGTGCCCCTCCCATCGCAGCACGAAATTATTATTTCTCACGTATATGCATGGCGTGAGCAATTGCATTCTTGCCAGACTGCCACTTTCTCGTCGAGTTTAACGACTCCGCAGACCACATTGCATTACAAATATTTCACAAAGCGACTCGTAATTCAACTTGACTATTTTCCTTCACCATTCATAATCGCTTTTTAAACGTTTCACAGGCTTCCCTCAGCCCACAATCAGCTGGTCGAAGAACGGGCAGGAATTGAAGACAAAAGATGGCATGGCGATAAGTTTCGCGCATAATCACGTCCGCCTCGAGTTGAAGAACGTGAACGTTAAGGACGCAGGACGATACACTTGCACAGCGAGCAACGACGTTGGTTCTGCCAGCAGCACGGCCGATTTAGTCGTCAAAAGTAATTAAAGATTTGCAGATTCACATAAACTTTATGAATTAAGTTCATTCTGCTCGGATTTAAATAACACGGCGTTATCTTCTTAATGCGTTCCAGAAACAATTTTCCCGCCAGTGTTTGGCAGAAGGCTTCAGGCTCAAGTCGTGAAGCGTGGGGATCGTGTGAATATGGAAGTGGAAGTCACAGGAACTCCAGAACCCACTGTCACGTGGTTCAAAGACGACATCCCCATCAAGGAACGTCCACCTGAATTGAGGATTAAGCAACAAGGGAATTGTTACATGCTAATCATTGATAAAGGTAGGCTAAATGACTTTGTGGGTTGGTGGTGCATTTAGCACTTGTCATCGGACAAAATCTTCTATCAAATCTTATTGTGGTAAATTTTCGATTTATGGAGAATTGTCCTGTCAGCCCTCGCGATGTAATTGTACGAATAATTAACATGTGTCTTGACATAATTTGTTCAGCTAACATAGAGCACGCTGGAAAATATATGGTCCGAGCAACGAACGCTGGCGGAGAAGCGCAAAGCATTGCTGATTTCGCTGTTTTCGAGCCAACACCGGATACAATGGTGGAGGTTCACAAAACTGTCATCTACGAGGACGTGCGAGACAAAAAGATCATTCAAGTAATGCCCTTTGCTTTTTATACACCTTCATTTCTATTTTTCTAAACAATTAAGCTGTCCCAGATCAATCGACCTTGATAAAAAATATTATTCTTAACGAGACATCTATATCTTCCAATAAGAAGTTTGACCTTCTAAATGTTTTAATTTTTTAATAAGAGACCTATTAACCTTTGGAAATCTTTAGAAAAGTGTTTTATCAATCTTTAACTTACTTTTATTTAAAAAAAATTATGAATTCTAAAATAAAGGAATTCATATTAATTAATATTACTATTCAACTCTCCAATGATCGCACGGGTGACAGCTGTTGTCTATTATTCTGTATTACTGGTGGATTTTCAATTGTAAGAATCTTGGAACCATAAGTATCACTTTAAAATTTTTACCAAGTACGAGAGCTTAAATAGACGACATTGTCATGCGCGTGACTAATCGTATCGCTGAATATCGCGGTGGTAACTAGGTGACTAAACCCAACACGAATCATCAATTCCTATATTTACGTAGTCTGACGAAAAGAAGGGCGAAGTGTCGTCCCTGAAACTGACCAGCGAGCAGGTACCGAAGCCAACGATCCAACCGTTCTCAACAATTAAAACACCGCCGAGCGTGACGGCCACGTCCATGGCCCAAACGACTCGCACGGTAGAGAAGATCGAAGAGCCAGAAACGAAGATGTGTCGGTCTGAAACGATCTCTTCAACAGTCGAGTCCCACCAGACGGAGAGAAAGTCTGAACAGAAGTTCCACATGAAACTGGAGCACAAGACTCCATCAGTGATAGAACCGAAGAGAGAAGAGAAGACGGTGGTGAAAGAGGTGATCCGCGAAGAGAAGAAGATTATCGAACCGCAGAAGACGATCGTCGAAGAGAAAACCATGATCGAGAACGAGAATATAGAGACGTCCACTATAGCCAAGAAGGATGCTCTGAGCTTCTTCGAATCGATGACGAAGGAAACCGAAGCACCCCAAAAGGGACCCAAGGGGATGATCAAACTGGTCGACGACGCTGACGGCCACGAAGTGAAGGTTGGACACCTGACGAAGAACTACGAGAGATCCACCACCTTCCAGGAGGTTAAGAAGCCAGAACCTAGACCCACGGAGTTTCAAGCCACGAAGAAGGCTGTCCACGAGATCTTCACAAAGTTGGAGCAAGGAACAGGGCCCTCGCGAGGCGTCGACAATAAACTTTTCGAGTTCCCTTACGAGTCCTACAAACCATCGCCCGCGGAGACGAAGAAGACTGTCACGGAGGAGACGATCACATCTGGATCGTCGGTTCAGGGGTCGTTGATGATGTCATCCAAGATGGAGACCAGATCAGAGAGCTCGGAGACGACGATGGGGGGCTTCAATCTAGTGCCTGAGCCACCCCCGGAGATCGGTTACATGCCAAAGCCAGAGGAGATGAAAAAAAAACGCCCTGATGTGTCCATCAAGGCTAAGCAGCTTCAGGAGTCCTTCGAGAAGACCCTGTCCCCCATTGATGCGCCAATAGGCGGTGTGAAAATCTTCCCCTCGCCCACACCGAAAGTCATAGAAACCCCTAAACCAGCACCAACGTTTTCGATGCCACCCCCACCCTTCGAACTCGAGAAGAAAGAGGTAGTGGAGGAAATATGCGTGAAGAAAGTGATTCCAGAGAAGAAGGACTATGTTCCAACGTTGAGGACAGTCTCTCCGAGCAGACCGTGGTCCTCGTCCTCTGACGTGGAGACGAGATCTCACGTGTCCACTGACCTTTCGGAGTACAGGTGTCACTCGGCAGCCTCCAGCCACCAGGAGACCCTAAGATCAGCTTCGCCGAGGCCTTCAGCCGACGCCTTGGCGATGGAGAAGTCCTGGGCGAAGAAGTGTGCCGATTCGACGAGGAAATCGTGGCCTCCACAGGAAGACACGCCCACCAAGTTCAAGCACGAGTGGCAAGTGCCTGGGGAAGATTACAAGACCTCGACGAAGGAGGTGAAACGGGAAGTGGAGGAGACCCCCCAAGGAGGCATCAAGAAGATCAGCAGCGAGTCGTCGAGCACGTTGGAAAGACGCTCCTGGAGCACGAAGCAGGAGGCGACGGAGAAGGTTTCGAAGAGAGCCCCTTCGCCACCGAAGGTTCAACCGATTATCTACAACGCTGAGACGATCAAGGTGGATCACACGGTGAACAAGATCGAGGAGAAGTCGCTGTACGAGAAGTACACCAGCGAGAGGGACACGAAGAAGTCAGAGGTGTCGGAGAAGATCGAGCAGTTTAGCGGGAAGCGTTGGACTGGGGCTGAGGATTTGAAAGCGCCCAGTTTGGTCAGAAGCGTGGAGACACCTAAGAAACCCGTGGTGCAACTGTATCACCCTGCTGAGCCAGCTGCTGTCGCTGATCAGATCATATTGGAGCCAGGACCACCTCCAGAAATTGGCTACAGCCCAGCACCAGTGATCAAGGAGACGAAGATCGAACAGTCTTTAGAGTATCAGCCAGCTAAGATCCCCCCAGGTGGTATCAGAACTATTCCCCCATCGCCCAAAAGGGAAGAACCTCCAGCACTGCCACCAAAGGACGTTCGAATGACCCCACCTCCAATACCAGCCAAGCAACCAACCCCTATCGAGCCTCTGGAACCCTTTCCATTCAAGCCTTCCCCATCACCCACGATTACGAAGGCACCGAAAGTGGCTCCCCCTCCGACTCCCACTAAGTTCATGAAAGGGTCCATCACCCAGGAAAGCGACTACGAGTCAGACATGGACGGGCATATGAAAGCGAAATGGAGGCCCTACGAGAGCGACAGCGAGGAGCCTCGTTACCGGAGGGTGCAACCTCCAGTGTCCAAGCAACCTGCAAGACCAAGGTCCACCGAGCCTGAGCCTCTACCTCCATCCAAGTTCGATGTTCCTCCATCGCCCACTGGCCCGCCCAGGCCACTGATCACGAAGGAGCACCAGGAGAAGGTCTGCAAGAAGACCACCACCACCACCAGTAGCACACTAAGGAAGCAGGAGGAGGTGAAACCGCAGCAGCACAAGTTCCAGGTCGTCCAAGCTCCGCCAGTAGAGCTGAAGCCTGGCTCTCCTCCCATCTACGTTCAGCCAGCAAAGAGTCCAACGCCCAAGAGCCCGACCATTAAGAAGCCAGAGTCCCCAAAGTTCAAGGTGAAGATGTTCCAGCAGGAGAGCGGATACATGGCGGACACTGATGAGCCTTTCCAGCAGAAGAGCTCGGCCACGTCCGTGCAGAAGAGCTTCGGCAAACACGAGTCCGCGTCGTCCACTAGCTCCCACATGGAGTCGCGTTCTTATCACTCGGAGAGTCGGTCGGAGTTCTTCGAGAGCAAGAGCTACGATAGCAGGCAGCAACAGCAAAAGAAGGAAACGTTTGGGCCTGCCACGGCTCCTGTCGCGATGCAACCGGTTCAGCAACCGCCTCAGCAGCCAACGGCTTATCAGCAACGAAGCTCCTTCGTCGAGAAGAATTACAGTTCCAGCGGCATCTCCCCGTCGAGATTCATGTCCACGAAGGTTCGAGAGCTGAGCGTGTGTGCTTTTGCGTCGCTTTCTCTGCACGCGAGCAAGAATAACAGAGTGAACGTTTCAGGCGTGTTCACCACACTCGTCACTTCTTGTACGTTCACACGCATGGTGACTTAACGTGAATTGTTTCTCGTTTTTTTTTTTGCAGTGGAACGATGCTGCTGATGGTGGATTAATTCAGTTTTCACTTTGCTTCGGTTTTTGTGTCTTTGTTGTGGACTGTTGCTTTTTGTACTTTATGATTGCAGTGGCTTCGTGGAATTTGTTTTTTTTTCATTGTTTAGCGATGCAGATTATTGTGGATGTTTTTTAACCCTCAGGTGGTAGGTGGATGTATTTGATAAGGAACAAGTGGTCGGAGTGTATTTCACTGTTATAGAAAATATGTTGCTGGCTTGACGGTAAAACTCACCAAGTCCACATTCCTTAATTTTTGAAATTTAAAGTTCAACCCATTACAACTGATTAGGGAATAATTTAAAGCTATTGGAAAATACGTAAGTTTCTTCCGATATGGATTTTTAGTAATCTATTGCTGTGAAAAAATTAGAAAGCAATTACTTAAATTAATCCTTAAGGATTTTAGGATGGAATGATGGATTTTTATTCAAGTTATATTATTGCTAAACTATATAGCTTCTTATGAGTCTTTGAAGTTTGAAGTTGAGACAAGAATTTCTAATAAATAGTCAAATGTTTATTCAAAATTCACCTTCTTTACACTTTATACAAAATGCACCAACAGATCGCAGGTACAATTAGAATAATACTGTTACCTCTCTATCACTCGAGGATTAACTGTGCGTTTCTGTGTGATTTGTGCTGATGTGCAATCAGAGGAGATGTCTTAATTTCGTTATTTCTCGCGCCTCTTTCAGGAAGCCGTATACGCCACGGATCAGTCGCAGAAGAAACTGGAGACGACGAAGAAGATCATGCCGCCCTCTGCGAGTCCTTCCAAATTCGTGAAGGGCGAATTTCGTGAAAGCGACTACGAGAGCGACTACGATGGGAGAATACCGCCCCTTTGGAAACCGCGAGGTTACGAGAGCGACGATCAAAGTTTCAGACCCGTGAAACCCCATGTCGCTGGCCAAGGTATTTATGAATCTTAATCTACCGAGATATTAGTATTCAGACTTCGGTATTCGGTGACAAAAGAGTTTGGAAAGAAAATAGGTGACGGGGTATGCAAAAATTCATGCACGAACATATGTATGTATACTGCTTGAAGGAATCCGAGGATCAGCTACTCAAGTATCTGTCTATCTTGCAAATAATATCATAAAAATTTTGGCCGACACATTTTTCGATTTGTCAAATCGCTCGAAAATCAAATATTTTTGCGAATTAATTACAAGGAAGTGAACGCAAATTATGACTAGTAATTTTTGGGGTAATGTTTATTAATACTATAAACTGTAAAAAAAAATTTGTTGATAATATATGCATATATATAAAACGGCGCTACAGTTGTCTGATGTGTAGGCGTTTTTCTGTGGTTTTGCAGTAACTGCAAAAAAAAACGGAGATTCGAATCGACTTGAAATTTTTACAGCATGTTCAAAATATATTACTTTCTGCCCTGAACTTCATCATTAAAGTTTGTTGTTACTTTCATATATTATTAGAAATATCACAGTTTATAGTTTAATGATCATAGATTTCTATAAAATGAAAAGTTCTCGAAAATACGTATACTTTGTTTAAAAAAATTATTGGTCCTTAAGTGGGCCTTATTTATTATTACCCGCAATTACCTTAACAATTTAGAAAAATAGTAATCTACTATGTGCAACTTTCTTTCATCAGTGATGTCATTTTGCAATATGCTTCAGACACGTGGTCCTCTAATTACTTAAAGCACTATATAAAATGATTCCCTGGAAGCGATTACAAACGATTTTATTTTTATCACACTTGTTCTAATTTTATCCATGTTCTAATGGTGGAGGATACTCGAAGCTGAAAATGTGACAGATCATTGAATTCAAAACTATGACAGATTTTCCACTAAAACTGACAGAACCGTAGGTTCCAGTGAATCATCTTGCATGCCATTAAAAAGAAACAGTAGTGTATTATCACCCGACACTCGTTACACAAATATAAGCTATAAATTACGCCCGCCACTGGTAGCTTTCTTTCGAATCGTATGAATATAACACTGACGGTAATCGTTGCACAAATTGTAAAAAGGAAGCTTTCCAACAGCACCGATAGCACACAACCGAACCAGCCGACAATCGATGGGTCTCTCAAACTTTTACGACTTTTTTCCAGCTTACAACAAGTAGTCCTCCTGGCAAGCTTTCTTCCCTTCTCGTTGTTTACCTCGCAAGACAAGTTCTCCTCTCTTCCTGCTTCGCTTGCTTCTCTCTTTTCTTCTCGGCCACTCGAAGTACGTACGTTGAGTTTCCCCCGCTTTTCACCAGCCCCGTGTCCCCCTTGACTCTCGTAGCTAACCCACCCTCTTCGTCACCGCTTGGCCACTTCTCTCCGCGCCACACTCACGCTGGTTTCACCTTCGTTTCAAAACACATCCCCCGATACCGCGGCTGGCCGCGGTCATCCGCCAGACCAGTAGGAGAGAACAGTCAGCAAAAGCGATCGAGAGCAAACCCCTCGAGCGTCGCGTGAAACCGGTCGATGGTCCTCGAGGCGCAACCCCATGCCCGCTTTCTTCGTCTCGCCTGGCCTCTGTCGACGGTCGAGGTGACCCGGGAACTATTTTCTACCGATAGGGAAGCCGAGGGAGCCGCCAGCGCCGCTGATCGAAGTGTCTTCGATCCGCGCACAGGCGGCCAGGCAGCTCGAGAAGAGAGAAGAGAAGACGGCGACCACGCCGACCAAGCCGAAGACCGTTCTTCTGCCTGGCACGCCGCCGGAGATCGCGTACGCTCCACCTCAGCCCACCTACTACGAAGCCCGCTCTGGCATCCCCCTGCACAACGCCATCGGCACGGAGACCAAGAAGACGGTCAGAATGGACGAGTCTACGGAGAACAGCCGAAGGATCGTCACCGTGGAGCAGACCAGCCGGGTGATCAAGTTCGGCGACAGCCAGAAGCCCAGTGCCGACTTCAGCAGCTTCGACTCCGCTGGCCAGAAACAGAGGTCGCACTACAGGGTGCCCACCCCGAGGAAGTTCGTGCAGGGCCAGTTCCGGGAGTCGGACTACGAGAGCGACATCGACACCAGGATCAAGCCGAAATGGGTGCCACCCGACAGCGACACCGAGGAGCCAAGATACAGAAAGGTCCAGCCGCCAGCCTCGAAGGCTCCGAGGTCGTCCAGCGCGCCGGTTCGACAGGAGCACGTGGTGTCGCCGTTGGACTTCGACACAGGCCCACCAGCCATCAAGAGGCAAACCTCGATGACGCAGCTCGGTGGCGAAAGTCGAACGAGGAAGATCGATACGAGGATGCAGAGGGACGTCACCTCCAAGCGGGAGGAGACCCTGAAACCCGGCTCGCCGCCTGAATTTGGATTCGTATCGAGGAACGACGTGAAGACGGCCGCCAATCGTAAGAATCACGTCCATGTCTCTGTTACGTACGCTTACTTGTCAGTGCCTGGGCGCTTTTGTAACTTGAAATTTTCGATACGAAGGGAATTAATTAAGATCGATGAAGACTTCTGGCTCCTCGACGCGAGCGGGGGGAGGGGCGGGGTGGGGTGAATAGGCTTGCAGAGGCTCTTCTGGGAGTTTCACTCTGAGAGATTGTAAATTATGTACGATAGCTTCCAACTGTGTAATATAATGTATAATAGTTCCACTTTGAAGAGTTTCTCGAGCCAAGCTGCTGTTTGCGAGGCGACGCTTCCGGTGATGGGTTGCTTCTTAAAAGTAATGCCAGGAAGAATTTGTTATTCATTTACGTAGAATGGTTTCTCAGTGATTGGACGACGATTTTCTAGAGAGACATTCTTGTCTTTCATTTACTCGACTGTACGTTACTTTATCGTTCTTCGTTACGATTTCATTTTAATTATCGCCACATACCATCGTCTTTTCATTTTAACTCTCTCTCTCTCTCTCTCTCTCTCTCTCTCTCTCTCTCTGTCTCTGTCTTTCTTCCTTCGCTTGCTGAAAAAATCGCTGGCGAGCTCGCATCTCCCGTAACACGAAAATCTGAAACATCCGCAGACGTCGCGTCGCGTCACATGAGCGACATGACCAGCAGCTTCAAGTCGAAAACCGAGAAATTCGTCAGCGACATCCAGTCGGATCTGAAGCAGGGCAAACCGATCCTGAAGCATCCGGCAGAGAGTCGGGCCAGCGATGGTGACGAGCCACGTACTTACAGAGAGGAGTCTCGGGTCTCGGAGCACGGTAATCATAGCAACTAATTCGTCAATCAAAAAGGGGCCATTAAGCTCCGCGATACTGACAATTTGTCTAGCTAAAAGGGGGTAGTTTAACGAGGATAATTGATTCAAACTATAGGGTAGGGTATCATTTCTTTCGAGGCGTTACTCCTCTTGCAAATGACCCACTATCAAAAAATAGCTACAAGTTTTCCTATTAGCAACCTCGGTGATGCTTTCAAGAAATAAATAAATGGCGTCCAGCTTCTGCCTCCGTTTGACACAAGATACGATCAATCTACCTTCAAATTTATGGTTCAAAAAATTTCCATAAGCACCCTTCCGCTCTCAATAAAGAAGATCAAGTATTAGAAACCTTGAATAGTGTCCCCCTAAATTACATATATCCCCTCAAATTCGGTAATCGCAAAAGTGAGGAAGAAAAGTTGGAGACGTCTAAAAAAACCAATGCTACCAGGCACCGTAATAAATCGTCTCTCCGCGTGATGGCGTAAACAGGAACGAAGCAAATCGATCCAGACACGGGACTGATATACTTCAAGTACGACTTCGGCTACGAGTTTGGGATCGTGCTGCCTGGCGAGGGCAAGAAGACGGTGAGCAGCAAGAACAGGACCATTCAGGGGCAGAGAAGAGCCAGCGACATCGAGGTGCCGATCGTTCACGAGTTCACCACGCGAAAGGAGAACGGCTTCGCGAAGAGGGCAGGCACGACGACCTCGTCCAGCCGGCAGAGCAAGCCAGCCAGCAAGTTCGGCACTTCGAAGACGGTGAAGTGGGAGCCAACGTCAGAGAGCGAGTTCTCGGAGGCAGAGGACATCAGAAACGCGAGGAAAAGGCACACCGATGGCGGGAACGCGATGGTGGCACCCAGCCTCGTGATACCCTGCTCGCCGTCGCCGTCCAGATGGGACCACACGACGCCCAGTCCGCTTTCCCTGAGCCCAAGCTTACCGAGCCTCTCCCCCAGATACAGTAGTGCCACTGGACCACCCAGCAACGTCGACTCCGCAGGTACTCGCCTGCTTCTGCGTCGATTATCGAACAGCTTCGCGCTCGCTTCGCCTCCTTACACGAACCGCGAGACACTTTTCACGTTTGAAGCGCGCGCCACCGAAGGTTGCACCCCTTTTCTGTACCTTCCTCTGCTACTGCACGCTTTGGGTTTTAGTTTTCATGTACTTTTCATGTGATTCAGGCTTCCTTGGGTGCTTCTGGGCTTTGAGGTGACGACTGTGTCTATTCAGTTTTCGTTGGGAATCGATCCTGCATCGTAAAGAAAGCAGTGATTCTTGAGTATCAGTTTTCAAGGAGACGCAGCGCAACTCAGAAGCCCAGTCTGCTTTTTCCGAGCTTGTATTCTTTTTGGCGTGTTCTATCATTTTGGAACACCCAAGTCTTCTTCGTTGAAGAGTTCGAGTTTTGCTTCGATCCTCCATGTTTCATCCTGTTTCCTATGAAATCCATCCCTGTCTCTATAAACTTCAGAGTTCACCCGAGTTGCTTTCTGTGATGCCTCTGCTTCCACTAGCTTGGATTTTCGACGCTTTCAATTCCCCTCCAGCGGGAATACAGAAGATTGTTACCATTGAAGTTGTCACTGCTTCTATTTGCTACACAATTTCTGGCTTCCACTTTGATTTTACGTGACAACCGAATTTCTTTGCAACAAGATGCACACTTTTCTATGCCGCAAAGAGTATCGCTGTTGATTAAGGACGCTCGAGCTACTCGAGTTAAATCCAACTGATTATTCTAGGATCACCGTGGCCGACCACTAACGGAGTGGCCTCGAGCAAAGAAGTGATTCAGCCTTACCTCGAAATACTACCGAAGAAGGCTCCCCTTTTCATCACGGTAACGTGTCGCCGAGCTACGTTTCGCAGACCTTTCTCCACTTAAGGGGAGGTTCTGGTCTAGAGCCCAAAAAAATAGGTGATATTTAGGAATTAATTAAAGGAAAACTACTATATATAATTTAATGGGACTTTTTGCATTGTATTAAGGATGTCTTAAATTATAGAAATATATTTTTTGTTTTATAATTAATCATTGCAGATAGCCCTGGGGAGTCGTTAAAGTCAAGGCGTCAAAAAATTGGTCCAAATCGGTGGGACCTGTATCTCCAAAAGTTATTATCCGATTCGACTGAAACCTTTTTTATTTTGAAGATTATTCTTTTAGCTAGGGGGGGGGCTTAAAAATTACAAAAATGACATTTTTTTTCAGAAAATAACGACACGTCCAGTTTGAAATCACTTCCCTGTATTTTTCGTCCTTTCATCGCCTTTGAAAATTATAAATTTTGAACTTTTTGTAATTTTTTTTAGCCCCCCCCCCTAGCCAAAAGTATATTCTTCAAAATAAAAAAAGTTTCAGTCGAATTGGATAATAACTTTTGGAGATACAGGTCCCACCGATTTTGAGAACACTGTTTCGGGAAAAACGCGTTTAAAGTTTTACGTGACCGCCGAGTGACCGGTTGTGACCCATGCATTTGCCGCTACTCAAATGCCTATAACTTCGGGAATTTTACCAATTTCAACAAATCCTTTTAAACACGTTTTCCTAAAAGGTTGAACATTCGAAAAATGAAATAAAAAAAAAATCGACATTTAGACCAGAACCTCCCCTTAAACTAGCTGGTTGGTTAAATTACATGAATGGGTTTGCAGCCTCTGAGAGACATCGCGGTGGTGAGCGGACAAACAGCGAGATTCGAGTGCATCGTTCAAGCTGAGCCACAACCGAACATCCTCTGGTCCAAGGACGGCAGGATCATCGACAATTCTTTGAGCTACGAGATCCATTATAGAAACGGCGTCTGTCGCCTGACCATAGTGCGAGCTTTTCCTGGTACGTTGTTCGTTCTATCTTATAGCATCGTAAAGTAGGGTGTTCTTTAATTTTTAGAATATTTTCCGGAGGGAAATTGGAATTTCCTTAAGAGTTCAAAGTTTCTGTAATTCTGTGAAAGTGGATTTAGAATTTTCGTTGAATTTCGAAATTCTTTTAGAAATTTTTTAGAAATCTTTGGAAACCTTTTGGCATTAATAGAAAATTTTCAAAGGAGACAGGGGGTCACATCCTTCATCACTGGGTGGTTGATATGTCAGATAATAAGCTCCCCAAATTGTTTATTAGATTTAAAATAAAAAAACCAAATAGGTCTGACATTTTCTTTTCCTCTCATTAAATATGTATCTCTTTCTTTTCTTTCAGAGGACGCTGGCACTTACGCGTGCACCGCAACGAATAGCTTAGGTTCGACAGTAACATCTGCCACCTTGCAGGTGCCAGGTAACAGACGATCAGTATACGCGCCTATTCAATAATGGTCGAGAAGGGATTTTTAAAACGACAAAATACGCAACACAATCTAATATACAAAGGTGGTGGTACATTGGGCCTCTAACTTGGTTCTGCCGTAATTCACTATTCGCAATTCACCTCCACTCACCCGAATCCATTTCAAGAACCCAAACCAAACGAACCAACGAATATCGCAAAATCGGGGTCATAAAGAAAAAAATCACAATCCCCCCTCTAAAAAATATATCCAACCGAGAATTACTTAAACTCGAGAACAAAAGAAGGTGGCCGTGAATAAAATTCTTACCGATCATCGTTGAATTATGAAATTCGCCTGGCCCAGGGCCAACGAGCGAAAGGAAACGAGAAATTTTAGCTCTTAGAAGAAGGGATATGCTTCCCATCGAAGCGTGCGATCTTTTCCCTGCATTTTGTATACGAGAAACGATTTTGCGACAGGGGCGAGGAGAACTAGTCAATGATATAACCGAAATAGTGAGAAGTCGAAGAAAATTCGGACACGCTGGTGGAACGCTTTCTATTTCTTTGATCAGCGCGGTAGTGAGCTTCCTATCAAATGCATTTTCTTTTTCTGTCGTTGTTGCCGTTGAACGATTTGAAAACGCTTTTTAGTAGGTCGTCTGTCTCTCTCTCTTTTTATCTATCCTCCGTCTATCTCTACTCTTTAAATCTTTCTATCCCTCTATCCTGATCCCTCCTCTGTCTCTTTCTTTCTCGCGTATCTTTTCCCTTGCCCTCTGTTTAAACCTCCCTTTTCTTTCTCTTAATGTTTTCCGGCCCGTTATAGATTAGAATTACCGAGATTCGCGAAAAGTCTGATGTCGATGCCGACGAAACGAGTAATCGAGAGAACAGTCAGCAAGGCATTAAAGAACGAGGCTATTTTCGGAACGATCATGAAACGGTCTTTCGGTCGAATTGTTACCAAGGAAATTTCCAAGTGTCACGCGTGGTCCAAAATTATCGACAACGCCGTGATTCTCATCGAAACAATGCTAGCCATTTCGCCGAGCTACGCGCGGGCAACTGAAAATTATTTATTCGATAAGCCGTAGAATCGGTGGCCGCTGAAGGAGGCTGGAGAGTCCTTCGCCAGATAAATGATCTCCATTTCGGAATTCATGTCGGTGCTTCATTGCTAGGAGAGATTAAAACGGAAGGGAAATTATCAGGAACTTTTTGTCTGTAACAGTGTCATTCATCGCAGCAACAATTTTGGTTATATACTGTGTAAATAAACGTGTGCTTCCTCTGCAATACAAAAACTTGGGTATCATGGTGTACGACGAATTATTTTCTCTTCCGCCCGTTCTCCCTGTCCCCGATCTTTCTGTCTTCTCGTCTTCGTAGCTGATTGCTCTCTAGCCGGTAGTACGGTTTTCACGTTGCTGGAGCAATGAATGGTGGCTGGTTGTGGTGCAGAATGGTAGGTTACTTGCTGGTGCAATGGGTGTCTGCTTTGGAGTGTTATAAAGGGTGAAATAATTAACCTTGTTGTGCTGTTCTAGTAGCTCCTCTGACCTAAAACCTAACATGTCAAATACTTTTGCCAAATGCTTGCTTTCAAATCAATTTAGTTTATCTGTAACCCTTTTTTTCTGTTGTCTTTATTTTTTTATTATTGTAAACTAGTGGGTGATATACCCGTGCAATAATAAATAATAATAATAATTCTATCGCGTACACAAGAATTTGGCGATATGTGCTAATATCCCACAAAAATGGTGGGCACTAACGTTCCAACAAGTTATTAAAATACGGAATATTTGTGGAAGAGTTTCGAAATGGAAAAGTAATATCCAAGTGGGAAATCATAAAGATTCAGAATAATTTTTTTGTCAAATTTTGATCTACGAATAAATGAAAATAAATTAGGGTCGAACAGAATAGCAGAATTAAAATAATTGTTTCCGAGTATCGCTGCATACATCTCTTTTTAATGTATTCGAATGACACACGTGGGAGGTTCGTTCTTTTTGTGGTTCACTGTTTCGCGAACGGTGTGAAGTAAGATCGAGAAATAAAGCATTATATAAACGGGATGCTCAATGCAGCAATAACGTATCGAAAGCATTGTTCCAGCTTGCTCTTGTTGCACGATTAGTCATACGTATTTCGGGTACCCACTTATTTCGGGAGGGTTAAAAGAAATATGCGGAGCACAAACATCGCTACTAACATTTAGGGGTTACTAACACTAACGCGTACTTACCGCCGCTGTTTGCTGTGGAGGCTTTAATTAAGCCTTTCGTTTAAATGCACATTTGGTCGAGTGAAAATTCAATTCAGCATTTTTTTATCAATTTTCACTAATATATATTAGGGATAAGGGATAATTTGATTTGCCGTTGATACAATTATCTTAAATATTTAATTTCATAGGAGGTACTTCTTGGATAGATGAAAGTGTGTAATTGAATTTGAATTTGTTACCTCAAATTGTGCATTCAATTCAATAATTTATTTCCCAAATCATACTATTTTATTGTACAATGAATCTTTTAGAGTTCAATGCAACATGTTTCAATAATTCTTTTTTTTTTTGCCATTTGTATCAGGTTTTACAAGATATTAGATATTTTTTTATATTTGTTAGTTAAGACTGTGAAGATTTTATTTTGTAATATGTACCTTGAAAGTCATCGCAGTCGACAATTTAAGTACTTTAGTAGCCATGAAATAACGCCTGAGCGAAATTTATGGATGACATCCTACATTCCGCGTGAAACCCAATTAGCGCTCTTAAAGGGGGATTAATATTTTCGGAGGGATCAAATGTTCGAACGTTCTCATGCGGGATAAACGGCTGTTGGATGATGTGGTATGAAAATAGACGGTAAGGTAATCCCGGAATGCGATGGAAAATATGAGTCGACGCTCCAAAAATAAACGGGAGAAAAACAAGCGGTTACGATTGTTAAATATCTCGTTACTATCACTTTTCTTCAACCCCGTTTTTTAAGAAATCCACGTCATAGGTAGTTGGAATGTATAAAATCGTTGTTTCGTGGAATCCTTGCGTAATCTCTTCCTATTTTCACGCAACAAGTGATTCCTCTCCAAAGTTATATTTTATCGTTTACTGAGATCATCGTATTTCTCGAACATAGAGTTAAAATATCGAGGATGAGATTGTTAAAAATTTATCTTCTTTCAGAACAGGCTATTAAAATCTGTGACTTCAAAACGTCACAATTAACTCTTCGAGGGTTATCAAAGTCTATGTACTTCATAGTTACAACATTTGAATCACCCTTACATTGAAAACCAATTAATTAAACTCGAGAAATATTGTATGTAAACCTTTTGTGAAATTTGAGTTTTTATATGCAACAAATAGTTTTTGACTGTTTCTTTACGCTGTATAAAAATCACATTTATATTTACTTCATAAATTTGTCCAAAATAATATTTATCTTCCTTGTATGCCTCTGATTCTTATGAACCATTGTTTGTTTCAACCTGTTCTTCTCGAGAACGCTAAAAATGGACGTACAATATTTGTGCAGGTATATGCTTCCTCACATGTGGGAACGTGGCTTAAGCCCGAGCAGCACCCCCAAATATTACGTTGTAGAATCCAAGTGACTCACCTGAGAGCGAAACACAGCTTCTACATTTCGAAACACATTTTGCAAGTTACATTTTCAACCTACATCTAACGCAATCTAAAATTGTACCTTTAAACAAGATAGCGATAAAAGTTCCCCCGAGAGCCTGAAAATAATCACACACGACCCTCCATCACTAGTGAAAGTATCAAGATACTCAATAATCGCCAATGTAAGAGGCCACACTCGAACGTATCTTTTCATTCAAGTGGCAATTATACTGCTCTCCTCAGTTAAAATGTCCTAGGTACCTAAATTTTTTAAGTTTCCAAGATGTGTTGAAATATTTTCAATTCCACACGCCATTTACCTTTTAAGTAAAGTCAGAAAACCCTACATCCTTCGTAGAGATTTCAAAACAGTCTAATGTATTTAATCTGTTTTTCAGCTGATTAAAATATCCTACCTGAAATATTTGATTAATTGCTACGTTAATAATACATTATCTACCAACACACCTGTTAATAAAAATTAAATCAGGCGGTTACGAAATAATGACAACATTTTTTAAATTGGATGAAGGAAACCGAGGACGGCACAAAGAAAATGATAAAACTCCAGTTTTCTCGGTTGCTTCGAAATGCTAGATAGGACATTTTAACTAAGGAAGGCAGTATATCTCCCAGACGACGTTCCATCAAAATACTTCGAATTCGATCATCCGTGCGCCGATGTCTCTCGCGCCGCGGTGCCGAAATCAAGCAGGAAGCCGATGCTCGAGTTTCGCGAGGCAACGTCTCGTTTAATAGTTCCGCTCCGGAATCCACCGAGACGTAATAAGAAACGAGTTGCGAATCTCGGGGAGGCCTGGCATGCAGGAGTCGCCGAAAATAGTCGCGGATCGACTGAATTTTACGAAGAAGCTGGTCGATCGAGGTGAAACGTCACTGCCCGCCCTCGCGGCCGGCCTGCTCGCTCGCCGATCGAATATCGGTTGAACGAACCGCGGAAATGTCCGCGCGGTACGAGACAATTTTTTACGTTTCGACGAGCCGTCACAAATACGACACCTCTTGGCACGCTCCCTGTCAACGGGGACGTTGACATTTGATCTAAGCAAAAAATTATTTCGGTCCCTCTATCGCGCGGAGCACTGGGCGCGTGATTTTAGCGGAGTCCGGATTATGGCGAGGGAAATTTGATAAAAGTGAAACGGAGTGTGAAATGAGAAGCTAAAATTGGCACCTCCGGACACGTAAGGTGGAGCCGGCTGTAATATCCAGTTGTTGGTTTTATACTTCTTTTATTGGCTCAATTTTAGCGACGCTTTATCGTGCCTTTGTAGCTATGTCTTTTTACGTTGGGGAGATTTAGGTGGCGAGTTATGCAAGGCTGTCTTTTATCGCCCGTAAGGCTTTTGGCACTGTACGGTTGACGACGACTTTATGACCTTCACTAACCTTCCTTAAGCTCGTTTCCGCGTTTCATCATCGGGTTATGGTTCACATGAACCGTCGGATGGGCTCCTCGTTAATTATGACAGGGCTGTATTTATCTGGGGGTAGGAAGGTCCAAAATGTATATACACACGCGTTGAATAGTTTTCTAAGCTGTTGACTTGTTGGTAAGATAGTTAAGGGCGCTACCAATTGTCTTTTTGGTATCACTATATTTTTATTCGGCTAAGTAGTTCCACTCGCGCAGGAGGAATAAGGGTGAGGGTAGTTATAAATGAGGGAAACGGGGGGGTAAAAAATATTCAACTAGTTCTAGAAATCCGAAGAAGGAAGGGGTTGGTCTCGACTAGAATTTCAATAAGAACACTTCATTTCAATATTCAGTGAAGTGAAGGTGGAAAATGCAGATATAATTAGTCCTAAGAAGGAGGGAAAATATCTTACAGAGAAAATGTATGTTGAGGAGTAAAACCACCCTTCGAAAAAAAAAAGACTCTGAACAGATTTTGCTAACAAACGAACAAATACCTTAAGCGTCTTATTATATAGGATAGTATAAACTATAAAACTGTCTTTTCAAGTAACAAATAATAAAACAGACACGTCGATTCGTCACGAAATAATTCAATAGAAAATTGAAACTGAACACTAAATTAAAAGTCGATAGCTATCCATTAAACACAGCATACACATTTCCAAAATATTCCATTTTACAAAATGAAACTTAAGATGTGTTAATCCATAATGATTTACTTTTTACTTTTACTAATGCCACTAACATTAAACTCACTAGAGAAATATTAACAGAATCTCGCCAACCACGGACATTAATTACAGGTGTACCTTCGCCATTTTACGGCACCTATCGGGACCAAAACATCAGCGAGAGGTTGATCGAGAGTCCGCCTAAGTATGTAGCGCTGAAGGATCTATTTCTGCCACAGGAAAATGATACCAAAGCGACATCCGCGAAATGTCAATATCGAGACGATTCACCGTTCGATTTCCATCTGTCCATGGATCATAGGTGAGCCGTCAAATTGAAATCAATCAGCGCGCGAGTTAATCAGCTTGCTCGACGACTGATCGCGGCGTTGTTCGTTTTAGTTACGCAGGTGGCAGCTATCTCGACAGGCGAAATGCCACGGAAGAATACGAGGAGATAACAGGTAGAAATCCGATAGCGGAACGCCTCAGGTATTCTGATTTCGAGGCGAACGGCTCGTTTCGCGATGTCGCTGATTTCTGCTTCGATCGCGAATATTCCGCGTGCACTCCTTGGAGGACTAGGCCAGAGAGCTCAGGTAAGTGTTCCCTTCTCGTGTATATAATTAATAATTACGCGACTTACCGTAAACTGGGGGGAACATTGTGCATGTTAATGGAACATTTTGCTACTTAATATGAAAATGAACATTTGTACATGTGCTTTAAGTATCTTATTCTAACATTGCATTTTTTGCGAACGTACTACAAGTGTCAAAATGTATAAAAATTTTATCCTTTTCCTTCTTTAATACGCATTAATTAGCTGTCAATGTTACTCCGCAACCGGGGTGAATTTGGCGCATCATATAAATAGCACCAACAGCTACAGTTTTATCAAATCTGAACTCACATTAACAATTAAATTTGTTTCTTTTTATATGTTCAATGTACTCTCTTTTATATATATTTTCTTTTTTTTTTCAGTTAACGTTTTTAAAGCTTTAGGCATCCTATTATAACACTGCATCGTTTGTGATTGTACTACAAGCGTGAAAATGCATAAGTACAATTTTTGTGCTTTTCCTTCTTTAATAGATGTTCAGGAACCGCCAATGTTTACGGTCCCCCAGTTTACGGTACCTTAGAAATCGACCTCGTGGTAACACTCCAAGTCACCATGTTCCCACTTTGCACATTTCGTTCGCTTTATTTTAGTCGAGTGTCGAGTGTCGAAAGCATTTAAGTAGGTACCATTGTAGAAGTACCTTCTTTTAACGAAAAGAATCGTGAGTTTCGGGGTGAACGTAGATTAATAAGATACTGAATCATTACAGAGACAGATGATCTCTGACGGGAATAGAATATTTATATGCGCAATGTCAGTGGGAACCATATATGAGTTTGCACTTACGATTAATACAAATCCCAAGCTCTACAAACTCCCTACAACCATCGCCAAAAATGGCCCTCGAAGAGCAACACGTGTCCACGCAACCGTGCTTTCTCCCCAGTTCCAAGGACCATGGCCAGAAGCGAAACTCAAACAAATTCGTACGCCCACGGGAAGCAACGCCTTGGCGTTCACCTGTTGAGCGATTCTGCGTGAAACTCAGCTGGCATCGTTCAGCCGTCCCGTTGATTAATCTCGATCCTCCAATTTCGACCCGTAAGACAGGGGATCTTCTCAGACTCTCAGAGGCTTGGTAACCCACATTCAGGGTCCTTCGAGCGATCACTCGTAGTGGTCGTCCGCGAAAATAGCATTCGGCGGGTGTACGCTATACATATTACTGGTAACACACATACACACTGCCGTTCATAAATGTTAGGACACCTGCTGTACTCCCACGGAATCTGATATTTGGTACAGATTGACTGCTTTTCACTGCTTTAAATTTAAAATACTAAATAGAGCAAAGTTTGTCGGAGTTCTTCAAATCTGCAAGGTTCGTCACAATTATTTCACACAGAGCAGGTGCCCTAATACTTGCAAACGGCACTGCACACATACGCCTGTACCCCAGGTGGGTTATCCTCGCTCCTGGTGTTGGTGGCTCGTACTCGCGAGAAGCACGAGTATAGGAGAACGCACACGGATGTCTGGTAGGCTACTTGGTGGCGGGCGTTGAATCATAGACGACCACTCACCCCTTTTCGCCGCTTCTCCACCGTGTATCCCTCGGGCCTCGAAATAGACGCGTCGCTATGCGCTACCTTGGCGAATCGCGGTGATTCACTCGTGACCCATCTTTCGAAGATCGCCCCCCCCCCCCCCCGGAGGCTGTGTTGTCGATCCACGGTACGCGAATCGTCGAGCCGATTCGTTTTTTCCTGAAGAGGTTGCTTGCTTGAGGGAGACTGGTAGATAGTTAGTCCTGTAGTACATTAGGAAAAGAATACTTTTCTGTAGGTCTGTGGATGAGTGGATGAATCATGTTTGGAGTCAGGTCTAGAATGCCCTAGAAGAGGTGGAAGCTGTAGATGCTGTATAATAGATGGAGATTTAAATGGCCAATAAAGTGGGGAGGAATTTAATTGAGGATGATTTGTTTGGATTTTTGTGAAGTCTCGGAGGGAAATAATACCGTTTGATAATTAATACAAATGACCGTTTTTAAAATTTCGATTAGAATTTCCTATATACAACGTAATTGAATCGCCTTTAAACTTCACGATTCAACACTATTCCTACCACGACTGGTCAAATGACCGTTTTTAAAATTTCGATTAGAATTTCCTATATACAACGTAATTGAATCGCCTTTATACTTCAAATATACGTATAATACATTTTTCAATATTCACTACTTTTTTTATTGTGTATTTTCGGAGAAAAATTTGTAGTCTGTCTTACCTACCGCGACCGGTCAAATGACCGGAATAGGTATACGTGAAGTGTCGGTAGGAATAGTGTTAAATATCGAGATGTGTATTAATAGGTTGAAATCGTTCTCGTAATGGTTATTTTATTTATTTTATTTATTTTATATATATATATATATATTATAGATATTATATATTATATATATATATATATATATAATATCTATAATATCTATATATATATATAATATCTATAATATATATATATATATAATATATCTATATATATAATATCTATAATATATATATATATATATATATATATATATATGTGTGTGTGTGTGTGTATGTGTGTGTAAAAAATCCATATATATATATATATATATATATATTATAGATATTATATATATATATGGATTTTTTTAAAGTCGTATATAATTGGAACGATGTAGGTACTATATCGAAGGTGTGAGTCAGAAGTTCTAGAAGCAAGTGTTTTGTAGAGATTCAAGTATCATTGATTCACTAAATGTATTGTAGAAGCTCCTTCTAAAAATAATGGTGTAGGAGTCAGCGCTTTGTCAAGGTTTGTTACACAAGTCACGAAAAATAGGATTTGATTTAAAACTGTCTTGCCCTAAATAATTGCAGCCTATCTGCACTACAGTAATATAATTGCAGCCCAGCTGCATTGTAGCAATATAGTTGCAGAGTGGAGCAGTCACGTAGCAGAATTATATTTCGTCTGTGTGCGAATATAATACAGTAATGTACTTCCGGGCTCATATAACTAAATTATTGTAGTACCTATATCTGTCGCGTTGCACTAATATATGCTTGTATTATAGTAGTATACTTCCACTCTACTATAATACAATAATTACGCTACATCACTGTAATATAGTGGTACTACACAAATATATTACTATACCAGTCCGATATAATAACTTTACGATATAATTGCTGCCATTAAGAATCCTCCTAATCAAAGTGTTCTATGCAACTGACCCTTTGCACTCCAACATCATCGCTAATCAATTGCCCGGAGACACCTTGTCAGATATAGTAATTTTGGAGTGGGAAATTGTATAATATCAGATTGCAAATAGGGTAAATCTGGGAGACGCGGTCGGGCCGGAGAGTTGGTCGAGTCGCTATATTTCATACTCTATACGTAGGAACGCGTTAAAGTGCAGACCAATTACTTCTCTAGAAACCAAACAATCGAATGAATAGCATCACTTCGGTTCCTTCTGTGTTTTTCTAGATTTACAGGCTATAAAAGGTAAACTGAGGTTACAATTAACCTCTTTTGTCAAACAACGGTGTACAGAATCGTATTTAAAATATACTTCTAAGTTTATTTTCGTTTAATGTTTGAGAATAATAAGATAGTAGAGATATTGAGGGACAATGCAGCCAAAGTATTTAGCGATATTAACTCTTCCTCTCAAAACTAACGAGAAGACCATCTCTCGCTGCAGAAAGGAGAGATGGTCGAGTTATGATTTTTTAATTATTTATATTTATATTTTTATTTTTTATCATTATTTTATTATTATTATTGTTTATTTATTTGATTTATTCACTTTTGTATTCATTTGCCTTGCTAATCTCCTGTAGGTAGTTCGTTTTATCTTTGATGTGTTCTGTACTTGTTTAGCGTAAACAAATTAAATATCAATGAATCTGTAGTTGTGTTCACTCATAAATAATTTTGCTTTCTTCTTTGTTATTTTTCCATGAATAATTATGTGAGTGGTCTCTGCCAACGACGAAAACCATTTCTCCCGGCACCTCGGGAGAGGTGATCAGATGTCATGACTTCAGTTTTCAACCCGATTTACAATAAATATTGTCTTAAAGGAAATATCGACCAGGTTTTCTGAATCAGCATAAAATTCTGAACATATTAGGTTTGTTCTGATAAAATAAGTAACATCTGTATTAGTTTTAATAGACATTTTATATTAGGTCGATCGCGTCTCCCGGATTTACTCTACCCTTAATTCGAAGAATCAGAAATTCCTCCATTTCACAAGATCAATGTTAATTGGGTCTAGTTACGCAGAAAGTTACCAACCCTCAAAATGACAAACAATTAGTTAAACACAGTATGGATCCCATAATTTTGTGATATTTATTTTATAACTCCTACATTATACAATTGTTAAAACTATCTAGTACCTAATAGTTCCAGAAAATACTACAAAAATTTAAAATAATATGAATTATTTAAAAAACATCGTAAAACAACAAGAAATAAAATATACCCAATAGAAATAAAGCTACTTTTTCATAACCATTAAAATCTTCAAACTAAAACTTAGTTTCGGATCTTTGAGGGTTGGTAGCTGCCTGCATAAGTACGCCCATTTGAAACCCTCCACGTACTTGAGAGGCATACTTGGTCGGAAAAGGTTTAAGAATCATTCAAGCCGGAGACTCTTAACCACACATTACGCATGAACGAAACTCGCCATTGCAGTCCGAATCACTTTCCCGCCTCGAGTCAGCCAGCGCAAATAAATCTGCATGTAATCCGTGGCCTTAAATACCCGTCTGTTTTTTGACATTGTGTTGAGTGGCTGGCATCGCGGGATGCTTACGTCCCCCTGTCTAAAGCGTAACGCTTAACAACTTCCACGGTCCAAAACTATAAATAAACGATGGCAGAGAGCAATGTCGATACGACCTCGCTGTAGGACCGCGGAGGATCGAAGGGACGGGCGAGCATCCGTGTCCGCCGCGGCGAGGACTCGCGTAATGCGCGCGTAAGAAGCGAACAGGGGGCAGGGTTCTGTTCGCTGGGATTGCGAAAGATCGGGTGGAAAAGCCGGAGTATTTCGCGTGCGGCCCGTATATGCGTGTGCCTCTCTCACCTCGTAACGTGAAACCGAACGCATTGTACACTGTATAAGATTCTCGGCTGGCGTAATGTCTGAATTACACGCTCGCGCGCGGCTGGATCTGACCCACAACTCGCGCCTCCAGTGTCGGATTAAATGGAGGCCGCCGCCTGGCCGATCGTTTCCCTCTGCACTCGCCATTGCCAATTCCTATTTCCATCCACACGATTCTCTGATTCGGGCCCATTCTCATCGGTGTAATTTTAACCCTTTGCATTGTGATCTATTCACTCGCGAATTTAATCGAGACGCGCTGCTTAATGCCGCATTTATTAGATGAGGGGCTTTGGAATTGGATTAAGTATATTAGTGATTGCAAGTCACTTATTTACAGTAATTTAAGGGGCTAGACTACTGTAACAGCCCCCAAAAAATAGGCAATCTTCTGATGCAAATAATAGAGAAACTAATCATTCGATTAAATTGCGCTTTGGCACAGCATTAAAAGCCGTTATAAAAGTTAGGAAAATATACAATATATAATCCTTTTGACGTCCTTTTTTACAGAAGGTAAACGATGTATATCCGAACTCAATTTTGGATTATCTGAAACAAAAACGAAATTTGTCTGTTAAGTATAATGTAATGCCTAAGCATTAACGGAGTCGTTTTTCTAATATTTTGAAAATTCGCTGAATAACAGCGCGTTAAAGAAAAGAATACAGATTTAATTCTTCGCGGAAATCGGGAAAAGTCTCTGTAAAAAAAAAGACCGTCTGTTCGGAGCCACCTCGTTACATATATCTATACATATATTTTCCTAACTTTTATAATCGTTTTTAATGCCGTGCGATATGCTAAATTTAAGTGCTAAATCGCGATTTAATTTTTTAGGTTGTCACAGTAGTCTAACCCCTTAATTGATTTCAAGAAACATAAATTCTCCCATTTATCTATTTTCCCAAGTGTTAACCCTTTGGCGTTATACTTTGAGGTGAGGTCGACGCGTGGGTTTCCATTCAGCTCGACACTGGATTTCACAATCAAATCGTATCCGAATCTACTCCACGTTGCTCCATAAAGTATTCTATATACGCCTGCAGAGAACCTTTTGTTTCACTTGCCTCCCCTTTTCTGGAGTTAGTTGGTGATTAAATTACTCAATCAAAACATGGAAAGCCATCTTCATTACACGTAACCATTTTATACTTAAACCTACAGCATAAAGGCACCTACTCCAACCGCGGTCAACTTCTAAAATCCTTAAAACCACATTGAGAAATTTCAAAAGTTCAAGTGAATCGCCAAAAATCAGAACTCTGGAGTTCGATGTGGACGTGGGCGAGCTCGCACGCAGAAATTGCCATTAATGAAAATTGCAACGCGTGCATCCCGCGCGTGTATTCGCACGGTGCGCTACTCGTGCACGTTGCACCGTGCCCGCGGTTGTTTCGCTCCGATTCGTCCAGACACCGAAACGCTAACGGTTGGACAGGATTTTTCTCTACCGCGAAACGCAACAATCAGACGCGAATCGGTTTCCCAGAGCCCGAAACCGACATTCGGCCACTTAATGACCCCCGAATTTATGGCCGTCGAATTTGCTCCGAGACCGCAAACGCCCGGACCGTAATGGCGTGTCTGGCACGTAAGTTGAACGTTGAACGATAAATCGTTTCATTGTCGCGTGCTAATTTACCAGAGAACCGAGAGCGAAGCTGCTTGTCAGGAACATGGACAAAATCGACCTTCGACGTTCGCTCGCGACGTTGTTCATTGAGGATTGCGTAATCGCAAGTCTGACGGGCACTGTTCGTTATTCAGAACATGCTATTACTGTTATTACTAGATTTATTTAATTTATTCGTCTGCAGCCCAATATACGCTTAAATATTTGTAAAAATTATAAGTTTTTTCCCGAGAAAATATAGTACTTGACGGCCAAATGTGATAAAAAATATAGTACTTTTCAAAGGAAAAGTGGTAAAATAAAACTACATTCAATTTTTTGGTGCATTTTTGCATTATTAATTAATTTATTGTCTTTAACAAATATGTCGAAGTGGGATTGTACTGAAATTCCAAATTAACATATGTATATGAGGGGCATATTTTTTATGAGAGGTAGACTGGCTTTGTTTCTCGTTTCTCGCCATTTGATATTCATTATAGAAAAAATCCTCTCTGTTAAAGTTAAAATTTGCAAATTGAAGTTTTGATGTTGCTATAGAATAAAAAAAATAAGTAAAAATTTTAGAAGGTTATCGATGTATCGAAAGTAGTCTTTTTTTTAGTACATCTTTTTCTAACAGTATATAGTTCACTAGACACAAATATAATACAATACCTACTATATATTATAGTACGGTTGACAACCCTAACTTGTTATAAGATGTTCCTGAATTCTTGTTTCAAACGCTCGTTATTTTATCATATTGCTCAATACTTTATGTGCGGGATTTTTTAAAGAAAGTAGCGAATTGGTGAAACAATTAAGATTACCTGATTAGCAGGGAAACAATACGGGTCATGGGATCACGAACAATATAATTACTTCTATGCACAGAACGGTAAAAGGTTTATATTTTTATAATATTTTTAAGTGACGCATAAATATTGACGCTTTCCAGTAAGTACGAACAATTAAGTTCACCATTAATAAGTTTAAAGGGGAAAGACAGATCAGCTACTGATTCACGCTCACAATCAGTTCGGGTTGACATGTTGTGTGTTAATAATATAGAAATATAGTCGTCGTGGGGAAATGTGACAGAGTTGATCGTTTGCGTGTGGTATGAGTCAACTGCTTACAGTTGAGACACGTTTGGTAAAGTAAGCCTCAGAGAACGTTAGGACAGTTTACGTTTTCGGGTTTCCGTGAATTCTATGAGAGTCGATTTCCTTGAGATAGAAATTGACGAACGGTTTAGAAGTTCGCTTCCTTTGTGGTGATGTTTAGGTTAACGATGAACGTAAAAGCAGGGTCTGTTTGAAGCTGTACGGACAAAGGTTCAGTACCCTTAGGAAATTAAAACATCCTCGGTGAGATATTTACCCAGCTGACACTGCATGCAGAACCTAGGGACTTTCAAACGCCTATAGATCTATTACCAAGCTATCTGCTTATCAAATTCATTTTGCACCCCAATTATTACAATCCACATATAGTTGTGAACACGTATGTAGATTAGAGCTCTAACGAATATTCGTGCAAGTATTCGAATATCAGAGAATTCGAATGATTTCTTCGAATATTCGAATATCGGGGAATTCGAATGATTTCTTCGAATATTTGAATATCGGGGAATTCGAATGATTTTTCTTCGAATATTTGAATATTGGAAAATTCGAATGATTTCTTCGAATATTCGAATATCGGGAATTCGAATGATTTCTTCGAATATTTGAATATCGGGGAATTCGAATGATTTTTCTTCGAATATTTGAATATTGGAAAATTCAAATGATTTTTCTTCGAATATTCGAATATTGGGAATTCGAATGATTTCTTCGAATATTTGAATATCGGAGAATTCGAATGATTTCTTCGAATATTCGAGTATCAGAGAATTCGAATGATTTCTTCGAATATTCGAATATCGGGGAATTCGAATGATTTCTTCGAATATTCGAATATCGGGGAATTCGAATGATTTCTTCGAATATTTGAATATCGGGGAATTCGAATGATTTTTCTTCGAATATTTGAATATTGGAAAATTCAAATGATTTTTCTTCGAATATTCGAATATTGGGAATTCGAATGATTTCTTCGAATATTTGAATATCGGAGAATTCGAATGATTTCTTCGAATATTCGAGTATCAGAGAATTCGAATGATTTCTTCGAATATTCGAATATCGGGGAATTCGAATGATTTCTTCGAATATTCGAATATCGGGGAATTCGAATGATTTCTTCGAATATTTGAATATCGGGGAATTCGAATGATTTTTCTTCCAATATTTGAATATTGGAAAATTCAAATGATTTTTCTTCGAATATTCGAATATTGGGAATTCGAATGATTTCTTCGAATATTTGAATATCGGAGAATTCGAATGATTTCTTCGAATATTCGA
The DNA here is from genome assembly GCA_944738655.2 of Andrena hattorfiana. NCBI lineage: Eukaryota > Metazoa > Arthropoda > Insecta > Hymenoptera > Andrenidae > Andrena > Andrena hattorfiana. The sequence goes on along the minus strand of OX122891.2, from coordinate 66,529,637 downwards.
ATATCGGGGAATTCGAATGATTTCTTCGAATATTCGAATATCGGGGAATTCGAATGATTTCTTCGAATATTTGAATATCGGGGAATTCGAATAATTTTTCTTCGAATATTTGAATATTGGAAAATTCAAATGATTTCTTCGAATATTCGAATATTGGGAATTCGAATGATTTCTTCGAATATTTGAATATCGGAGAATTCGAATGATTTCTTCGAATATTCGAGTATCAGAGAAGTCGAATGATTTCTTCGAATATTCGAATATCGGGGAATTCGAATGATTTCTTCGAATATTTGAATATCGGAGAATTCGAATGATTTCTTCGAATATTCGAATATCGAGGAATTCGAATGATTTCTTCGAATATTCGAATATCAGAGAATTCCAACGATTTCTTCGAATATTCGAATATCAGAGAAATATTCGAATATTTACGGCTCTAATGTAGATTAACCCTGCATCGTGTCAATCTACACATAGTTCAATTGGCCTTTAAGCATATTCAGAAGTGGAAACGCATAGGGCCCAACAAAGGATAAATTATCTCCATGGTAGAAATGATCAAATTGTGAGCGAAAAACAGAAATTTCGGGCGATGGGACTTGAACCCAAGATCTGCGGTTCCTCTGCGTACTGGCCAACCGCGTTACCAGTTCCCCCAACGCCGATTCTCCGAGGTTGCTTTTCTCCGAACTCTACAAACACCGAAATCAACGGGAGCGCCACCTATGTGCCCATCGCACCGCAGGCTGTTCCCAAACGCCGGATGCGTGCACAAGTTTCCATAAAATTTATTATCTACCGAGAAGAATAAGATCGTGGACCAGATGCGTCGCGTTTCGCTGGATGAAAATGCAGCCAGCTCGCTGCACCACGTCGAGGATCGCGCGTACGATTTTAGAAGGCCCTGCGGCGCATGCACGAAAGACTCGAAACCGTGGTGGGAGGGGTTGTCCACGGCTAAACTTGGCCGAGCCCACGTATACGTAGGAGTCGGGCTAGGTGATTTGTACCACCGAACTCGAGAAAAAAAAGGAGGGCGAGTGCGTGGCCGGAAAGAGAGGCGACTTCCGAGCGACCGCGCGCTGGAGAGAGACGAACGCGTCCTCAGAGATCGCTGGAGCGAAGCAGACGACGCGAGCGTACGGTACGCGCGCGAGGAAGGAGACGGGACCGGAATGAGAAGGGGAGAGAGAAAGGGAGAATTTCAAGTGGGCCCTTTCACGATTACAGCATAAGGAAGAATTGGAGTGGAATCCAGAGGCAGGGGGGATGAAATGTGCACCAATTTCGGACATTTAATTTGGCCTCTGGATTAAAATGATTCTTAATTGGAAGACGATGATAAAGTAGAAGATTTGAATTAAGATAGAAGCTTTGTAATGTAGTATAGGTGTATCGAGCAATAGTGACGTCTTCGATGCGCATGCTTAAGTAGAAAGTGGAGGAAAGAGTGGAGCCCTCTTCATCTCCAGAGATTGATCGCCGATCATTCATGCGTGATCAAATATCAAAGCATTTTCACCGTATGATCGGTAACTAGGTCCGGCTCGAGCCTTTTTATTTACACCCTAGGCGAACTTGCCAAATTACGCCCTTCATTTGTGGCATTGAGAGCAAAAATGGACTAACCCACGTTGGGAAAAAATTAATCTTTCCTACTTTATGATTAGTAGAGCCTATTGAACTAACGCCTAACCTACTAACTCTATTTCGGGAAAAATATGAGTTAGTCCGTTTTTGTTCTCAATGCCTCATTTATAACACATTTATTTGACCTCTGTGATGTCCTTACTCTTGACTTCTTTTTCGTAGCTTAAAACATTTACAGCACAACTTGTAATATTTAATTTAACACTTTATTTTCAAAAATGCCAACGATGAAAAGACTGTTTTGCGCCCTTTGTCAATTTTACGCTCTCGGCAGCTATATAATGTTGCCTAGAGGGACGAGCCGGGCTTGTTGGCAATCAAAGATTTCTTTACCTTCCACAAACCTCGCTATCGCTCGGTACACACGTACAAGCATTCTTCTCAATGAAAAGCCAAACCCAACGAGTTTCATGGGTCGATAGAAGTCTGGCCGTCGTTTATAAAATCAGAGATTGCCTCAGTCCCGAGCACGGAGCCGCGTAGCGGTCGCGCGACGCGTGTCGCGCTCAAAGCTCCGTCTGCTGGGCGCCGTGGCGGGGGAGCGCCGAGCGGGACGTGGTTGGAGGAGGGAATATTAAGCAAAAAGGAGAAATGAAGCGAGGAAAGAGGGATACCGCGACGGCTGCGTGCGGGAGACACGGAACGCTCGCACGACTGCGTGTCGCGAGATGAGGATGGAGAGGCAGGGTCCGAGAGAGAAAGGGAGCGGGTGTGTTGCTCGAGAAAGGGGTTAGGATGAGGGGGAGACAGAGAAGGCAGGGGGGAGCAAGAAGTGCGTAGATGCGTGGGCGGCTGTCAGTGAGCGCGAGAACGCTGCGTGAGCCGCGCGTCGACTTGCGGCTCCGCTCGAGCCACGAGTCTTTCACGTTTCCACGTTCGATTAATCGATCGAGAGTAATAGGCGGACGGCTACCTAGTTGCACCGTAAGGGACCACCTGGTTGCCAGTCGAGTGGGTTTCGGATTGCGAGATTAAGATTGTGATTCGTACGTGCCACTGGCCATCCACGAGGAACAGTTGCTCCGTAATTTGTGGCTTTATTTATTGTAGGTCATTGGTTGAGTAGAGTTGTGGGTGGGTGCTTTGTGGGACTGTAGGGTAAAATTGTGGAGTTGGTTTTTTCAAGGGACTTATTTGGAGCAGAGGTCGTGTTATAGTTTGTACGTGTTTGTGACTATACGTGGGGAGACTTGTTCTGTTTTGGGTTACTTTGGTTAATTAAGGGGAAAAGAGATTATGTCTTGTTGCAATGGGAGTAAGGATACTTTGTTGAGCTGGTTTGTGTTGGGTTTGAAATATTACCTTATGATTTGCATGAACCTCTTGCATCATCATGAAGGAGCGTTGTAGTTTGTTAATTGATTTGAGCAATGAATGCAGAGATATGTAATTATAATATTGGAGTAGTATTGGTAGAATTAGAGTTGTAAGTATTGATACAGTTGAAGCAGAAAGCAACAAGCTGCCTGGTTGCAAGTTGAATCGGTTCGAATGGTAATTTGAGTTACGAATTCCTTCTGATTTCTCCTTTGACATAATTCACTCTGCCACATTAATAATTGAGAAGCTATCCCATCGAGTAATGTATAAGAAGCCACACATTTTTCTGTTTGAATTAACTCTTTTTGAATCGAACACTGCACTGCGGTTTACTCGCGAATCTAACATCTCGCGGGGAACATATCTACAGTTTCTAAGGATCACTCTGTTATTCGACGTATATTTCTTAATTTGCATTGTAGCGGTTTGGTTTGAGTCAGCAAGATAACATTACACTGTCAGCACTGTACAGGTTTAATGATTTGGTGGCCGAGAGACGTGAAAGTTGCTCGGGCAGAGGAATAAATTTGAGATAATGAAGAATTACTTTTGGAGTATAAATTGAAATTGGTGCAGGACACTCTGGATGATATTGGAGGGAATTAATTTGTTATGCAAATTTGAGGCACTCGCGTGGGATGGTTTCTAAGGTTGCTTCGTTGACAAATAATAATCATATAAATAATCGCTCACGGAAGAAAAATTAGAGGTAGGGTAGGCATTATAAATGTTTAAGGAGACACTTAAAAGTGCTAAGTAACGATAAGTATTACTTTAAAAAGGATCGGATTAAAGATTAAAAAAAGAAAAGGCACATACTTGAAACGGAAGTATTTATATTCCAATTTTAAATCAATAAGAAAAAGTTACTTTAGTGTATCGAAAATTTATTTTGTTCAGTATACACATCTATTTCGTATCTATATTACTACAACATCCAAATGCCATTTTTCATCATACATCCAAAATTTGTGTTAATATCTGTTATATGTTTTGAGGTATTTAGCGTGTTACATATGCCCTCCTACCGCCACCAGCCTACCCTACCATACATTTTTACCATCGTGTCTTAGATACTATATACTTCACCTCCTTTAACAACCAACATTACAAAATTATCCATTTTCGTATTTCTCACATCTTCTCTCAAATAAAAACAGACTTAATCCTGGACTCAATGCAGTTTTCAGATTGGTATACGCATGTATAGGAAAATTCAGTGGGGAGAAGATGCCCCTAGCCCTTAACAGCTGAATTATAAAAAAATCTGACGTTGAGATAGAAAGCGAAATAACGAGTAACTTATTTATGGAAAATATCGGCTGAGGCTCTATTGATACAGTGCTAACAGAAGACTAGTCATCCAACATATATATGTACATAAATTAGATAAATTCACAGAGTGGTCAATAGTAAACATAGTTAAGACTACACCGACCTAATCGAATCAATTTCACCTCGTCACACAGCTCAAACATCACCTCTCTCTCCTGCAAACACCGAAATGCAAATTCCACGAGAACCTTTCAGTACATACCTATATCCCTCCCCTAATTCTACTTCACCATCGCTTTCAATGGGAAGTTTAACACCAAACACGCGCACCTACGTGCCAGAAAGGAACTACACGTAGGTACACACACCGCACCACGCATCATCGAAAGTATTCAGTGCCCGAAATAAACGCGGCAAGCGACACACAAAATTCGAGAAATGTATTACGAACTATATACGAATAACGTCCTCTGACGTGTTCGATAATCCCTTCGAGGACACTCGAAAATCGTCTAGTATACCTACTCGCGTCCAACCCACAACGCTGCGTGAGATTTTAACTACCAAAAGGACCTTTCCCTTCTCTCCGCCGAAGAACGGGAAAGAGAGCTCGCAAGGGTGGAGAGTGAAAGGGGGTGAACTATTTTTTCCATTCGAGCCGATTCATCCGTGCGCGACGGAGGGTGCGAAAGATCTCGATCGTTCCGTCCTCGTCGCGCCCGCGGTGCCGAGCGTCGCGACGCTCGGCGCCCCCACCCCTCGCCGACGCCCCCCCCCCCCCCCACCAAGCTGGCGCACGTCCTCGTGGAAGGCCGTGCTCGTCTTCCGACGCGGCATCAGCCGGCAATTCGCATTCGACCGACGTCTTGGTTTAAAGAGTCTCGGGGACAAGACTTTTGATGATGACTTGACTTCTGCCGACTGGAGTGAGCCGCGGCCTCAGGCAGCACATACGAAATAAGGAGACGAGGAAGCAAGAAGGATACAAAGCGCTGGAAGAGGATTCTTTATATCCGACAATCTCAATTTCGATTCGAAGCGTGGCGACTAACCGCGAGTGACAATCGGCGAGGATCCGTTTTTTTCTCCGGTCCTGCCCGATTTCTGTTGTTGTTGAGTGTGCCAGTGAGTGCACCCGGAAAACGAAAGGAAAAAAAAAAGGAAAGGGAAGTTTGTACGCCGAAGTAACCCCCGTACGGTGACGAAGTGGAGCCGCGCCTCTCCTTCGCCGCTGCACCGTTTGTGACCCCCATCGAACGTCGACGACGAAGTATCGACTGAACTAATCGACACACACGACTTGGATTACACCGTTGATCCAAGATGAAGCGACAAACGCCCCAGCAGCAGCAGCAGCAGCAACAGCAGCAGATGACGACGCAGCAGCAAACGATCTCGCACCAGCAGCAACAGCAGCAGCAATACATGCAACAGAGGACCGAACGGCAGGTCACCCGGCAACAGATCACCAGTCAGCAGAGAGGTCAGTCCGGTGATGCTTTATCGAACCTGACAGTAGCGACGATATAGAGTTCTCTTGGTCCCTTAAAAAAGCTCCAGATCGAGCTTCTAAGGTGGAAGGAAATTTGAGCTTCCTTGATTAACGTCACGTAAATCGGGTCAATGATTCTTTTATAGAAACCCTCGAGAATTTACAAGCTCGCGGATCGATTTACGAGTCGCGAGTTCCTCGATGGTTGGAATGCTAGGAACGCGCGAATCCAATGGAAAGCTGATTTATATACGTGTGACAGACTGGTGAATGTTTTATAGAGAGAAAGATCCACAATGTTTCGATGGAATATTAAGTCAGATAGCGGTACAGTGTCCCCGCAAGCGTTAGTCCAGTAGCATCATTTAATATTTCAGTATTACTGTCAAGTTGCTCCAGAGGCTTTTAAAGCGCTCAGGGCCCGCGAGCCTCGAGCCTCCGGCTATAGAATTTCGCGTAGCTGGTGAAATTGCCAAATGCATCGCCCGGCGGCCGTCGTTGGCCACGATTTACGAACGAGCTCGCTGCCTTCTTTCGTTCCATCGGCCACCGAGGACGAGACGCAACGGGTAGAAAATAAATCAGAGATCCGTTGGATTTCTTCGCAGAGGCTATATCCCCTCGACGAATATTCTATTTTCGAGCGAGAGCACCGCCCCTGCGTGAGCTCTAAAGATAGTTTTCCACGCTGTTCGACGCCAACGCGTTTCGAAAATTCCTGCACGCGCCGGTAAGGGTCGCCCTCCCCGAAGAGGGTGGCACGAGCCTGTAAAAACTGTGAGACGCTAACATCCAGCTGTCAAAATCGTAGCCATACGCTCTCTCTCTCTCTCTCTCTATCTATCTCTCTCTGTCTCGACGCTCTCTCAGTTTGCCCTTCCATCTCGATGGCCCCGCCAGCGCGGGATATCTGTCATTGGCCCGTGGATCGCGCCCCGGCTGCACTCGTTCCGAGGAAAAGAAGAATGCGGCTTCTAAATCTGGCCAGGCACACTTTCCGCCAGGGGGCTCCTATCGAGCACCCGTTGCGTCGGAAGCGGAGATCGTCGACGATGGCTCGTTAATTAGCGCGAGCATCGTCGGCGATTATCTGTGAGAGGATATTCGATTACAGATCTGTGGAACGCTGTATCTTGGTCAGTTTTTGCAGAGGCGAGGAGGTTATTTGGGTTTCGGTGGCGAGGGATGTCTCTCTGTTAGCTCTTGGAAGGCAGGGGTTCGTTGAGAGGGTGTCGGACCTACGAATGACTTTTTTATATTCAGGAAAAATTGAACTATAAAAGGGGAAAGTGTTCCGCTTCCAAGCTTCGGCATGCAGAAGTTGTGAATTGTCAACGGCGTTTCTTTGTCACACTTCTCGTGGGTATCTTAGGGGGGTGAAAGGCATTCGACACAGTTTCAATTCAAATAGTGAATTCCTGTCACTCCATTCAGTAACCGTGAGTAAATTCAATCGCGCTTTTTACAACGATTTAATAAGAATCGTCATTCGAATGCGGCGCAGTTGCCTGCACTTTGAGCGCGCGAACTTCAAACAGCCCCGAACAGCCGCGGACAAGAGCAATAAAGCATCAAGTCTGGCTGGGAACGAAACGTTTCCCGAGCTGACAACTCCCATAGTGCTACCAAAACAAGAATCAGCGGCGGGGGTTCGCTCAAAGGGTACGAAACAGTCGAGAGAGGCGTAAAGTTGGTCCCCTCGCGAGCCGCTCGTTTCTACACGCTGTGCAATTCGGCGGGCGCAACGGTAAATAGCGCGAAAACGTTAGAACATCGGGACCGTTATTCACAGCGACGTGAATTGATGCGCTCGGCTCGCGACGGAGTGGCAGTTTACGCGAATTCTTGGGAATACGCGGTTGGAGTGGTTCCAACGGGGGGGTTGGGGGGGGCGCGGATGAAAATACCGTATTGTTGCCATCCTGTTTATGTTTGCCGGACGAAAATCGGAGGCTTGCCAGCGGATCGAACGAGAAAACGGAGCGATACGGGGGAGGGTTGAAAGGGGGAGGCAATAGGTCCGTTTTCGTCGCGCGAGAAAAGAACGGCAACGACTGCGGCAAGGTTCGCGCTGTTTCCCATGAATCATTTCGCCGAAATAAGGCTCTGGTTAGGGCTTCAGTGTCACCGAATATTTTCGGCGGTTTAATCACCGCAATAGAACCGTGCATGCCCACTTCTCTCTGCTACGCCCACGCTAATAGCCCTTATATCATCGCCGAAAGAATAAATTATTTCTACTGCAGAATTGTGACGCATTCGAGCGATATAGTATATCTCTTTTTTAAACCCTTTCTTCCGGTTTTGACAATAGCTTTGAAATATCTTGTAACATGGTACATTTCTGTTTTTAAAAAATCTTTCATATTTTATGTACGATATTTCGTATAGAGGGATCCTAAGGTAGAGTTCTCATTTCGTATTTTGAAGCTAGAAATTATTTGTAATATGATTCGATGATTAGATAATTTTTCTGTCACGATGGAACTGTAGTTTAGAGTAGTACCTATGTGGCGTACAGTTCTCCTGCGTTTGGCTTTCAGCTTTTTCTACTTCGATCCATACCTTGATGTATGTTTTTCTGTTTAATCAGTGCGAGGCAATTCTCTCATTGAGAGTAGCGTGAAGTAACATATGAGAGATGCAAGCTGACGTAAGAATTTCGAACGGATGCGCATATTTTCTCGGTCACGCGGGGGGGAACAGCCGTAAAGAAAGTAACGTAATTTTCCACCAGTCACGGTTATAGCTACGACTATGAATTTAAACGTGCTCTACGGTGTGCAAAATGGTTCCGCAACAATGCGTCTGCCAACTGCGCCTTCGCCGTTAAAGATCATCGACAGTATCTGCCAACTCAAATGATAGCGACTCTCTGAAACTCATGATCGATCGTAATTTACATAACATCCGATATCATAGCGTCGAACTTCAAAAGTGTTCTAACTCCGTGATACTAGGAAAGCCTGGTATCTTATTATAATCGACCGATTCTCTGACCACACCTGACTGCTCCGGAATAAGATTCAAAACGTGCTCGAAGTACGGAATTCTCAAATAGTACTCCACTCTGAAATCACTCATGCTTACAAATATAAGGTTGGTGCGCATGAAATAGTTTTGGCGTGGGAAAGGTTGAATGGAACTATTTTCTGATTTTTAACTAGTTTATTTATTGTATTTTTTTTTAGTTCCTGTAACATTTCTCGAGTCGCAAGCCAGCATTAGTAATTGTACCTATCCCCACCATAAAAAATGAACTCTCATGCGATTCTTTTTATAATCTTTCTTTAATCTTCTATTTAACTGTTTTTGCAAACACTGTATCGCTCTTGCTTGCAAAAACTGCGTTATCTAGGTTCGAAAACAATGTGTCATCCGTACCCTGTGAACCTTGCGGTATCAGAGTCATAATATCTTCTTGAAGCTTGTGCCCTGTCCTGCCCCTATTATGACTTTTCCAGCTAGTTTGTAAAACCCCATAACATTCTTCGCCAAAGCTCAAAATCTGTTAGCAAGTTATTCGTTGCAAAAAATCAAGACGTTGCATTAATAAACCTCTTATTTCAACGAACTGGTGGTTAAAACTTTCTTGTGTCCATTACAAATCTCGAAAAAGAAATTCTATCTTGTTATCAAAATTGCGGAGCAATTGACGAAATCGACACTATAGCATCTAACGCCAGGAAAATGCAGAACCGAAATGGATGGATATATAAAATTTTCCTACGTGTTTCTAAATTCGTTTTGAAACTGTTCGTGTAAATTTAATCAGAGCTGAGTCTGCTTAATTCGTGTTCAACCTTATTGCAAATACTTTCGAGTAATACAATCAGAATCTTCGGAAGTGCTTGGAATGCTGAGGAAAATCAGAGTTGCGCAACACGAGTGATCGGATTTTGGCAGATCCTGCGGAACGTTACATCGCTTGTTTCTTCGCGGGTGTCCAGTAATTTTTGGGGCGTCTAAATTTTATCGGAAGGTCGATAAATTTCGGCCGCTCGTTGCGAACCCGACGAAAGAGACTCGACTCATCCCGGACCAAAAATATCGGACACGTATTCTCGTATACCTGATTCACGATTATAACATTCTCGAGACTCTAGGACGCTAGGCAGAGAATTTCAAGCGCTTAGCGAGCGCAGTCGCTTCGTGGCGAGTTGGGAATGCCTAACATCAACGGGCAATTAGTCTTGTTCTCCGTTGCTGTTGACATCGAACGAGATATTGCTACCACCTTTTTATTACGAACTTATCTTTCGATTCCTAAAAGGATCTACAAATCACGTTGGAGCAACGTTGCAAGAGATACCATCTGTATCTCGATCTCAACAAACATTCAAATATTTGCTCCAGAAAAATTACTGATAACGACACTGGAGACCACATCGTTGTTGACACTCGTTGCAAAATTCTTTCCATTGTCAGTCGAATTATTGCGAACAGAGCTGTGCCACTTTGGATATTTAACACCATCTGATGCATACATTATTTTCTCTATATTCTATAAATAGTCATTATAAATCTGAATACTCTATAAGTTTATTATATCTGTCACAAAGTATTGAATACACTCGATACTTTAAATATCCTCTTTTGTTTCAAATCTCCGCGCACCATCGCACAGACATTGCGATACTTTAATTAATCAATAATTGCCCGAGAACTCTAGGTGAGACGGTGCGATATGAAAATGGCCCCGGTGCTTCCTACTGACAGTGTCAACGCACGATAAATCCACCTTTATCATCGTCGTTCGTTTGGCGCGACATTGACTCGCAGTCTGCCAAATCCTCGGGCCTGGCCCGCGAGTCAGATTCAAAGAGTGCCAGCGGCGACTATCGCGTCTAAAAAGAATACAGGTCGCGTGTGGGACGCACGAAATTGCATACAAAACACCGGGACGCACGGCTGACAAAGCCGCGTGTAATGATTCCGCCGTGACAAAGTCAGCTATTTCGCGCGGCGATGCGGCACCCTGCGAAATCATCATTATTAATAAAGCAACACTGCCGACGGGCTCGAGTTACGCGAGACGTTCCAACGACACATCGTCGTGATCCATCGATCATGCGTGGCTGGAGGTTTCTTAATAAATTAATAAAACGTCGATTGGTCATCGATGAATCAGATGACTATCGTTTGGATTTCTATTGGAATAATCTGACTATTGTTTTATAAAAGTGGGATTCATAGTTTTCGACCGGAAGAAGAAGGATTCAGGGTGCGAAGTTGTAGATATGACGATAACTGAAGAATTTTTATAGAGTGCATCTCTTTCGCTGTTTATTGTTTGTACGTTTGATTAGAAGTATTTGTATTTATTTGTATTGGCAATACGGAATTACGTTGTACTAATGGCTGGATACAGTTGCCATCACATTTTTGTCGACATGTGTGCTGTCTAATTGACAGTTTGTTCTGCCACTTTTCGTAATTGTACCTGTGATTATGAAAGTGGTGTAAGCCAAAAATTAGAAAGAAATGAATTCATCACTTACTTTGTGTTACATCACCATACATTACAAAATAAGTGATAAATTCAATTTGTTTAAATTTCTCACTAACACCACCTTTATAATCACCGGCACAATTGTAGATTGAAGTATACTCTACTCAATACAGCTTCCTATTGATGAATCTGAGAGTACCATGTTTATATTGGAGGATTAATGCCGTAGCAACAGCTGATAACTGGGGCTAATGATCGGACCAGTTTCTACAACTTCATCTTTGCTTCATCTTGACTTCATCTACAATACACCTCGATGCCAGTGAAATTATTCTTCACGTTTAACTCGCACTTGTGTTTTGTAAACACAAAACAAAAATTATGGAAGTGCCAGTACACATCATTTCTAAAGTTTCTCCGAAGAAACCTTTCAACTTCTCCGGACCGATAACCATGTCCAACAATTTTATAAACAAGCCTTCAGAATCCTCGCGCAATAACTAAACCAAAGACTATCGCCCATTCAGAAATAGCTCAAACAGTTCCAACGAAGCATCCACTCCACGCAGAAAACCTAACATCCCAAAGTAAATCCGCTTCCCAACGACACTTCAGCGAGACTTCGTACCTCGAAACTCCCTCGGAGTCTCGAAACAGCTGATCGTGGCAGATGCAACTTGTCAGACTAGTTATTAGTCAACAATAACCACCACCACAATCAATCAATTAACAGAGAATGATAAAGAAGGAAATGGAGTCGCAAAGCGACCTTCCACAGGCAACACCGTAACTACCCTTCGAACCTACAGAAACTTCATACTCCCTTTATACCCCCCTAGTCATCCTTTGCATAGAAACCTAATCCAAACTAAACACGAGAAAGAAAATGGAACAACAGCTTATAGAGACTTATAGCGACCATCTTCTAAATCGAGTCCACAGCAACACTCCCTTCGCCCTTCCAAGATCACCGTTCAACGTCACATTTACGATGAAACTCAACTCAGAGAAAACCAAGACCAAACAACCACTGATTCTTCGAAGAGTGACAGAAGAAAATCGAGCAAACAATCGAGTGGCCATCCTCGCCGAGACAACGTACCTACCCTTCGAAACCACAGAAGCTTCTTTTACTGCCCTTTACTCCGAAAAGCATCGTTCGACATCGCGTTTGCCGCGATACGTTCATAAATATTGTTCCAACGGGGCATGAATGTCCGCTGGCGAGAGAGAAAGATCGGCCAGGTGGAGGTAGAGGAAAGGGAAACACAGCGTTAGGGAGCTGTTTTATTTTGGTCAGTGACTGGCTTTGCGTAACGTCCCCGGCGATTGGTCGAGGTGCATGTAGTCCGGCAGGCGCGGACGCGTCGCGTCGCGGCGCTGGGCGCCGCGCAAAGATAGTTGCTCCTAAAATGGCCCACGGTAACGCGATCCTCATCTCGATGCAAAAATAGGATCCCGTGGTTATCCGACCACGTTACGTCCTTCCTTCCCCCGACACCCCCGCGCTGCCCAATACGCGCACGCCCGTGGAGCGAGAACGGTACGGATCACTTTTTCGCTGGCGCTCAAATTTTGGGACTTTTTATCAGAACAGGTAGCCGCCATGGTGCACCCTCGGTGGCCTTCTGAGCCCCAAAGTATGAATTCTCGCTTATTTTGAGGGTTGTGCAAGGTTGTCTTTCGTCGGTCGTGTAATTTATATGCCTTCCCTGGGAATTCTGGAGTTACTAGATAAAATTTGAAGACGGTGGTCTACGACCCAGTTATTTCAGGTGCAAATCCACGGTGAGACAAAAATAAATGTGACTTCAATCTCGCGAGACAATTATTTTATTATTTTATTACATTTTTAATTATGTTGTCATTAGTTTCATAAAATTAGACTCTCATGAGACAAGTTTCATGATAAATTTTGAAAAATTTCATCTCTCCCGACTATTTCCATTATTTACATTTAGTTTTTGCTGGGATTTTTGCCTCATGTAAAATTTCATCGTGGATTCGCGCCTTTAAAGCTGCATCTAGTTAAAGCCCAAGTTTGTCAAGAGCGCTATTTAAAGGTGGTTTAACATTTAGTTTGAGAATTGAGAAGAACATATATACATTAAAAAAATATATATAGGTACCTGTTGAATTGAAAAGCTCCTCCTTTTTTGAAGTCGGTTACAAAGGGCTCGTTTAGAAGGAAGGATTAATCCAACAGGAAACACGACTTACGTAGCGATCGATCACGATGTTTGACACTAAGGAATTCCTAAGGCGATTGGTTGATTTGGAGCAGCGGGCGCAGCAATTTATTCGCGACCAGATTTTTTTCGTTGGTTCACCGTTTTTGTTTTTCTTTCGCCCCGAGTTTATTTCGTTCACTGTAAATCGCGTGCGAACGTGCCTCGGATTTCTGGACGATAGCGTCATTGCCTCTAGAATCCACTTAGCCGCTTAACCGTGATAACGAAAGTGGTTTCTCGGTGGCTCGCGCTCGAGATTCGTATCGGAAGTTTATTTTCGCTGCGCCCCCGTGTGTGCTTCTGATAATTAACTTCCTAACGCTGGCGCCTGATTCATTCATTCATTTCACGTCACGCGTAATTCTAATTCAGCTGTTTATTGTTCTTTCAAAGCTTTCATTGTGAAAGTCGCTAGACGATAGTCATTGGAAAAGGGAAGCAAGGTTGTTCACTAATACGGAATCCGTGTTTTCTCTGAAGACCACTGTGATTGTGGTGCAGATGTTTTGGATAATTCTGATTCGATTGATATTAGGTGGAATTTAGGTTGGAATTAGGTGATCCTGAAATTGAGCGATCTTCGTGGTTATAATAGGAATTTGCAATTCTCGTAGTAGGTAAAGGATTTAAATGCAGGGTGTTTTAGAAATGCCCCAAAATTGTATAGTAGGTAGTTAACCCCTCAAAGACCGATCCCTGAAACGAAAATCTGACCGTGAAGCCCTCCACTGTTTTTCGTACGAGATACGGAGGTGGGCGACCAGTGGAAAACTTAAGGTCGGTACGAGATACTGAGGTGGTTGTTGAGGGGTTAAGGAAGGTGCTAAATTCGGTGAGTGGTAGAAGCATGGACAACACGGACGCCTGTATACATGATTGACGACGACGTAGGAGCAAAGAAATGTCACTGGGATTGCTTTATCGTGTCTATTCTTCACTTCCATGCCCTTCTCTGCCCATTTTCTTCGCAAGAATAGTGTGGACAGATTATTATACAGTTCTCTAACAACAGTAATAAAAATAAAAAAAACAACAAAGAAGGAGAACTTCATCTGCTTTTCGTAAACTCCATCAGCCAATTCAGTTTCTACTTATAATCAGGCGTATGCGCATCCGAGATAGACAATCTAACACCCCCATCGAGAAAAACAATACCATTTTTATTATCAACATATTTTTGGAGTTACTGTAATAATTTGAGAAAGTTTTGGCAGCAAGTTGTCAAGTATCGCGGAATGAAAATCGCGGAAAGAGAGCCCACGGGTCATCAGCATTTCACGTCAACGTAGTTGGCGGTCTTAATTAGCGAATTGACTTAATTGCGCCGCGTCCTGACGCAGATAAGCCCGTAGAAAAATGCTCGGCCGCCATGGCGCATGACGGCGACAGAGAAAAACGGCGTCAACGGTTCGTTTCCTCGATTCGTTCTAGCCCAGTTCAGGGGAACGAGAGGAAATGCACTCGGCGAAGAAGCGCGTGCACGGAAATAAAAATAACGGGCTATCGGGAAGATCGGGCGAAAGCTCGGTCGCGCATTTTTCTTTCGTTCGAATAGCGTGCAAACGAAGTGGGACCGAAATTGCTTTAACCCTTTAATGGTGGTCAGGTTGATCACACATCTCATGCAGCATGAGATTTAAATCATGTGTATCTCAGAATAAGCTTGTATATTGGAATTTAATCATGGTATAATCTAAAATTCTTATATCCGCCAAGAAGTAATACTAATAAGTAATGCATGTTTCATATTTAGGGTGGGTAAAAATTAGGCTTACATCCGTCAGGCGAGGGTTAAAATTAAAGCTGTAATTATTCGAATAATTCAAATAATTTTAAATACGAAAAATTTATTCGAATATTCGAATCTCAAATTCGAAATCTCTGATATTCTAATCTCAAATTCGAATTCTCTGATATCCGAATATTCAAATCTTAAATTCGAATTCTCTGATATACGAATATTCCAATTTCAAATTCGAATTCTCTGATATTCCAATATTCGAATCGCAAATTCTATTTCTCTGATATTCGAATACTTTGATATTCCAATATTCGAACCGTAAATTTGAATTCTTTGATATCCGAATATTCAAATCTTAAATTCGAATTCGCTGATATACGAATATTCCAATTTCAAATTCGAATTCTCTGATATTCCAATATTCGAATCGCAAATTCTATTTCTCTGATATTCGAATACTTTGATATTCCAATATTCGAACCGTAAATTTGAATTCTTTGATATCCGAATATTCAAATCTTAAATTCGAATTCGCTGATATACGAATATTCCAATTTCAAATTCGAATTCTCTGATATTCCAATATTTGAATCGCAAATTCGACTTTTCTGATATTCGAATTCTTTGATATTCCAATATTCGAATCGCAAATTCGAATTCTTTGATATCCGAATATTCAAATCTTAAATTCGAATTCGCTGATATACGAATATTCCAATTTCAAATTCGAATTCTCTGATATTCCAATATTCGAATCGCAAATTCGACTTCTCTGATATTCGAATTCTTTGATATTCCAATATTCGAATCGCAAATTCGAATTCTTTGATATCCGAATTCTTTGATATTCCAATATTCAAATCGCAAATTCTAATTCTTTGATATCCGAATATTCAAATCTTAAATTCGAATTCGCTGATATACGAATATTCCAATTTCAAATTCGAATTCTTTGATATTCCAATATCCGAATCGCAAATTCGACTTCTCTGATATTCGAATTCTTTGATATTCCAATATTCGAATCGCAAATTCGAATTCTTTGATATCCGAATATTCAAATCTTAAGTTCGAATTCGCTGATATACGACTATTCCAATTTCAAATTCGAATTCTCTGATATTCCAATATTCGAATCGCAAATTCGACTTCTCTGATATTCGACTTCTCTGATATTCGAATTCTCTGATATTCCAATATTCGAATCGCAAATTCGACGTCTCTGAAATTCGAATATTCATTACAGCCCTAGTTGAGATCGCGCGAAAATGTAGCAAGAATTCGAGTAGTGAGTTGTGGCAAGGTTTGCGTTCTTCTTATCGAGTATCGAACTAACCTGTTGTTTTTATTTTCCCTTGCAGTTCAAGGGGAGATTGTGATGCAGTCGACGCCCACGGTACCAACGTGAGTATTCCGATACCTGCTGCAGTTCCATTTTAAATGGACTTTCTTTTTGTTACTGAAATATCGGGTATAATCAGAACTAATTCTCAATTTAATAGAATCTTATGATATGCATAGAATATCTATTGAAAATTAAATAAATACAATCTCCTTTGGATACAGAAGCTTAAAATATATTCGTAAAATTCTCTTTTGCTCTCAGTTCGGTAACAAGGTTTGTTCGGAACGTATCCGTTTTAGAGAGCCTTTGTCAATCGAAGTTTGTGATGTTTGCGCAGTTTTACCGGCAGGCCCGGTGATCCATCGCCGCCGGTTTTCGAGCAGATCTTCAAGAACGCCAGGTTCGCGCAGGGTGGGAACGCAATTTTCGAAGGACGCGTGAGAGGGAACCCGAAGCCCACCGTTTCATGGACCCACAAAGGCGCTCCATTACTGGAGTCATGGAAAATTCGGATGTCGTACGACGATAAAACGGGTGCTGTAACGCTCCAGATCAATCAGATCGGCCCTGGAGACGAGGGCGAGTACACTTGCAGCGCTAAAAATCAATACGGTAAGAAGCCCTTAAAATAAATAATGTCTAGACCGCGCAGAATAATTGACACACCTTCTGCCTAAATTTCGTCACGATTCTTCCGATCTGTCATGGAATGGTTCTGATTCAGGCGAAGCAATCTGCTCGGTCTACATCCAGCCAGAAGGATTCGGGCCTCCGCAGCAGCAGCAAATGAGTGGTTTCAAGAAAGAGTACGCGCAAACCTATCAGTCGACCGAACAGAAGTCCCAGACTGGCACTCAGAGCTTCCAACAGCGCAGCTACCAGCAAACGATCGACAAACGAAGCTACATGAATGGAAGCTCCACCAGCATCGAAGATTTCAAGGTAATTTGTGTTTGACTTCACGTCGTGGACGTCAGAAATGCACGGGTCCTTCAGAGGATTTATTAATTAACAGTGGAAGGTAAAGTTGGTGTAACCGTTGGATTTAATGACAAATTCGCAGGTCGACACGTTCGAATACAGACTGCTGCGAGAGACAGAATTTCGAGAGTCGATTACCCGCCGTTTCGTGGGCGAGTCCGACGTGCAGATTTCGACGGTGGTGGATCGTAACTTGGGACCGGTTGCACCTCCGCAATTCGCGCAGAAGCCGAGAAACTCGAAGCTCGTCGAGGGATCCGACGCCGTTTTCACCGCGAAGATATCTGGCAATCCGAAACCAAGAGTAAGTAGAGTCCGTTGTAATTTATTCGTTTATTTCCTATACCGAATGCAAGTTTTAACAAATATTTCTCAAGCGAATACTTCTCTATTAACAATTACACCCCTTTTAACGGTCCATTGTTGTTATCATTCCGATTCTGCTACAGTACTTATTAATTTTTAGCAAGTAGCTTTTGGGGACATGAAATTATTTGTGGAAATTATTATCTAATTATTTTGAGCAATGTGTTTTGGAGATTTCGGGTGATAGAGCTATTTGGTGTCGCGAGCTTCGTTATTATACAGATGTTGTTTCTTATCGCAGTTAACTTGGTTCAAAAACGGCCAAAGGATCCGCGACTCTCAGCGCGTGGAGATGAACTACTCGAACCAGCAGGCCAACTTGAGGATCAGAGTCGCTTTACCAGAAGACAGCGGCCATTACACCTTGCTATCAGAAAATCCTCAAGGCTGCACCGTCAGCTCCGCGTATTTAGCGATCGAGTCCAGCGATCAGGTCGATCAGGCCTACCAGACTCAAAGGGAGACGGTGAAGACCCAGCAAGTAGAATCGACCAGCGAGTCTGACTCTGGCAAAGTTCTGCCGCCGAATTTCGTTCGCACCTGCACCGATCGTGATGCTACCGAAGGAAAAATGACCAGGTGAGTCTCATCTCCTCCGAATCTGTTGAAGAAGCTACTTGATGGCATAGAATCTATCGAGTTCGCTGTTGAGAAGCGTTCTGATCGGAAATGGTTTCTTATTGGTTCGACAAGAGAGAAGACTATCCTGTTTACCCTTCTTTGTTGAATCTTTCCTCGAGAAGTGTGTTCATGAGACATGATTTCTGGGACATGGCATATCTAGTTCACTAGTTAAAGTCATATTAATATGACATCTACTGTTTTACGTATTTAGAAATGTGCAGGAAGATTAATATGAGTCTTAGAAAACTTTTTGGAAGACCCAAAGCCTTTATTATTGAATATCACTTTATCATGGTACGCATTATCATAGTTATAAACAAGGGTTATGAAATTAAGGGTAACTTTGGCGAGTTAATTAAACTCGAAACCTCCATCGTTACTAAATCAGTTCTCTTTACAAAGATGGCATAGCAAAATCCTTATTATTCAATTTACCACTGTATCTACTGTTTCCTTCCTAAAATAAGAAGCCTTGTGGTAGACCAGGAAGTGTATTCACAGTTGCTTAATTGAATCTGGTTTGTCCAGGTTTGATTGTCGCGTAACCGGCCGTCCGTATCCCGAGGTGACATGGTACATAAACGGCCAGCAAGTGGCCAACGATCTGACCCACAAGATCCTCGTTAATGAGTCAGGCAACAACTCCCTGATGATCACCAACGTGAGCCGAGCGGACGCTGGTGTCGTGACCTGCGTCGCCAGGAACAAAGCTGGCGAAACATCGTTCCAGTGCAACCTGACCGTCATCGAGAAGGAGCAAGTGGTCGCGCCGAAGTTCGTGGAACGTTTCACGACGACAAACGTGAAGGAAGGAGAACCGGTTGTTTTCATGGCCCGCGCCGTTGGCACACCCGTGCCGCGAATCACCTGGCAAAAGGTAGCTCTCGAAATTTGACTGCAGGTCGGTCGGAATAAGGAATAAAAGTTTGAAGAGATTTAAAGAGTTTGAAGCGGTATCAGTTAACTATGCCGAGCTTGAGATTACTTCAGCGATTTATGGGTCAAAGCATTCCAGGATTTTCTTCGTCTAGAGGTTTTCTTTTAAGGTTCCCTTCTTTTGGGGTTCCCTCATCCTAGGATTCCTTTGTTGTGGGATTCTCTAGTTTTAGTATTCTATTTTTTGGGGGTTCCCTACTATTAGGATTCCCTTCTTTTAAGGTTCCATTCTTTTGGAGTTCCCACATCCTAGGATTCCTTTGTTGTGGGATTCTCTAGTTTTAGTATTCTATTTTTTGGGGGTTCCCTACTATTAGGATTCCCTTCTTTTAAGGTTCCATTCTTTTGGAGTTCCCACATCCTAGGATTCCTTTGTTGTGGGATTCTCTAGTTTTAGTATTCTATTTTTTGGGGGTTCCCTACTATTAGGATTCCCTTCTTTTAAGGTTCCATTCTTTTGGAGTTCCCTACCCCTTCTTTTAGAATTCCCTAAACCTCGGATTTCCTTTCTTTCGGAGTTCCCTACACCTAGGTAGGTTCCCTACACCTACTTTTGGGGTTACATACTTCTAAGATACCTATCTTCTAGGGTCCCCGACTCCCAAGACTCCTTACTTTTAGAATCCTAGGCCTACTACTTCTTCTTATACTCTTCTATTTTCCTAGATTCTACTTTGGCTATCCTCATACGCGAAAACTGAACTTTTTACTGGCGCCAAGTACCTACGAAGTACCAAACTTCTCCTCCGCATATTTCCTTTAGCCGACTTGCGCTACTTACAATTAGCTTCCTTTCCCTTGACTTGAAATTGTACCGCGCGAGAAGACTATGCTGCAGATTAAGATCTTGGGCACTTCGTCATAAAGTTCGTGAAGTATCTTATTTGGGACGTAGGCTAAGGTTTTCTCTGACTTTTCAGGACGGTGTGCCATTAGCTCCTGGACCAGATGTTCGTATATCGGCGGACGGCACCGGAGCTTCGAGCTTGGACATACCCTGCGCAAAATTGTCAGATGCAGCTTGGTACCAGTGCACGGCGCAGAATGTGGCCGGCTCTACCGCCACCCGAGCACGGCTCTTCGTGGAGACACCGAAAGGAGCAGCCCCCGAACCAAGACGCCTGAATTTACCCCGACCGACGAAAGTCATCGAACCAGAGTGAGTATATCATGAATATTAACCAGTTCATTCAATTAACATGGAAACATTCAGAGCTTGAAGCTTGAAAATTCACTTGATTTGCGTCCATTAAAAGAGTAGTTAAAATCTAAAAGCTTAACACAACATTTCAGTATACCTTCTCCAATAGAAGCAAATAATAAGGGAACAATGAGTGTATGTATTACTTATATTAATGTCGATATGCCCCTAAATTATTCGACCCTTTTACAAACCACCCAGTAGAACTACACAAGTGATCTAATTTTTTTAATAGCCACACGATTTTACAATTCAATGAAATTATCAGTCTTCAAGCTCTCGTTAAATACAAATGCAGTTGAAATGCTGCCAAATATTAATACACAAATTCTACTTTTATGCAAACGCGAAGGAGAACAATGGTAGG
Organism: Andrena hattorfiana; assembly: GCA_944738655.2. Taxonomy (NCBI): domain Eukaryota; kingdom Metazoa; phylum Arthropoda; class Insecta; order Hymenoptera; family Andrenidae; genus Andrena; species Andrena hattorfiana. Next base: position 66,508,653 of record OX122891.2, on the reverse strand, counting down.
ATTATCGTTCCACTTATACGTGCCTCGTAAAGGACAGAAGTAACAGTGAATATATTTACAGACCAGCGCCTGGCCCCGAAGTGATTTACTTGCGGCACGTAGAACGTGCCAAGCCGTATTTGCCTCCACCTGAGGAGGATAGAGTTTATCCACCACCACGTTTCATTATACCGTTGAGAGACGTCCATCAGATCGAGGGTGGGCGAATTCACTTCGAGGCCAGAATCGAACCGGTGGGCGATCCCACCATGAGGGTAGAGTGGTACGTGAATGGAAGAGCTCTCGACGCAAGTGAGTATTTTACGCAAATTGTACCATTTGCCACTCAACAAACATTAATCTTTTAATCTATCAAATTCAATCTCTCTTCGCATCGAAAACGCGAGCTCCTTAGTTTGTTGACTGAATGTGTAACTGAAATCGTGATCGCAGGCTCTCGAGCGACTTCCATTTTCCGATTTGGCTTCATCTCCCTCGACCTCATCAGCATCGTGATTCAAGACAGCGGCGAATACTTGTGCCGCGTCGTGAGTTCGACTGGAGTCGCCGAATCCCGAGCTACCCTCAGCGTGACACGTAAGTCTCGAAGCGTGAAGCGGGGATCGGAAGAATTTTAAGATCCTTTGAGTCTGAGGGATTTGGTAGCGGACTGTTGAAATTAATGAGAATTGTGGTCCTCAGCACGCGCGACAATCGAACAGGCAAGCCAACACCCCGACAGCCTCCAGTACATCCAACAGCTCGAGGATTACACCAAGTATCAAAGGCAGGAAAGTGTGGAGGAGATCTCTTCTCAGCGGCCGGCCTTCATCCGTCCGCTCCAGGATCTAGGAGAGCTGCAGGAGGGTCGTAACGCGCATTTTGAGGCGCAACTGACCCCCGTCAGCGATCCGACGATGAAAGTGGAGTGGTACAAGGATGGTAGGCCAATCACAGCTAGTGAGTATCTCTCCTTCATCATCTCCAGAAAGTGGTTTATAAATTCTTGTTCACTTTATTATTTCTTATATTATTCGCTTCTATATTAATTTACTGAGCTTTGATGCTGTAAACTATGACTCGCCTTAGTATAGTACATTCCTTTCGTTTTCCTTTAGTCAAAGGTAGAAATTTCGATGGCGGATGGGTTTGTTTAATAATAATTACTTCTCAGGCTCAAGAATCACAACCATCTTCAACTTCGGTTACGTCTCGCTTAATATATTGCACCTACGAGCTGAAGATGCGGGTTCTTATACTGTCAGAGCTGTGAACCGCTTGGGAGAGGCTCTCAGCTCCGCAACTCTCCGTGTCTATGGTAAGTGTCTTCGGAAAATCGGCGTTAGTTACGATTTTAATTGATACAAATTATGTTTGATTACCTCGAGCAGCACGCACAAGCGTAACCACAGACTTGGGTATCCCCGAGCAACAGAGGTACATCGAGGCTGCCGAGGAGTTGGAAGCCTATCAACAGGCCATGCACCAGAAGTACGTACAGGAGCAGCCTGAACCGACTAGCCCACCGGAATTCAAATCTCCTATCAAGGATCAGAACAGCATACGAGAAGGTGGATTTGCTCATTTCGAAGCACGCCTGGAGCCAGTCGGCGATTCTGATCTGAGAGTAGAGTGGCTCAAGGATGGACGCCCTGTAGAAGCCAGTAAGTATAGCTTCCTTTATTGACCTGACTGTGTGCCTCAGAGAAATTATTCGCGCTAAAGAGATCTAAAACATAGTTTCGCTTTTATTTACGTCATTATGGAATTGTAGAAGCCCGATTGAATTGAAGTGAGATTTAGCTATAAGCGTGGTCGAATCAGGGAAGAATCTAAGTAGAATCAGAGAGGAATCTAAGTAGCATCACGGCGAAACTATAAAATCGAAATAAAATCATATTAGCCACTTCGGATGTAGAACCACAGAATTAATAATAATTATTTCAACTGCAATTCTTCCGCTATAAGAACATCGTCAAAACGTTCAGACCCCTAATGAAACAACTTCCCTTCTAGGTTCGCGGATCACGACATTCTTCAACTTCGGTTACGTCGCACTGACCATCAAATACGTAACGATCCACGACGTCGGTGTGTACACCTGCCGCGCCTACAACCGCGTCGGTGAAGCGCACACCACCGCCCAATTAAGCGTGATCAGCAAGAACGACGTTATTTACGATAGCCAGCACCCCACTGGACTTCAAAAGATTCAATCGCTGGAAGATTCCAGCAGATACTCGCGACAAGTTCAGGAAGAGACGCAGGTCACTCAGGCGCCGCGATTCCTGGGCACCCTGAAGGGTACCAATAAAATCGTCGAGGGCCAGCGCGCCCACTTCGAGGCTCGTGTCGAACCTCAGAGCGATCTGACCATGACCATCGAGTGGTACCACAATGGAAAAGCCATCACTGCTGCGAACAGAATACAAACCTACCACGACTTTGGATACGTCGCCATTGATATCCTTCAAGTCAGATCCGAGGACGCTGGGACTTACACTGTCGTCGCAAGAAACGCCCTTGGCGAGGCTCGTTTGGCTGCTACCATGGTGGTAGAAAGTAAGTTCCTTTTCATTGTAATACACAGAATTTTAATTAGCTTCTCAACTGTTAAGTGAAAAGGGAATTGTTAATCAAGCTGCAGGCGTTATAAATAGGTAGATGCAGTTTCATGTATCTCTAAATGTCATATTTATTTCAATTTTAGCTCGTTCAAGCGTCGACACAAGCAGCATGCATCGCACCACCTACGAAAAGACTCAGCGCCTCGAGGAATCAAAGTTCGTCGAGCCCCAGTACCACATCGAAGAAATCTCCAAATCGAAGCCCATCTTCGTGCAACCATTGAGTGACCCTAAACCAGTTAGCGAGGGCAAGAACATCCATTTGGAGTGTCGTTTGGAACCGATGGGTGACCCAACTATGAGAGTCGAGTGGTTCCAAAATGGCCGGCCAGTTACTGTTGGCTCCAGATTCAGGACTTACTACGATTTCGGTTTCGTTGCTCTGGACATCGTTCACTCAACAATCCTCGACTCTGGAGAATATACTGTCAGAGCTACGAATCACCTTGGAACTGCTCATACATCGGCTTGCGTCAGAGTTATTGGGAAATCTGACGTAGTTACTGACACTCAACACGAGCAGTCGCTCGAGCAGATTCAAATGTTGGAAGATTCGTCGAGGTTAGTGAACTTATGAAAGCTTAGTTACTCGACAAATCTCTGCACTAATTAGACTAATCAAAACTGTTAAGAAAAATAACTCACCAATAGAATATTACACATAAGAGGAGTAACACCCACAAAATGTTTCGTGTACCACCAAAGTAGTTCATACGATTGGAATTATCTGTCTCCTTGACTAATAATTAAAATCACATGTAAACTAAGGATCGCAGTATTTAAGTACCTTAGAGCAAGTTTCATTTGTGTTGATTAGATTCATAGATCCATATAGCAGCTAGAATTAATCCAACCACTAGATAAACATTACTTCAGACAAGTACCACCCCACTTTCTACTTCAATACTCACACGATTACGTTCCCCACTGCCCAGGTACCGCAAGACTCAGCAAGAAGAGGTGACAGTGATGCAGGCACCCCAGTTCACACGAGCCCTGCACAACATCGAGACAGTGGAGCTGACCAACGTCCACCTCGAGGGTCGTCTTCAGCCAGTCGGCGACTCGACGATGAAGGTCGAGTGGTTCGTGAATGGCAGACCAGTGAAGACCGGCCACAGATTCAGACCATCTTACGAGTTCGACTACGTAGCACTCGACATACTAGGCGTCTACCCCGATGACTCGGGCGTGTACACCTGCCAAGCCAGAAACCAGCTGGGCGAAGCTGTCACCTCGTGCTCCGTAAGGGTGCACGCGAAGAAGGATCTGCTGCTGGAGTCCCAGCACCCCGAAGGCTTGGAGAGAATACAGTACTTGGAGGACGCCTCGAGGTACAAGAGGCACGAGCTGGTCGACGAAGTGGTGAACGTTAAACCGAGGTTCGTCACGGCCCCGAAGAACCAAGAGAACCTCCGCGAGGGGCAACACGCACACTTCGAGTGCAAATTGGAGCCAGTGACAGACTCGAACCTGAAGGTCGAGTGGTACAAAAATGGTCGCCCCGTTACGATAGGTGAGTGCAGACTTCCGTTATGTGGGATTTGATGTGTGAGGTGATTTGCGAGCGGATTGAAGAATTTAGAGGTATATATATATACAGCTCTCGGAACAAGCAAAGATGTTCGGGTAATGTAGGCTTGCAAAGTAAGTCTGAAGTCATCAGGTTGTGAAATAAGTTATCTAGATAAATAGGATTAAAGTGAATAGTTCATGCACTGAAATAGATTGACAAAAAGCAGTAAAAGATTGAACCTTCTTCAAGATATAATTTTCCTTTAAAATTTATCGTTATGAAAATAAAATAAATAAAATTTTAAACTCTATATTCGTGAAAAAAATTTACAATACTCTGTTTCACCTTCAGGACACCGTTTCCGTCCAATACACGACTTCGGCTACGTCGCCCTGGACGTGATCGATCTGATCGCCGAGGATTCTGGCACCTACACCTGCCGCGCTGTCAATCTCGTTGGCAGCGACGAAGTATCCTGCGCATTGACCTGTCGTTCGACAGCCCAAGTGTTGACTGACACGCAGAACGAGACGGGCCTGGAACAGATTCATTATTTGGAGGACAGGACCAGGTACCAGCGACAGGAGGACATCGAGGAGACGACCACCCAGGCGCCGATCTTCACCACTTCCCTGAACAACGTGGAGATCAAGGAGGGCCAGAGGGCTCACTTCGAGTGCAGACTGATTCCTGTGTCCGACGTAACGATGAAAGTGGAGTGGTTCCACAATAACAAGCCAGTAAAGGCTGGATCGAGATTCGTTGAAACGAACAGCTTTGGTTTCGTCGCCCTTGACATCATGTACGCCTATCCTGAAGACTCTGGCACCTACACCTGCCGAGCCAAGAATATCATTGGAGAGGCGATTACTTCGGCCACTGCAGTTGTACACTGTAAGTTTAAGTCTGTGTTTTGACAGCAGATAATTTTATATGAAGAGAGGGGGGAAGATGAAGGTTTAGGGTGACACTTGCGGAGGGTGAAACACTTCTGCTTTGTGATTTCCAATGCTTTATTATCCAATGCATAAATTTTCAATGCATAGATCTGTAGCGCATAGATTCCCAATGCATAGATTTCAATGCATTATTATTCAATGCTTAGATTTCTAATGCATAGCTTTTAATGCATTATTATCCAATGCTTGGATTTCCAATGCATAGATTTCTACTGCATAGATTTCCAATGCATTATTATTCGAAGCGTATATTTCCAGTGCGTTATTATCAAATGCTCAGATTTCCAATGCATCATTATTCATTTACCAGCAACAACAAAACTAATGGTAATATTTCTTGAACAGCCAAAAAGTCGATCTACTTGGAGACCCAAAACGAAGAGGCTCTTCAACGCCTCCGTTACCTGGAGGACACATCGCGCTACCAGCGTAAGACCACCACGGAGGAAACAGTGACTCAAGCACCAGTCTTCACGATGCCCATCAAGGATCTGAAAGTCGCCGAAAATCAGGCAGCTCACTTCGAGGCTCGCGTGATTCCCGTCGGCGACTCTAAGCTGAAAGTCGAATGGCTTCGGAACGGAGTCGCCATTTCAGCTTGTAAGTTATATACGTTTCTAAATTGGTGACTATCGTACAGCAGGAACTCCGATTTCAAATATTTCGTTCACGTAGAAATCTACGAAACTAAGCAATATGCTAATTGCCTCACGCTAATTACCTTCTAGAGTGAAACTAATTGCTCGTTTTGCAGCCAATCGCGTGACGACGATGCACGATTTCGGTTACGTCGCTCTGAACATGAAATACGTTAATCCCGAGGACTCAGGCACTTACACCTGCCGTGCAGTGAACGAGCTTGGCGAAGCAGTAACGTCAGCGACACTCTTCGTTCAGTGTGAGTACAAACTCGTGTTAAGTACACCAGAAAACCCATAGCAACTGAAGCTTCGATTTTCAGCACCGCTTCTCGTAAGCCATAGCTGCTTACACGTAGATTTTGCATTAGCGTGCAGCGATATTCCCTTGTCTTTTTTGGTGAAGCGTTCGTAGTTGTTTCTTTCACGAATCTTTCATATCTGCGCACAGTTCGCAGAAGCTATGCAAGAACACTTAGACTGTTCCCCAGGAGCAAGCTTCGCAGACAGTGCCAATAGAAATCACAAGCTAGGATAGTGTAAATAAACTGTTCCTCATTTTTATATCTTCATCTTCGGCACATTACAATCGAGCACTTCCACTACCATTTTTATCAACACTTTTCCAATTGATACTTCCCTGTTATACGCCACCCAGGATCAATCATCATTCCACATTTTCTCTTAGTTCAGTAAACAATGAACATGTACCCACAGACTTATACTCTTTGTCTCCCAAACGTAATGTAGGAATAGGTTTCATAATTCCTATAAGTTCGGAAGCCAAGGAAAAGAGGACCTCGGGCGATGGGACTCGAACCCACGATGTTCGGATCTCTTATTCCGGGCTCCGTCTTATAGATGTTCCTAATCCCACAATAATGGTGGATCAAAAGATAGATCACTAACTTCAAGTCGCCAATATTTCCCGCGCAAAGCATAATACCAAAAGAGTCAATACGCTTATCTACCACAAACAAACATCCCTGTAGCATTGAAGTACACTGGTACAAGCATTCCCCTCTTCCTATCCCGAAATAAAAAACAAAGGAACCCTCCCCGAACGTTTCATTGCCGTTCACACAACTCCTACAAAGACACGCTGACAAGACTATTCCCGAACGCAGCCAAGGCAGCGCTGCAATTCGAGTCGCAGCACGAGAGCGCGTTGTCGAAGATCCAGATCCTGGAGGACACCAGCAAGTACCAACGCCGCGAGGAAGAAGAAATCATCGTGAAGGAGAAGCCGTCCTTCACTGTCCAGCTGAACGGGCCGACCAACCTAGTCGAAGGACAAAGCGCGCACTATGAGTGCCGTATCGAACCCTATCCTGACCCGAATATGAAGGTGGAGTGGTTCCACAACGGGAAGCCACTCTCCACTGGTCACAGATACAGGACCACCTGTGACTTCGGCTTTGCCTCGTTGGACGTTCTGTCTGTCTATGCCGAGGACTCTGGCACCTACACCTGCCAAGCCACCAACAGACTGGGATCGGCGAAGAGCTCGATCAATCTCGAGGTGAAATGTAAGTAACAACGCTGAGGAGGATCTAACTCCCGGCGAGGAGTGTTGGTAATCGAATGTCGAGGGAGATTCGCCCTTGGAAAGTGAGACAGAAGTATCTGTGGGAGCTTGGAGTATTAGTGATCGAGTAAAGGATCGTTTAGTCAGCACTGTAGATTAATTTTCATGTGAAAATGGGAGTAATGGAAGTAACGCTGGGGATAGCTGAGAAAGTTCTCTTGAGGGTATTGGTGTAAAGGGAGATGCACCTTTGGGAAGTGAAATAGAAGTATCTTTATAGGGAAATGGGGATAATTGTTTGACGAAATGTTTACCAGATTACTTTATGAAGTTGATACTTCTACGAGCTTCTACGAAGAAATTACACGGGGACAGCAGGTGGATGTAATCACGCATTTGTGTTACCTAGAAACCACGTTTTCTGTTGCTCACAGTCCTCTCCCCTTGCCTCGAAACACGATTCTGCTTTTGTATAAGATACACAAGTGAATGCCCACCCTTCTGTGTGCCGCGTTGTTTTCCACCTCGTTTTATTATGTTCACCCGTCGTCCGCTGTAAATTACTCCCAAGCCTCTGTCCTCCAAGTGCACTGCCCAGTCGATCAGGCCAGGCCATTTTAATGAACGACACCCTTGCAGCACGCGCCTCGATCATTCGCGAAACGCAGCACGAAAGTGCCCTGAAGAAGATACAATACCTCGAGGACGACTCGCGGTACAAGCGCCTGGACGAGGAAGACCTGATCGTCGCGGAGAAGCCCAAGTTTGGGCGTCCGTTGAAGAACATCGAGCACCTGCCGGAAGGCAAGAGCGCCCACCTCGAGGCGACTCTAACGCCCGTCAACGACCCAACCATGGTGGTCGAGTGGTTCAGGGATGGCAGACCGATTCCTCAGGGTCACAAGTTCAAGACCACTTACGATTTCGGCTACGTCGCTCTCGATATACTCTACGCTTACCCTGAAGACTCCGGCACCTACATGTGCAAAGCGAGGAACGCTGTTGGGGAAGCTGTCACCACTTGTGTCATCAGCGTCGACTGTAAGTGAATAGATGCTAGCCATGGTTTTAGAATCTTCATATTGACTTGGAAATTAAAATTATAGATTCCCGGTAATTCTAAGGAAAAGAAGGTAGTGCTTTCTGTTACATCCTGTGGGATCAAAATTTCCTTCCTATTATGAAAAGAATCTTTTCCAATTCTATAACTACCGTCGAGAAGTGTCGTCGGATAGTTGACAGTCTGAAATCTCGAACGAACTCCATAACCTTTTGATAAATTCCAAATTATAAGTTGATCAGTGATCGTAACAAATCTCCCATTCAATGCTTCCAACGAAGAGTGATCAAAATTGAAAGTCCTTTGCTTTTGTCGAACAGCGAAACAAGGTCTTTATCTGGACACACTGGACGCGCAGCGTTTGCAGAAGATTCGCGAGCTAGAGACCGTGGAGGTGAAGCAAGAGATCGAAAAAGAGGTTGTGCACCAGAAGCCCGTTTTCCTGACACCCCTTAACAACCTGGATCACTTGAAGGAAGGTGAACACGCTCACCTAGAATGCCGCGTCGAGCCCATCAACGATTCAAATTTGAAGATAGAATGGTACTCAATCATAATCCACTTATATTTAGACTATGCTCTTTTAATCAGAGGACCGATCTCTAAGTTGATCGAATTTGATATTTCCGTCCAGGTTCGTAAATGGAGTCGCTGTAAGAACTGGCCATCGCTTCCGCAAAACTCACGACTTCGGCTACGTGGCTCTTGACATTCTTTATACCTATCCCGAAGACGCTGGCACTTATATGTGCAAAGCTACCAATCTGGCTGGCGAGGCTGTTAACACGTGCACCATCAAAGTTGGCTGTAAGTAATTTATACTGGTAGTGAAATTTTTACTCGTTTAAAATCGAAGATTGTGAAGCTACGTGATCTGTAGTTAGAAGGAGATTAGTTAGTCATTTGGGGTAACATCTCCCACACTAAATGGTATGCTCCCCAATTTTATAATATGAAAAGAAGCAGTGGCGCACTCAGGATTTAATCTTGGGAGAGCCGAGTTGAACGGATAAAAATATTTTTAATGCAAATTCAATGAAATTCATTAGTAAATTATAAAAATTTATTTAACGAATAAAATCCAGTTTTCTTTTCTTTTTACAAAGCCGTTGAATTACATCAGTCGTGGTTACATTAATCTTTTTTACCTTTTTCTTTGGGGGGTGCTTGGGCGCTTTGCCCTCCTCCCCCCTTCTGAGTGTGCCACTGAAAAAATAGATGTAATGATAGATACTTGAGTCATATGAATACTTTATAGTGATAAGAATTTTATAAAATACGTTCGTATAAATTGATTTCATAGTTAATGGCTCTCTATTGCTCGAGAGTAATTATTTAATTCGATGGTCTTCTTAGCTAAAGAGAAACGTTATCCCCCCCCTCGATTCCAACCCCTGAAACCCCTCGATACCTTGTACGAAGGTGACCTCTATAACGAAAGAAGAACTTCTCCCGAACCACAATTTCGACGAGAAAAGTCGACGAACTTGAAACCTAGATTCGGATCGTTTTCTTTAACCACTTGTAAATGCAACAAACGGTGCATGGAACTCGGTAGAACGCATGAGAATCATTTCGGCGAGAGAAGTCGGTGTAAAAGAGTGATGGATCGTTACTTCGAAACGGATCCTAAAATCGAGTCGCATCTCGGATCGAGAAGAAAATCTGAATTGGATTTGAATAACTATAAGTATCGCGAAGAAAAGAGTGACTTGAAAAATGTTCATCAATGTCCAAGATTTCGTCACAGTGGTCGACGTGTTACGTTCGAAGGTCTAGAAGGGAGGCCATACCCCCTTGAACAGCTGAGAAACAGTAGAAATAATTCGTGTTCGTTATACTCGCGGTAAAGAACACGCTTATACTATGTCCAGTGAAGCTTGAGCAGTTGGATACTTCATACAAACATTTCATGACAGTAACTTATAAACTTCTTCCTTCGTATCACATTAGTGACTTGGATATAAATATTTATAGTACGTACATTTTCCCCCAGCTCGTCGCAGTATTCTCCTAGACACTCAGCATCCCGATGGCCTCGAGAAGATCCGTGAACTCGAGGCTCAAGGTCACCCAGCTCGCCTGGAAGTCGAAGAACCACCAGTAACGCCACCCAGATTTGTCACCGAACTTAGAGTAAGAATTCTCCCCCATTACTTTCTGATTTACAATTTATTTGCTGTTTGATCTGATTTCTCACGTCCCTCAAAATTTCCAACACTTCTTCAGGGTACCACCGAAGTGTACGAAGGGCAAACAGCTCACTTCGAGTGTCAAGTGGAGCCTCTCCACGACGCCAACCTGAGAATCGAGTTCTTCCACAATGGCAAGCCCCTGCCGTCAGCTTCGCGTTTCCACGTGACCTTCGACTTCGGTTACGTGGCCTTGGACATCGGCCACGCTGTCCCTGAAGACGCTGGCCAGTATTCCGTGCGAGCGATCAACGCTCTCGGCCAATGTGTCTCGTCGATCGAGCTCAGAGTCATCCCAAGGGACAACATCATCTTGGACTCCCAGCGTCCAGAGGGAATGGACAAGATCCGCGAGCTGGAGTCCCAGCAGCCTTGGAAGAGACCTGAAATCCAAGAGCCTCAAACCAGACAACGACCTGTCTTCACTCAGCCCTTGCAGAACATCGACGCTATCCCTGAAGGACACACTGCTCACTTCGAGTGCAGGCTGATACCTGTGGGAGATCCCACTCTCAAGGTCGAGTGGTTCAGAAACGAAATCCCGCTCGAGACAAGTAAGTGTGCTACAGAGTTTTGTGGAGAAAGTCTCAGAATTGGAAAATTGAAACGTACTGTTTAATTTTGTAAAATTAAGTTTTAAGTGTCATTGCAGAACTTTAGCTATTCAGTTTTGCTTTGAGTGTGCAACTGCAGTAGTCAGAGTTAGTTGCCTGCTTTACAGAAAAGGCGTAATAGAGGAGATTCTGTAGAATCACTTTATTTATATAGTATTTTAAAAACTGAAGCAATGTTGAAGCTTGAGAATTTATACAATCTTTTTCTCTAGGCTCAAGAATCACCAAGGTCCACGATTTCGGATTCGTCTCCTTGGACATCAACCACATACGCGAGGAAGACCAGGGTGTCTACATGTGTCGCGCTACCAACCCTCTAGGTGAAGCAGTAACAACAGCCTCCATGAAGATCAAGAGTCAGTATCTTTGTTTACGTCACTGGTTTACTTGAAGCTTTTACTTAGTAATCGTATTGACTCCCTTGATCCAGGCAAAGCAAGTATACAATTAGAGACACAGCACCCTGAAGCCCAGCGAAAGATCGCCCAGCTCGAAGCTGACAAACCAAGTCGACCCGAGGAACCAGAGAAGGTGTTCGACAAACCCATCTTCACGCAGCTACTGACTGGCCCCACTGAACTCTGGGAAGGTCAGATGGCTAGATACGAGTGCAGAGTCGTCCCTGTTGGCGACTCTAGTCTGAGATTCGAGTGGTTCATCAATGGAGTCGAACTGAAAATGGGTATGGATATAAGATTCACGATTATATAGAAAGTCACGCATAGTTGTAGAAGTAATTTTTAATGCAGTGAAACATTGTTTATTAAATCTTTTCCTAATTGCAATGATCCACGAAAGCAGTTAAGGTGATAATATTAGCTCGGTGCAAAAGTGCGTTTGCAAACCAACTTCTTTATTACAATAAAATATATATTACATGTTTCTTTAATCAATGCATTTTCTTTGGCTATCTATAACTTTTGGCCACATTTCTGTTAAAAGTGCAAGTACCTATTATTACCTAAGCGAACGATCTTTTATATTGACCTAATAGTTACACCCCGAAGCTTCATATATTTTTTAAAGTCAATTATTCTGTACCCTCGAAAGTCACAACATATTCTCATATCTCTATAAACTACCTCAAAACAGGTTCCCGTTTCCACGTAAGTCACGATTTCGGTTACGTGACCCTGGACATTCTGAAGGTGATAACAGAGGATTCCGGCGTGTACACCTGCAAAGCAATTAACAAATCCGGGGAAGCCGTTTCCTCGATTTCCCTGAAAGTGAAAGCGCGCTCTGCCATCGACGCCGACAGTCTCCAACCGGACGCCTGGCAGAAGATCCAGCTGAAGGAAGCGGAGATGAACAAAGTGCCCGAGATGTTCGTTGACACGACACCGCAGCAAGCTCCAGTGTTCACGAAGCACCTGGAGAGCTACGACAAGCTCGTCGAGGGCCAGCACGTGTACCTGGAAGCTCAGGTGGAGCCAAGAGCGGATCCAAATCTCCGCGTGGAGTGGTTCAAGAACGGAGTGGCGCTGCAGACCGGAACCAGGCTGCGTAGCACCTTCGACTTCGGCCTTGTCACGCTGTCCATCAATGGTCTAAGGGATGACGACTCGGCCATTTACACCTGCAAGGCCACCAATCTCCTCGGAGAGGCTGTCTCCACCTGCAGCTTGAAGATCGTCGATCGCCACTGGCTACTCGGTGACACACTCCACCCTGAAGCTCTTCCAAAGATCGATGCCTTGGAGCAGCCCCACGTCGGCAGCGCAGAACAACCAGAACCCACTTACGAGGAACCAGTGTTCATCACGCATCTGAACAACGTGGAGTGCATCGAGGGCGACAACGCCCACTTCGAGTGCAACGTGGAGCCATCTAAAGACCCGACGATGAAGATCGAGTGGTTCATGAACGGAAAGTCCCTCCCTACCGGAGCCAGATTCAAATCAACCTACGATTTCGGCTACGTTGCCTTAGATATCAATCACACCTACGAGGAGGACTCTGGAATGGTCACTGTCAAAGCCACGAACTCTAAAGGCTCGGCGCAGACCTCCGGCACCCTGAAGTGCACCAGCAAGCAGAGCATCTACCTGCAAACGCAGCATCCCCAGGGCGAGGCTGGCCTAGAGAAAGTCAAGGAGGCGGAAGATGCTTACCTGTCTAAGTACAGGAGGCCAGAAGATGGGCCCGAGCATGAGTATCCGAAACCGATCTGGACAGTCCCCCTGCAGCCAGAATTCAAGCTGGGAGAGTCTGAGCCACTTCATCTGGAAGGCCAGGTGGAGCCAAAGGAGGACCCGAACTTGAAGATCGAGTGGTACTTCAATGGCAAGGCTCTGGAGCATGGAGCGCGATTCAAGATGACGAGTGACTTCGGATTCGTCACGCTCGACCTGACAGACGTGTACGATCGTGACTCTGGGATCTATACCTGCAAGGCTTACAACAAGGCAGGCGAGGCGTTCACATCGACGACGATCTACTGCTCGACCAAGGAGAACATCATTGAAAGGTCGCAGCATCCAAAGGGCAAGGAGGGCCTGGAAGCCATTCAGGACCTCGAGGAATCGTTGAAACGACAGGACGGCGCGGCCCCGGAAAGCGACGAAGGACACCCACCGGTGTTCACGTCCCAATTCGAGAACCTGACCAACCTGTCCGAAGGCGAGATCGCTCACTTCGAAGCCTCCCTGACTCCAACTGGCGACCAGACCATGGTCGTCGAGTGGTTCTACAATGGTAAGTCACTGGAGGCTAGCCATCGCACCAGAACCGTCTACGCCTTCGGCATGGTCGTCCTTGAAGTCCTTGGGACGAAGATCGAGGACTCTGGCACCTACTCCTGCAGGGCTACCAACAAATGGGGTCAAGCCGAGATCAGCGTTCAGCTTGAGTGCGTGGACAAGTCCAAGGGACAGAAGCCCAAGTTCACTACTCATATCCAGTCTCTGGAAGGTCTGAAGGACGGCCAATCTGCGCACTTCGAGTGCACTCTGATACCAGTCGGCGATCCTCACATGAAAGTGGAATGGTTCCACAATGGACAGCCGTTGAGGCACTCTTCTCGATTCAAGATGGTGTCCGACTTCGGGTTCGTCGTCATGGACATCGCTGGCGTGATGGCCCACGACACTGGAGAATACGTGTGCAAGGCTAGCAATAAGTACGGCGAGGACTTCACCAAGGCAACCCTGAAGTGCTTCGGAAAGAGTGGAGTGTACCTAGACTCTTTGCAGCCTGATGCACTCGCTAGGATTCGCGAACTGGAGAGCTTCGGCGGAGAACAGCCCACTACACCGACCAGTCCAGTCACCGAGCCACCTAAATTCATCACCCAAATCGCTGACATCACTAAGCTGGTCGAAGGCCAGTCCGCTCACTTCGAAGCTAGATTGACCCCAGTGACCGACCCAGACTTGAAGGTCGAGTGGTACTACAACGGCAAGAAGCTTCCTCATGGACACCGCTACAGGACCTTCCACGATTTTGGTATAGTTATCCTGGATATACTGTACTGCTACGAGGAGAACTCTGGTGTGTACGAGTGCAGAGCTGTCAACAAGTACGGAGAGGACTCGACCAAAGCGACGCTGAAGTGCTTCTCCAAGGCTAGCCTTATTTTGGAGTCCCAGCTACCTAAAGGTATGGAGGGCGGGTTAGAGAAGATTCAGACACTGGAGGACTCGATGATCCGCACGAAGGACGAGAAGGTTGTAGAAGAGCGCGGAAAGGCACCAGTGTTCACTGTACCTCTTAGCAACATCGATGGCCTTCGCGAAGGCGAAAGCGCGCACTTTGAAGCGAGACTTACACCTACCGACGATCCAAAACTAAAGGTAATATTTGCTGGCAGGGGCGAACCCTTTTATTCATTCGTCACAGTAACAGCTGGGAACTGGATCGCTAACGAGGGACGCTATGGAGGTGTCTGGTTTTTTTTCTCGTTGAAATATCTTGTTAAGCACAAAACTCTAAGGCACGTCTATTTTTTATTTTCCCTCAATCTTAATTTTAAGGGATGATACAGCCTCGCGAAGCTCGAAAATCTGCATTTCCCGAATGGAGTGTTCTGCCACTATAAACGTCAGGTGCCCAGTAAATTAGGTGTATTAACGACTGCAAAAATGGCAACCGGGAGAGTGGAGAACTAGGAAAACCTAAATCTAAGCCAACTCGAATAAAATAAAAAATACGTGTCTCTCAGATTTTTGTGCGTAACAACATATTTCGGGGAGAAAAGGATCAGCGCCGGGCAGCTCGATGGTGTCCTTGTAAGTCGAAAAACAATCGAGTATCAATTAGACTACTTCCCTTCAAAGTTGAAAAACGATGCTAGAATAGAATCAGCTGAAAAATGTTGAAATTATAGTTAACAGTATTAATCCTCTTTGTCCAACAGGTCGAATGGTTCTGGAATGGAAAACCACTGCGAACGGGCTCCCGTTTCCGCACCTTCTGCGACTTCGGCTTTGTCATCCTCGAGATCTCGCCAATCTACCCAGAAGACTCCGGGGAGTACAGTTGCAGAGCGACGAACGAGTACGGCGAGGCGGTGACTACCTGCACCATGAAGTGCACTGGCAAACGCAGCATAATCTTAGAGTCGCAGCTACCCAAGGGGATGGAGAGCACCATCGACAAGATCGCCGAATTGGAGGGTCTTGGAAACGAGCCCAGCGCAGCTATTCCCGAGGACGACACAGGAAAGCCGCCTGAATTCATCACGACACCGTCGGACCTGACCTTGGCGGAGAACGCCCTGGCCCACTTCGAGTGCAGGCTGACGCCCATCAACGACTCCAGCATGAGGGTGGAGTGGTTCCACAATGGGAAGCCTCTGCTGGCTGGTAGCAGGATCAAAACCATCCACGACTTCGGTTTCGTGATCCTCGAGGTAGCCAACTGCTACCAGCGGGACTCCGGGTTATATACGTGCAAGGCCACGAATCGCCACGGGGAGGCCACCGTCTCCTGCAAGCTGCAAGTCCGTGGTCGTCAAGGGATCATCCTGGAACCCCAGCTACCTACCAACTTCAAGACTGGAACGGAGAGCATCCAGAAGCTGGAGGAGGCTCTGTACAAGAAGGACGAGATATTGACAGAAGAGGAGACACCAAATCCTCCCAAATTCACGGTGGAGCTGAAGGACATCGAGGTGGAGGAGGGAGCGTCCAGCCACTTCGACTGCAGAGTCGAGCCTGTGGGTGACCCCACCATGCGCATCGATTGGTTCCATAATGGGCGATCTTTTGCCACGGGCTCGCGTGTCCACCAAATTAACGACTTTGGATTCATCTCGCTGGACATGTCGTACACATACGCCAGGGACAGCGGCGAATACGTTTGCAGGGCGACCAACAAGTGGGGCTCTGCTACCACCAAGGCTACTATCACTTGTAAATGTAAGTAACTGGGTGGATTGTTCTTTGGGTGTTGGAGGAAGTCAGAGTTCGGAGGATTAATTTAGATTTGAGGATTAGAGTTGAGCTGGATAAAGAGGACGTACCTAAATCGCTATTATTTAAATTAATAATAATTTAGGTAATTTAAGTAATAAATTATTATTTTTATTAGTCGAGTATTCAATTGACTGAACTTCTTCACGAGACGCAGCCTTTTTCCAAAAATCTTCACCTAGGAGAATTATTTCGTTATTGGAAATCGATTATAAGGTTTTCCCTTTGCGGAGTAAGTAGTTATACCGAATGCTTTGGTATTACAGCCAAGAAAACGATAGACTTCGAGTCCCAGCTACCATCAGGCATGAGCGGCGAGAAGTTGAAGGAATTAGAACGCGGGCCCATCAGCGAGCCACCCGCGGAAGACGCACGGCCACGTCAACCACCTCGATTCGTCACGCAAATTCAATCAGCAACTGTCGACGAATCCGAACCAGTCAGGTTCGAGTGCCGCGTGGAGCCAAAGGACGATCCAAACTTGCGTATCGAGTGGCACAGAAACGGGAAGCAGATCCCAGCTGGGCATAGGTACAGGACCACGTATGACATGGGATTCGTGTCCATGGACATTCTGTACGTCTACCCTGAAGACTCTGGAGAATACGTCTGCAAAGCTGTCAACGACTACGGAGAAGATACCACTAGGGCATCAGTTTCATGCAAACGTATGTTAATACTCTTCACAGTCTTCTACATTCAGCAAGGAATTTCGATATCATGGAATATCGAATCCAACGTTTCTTTCATTATTGCGCAGGCTTGCCCAGCATTATCCTGCAGAACCAAGTGCCGAAGGGCATGAAGAAGTCGGAAGCGTTGATGCAGATGGAGGCTACCATCAAGAAGTACACCTCGGAGGTTCACTTGACCGAGGATGATCTCTACGACGCGGATAAGAAGCAACCGCCGCGGTTCGTCACTCAGATCCAAGACCAGACGGAGCTGGTGGAGATGAACAGCTCGAAGTTCGAGTGCCAGCTGGCGCCTGTCGGCGACCCCAACATGACGGTCGAGTGGTTCTTCAATGGCAAGCCTCTGCCGCATAAGAACAGGTTCACCCCTATCTACGACTTCGGTTACGTGGCGATGAACTTCGGCTGGGTGTATCCAGAGGACAGCGGAGAGTACCTCTGCAGGGCGACGAATCTGTATGGAATGGACGAGACTCGGGCGGTGATTCGAACCGCTGGAAAACCCGGAATCATTTACGAGTCCCAGCTGCCGAAGGGCATGAAGAGTATCGAGAAGATCAGGGAGATGGAGGCTGCATGGCAAATGTGAGCATCTTATTGGTCTTACGGTGTTCTTTCATATTTTTTATTAAATTGCCTTTTTTATCTAGCTGGTTTAGTAGAAGGGCAGGAATAAGGGCGAGTGATACAGAAATATTATTTTAGTATTATCTTGACGAATCTAGAGACGAAGTGGAGTTTACTATTCACATTGACAAATCAGAGCATGGCAGTTACAGTAGTTTCTACGAGGACTGCTGAATTATTCCAAGTTAAGGGTGGAAGCACTTTCTCAGTCTTCATAAATGTACTTTTGTTGTAGAGTACCTGAGGAAGAGGGTGAAGAGGAGAAGGTGCGGGCACCACCGACCTTCGTGAGCAAGCCAGAACCAGTAACCGTCGAAGAGGGCGACTCGTCCAGGTTCTGCTGCCGCGTCACGGGTCATCCACGACCACGTGTCATGTGGATCCTTAACGGACACACTGTAGTCAATGTAAGTTGCAACTTCTGCTTATCGTAACCAGAGGTGCCCTCAGAAAACAGACTACAGATTTCAGAAAAAAGAATCTGATGATAATCAAGGTAGCTCCATCGATCAGAGTTGTCTGGGAAAACAACGCCCGGATCTAAATTCGAGGCTAACCATTCAATTCCTCTTTGCCCTTCTACATTTCACAATGCTCTAAAGAGGAAGATACCTCTGTAAGGAGTGAAAAATACAAATACCTTTCGTGTATTTAGGGATCACGCTACAAGCTAACTTACGACGGCATGTACCATCTGGACATCCCCAAGACAAGACAGTACGACCACGGAAAGGTCGAAGTGATCGCAAGAAGTTCCGTCGGTGAATCCCGCACCGAGACATCATTAACAGTGAAACCAAGGAGCGACGATTACCGCGGCGTGCTGAAGAACTCGCCAAGACGTAAGTATGACCTGGAACGGGGACTCCCTTACATGAACGTGCCCTTGCATTCTTTGTGTTCCATGAACGCGATGGTACATTCGTCCCGGCTGTTACTATTCCATCATCTTCGGTTCTCCGATTCTTTAAACGCGAGTATTAATAGAAACCAATATCAAAATTGCTAACGATGATCGAGTTTCGATAGCAGAAACACATTTCTTCTCTCTGTCGCAAAGAATGCAGGGCACACACAGTGAACATAATTCTATAATCCGCCAATATCGAACAACGGCACAATGATACCACAAATAGACGACGCGATTGTTCGATTTCAACAGCGATCGACAGCGTGAAAGAACGATCGCGACTGAAAGATAAGTAACAACCGGAACACAGTACATGAGAATATCGATACGACACATACATTCTATTCGAGTACAGAAAACACTCGAGACCCATTATATTCGAACACCAACAACCTTGTCCATCACCGCACTCCCCTCCCCTGCTCCCTGTAAATGAATATTACGAAAGGATTCGAAAGATACACCTCATCCTCGAGCACTTCGAGAGGCTTCTTCTTCTTCTTCTTCCTCTTCGGGGTTCGGGAATACCACGGGCATATTCGAGCAATGTCGTCTAATGTGAAAGGTATCGGCTACTCCGTTTCGCAAACCGGCCATCAGGTATGGATTAAAACCATCGAGAAAGCACACTCGTTCTCAGATTATTTTCTTCATCATTGTTTTTCCTTCTTTTTTTTTATTTACGTCTTGTTCACCGAATGTGACTAGATCTGCACGGAGAAAAGTATTTGAGTAACGCGAATCATGTAAATTTAACGCATTCGCCGAGAATGTGACAAGGCTTTTTTTTTATAAAATTGTTTATTATGGATACTTGACGAAATATTTTCCTCCGTGCCTTCAGTTTCCATTGCACTGGAGAAAACGGGTTTATTGCTCATCGATACTGGTCTCAATATTTTATTTTTTAAGGAAAATTCATGTTACAGTTGTTTCCCAGTCATATCTCATCTGGACTTTATTTAATATATTGTTTCTTCGCTTTGCCATCGATCGCGTCGATTGACAGCGATCAATTCTTTGGGGGGGATGATCGAGTTAGTCATTTCGTTTGGCGCCATTAGCCGAGCAGAGTCCGTATTTCTCAGAGTGCTGTTTATGTCGTGCTAGTATCAACGTTAATTATCCCTAATCCTCGTCGCGTGGTGAATTTGCTATGTTAGAAACTATATTATATGTTCCTTGTTACCCTGGTTCCCTTCGCGTCGTGTTTCGTGTAACAGAGATCCAGTGCCTTAAAGAGAATAAAAATATATATACACGTGCTTTAACTAAAATTACAACATAAGTTTTATAAAGTACAAGAGACATTGGATCTCTATGCACAAACATGAACCCTTGATATGTTAGAGATTAGACTCTCCCGAATGATTACAGTGACTTTGCTCACGAAAATTTATGTAATCCAAGAAAAGAGCAATGCAACGATTCTAAAAAGAAATGAGAGATTCCACGAAATTGTGTTAACAATGTGTTCTAATTGGATTTTTCACGGATGTCCACCTCTGTCTCCGGTAGTCTGGGTTTCCGGGCATCCTGCTCCTCTCGCTGAGGAAACGTCGATATGTGTTGCATCGCCAATGAAGTACTGTGTCGTATTACCCCGTGGTTCTAGATAAATCTCTCTCCTTACGAAAATGCAGCGATCCCTCGATGTTAATGCTCTCTGACGAAGCACAATTACTATTATTAATCTGAGATTCGGTAGTAAATTAGAAGCTTTAGGTAGACTATCCGTCGAGAGGATTCTATAATACAGACTGCAAGTGTAAGTCGTGGTGCAACCAATGAGGAAATGATTCCCTCATCAATGACGCATCGAAAATGTGAGATGAATCTTTTTCACCCGGGTCTTCGTTTTCGGGAGAAACGACTTTGAAGATGGTCGAAAGGCAGCGTAGGTACTGGGATTCCCAGCGTGCGCGCAACTCATTTCAAAGTCAATTTTCTGGCAAACGAAGCGTCATATGGAAAAAGTATATTCCACAATTTCTACGTACTTTTGGATGAAGAATCTCCCATTCCCTCGGTTTGTCCCTCGAATTGTCCCTCGACTTCGCTCTACTGCTAATAGCAAAAGTGTATTAATTATAATTGTCATTAGCATCGAGGAAGGTTGCGCTTTCGATGGAGATTGAACGGTTTCCGAGCCCACTGGGTTCACGTTCGTCTGGCATGCGTTGTCGGTTGTACGGGGACGCGAGTACGTAACGATCTAACGTGCATTTTCTCTAGCGTGGTATGATTACGGGCTGACCCAATACCAAACGGAGCGACAGAACACAGAGCTCGAGAGAGTTTTCGACGAGAGACACCACAACGTGTCCCAAGGGATCGAGATCGCCACCGAGCACCTCGGGCAGAAGGTGTTCAAGGAGCCAGACACCGAGTGGCAGAAGTCCGTCAAGAGCAAGAAGAACGAGGAGTACTACAACAAGCTGATGACTCTCGAAGAAGAGCAGGTCCTGAAGGAGAGCAGACTCAGAGAAGCTAGCCGCCAGTTCGCTATTCCTGGCGAAAAGGTGGTCGCCAACTCCATGGCAAAGGGAATGGCGCAGAAGTACGAGGAGACCTTGTAAGTATTCCATTACCTTCATTCTGCAACTCTTCTACTCTCGAAATACAAAATCTTGAGTCGAAGTTACATTAGTGATCAAGGTGTCATCGATGAGGAAGATTTCTGAACTTAAATTTGGATGAATTTTGAATTTAACCTTCCGTTACCCGTGCCCTATTTTATAACATGGCTCAAATCCGATTGGTCGCTCTCAGGTATAAAAAAATAATTCACAATTGTTGTACTTTCTACAACAGTGCGGGTAACGGAAGGTTGAGGGGACACCTGATTCATATTCTAAAGTCCTGAAGCTCTGTCTATTAGTAGATACCTTAGTCTTACTTGCAAAGTTTCCCTTAGAACTGCATTGACCAAGTAATCACGTTTCCAGGGACGAGAATGAAGAGAAGACACAGGAGACAGTGCAGCAGACTACGAAGTTCATAAGGAAGCCGCACATGACGGAAGTGGACATCGACGTG
This sequence comes from Andrena hattorfiana, assembly GCA_944738655.2. Lineage (NCBI taxonomy): Eukaryota > Metazoa > Arthropoda > Insecta > Hymenoptera > Andrenidae > Andrena > Andrena hattorfiana. The sequence continues at coordinate 66,486,855 of OX122891.2, read as the reverse complement.
GAACGCGCGAAAGCGTCTGGAAAGTATCCACCAGAACCGTCCGAGTCCACGGTTCATGGTCGCGAGGTTCACGTGGCCAAGCAGAAGCAGACCCAGAAGGAGGTGAAGGGTGACCTGGAGATCACCAGGAAGATAACTGCCACGGAAACCACCGAGATGGAGCACAAAGCCAAGACACAGGAGCGCGTTGTTCAGGGTCCGATGAAGCCAGCCAAACCGCCGGTCTTCACGAAGAAGATCCAACCCTGCAGAGCATTCGAGCAGGAACAAGCGCGATTCGAAGTGGAATTCGACGGTGATCCGCTACCAAACATCAAGTGGTACCGCGAGGATTTCCCCATTCAAAACTCGCCGGACCTTCAGATCTACACATTCAGCACCAAATCCGTGCTGATCGTCCGGCAAGTGTTCATGGAGGATTCCGGCGTTTTCTCCGTGATCGCTGAAAATAGAGCTGGAAAGGCGAAGTGCAGCGCTAACCTGGTCGTCGAGGAGCGCAGAAGACAACCTGGAAGGGGAGGAGTGGTACCACCTAGCTTCCTCTCCACCATTCAGAACACCTCGGTGACTACTGGTCAGCTGGCCAGATTCGACGCTAAAGTGACTGGGACTAAGCCTTTGGATGTTTACTGGTTGAAGGTAACTTATTGTCTGCTTCATTTGTCTGTCTATTTATTCTTCTCATTCCCTACTTTCTTCCTTGAGACACTAGTGTCTTTGAATCCTTTGATTACCCATGTTTCTTTCTTATTTTCCTTCTTACCATTTTCCCTCTCACTTCCTTCATTTCCTTGCTGCACCTTGCAACCATTTCCTTCTACTCAGTTCTTGAAGCTGAAATAAACCCTCTCCAGTGATCGAAGGATAATAATTTATTTCTCATTTTTGTGACGATTCTTAACTTCGGTGCATTAATCGTTCCCTTTGTTTATGCGTCCTTTCAGAACGGCAAGAAAGTGACTGCGGACATCCGCTACAAGACACTGGAGGAGGACAACACGTTTACCTTGCTGATCCTGGAGACGGTGCCCGAGGATTCAGGGAAGTACGAGTGCGTGGCGATAAACAGCGCCGGAGAGGCTCGTTGCGACGGTGAATGCACTGTTCGAGGGCCTCAGTCGCCTGCGAAGACGGCGAAACCGACCACGCCTGGCGTCGAGAAGGCGCCCGCAGTCCTGGAACCTTTGAAGGATCAGACGATCAAAGAGGGAACCGCCGTTGCTTTTGCCTGCAGGATCACTGGGAAACCGGTCCCCACGGTGCAATGGAAAAAAGGGGATAAGGTATGGGCGACGTTCTAACAGGATTCCTCGAAATTGTATTTTTTTGTATTTGAGGTTCTATGAGTGAAGGTGGTCTAAAAGGATTGCAGTTAATTTTGAAGTTAGTTTGGAAAATGTTACACGAATTAACGAGTCAGTGTGTGGAGATAAATCGATTTAATAGGGTTTCTCTTTTTCGTTATTTGGCTATGAATTGTTCATTTATTGTTGTAGCTGCAATAGCTGACAAAAAGCTACCACTTTTGAAAAGCAATAAGAAATCTAATATTTTGTGGGGCACTTTTTAGTTTTAGGACGGCCTAAAAGGTTACCAAAAGTAACTCTTTGTCAATCCCAAAAATGTTCTGTTTAATGCCATGTGCAACTTATGTTTCTTAGTTAAATAATTTCAACTTTAACTGTGTTTTATACAGTTTTCAATGCCTCACCAGAATATGTATATTAAACACTTGCCACTGTTCCAAGTTGATGCTAAAAAATAACGAAAGTAAAATAAATCGAGAAGGTGGTAACTTTCTTATCCGCTAGTGTAGGATATTAAGAAATTCAATAGGGCATAGAGGAGACCACTAATTTAGATGTCTGATATAATAATGGCACATGGAATCAACTTCCTATAATTATGAATTCATATTCTCGCAGGTAATCAAGCCATCCAAGTACTTCCAAATGCAGAAGGAAGGTGACCTCTGCACTCTGAGGATCTCCGAAGCCTTCCCCGAGGACGAGGGTGTCTACAAATGCATCGCCAAGAACCCAGCTGGCGAAGTCACCACATCAGCCAATCTCAGAGTTCTTGGTACGGATTAATAGAAATGAATTAGAATTCCTTTTCTACTATCCAAATCGAGCGTTAAATTTCGAATATTTCCGATTAGCTCCCGACGCGGCTGACGCCCTACCGAAACTGACGCCACTGAAGGATCAAATAGTCGTGGAAGGGCAACCGGCACAATTCAAAACTACGGCCTCTCCAGCGAAACCGAAGCCAACGATCCAATGGTATCGCGAAGGTGCCCTGATCCCTCAGTCGCCCGACTTCCAGGTGAGTTACAGTGGGATACAACCAAAAGGTCTATAAAAAAAAAGTAATAACGTCAATCTGAAATCAGTCGTCTATTTTGCAATTCCTTATGAAGCATTCGACGCGCAGAGAATGGAAATATTGCGGGATTGAATGAAACCGAAATGGCTAAATCTGAATTCCAGATGATCCACGAAGGCAACAATGCTGTGCTCCTCATTGCCACGACCTACGAAGAGGACACAGGCACCTTCACCTGTCGAGCTACCACGTCGGCTGGCACCGTAGAAACCTCCGCCAAACTCATCGTCAAAAGTAAGAACTGAATAAAAGATACAAATTCAATTGCTAACACGGAACGCGATTGAATCGACGGGATAAGCCTCTAGGGAGTGATGGAGGAACGCGTGAGCGATCGAGGCAATTTCATAGATAAAATGCATAGTGCAGAAACGGAGCATAGACATAACGTGGCTCTTTTCAGTTGAAACTTCTGCCATTTCGATTTCATTCACAAATAACGTAGGAACGAAGTAATGAATATTTATGTTATTTGAAACAGGCAGAAGTAAATTTTCTAAGTCGTCACGAGTTACTTTAATTAATATGTATATTACTTTATTTATTTTAATTTTAAACCCTCGTCACATCGATGCTATAGTAAGAAAGGTTTCCGAAAGTATCGAAAATATAATGTACCAATCCTTCACGCGTGATTTACAACAAATTGCCTCGGCAAGTCGCGTTCCTCCATCAAACGCGATCCACCGAGGGCGCCCGTGCGTATTTTCGACTTTTTTTTCGTCGCTTTTTTTGTTGTTTTCTCTAAAAAAAAAAGAAAAGAAAAGAAACACCCCTAACCCATTAGGCGAACCGTTACCACTTTTCTACCCCTGTGTCCCCATGACCCCCACACACCCTCCCCCTTTAATCAAAGTCTCGAGCGAGCCCCGGGGAGTTTGTACTAACTCGTCGTGTTTTGAAAGTAGACGAGCGAGTGAAACGAGACGCAGAATTGACCTCTCAGGTATAAAAACGAACGAATAAGAGGGAACGGAAAGGTAGGCGAGAAATGAGAGATTGTAGGGAAGAAAAAGGAGCGAGACACGTCGCGAAGGTGGTGCTGAAACGTAAAAACGAGAATAAAAAAACGCGCGAAATCGTTTCCGCGGTGATAGAACCGGGGAGTCGATGGAAGTCGAAGCCGTTAATTGAAATTCGACAGGTAAGACGAGCGTAGCGCGGTAAAATCTGGAATTCCGTTCGAAGGGGTGCATCGATGAGCGAGACGCGACTACGCGAGTCTTTCGGCGTCGATTTCGATTGGATAACGGAAGCGATGTCTGTCCGAGGTGGTGCTTCGAGTGGAACGGGGTCGACGAGCTTCGCTCGCGACGGCGGAGATCTGTGATCCTTCCGGTTCCGCGTTGTACATAAATTTAATAAAGAAAGGGGGAACGATCGGTATCAGGATCGGTCCTTATCAGAATCTCGAGAATCGCGAGAGGGACGGCGAGATGTCAAACGATGATCTAGCTAGGCGAAGATCTACATATTAGCTCGTTTACTCGTTCGATTTAGTGTTCGATGTTGATTATAAAAGAAATATATATATATACATATAATATAAAAAAAACATATAATATATATAAGTGTATACACTACCCTTACGCCGCATACATACACAAGGAATAGTTAACAATTAGCCGCGTTGTTGAGAGATATATGGTTACACACGTATACACGGAAGATTCTCCTTTTAACATTCTACTAATCGATTATTTATTATTGTACAATGGAAAGGCCAATAAAAACGAATGTTTTAAGTACGCACAAGCCTCGTTTGTTACACGATACATCGTACAGGGTAGATGAGAGGATGAGTTTAATGGGGAAGCACGTACATGTGTACCTGGGAAAGGCTCTCTCTGATCGTATATTGTGAGTTATGGCATCTCGAAATCGAGGAAATTACAGTCCCTATAACAGCTGATAATTGCGAAATGATTCGTATAATATTGAGTTGATGTATATGAAAGTTCCTTTGTTTATTGCGGAGATATAATAACAATTGCTTACGACGCGGGAAGTGTCACAGAAATTTAAAAAGATGAAATAGACGAAATAGTGAGAAAGCAGGAAATATTTTCATTCTGACTTCCCTGAGCGGAAGGGCAATTTCATATGCACCAACCTAATGCAAAACAATGCGAAATTGAAGAAACTGGAAGGCACAGAACATAGCTTTTCTGAAATTCAATCGACTTCCACTGGAACGATACTTGTACTTTATTCATTTTTAATTGTAAGTTCAGTCACGTACATGCTATCTACACCCTCTTATCGACTTCCCAAAACAGTGACTCAAGTTCCCCATTACCGAGGGGTTAACCAGACACGCAGAACAATCGCGAAACGTATTAACCGGTTAACTGGCAACGTATCATATATGATAAAAAAAAAATCTGGCCAATTCTGCTTATGTATCATATATGATCAAATGGAATAACTTTTTTGATTTTCAAACGATTTGAATGAAACTTTGTATGTAATGGTGTTTGGGGTAGCTGAATCTGAATTTGGCATTGGAATTGTTAAAATTTAATACGGCAGACTCAAAATGGCCGATCCAAAATGGGTGGCAAATATTAAAATATTATCAGGATTCATAAAAATTGTATATAGGGGTTTTTGGGGTCGCCCATATATCAAATTTTGTGTGATTCACTTAATTTTTCGATGTTGCCAGTTCGCGCACGAATAGTAAAAAAAAGCCGTGCCATTTAACCGGTTAAAGGGCATATAGAGAAGGAAATAAAAGAGAATCCGTTCATATCGATTACAAAACGCAAAAGAAATGTTCCACTAAAAGATCAGCGAGGTTTCTCTTGCCACGAGAGTTGTAGCTCCGCGGAAATTATTTTCTGTGAGGAATCATCGTTGATTTAACGACAGACGTATGCAGATCGCGAGCCCAGAGCAAGCTTCGCTGGCTGCGATCGCGATGCCATAAATCCGCGCGCGGTTTGCTTACGAAACGAACACGGAATCGGTGAACGCGAGGGCCATGACTCACGCGTGCTCGCGGCTCGTAAAGTAATCCGCGACGGGCGAACTCGCCACCCCGAAAATAATACGAAACGCGGGGGGTCGACTGGTAACGAGGGTACAGAAATAGGCGAACTCGGTCGGTCGGGCTTCTTAATCAGCATAACGATCGATCAAACAATGAGACGTTCGGACACGGGGGACCAGCGATCCTCGCCGCAACACTTGGCAGATTTATCGCGGCTAAAATAACAGAACCGCGGGAAAACTCTCGACGCGCCGCGTTTTCCACGAGAGTTCACTTCTAGGCGAGCCTATTTTCGACTTTGCATACCGATTTACAGCCGTTCCCAAGCCGCGAGAATTCCAAGGAATAATCATAAAAACGTGCCATTTCACATCGTCTCCCATTTTCCCATCCTAACTGTCCGCAAACACCGCGATCTTTCATAAATAAAGGTACAAGCCTCTGTGGCGTAGAAAAATCGTAATTTCGAAGGGGGAGGGAGGTTCTTCTTCGAATCGTTCGCAGCCCATTCTAGGAAATCATTTTCTTCTTCGAATCATTCTCTTCGCCAGCCGCAGGAATCTCCTGGCGGTGTCTGCGCGTACGTACGTGTACGCAGGCGCGTATACTCGTCTTTTACGATGCTCGTTTCTGTTCCAAGTATCACCTTTCTCTCGGTAACTGGTTTAACGAGCGTGAAGAGGTAAACCGTATTTTCTTCCATCGCTTCTGGTACACTCGGTGCCGTTTCAAAACGAGGGACGGACGCAGTGCCGTGTGCACGGCCGGCTAGGCCCTCTTCTTAGGCTATTTCTGACCACGTGACGTGTATTACATTACCCAGCTATATTTGGTCGCACCGTTCAGAACTCCCTCGGTAAATTCACGTGGGGTCTCTTGTTCGGCCGCTCGTGCCCTCCTACCCGCCACTTTCACATCTCGGTCGCGACGGCATAAATATGACGGCGATAAATACGGGGGACTCGTGTACACCCGCCACTATGGGGACACTTATTGCTAGAACCGACGGTTCGATCACGATGAAACGTTTGTGGGTGGCTTTAAATGGCTCCATTGGAAGGATTTGATCTTGGTGATAGGCACTGAATAGGCAGAGAGCACACAGCTTTTGGTACGTGAATCATTTGGTAATGGGGTATTTATAGTAGGTTGCAGGGGTAGTTCAGCGTTGGATTAGTGTTTGTATTCTGGGCAGCAGATGTTAGTGATGCCTGCTGTAGAGATGAAGTAACATTTTTCATTTTACTTCTGGCTTTGTAAGAAGAAGAACTTCGGATAAATATTTTAATGTAGTTCGTTTTAGAGGTAAATCGCTGTTAGTTATTTATAGGTTTTTCGATTTTTCGTGAAATGGAGCTAGATTGTGCTGCAGGGACATTAGTTTAAAAATGAGGCATCTAAATTGGTGGGAGGTTTAATTCGGGTTTGTTTAGTTTGAGAATATTAGTGACGATAGGTTGCACTTAGACTTCCTGTTTGTAAAATGTAGCATGAGAGTTTATGTTGGAATATTCTACGCTAAAGATAGATCCCCCTCTGCAAGGTGGATTGGAAGGTTGCTTCAGAGTAAACCACTTTAATGGTAGACCATCATTCTGTTATACCAGAATCCCTAGTTCCTGGAGCTAGAGATAAATACAGGCGTCTATCAAAAATAGAAGTTTACTTCACAATAGGCTACTCTAAATGTAGAATGCTCTTCTACTGAGTCTTCTGCTTTCAAAAAGTAAAGCAAGAGCTTACTTTACTGTCCTCTAGCCTAGAGATGGAGCCCCCGCATCTTCCCATCCTCAAAAATTTCGGTCTGGAATACTTTTAAATGTAAACCGTGCAGTTGCTTCGAGCCTGCAACTCAGTCCTATTATTCTAAAGCTCGAGCGCATTTCACAATATTCTCTACGCAAAGTCCCCCAGATCTAGAGCAAAAGTTTACCTAACCCAGACCACGCTACTCCAAGTCCGCACTACCGTTCTGCTATAAAGAAGTAGAATAAAAACGTAACATCGTACGCTCCGATCGCTGCAGCGTGACCAGCACAAAGGGTTCTCGCGTTTCGCCGCCCATTTCAACGTACCAAGGAGCACTTGGATGCTCCCCCTACGGAACGGCGGCGCTCTCTTGTTCGCCGCGTTCTCCAGCGCGAGAAGCATCAGCGTTGACCCGCGTTCTAGCATCGCGAACCAGCCACCCGGCGCAAAATTAGACCGCGGTAATCCCGACCATCAGCCTGATTAATCGCTGAGGGGTTAAGCTCCGTCGGGTGGTTGCGTTCGAACGCACTATCACAGGCAAACGCCTACAGTGCCTTGCAGAGATACAGGGAAGTGGAATGAGTAGAGAAGAAAATCGGTAGCTTTGTGTTTCTTGTGTCTTCCTTTAAGTCCAGATCCCAAGGACTCATTCGTAATATTTTCTGGACATTGGTACTTGTAGGAATATATCCAAAGAAGCGCAGCCTTAAAGTAGGTGACGAAGAGCACACTTGCTGTGTACATTCTCGCTCTCGCGGATTTCTGTACTCCCGCTTATGCCACTCAAGTGGCTCTCAGGTTAGTCAGCACACCTCTCCAAGGCACACTGCTTTCCTCCACCGACGATGGTCGACATTAATTGGACCCCAGCCGACGATCCGCCAGCTCCCCGATCCACGCTACCAATCCGAACCGCGAGACCAGCAGGCGCGTGCAGGGGAAAGAACGCGCGAGAAACACCTGGCACGTAACCGTCCGGCCATAAATAAGACGCGTCCCGTTCGCCTGGGTAAGGAGCAAGAAAATATATCATTCGCTCGATGGCCCGCGGATTTATTCCGACCGTACGATCCTGGTAGGCGAGGTCAGACCTATTAAACGCCCGCGACCGGGCGATTAATTAGTAGCTCGGGCTCGATCGACGAATTCGAGATGCCAGAACGATCGGTGGGCGAAGGGAACGGGGCGGGCGGGGCTGGGGCGGACGTCGAAAGCATCCCCGACGGGTGGAGATAACGGCGGACGAGCGCGTTCTATCGGAGCGCGCGGACGGCCTTGAAGAGGCGACCACCTGAAGCTCGGAAGACAACTGCCAAAGCGCCCGCCGCGAGGGGGGCGAAAAAGAAGGGCGGTGATTCATCCGCGGGGACCTTCTTTTCCGCGGCTCACCTTCGCTCGACGATCCTCGGCCACCAGCAGCGTCCGTCGACGCGGTCTCAGGAGGGAGGCGGGCCCGACGAAGCCGACTATTTCGGCCGTCCCCAGCTGCCAGTGATTCAGCCGCGCCAGAAATAATACACGGTGGAGCGCGTGTCAGCGCACTCTGGAAGGCGGGAAGAGGGATTATTTCTGGTAAAACCGCAGCTCGACTCGCTCCCCAACAGAGATTTCGGGGGAAACCGACGGAACCGCGCGAACAGGAGACGCTTCCAACGAGCTCCAAGGCGGCCAGAATAATTGTCGCGACCGTTCGTAATGGGAGGAGCGGAGGTGGAGGAATTAACCCGCATAATTTATGTACAGTTACTTTGACAATTGTTATACGATTCTGTAGAATTTTCTTTAAATAGACGGCTGTGTTTTAAGATGTATATGTGTATCGAAATGTAATTTATTTCATATGTAACATCGAGTTTATTGTAAGCTCGGAGTCCTTTGGGACGTTGAAAATGGCGGTGAAAGGACCGGCCTTTCTAATTAATCGGTCGCGGAGAGTAGAACGGGAAAATTGAAATCACTGCCGGCAGAGGGGAGGAAGAAGACGGAGGAGATAAGAGGCTGAAAGAGAGAAAACGAGGGAATCGGGCAAATTAGCGTGCACAAGGGGAAGAAGAAGAAGGTCAGGGACAACCACGTCTCGGCTAAACGTTGACTGGCGATTTTATTTTTATTTCTGTACATGACCACTCCAATCGTCCGTGATTCATCGAATAAATTTTATGTGTCATCCAGCAGTAGCGTGCCACCGTGCGTGTCACTCTGTTTCTCGCGATTGTACCCAAGCAACCAAGCGAACACAAATAAACAACGCCTTCGTCTTGGTCGATTAGGTGAATCAGCCCTCTAAAAAAAAAAAGAAGCAATCTTATTCATCGGTATTGCGTAACAGCGTTGCGCCTGGTATCTGAATAAAAAGGAACTAAGTAGTAACACTCGCCACGAATAAAATTCTATTGAACAGTTGTCGGAAACCCGGGTGTGACACGTTATACGATCGATTGTATTTAAACAATATTATATTTCAATAACGTTTTTACAAACAACACCGGTTAGAACTAAACACTAGGTTAATCCATGCGACGAGACGTAAATTAAACTCCGTAACGGAAAATGTCTCCGGGAAAATGCGCTCTTAAGTCTTAAGTATCGTCGCTGTTTAATGTAGAGAGGATGACCATGGCCCTTAGTAACGAAACTAAGTGTGCTTCCGTTTAAGCTTGTATCCTTGAAGCGAAAGTATGTGTCAGGTTTGGTCGAAGGCACTTGAATCCCTTATCAGGGTGATACCTAGTGACTAATAGACTGTTAGCAGGGAGCTGGTCATCCAGCAATTAAATCTCCGCTATCTATAAACTAACTTATACAGTGAGGCACGATGACACAAACACCAACGATCCAACGAAACTGACAAATAACGAGCGCTTGGGCACCGAATTTCGGAAAATCGGTAGCCCAACTGTCACCCGATCGAGGGAAGCACTAGATCGCGCAGGATCGCACGACTGCCTCTGTAAACGCCCGAACCACAGCACACGGGAAAGCTCTCGAACATATCGACGCACCACCTTCGCGACACTCGATATCAGTCAGAAGTCGGACGTGTCCAGTTCAAACGTGGCTGCACTTCGATCGAACCGGGTACGAAACGGGTTTCGATTAACTGGATGCGGTCCGATCGAAGGCAGCCAACTGTCAACCGTCCCGTTCACCTCTCCTCTAAGCACGTTTCCTAGCACCAGAAACTTCGCGGAACAACGTCGTAGATTAGAACGCGCCACTGGCGAGCAGAACGGTGGATGAGAATTCCGTTGGGGAAACACGAGAAACACGTTTCGCGTAGGGACCGGTCGACTTTGCTGCTCGTCTCTGGCTTCCAGTGGATGACTATTAAGGCTAGACTAAGCTTGGGGGTAGAGGTGTGCGTACTGGCGTCGGACACGACGTTTCCCCACCACGGGTTGTTGAGCGTCGGGAGACGTTCAGTACCCCGGTGCATGCATCGCCGCTATCCCCTCTCTTACCGCGCCGACACGAGTTCGGGTTTTTGCATTTTCAGTGGGAAACCACACGGAGGCACGGCCACCTCCGCCACCTCGTTGTCTAGAATAATGACCCGCCCGTGGTCATTAGCGGCCACGGAATGCTAGGCGCGCTTCCGCGTTGCAAATCGCACCGGGACTCGAAGAGTTTTGGGGTCTCGGGGCTTTTGTTTTTGGAGATATGGATTTTGGAGGACGAGGGCAGATTTTATGCGGAGGAATTTCAGTTTGATTGTGAGATGAAGGGTGGGGAGATTTTGAGTTTAGTAACGGGGACATTCTCGTTGCTGGAAAATTCCTTCGGGTTCGATAAGGCAAGTTGAGTCGCTGCGGTGGTTACAAAATTCAGTAATTGCAAAAACAGTGAATAATGTATTAGATAGTGTGTCCCATTTACTGTGGACAACGCGAGATAATTTGCTTGCGATTATTTTTAAATATAGACTTTTAAATACACTGAACGTATTCTTTGTCGAGAAATGACCCAGTTAGGTTGAAATAGTGATGGCTAAATTTTTAACTTTGAAAGAGTTTGAAGTAGGTAGTTGAAACGGGTATAAATGAAATTGTGTAGATTGATTGATAGAATTCGAAGTGTGGGAGTTTGAATTTGCTACTCGGGAACTCGAGAGTTATAAATCACAGGCAATATGAGTTGCACGAATTCGAGGTTGCTGACGAGAAGAAATTGTAGACGAAGGAATTTGAATTTTGTAATAAGGAAGAACTCGACGGACAGCAATTTTCACTCGCGAATAAGAGAATATTTGAAAAGGAATTTCACTTTAAATTTCGAAATCTTTGAAACAACCTTCTCGTTTTTAGATTCAAAATAGACACTTGAGTCACTCCGTCCTATGAAGCGTTATTTATTTGAACGTCCCTCTTATTGGTTTAATTGCTCACCCATGGAGGTGGGCGACGATTAATGTCGGCGATTTTAAAAATACACTTGGAAAAGCACAACGGTGAAAAATTTCGTTTAGATTCCACCCATTCGTCGATGACGAATCGTCTGTTTCTCGTCGTGTTTAAAAATAAAGTCACGCGAGGTTAAGACGAGTGTGTTCCGCGCTTTCGTTGATATTACGCCCGAAACCTCCCGCTGCGAATTGAAAGAGAAAGAAAAAATAAATGCGCGCAGATGCGCGGAGCGTTTCGACGCTCGAGAGTCAGATAACTCTGCTTCGTCGTTTATAAAAGGAGAATTTCATCGTACGTCTGCTCTTTAAGAATTTTAAGAAAAATAATTCACAGTGCTAATAAACTAGGTTCGTGATATTATTTAAAAATTTTGAAAAATTTTAATAATGTAATTACGAGATATTTTCTTCTTTTTAAACGAAGGAAAGCTGAAATGAATTTTAAGAATAAAAATCGAGAATTGTCTCTGATTTATTTTCAGAAATAAATCATGTTTGGTTACAGTTATCATTCCCCGTCAAAATATTAAACAATCCGAGTGAGTTAGCTTCCGAAGGCCGATTCATTGGCGATTTGCCTTGATTTCTCTGTTGCAAGGTTGATTTGGCCCCGGTCCACGAACCTTCTGCCCAAAATTGCGAAACATAAATTTTCAAGTGCATTTACACGCACTGCAATGAGAAAGGAAAATTTATTGGGCACCCAGATATTGTTATGCTCGTGACAACTTATGATATATCATGTGTTGAACGTGTCTGTCCACAGTACACGTCTGTTATTTTCAAATCTATCCATTAGCTTCGAATGGGGGCGTACGCTATTCGCTAAACTCTATGGAAGACCTAGAAACTAAATCTGGAAACAAACGATCACGAATATTAGGCAAATTGCGTTTTTATGACTATGTAACATTAACTTACATGAAATTCAACCTGAGCTTCAACAGTAACAGATATATTCTTAACAATCACTTAATTTAATTAAGCAAGCATATTTCAGGTATTACATCCATCAAAATGCCACAGAATTCCCTTTAGACTTATTTCCAATGATCTATTCAATCCCTCCAAATATTAGGTCGGCGCAAAAGTTTACTAAAACTAAAAATATATTACATATTTCTTTAATTATCTGTGACCTTCTGCCACTTATTTGGTAAAAGTACAAGTACCTAGTAAATAAAGACATTTCCGTATAAACGAACTTTTGCACCGACCTAATATATCTCATAATTACTTAAAACCAAACGCCATTTTACAATAGTACAATTAAGAATCAGTAGGTACTTACAACACCTTATTTTACCGGCTCGAAATGTTGTAACCAGAATTCTGTCCCGTTGCTAACATCAAGTAAAGGTATCACCAAGCATGCCCCACTAATCGCGTCATCACGGTCATTAATTACACGTGACAGCCGCAGCTCCCACCTATTAGCATGATTTGGAGCTTCCTTTCCGTGTTGACGACCCGCCGTTCACCAACCTGAAACGAGATACAAAATTACTGTGACCCATGTGCCATTGCAGAGAGGAAAGGGGGTTATTACGAGGTCCCTGTAGAAGCAGGACCAGGAGCGAAAACCGGCGAGAAGCCTTCTATAGGTTCGGGAACAGGGGGCAAGGATATTGTCCTGGAAACGTTGCCGTTGGACGAGAACGGATTGCCACTGGGAATACCACTGAAACCTGGAGACGAATCTTTGCCATGGAGAAAAGGACGAGTGCATCGTCGACCTCGACCTGGCGACGCGACGCCATGGAGGAAAGGGAAACCAAAGTCCAGAGACACTTCCCTGGAGAAATTGCAGGCTGCCGAAGGACAGGTGAAACCTTGGACGCAAGAAGAGATAGTACTGAAGAAAACTGCTCACGTGCCTCGAGAGCTACCGAAAGAGACATTAGAAGGAGTAGAGTTGAAACCAGCGAAGATTGAGAAAAAAGAGATCAGGAGGCCTAGCCTGGAACCAGTCGACTTGAAACCTGTGACTAAAGATGTCACCAGGAAAACTGTTACTGAAGAGAAGGTGACTAGACGTGATGAGATTACTGGCGAGGTTTACATCGAAGAAGAAGATTCTAGGTTATTGAAAACATCTAAACAGGTGGATGAAACTGTGCAGAAGAAGGATGAGCCTAAACCTTGGACTGAAGAGAAGGTCACGTTGAAGAGGGCTAAGGTAGATAGGAAAGAGATTCCTAAAGAGACTGTGGAGCCTGTGGAACTGAAACCTTCGAGGATCGTGAAGAAGGATATCAGAAGATCGAGTCTGGAGAAGGTTGATCTGAAACCAGTGCCTACAACGGTTACTGAGAAGGTTACTCAAGAAACTATTACTGAGAAGTCTGAGTACGTTGAAGAAGAGGACACTTCGTTGTTGGACGTGTCTCGAAGGGAAGAAGTGAGGACAGTGAAGAAAGAAAAGGTTGAAGAGAAGCCTGATCAGGCTAAACCATGGACAGAGGAGAAGATCACTCTGAAGAAATCGAAGCCCATGAGAAAGGAGGTTGAAAAGGATACATTGGAAACTGTTGAATTGAAGCCATCGAAGATCACCAAAACTCCTGTGAGGAAGCCCAGTTTGGAGACGGTGGACCTGAAGTCAGTGACGAAGAAGACCACAGAGAAGACGATAGACGAAATCACTCGGAAGACTGATTACGTGGAACAGGAAGACACGACGTTGCTTGATGTCTCCACTGACACTCAGGTGAAGAAGACTAGGAAGGAGTCGATTTCGGTTGAGAAGGTGGAGCAGGCTAAACCCTGGACAGAGGAGAAGATCACTCTGAAGAAATCGAAGCCCATGAGAAAGGAGGTTGAAAAGGATACATTGGAAACTGTTGAATTGAAGCCATCGAAGATCACCAAAACTCCTGTGAGGAAGCCTAGTTTGGAGACGGTGGACCTGAAGTCAGTGACGAAGAAGACCACAGAGAAGACGATAGAAGAAATCACTCGGAAGACTGATTACGTGGAACAGGAAGACACGACGTTACTTGATGTCTCCACTGACACTCAGGTGAAGAAGACTAGGAAGGAGTCGATTTCGGTTGAGAAGGTGGAGCAGGCTAAACCCTGGACAGAAGAGAAGATCACTCTGAAGAGGGCGAAAGTAGAGAAGAAAGAGTTACCTAAGGATAAGCTTGAAACTGTTGAATTGAAGCCTTCCAGGCCAGAAAAGGGAGAAGTGGAGAAGCCTAGCCTCGAGCAAGTGGATCTGAAGCCACTTCCCAGTAAAGTGACCAAAGTACAGATACAGAAGCAAGAAGGGAAGGACGTATACGTTGAAGAAGAGGATACGTCTGTTCTTCAAGTGACCTCCGATGAAACGCTAAAAATTGACAGGAAGGTTAGGAAGAAAGAGGAAGTGGTCCAGAAGAAGCCAGAGCCTAAGCCCTGGACCGAAGAGAGGATAACATTAAAGAAATCAAAGGTGGAGCAGAAGGAGGTGCAGAAGGAAGTTGTGGAAGAGGTGACGTTGAAACCGACGAGGACGGAAAAGAAGGAAGTGAAGAAAGAGACTCTGGAGAAGGTGGACTTGCAGAAGGTCACTGATAAGACGAAGTTCGTTGAGGAGGAAGACACGAAGCTTCTGAAGATCGATAAAGATGAAAGGATTGATGAGCAGAAGGTGGAGAAGGTTGCAACTTGGAGAAGGGAAAGGAAACCCAAGGAACAAGCACCCTACCACGAAGAAGAAGATAAATCGATTCTTGATGTTTCCAGAGATGTAGAAGAGAAACAGGTGCAAAAGGAGGTACCCGTTCCTTGGGCGAGAGGGAAGAAGAAACCAGCTGAGAAAGTACCCTACCGCGAAGAAGAGGACACAGCTCGTCTTGATGTTGAAAAGACTGAACTAACGACTGAGAAGCAGACGAAGGAAGAGGTGCCTGTACCTTGGGCAAGAGGAAAGAAGAAACCTGTGGAGAAAGTGCCCTACCACGAAGAAGAGGACACTGCTCTTCTAGATGTCGATAAGCGTGAAAAGACGATTGAGAAGCAGTTGAAGGAAGAGGTACCTGTTCCATGGGTACGAGGCAAGAAGGCAAAAGAAGAGAAGCCACAGCTAGTTCCACAACAAGTGCAACCTGAAGAGAAGCCAGAGGAGGAGCAAAAAACGCAAGTTCCATGGCTTCAAGACAAGAAAGTTCCACGGAAGATACCTGAGAAGAAGGAAGAACAGGTTGAAGACATCAAATCAGTGACCCTGAAGCCAGTGAAAAGAGACCGCGTCCCTGAAGAGAAGGAGAAACCTGAAGAAGTAACTCTGAAGCCTGTAAAACGCATTCCACGTGAAGAAGAAGAGAAAGAGGAGGTACAACTGAAGCCCATTCCTAAACGCAAGCCTGAAGAGAAGCCCAGTGAGGAAGTGAAGTTGAAACCATTCCAAAAACCGAAACCTGAAGAGGAAGAGCGCGAGAAGCCGCAATTGAAGCCTTTCCAGAAGCCCAAGCCAGAGGCTCCAGAAGAAGAGAAGATACAACTGAAACCTTTCAAGCGGGACAAACCAGAGGAAAAAGAGAAGTTAGTTCCGCAGAAGGTCCCAGAGAAACCTGCAGAAGAAGAAGAACAGCCTACGGAAATTTCAGAGGCTACTTGGCGAAGGAAACCGAAACCGAAGAAACCAATAATGCCGGAAGCAGAGAAACCGGAAGAAGAAGAACAACCTACGGAAATTTCAGAGGCTACGTGGCGAAGGAAACCGAAACCGAAGAAACCAATAATGCCGGAAGCAGAGAAACCGGAAGAAGAGGAACAGCCTACGGAAATTTCAGAGGCTACTTGGCGAAGGAAACCGAAACCGAAGAAACCAATAATGCCGGAAGCAGAGAAACCGGAAGAAGAAGAACAGCCTACGGAAGTTTCAGAGGCTACTTGGCGAAGGAAACCGAAGAAACCGACAATGCCGGAAGCAGAGAAACCTGTTGAAAAAGAGGAAGAAAAGGTCCAGAAGGTATCCGAAGATAGAAAGATTGTGGAGGATAAGACGATAAAGAAGGAAGAAGAAACGATTGAAGACTTTAAATCGCTGTCTCTGAAACCGGTTAAACGTGGCAAGAGACCTGAAGAAAAGGAGGAGGTAGAAGAAGTCACGTTGAAACCAGTCAAACGTCTTCCACGGGAAGACGAGACGAAGGAAGAGATCAAGTTGAAGCCAGTAGAGAAACCGAAGCCTGAGGTGAAGAAATTTGAAGAGAAAGATGTTACACCGTTGAAACCTGAAGAAGAGAAGCCTTCAGAGGTGTCCGAATTGTCATGGCGACGCGGCAAGAAGAAACCAGTCGAACAACAGGTTGCAGAAGTTACGACTGAAGAGAAGGAGATTGAAGATGAGCACAAGGAAGAAGTGAGCTGGCGCAAGCCAAGGAAAGAGAAAGTCGTAAAGGAAATACCGAAAGAGGCAGAGGTTGAAGATTTCTCAGCTCTTGTGCTGAAGCCAACGAGGCGAGGGAAGAAACCGGAAGAGAAGGCTGAGAAAGAAGAAGTGGCTTTGAAACCTGTTCAGAAATTGACCAAAGAGCAGGAAGCACCTGAAGAAGTGACGCTTAAACCGGTGAAATTGGAGAAACCAGAAACGATTGAGAACGGTGAGGTTAAGGAAGAAAAGAGTGAATTGCCGTGGCGTCGAGGTAAGAAGCCAGCAAAGGAAATAGTGCCACAGGAAGAAGTTAAACCGAAGGAAGTACCGAAACCTGAGGAACTGGTTCCTGAGATACACAAGGTTAAACAGGAGATAACTCTGAAACCGGTAGAAAAGAAGAAACCGGAGGAAGAAAAGGTAGAAGTTAAATTGAAACCTGTTAAACGATTGGAGAAACCGGAGGAAGAGAAACCTGAAGAAGTGACTTTGAAGCCGGTAAAGCGACTTCCCCAGGAAGAAGAAAAGAAGGAAGAGATTACTTTGAAACCAATTAAAAAGGAAAAGCCAGAAGAAGAGAAAGCAGAAATTAAATTAAGGCCTGTTAAACGTTTGGAGAAACCAGAGGAAGAAAAACCTGAAGAAGTGACTTTGAAGCCTGGGAAACGACTTCCCAAGGAAGAAGAGAAGAAAGAGGAGGTTACTTTGAAACCAATTACGAAAGAAAAGTCTGAAGAAGAAAAGCCAGAAGTTAAATTGAAGCCTTTCAAACGTTTGGAAAAGCCTGAAGAAGAGAAACCAGAGGAAGTAACGTTGAAGCCTATGAAACGACTTCCGAAGGAAGAAGAAGAAAAGGAAGAAGTTACTTTAAAACCAATTAAAAAGGAAAAACCAGAAGAAGAGAAACCAGAAGTTAAATTGAAGCCTTTCAGACGTTTGGAACAGCCAGAAGAAGAGAAACGAGAAGAAGTAACCTTAAAACCTGTGAAACGTCTTCCTAAGGAAGAAGAAACGAAGGAGGAGGTTACTTTGAAACCAATCAAGAAGGAGAAACCAGAAGAAGAAAAGCCTGAAGTTAAATTGAAGCCTTTCAAACGATTGGAAAAACCAGAGGAAGAGAAACCAGAGGAAGTAACCCTTAAACCTGTGAAACGACTTCCGACGGAAGAAGAGGAAAGGGAAGAAGTCACTTTGAAACCAATTAAAAAAGAGAAACCGGAAGAAGAAAAGCCAGAAGTCAAACTGAAACCCGTTAAACGATTCGAGAAGCCAGAGGAAGAAAAGCCTGAAGAAATAACTCTGAAACCTGTTAAACGTCTTCCTAAGGAAGAAGAGGAAAAGGAAGAAGTCACTTTGAAACCAATCAAAAAAGAAAAAGGAGAAGAAGAAAAGCCGGAAGTCAAACTGAAAGCTGTGAAACGGTTGGAAAAGCCGGAAGAAGAGAAACCTGATGAAATAACTTTGAAGCCTGTCAAGCGTCTTCCTAAGGAAGAAGAGGAAAAGGAAGAAGTCACACTGAAACCAATCAAAAAGGAGAAACCAGAAGAAGAAAAGCCAGAAGTTAAACTGAAACCTGTGAAACGGTTGGAAAAACCGGAAGAAGAGAAACCTGAGGAAGTAACTTTGAAGCCTGTCAAGCGTCTTCCTAAGGAAGAAGAGGAAAAGGAAGAACTCGCACTGAAACCAATCAAAAAGGAGAAACCGGAAGAAGAAAAGCCAGAAGTTAAATTGAAACCGGTGAAACGGTTGGAAAAACCGGAAGAAGAGAAACCTGAGGAAGTAACTTTGAAGCCTGTCAAGCGTCTTCCTAAGGAAGAAGAAGAAAAGGGAGAAGTCGCACTGAAACCAATCAAAAAGGAGAAACCGGAAGAAGAAAAGCCAGAAGTTAAATTGAAACCGGTGAAACGGTTGGAAAAACCGGAAGAAGAGAAACCTGAGGAAGTAACTTTGAAGCCTGTCAAGCGTCTTCCTAAGGAAGAAGAGGAAAAGGAAGAAGTCACACTGAAACCAATTAAAAAGGAGAAATCAGAAGAAGAAAAGCCGGAGGTTAAATTGAAACCGGTGAAACGGTTGGAAAAACCAGAGGAAGAGAAACCTGAAGAAGTAACTTTGAAGCCTGTCAAGCGTCTTCCTAAGGAAGAAGAGGAAAAGGAAGAAGTCACACTGAAACCAATCAAAAAGGAGAAACCAGAAGAAGAAAAGCCAGAAGTTAAATTGAAACCTGTAAAACGGTTGGAAAAACCGGAAGAAGAGAAACCTGAGGAAATAACTTTGAAACCTGTCAAGCGTCTTCCTAAGGAAGATGAAGAAAAGGAAGAAGTCACACTGAAACCAATCAAAAAGGAGAAACCAGAAGAAGAAAAGCCAGAAGTTAAATTAAAACCTGTTAAACGGTTGGAAAAGCCGGAAGAAGAGAAACCTGAGGAAATAACTTTGAAGCCTGTCAAGCGTCTTTCTAAGGAAGAAGAGGAAAAGGAAGAAGTCACACTGAAACCAATTAAAAAGGAGAAATCAGAAGAAGAAAAGCCGGAGGTTAAATTGAAACCGGTGAAACGGTTGGAAAAACCAGAGGAAGAGAAACCTGAAGAAGTAACTTTGAAGCCTGTCAAGCGTCTTCCTAAGGAAGAAGAGGAAAAGGAAGAAGTCACACTGAAACCAATCAAAAAGGAGAAACCAGAAGAAGAAAAGCCAGAAGTTAAATTGAAACCTGTGAAACGGTTGGAAAAACCGGAAGAAGAGAAACCTGAGGAAATAACTTTGAAGCCTGTCAAGCGTCTTCCTAAAGAAGAAGAGGAAAAGGAAGAAGTCACACTGAAACCAATCAAAAAGGAGAAACCAGAAGAAGAAAAGCCAGAAGTTAAATTGAAACCTGTGAAACGGTTGGAAAAGCCGGAAGAAGAGAAACCTGAGGAAATAACTTTGAAGCCTGTCAAGCGTCTTCCTAAAGAAGAAGAGGAAAAGGAAGAAGTCACTTTGAAACCAATCAAAAAGGAGAAACCAGAAGAAGAAAAGCCAGAAGTTAAATTGAAACCTGTGAAACGGTTGGAAAAGCCGGAAGAAGAGAAACTTGAGGAAATATCTTTGAAGCCTGTCAAGCGTCTTCCTAAGGAAGAAGAGGAAAAGGAAGAAGTCACACTGAAACCAATCAAAAAGGAGAAACCAGAAGAAGAAAAGCCAGAAGTTAAATTGAAACCTGTAAAGCGGTTGGAAAAACCGGAAGAAGAGAAACCTGAGGAAGTAACTTTGAAACCCGTCAAACATCTTCCCAAGGAAGAAGAAAAGAAAGAAGAAGTTACCTTAAAACCAATAGAAAGAAAGAAACCCGAAGAAGAAAAACCTTCAGAGGTAAAATTGAAACCTGTTAAGAAACCAGAGAAGCCAGAAGAAGCTAAACCAGAAGAAGTTACTCTGAAACCGGTTCCCAAAGTTGTACCAGAAAAAGTCGAAGAAAAACCAGAGGAAGAAGTAGCTGAAACATCCATTCTACCATGGCGTCGTGGCAAGAAAACGAAGAAGGTGGTCGATTTCCGCGAAGAGGTTACCGTGGTGCCAATCGACCAAGAAAAAGTAATCTCTGAAATACACGAAGAAGCAGTCACTGTCGTAGAACAAAAGGTGGAGGCTCAGAAAGTGGTACAAGTAGAGACTAAAGAAGTCATAGAAGAGAAGCCGGCCCTTCCATGGCGAAGACCAAAGGAGGTTGTCCCGCAGAAGGTTGAAGAAGTTCAACCAGAAGTGATTCAAAAGGAAGACAAAGTGATCGAAGAAGTAACAGAAACATCCGAGATATCCTGGAGAAAAACACGAAAACCAAAGAAGCCAGAAGAAGAGAAGGAAGTAGTTCAACTGAAACCAGTTGAACGACACGAAGACACTATAGAAAAGGTCGAGGAGATAATTCTTAAACCAGTCAAGAAGGACAAGCCCGAAGAGAAACCTCGAAAAGAGGAAGTGCCTGAACTGAAGCCAATCAAGTTAGAAGAGAAGCCAGAGGAACTCGAGGAGGTAGAAGAAAGAGAAGAAGCTGTTCTCGAAATAAGACGAAGGCCAAAAAAGAAACCAGGAGAAGTGCCTGTCCCAGTTCCACTCGAGAAAGAAGATGTCGTCGATGAGACTGTGGTTTCCACTCAAGATATCCAAATAACCAAAAAGGCTGTTAAAATCGAAGCTAAGCAAGAGGTAGCGCAAGATGTGGTCGAGGTCGAGAGGGAGATCGAAGAAGAAGAGGTACAAGTTGAAGATCGTAAAAGGAAACGTAGACAACGCACTCAAGTAGACATCTCAATCGTGGACAAAGATAAAAAGATCGCTCCAAGGTTCATACAGAAACTTCAGCCTGTGATAGCGCAGCCTGAAGACACTGCAAAGTTCACCTGCACCGTATTTGGCAATCCGTTCCCAGAAATCGCGTGGTACAGAAACGAGCAGGAACTTCATGCAAGCGAGAAGTACATCATGACGATCTACGAAACAACAGCCTCGCTGGAGATCACGAAAGTCAAGGAGGAGGACGTTGGAATGTATTCTTGCAGGGCGTCGAATCCAGCTGGAGTAGCAACGTCCACTGTCAATCTCGTCATATTCGGTACTGAATCTATCCGTCGTGATGTCTGTTTGGTTGTACTCGTGCTTTTTACGATAGTTTGTTGATTAAAGGAATGCCTGGATGTTGTTTGTCGTTCTTGCAGCTTCTAGGATATCGTTGCTGAAGAACATGCTTGAATATTATTTTATCGCTGATGTGTTTCCTTTGGTAGTCGTACAGGGTGTTCGATTTTCATACGACCCACATAAATATCATGAAAATAATTAATTATACCAAAAAATTACATCGACTACACCCTCCCCCTTCATATATTCCAATCATACTTTAAAATATATTTCCCATCACTGGTAATTTCAATATGGAACACCCGGTATAACCCGCAATAATTCACAATTCCACATTCGCAACCCGCATTAGACCAGTCTGACTACATTATTTTAGCAAAACAGAAGCAAGACTCACTCGCTGCGTACAGCATAGGAACACGCTTTCGCATGGAGTTCTTTCGCGTGATGTGCGCAGAATATCTCTACCACGAGTTCATCATCGTAATTTCATTCCCCAGAAAAAGAAGAAGAAGGGGTGGCGCCTCACTTCCCGACACCCATCAAGCCGTTAATGGTCGAGGAGCACAAACCAGCTCTCCTGGAGTGTGTAGTCACAGGAATCCCGATGCCCGAGGTGAAATGGTACCGCGGGGAACAAGAACTGAAACCTAAGAGAGGCAGGGAGATCACCTTTAACCCTGAAACTGGCGAAGCCAATCTGCGTATCCTGGAACCAACCCCGGAGGACGAGACCATATATCGCGTTCGAGCAGTGAACAAATTCGGCCGAGCCGAGTGCAGAGCGAATCTCGTGATCAGCAGCGTGGTGAAGGTCAGCAAGCCGGAAGTTCTGAGGGCACCCAAGATCACCAGACCTCTGCCAGCCCTGGTAGCCACTCTAGGGAAGCCGCTGACACTGTCAGCTGACTTCGAGAGCAAACCAACGCCTGAGGTGAAATGGTTCCGTAACGGGGCAGAGATCGTGCCATCCGATAAACGAGTAGTGAATATCTACGAGAACACTGCTGAGCTGTTCATACCCGAGGTGACGAAGAAGGATGGCGGGAAATACGAAGTTAGGGTGCAAAATCCTGCTGGAGAGGCAAGAAGCTCTGGCTCGGTTACCGTGAAGGCGCGCGAGGATAAGACGGACGAGGTGAAAGCTCCGAGATTCGTGGAACCGATACAGCCGCAGATCGTTGCTGAAGGGGAGGTCGTGATCATGGAAGCGAAGGTTGAATCGTATCCTACGGCCTCCTTCCAGTGGTTCCACGAGACTCGTCCTTTGGAGGTAATTATTAATTGCTAGTGGAAGTTACGATCGTAATTATTTAGTTCGTTCTTGTTTAGTAACTTGCTTTTCTCTAAGTTTTATCAATAGACCTTGGAATAATTTTTTTCTACTAGGTAAGATACAATGAAAAATTAACCCTCCGTGAATTATCACACCGGCTTATAATCACAAATTGATCACACAGGGTTCGCACCCCAGCGTCATTTTTGAGTTACCATTTTCGTAGTCTTGAATCTTTTCACTTTTGAGTGATAACTGTACATTCGTAATACTCATACAATCATGCTCTAATAGTCTTGCTCTAGAAATGTAAATACTGATATGTTGAAATTTTGTATTTGAAAAATAGTTATTGATAAAAGCGATTTCTTTTGTTAAAATTCACTAAATTTTTAAATTTTATTATTAAGGTCTCAAAATTTGCTGACATACGCAAAAACCATAGATATAGATTCATTTTTGCGACTTTTAGTGGAGTTACTTACACTACAAAACATCGAAATTCTTTTCTAAAGCAACCAACTGCCCATTACGATTTTTACCCAATTAGTACCTAATCCAAAGTCTATGTTGTACTTCGAAAATGTATATATACGACGAAATTTTATTTCCATTGCAGTCGACGCCGCAGGTGAGGATCGTGACGCAAGAGAATCGTTCGATTCTGATGATCCAGGAGATCAAAACCGAATTCGCGGGCACCTACACTTGTCGCGCGGAGAACGTTGGCGGATCAGTCACCTGCACCGCCACCATAAACATGCTGGAAACCCCGTGGGAAGAGACCGTGGAGCTGGTGTCACCCACGTTCGTTAAGAGGTTGTCCCCTGTCAGGGTGATGGACGGTGAAAGCGCGAACTTGACGTGCGTTGTGCATGGAAAGCCCAGGCCCAGGGTGGAGTGGTACCATGACAACAAACCTATCAAGGAGGGCAAGGAGATCACCATTGTTCAGGACACGGAAGGTGTCTGCAGTCTAGCTATTACAGAAGTGTTCCCAGAAGATGCTGGTGAATACACTTGTCGTGCCGTGAATCCTGTTGGAGAGGCTGTTTGCACATCGTCGCTTATCGTGGAAGGTAAGGACAGTTTCATGGATGAACTGACGATCAATAAAAATATTTCGTATGGAGGCTGTAAGATTAAAAGTACGCTCTTGCGACGCTTCGCCTCGGCGACTTCTTCTCTCACTGACATCTAAACTCGCCCTACCTCGGGTTTTCTCTACTTGGAGTTTCCAGCTTGCCTCGGTTCACAGTTTTGATCAGTCGTTCAGAGAATTCGCAGCCAGCGTGAGTGAAAATTGTTTAGCGGTCACCGAAGGCGTTGACATTGCATCCAAGCACTCTTCTTCAAAATATTCTTGAGGAGAGAAACCTCTTTTCTTCACAATATTCTCGAGGAGAGACCCTACTCTTTCTCAAAATATTCTCGAGGAGAAATCCCACCCTTCTTCAAAATATTCTCGAGGAGAAATCCCACCCTTCTTCAAAATATTCTCGAGGAGAAATCCCACCCTTCTTCAAAATATTCTCGTGGAGAGATTCCCCGATTGGAGTTGCGCCAAGGCAAAGCGTAGTGTGAGCCTACCTTAAGAATGTTACAGGGAAGTCTATGGTAGATAGATTTGCTTTTTCAATAATATAAATTTTTGCTCTGATTGAAGATTATTTTGTGTTCAAGGAGGTTCAATGTTAGTTTGCTTTTTATAGGTGGAGGCATTTATATAATTGTTAAGGTTATTTTGGTATTCTTTAAATTAATATGAGATTGAGTATTTGCGTTTATTTATGAGTATTTGTGTTTAAATTATGATTAGTAGAATGATTACGTAGAGGTAAGACTAAAGCAAAGTTTTCATGAATATTGGTTGAAAAGGGGAATTGTTCTTTATTGGCCTTCTCCGCTAACTACTGACAAGATGTGAAAAGTCCTTGTAGAAAACACTATACCTAAGTGCCAGAATTTAAAAAAAATATTTATCGGAAAATGATTTACATGCCAATGGTAATACTATGGTATAGAATTTCATTTTTGGCAATTACAGTGTTTTGTACAAGAACTGTTCAAATGAGGCGGTCAAGTAGAAACGGCCGATATGTAGTCAGACATGTACGAGTGTACATACTTCGCGCTGTTGGCGTCTGACTTTAACGTCTAAACTTCAAATTGGATGACTAATATACCACCAGTAAATGAACTATTTTAATATTTATAAATTCAACAGTTTCTTTCTTTTCCGACAAAAAAATGAGTGCTTCGTATTTTTTACTCACTACCTTTCCAGTATGATACTGACATAATCTCGACTATCTATGGTTACTTTATTCACTTGAATACATACATAGAAACGTGTATTGCCATTCTAAAAAGTCAATATTTTATTATAATCTATGTGTATTCACCTTGAAAAGACAACTTGGCCATATAATGTACCCCTTGAAATCAAATAATCCTCATAAACTAAAGCTCTGTCTCCCATTTAGTTTTAGATATATCAACTTATTATACGTGTATATATTCTTCGATTTTACTTGCTGACATAATGTACATCGAATTTTTAGCGTACGAGTATGTACCAGACTCGGAAATCGCATCCTCGCTCGTCGCGACGTCTCTTACTACAGGGCAAAGTGGTTCTGAAGAAGATCTCTTATCTCCCAAGGTATATTTCACAAACGTAACTCGTGTAATTAGTACAATTTAAGTGATGTTAACAGTATCACTAACTTATTCTCTAACTTGCACGTTGCTTGCAGGAAACACCCCTGTTCGACACGGACACGGAAGATTCCGCGCCGGAGATAATCAAGAAACTTCCTCAGTTAATTCCTACTAAAGATGGAGAATTAACCAGGTACGTAAACACGAGACTCCTACAAAAATCATCAGCTGTTCCATAAAATTGCAATAAAAATTTAAAAAAATACATTTCTTAAGAACTTCATAAACTCTTAAAATGACCACTAGTAAATTAAATAATCATTTAAAAACTCATTAATTCATCACCATAAGCAATCGTCAAATAAAATAAAATTTACATTTATCATTTATGCAAATCTAGTCAATGACTTTTCAAAGCTTCTCAGACAGAGGTCAAATGAAACTATTAAAATTTTCAATTATGTGTAATTAAAATAACTGCAATTTCATGACTATTATTTTTTCTGACCCAAGAAAACTGTTATAAAATGCAGAGTACGAACTGAAACTTTTATTCCATACATTTTTATGTAAATAAGAAACTTCTATTTTCTTGAAAGTAGAAAAAGTTCTAGTTACATAAACAGGAATATTTATTCTGCTCTGAAAAAGTTAAAGTTGTGACAAGCAGATTCCCTGAAAATGTTGTAGGGCAGATAGATCTGAAATTGAAACCTTAAACCGTTAGGTGAAAATAATTATATAAAAATCACAATGTGCTTTCTCTTTTATATTTATATGCTGCTTCCCATTCCTTAAATAATATTAATTAAAAATATATTTCTAACTTTTATATTTAACACTTAACTATCTGTTCAAAAGTACCTATGTGATCATCCAGAACTTTTATTAATCGAACATAAAATAACTGTGAAAACTGAATTCTTCCAACAGAGTTAAAGTATTAATGTACAAAGTTAATTTAAAACAAAAACGAATTGAGTTATAAGTTAAATTTCGATAGATAACTTCTATTTATAAAAGTTCACAGTTTCATTCGACCCCTGTTCCCAAATATTCAGATATAGTACTATATTACTGAATTTACATGTATTTTCCTATAATGAGTAATAAAGACGCATAATAATAATAACGAATTTTATGCTCCACGAAATTTCTTCACCCAACGCAGACTGGAAGTGAAGGTGAAAGGGAAGCCGAAGCCAGAAGGAAAATGGTACAAGCAGGGCGCAGAGATCGTGTCGTCGCAGGAGTTCCAGATCGAGGAGTTCGAGGATGGCACATCGGTGCTTACGATCGCCGAGACGTATCCCGACGACACCGGCGAGATCGTATTCGAGGCGCACAATCCGCTCGGCGTGTCGACCACGATGACCTACTTGTCGGTAGAAGGTAATTACCTTTATCCAGCTAGCCAGACAAAACGATCTCTAAAAAATGTGGTGGGAAGCTTCGCTAATCTGCTTGATACGAGTTCTTTTCAGCAGCGCACTTCGATTGGAATCATCATCGAGAATCTCTCCTAATATGTCCCCCGAACCTCCTGATCATATCAGACTCACACTGAACACTCACATCCTTCACCTACACTTTTTTTATATTCTTTTCTCCGACATTTCTTTGCCAGCTGCCTGAGCCCTTCGAGTTCCATCTACTCCATCTTCGAATAATTTCTCGAAACATTCAGATAGTCAACCTCCGGAATCACGATTACAAGCTTTCTATTCTATCAATTAATGTCTATAAATTTATCAGATGGTTCGATGTAATTATTCAGGGATGAAGAGCGAGTAAATGCATTAATCTAAAATAAGTGCTTGAAATATGGAAGATGGGACTGGAAGGGTCGAAATTTCTCCTGCGATTCTAATGTTTGTTCGTCTATTAGGGATCCTCGGAACAAAGGAGTACAGGAAGCCGTCGTGGGTCACCCAGATGGAGGAGATGCAAGAAGCTCTGAAAGGTAAGAGTGAGTCAGGCGGGATCGATTGCATGCTGAGTGAGCCAGAGTGCAGTTTCTCGACGGACAGCCTCGACGATCGAGCGATCAGAGACGAAAGCTCGCAGAGAGACAGCTCGACGATGATCAGCGAATTCTCGTCCACGAGGACGCTGATGAATATCGACGACGAAGGTAAGAGGTGCTTCGACGAGGAAGATACCTCACCGAAGGGATTCTTCTTGTCCAGAAGACACTCCGACTCCATGGAGGTCGAGCAGGAATTAAGCACTACCGAATATTCTTGGGAGATGAACTCATCTAGTAAAGAAACGACATCCCACTGGATAGAAACGTCCGAGGAAATAATCAACGAAGTGTCTGAAATAAAAGCCAATCAGATTCTGGCTAGGAAGATTCGCGAGAAAGTGAAGCCTGAGAAATCGAGCAAAGAAACAACGAGAAAAGAGAGAACTACCGAAGAGAGGACTGTCGCGTGGAAGGGCGCAGAGGCGAAATCACTTTCGACCGCCGTGTCCGTGAAAGTGAAACGAGACTCGGCTGGCGTTGCGAGTAAATCGTCAGGCGTGCAAAAAACGAAGCTTCAAGCATGCAGAAGTCCAGTTTTGGGCAAATCAGCTTCGCGTTCGCCGATGAGGGCACCGAGAAACCTCGCCGACTCGAATGCAAGCTTGAAATCCAGGTCACCATCTCCAAAGGGGTCGAAGTACACGAAACCCTCTGACTCGCCATCAACCGAGGGCCAAAGAAGCTCGAGGGTGAGCCAATCGACCTCTGCAACGAGGTCAGAAAAGCAGAGACACTCGACGAGGAAGGAAGAAGTTCACGAAAGCCACGTTACCTGTAAAACAATAAAAGACATCGAAGGTGTGTTCGTAGAATTCGAGGGTTCAATGGAATCGTTGCAGTCTGAAAGAAGGAAGAAGATCGTTCTCGATTTCGACGAATTCCCGCCTCCGAGATCGGAGAAGAAGAGCAACGCCCGAATGCATTCTGATTTCCTGAACGTCCCTGAGCCTGGCTTCTATCTGTCGCCGATCGAGGAGAACAGCGAAGCTTCCACGGGGAGTGGGCAAAGTAAGGCTGCTCCTGAGAACTTCGGGAAGCCAGAGCCTGCGTTGGAGTACGATCACTCGAGAAAGTATCACACGTATCCGAAATCGAGGATCCCAGTGGCCAGGTGGTCGAAGGAGCGTCGCTTGGGGAACTTGATGATGGACCCGAAAATGTATCCCTT
The DNA here is from genome assembly GCA_944738655.2 of Andrena hattorfiana. Taxonomy (NCBI): domain Eukaryota; kingdom Metazoa; phylum Arthropoda; class Insecta; order Hymenoptera; family Andrenidae; genus Andrena; species Andrena hattorfiana. The sequence continues at coordinate 66,458,208 of OX122891.2, read as the reverse complement.
GGAGCCCAGGGAAATCGACCTGGAGGCCTTCCAGCAACTGCACACGGCGGATAGTCAAGAGGAATTGCAGGAATTCTTGTTACTGGAAAGCCAGTGCAGCGGAAACCTCGGATTGGCAGGAAATATGTCGACCTCCGAGGTGTCTTGTAGCGAGCATCACAGCGAAGACGAAAGGGGCACCATGTCAGGTACCGTTGTGGCTTTACTGGCTTACTAACGATTTAAAATTGTAGGGCTAACTAGAAAACAGGCACGTGCCACATATGCATAAATTTTCGTTTCTTTCTACCATTAATTCGATCACGGAGCGTAATGTAATTCCACCACCTCCTAATATAATAGCGTGTACGTTTCACCGAGCAGAATTATATTAAATTCTCTTCACGCTGAGAAAAAACAAATGCGTAGTGGGAAGGGGCACAATAAATTTAATTTCTTAGCTAAAATTTGATAATAGTTGTCATTTACCATCTAATTGAAGTATCGTTTAAAATAATTAGAATTTCGTACCACATTTCCTATGACAACAATTTTTCCTTCAACTTGCTTTCGTCTAAAATCACGAAAAGGTGCCACGTATCTATTTTCTAATGGGGTTCTCAATTGATTTTGTTATGCGCGCTAGTGTGTGTATTGTCATTTTTTTTTGTTGTTTCACTTTCTGGCTAATCAGATTACTGACATCGGGGTCTCGCTAGTCGCACAGCCACCAAACACGAGATCAGGTAAATTGTATGTTTGGGAGTGGTTTCGGTGAGGCTTATTTGTTTAATTTGTTGTGGTGTTTCCTTGCAGCCACGCAATCTGTACCACGATTCATTCAAGAAATTACGGACGTTTATGCGAGGGAAGGTGAAGGCGCGGTGTTCGAGTGCGTTTATTCCGGCAATCCCGTTCCAGGTATAGTAAACTCCTTAGTTCTCTGATATTTTTTAATTATACAAGTTCAGAGGAAGTTAAGTGTAATCATCCAGTAGGTACAATTTTTGTGGCAATTTGTCTTTCTGAGTTGTACAAGCTTTTCATTCGTAAGTTTTTTGGCATCTTTAGATGTAATTGGAATATTCAAATATTGATTATATATCACAGAAATGCAAATTTTTAGTGCTGTAAGTTTAGTAGAATAAGTGTAATTGATGAGAGAATTATAAAGTTGCGGCCTGTGTCTTTTTCCTTAAACAGAAGCTATAGAAACGTGCAACGTGAATTCTATATTCTTCATTTTTTATTCTCTCTACATTCTTTATTTTCTATTCCTTCTATATTCTTTATTTTTTATTCTTTCTGTATTCTTTATTTTTTATTCCTTCTATATTCTTTATTTTTTATTCTTTCTGTATTCTTTATTTTTTATTCCTTCTATATTCTTTATTTTTTATTCTTTCTATATTCTTTATTTTTTATTCTTTCTATATTCTTTATTTTTTATTCTTTCTATATTCTTTATTTTTTATTCTTTCTATATTCTTTATTTTTTATTCTTTCTATATTCTTTATTTTTTATTCTTTCTATATTCTTTATTTTTTATTCTTTCTATATTCTTTATTTTTTATTCTTTCTATATTCTTTATTTTTTATTCTTTCTATATTCTTTATTTTTTATTCTTTCTATATTCTTTATTTTTTATTCTTTCTATATTCTTTATTTTTTATTCTTTCTATATTCTTTATTTTTTATTCTTTCTATATTCTTTATTTTTTATTCTTTCTATATTCTTTATTTTTTATTCTTTCTATATTCTTTATTTTTTATTCTTTCTATATTCTTTATTTCTCCGCAGACGTTGTATGGTATAAGAATGACAAATTAATCATGAACACGGAGAACGTGAAGGTGCGTATCATGGATGAGGAGAGGAAGACGGCGCTGATAGTCAGGCACGCGACCGAAACGGACGACGCCACTTACGTTTGCAAAGCGACCAGCGAAATAGGTTTGGCAACGACGAAGGCCAGACTGCACGTTACAGGTAGGCATTCAAAGGATGAAATTACGGAACGAATAAAAGAATAGTTTGTCGAATTAACCGTATGCCCCTCAAAATTCTTGCACAGACATTACGGGTGAGACCAGGTTCATAGAAGAGGAAGAGATCGTCGAAGAACAGGTGACAGAAGTGAAGCCAAAGAAGAAGCCTGAGGAAGAGAAACCGCATAAGAAGAAGAAGCCTGAATTAAAGAAGGCCAAGGAAGCGAAGGAGAAGGTGAAAACGGAGCGCGTCAAGGTCGATAAGAAGGAAGTGCGCAAGGAGAAGTTGATTGCTAAAGAACAGCCAGAAGAAAAGTTAGTAAAATTATTGCTGTTTTACCCTAGAACTATGGTTCATTAACGTGTTCCTATTTCTACCAGAGTGGTCAAAATACCAGATTATTCAAAGAATAATTAAGGAAAAAAATACCATTTAGATGTTCTAACAAAGGTCACGCAAAACTCAAAAAAATCCACCACTGCAGATTTGAATAAATTTTATAAGAAATTATAAAACAGTCATTCTGTCTGCTTTGGTAGTTGTGTTAAATTCATATACTTAGTCACTCATAAATTATTCTTGTTAATACTTCCTGCAGGAAAATCGTCGACATCGAGGAGACACAAATACTTGAATCGACGGAGGTTATCGAAGAAACACCTACAGAGGTAATTATCATGAGTCACTTTCGCACTTTTGCATATTTTATCATCGAATATAACCATATACGTGGGAAACGGGATGGGGAGCGCAAATACTGAGAGGATATAGGGATTTTTAGGAAAAAGAAAGTATAGTATGTGTGATTAAAAAGGTGTAGAGAATGATGAGATGGAAGAAGAGCAGTGTGAAAAAGGGTAAGAGAAATCTTAGGTGAAAGGATAGAAGAAAATGGATGAAGAAGAAATAGGGGCAGAACAGATAAGGAGAGAATAGAATAGGCGAAGAAAAAAGTAATATAATAGAAACTATCCATAAAAGAGAACAAAAGAAAGAGAAAAACATAAGGGTAAACTACGCTTAGAACTAACAATAAGTTAGAATAGGAAATTATAGCAGTAGATGTTAATTTGACGGGTAAGGTCCTATAAAAAAATCTAGTCTCTAAAGCTGCGATAAAAAGTTCATTATTACACAAACCCCAAAAGGCTAAAAAAACTCGACAGGTATCGCGTGCAAAGAAGGTAGTGCCAATCCAAGAGCCTGTCGTGACGGAAGCTACCGCGTCCCTAAAGAAGATCGACGATCGTAAGCCTCGAGAATTGCTACCTAAACCCGAGGAACGTGCCAAGCAAGTGGTGGAGGAGCGCGAGGGTGTGGTGGTCATCTCGGAAGTGACCACCGAGGACATGGCGCCGGACTTCGTCGTGGATTCAGTGATCGATCGTGCCCAGGTCACCTCGGAGACCCTGCAGACCGTCTCTGTGTCGGAGGTGCACACGGAAACCAGCGTCCAGGAGGTGAAGAGGATGGAGACCAAGCAAAGAAAGGCGAGGAAGTCGGTGGTCACCGAGGAGGAGGTGTTCGAGGAGAGGCCTAGAGAGGTGGTGACCGAGGAGAAGCCGAAGAAGAAGAAGAGGGCTGACAAGGTGAAGGTGCGAGAGGAGGTGACCATCGAGGAGATCGTGGAAAGGCAGAGGGAGAATATCGCGCGTGAGGTGGAGGAGATCATGGAGATACTTCACGCCAAGGACTTCGGCCCTGGGGAGGCACCTCTTCGAGAACTGGCCACGATCGGGTTCTTAGTGCGGCAGGGCGTCTCCGTGAACGAGATCAATGAGAGCCTGTATAGGACGGACAACTTCCCAGCGTTGAAGACTCCCGAGGCGCAGAACGCTCTGGTTCAATTGGTCGAGAGGGAGGGCCACGGGCCACTGATCACTCAGGTTCTCACGGAGGAAACCACGACAGACGAGAGCGTGGTGGCCGCCACCGTTGGTTTCCGCGCCTTCATGAGGATGATCGAGCTGCAACACGTCACCGTCGAGGAGGTGCTCACGCACTTCGCCCCGGAGGACTTCCGGCCGCGTGCTTGGGAGGTTACAGAGGCCACGGAAGTAAGACACGAGTTGTTTGTTTTCTGGGGGGCTTGTACTGGGTGGAGTGGAAACAAGTGGGCAGTTTGGTGGGTGTTTGTTTTATACGCCTTGGGAAGTGTGGATAGTTTGAAATACAGTATATTTCGAAAGTTCCCGGACTCTTTCCGAATGCATAAGTTCACCTATCGAACCACGATAAATTATTAAACTCAGAGTCCGGGAAATGTTTATACATACTGTATTTCTTCGTTTGCTATAGAGTTTCGCGAGACTTGATGGAAGGTTAATAGATGTTTCATTTTACTTTGACTCGAAATGTTATGCTAATTGAGCTGATGAAACTCCGTTGATGGTAGAATAGACTATCAAGTTGCATCACTTGTTTCTGGTCGTATCCCTGAATTGGGGACCTTGCAGCAAGTGGGGTGCAGCTCCATTTTTATAGTTTCTTAGTTATGACGTGTATTACATGTAAAAAAAATTCTACGTCGTTTTGTGCCTGTTTGATGCAAATTCGATAACAAATGAGCGATTTATAGAAAATTTAGAATCTGCAAACATTGCTGTTTTTCAGATATGAAAACTTTGCCAAAAATAGATATAAAAACTTATCAACTCCATAACTACTATTTAATATGTCAAAATATATATTTTTCCACTAGTGTTCTCTTTTTAATGTTAAGTCAAAGCAATAATTTTATAAACAGTTTTTCCTAATTTACTTGAAGTTGATAAAGATGGAGCCGCACCCCTCTTGCTGTAAGATCCTCAATTACTTGTGTTACTTAAAGTTCTCAATCAAATTATCTTTATTTCATTTGCCACTCTTGCCTACAGTGGTAGCTGGTTCTGTCAATTAATTTCGTGCAAAAATACAATACGCGGAACTGATAATTAGAACTACATATCTTCGTAGTACATACTCATGACTTCAATTGAAGCAGAAGTTCCATGTCTCAGGGCCTACAGTAGGGTTGAAAAAATAATCAATTTGATCGTTAAGGGAAGATTCCTCGAGCTCCCCACTCTTTATTTCATTAACTCACATGTCATGAACAATAAAGCTGAAGTAGGGAGTGAAGAAACTTCCCCATTTACCAAGTTGATTCTTTCTTCAATCCAACTCTAGAGCAAAACACCTACACCAAAGTAATTCACATTGAATTTAAACAGAACTGAATATTTTCTACAAAATCTACAAAATCTAAGCCCATTTCTCCTCAGGTTGAAACACAGCAGCGCGTCACGGAACGAGTGGATATCGTCCACAAAACGGAGGTCCATTTCATGGGTAAGTGGAGACTGCGTGGTGTGAGGTTTGAAATAAAACAAGTGACACGATAGCATTATTAATAATCTCCGTACTTGCGGCATTACGAATTTGTTTGCAATGTTTTTTTTTTCTCTAGACTTTCAACATTCTGTACTTTGGTGTGTGCTTGCGTGGCTATCTATAAATATACTCTGTACATTCCATTTTTCATTATTGTTGTAAATATTTCGCAGCTTCACGGCTAGATATAAACTTGAATATAGCATGTGTTCCTGTATATATAATATAATAACCATCAGCAACGAAATTTTTGTCGTTTCATCTCGTGTATATTGTACATTTGATTTATCGAATAAAAAAAAAAAGAGTTTCTTGCAACGTGCCATAATACCCCCCGTGTGTGCCTTTCTTTTCTGCCTTTTTGTGGTTTTCGTTTGTACTCCCCGCTCCTGAAGCTCCCACGAAAACGAAAGGTTTTTTGGTTACAGAGAGGAGGGACGAAAGAAAAGCCGTCCGCACGCAGGATATTCGAGACATTAAAGGTTTGAAGCAACGAGTTTCAGTGCATGGGATACACGTTCGAATAATTCCCCATTCGATTAACGAATGGAGAGCAACATTATTAATCTATCTCGCCATATCTTCGAGAAACGCCTCACTGTCCGAGCAGTCGACACCACATCGAGATATCTTATTATCCCTGCCGTCTATTTCTAAATAGAAACATTTTATTTTATGCTACTGACACTCCAAGGTTTAACATTCCAATTTTACGTTAAGAAATTCTATCATTCCATACTTCAGTTATACAATTTTCATGTGCATTATTCTGTAGAAACTGTTACTTTCTCTAACTGCGGAGGAAGAGTATTTACAACAGGGTGATTTGAAGAAATGGTGGAATAATTTTGGAGTATACAATGATAAAAAAAAATAGAGAAAAATGTCTCTCGATGTAGTACACCATTTATTATTTCAATAACTCGAGCGACATTTCTCGCCCATTTTTGTACTACTTACCCCTAAATTCTCCCACTATTTTTCTACACCACCCTGTCTATTGAATGTCTATAATATCGAATGTGGTAATTCTGTACGGATACCAGACTGATCATTCATCGTTTCGTGTAGAATCATGAGCTTGATGATCGCCTTAATTTGTTAATGAAGACTCATCCCGCGATAAGCTCACTCACGCCGACTAATAGTATTGAATAAAGAAAAATAAAAACGAAACAGCTTGCAATGTACGCGCGTACGCCGATCACACGATACGGTCTCTACGTAATGATTGTATTTTATTATTCTTTCAGATGCATGAAGCTTTACTTGATCGAATAATAGCAGTAAAAAAATTTGTCTGCTTAAGCCGCTATGCTTTCCACGCGCCGTATCCCTCCGTTTGTAAAACGTCCCTTCTCTCCATAAATTTAATCACCCCTTACCCCCGCCCCCACCGAGTTAATCACGTTCCAAAAACTCGATGCTTCGCCTTACGAGCTTCACGCTGTCTAATGCAGTTTCAATGTAAGTAAAGTTCCATTTGTGCTTGGATTCGAGTTTTTCATGCGTTTGTTAGTACGTCATAACGAGTTCCGTATCATTTCACATTAGTTTGTAGAGAGTTTCTTTCGTGTCTTGTATTTTCAAAGAGACTGTGAAATTATTACAGTTAGTACGATATTATTAATATAACTGAATCGTTCGTACGAGAATATTATAGTTAGAATAATGTCAATTGACCACTCAAGGCTATTAAGGGGGACCACCCTCCCTCCCACTGTGTCATCTGGATACCCCCACCACTCCGCTTCTTTGCCCCGCCCCTGCTGTGATTCACGGTGGGGGAAAGTAGCACTGAGAGATCAATTAAGTTTGTTCTGACTATAGACGGGTATAACAATAATTCCACGTGTTTTAGAATGTTAAGGTTCACGAATATGCATTTATATTATATTTCATGGTTTCTAATATACACACATGGTGTTTCGATACGTACTCGGTATCGTTGAATGCAACTTGCTGTACTCACATGCAACTTGTTGTATCTCTTGTTACTGTTACACATTCAAGTTACACACTCACATGGATATCTCTGCATAACAAATGACTACTAGCGATTGGACAAGAGACAAATTATCTTTTCTTTTCTTTGTTTTGATAGCCAAGCACGATGTGTAACAGACAAGCACCTCTTTCCTTTTGTGTTCATGTTGGTTTGACTTCTGGCCGGCCTTTCTTTTCTTTCTACTACTACACGAGATTCACACATGCACAACCTGTTATTAAACAACGCATGCCCTAGAGCCTGCGACTCAGCAACACTGCACACTACCCTCTACCGCGACACATTCCAGAGGCATCGTGATTCAGCGATGAAACAATGTTCGATTATTCTACACTTGGAAATGCAGTGAAATTCAGAACATTTATCAGATAATTTCCATTGGAAAAGAGAGAACCGTTACGTTGTTGGCAGACAGTGAATCGCTGTTAACCCATTCAGGACGAGCTTCTTGCAAGAAATTAATTTTGATTAACATTCGGTATTATTAGGAATACTATATTAATTGTAAATTACAGAAATTTCCTTTATGATAAATTTTGTAAACAGTGAATCCACACTTATGTCCCTAATATTTTCTCGTCCTCAAAGGGTTGATATTTATTGCCAACAGTGAACGAGTACTTTCTGCTTTTGATAAAGCAAGTTCGACTTTACCTACCACACTACAACATTTTTCAACTCTATGCTATAATTATTATTCTATACTTTTAACCTATCTTATTGGCTACCCCTTACTCACAACTTTATATTTAAATTTTTCTACCCTCCCCCTTTCTCTCCTCCTATTCCTATTCCTATTTTAATCTACCTGATTCTCCCTGTTTTTCCTCATCATCCCTTATCTCCACTTTTCTCTCCACTCTTCTCTTTTCCAGCCCCTCCATCCAACTCTCTCCCGGTTCACTGTCGTTCAAAATTTCCCTTTTGCTCCTCTGCTCTCTCCATCTCCACACTTACACAAGTTCCCTCTTCCCTCTCACATACCACTTCCCTTTCCCTTCATCTTCCCACGTTTTTCTCTAATAAGACCTTATATTTTCTTCCGAAAGTATTATTTTGGGGCAAGAAACGTTGATCTATAACCGCGGGGGTATTTTACGATAAAAAATGAAAGAAACTTTCCTCAAAGTGAATAAATTACATTAAAATATTTAATACGATTACAATTTCCTCCAATATTGGCATTATTATTTCACGAAGAAAGCATGTACTAATAGAGTCAACGCAATGAAAGGATTCATACATTCCATTAGCCCTAAAAAACATATTTTCCACATTTCCACAAATCCATTTTGACTAGATTACTGTTCTTCCAAATATTAATGCAAAATCAGAGCGTACTCGTTCGGCAAGCACATCAATGAACCACGCAATGACATAAAATTGTACGATACCTTTGGAAGGCGCGTAGAATGAAGACTACACACGCTGTTCACACTTTGTCCGCTGTTCTCCGACCACTTTCGTCCATTCCCCATTTCCTCTTTCTCCGTTCTTAATCTTCACACAAGCTCGTCCGCCGTGCACTGTCCGTAGGTTGTTGACTCTTGTTACGTTGAAGCACGATTACTTGTCTTAGCAAACCGCATCCGCTGAAAAAAAAAAACAAACAAGTGGCTCGTCGCATGGGGTCTGAAAGAGAATGGTGTTCCTTTATCGTTAATTGGCGAATGCGAGATAGAGCGAACGCTGAGAAGGTGGAAACGGCGTGCACTCGCGTGATTCACACGAAAAATTCTCACATACTTTCCACAGAATACGAGGGCACACGGCAGGCACACACAACACTGCGCGAACGAAAAGATACGAAACCGAGGAGACAGATCGAGGAGAGAAAGGAAGATAGGGACGAGGGGGTACAGGTTGTAGAGATCGAGGAGACCGAGGAGACGGAAAAGGAGAAGAGGAAGCGAAAGGACGTGGAGGAAGTCGAGGAAGAGATTGAAACAGTAATCGTTGAAACAGACAAGAAGGGCAGGCTGACTCACAGGGAAAAGAAACTCGATGAATTGGAGAAGGAGGTGGAAGTGGAAGAAGAAGAGATCGTAGAGAAAGTAAGGAAAGAGCTGAAACCTAAACGACCACAGATCGGTCGCGACGAGATCGAATTAGAAGAGATCGAGGAATTCGAAATAAAGGAAGACGAGTCCATGCCTTCAATCGCTGTAAACGTACCCAGCCAACGCCACCAAGTAATACCCCTAGATCGTACCATCGACCAGGCACCTGGAAAGCCCGAATTAGAAAAAGCAAAGCTCACGATGGACGTCATCATGCCTCTGACGGAGCACCTGGTGCCCGTTCAGGAGAAAGAGATCGACGACATCAGCCAGATCAAGCCCGTCGAACGCAAAGCGTCTCTGTCCATCGCCCCAGTAGAACCGTACTCCACCACGGAGACCACTGTGCAGGCCTCCACTGGCGAATTCTCTGACACCTTCAAGCCCACGACCTACGAGGCCACGCCTGCTATAGTGCCCTCTGAGGGTCTGGTGGTCAGCGAGACTCTGACCAACGACGCTGGTATCACCAGCCTGGCGATCAGCAAACAAGAGCTGAGCAGAACAGCGGACGTTAGCGTGACGTATCAAGAAGCGACGACCGTTTACGAGACTATGGTCAGTCAGCAGGAAGTTCCAACCGAGGACTTCGTGGCTCCAATGGCGGTCACAGCCGAGGACACTATTCTCCCTCAAGTGGGACTGTCCGTGTACGAAGTGCACGAAGGCCTCGCGGAAGACAAGCTGGAGCCGATGAAAACAGTCCCCACGAAGCCCAGGGTGAATGTGACAGCAGTGGAGCCTCTGGTCGTCGAGGAAGTTCGCGCGGAGGACAAGCCCGGCAAGTACTATCCGGAGCTGATAGTGCCCACGGAGATCGCTACACAGACCATCATATCGCAGCGTCAACGAGTCACCGAGGAGATGCACGCGCCTGAGAAGGAGGGCGAGTATGTACCTGGGAGATTACCGCCGAGTCAGCAGGCGCAGGTGGGCATTTCGTACGGGAGCGAAACGGCTGTTATCCAGCAGGACGTGGTCCAAGAGAGCGAGGGTGTGTTTGTCACCGAGAGGAAGATCGATACGTTCGAGGCTACCACTAATGTTACACTGCTGGAGGGAGTGTCCGTGTCCACCGTGCAAACGCAGGACACCGAGGGTGATTTGATGATAGAGGAGACGAAGAGGGTGGTGGCTGACTTGAATGTCATTGAAATACCGTCAGCTGTTACAGTGGAGACTGTACCCTCGGAGAAAGAGAGGGAGTATCAGCCAGGGGAGAAGCCAGCGACTAAGATCGCTGAAACCTCGATATCGTCTTTAGAAATCGGTTCCATATCGAGTACAATTGTTCAGGAGTCTGAGGGGGTCTATCAACCAGATCAGGCGCCGACTAAAGTGTTAGCAGAGACGTCTATCAGACCCGAGGAGCACGTCATGGTGTCAGAGATCCAGACAGCGGACTATCCATCAGATTTCAAAGAGGAATTGAAGTACATCCAAGAAAGCGGCACCCTGTCTGTGCAGCTGACCGAGGCTAAGATGGTGCAGGAGACTCTGACTCATGATCGCGAGGAAAAGATGGAGGAGATGGCGAAGCCCGAGGAGCGCGTTGTGGAGACTAGCTACGACGCTGTTAGGGGTGTCCAAGTCTTCCAGACCACCTCCATAGAAAAGGAAGCAGACCTGAAGATCTTTGAGATGCCCGAGTCGCATCGTGGTAAGACAGTGCCGACGCACCCAGTAGTCTCGTTGGAAGTAGAGATGACCCAGCCAGAGGACAATCTCGGAGAAATCACGGAGGACGTTCCTTCTTCTGGGGTGGCGAAGGTAGAGGCCATCAGCTTGCAAGAGACGGTCGTGGACGAGACTGTGGTAGCCGAGGACCTAGCTCCAGCGAAGGAAGACAAAACGCCTGAGTCAAAGCTAGCTGAAGTGACGATGAACGAGATCGAAAGCCTCCACACGACCATGGTAGTCGCCAGTGAGAAGGAAACTGAGTACACTGAGATCTCTGAAGTGAAGGGAGCTTACGCCAGCACGGAGTTCACCACGCAAATGGCTACAGTGTTCGAGGAAGTTAGGACCCATTCTCCAACAGGTGAATACGTGCCAGAGGAGAAGCCTGCCGCTGGAGTGGCACAGCCGTCGCACGTTCCCCTGGAGAGTGTGACAGTGGCGATGCAGGAGTTGGCCGAGAAGGAGGATCTGTACAAGACTGACGCTAGGCCAGACGAGAAAACAGCGGTCGTAGAGCTGACAGAGGCTAGGCCAGGCGCTACAGTGCTGGAAGTAACCACACACGACCGTGAGAACGTGTACAGCCCTGACGCCCGACCACAGGACTACACTGCTCAGCCACTGGTATCCGGGCACACGGTGGCCTTGAAATCGGAGACCTTGGTGGAGCAGAGCGCTGGGGAGATGAGTGTGGACAGACCGCAGTCAGGAATGGCGATTCCCCAACGTGACGCTTTAGAGGAGCTTATTATTACCGAGACCAACATAGCTGAGACAGAGAAGAGCAGAGAGGCGGACGTTCTGCCAGCCACTCAGAGCGCAGAGCTGCAGATCTGTTCGAAGACGGAGAAGCTGACGGTGACAGAGGTGATGAGCGTGTTGAGCGAGGAGAAGCTTGACGTCGAGGATATACCTAAAGAGAGGACGGTCACCATGGGTATCACCAGCGGCCACGAGGTGGCTGAGATGCAGGAGACGATTCTAGCGAGTAACACTAATATCTTGAAGGAAGAGAAGGCGAAGGAAGAGCACGCTAGTCAGCAGCAGAGTGGATTGGAGGTGGTAGAACAGACGGAGGTAGCGGTGTCTGAGAAGGAGTCTCCGTTGCAGGAGGACGTGAAGCCTGACAGCAAGAAGGTTGACGTCGTCTTCGAGCAGGGAGAAGGTATCGTGGTTGGCATGACCTACCCTGAGGACAAGGAGGGGGTGTTCACTGGTGAAGAGAAGCCTAAAGGTGTGGAAGCTACAGTGGACATTGAGACACAGGGAGTGGCGTCTAAATTCGAGGTACTCAGTGACACTGGCTTAAGCGACCTGCCAAGTGAAACCGTCACAGAGGCCAAGCCTACGACCACCATACTGCCCATCGAAGCTGCTGTAGCTGAAGAGGTGCAGACTAGGGAGACAGAGGCGCCATTCACCGAAATCAAGCCCTCTGATAAAAAGGCCCATCTTGAGTTTGTAACAGGCGAAGGTTTAATCGTCTCAGCTGTGACTGCCGAGGACAAGGAGAGCACTCTGCCGGAAGCAGAGAAACCGGAGGTCAAATCCGCCATCTTTGATATACCGACTCACATCGTGGCACAGACAAGCGAAACGACCACCACCGACAACGTTGGTGAATTCAAAGCTGAAGAAACGACCACTGCGACAGCTACCACTGATCACGTCACCTTCCACAGTGTAATCGCGTCTGAAACTGCTGCAGGTGACCTCGAGAAGCCAATGGAGGACTTCGTTCAGCCTGACAAGAAGACCGTCGACGTTTCCTTCGAGGAAGGTATGGGAGTGACGGTGACGGAGACTATTGTGTCTGATAAGGAGAAGGAGTACTTCGGGAAGCCACAGATCCAAGGCGAGCAAGCTACTATGAGCTTCGATGCTCACAAGGTCGCTCAGTTGATGGAGATCACGGCAGCCGCTGCTTCTGGGGATTTGAATGTGCCGATTCCTGCGACGTTCGCTGCGAAGGAGGAACGACTACCGTTTGAGAGTATCGTTCAGACGGAGACCATCGTATCGGAGACCGAGAAGGCGTTTGAAGATAAACCGGTGATCAGCAATAAGGCTGAAGTGTCCGTGAACGAAATCATTAGCGCCACGACAACCACCGAGATCGCAGCTGACAAGGAGGATATTCTTCAGATCCCCGAGAAACCATCGGAGAAACAAGCCAGCGTTGAATTTGCGGGTCACGTGATCGCTGAGAAGACGGAGGTCACCGTGGATTCTAGCACTGGCAAGCTAGAGGAACTGAAACCAGTCTCTGCTTCCGCTGTGTCATCGAATATTCCTTTGGAGGCGTTGATTAGCTCAGAGACACAGGCCACAGAAGCAGAAGGGTTACTGACCAAGGACAAGACACCTCTGCAAGCACTGGCAGACTTGTCTCTGGTGGAGGAGCAGAGTATACAAGTGTCTGCAGTGGTTTTAGAGGACAAGGAGGAAGAATACACATCGAAGGAGTTGCCAGAGATGAAGACTGCTGGAAAGACCCTTGTATCTGGCCACGTGGTAGCTGAAACCACAATGCAAGTCGTCGACTTCAGTACTGGCGACCTGGTCGAGGAAAAGCCTTCTGAAGCAACAGCCATGCAGGAACACATTCCATTTGTGCCATTGATAGAGTCACAGCCTGTCGTCCAGGAAAGTGAAGACAAGTTTGTACCAGGACTGATGCCAGAGGACAAGAAAGCCATCGTGGACCTCGAAGAGGGTAGGAATATCGTGACCGTGTCCCAGGTTACACCTGCTGACAAAGAATCCTTGTACATCGCTGAAGAGACGCCTTCGAAGCATGCAGCCTCTGTTGGATTAGACACCACCCACGGAATCGCTGAAACGACCACAGTGTCCATTGAAGATTCCATATCTGAAGTGACCATAGAAAAACCAGACACGAAGACAGCATTGCCTAGTCAGGAAGTCTACCAGAGCGTCCTCGTGACCCAGGACATCGTGCAGGATCAAGAGAGCACTTTCGATGGTAAATTCAAGCCAACTGTGCAGCAGGTGGAAGTGTCGATAGAGGAAGGTAAACGCGTCACCACTGTGATGGAGGTAAGCGTAGCTGATAAAGAAGAGATATTGAAGACAGTCCAAGAAGAAAAAGGTCGATCAGCTGTACCAGCCATCGTTTCTGGCCACGAGGTGCCAGAAATGTCTGAAGTTATCCCAGAATCGAGCACAGGCGAGGTGGAGATCTTAAAGCCTGTGACAGCAACAGCCCAGGTAGGCCAGAAGCCATTCGAGACGATCGAGATGACAGAGCAAGTGCTGGCGGAGAAAGAGGTGGACAAAGTCGAGGAAATAACGCTGCAGAAGACCAGTGCGCGTGTGACGGTGGACGAAAACAGGTTCATCGCCGTTACGGAAGCGACTACTGCGCAGGATGTCGAGACGGAGCTGTCAGAGATGAAGAAGCCTCGAGAAGAGGTGGCGAAGCCAGCGATGGAGGGCAAAGAAGTTGCTGAGCAAATGGAGGTGAACTTGAGGGAAGGACTTGGGGAGGTGGTCCAACCGCTACGACCAACCGCTGTGGAGGCGCACCCCACGCAGACGACCTTGGAGAGCGTTGACATCAGTGAGACAGTGGCACAGGAGCACGGTACAGTGTTCGAAGGGAAGATGAAGCTGGACGAGCGCAGCGCCACGGTAAGCTTCGTGGAGGGAAAGAGCATCACGGTCGCCCAGGTCGTCACGCAAGACAAGGAAGACACCATCACAGTGTCCAAGTACGAAGAGAACAAGGCAGAGGTGACGTTGACCAGGGTTGGAATGGACGTAGCTCAGACAGCCCAGGTGTTCATAGAGCAGAGCACTGGGTCTGTTCAGCCACTGGAGAAGCACGAAGCGAAGGCCCATCCTAAGCAGGACGCCTTGGAGCCCATCATAGTCGAAGAAACTCCCAGTGCAGAAAGCGAAGGCACTTTCGATAAGTACCCTAAGACAGTCTCCTCTACTGCCATCCCAACGTTCGAGGAGGGCCATGGACTTTCCGTGACAGAGGTAACGTCTGCAGAAGTGGAGTCGTTGCTGAAGGAGACGAAGATGGACGTGTCCCAGACAGCCACCAGCACTATCATCGCTGAACGTAATATCTTGGAAACCACCACGGTGGAGTCTCGAGTGGACGTGACAGACAAAGTGCAGGAGGTGAGCTTTAAACCACAAGTGGCTGTCCCTGGCCAGGACACCTTCGAGAGCATCATTGTGAATGAAAACATAGTCGAGGAGAGTGAAAAGACCTTCGAGGGGGTGTTCAAGCCGCAGACCCAGAAAGCAGACGTTAATGTCGAGAAAGTAACGTCTCTTCAGGTCTCTGAAACTGTCACAGAGGACAAGGAGAGCGTCCTAGATGTTGCTCCGAAACGGGAGGAAGTGAAGGCCACTCAGGACATCGGTCTCCTCGAGACTGTCGTTGGATCTATGGTAGAGAGCATGCAGAGTACTCAAGAAATCCACGAAGAGAAGCAGGTGTCTTCGCAGGCGACCATGACTCAGACCGTCATAGAAACAGCAGTGAAGATGGAGACGACTGCGGGTGAGCGTGAGGATACGTTTGAGGGGAAAGATTTCAAGCCAGAGCAGCAGAGGGGCAAGCCCCAGCTAGAGGGACTGAGTACTGTCACGGTCACAGAGGTGGTTTCCAGTGAAATCGAAGATGTTCTGCCGGATGCAGTTGCTCCTAAGGAACAACAGGCCCAACCCAGCCTGACTGGCAGGGAGGCGCCTGAAGTTCTGCAAGTGATCACTGCAGCCACCACAGAAGAATTCGAGAAAGTGACTAAATTGCAGGAACAACAGGGCAAGATAGAAGTGGAGGAACTGTCCTCCGTCGCAGTCAGCGAGGTGATCTCCAATGAAGCGGAGGACGTCCTCACCTTGAAGACCATCCCCAAAGACCAGCGGGCAGACTTCAATATCCTAGGAAGAGAGGCTGCAGAAACGTCTCAAGTGACGGCGATCGCTGAGACAGAGGATCTTACTCTGAAGCGACCGGAAGAACAGAAGGGGAAACCGAAGGTAGACGAACTGACACCTCTGACGGTTTCGCATGTAGTTTCTAACGAGGCAGAGGAGGCAATGCCCGCTCCTGAGGTTCCAAAGGAGATGACAGCTGAGCCGAGCTTGCTGGGGAGGGACGTGGCTGAGACGATGCAGGTGTTAACGGTTGCTAGTGCCGAGGAGCTTGTTGCGCCCAAAGCTCCCGAGGGGCAGAAAGGCAGGCCTCAGGTTGAGGAACTGGCACCACTGACTGTCTCCCAAGTCGTTTCCCAAGAAGCGGAGGAAATGTTACCCACTCCCGAAGTCCCTGTGGGTAGGGAGGCTCAACCGAACCTGATAGGCAGAGACGTTGCTGAAACCATGGAAGTGTTGACTATGTCCAACGTGGACTCCTTGGCCGAAGCTAAAAAGCCCGAGGAGCAGAGAGGAGTACCAGGTCTCGAGGAGTTCGTACCTTTATCCGTTTCACAAACGGTATCCACTGAAATGGAGGACGTGCTGCCTAGCCCAGAGGTGCCGACAGGGAAAGTAGCCCAACCGAGTCTGTTCGGTCGCGACGTGGCAGAAACGATGCAAGTGTTGACGATGATCAGCGCGGAGGAAATGACCACGACCAGTGCACCCGAAGGGCAAAAGGGGAAACCGAATGTGGAGGAACTGACTTCGTTGACCGTCTCCCAAACTGTGTCTCACGAAACGGAGATGATCCTTGAAAGCGAAGTGACGCCTAGCAAAGTGACAGCCACGGCTGCGTTAACTGGAAGAGAGGTGGCTGAAACCAGTCAGGTTCTCACTGTGACCAATGTAGAGGAACTGGAAAAGGCTGTGCTGCCTGAGGAACAGAAAGGGAAACCGCGACTGGATGAGCTGACGTCGTTAACCGTCTCTCAGGTTGTGTCTAGCGAGCTGGAGGATACCTTACCGTCCCCGGAGAAGCCCAGCGAGAAGACTGCTCAGCCACAGATGACTGGCAGAGAGGTGGCCGAGAAGACAGAGGTCCTGACAGTGTCAAACGTGGAGGAGCTACAGAAGCCAGAGAAGCCAGAGGGTCAGAAAGGGAAGCCTGATGTGGAGGAACTGAGCTTCATCACTGTCTCTGAAGTGGTCTCCACGGAGGCAGAGAAAGAGTTGCCAACCCCAGAGGCTCCTAAACAGCGTAAAGCGCTTACACAGATGTCCAGCATAGAGGTGGCAGAGACCACAGAAGTATTAACGATGACCAGCGCTGAGGAGCTTCCAAAACCAAAGGCACCGGAGGAACAGAAAGGCAAGCCGCAGCTGGAGGAACTGTTATCGTTGTCAGTATCAGAGGTTGCGTTCGGCGAGGCTGAGAAGGGATTACCAACGCCAGACGAACCAACAGCGCAGACTGCTAAGCCCAGTCTGCTGGGTATCCAGGTCGCTGAGAAATCGCAGGTGATCCCGTCTTCCATTACCGGGGATCTTCCAGAGTCAGCTAAACCAGAATCCAAGCAAATAGTTCCCGAGCAAATTCCATTCGAGAGCATAGAGCAATCGCAGCCAGTGCCGCAGGAGAGCGAGGGCACGTTGGTGGTGGAGCAAACGACGAAAACGGCGATGGCTGAGGTGTCGTTCCGTGTATCGGAGAGCGTGGAGGTGACACAAGTGACCGCCACGGAACAGGAAGCGACTGAAGTGGTGAAAGGCGTGGCGAAAGAAGCGTCCGCGCAGCCGGATGTTATTAAACGAGAGGTTGCACTGAAAACTGAGATACAGCCCGAGGACGTGGCGTCCGAGTTCCGAGTGACCAAACCAGAGAGTAAGACTGCTAGGGGGGTGGAGGAGGTTCAGCTAGGTGTGATCGTGACCGAACACCTGTCCGCTGGTGAGATTGAGTCAGAACTGCCCGAGTCTGTAATACCTTTCGCGAAGTTAGCGAGCGTTTCAATCGAAGCCGAGCACCTGGAGCAAGTTGTGGGTGAGTATCCATGCTATAAAGGTATTCGATTGCCAGTGACGGGACGGACGTGGACGTTGACGGTTAGGCTGACGACCTGAGGACGCATCGACGGTAGTCGTTAGAACGTTTCACGCGAGAGATTTGAATTTAGGGCTGGTCGAAGTGGAATGTCGATGTAAGCGAGAGGAGGGTTAATTGATGGAAGCCAGATAGAGTGTCGTGAGAGGGTGTAGGGGTAGGTGAGACGGCGGAAGTGGCGAAAGGTAGGTATGGACATCACACAGGCATCAGACACGATCTAGACAATATATACATCACAAGCTACTTTACACACAGGCGACACAAAACAGTATCAAATCGTTACGGTGTCGATGAACATGAGAACCGTGTATCCATTCTGTCTTATGATTTTTAAGAGAGAACCGAGTTGTTGGGATGGAGAAATGGTATCACGCAACGATACGCAAAATGCCACGAACCGAATGGTATTGCGAATCTAGAGTGAGAAGTCAAACCAAGTAAAACGAAAGCGATAGAAGCAGCAGCGGGATGCCACAACACGTTAATCATATCACACTTGTTCTTGTATACATTTCAGAAACCACAGAAGCAACAGCGCAACAACATCACATTACAATCACACAACACACAATAAAACACGATACGCCACAGGAACAGCCGATCGAGTCTGATACAGAGGTAATCGAGGAGTACACAACGAAATTCAGGCGCGGGAGTACGGATGATGAGACAGCCGCGGTTAAGACAAAGAAAACGATTATACGAAAGAAGAAGCCGCGTACGGACGCGGAGGAAGACAATGTCGTCGTCATTGAGGAAGAATTGGAGGATATTAAGCCAAAGATACCGTCGATACCAAAGAAACAGTTTATGCCTATAGAGGAGGTCACGACAACGGTAGATGTAGAGGAAATAATACCGTCGAGAATCGACGAGGCAGAAGAAGTCACGCCGACAGAAGAAGAAGAGAAAGTAGAGGTGAAAGTGATTCAGGTTCAGGATACGGAGGAGGCTAAGAAGACTGTAAGGAAGAAGGTTATTAAACGTAGAGGAAAAGAACAGCAGGTAACTGAGGAAGTTACCGTAGAAGAGGAAGGAAAGGCTCCAGTGACCAGTGTCACTGAAGCACCTGTGGAAGAAGTAGTTGAGGAAATTGTGAAGCTACTTCCTGTGCCAGAGTATGCTAAACCATCTGAGGTAGAGGAAGTTCGTGAACAGGTAACGGTGACTGAAGAAGTCACGAAATTAGGAAAACCGAAGAAGACTATCAGGAAGAAGATTATTAAACGTAGAGGAAGTGCGCAACAGGTAACGGAAGTAGTTACTGTTGAAGAGCAAGGAAAGGCTCCAGTGACAACTGTAACTGAAGGTCCGGTTGAAGAAGTGGTTGAGGAAACAATTCAACCACTACCTGCTCCAGAATTTGTCAAACCAACTGCGGTAGAAGAAGTTCGAGAACAGGTAACAGTGATTCAAGAAGTGACAAAACTTGGAAAGCCAAAGAAGACCACGAAGAAGAAGATCATTAAACGTAAAGGAAGTGAGCAACAGGTAACGGAAGTAGTCACTGTTGAAGAGCAAGGTAAAGCTCCTGTAACTACCGTAACTGAAGGACCAGTGGAAGAAGTCGTCGAAGAAACAATTCAACCTTTACCTGCTCTAGAATATGTTAAACCATCCGAAGTCGAGGAAGTTCGTGAGCAGGTAACAGTGACTGAAGAGGTGACAAAAGTAGGAAAACCGAAGAAGACCATAAAGAAGAAGATCATTAAACGTAGAGGAAGTGCGCAACAGGTAACGGAAGTAGTTACTGTTGAAGAGCAAGGAAAGGCTCCAGTGACAACTGTAACTGAAGGTCCGGTTGAAGAAGTGGTTGAGGAAACAATTCAACCACTACCTGCTCCAGAATTTGTCAAACCAACTGCGGTAGAAGAAGTTCGAGAACAGGTAACAGTGATTCAAGAAGTGACAAAACTTGGAAAGCCAAAGAAGACCACGAAGAAGAAGATCATTAAACGTAAAGGAAGTGAGCAACAGGTAACGGAAGTAGTCACTGTTGAAGAGCAAGGTAAAGCTCCTGTAACTACCGTAACTGAAGGACCAGTGGAAGAAGTCGTCGAAGAAACAATTCAACCTTTACCTGCTCTAGAATATGTTAAACCATCCGAAGTCGAGGAAGTTCGTGAGCAGGTAACAGTGACTGAAGAGGTGACAAAAGTAGGAAAACCGAAGAAGACCATAAAGAAGAAGATCATTAAACGTAAAGGAAAAGAACAACAGGTGACGGAAGTAGTGACTGTCGAAGAGCAAGGAAAGGCTCCAGTGACTACTGTAACTGAAGGTCCAGTTGAAGAAGTAGTTGAAGATATAATCAGACCATTACCTGCACCTGAACGTGTCGAACCAACAGAAGTTGAAGAAGTTCGTGAGCAGGTAACAGTGACTGAAGAGGTGACAAAAGTAGGAAAGCCCAAGAAGACCATAAAGAAGAAGATCATTAAACGTAAAGGAAAAGAACAACAGGTGACGGAAGTAGTGACTGTCGAAGAGCAAGGAAAGGCTCCAGTGACTACTGTAACTGAAGGTCCAGTTGAAGAAGTAGTTGAAGAAATAATCAGACCATTACCTGCACCTGAACGTGTCGAACCAACAGAAGTTGAAGAAGTTCGTGAGCAGGTAACAGTGACTGAAGAGGTGACAAAAGTAGGAAAGCCCAAGAAGACCATAAAGAAGAAGATCATTAAACGTAAAGGAAAAGAACAACAGGTGACGGAAGTAGTGACTGTCGAAGAGCAAGGAAAGGCTCCAGTGACTACTGTAACTGAAGGTCCAGTTGAAGAAGTAGTTGAAGATATAATCAGACCATTACCTGCACCTGAACGTGTCGAACCAACAGAAGTTGAAGAAGTTCGTGAGCAGGTAACAGTGACTGAAGAGGTGACAAAAGTAGGAAAGCCCAAGAAGACCATAAAGAAGAAGATCATTAAACGTAAAGGAAAAGAACAACAGGTGACGGAAGTAGTGACTGTCGAAGAGCAAGGAAAGGCTCCAGTGACTACTGTAACTGAAGGTCCAGTTGAAGAAGTAGTTGAAGAAATAATCAGACCATTACCTGCACCTGAACGTGTCGAACCAACAGAAGTTGAAGAAGTTCGTGAGCAGGTAACAGTGACTGAAGAGGTGACAAAAGTAGGAAAGCCCAAGAAGACCATAAAGAAGAAGATCATTAAACGTAAAGGAAAAGAACAACAGGTGACGGAAGTAGTGACTGTCGAAGAGCAAGGAAAGGCTCCAGTGACTACTGTAACTGAAGGTCCAGTTGAAGAAGTAGTTGAAGAGATAATCAGACCATTGCCTGCACCTGTACGTGTCGAACCAACAGAAGTTGAAGAAGTTCGTGAACAGGTAACCGTCACTGAAGAAGTCACAAAATTGGGAAAACCGAAAAAGACCACAAAGAAGAAGATCATTAAACGCAAAGGTAGTGAGCAACAGGTGACGGAACTAGTGACTGTCGAAGAGCAAGGAAAAGCTCCAGTAACAACTGTAACTGAAGGTCCTGTTGAAGAAGTAGTTGAAGAGATAATCAGACCATTGCCTGCACCTGAACGTGTCGAACCAACAGAAGTTGAAGAAGTTCGTGAACAGGTAACCGTCACTGAAGAAGTCACAAAATTGGGAAAACCGAAAAAGACCACAAAGAAGAAGATCATTAAACGCAAAGGTAGTGAGCAACAGGTGACGGAACTAGTGACTGTCGAAGAGCAAGGAAAAGCTCCAGTAACAACTGTAACTGAAGGTCCTGTTGAAGAAGTGGTCGAAGAAACAATTCACCCTCTACCCGCGCTAGAACGAGTGAAACCAACCGAGGTAGAAGAAGTTCGCGAACAAGTGACAGTGACTGAAGAAGTTACGAAATTAGGAAAACCGAAAAAGACAACAAAGAAGAAGATTATTAAGCGTAAAGGAAGTGAGCAACAGGTGACGGAAGTAGTAACTGTTGAAGAGCAAGGAAAGGCTCCAGTGACTACTGTAACTGAAGGTCCTGTTGAAGAAGTGGTCGAGGAGACACTGAAACCTATACCAGCTTTGGAATATACTAAACCATCAGAGGTGGAGGAAGTTCGCGAACAAGTAACAGTGACTGAAGAAATTACTAAAGAGGGCAAGCCTAAGAAAATCACGAAAAAGAAAGTGATTAAACGTAAAGGGAGAGAGCAACAAGTGACGGAGGTTGTCACCGTTGAAGAACAAGGCAAAGCTCCAGTCACAACTGTCACTGAAGCACCTGTGGAGGAAGTAGTGGATGAAATCATAAAGACACTACCTGCTCCTGAATACGCTAAACCATCTGAGCTAGAAGAAGTACGTGAACAGGTAACAGTGACTGAAGAAGTCACGAAATTGGGAAAACCAAAGAGAACTGTAAAGAAAAAGATCATTAAACGTAAAGGAAGTGAGCAACAGGTAACGGAAGTTGTGACAGTCGAAGAACAAGGAAAGGCACCAGTGACCACTGTCACTGAAGGTCCTGTGGAAGAAGTAGTTGAAGAGGTAATCAGACCACTACCTATACCCGAACATGTTAAACCAACAGAAGTCGAAGAAGTTCGAGAACAGGTGACAGTGACTGAGGAAGTTACAAAATTGGGCAAACCAAAGAAAACTACAAAGAAGAAGATAATTAAACGTAAAGGAAGTGAGCAACAAGTCACGGAAGTTGTGACAGTCGAAGAACAAGGAAAGGCTCCAGTGACAACTGTTACAGAAGGCCCAGTGGAAGAAGTACTCGAAGAGACCCTGAAACCACTGCCGGTTCCTGAACGGGTTGAACCAACAGAAGTTGAAGAGGTGCGTGAACAGGTAACAGTGACTGAAGAAGTCACGAAGTTAGGAAAACCGAAAAAGACTACAAAGAAGAAGATTATTAAACGTAAAGGAAGCGAGCAACAGGTAACGGAAGTAGTGACTGTCGAAGAGCAAGGAAAGGCACCAGTGACAACTGTTGAGGAAGGCCCAGTGGAAGAAATAATCGAAGAGACCCTGAAACAATTGCCAGCTCCAGAATATGCTAAGCCGTCTGAAGTTGAAGAAGTGCGTGAACAAGTAACTGTGACTGAAGAAGTTACGAAATTAGGAAAACCGAAAAAGACAATAAAGAAAAAGATTATTAAACGTAAAGGAAGTGAGCAACAGGTAACGGAAGTGGTGACTGTCGAAGAGCAAGGTAAAGCTCCAGTGACAACTGTAACCGAAGGTCCTGTTGAAGAAGTGGTCGAGGAGACACTGCAACCTATACCAGCTTTGGAATATGCTAAACCATCAGAGGTGGAGGAAGTACGTGAACAAGTCACAGTGACGAGAGAAGTAACTAGAGAAGGAAAGCCTAAGAAAACCACTAAGAAGAAGATCATTAAACGTAAAGGAAAGGAACAACAGGTAACAGAAGTAGTTACAGTTGAAGAACAAGGTAAAGCACCTGTAACAACCGCCACAGAAGGACCTGTAGAAGAAATATTTGAAGAAGCATTGAAGCCGTTGCCTGGTCGAGAATATGTTAAACCATCAGAGGTTGAAGAAGTGCGTGAACAAGTGACAGTTACCGAAGAGGTTACCAAAGACGGCAAACCTAAAAAGACAATTAAGAAGAAAATCATTAAACGCAAAGGAAAAGAACAGAAAGTAACAGAGGTTGTCACAGTTGAGGAGCAAGGCAAAGTTCCAGTTACAACGGTCACTGAGGCACCTACTGAGGAAGTACTTGAAGAAACCATCAAGACGCTACCTGCCCCAGCGTATGCTACACCATCTGATGTGGTGGAGGTGCGAGAACAAGTGACTGTCACTGAAGAAGTCACAAAGGAAGGCAAGCCCAAGAGGACGATCAAGAAGAAAGTAATTAAACGAAAAGGAAAGGAACAAAGAGTAACAGAAGTCGTCACAGTTGAAGAACAAGGTAAAGCTCCAGTTACAACAGTCACTGAAGCGCCCGTTGAGGAAGTTCTTGAAGAAACAGTAAAGGCACTACCTGCTCCAGAATATGTTAAGCCATCTGATGTAGAAGAAGTGCAGGAACAAGTAACAATAACTGAGGAGGTAACCAAAGAAGGCAAACCCAAGAAAATTACCAAGAAGAAGGTTATTAAACGCAAAGGAAAGGAACAACAGGTAACGGAGATTGTTACAGTTGAGGAACGGGGAAAGGTCCCAGTCACAACTGTTACTGAAGCGCCTGTTGAAGAAGTCGTTGATGAATTCGTAAAGATACTTCCTGCTCCGGAATATGCTAAACCCTCTGAGGTAGAGGAAGTTCGAGAACAAGTCACTGTCACTCAAGAAGTCACCAAAGAAGGTAAGCCTAAGAAGACCACCAAGAAGAAAGTCATTAAACGCAAAGGGCAGGAACAGCAAGTAACCGAAGTTGTTACAGTTGAAGAACAAGGAAAAGCTCCAGTAACCACTGTAACTGAAGGTCCAGTTGAAGAGGTAGTAGAAGAAGCTGTAAAACCGTTGCCTGCGTTGGAATATTTGAAGCCAACAGAAGTCGAAGAAGTTCGCGAGCAAGTAACAGTTACTGAAGAACTTACCAGAGAAGGCAAACCTAAAAAGACCATTAAGAAGAAAATTATTAAACGCAAAGGAAAGGAACAAAAAGTGACTGAAGTGGTTACTGTTGAAGAACAAGGAAAAGCTCCAGTTACAACTGTCACTGAAGCACCTGTCGAGGAAGTAGTGGATGAGACTGTAAAGACACTACCTGCTCCAGAATACGCTAAACCGTCTGAAGTGGAAGAAGTTCGAGAACAAGTTACTGTTACGCAAGAAGTGTCACACGAGGGCAAACCTAAGAAAACGACCAAGAAGAAGGTGATTAAACGCAAGGGCTCAGAACAGCAAGTGACAGAGTTTGTTACAGTTGAAGAACAAGGAAAGGCACCTGAGACCACTGTTACAGAAGGTCCTGTCGAAGAAATCCTGGAAGAAGCACTGAAGGCTTTGCCCGTCCCAGAATATGCTAAACCATCAGAAGTGGAGGAAGTACGTGAACAAGTAACAGTCACTGAAGAAATTACAAAAGAAGGCAAACCCAAAAAGACCACCAAGAAGAAGGTTACTAAACGGAAGGGAAAAGAGCAGCAAGTAACAGAAATTGTCACAGTTGAGGAACAAGGGAAGGCTCCTGTCACAACTGTCACTGAAGCACCTATTGAAGAGGTAGTTGATGAAACCATAAAAGCACTACCTGCCCCGAAATATGCTAAACCATCTGAAGTGGAAGAAGTTCGTGAACAAGTCACTGTTACTCAAGAAGTCACCAAAGAAGGTAAACCTAAGAAGACAACCAAAAAGAAGGTCATTAAACGTAAGGGCTCAGTACAGCAAGTGACAGAGTTCGTGACAGTTGAAGAACAAGGGAAGGTACCTGAGACAACTGTTACAGAAGGTCCTGTAGAAGAAGTAGTAGAAGAAGCACTGAAACCATTACCAGCCCCAGAGTTTGCGAAACCATCAGAAATAGAAGAAGTTCGCGAACAAGTCACTGTCACTGAAGTGGTAACTAAGGAGGGTAAACCTAAAAAGACCACGACGAAGAAGATTATCAAACGCAAAGGAAAAGAACAACAAGTGACAGATATTGTCACAGTTGAGGAACAAGGGAAGGCTCCTGTCACAACTGTCACTGAAGCACCTGTTGAAGAGGTAGTTGATGAAACCATAAAAGCACTGCCTGCCCCGGAATATGCTAAACCATCTGAAGTGGAAGAAGTTCGTGAACAAGTCACTGTTACTCAAGAAGTCACCAAAGAGGGTAAACCTAAGAAAACGACCAAAAAGAAGGTCATTAAACGCAAGGGCTCAGTACAGCAAGTGACAGAGTTCGTGACAGTTGAAGAACAAGGGAAGGCACCTGAGACAACTGTTACAGAAGGTCCTGTAGAAGAAGTAGTAGAAGAAGCACTGAAACCATTACCAGCCCCAGAGTTTGCGAAACCATCAGAAATAGAAGAAGTTCGCGAACAAGTCACTGTCACTGAAGTGGTAACTAAGGAGGGTAAACCTAAAAAGACCACGACGAAGAAGATTATCAAACGCAAAGGAAAAGAACAACAAGTGACAGATATTGTCACAGTTGAGGAACAAGGTAAGGCTCCTGTCACAACTGTCACTGAAGCACCTGTTGAAGAGGTAGTTGATGAAACCATAAAAGCACTACCTGCCCCGGAATATGCTAAACCATCTGAAGTGGAAGAAGTTCGTGAACAAGTCACTGTTACTCAAGAAGTCACCAAAGAGGGTAAACCTAAGAAAACGACCAAAAAGAAGGTCATTAAACGCAAGGGCTCAGTACAGCAAGTGACAGAGTTCGTGACAGTTGAAGAACAAGGGAAGGCACCTGAGACAACTGTTACAGAAGGTCCTGTAGAAGAAGTAGTAGAAGAAGCACTGAAACCATTACCAGCCCCAGAGTTTGCGAAACCATCAGAAGTAGAAGAAGTTCGCGAACAAGTCACTGTCACTGAGGTGGTAACTAAGGAGGGTAAACCTAAAAAGACCACGACGAAGAAGATTATCAAACGCAAAGGAAAAGAACAACAAGTGACAGATATTGTCACAGTTGAGGAACAAGGGAAGGCTCCTGTCACAACTGTCACTGAAGCACCTGTTGAAGAGGTAGTTGATGAAACCATAAAAGCACTACCTGCCCCGGAATATGCTAAACCATCTGAAATAGAAGAAGTTCGTGAACAAGTCACTGTTACTCAAGAAGTCACCAAAGAAGGCAAACCTAAGAAGACAACCAAAAAGAAGGTCATTAAACGCAAGGGCTCAGTACAGCAAGTAACAGAGTTCGTGACAGTTGAGGAACAAGGAAAGGCACCTGAGACCACTGTTACCGAAGGACCTGTCGAAGAAGTAGTAGAAGAAGCACTGAAACCATTACCAGCGCCAGTGTTTGCGAAACCATCAGAAGTAGAAGAAGTTCGCGAACAGGTAACTGTCACTGAGGAGGTAACTAAGGAAGGTAAACCTAAAAAGACCACGAAGAAGAAGATTGTTAAACGGAAAGGAAAAGAGCAAAAGGTGACAGAAATTGTCACAGTAGAAGAACCAGGAAAGGCTCCAGTCACAACTGTGACTGAAGCACCTGTTGAAGAGGTAGTTGATGAAACCATAAAAGCACTACCTGCCCCGGAATATGCTAAACCATCTGAAGTAGAAGAAGTTCGTGAACAAGTCACTGTTACTCAAGAAGTCACCAAAGAAGGTAAACCTAAGAAAACAACCAAAAAGAAGGTCATTAAACGCAAGGGTTCAGTACAGCAAGTGACAGAGTTTGTGACAGTTGAAGAACAAGGAAAGGCACCTGAGACCACTGTTACAGAAGGTCCGTTAGAAGAAGTACTCGAGGAGGCCCTGAAACCACTACGTCCCCTAGAGTATGCTAAGCCATCTGAGGTAGAAGAGGTGCAGGAACAAGTGACAGTCACTGAGGAGGTAACCAAAGAAGGTAAACCTAAGAAAACCACCAAAAAGAAGGTTGTTAAACGTAAAGGGAAAGAACAGCAAGTTACAGAAGTAGTTACTGTTGAAGAACAAGGAAAAGCTCCCGTTACGACTGTCACTGAAGCACCTGTTGAGGAAGTGGTGGATGAAACAGTAAAAATCCTACCTGCCCCAGAATTCGCTAAACCATCTGAAGTGGAAGAAGTTCGTGAACAAGTCACTGTTACACAGGAAGTGACTAAGGAAGGTAAACCTAAGAAAACCACCAAGAAGAAGGTAATTAAACGTAAAGGGACGGAACAACAAGTAACAGAGGTTGTCACTGTTGAAGAGCAAGGAAAAGCTCCAGTGACCACTGTATCTGAGGGTCCTATTGAGGAAGTAGTAGAAGAAACACTGATGCCACTGCCTGCACCAGAGTCTGTCGTACCAACCGAAGTGGAAGACACTCACGAAGAAGTAACAGTCACTGAAGAAGTCACTGAAGAGGGTAAACCAAAGAAGCTTAAAAAGAAAGTGATTAAACGGAAAGATGTACGCGAGGTTGTCACTGAAGTGGAGGAAGCCCAAGTTCCTCAAGTTCCAACCGAAGAAACTAAGAAACCTGTTAAGCTGCAGCGCATGAAGGTTACTAAATTCGAAGCTACTAAACTCGAAGTACAGGAAGTGTCCGTAGACAAGCCACAGTTTGCTCAAATAAAATTACGTAAGACACCAGTGGCGAAACGTCCAGACAAGAAAAAGGAGGAGAAATTCCCTCGTATTATGCTACGAAGTCGTATCACTCCCATGGAATGGCCTCCTTCCATGAAACACTTAAAAATTACGGATCTCGAACCCAACGAAATTCAAAATGGTATCTTATCTCGTAATGTCGAGGAAGCCGAGGCCCTACCAAAACCAAAGAAGAAGGTTGTAAAGCGTTTGAAGAAGGAAATCGCAAAACTGGAGAAGCTAGATCAGGAATTCGCTGAACTGAAAAAGGAGTTGACTTTAGAGAAACTTGAAGAGCCAGTGCCGGAAGAAAAGCCAGAACGAAAGGTGAAGAAGAAGAAAAAGCCTGAGGACAAAGTGAAAGAAGCTCTGAAGCCTCAGTTGATGAAGATCAGTATCAAAGAACAGAAACCAATCAAACCAAAGATCGAGGAACCTGCTACTCCTTCGTTCGCGCAGATTAAACTGAAGAAACCTCGGCCCACTCCAAAGAAGATCGACAAAGACGAATCAAAGTTCCCGAAGATTTTATTACGCAGTCGTATAACTGCACAGGAATGGCCACCTTCCATCAAATATCCTGTCATAACTGAGCTGGAACCAAATTATGTACAGAATGCTATACTGTCTCGTACAATGGAGGAAGCACTGAAGCTGAAGAAGATAAAGCGCAAGAAGATGAAGCTTCCTGAGAAGGAACTAACGGATCTTGAGAAACTGGACCAAGAGTTTGAGGAACTGAAGAAAGTGCCATTAGAAAAGGTTGAGGAAACGACTCCCTATGAACGTCAACCAAAACCAAAAGAAATGGAGGCAGAGAAGCCTAAGAAATTAGTGATAGGTAAAGGGAAAGCTCGACCTGCTGAGAAAGAAGAAGCAGAGACCGTTAAATTAAAGAAGATTCCACAAAAAGTTCCAAGTGAGCCAGAAGAATTAGCTCCAGTTCCAAAAGGTAAGGACGAAGTGGACAAGCCTAAGAAAGAGAAAGAAGAGAAAGAATATCCCGAGTTGAAGCCATTCGAGCCCTACGACGTAGACGCCATCGAAGTGGATCTCGAGGAAAGAGAAAAGCCAGAGTATCCTGAACCAGAGAAGAAACCAGGCAAGAAGGCTCCAGCCAAGAAGCCAAAGAAAGAACGAAAGACTCCAGCTCAAGAGACCGAAGCTGTTCCTATCGTGCCTGGCGTTCCAAAGCCAGAGGAGCCTGAAGAAGAAGCAGACATTAAAAGGCGGATTCCTCAACGCGAGGCACCAACCGAGGAGCCAGAAAAGATCAAACTGAAACCGTGGAAAAAGCGTGACGAACCAGAGGAAGAAGAAGTGAAACCTGAAGACTACATCAAATTCGTTCCAAAGGACGACGACATTGTCGAAACCGTTGAAGTGATTACCACTGTTACCACCGAAGAGACTCCAGAGAAGAAACAGCGAAAAATCAGGAAAAAGAAGACCACGACTAAACGTGGCGATGAGAAGCCTAAGGTTGTCGAAGAGACAACCGTGGAAGAAGAAGGCGTTGAGCCTGTCGTTACTGTTGAGGAGCTCGAGGTGGAGAAACTCGAGGTGGTACCGATCGAGACTGTTGAAAAAGCCGCGCCTGTGGAAGAGGTGAAAGAGGAAATCGTGACCAGCGAGATAGTCACCGAAGAAGGAACAAAGAGAGTGCTGAAGAAGAAACGTGTGACGAGGAAACGGGAAGGTAAAGAGCAGGTCACCGAAGAGGTGACCGTCGAAGAGGAAGGTAAAGAACCGGTAACAGCCACAATAGAACTCCACGAAGACATTACACCAGAAATACACGAAAAACCCAAACACAAAAGACCGATAAAACCCATAGCAGATGAGAAGGTACAGGAAGGTAAGCTCATTTCTTACGTATTACTACCACCATTACGTACAATTAGACGATTACAAAAACCGATTTACATATGTCTATTCGCTCTCCATGTATACGATGCGCAACAAAAGAAACAGGAAACAAAGACATCGACAAACATACTTTATACCATTATACTGTATACAGTTACCAGTGCATATATTGATGTTATTATTTGTACGCTTCGTGTCGATACCTCGTTCGTACAGTGGTCTTGTAATTCCCCCCCAAACAGAGCTTAGTATCGATAGATACAATATGCTCGATTAATGTACGGATTTAAAGCATTTTGTTCTTATTTCAGATGTGACGGAGAAGACGGTTCAACAGGTAAGACTGTTTATCGATCGTTTTGGTAGCCATTTTGTGGACTGATGATTGCGTAGAATTTAATTGATTCTGTTTGTTTGGAGCAGGAGGAAGTCGTCGAGGAAGTTAAGAAGGTTACGAAGAAGAAGAAGAAGCCAGTGACAGCTAAGGACGAAGTGACGGAGGAGATCGTGGAAGAAATCACGATCGAGGAGCCTGAGAAGCAAAAGGCAAAACCAGTGGTGGAGGAAGAAGAAGAGACGGTGACGGTAACCGAGCACGATGTGAAGAAAGCACCGAAGAAGAAGAAGGAGGTCGTTATAAAGGAAGAGGAAGAAATCTTTGAAACCATCGAGACACCCACGCAGAAGATCATCAAGAAGAAGAGGCGCCCTATGAAAAAGGGCGAGGAGGAAGTCATTGAGGAGATCATTATAAAGCCCAGAGAAGAAGCTATTGTAATGGAGGAAGAACACATAGTGGAAGTTATCGAGACTCCCACCAAGAAGATCGTGAAGAAGAAGAAATCTGTGAAGAAGGATGACGGTGTTCCTGAGGAGGTCGTTGAAGAAATAGTCATCGAGAAGCCGCAGAAGGAGAAAGCCAGGCCTGTTGTGGAAGAAGAAAAAGAGACTGTTGTGGTGACGGAGGTTGAACTGAAGGAGGCACCTGAGAAGCCAGTGGAAGTCATCGAGGAAGAAGAAATAGTTGAAATCGTTGAAACTCCGACGAAGAAGATCATTCGAAAGAAGCCCAAGGACAAGAAGGAGAAAGCCAGGCCTGTTGTGGAAGAAGAAAAAGAGACTGTCGTGGTGACAGAGGTTGAACTGAAGGAAGCACCTGAGAAGCCAGTGGAAGTCATAGAGGAAGAAGAAATAGTTGAAATCGTTGAAACTCCGACGAAGAAGATCATTCGAAAGAAGTCCAAGGACAAGAAGGAGAAGGTTGTGGAGGAAGTGATACAGAAGACCATAGAAGAAGCAAAGGCTATGGAGGAGCAGGAAATCGTAGAAATTATTGAAACGCCAACGAAGAAGGTTATCAAGAAGAAGAAGGCAACGATAAAGGAAGGCGAAGCGCCTGTGGAAGAAGTCGAAGAAATCGTGATCGAAAAGCCTGTCAAAGAGAAAGCTAAAGAAGACATTATTCCTAAAGAAGGCGTGGAAATCACAGAAATCATTACAGAAACGCCTGTTGAGGAGTTGCCAGAAGAGAAAGCTAAACCTGAAGAAGCCAAGCCCTCAGATGTCAAGGAAGAGAAGGCTAAGGTAACGGAGGTGGTGGTTAAAAAGGCGCCAAAGAAGAAGAAGAAGCCTGTTACCGCCACTGAAGCGGAAGAGGAGGAAGAAGTCATTGAAGAAATGAAGCCTGAGGTGCCAAAAGAAGAAAAGGCAAAACCAACTGTTACAGAGAAAGAAAGCGTTGAAGTGACTGAAGTGATTTCTGAGGTAACCACCGCGGAACTTCCTGAGAAGGTTAAACCGAAAAAGAAGAAAGCAACCGAAGTTGAAGAAACTGAAGAGAAAGTGGTGACGAAGAAGGTAACGGTGGAAGAAGCACCTAAAGAAGCTGTGCCAAAGACAGAGGAACAACCAGTTGAAGAAGTACAAGAACTCGTGCAGGAGAAGCCGAAGAAAACCAAGGCAAAGAAAGAAGTTACTCCGAAAGACAGTATCGTGACGACTGAAGTGGTAACTACGACCGCGGAGGAGTTGCTGGAGGTTGAAAAACCGAAGGAAGATAAGGCTAAGGTCGTCGAAGAGGAAGAAGAAGTACCTAAAGTGGAAGAGAAGAAAGTTACCGTGAAGAAGGCTCCCAAGAAGAAGCTGAAACCGACGGAAGCTGAAGAAGAACAAGTGGAAGAGGTTGTGGAGGAAATAACCGTGGAAGAACCAAAGAAGAGAAAGGCTAAGAAGACGGTTCTTCCTAAAGAAGAAATACAGACGACTGAAGTAGTTCCTGAGGTTGCGGCTGAAGATATACCTAAGAAGAAGAAACCGAAGGAAGAACAGGCTATCCCCGCGGAAGAAGAGAAGGTGGAAGAAGAGGCTAAGGTAACTGAGGTCCCTGTGAAGAAAGCACCGAAAGAGAAGAAGAAGAAGGAAGAACCTGTCGTGACTAATGGCGAGGTGGTTGAAGAGAAACCGAAAGAAAAGGTGATTGAACCGGAAGAAAAGGAGGTCCCTGTGGAGAAGCCGGAAGAGAAGGAAGTTCCTGAAGAGAAACCTAAAGAGGAAAAACCAGAAGAGAAGAAGGAAGTGAAGGAGAAGCCAAAGAAGAAACTACCAGCAGAGAAGAAACCTACGGTTTCAGAAGAAGAACAACGCGAGGACAAGGTGGAAGAAATAGTGGAAGAGAAACCAAAGAAGGTGAAGGCTAAAAAAGAAATCGTTCCAAAGGACACGATAGAAACGACTGAAGTTGTTCCTGAAACCATGGCGGAAGAACTGCCAACGAAGAAGCCCAAAGAGCGCAAGGCAATGCCAGCTGAAGAGAAGAAAGAAGAAGAGATAGAAGTGACGGAAGTTCCAGTGCAGACGGCTCCAGAAGAGAAGGAGGAAGAGGTACCAGAAGAGAAACCTGTTGAAGCTGCTCCTGAGAAGCCGCAGGAAGCAAAGGTTGTGAAAAAGAAGAAGAAGAAGCCAGTTAAAAAGGATGAAATAGAGGAGTGGGTGGAGCCCGAATACGAACGGCCTGTATTGGAGGCAATGCCTGAGAAGATACAATGGGAACCGACGAAAAAGAAGAAGGAGAAGAAGCCACTGCCCGAGTCCCTGCAGAAATTGGTTCCAGAGAAGATCGAGAGGAAGGAAATTAAGCCAACCAAACTGAAGTACTCGGAACCTGCAGAGACTGTCCAGTTCGCTGCTGTCAAGCTGAAGAAGGTGGCAGTGACGAAGAAGAAAGGAGCTGAGGAGCCGAAATTCCCGAAGATCATGCTACGCAGCAGAATCACGTTAGTCGGTGATTATCCACCAGAATTGCAGATCCCGAAGATTACTTACATGGAAGAGAATCCAGTTCAAACTGGTATCCTCTCCAGAAACGCGGAAGAAGCCCTGAAGCTCCTAAAGAGAAAGGTCAAGAAGGTGAAGCTTTCTGAGAAGGAGGTGGCAGAGCTGGAGAAACTGGATCAAGAGTTCGAGGAACTGAAGAAGGTACCTCTGGAAAAAGTAGAAGATATGCCGGTTTTCGAACGACAACCGAAGAAGGCGCCAGAAGAGCTTGAAAAGCCTAAGAAACTGACTGTCGGAAAGGGTAAGGTACCAGAAGAAGAGAAGGTTGAGCCTGAGAAGGTGAAACTGAAGAAGATACCCGAAACGAAGCCAGAAGAAGTTCCAGAGCCCGTTAAGAAGCCTGTGAAGCCTGAACCAGAAGAGGAGGCCAAGCCAGAGAAGAAGAAGAAACCGAAAGTGAAACTGGAACACGATGATTTGAAGCCATTAGACTTCGAGAGGCCAGAACTCGAGAAGTACGAGCCTGAAGAGTATGAAGAACCAGAGAAACCGAAACCTGAACCAGTTCCAAAGCCTTACGAGAAAGAGAAGAAGAAGAAACCAGATCAGGAGATTGAGCAGATTCCGTTAATAAAGGGTGAACCGAAACCACCAGAGACTGAAGAGGAGCCAGAGGTAAAGTTCCGAATACCAACGAAAGAGAAACCAGAAGAGGAGCCAGAGAAGATAACATTGAAAGGCTGGAAGAAGGACAAGCCTGTGGACGAAGGTGAGAAAGAGTTCCCTGCGAAGGAAGAGGAAGAAGCTCCAAAGGCACCAAAAGAAGAAGCTGAAGATGTCACGATTAAACGCAAGGTGAAACCGAAGAAACCTAAAGAAAAGGCTCCTGCGGAAGAAGAAGTTACTCTTAAGAAGCCTGAAGAGGAAAAACCAGAAGAAGTTCCAGAAGTGGTCGAAGAAATTACTTTAAAGAAAGTACCAGAAAAGCCAGTAGAGGAAGCTCCTGCTGAAGTAACAATAAAGAAACCAGTCGTCGAGGAGAAAGAAGTGGAAGAAGAGGAGACAGTGACTGAGGTCACGTTGAAGAAGAAACCAAAGAAACCGACCGAAGTCGCGGAAGAAGCGGTTTTAAAGAAACCAAAGAAGAAACCTGTAAAAGAGGAAGCAGCTGAAGAGGTGACAATTCAGAAGGTTGTCACCGAGGAGAAAGAGAAAGAAGAAGTTACGGAAGAGGTTGTTATAAAGAAGAAACCGAAAGAGAAGCCCGTTCCAGAAGAGGTAGCTGAGGAAATTACACTGAAGAAACCAGAAGAAAAAGAGGAAGTGCCAGAAGAAGTAAGTGAAGAAATAAAGAAACCGAAGAAGAAGAAACCAGTGAAAGAGGAAGCAGCTGATGAAGTCACTATTAAGAAACCCGTTGTGGAAGAGAAGAAGGAGGAAGAAGCTCCACAAGAAGTAACTTTGAAGAAGAAGAAACCAAAGGAAAAGCCCGTTCCAGAGGAAGTAGCTGAGGAAGTGACGCTGAAGAAAGTACCAGAAGAAAAGGAGACGGTGCCAGAAGAAGTGAGCGAGCAAGTGGAGCTGAAGAAACCGAAGAAGAAACCTGTAGAAGAGGAAGCAGCCGACGAAGTGACTATTAAGAAACCTGTTGTGGAAGAAAAGGAGGAGGAAGTTCCAGAGAAAGTGACGTTGAAAAAGAGGAAACCAAAAGAGAAACCTACTCCAGAAGAAGTATCTGAAGAAATTACACTGAAGAAGCCAGTACCAGAAGAAAAAGAAAAAGTACCTGAGGAAGTAAGCGTGGAGTTGAAGAAACCAAAGAAGAAGAAGCCAGTGGAAGAGGAGGCTGCCGATGAAGTCACAATTAAGAAGGTTGTTGTTGAGGAACAGAAGGAAGAAGAGGTACCAGAGCAGGTGCTTCTGAAGAAGAAGAAACCCAAGGAAAAGCCTACTCCAGAAGAAGTGTCTGAAGAAATTACACTGAAGAAGCCAGTACCTGAAGAGGAAAAGAAGGTGCCAGAAGAAGTGAGTGAACAGGTTGAGATTAAGAAACCGAAGAAAAAGAAACCAGTGGTTGAAGAGGCTGCTGATGAAGTTACCATCGAAAAGGTTGTTGTGGAAGAGAAGGAAGAAGAGGAGGTGCCACAGGAGGTAACTCTGAAAAAGAGGAAACCAAAGGAAAAACCTGTTCCTGAAGAGGTGACTGAGGAAGTTTCTCTAAAGAAACCAGTGCCAGAGGAAAAAGAGAAAGCACCAGAAGAAGTGAGTGAACAAGTTGAGATAAAGAAACCTAAGAAGAAGAAGCCAGTAGTAGAAGAGGCTGCGGACGAAGTTACCATAAAGAAGGTTGTGGTCGAAGAGAAGGAGGAAGAGGAGGTGCCACAGGAAGTAACTCTGAAAAAGAAGAAACCAAAGGAAAAGCCAGTTCCCGAAGAGGTGACTGAAGAAGTCACTCTAAAGAAACCAGAGGAAAAAGAGAAAGCACCAGAAGAAGTGAGTGAACAAGTTGAGGTAAAGAAACCGAAGAAGAAGAAGCCAGTAGTAGAAGAGGCTGCGGACGAAGTTACCATAAAGAAGGTTGTTGTGGAAGAGAAGGAAGAAGAGGAAGTTCCGGAGGAAGTAACTCTGAAGAAGAGGAAACCAAAGGAAAAACCAGTTCATGAAGAGGTGACTGAAGAAGTCACTCTAAAGAAACCAGAGGAAAAAGAGAAAGCACCAGAAGAGGTGAGTGAAGAAGTTGAGATAAAGAAACCCAAGAAGAAGAAGCCAGTAGTAGAAGAGGCTGCTGACGAAGTTACCATCAAGAAGGTTGTTGTGGAAGAGAAGGAAGAAGAGGAAGCTCCGGAGGAAGTAACTCTGAAGAAGAGGAAACCGAAGGAGAAGCCTGTTCCTGAAGAAGTGGCAGAAGAAATTACTCTAAAGAAACCAGTGCCGGAAGAGAAAGAAAAAGCACCAGAAGATGTTAGCGAGAAAGTAGAAGTAAAGAAACCTAAGAAGAAGAAACCAGTCGTAGAGGAGGCTGCTGACGAAGTCACCATCAAGAAGGTTGTTGTAGAAGAGAAGGAAGAGGAAGAAGCTCCGGAGGAAGTAACTCTAAAGAAGAGGAAACCAAAGGAGAAGCCTGTTCCTGAAGAGGTGGCAGAAGAAATCACTCTAAAGAAACCACTACCAGAAGAGAAGGAAACGGCACCGGAAGAAGTTAGCGAGAAAGTGGAACTGAAGAAACCGAAGAAGAAGAAGCCAGTGATAGAAGAAGCTGCCGATGAAGTCACGATCAAGAAAATGGTACCCACGGAGGAGGAAGAATCGCCCGAAGAAGTGACAATCAAGAAAAAGAAGAAGCCAGAGAAGAAACCCAGCGTCACAGAGGAAGTCGAAGAAACTGCAGTGACAATAAAGAAAGCTCGTGCTCCTGAGAAACCCGCGGAGGACGAAGAGGTGTCAACCGACGTGCAATTAAAGAAGAAGAAGCCAGCGCGAAAGGTCGAAGAAGTGGCGGCCGAAGAGCTAACCATCCGAAAGATCGAAGAGGTGGAACAACCCGAGGAAGAAGAGATCCACGAATTCACTTTCAAACGAAAACCACCGAAGCTGACTCCCAAACCGATCGAAGAAATTTACGAGGATGTCACTATTAAAAAGTTACGGCCAAAGAAGAAGCCCAGGCCAGACATCAAAGAGGTGACGGACGCTGAGAATGTGACATTCAGGCCTCGTAGCACGAAGACCAAGGAGGACGTGGAGCAGGAGTTCAAGATCTCTTTGAACACGTACGAAGAAGAAGATATCTCGATGTCTGGCAAGGTTCGTTTGAAACAAAAGAAGAAGCCGATGACGTACTCAGAGGAGACTGGGGAGGAGACGATCAGGATTATGCAGGAAGTGGAGGACGATTCTGGTCCGATCATAGAAGAGATCGTGGACGAGTCCGACGAGGAAGCCAAGGACGAGTACAGCATCGAAGAGCTAGAGACTGACGAAATGAGGCTGCCATTGAGGAGGAGGAAGAAGAAGGTACCCAAACCGTATTCAGTGGAGGACATCGAAGAAGGTGACGTGAGCTTGAAGCTGAAGCGCGACAGGAAGTACTCGATCGAGGAAACCGACGAGTCGCTGGAGTTGAAGCTGAAGAGCAAGAGACGCGCATCCACCTACGACGAAGGTTCGACAGAATTTCTCCGTTGTTGCTTTCGCAGATAACACCTAATCTGGAGTAACATGCTTTCAGCTAAAGTAGAGATTAACGGTTGGTCGTCAGACAGCCAGTGTTTAGTGAGTATGCTTGCCCCATCACGTCCCCGTGCCTACTCAATCGAATATCTTCACCCGACTCTTCCTGCTTCTTGATCCACTGCGAATGAAAAGCATATCGGTACTCCGTATAACGTACAGCAATTAGAAACGTCAGCGAAACATAACCGATAACGAAATTGTCGCGACGCTTATCGGTCGGCAATACTCACTCGGTGCCACCGAGCGTAATTAACCGTGATATGTTATCGCTTCGATTTCACGCATACATTAAACGGAGAGTTGATCGTGTTCACGGTTTATCGATCTACAACTCTGTCTTACGATCTGTATTGTTTGCTTCGGATGGGTTCTTTTTAATAGCGAATAGTTAAATGTTTGTTTGAAACGTTGCAGAAGAGGCCACGCTTAGTATCACTAGGGAAGAGGACATTTCAGAAGAAGGTACGTTCAGTTTCAGATTGAGTGTTAGAGGAATTAGAAGTACTTGCTTTTAAGTGGTTTCAAGAATTTACACGATTGTTGATTGGTATCTTTTAGAAGAAATCGAGTATGTTGTTCGCGATGGCGACACGATGTTCTCCATTTGCTCGTATGTGGCGGAAACCGACGAAGCCATCAATCTGGTCGAAGGAGAAAGGGTTTACGTCATCGGTAAGTTTGTATTTATGTAGCATTGAAGGAATGTTTAATAACAATCGAAATGATGAAGATGGAATAATTATCTATGTGATACGATTCTAGATCACACGAATCAGGACTGGTGGTTCGTAAAGAAGCACTTGACGGACGAGAAGGGTTGGGTACCTGCGCAGTATCTTCTCAACGAAGTACATTATACCCATTATCTGCAGCGCAAATTGCACGAGAAGATCGACAAATTACCAGTCTTTGAAAGTACGTTCGGTCATATATTTTATTTTCAAAATCTCATTATAAATCTCTTATTATTTCGTCACAGAATTTATTCATAATAATTATATAATAATTTTATAATACTGCACAAAACCACTTACTGGTGATCTGACATCACCCTAATTTCATAATTTTACATGACACCACATAATAGTCGGCTAATATAAAAAATTACTAATCAAATTCGCTAATAGTTATC
The DNA here is from genome assembly GCA_944738655.2 of Andrena hattorfiana. Lineage (NCBI taxonomy): Eukaryota > Metazoa > Arthropoda > Insecta > Hymenoptera > Andrenidae > Andrena > Andrena hattorfiana. The sequence continues at coordinate 66,419,440 of OX122891.2, read as the reverse complement.
GATTAATCACGAATTATCAATTAATGCTTCTCTGTCGATTATGCAGAACCAGCGCCAGGCGAGAAATCAGTGGCACCGAGGTTCATCGAGAAATTACAGCCAATTCACACGCCAGATGGTTACACGATCCAATTCGAGTGCCAAGTGGAAGGTGTACCGAGACCACAGATAACTTGGTTCCGGCAAACCGCCATCATCAAGCCGTCTCCCGATTTCCAGATGTACTATGACGACGACAACGTAGCTACTTTGATTATCAGAGAAGTATTCCCCGAAGACGCTGGCACCTTCACCTGCGTCGCCAAGAACGCTGCCGGATTCGCGTCCAGTACCACAGAGTTAATCGTAGAAGCGCCTCTTTCTGATCATGGATCGGACTTAACTGGTCCAAGCAGGAAGAGTCTATCGAGGTACACTTTCCTTACATATACTTATTTTATACTTATTTGAGAAGGGAACCATGAGAAGTCAAATATAAGGAAATATAATCATTTACGATGAAAATTGAGAGGAATAATATAATAAGTTTTCTTCGTAATGCAGCTTCTTTTACGTTGTACAAGGCCACGTCTCACAGGTTTTTTTTCCTAAATCTGTAGTTTTACCTAATTTTCACGATTGTCAACGCTATCTTCATAAAAGTATTTTGGACTCCTTTTACCTAACTAATAACGCTTAGGATTCTCTCCCCTTAATATTTGTTCCACAGACTACCCACCATACCGAAATATTTGCATACGACTCCGTTTCGATATACATAGACTAAACCTCACTAAATCCACAGAGAATCATCCCTGGCGGACATCTTGGAGGGAATACCACCGACGTTCTCTCGAAAGCCGAAAGCGAAATACGTAAACGAGGGTGAAGACGTGATACTAGAGTGTCGCCTGGTGGCGGTACCAGAGCCTGAAATAGCATGGTACTACAAGGACACTCAGATCACCACGAAAGAGAACATCGTGGTCGTCACAGAGAGCGACATGCACATGTACTGCAGCGTCATTAAGATCACCAAGGTGCAGAAGAAGCAGGAGGGAAAGTACACCATCGTCGCCAGGAACAGGGAAGGTGAAGCTACCATCGAGATTCCTATGAAGGTTCGTGCATTCACAATTAAACAATTACATTGCCATCGTCCACTTTCTTCGCCCCCAAAACCTGATAGTCAATTAGGCTTCCTTGTATAGATCCAGGCAATTGCGTTTAAGATATTAATGTGACATTACGTTGAATTTAGGTGAAGACAGGTAAACACGAACCACCAGAGATTCTAGAGCCACTGCAGTCTTATGTGGTGAGAGAAGGAGAAACGGTGGTGCTGTCGACTCAAATCGTCGGAAACCCTGCGCCTAAAGTCACCTGGTGCAAGAACGGTAAACCACTGAAGGGCTTAACACCGAAACAAGATGGCCATGTGAACACATTGACACTGATTCAACCCCAAGTGTCAGACACTGGAGATTATTCTGTAGTGGCTACCAACGATCTTGGCACTGCAGAGACGAAGGCCACGTTAACGGTTGAAAGTAAGAATCATCTTGAAAACCTCTTAGATAAAGTGTCCATTTTTTTAAATTAACGTTTATTACGCATTTGGGGGTGTATATTTTGTGGATGCTTCTATAGAAAGGAAATTAATTCTTTGACGTTAAGCTTTAAGGAGTTACATGCCCTTGACAGGTCGGACAAAAGGGTTATTTTTAGGATTTTTAAAAAAATATTTTTTGGAAGATGGTAGCTACTTAAAGTCAAGCATGTGATTTTCGACCAAAGTTTTCATCTTCTCTTGTTAATGAAAAACAAAACAAAACACTAATTGAAAAATCCTCTCGACAGGTACTAGATTATAGTCTTTGGAATATTCATATAAAATTTTATTCAAATCGGTCCAATAATCTTTAAAATATTTTTGGTACCGCAAATACTGTAATTATGAAAAGGTCTTGGGAGAAGGGGCTACTATGGCGCCATTTCTTAAGATCGGAAATATCTTTTTGAAAAGAAGCAGCTTAATTTATACACAGCAAAGTGTATATCTTCATTTTTAAATATGACGTTTCTTTACACGAAAAAAGAATCATAAAAATGACCCTATTTTCCGACCCGTCAAGGGCAACCCCTTAAGAAAATTATGCTTCGCATCGATAGACTTTAGTGATTTTACATCATGCTTATACTGATCCCGCAAAATGCTTGGCTAATATGTTTTTCAGTACACTTGAAGTCTTCGCTCTCCATTAATATCCAACAGCACGTCTACGAGCACGTCACTGTAACGAAGGGTAGGATATGCTTCTGCTTCTGCTTGCATCAATTTCTAATCAACACATTGCATACATGAAAAAATCAAGATCATTTAAAGTGCTAACACCTTGTAGATTCATGTATTAATGCATCATATCCTTTAGAAATACCGAGTGGAGCTCCAGAACCGCCGCTATTCACGGAACGGTTCCAAGAACTCACCGTCCCAGAGAAGGGCACCTTCAAACTGGTGGCAAAGGTTACTGGAAATCCTGTGCCAGAAGTCACGTGGTTAAGGTACAATTTTCTTCGTTTACTCACTCCCTTTAATGTTTCCTTGAAAAGCCTACAGAACTGACGAGTATTGTTTTCGAATAGGAACAACAAGCCCTTGGAGAAATCTCCGAACATCACAGAAACCTACGACGGCGAAAACATCGCACTAGAGATTCGGAACGCGGACTCGGAAGTTGATAGTGGCGATTACAAATGCATCGCCAGCAATCCTGTTGGAAAAGCGTCGCACGGCGCAAGAGTCACGGTAGACGTCGACAAGGTGACGTTCACGAAGACGCTGGAGAAGGAGGTCGTGGTAGATGAGTACAGAACTCTGGAGCTGACTTGCGAGACGTCTCACACCGTCTCTCCAAAATGGTGGCACAATGATGAAGAGATCAGCGGGATGGATCACCGCATAATCATTGAGGAGGGACGAGTGCACAAGCTGGTGATCAAGAAGACAAGCACCACCGACGAAGGCACTTACAAGTGCACTGTCAAGAATCAATCGACATCCAGCAAAGTCACGGTGAAAGGTACGAATTTTCATTCAGTTGTCAATTACCAAGGTAATCAGTCTGAAGAATTAGAAATTCTGTTGGGAATTGTTTATGGAATCGCTAAAAGGGACTTCATCCTCAAAAGCTTTTTTTAACTTTGACCTTCACTGAATAAAAGATGCCGATGGTTTATTGTGAAATATTTTACGTTTTTTGTACAGCCACCAAACCAGAGTTCGTGAAGAAGCTTCTAGACTGCGAGGTGAAGGAACTCGAGGTCGCCATTTTGGAGGTCGAGATTACGTCACAGACGGCAGATGTGAAGTGGTTCAAGGACGGTGAACCCCTGGGTCCAAGAAAAGAAAAATTGGAGTTCGTGAAAGAGGGAACCGTGAGAAAGTTGCTGATTAGGAGCACCTCTGTTCATGATGAAGGAGAGTACACGTGTAGCTTACCGGATGAAGAGTGTGCAGCGGAAGTCATCGTCGTTGGTAAGTATTTGAAAAAAAAACTAAAATTTCAAGTAATCTATAGGCACAAAAATAAATTCAGAAATACAAAGCTAATTTTGATAAAGCTCGAGATTATTAGTAAAATTAAAAATACAAGATCCAGAACTCATAAAATTTTAATGATGGTGGTCTCGAAGGTGAACTACTTGAGACACTATTTTATCTTAATAATAATACTTAATTGATAATCTCAGCTATTATGCACTATTAGAATCCAATGCCAAGTGCTAATAACCTACTATTCCAATTATTCCAGAACTACCACCAGAGATTATCACGAAGATGCAAGACGTGACGATAGCAAGAGGCGAGAGAGCAACTTTCGAGATCGAATTAACTAAGGGAGACGCGCTAGTACGCTGGTTCAAAGATGGACAAGAGTTACAGTTCTCCGAACACGTTCAACTATCAATCGATGGCAAGCGGCAGAGACTGAAGGTCTACGACACAGAGCCAGAAGATGCCGGCGTTTACTCTTGCCAGGTTGGCCAGCAGACATCGGCAGCCAGGCTGACTGTCGAGGAGCCTGGAGTGGACTTCATCACGAGACTACCAGATGTGACTCTGGTGCCTTTGAACGCTGACGCAGTTTTCGTCATCGAATTGTCGCAGGACGTTCCAGTCACGTGGCTTAAGTAAGACGAGAAATTATTTCTATATATTATCCCACCAGCATTAAACAAACTGTAATCTAATCAAATGATATTGCAGGAAAACGGAAGTGATCAAGGAGTCGCCGAAATACACCATCGTCGACGAGGGCACCGTGAAGAAATTGATCGTCAGGAAGTGCACAACTGAAGACATCTCTGAATACACGGCTGTGGTGATGAACGTGAAGTCGTCATCGAAATTGAGAGTTGAAGGTACAATTGCACTGAAGAAATTAAAAACGACCGAAACGGTAACTTTCGAAGCATGGATTAATTTCACTTTTGGGAACGTTTTCAGTGATCGAGACGCCACCGAAGATCAACCCAGACACACCGAAGAAATACAAGGTGAGTAAGGGCGACGATGTTGAGATCGTCGTGAAATACACTGGAACGCCGAAGCCAAGTGACGAATGGACAGTGAATGGCCACGTGGTCACGAAGTCTAAACGAGTCGTGCCGTCGATCAACGAGGAATCCGCGACCTTGACCATCAAGAAGATCCAAGAAGAGGACGTCGGTGATTACACTTTGAAACTGGTGAACCACGTCGGTGAGAGCAGTATAGAAATCAACGTCGTCATAGTGCGTGAGTATCGTCCTTATATTCCCACTATAGATTCAGAAATTTGTTGAAGAGATACTTGTTTCTATGGGATCGTGTTTGTACAGAGGTACCAAGCGCACCTGGTGCACCGGAACCATTGGAGACAACAGACACCAGTGTTACTCTTCACTGGATGAAACCAGAGTCAGATGGAAATTCACCTATCGTTGAATATACTTTGGAACACCAAGAGAAGACTGAAACATCGTAAGTATATTTTTCCAAACTTGAGGGATTAACGATCAGCACCAAGGTCACTGTGATTTCAAAATTCTTAATATTATGTGCTAGAATGAACAGGGCATGCAAGTTAATCATTCTTTTTTATCCGAAGATGGACCCAGGTTACGGAGAAGATAGTGGAGACAACCCACAAAGTGACGAAATTAACCACAAACAAAGAGTACACCTTCCGAGTGACGGCCGTGAACGAAGCAGGCCCAGGTGAAACATCGCCTACATCTCCTTACGTGAAGATATCGAAACCCTCAGCTGACGAACCACCGAGCATCCTCGAACCCTTGAAGAGCGTGGTCGTAGGCCTCAGAGAAACAGTCACACTTTCGTGCGTCATTGGTGGAACACCGATGCCTGAGATCACGTGGTACGAACTTCATTCGACTCCATAAAAGCCAGAGAACAATTTACCGAACAGAACTTGGATAGTTCAAATAAGAAAGGGAATTTATGGTTTTCATATCTCGAAAGTTATCTTAATTATAAGAGAAACTACTGCATCGTGCGGATTTCGTTGAAAATAATTTTTATACGATTCTCGCGGTCTCCTTAGATATCAGGATAGCAACGAGTACTCCGTAGAAATCAGGCAGTAATATTAATCAAGAATAAACTGTTTCAGGTTGAAGAATGGGGAAACATTCGAGGACAGCAGCGTCACGTACGAGAACCGCGTGGCGAAGTATACCATTACAGAAACAACAGAAACCTCGTCAGCAAGCTTTACAGTGAAGGCAAAGAACACCATAGGAACAGCAGAGACAACGTGCGAGCTGACGGTGCAGGAGGCACCGAAGATCACCTTCGACGAGAGCCTGGCGAGCCAGAACCTGCCAGTGAACAGCCAATGGAAGGTCGAGATCCAGGCCAGTGGCTTCCCGAGACCGGAAGTAACGTGGTCGAAGAACAACAAGAAAGTCGTCGACAAACGAGTGTCCATTCGAACCGAAGAAAGAACCTCTACCATTTCTATTTCTTCTCTGGTTAGAGAAGACACTGCCACTTACACATCGAAGGCAACGAACCAAGCTGGCAGCTCTTCGGTCGACCTCCACCTTAGAGTCATAGGTGGGTTTTAAGTATAATACAATTTTTACTATCTCCCTAACGTCTCCTCTATTCGAATGCGATGCGAATTTATGTCCGTCAGAGTGTTTATGTTGCTGTTTGAAATTTTTTAGACAAGCCAAGCAAACCGCAAGGACCAGTTATTTTCAAGGAAATCAGGCAAGACCGTGTTACGTTGGAGTGGCGACCACCAGCGGATGACGGTGGCATCGAGCTTGAGAAGTATACCATCGAGAAATGCGAGCCAGGCAAGGCATGGATGAAGGTCGTCGACATCGACAAAGAAGTGGAAAGCTTCTGCGTGCACAAATTGCAGCAGAACGCGGAATACAAGTTCAGGATCATCGCCAGAAACGCTGCTGGAGCGTCTGAGCCGTTGGAGTCTGATACAGTGAAGATGAGAACTTCCTTCGGTAATTATAAGTTTCTGTTCCGTAAGGAGCTGTGTTCTTTCTCCGTTCTTCGCGTTGATTGCGTGTGAATCAATTCCTCTGCAGAACCACCAGGACAACCGAGAGGACCACTAGAAGTCTCCGGAATGACGAAGACATCCTTCACGATAAAATGGCAGCCTCCAGAAAACGATGGTGGAACACCAATTACAGAGTATATCGTGGAGATGAAGGAGGAATCGAAGAAGGCTTGGCAGAAGGTTAATAGATATGCTCTAGAACCCTTTGCTTATTATCAAAAGATTGTAGGCAGAGTGATGAGTTGAATGACGGCATTCATGGTTCATTTGATGCTTGCAGGTCGGCAGCACCAAACACGAGGTGACCAATTTCAGTGTGTCAAACTTGAAGACAGATGTGCTGTACAACTTCAGGATAACGGCGAAGAACAGCGTTGGTGCTGGCCCTCCGTACGTCGCTGAAGAACCGATTGCAGCAGGCAAACGAATCAGTAAGCCAATAAAAATATTTCTATTGGAGATTATAATATTGATGGCTTGATGAAAACTCGTAATATCCTGGTAGGGATTTTAGAATGCTTCACTGCTATTAATCAGTTAAATGCCTACACCTTCGCGCAGTGGCGGATTTCAGAAAAAAGGCCGAGTGGCAAACCTTCTACGGGGCCCATTTTTATCGGGAAAATGAGAGGTACTTTACTAAAAACGGGCTAAGAGGAGTAGTACAGAAACAAATATAGTGTTTGGATAAAAACGTAATTGTTTTTTTTTTTAAATTGAGGCCCTGGAGGGCCTTCTAAATCCGCCACTGCCTTCGCACTTAATATACTCTTAAGGCTTCGCTTATTTAATGCTGTTGCTCATCAGAAATAACAAAGCTCAACGAAAACAGCATGTACGCTCTTCTGGGTATATTCCCGCCATCGAAAATGGTCATCAGCAAGAGTAAGTGGTGATCTCGACTTCCTACGCTATGCGTCATCAAATATCCCCTTGATTAAACGTGGAAAATCATTTCTAGCACCACCATCGAGCCCACAGCACGTGCACGTGACGAACGTCACCAGCAAGAGCGTCACCCTCAGCTGGTCCCCGCCAGCCAGCAACGGCGGCACCGAGCTTACAGGTAAGTTTAACATTTATGTATTATAATACAACGTCTATGAGCCAATGCAAGCAATGTTGAGATGGAGTAACTATGTGCTCGTTATTTCCAACAGGATACATAATCGAGAAGAGACCACTAATAGGAAAAGGAGCAAGATGGACGAAGATCGTTACTCTGGACGCCACGACGCTTCAATACTGCGCGGAGAACTTGAAGGAGAGCGAATTCCTCTTCAGGATCTTCGCTGAGAACAATATGGGCCTCAGTTTGCCTAGCAACTCAGAACCAGTCACCTTAAAGACCCACGCCAGTGAGTGGCCAGTGTTTCCCTCCGAGATTCCAATTCTTTCAATAACTTTATCGCGATCGAGTGGAGGATTAATACGTTTCTTTCAGGTGTACCGTCGCCGCCCACCGCACCATTGGAGATCAGGCAGATAGCGGCGAACACAGTTGTGATTTCCTGGGGGAGACCGGAGTCAGACGGTGGCGCGCCACTGGAGGGCTACAAGATCGCCATCAGGGACTCGAAGAAGACGATGTGGATGGAGGTAGGGCGAGTGAACGCGGATGTACAGAAGCTGAACATCAGGGACCTCCAGGAGAACCACATGTACCTGATCAGGATCTTCGCCAGGAACGAGATCGGCCTCAGCGATCCTTTGGAGTCTGATGAACCGGTCAAGATCATACCAGTCTCCGGTACGACCACTTTACGTTCTGTTTTCGAATTTTTATTTCAAGCAGCATCTGTGCTACATGGAAGACAATTAATCGTCTAGCTCCCTCGGTAGATTTCTTATAAAGTGCGCTAAGATCTCAGGCGACCCTAAAGATTAATCCCAAAAAATATGCTTAACAAACTTCCTCATCTCTGTCTCTACAACCCTCGTCATTTAATTTAACTCGTTCTCCAGAACTGGCGGTAGTGGAGCCGATCGCGGAAGCCACGGAGAAGGGTGAAACCGCGTCCGTGAGCTTCAGCACAGAGAACACGAGTTCTTGGCTTCGAGAGCACAACATGGACGCCGACATACGCTCGTACGCGAGGGCGAGGCTTCTCAGACAAGACGAGTACTTCTTCCGCATTTGGCACTACGCTAAGAAACTCTTCGAATAAGCATTTCTACCGATCGATGGCGGATAGAGTTGGAACCTTCCTACCGCGGACCTCAAGAATTTAAGGCATAATTACTTATGCCTCGAAAGACAGAAAAAAGAAAGAGGAATCGTCACGGAACAATTTTAGCATGAAAGTTCTTTTTCTTCCAAAGGGCATTCGAAGTCAGTTGTATTTAGGGAATTATTAGTTTCTTCTTCTACGAACATTTTACATTTTCGAATTTTGATCTCCCACGCGAACACCGTCATGCGCGAGCAACAACGAACGAACAGCAATGCCATTGAATTGTTCCTCCCTAGAATCGAACGTGTAGCGACTAGATTTATACGTAAGAGTCGATACTGGATGGGTGTAGAATCTAGTCAGCCTAGAGTAATGTATTTTTTTTTTCTCTTTTAAACGGACCAAGACTTCCTCACGCAACATTTGGAATCGATACACAGAGCCAGAGAGCCACGTTTCGCTCCTCCGGCTCACGAGATAATCGCCGTCTCTCAATACCCGCGCGGCTAGAAGTTCGAGTCGAATGGAAAGAAACGCTTCGATGTATTTATTTTCTAAAAGGAAACAAAGAAACGATATCGCGAGCTTCCCCGATGGCCCCCTTTCTATAAACGCATTTCTTTTTAAAACGTTACTTAAAGTAGATGATAAATAATCGTAACGATTAAAGATTATTATTACTGTCATCGTAAAGCTTCGCCATACTGTTTCTTCGTTTCGCGTGCTGTGTGAAAGTTCCATCAGCAGCTTAACGAATGCGAATCGATAAATAAAGCCTGTCGAAGCGTTCTGTTATTCGCGCGAATTTCCAGCCGCTCGAATACTCATGTTACATTTAAGAAAGGAACGTCCTAACTTCCTCGAGATTCCATTTCGTACGAAGAACGCTCTCTAGTCGAGCTGTCGATGGAAAATCCTAATGATCAACCCCCGAGACTAAGAACGTCGAAGAATGTGATAATCTATCGCTCGTAATGGAGTACCTAATGTAAAGAAGTGATTTAGCAACGATTAAGGATACTTGAACTCCTCAACCCCTATCCTATCCAATTTAATCCACGTACTACCCCCACCTGAATCCTTTGTATTTATATACATACTATATATATATATATGGCGAACGGAAAGCAACGTTCAATTACACACCCGAGTTTGCGAGGATTACTTTTAGTATTTATTCGTAACGTATAATGTATATTTAATTGTTACTCGTTATACGATAATTAATCGATAATCGCCGTCGGCGGCTCGAAGCCGACGTGAATACGACTGGTCAATAAGACTAGATGGATATGTATATGTACGCAATATAAATCGGAGAAATGCCACGCGTAGTTGGTGTCGCGAGACGTAAAAAATATAGGCGCAAGAACAACATCGACTATTCACCAACGACGCGTCGCATACTTCGCATTACACTGTAAGACATTTCTTTTTGCGAATTAAATTATTGCAAATTAATAGACCCTGGTGTTCTTATTCGACGAGTACAAGTGCTAACCTTAATGAATTTAATTATCGAGGATATACGTTTCTTTTATATTTTCATTTAGAAGCAGCCTTTTATGAATTCGAAATTTGTTGTTCGTACCGTTATCAGGAGTCCTGTTCCTTGAACGTGGAGCGCAGGATGGTGACGATGCGACTTGTTTCGTGGTTTTGTGGGTTTCCATATCATTACACCACACGATTATTGCGCATGAACCTTAATCACTGCTTTAACGCTATTCTGGTGAAATTTGTGGGTTAAATGATATTCGATAAATGAAGGAAACTAAGGAAATATGGATTTAGTAATATGCGCGTTCGTAACTGACGAGAGAACACCGAAACCGGAAGCAACCCTTCGTTATCGATAGTTCGAGATCCCAATGAGATATCTCGAAATAACACGATCGAATGTACAAGATGGCGGCCCGTTAAAGAGTTTCATATATGCGTGTAGTTGTTTTGTGCAGTGATTCTGTAGTTTTTTTCTTAACAATAATTTACCAAGTATAATCATGGGGTAAGTGGTGAACTTCAACGAGCATTATTACAGCGGTCGGGAAACGTACGATCTCGGTGTATAAAACGATGCATAAGGTAGTCTGTTTACATCGCATATACTTACGTGATCTTCTGTTTATTTTCGGAGTATATCCCGCACGCTTTTCAGAAATCCTTTATGCCTTTCAGCATTACGTAAAACGGTTGAATGAATTCATAGAGAATGGCTCTTTTCACACGGCGATCTTTCATACGGTTTCGGTGAAAAAAAAGTAACCTAGTTTTAGCGCCTTACTGCATTCGTATTTCACAACAAACTTCGTTATACACTAGTGGATTGGAACTCCGATAAGCTTATCACCTTTAAAACAGTTCTCCAGACGGAGGGAAATTTTACTCTTAATTTATCCTTCGATACATCGTGCGGCTCGAAAACTGTTAACGTACGAACCATTTTGTCAGATCGGGTTTCAGATTTAGCTGCTGTATGTTAGCTAATTGTATCGATTCGTGCTAATCGTTCGTTACGTAATTGATAATCGTTCGATTATGTTTCAGTACATCAGATTTAGAATGCTTAGACTCTAAGAGGGACATTGTCGGTATAGATTCCGAGTCCGACATGTTGGCTGACCAAAGAAAGAAGAAAAAAAGAAAGCATAAGCATCACAAGCATAAGAAAGATAAAGTAATCGAAAGGGAAGATGGAAAGATTGAACGACAAGAGAGGTACGACGAGAGGTATAACGTTTCGTTATTGTTTAAGTGTTTGCATTCCGGCTTGTTCGCTTGTCCGTCGCCCACAGATCTTTTACCTAACGCCAGGCTTATTAAGCGCGCAACTTTGGAATAGGAGGAAATACAGTATAATGATTTCGAAAGCAATAATTCGTTTAATTCTATGAATCGCAGTGTATAACTTCAATTTAAACTTTGGCGCGGCACGGAGGCATACTCGGAGTGCAAAGGGTTAATGATTCGTTGTTATTGCATTCCGAATATTACTGAATACGATATTTTAGAAAAAGGCACAAGAAGCATAAGCGACCTAAGAAAGAAAAGGAAGTTGAGAATGGAACAGTGGACGATAAGACGTCACGAACGATTCAGAAAGACGTTGGTGTAAATGGCAAAGTAAAAAATTCTTTATTAGAAGTAGTTTCCACTGAAGAGAGCGAGGACGAGAAATTAATAGATTTAGATTCGGACGAGGTAGACTGTACAATCATTGAGGATGATATCGATCTAGAGGAGTTAATGAAACAAAAGGTATAGTTCTTTACTGTAACAGCTCTGTGTATAAATATAGAACCTTCTAATTGTATTCTAATCCTTGCGCAGGAGCGTCTGCAAGCATGTTTAGTACAATACCTCTCAGATGAATCTGACAAGGAGGATAAAGAGCCCAATCAGGATGAAGTGAAAGCTACGGAAACACCTGATGTTATACTGGTAGAAGATGATAGTGAAAATGACAATATACCCCTTAAGAAACGAGCTAGGAGTAAATCTGGTAGCAGAGAGCGCAAGAAACCAGCGAAACCTGAGAGGCGTGTTGTAGTGGATATGACCAGGGATCGAAGGAGTCGAGAGGAGCATAAAGACAAGCGCAGGGATTCAGACAGGAGACGGGACGACAAAGTACGCCCGAAAGAAGAGGCCAGGAGGGATGATGGTAGAAGGGACGACAGGCAGCCACGAAAGGTGAACGAGAGGCACAGAGAGGATTCCCGAAAGGAGGACAGTAAAAGAAGATCCGAAGATGATAAGCGTAAAGATTCTATAAAAAGAGACGAATCACGCAAAAGAGAACAAGATAGACGGTGTGTTAAATGTAATAAACTTGGAGCTTCGGTGTAGTATAATATTTTAATACGTATTTCCTTACAGAGAAGAGGAACGACGGCGGGAACCAGATCACCATAATTCCAGACCCCGTAATGACTTTAAACCATTAGATAGATCCGACAAGGTTGCTGCATCGAGGCGCGATAGTCGCGACAGAGTGGAAAGCCGAGAACGGCAGAGCAGTCGTGATCGGCAGGCCAGTCGAGATCGTCCGAATAGTCGCGAACGTCGCAGTCGGGACAGACCTTCCAGCAAAGACCGACCTAGTCGCGATAAGAGAGACAGCAGAGAGCGTCATCCTAGCAGAGAGCGTCATCCTAGTAGAGAGCGTCATCCTAGCAGAGATCGACATAGAGAGAGAAGTAGCCGCGATCGGAACGATATACGAGATCGCCGGGACAGCCGAAATCGTGACAGGATTAGGGAGCGCTCGCGAAGTATAAGAAGATCTCGCAGCCCTATTAGAAGTAGGCTCGACAGAGAGAGGAACGATAGATATATATCCTCGAGATCGTTGTCCAGAAGTCGACGGGACAGAGACAAGCATATGAGAGACCATGACCGAGACAGGGAGAAGAATGGTAAGAGAGAGCGCAATGACAAGTACAAAGACTCCCTGTCGGAAGGACTGAAGGTGGAACATTCGGAGACTTCGAGCGAAGAAGATATCAAAGATATTGACATTGAGGAGGAGGAAGACGAGGAGGCGATTATAGACCGTAGAAGAAAACAAAGGGAAGAACTACTCAAGGTATGTTGACTCTAGACTGATTTACTATTTCCGAAGATTATAGAATAACGATCCCGCTTTCTGTATTTATCCAGAGGTTAGGTGGGCCAAACGAAGACTCGAATATGTCTACTGACATAAACACGGTTCCTGCTACTCCGCCTTCAGAGAGTCAATCAAACGTGTCGCAGAAGTCGATAGAACTCCCTTCTAATAACAACGAGTCCACGTCGGAAAGTCACACCCCACCTTTGCCTGAGAAACCAAAGTCACCTCAACTAGTTAAGAAGAGAAAGTCTAGATTTGAAGATGCGCCGCCAGAAGAGACAGATAAAGCCGAAGATGTAAAGCCAATGGAGAAAATTAAGCTGGAGGAGAAGCAAAACGCGAAGAAGTCAAACGAGTGGGATATGTTTGCTGAAGCTGATAATATTGGCGATTTTAATGTACGTATATAATCTTTGCTTTGCTTTCCTTCCAGGTTTATTTCAAACGTTACTATTTTGTGCAGAGTCCCACTGTCGAAGGAAAACGACAAGGGGGGCCGGATAATCCAAGTTTAACGGACAATTGGGACGATGCAGAAGGATATTATCGGTATTACGTTATGCCTGTTTTCCACGTGTTTCTTTCTCTACCTTCCACTGGAATATGTAAATAATTTAATTGTAATTCTAGGGTGCGAGTAGGCGAGACGCTAGATAACCGATACGTTGTTTACGGATACACGGGTCAAGGTGTGTTTAGTAACGTTGTGAGGGCTAGAGACAGCGCTAGAGGCAATCTTGATGTTGCTGTAAAAATAATCAGGAATAATGAAATAATGTAATTATTTTCTATATTCTAATCCCGTCGAGTTGCCAAACCACGATCACTACGGTCACACTTCTCTTTCTCGTTTCAGGCATAGGACAGGTCTTAAGGAATTAGAAATTCTTAGGAAACTTAACGATGCAGATCCAGAAGACAGATTTCATTGTTTACGACTTTTTAGGCACTTTTTTCACAAGAATCATTTGTGTATGGTTTTCGAACCTTTAGCTATGAATTTAAGAGAGGTAAATACATTTTATTGATCCACTTGTCTACGAACCTACTGTATATAGATCTGTTAATAATCGTTTGTTGCATGCTCCATTGACTTAGGTTTTGAAAAAGTATGGCAAAGACGTTGGTTTACATGTTAAAGCGGTAAGATCGTATACGCAGCAACTTTTCCTTGCTCTCAAGTTATTAAAACGTGCAAATATTCTGCATGCTGACATCAAACCGGATAACATTCTAGTCAGTGAGAGCAAGCTAGTACTGAAACTCTGCGATTTCGGCTCCGCGTCCCATGCGCACGAGAATGAGATAACACCGTACTTGGTATCAAGATTTTATCGGGCGCCTGAAATCAGTAAGTATCTTTCGTTTCCAGCCTCTCATAGTTACATATCCATTAGACTGAACTATATGAATCCCTCGAGTTATCTGCGAATTCTTCTAACATGTTTTAATTACATACGATTCGTGAGATTCAATTGACGTGCAAACTCAAGGGGTTAATCTCTACTTACTCACCACTCTTCTACTTTGAACCAGCTGTCGATAGCCGTGCAATAGCATGCTCTTTAAAACATGGCACAAACGGTTCGAAAATGTGTATTTATACTAGATACGAACAGACAATTTTGTAGCGGCTAGATAAGTTAGTCGCATATCTTTTCGAAACATTAACGGGAACTCTGTGCGACAGCTCTGATACATTGATCGTACCCAACAGTTGGGGAGATCTCCACTGTCATAGAGATTTAGCAACAGTCGCCGTATACGTGGAAGTTAACATTGCCGTTTTCTAGTTCTTGGTATACCGTATGATTTCGGCATTGACATGTGGTCCGTGGGATGCACCATATACGAATTGTACACGGGGAAAATAATGTTCTCGGGCAAAACGAACAACCAAATGTTGAAATTCTTCATGGACCTAAAAGGCAAAATGCCTAATAAACTGATTAGGAAGGGCACATTCAAGGATCAACATTTTGACTCTAACTGCAATTTCCTCTATCACGAAGTTGATAAGGTCACGGAGCGGGTAAGTCGTCTTTCTACTGTTCTTTCCCCCATCCTTGCTCTTTGCGGTGCGGTAAGTGGCCTAGTCGACCATGCCTATTCACGAATGGATGTTAGACCCATGCGATCGCGCGTAAACTATAAAATCATAGATGCCTGTGTTTCTAGGAGAAAGTTGTAGTTATGTCAACCTTGCCTGCCACTCGTGACCTTTGCGCTGAGTTAGGTGGGAACTCCTTGCCGCCAGAACAGAGTAGAAAAGTTGGACAGCTGAAGGACCTTCTGGAGCGAACGTTAATGCTGGACGCGGGAAAGAGAATTACGGTGAACCACGCCCTGGCTCATCCCTTTATACAAGAAAAGATCTAGGTAACCCTGTCCGGGGTCCTTCCACATCGGAGAATTCATTGACGTAACTTTGCAAAAACAGAAAAACAAACGTTTGAAATGGCACCGCTAACGATTCGTTGTACACTATAAAACGTACTAACACAAGGCGGTGTCCCCTTACATTGAATGTCCTGTATCCGGGTTTAGCAGAAAGAGGCGGTGCAAAATTTCACGTTTCGCTCGTTAGGTCTAAAGTAACGAACGGCAACAAGAAACGAAATGAAAGGAAACATAATATACGAGTGGAAAGCAACTTATTTTCAATCACACTTGACGTTGTACTCTATGAATCTGAACTGTATTATTTAATCAATGATAACTATTGCAGGTCAATAGAGTGCAATATTTTTATATTACTTATAAAACCACTACACGAACGATGAAATAAAAGTGTGGGAGTCACATCGACGCATTTATACGGCTCGGGGCAATGTAGCGTGTCATCACAGGGCGTAAAGATCTTTTTCGTGTACAATTCTCTTTTTTTTCTCTCTTTTTCTGAATACCATTTTCGCTTAGAGTTGGTTTATTCTATCTCTTTCTCTGTGCACAGCAGCTATAAAGTAATAGACCAACGATGACGCTAGAAGAAGAGGCTCGCTGAATTACGTGGTAATCGTATTCTTCCGTGGACTGAGATATGAACTGGGAAAAGTGACCGCCTCTTTCAGCACTGGCCATCGATACTTAGCATAATGGTGGTACATAGTATTTTTCTTTTTCTCAATCTTTCGATTTTAAAAAAATATTAAAGAAAAAAGGAAAAGCGCGACTTCACGAATAGTATCTCGTATAAATTATTATATCGTAAATCATTTATCGATGAATGCGTTCTCGTTCGGGACGATGGATTTCCGTGTTTGTGAGATTGTAAAACTTTTACGAGTCTGATGATCGTACGAATCACAAACGGTTTCTCTCGTTCTCCTTCTAGCAACAAGGAGACTTGTACTAACAAAAAAAAAGAATACAAATTGTATAGTAAGTAGGTTATTGAAATAAAACGACACATGCTTAAACAGAATGAGAAACGAGCCCTGTATTTTATACTTTCAGTCTTAATCGCGCGAGCATCGCGCGATCAGAGGCACGTACCGTAGACGTATTTCAATCCATAAATAATATATTAAAAATAATAAAAAAAAAATTGTAATCTGTTTCTTATTTAGTTACGAGATATAATAGGTAGATAGCGTGTGTTTCAGGAAATGCTGTAAAATAAGTCGATATGTTATCACACTCAATTATTAATGACCGTTAGTAATCACGGATAATCATTTTCACATCTGACCTTGCATTTATTTAGATATCAATGTAAAGAAACATGACAAAATAATAATGTATATATTTGCACCGAGAAATCGAAGTTTCTAGTATTTACCAATGGATATGTCGCATTACATACGAACGAGACTTATTTAACACTCGGTATCGACATGATATAGCGGTCACATATTTTGTCATAGAATTTATGCTTTCGTTTTAACAGATATAATATATATATATATTTATATTAGTGGCATACGATTTTGTATCGTGAGCTTCATAATTTTTTTCTTTTTTTTTCCTTTTCTTTAACATTCCATTACTCATTTGTATAAGATACGACAAGAACGTCAATGCTGTTTGAATGGTTCATGGTATGCATTTCCACCTGGCAATATTGTACGAGGCTGCTTATGTTTCAGATATGAGTCTTCGATTCAAAGCATCGTTAAGCGCGGGTGGACCTTTCGTGGGCTTTTAACGCCGATCCCGTTGCAAGGTATTCTTGGGGGACTGCCTTATGGGATATTTAGTATATCCGTTTCTCATTAAACGACATACGCATAGCGAATCGAGAACCTGCGTAATTGCATCGTGAACAAAAGTCAATTATAGCTTTACCGAATCATCCATGCTCTCTGTTCTCCTTGGAAGCAGTTCAAATCCCTCTCGTAGAGACTTGGGTCGTCATGCATCACTTTAAACTTACACTTTCCAAAGACTATAAAAACGGATGTAAATTAAAGCTTCACTACACCATTACATACTTTGCATAGAGCATGAGTTTACATTAGTAGTCACTTTACCAATGATTCTAACAATTAACAGACTGCTTTCGTTGAGTTGATATCAGGAAAACGGGGGGGGGACATAGACGCTTAGGGCACATTTCAATACAGAAATAAAAAAAAAAATGAATACACAGAAACCCAGACTAGTATAGTTTTCTAATTGGCAATTTGGTAATGTTTCACTTGTAGCCCTCCCTGTGAGGAGGGGAGGCAATGGAAGAGATGATGAAATCAGTTGGTGGGAAACAATGATGAAGGAAATGATGGGGTGAGATCCTCGCGGCACAGCAGCTTGGCAACTGTATTAAAATTGATGCCTATCGCAAACAGGATCGCCAAATGTTTAATTAAGTTTGCATGGGCAGGAAGGTTTGTCTTAGAATTTCATTGAGATTAATGAGACCGTAAGTATGTAAACAGGTAAGGTACATGCGTGTAAAGATTATAAATTAGATTGCTAAATGTTAGAAAATAAGTACAGAGACTCACCCGTGCCTATACATCTAGGTGTTCTGTATTATTTATAGGAAACATCAAAGAAAACATTATACTAATATTTGTGGCTTTCAGTTTTCAGATCGATAGAAACCAAAGTATTTAAAGGTAATTACAGTTCGACGAATGAATTTTACACGTGAGAAAGGTATTATAATGAGATATGTAATTCGAGATGTGTAACATGGAGCTTACGCACACGCGGAATGGGACAAATAAACTTATTTCACACCGTGTATCGATACAGTATTTTTTATTTTCCGATGAAGAACAAATTACATCTACACCTATATAATATCTGTGCCGTTAATGTACATCATTACCGATTTCGTATATCATATGTATCTGATTTATATTAATTAGATTTAGATTTACAATAGATCTTTTCGACATATTGTCATCTGTGTCACAAACGTTTATGTAAGACGCTAAAATACAGGTACATTTTTTAAACGTTTACATTTATTACATTACTTCAGAGACCTTAAACGCCTGGAAAAACAACAGAAATGTGGGTCTGAGCAATACAATTAAGATTATATCTTATCGAAGGAGAGAATCAAGGGTACAGAATACAAACATACATTAAACATGTACGTGACTGGTGTACACAGCACCGCCTCGAAATTATTTATCTCTGGGTCAGTTTTTCTACACTTTAAGATTCTCAGTCGCGTTCAGGATAATATTGGATTAATATCTGGACTAATTCTTGGGCCAATTCCATTGTGGCCGCGCACAGAACCCTTCTGTTCATCACGTCAAACGGGCCGCCTAAAAAGATCGGAGCACGCTATAGATTACTATCCTTCAAAATAATTAAAAGGTTCTTAAAGTATATTAATTCGTAATCAAGTAAACTACCATCTGGATCTATGCAGACACCGCCAGCTTCTCTTACGATAATATCCCCAGCTGCGACGTCCCACGCGTGTATACCAAACTCAAAAGAAACGTCTGCACCGCCAAGAGCGACCATGCACATGTTTAAAGCTGCGGATCCTAAAGCCCGTATCCTACAGAAAAGAAATACAATAGAAAAGCAAGTGTCTCTTTACCAGAAATAATTCAATTTCAAGAGATAAGCTAGACAACACGCTTTACCCATGAACTTGTGGGGTGAGGATGTTTGCATTCTCCAATACAATTTTCATTTTCTCTGTGTCTCTGCTCGTCCCCATTTCCATCATCACGAGGGCTTTCCGTAACTCTGCAAAGAAATAAACTCTCTTCCATCCACGAAGCAAGCTGATTGTGGTAATATTATTAATTACCCTTCTCTCCGGAAACTTGAATGGGTGCTCCATTCATAAATGCACCCTGGCCTTTACGGGCGGTGAACAGCTGCTCCAAAATCGGGTTGTAAACGATTCCAATTTCAGTGGTTTTGCCGATGAGTAACGCGATCGATATACAAGTGTGAGGTAAACCGTGAACGAAATTCATCGTGCCATCGATCGGATCGATGATCCATGTTGGCGCGTCTGTCAACTCGACTTTTTTCCCAAGCGAACTTTCTTCCTCGCCGATGAACCTGGAGAGATGTATGTTTCTCTTATTGTTCGAAATTCCATTGAAATACTTCTATGAGAAATAATTCACAGCAATGATAAAATGTACAACTAATTGGAATTAATACGAGGTGTATAAAGCAGGTAAATTCTTCGAATTTCCTTAAGAGATATGATAGTTTTTTTTAATCATGTTGTGACGGAACAGGAAATGGAAATTTCCATTCGCTATAGCACCGAGCCCGGCGTAACAGTTGTTGTCCCACGCGACTTGTTCCAAACTCATATTAATCAGCTTAAATAGGATACAACGTGCCCGTGATTTTAATGCGCAATACCGAATTGTGTTCAACAGAACACGTAACGAAGGTTCAGTCGAGAGTGACTTGTTAAATATTGAAAATTTATTGAATGGCCTTTCAGACAGAGTAAGCGTGAGTCATTCAGTGAGACATGTTAGTTAGCACTAATAAATATAAGTTCTCGACAAAATTTCATTATCATTTAAATTTTTTTCGATTTGAGAAAATTGATTAGAATTTTCGAAGTAAATTTTTCAATGCTTATTAAAAAATTTTCGAAGTAAATTTTTCAATGCTTATTAAAAAATTTTCGAAGTAAATTTTTCAATGCTTATTAAAAAGTATTCAACATCTGTTGAAAAATATGTTACAGAAATTTTTTACCACCCCCTTAAAGTATCTTCATATAACAATGAAATTCGATAGGTTTGTTTAAAACTGAAACTTAACTAAAAATGATAAATTCGGGAACATACTTATGGTCTGGAAATTTGGAAGATATGTTGTCGACTAACAGTTTCTCGACCTTCTGATCCCATTCAGTGACAAGATCGACATCGCACGATTTTGTCATGGCATCTTTAGGCTGATAAATTTTCTCCCTGACGATCTGAAACCGTCGTAATTTAAACTTAATTCTATTATTTCCGCGCATGAATCGTTCCGTGTATTCAGATAACATCGCTAATGGTCCTTAACCGAATGAGGCAACAAACATGAATTAAAAAGTGTTTATTTACACATCCGTGCTAATACAATTTCAATTTACGAAACGATTACCACGATTTGCCTCCTTGATATTCGTTATCTGTTATCACATCTTTGAATGAACGAGATAACTCCATTTGTACTCAGCTGTACAGTGTACGTACTTCTCGGAATTTAAGGATTTATTTACTTTTACGTTAAGAATTTATGAAGAATATGAAACCCTTTTTTGCTCCATTCTATTTTACAACTAAACTAACAAAGTTAAAATCAAACAATAAAAAAATAACAGAAATCTACCCCCTCTGTTTCATCATACTTCAACCATGATTACTTAAATACCAATGGGATTTCGCTTTATTTCACCAGAGCGACACGAAGTGTACCTATCTATAATCGATTCAAACAATTCCACACAACTATCAGTCGACCGATTCCCAGCGCATAAACAATAAGATTATAGGTTATAAATTACAAAGCATGCAAAGAGCTGTCATTACACCCAACAAGAATCAATCCTCCGCATAGGAAGCCAACCAACAACACGCTCAGTTAACACGATTAACCATCCCTCTGAAAATCCATACTGCAAGAACAATCTTAACGAGACACCCAGCAAAGAATGTACCACCTGTCATTAATCCATCCCCATCGATCGATTCTTCGTTAGAATTGATGTCACGTCGACACGATCTAGGAACTTAAAATTCATCGCGGAGCTTGAATGAATCCTGCATTCCCGTTACAGCAGGTAATACATCGCGGAGCTAGCTGATCGAAGGCCAGCGCGGAATAGGAAACGCCGCTGGCCAGTTGGAGCTCGATTGCAATCCGAAGCGTGCAAAATCGATAAACGTAGCCCCGCTATCCGCCAGGAATAACTTGATACACAACGAACAAGCTGCGCGCCCGCTACACCGGAGGATTCCTGAGAGAGATGTCCGCTTACCGAGCCAGCCTCCTTCACCAAACGTAGCACCGTGAAGTAATACTCGTCGGTATTGGCCATGATTCTCGCGGTAGCTTGGTTGTTAGGAGAAAACGACAGAACACAAGTTCAGAGCCTCGTCATAACCGGCACTGGCAAACAATGTGGTGCGTCCAATGGCAACGGCTGCGTCCAACTGACGTAACATCTCGTCAGCTGGTTTTAAAAAGGCGGTTCGTCTATCACACTGGCTCCTGTTGCGAACGAAAGCGATAGTGGCGACCCTGTTCGCTGAAATCGTGATTCATGATTATGTATGTACAGGGTGTAAAAGAATTATGCCACGGCTCGTACAGGTGATTCTTCCGTTACAGAAATATATCGCATAATTGACGTTGACATGGGCAGCGTTTCATCATATTTCAAGTATTGCGTTCCAAGGGGTCGCGATGGATATTCTGTTGTCGAGATCTATGAAGGATTGATGAGGATGAGTTAAGAATCGTTGTTTAGTAGATTTCTCCAGTTGAACGGAATTTATATGATCTGCAGTGTGAATTACAAAAAGCGTAGAGTATTTTATTTTTCAGTCGAAAGAGTTGCGCAAGCTTTGGTTCGTAGAGGGTCTTTAAGTATTGGTTTAATTGGTATGATCAGAAAAGGGGGGGTTAAGAGTTAATAATTAATAAATGAATACCAACACGATTTCGCTTAACAGACCAGTAACAAGTATGTCCTTCAACATAGATATATTTACATATATAGATATATGCTTTTTGCATTACTCCATATAATATACATATATATATACTTTTTGTTTTAAATATATATAGATCATTATCACACCTATAGTTGATTTGTTCCGCGAGAAATGATATGTATGTTACATGCCCCGAATGGGGGCACCAGGCAACGTTTTGTTTGGCTCGCTTACAAGTACATAGGTAGTATCATTATAACATAACAATTCATTCGAAGCCAGCCTTCTAAAAAAGAAAACTTAAAGGACACGCTGGCGTTCTCGTAAAGTGCGTTTAATAATCGTGCGTATACTTAGGTCCTCCGTTCCTCGATGTGGAACGGTCGTTGTAGAAAATATAATTCGCTAAAATTAAATAACCCGTTGCTACGCGGCACTCGACGCTCGCGTAACTTATCCACATAAATGACTCTTTATCGTTCCGTCGATAGGAGATCGGGAATCATAGGCAAAGGATCTCTCGAGTCACTGATCGTCTCACGAGTTTCTCTTTTTCAGGATGTCTCTTTTCAATTAGAGGCAAACCGCAAACACAGCATTCTTTCGCTATAAGCTCGATGTATGTATCTCTATGCAGGCATGCTCAACAGATGCGCCCGCGAGCATCATGCCTCCACTTATCGATAAACGGTTTCGTGGTGGGGTACCCTATTAATGTAAACACCATGGGTCCGTTAGAATTATGTATTACATATACAGGCCCGGCTCGAGCCTTGTGCCCTAGGCAAACTTGCCAAACTGCGCATTTTATTTATACTACATTTATTTGAGCTTTCCGATGACCTTTTTAAATTTTTATTCGTAGCTTAAAATATTTATAGTACAATTTGTAATATTTTATTTAAAACTCTATTTTAAAAAATGTCAACAATGAAATTACCATTTTGCATCTAGCGACAACTTTACGCCCTAGGTACTAGGCAGCTGCCTAATTTTGCTTATAGGGACGAGCCGAGCCTGTACACACAAACACACAGACACACACATAACCGCTCTGCTCCCACATTCCAGCTGCTCCCCGCTCCGTTGTCGAACTCGTGTGGCCCTGAACGCACCTGCGGGCGCCCGCGCCCGCCATGAGGACAGTTAAGCATGCCCGCTGTTCGATATAAGCTCGCCGTTATATCCACCACGTCCACCATTTCTGATACTTACGCGGAGCAAGCGAGCAAACTGTTTCCTTGCCGAAAACTACGAGTGAGAGAAGATTGGCCTCGGAAACGTGCCTCCTGAGCGCTATAAGCTCGCCATCGAATCCAAGCCACGAGCTTATAGCGAATAAATAGTGTATATATACTTTCATAAACGCGTTCGTGACTTTCAAACTGTCGTTGAAATTCCTTAGACATGACTAATGAGGAACAGTTCAAAACGGACCAGTTAGAACCTGCACGAACGCTTTCGTTACAGGAGGTAGTTGAGAAAAGGTAACGAAACAACGAACGACGGTACCCGCGAGATTGGAAAATGATTCACGACTCGGATACGCTGTCAAATGGAAAGAAAATAAATTTCGCGCATCGCAGCACGTTCGTAACGTTAGATTTTTGCAACGCGGTATTGCGTATTCTTTCCATATATATAGTTAATTTAGACGGCTTTGTAAACTCTTCAAAAGTTCCCTGGATACTTTCACATTAGTCGATGGAATCGTTTCAACTCGTTATGAAACTCTTCGCCTCTCAACAACGCTGAACAATTGTCTTACAATATTGTTTTTCATTTTCTCTGTGCTCGCCTATGTGCCCATAATATATTGCTGCTTTGGGGACGATCGGTACGCAACGATAAATATATATGTATCAACATACATTAAATCGATCTTTGGAACATCGTAAGCAGATTCGGTGTTTCCTCCGAGATTACTTAAACTAATTTTCATTTTACTTTCGGAATGATTATCTCGTGTCCAGCATTTCTGTAATTTTCCCGCTAATTCCTGTTACGTTCGTCACATGCGGTTATCGTTAAAAACGGCAAACATAGGATCGTCGTCGTAAACGGTCAACGAAACAACAACTTGTGAAAGGAACAGTAACTATTATAGAACAGTAACGCTTGCCTACAAAGTAATCCATAAATATTACTACGAATACTATCCATGAACAGAAGGAAAACGATTCTAATATAAAACGGAAGTTTCGGTCTCCAGACACAACTTCTGAGCCCGCTTATTTTGCTAAATCCAAGCTTCGATAACCTATCTTCTGCTTTCCAATTTTTAATAATAACGTCTCGCGTTATTCTCCTCTTGCTGACTAAAGTTTCATTTATCTGCCACCGGAAGTGAGTCGTTTTTTCTCTTTCCTTCTCTAAGTTACTACGTTTCGAGGGCATCTCCCTCGTAGGCGGGCGCCGATGAGGAATCTTAAACCTGCGGCCTCAGCTGGAAAAGAAGCTCGATGATGCCCTCGTCGGCTAACGTTGAGATGTCGCCGACGTTTCTGTCTCCCAACGCGATCTTCCTCAGAATACGTCTCATGATTTTCCCTGACCTCGTCTTTGGCAAGCCTGGCGCGTGTTGGATGATGTCCGGTTGAGCGAAGGGACCGATTTTCTCGCGCACTATTGAACACGGCAATTTAAATGAATAAGTTCCAGTCAAAAGCAGCTTTACAATTTAATTTCGAAATGGGAACATGGTGGCAGATATATGTACACATACCTTTCTTTTTAAGCTCGTCCTGAAGCTTCTTATTAAACGACGTGCCCTCGTGGGGCGTTATGAAGCAATAAAGACATTGTCCCTTCACAGGATGCGGTTTACTAACTACAGCAGCTTCAGCTACCGAGGCATGTCCAGTCAACACGCTTTCGACCTCTGCAGTGGACATTAAATGGCCAGAAACGTTCAACATGTCGTCCACGCGACCGGTTATCCAGAAGTAGCCATCTGCATCGCGCCTGGCGCCTGAAATTAAAGGTATCCATCTAAATGTTACAGAACAAATAGAAATTATTACCTAAGTCAGTGGTTCCCAACTTGTGGATCATCAAAGGGGTCGTAAAGTGTTTTCGGGGGACCCCCGCGGTTATTTTTAATTGACGATTTTTAGCACTTATTTATTTTAATATGGTTAGATTGCCATATTCTATTAATCATGTAACACTGATTTTTCATAAATGAAAAAAGAAAAAGCTGGCTACCCAGATGCAAACACAACCATCACAATAAATAAGATAATTAAATGTATTAAATATATTTAAGTATAATTAAGTACATATTTAAATATAATTATGTAAATATATTTAAGTATAATTAACTAAATATTTAAATATAATTATATAAATATATTTAAGTATAATTAAGTAAATATTTAAATATAATTATATAAATATATTTAAGTATATTTAATATACATATTACTTTACTATATATGGGGAGGAGGGATCGGAGGTTATTTGAATATTATAAAAGGGGGTCGGGAATCAAAAATGATTTAGAAACACTGACCTAAGTACTTAATACTCGTTGTCATTCAACCCTACCCCCTAAAATATACAAAAAAATACACGTATACACGTGTTGAGCTTCAACTATTCATCATTAAAAATGTCTGCGATCATGTCTTGACTCACGAAAACGTTTACATTAAAATTGTGAGTAACGACCATAATCATGCAACTTCGTTAACAACACTGAAATTCCTGCAATCTTTGCCAAACGATCATCCTGTACCAATCCTCCAGCAAGCACCCCCTTTAAACGTGAAAACCCAAGTGACGCAAAAGTTTCGAGATGCCGATCCAGAAGATTAAAGCTCGCCAGATTTTCGACTCGAGAGGCGATCCCACTTTGGAAGTGGACATAATCACCGACGTCGGATTGCTAAGATCCTCGGTGCCGGCAGTTCTGATCCCGAGCCCGAACCAGGCGCAGGAATTAAGGGATGGCAACGAGGCCATGTACAACGGGCGTTCCGTCTTCAAGGCAGTGGACGTCATCAACAACGTGATCGCGCCGCAGATTCTGAAATCAAGGCTGGAGGCCTGCCAGCAAATGGAGATAGACAGTCTGCTGAACAGACTGGACGGCACCGAGAATAAATCAAAACTGGGGGCGAACGCCATCCTAGGGGTCTCCGTCGCGTGTTGCAAGGCCGGCGCGGCTAAGAAAGGACTTCCTGTTTACAGGTAACTTTTCATCATTTAAGGGGAGGTTCTGGTCTAGAGCCCAAAAAAATAGGTGATATTTAGGAATTAAGTAAAGGAAAACTACTATATATAATTTAATGGGACTTTTTGCATTGTATTAAGGATGTCTTAAATTATAGAAATATATTTTTTGTTTTATAATTAATCATTGCAGACAGCCCTGGGGAGTCGTTAAAGTCAAAGCGTCAAAAAATTGATCCAAATCGGTGGGACCTGTATCTCCAAAAGTTATTATCCGATTCAACTGAAACCTTTTTTATTTTGAAGATTATTCTTTTGGCTAGGGGGGGGGGGGCTAAAAAAATTACAAAAATTACATTTTTGAGAAAATAACAACACTTCAAGCTTGAAATCACTTTTCCATGTATTTTTCGTCCTT
The DNA here is from genome assembly GCA_944738655.2 of Andrena hattorfiana. Classification (NCBI taxonomy): domain Eukaryota; kingdom Metazoa; phylum Arthropoda; class Insecta; order Hymenoptera; family Andrenidae; genus Andrena; species Andrena hattorfiana. Next base: position 66,392,381 of record OX122891.2, on the reverse strand, counting down.
TCAACGCCTTTAAAAATTATTAATTTGTCAATTTTTTGTAATTTTTTCTAGTCCCCCCCCCCCCCCTAGCCAGAAGTATATTCTTCAAAATAAAAAAAGTTTCAGTCGCATCGGATAATAACTTTTGGAGATACAGGTCCCACCGATTTTGAGAACACTGTTTCGGGAAAAACGCGTTTAAAGTTTTACGTGAGCGCCGAGTGACCGGTTATGACCCATGCATTTGCCGCTACTCAAATGCCTATAACTTCGGGAATTTTACGAATTTCAACAAATCCTTTTAAACACGTTTTCCTAAAAGGTTGAACATTCGAAAAATGAAATAAAAAGAAATCGACATTTAGACCAGAACCTCCCCTTAAATGCGGCTGTTGCGAGTGGCGAACATGCCTATTGCTTCTCTATTCACATATAATATTCAATAATTAGAGGTGTTTCAAAGATTTCTGGTACTTAAAAGTCAAACAGTCCCACAACTCTTGCTCTACAGGCTGCCATCTTGAAAAGTATGTCTTACCATCAGTCTAAGATGGTAATTGATCGAATCAAAATTCAAGATTTCTAGATATTTAACAATTGCTACAGCGACACAGAAATGATCGATAGAGCAGTAGATATAATAGGATTACAGAGTTTCTATTTTCTACGAAATTCGACAATGACACTGTACTTTTATCAGATACATCGCGGAGTTAGCGGAGAACGGAAACCTCTACGTGCCCGTTCCCTGTTTCAACATGATCAGTGGTGGCAGGCATTCTGGCAACATGATACCTTGCCAAGAATTCTCGATCCTACCCATAGGTACTACCGTCAGTCTCCTTACAACTGATCTTTCTCCCCTTTGCACGCATTGCTTATTCTGTAATCGTGTCAGGAGCTGAGAGTTTCGCAGACGCCATGAAAATGGGCTCAGAGGTGTACAGAGTGCTGGAGAAGAAGATCGCCGCTGCCCAAGAGATACAGCTGCCGCTGCCGGTCAGCGACGAGGGCGCCTTCACGCCTGAGCTGGAGGAAGACAGAGAGGCGCTGATACTGTTGGACGAGTCGATTAAAGAAGCTGGGTACGAGGGGAGGATCGTAATGGCTTTGGACATGGCAGCCAGCTCCTTCTACAAAGAAGGTTGACTAAAGCTTGTATCATTCTAGCCGCTTAAGGGGGGACGAAAAGTAAAAGTATCTTTGGAAATTTATCAAAAGCAAACTACTTAATGAATCTTTTTGAAACTTTCAGGACTTTTTATTAGGTATTTTTAGTTATACGATTTTTATTTTTGAAATTTAGTTAAACTTAGCGCTGCAAAAAATCTGGTTAACAGTTTTCCGCCGAATATTGTGGAATTTTATTTGAAAACTAACCTCTTTCATTGAAAAATAAATAGAAGAAAACGGCCAATCAAAAATCTCCCGTTGTTCCATAGTCATCCGCATATATGTAGTTTTTAATTTTTTTTTTTTATTTTAGAAGAACTGTTTTGTCGGAAAATTGTCAACCAGTCTGTTTGCAGCGCCAAGCTGCTAGTCCTGTATAGCTTATAAATCTACTTGAAATAAATTTAAAAAATAAAACAACATATAACTTAAATATCCAATAAAAATTCCTGAAAGTTTCAAACCGATTCGTTAAGTAGTTTCAGTGATGCCCAGAATCGTGGGACGCGGAACCAAACGCTTACCCCTACTATGACCTACCGTCGTCCCCCACTTTCTTCCCATTGCTCTGCACACGAGTGCGAGCACTCAGATGGAATCGTGACTGCTCGACGCATGCGCGCGACGGTCAGATAGCCAGGCACGGCACGAGTCTTTTTTGCGCCCTAGGCGAACTTTTCAAATTACGCCCTTTATTATAATACATTTATTTGAGATTATTGATAACCTTACTCTGAATTTTTATTCGTAGTTTAATTCACTTATAGTACAACTTGTAATATTTCATTTTAAAGTTTATTTTCAACAATACCAGTAATGAAAATATCATTTTGCACCTCTTGTCGACTTTCCGCCCTAGGCAATCGCCTAATTTTGCAGAGTAAAGTCATAAATAATCTCAAATAAATGTATTATAATAAAGGGCGCAATTTGACAAGTTCGCCTGGGACGCAAAAAAGACTTGAGCCGGGCCTGCGTCAAGATTTTGCGAAGCGGTTCCCGTGCTCACCGTAAGTGCTTGCGACCATCGCGCACTCTCGTCGCGCACGCAAAGGACGGAGTGTCACGGCCCCCGAAAGACTGAGGGAGACAAAACATCAACGCGTCGTCTGTCTCGTACCGTCCTCGCTCGCTTTCAGTGGCTCTCGCTCGCTCTCGTTCCATCTCGCTCTTACCTTCGCCGGACAAGAGTGAGACAGAAGTGATGGGGATAGCGACAAGCACGTATCGTGTGCACCAAACTGAGCACATGCGGAGACAATACTGTAGTTTGCTTTTAATAAATTTCCAAAGATGCCGTTACTCCTCGGGCCATAATCTGTTGGTAATCACGATCGGGGTTACACATTTAGAATTGTCTATCCAACAGCTGGTATCAATTCCAATAACGACACCTGTGTATCTATTGTCTTCTCAATAGGGGGATACGACTTAGCATTCAAGACCGAAGACTCTGATCCCGATGAGTACATGGAGGCCGAGGCGCTCAGGGACCAATACTTGGAATACTTGTCTGACCATCCGGCTATCGTCTCGATCGAGGACCCGTTCGACCAAGAGGACTGGGAAGGCTGGCTCACGTTAGCCGACCAGGAGATCCAGGTGGTCGCCGACGAGCTGACCGCGATGAATATCGACAGGATCGAGGAGGTGATTGAGAGGCAAATGGCGAACGCGCTTATACTGCGAATGTCACAAATCGGAACGGTGACGGAGGCGATCAACGTGGCGAAAATGGCGAGGATCAGCGACTGGGGATACATCGTGTCCACGTGCCAATGCGAGACCGAAGACAATTTCGTGTCCGACGTGGCCGTGGGATTATCCGCCGGCCAGTTCAAAGCTGGCGCGCCGTGCAGAACAGAGAGGACCGCCAAGTACAATCAGATACTGAGAATCGAGGAGGAGTTGGGCAAAGACGCGAAATTCGCCGGCCAGAACTACAGAAGCCCATTGGCTAAGTGATCGCAGCTTGGCTCTCCGTCGATTAGAAAGCAGATATCCTATCAACTGCATCAGAGAAATCGTACGATCTTCGTACTGGCCGACTTACCGTCACCGGTGCAATAGTACCCGTGAAATCTATCGAAGTACGTATTCTGGTAGCGCTGATGGTTCCCGTACAGTGTCCTCATCATCCCTGGCCATGGCTGGCGGAACACGAGGTACCCCTCCCCCTCGCCCTCGATCAACCGGCCGTCTTCGTCCAACAGCTCCGGTAAAACGCCGAAGAATGGGAACGTCTGATCGAGAAAGAGACAGCGAGCCGATTAGTCACAAGCTTGCCTCGGTATTTGGAAGAAGTAGATACGCGATCGATCGCTTACCGCCGAGCCTGGTTTCATTGGCGTAGCGCCGGGAAGGGGAGTGATCACGTGACCACCCGTTTCCGTTTGCCAGAACGTGTCAGATATGCTGCATTTCCCGTGGCCGACCAGATTGTAGAACCAAAGCCAAGCTTCGGCGTTTATCGGCTCTCCGACCGAACCTAGTACCTAAAACCATACATGAAGGGCTTCCTTTGTTATCGCAAGTACAGTTAGTCCGTAGGCTCGACAATTGATTGGGGGATCTAGCGTGGATTACTCTACTGATAGTCAATACTCTATGGGATGATTCTACAGGCGAAAATAAGACGAAAATCAAAACTGACGAAATTGCGGTAAAGGCTTCATTTTCGACAAAATTGACTTTGAATCTCAGCTGAATACGCGTCCACCGAAGTACATGCAGCTTTAGGCGCCTGAGGGGAACGCGTTCAGCTGCGTAGGAAGTTCCGCTTACCTCCGCATTGCTCCTCAGGCGCCTAAAGCTGCATGTACTTCGGTGCACGCGCATTTAGCTGATAGCGAATTCGGACGGTCGCACTGGTGCGCACTGAGTGCGACTTTTAGCCAATTGGAAGCGAGCAACCTCGCACTCAGTGCGCACTAGTGCAGGTTGTCGAATCTGCTATGAGATTCAAAGTCAATTTTCTCGAATATGAAGCCTTTACCGCAATTTCGTCGCTCTTGATTTTCGTATTATTTTCGCCTGTAGAATCACCCCCTAGAGTATTGACTATCAGTAGAGTAACACCCGACATTTCTATGTGTGCATCGAGTTGAATCTTTCGCCAACTCTGGCGTACCTTCAAATTAGAGAGGTTATGTTTCTTCACCAAGTCATCTCCGAACTTCATGAGCGATCTAATAGCGGTCGGTGCCGTGTAAAATTGCGTGACCTTGTACTTATCGATGACCGACCAGTACCTGTCGTTGCCCGGATAGAACGGCGTACCTTCGAACTGGAAATAAAAGAACAGACCAATTTTATACACTTCGTACTGTCATTTGTCCATTCTTCGTCGTGACGAATTTATAGAGACTCGCGATCGTTAATGTACGATGAAGTCGGGTATCAAAGTCTATGGAAATCGGGTCAAAAAAGTTGACTTACGATAACGGAAGTGGCACCATTCGCCAGAGGGCCGTACACGACGTAAGTGTGGCCAGTGATCCAGCCAACATCAGCTGTGCACCAGTAGACGTCACCAGGGTGGTAATTAAAGACATACTTGAACGTCGTGGCTGCATAAATTAAATACCCGGCAGTGGTATGAAGCACACCTTTCGGTGTCCCCGTGGAGCCACTATTCGTATTTGAAAATAGCGCATTGAAGGCGAAGTACTTTAAAGCAAGACTCACACAGAAATGAAATGGAAAGTGGTGTGGCATGGCAGTGTCAAGCTGGATATTCATTTTTACACTTTAGCTTTGCAAGTGGTATCGCGACCAGGGACCCGGAACGGAACAGAAACGAAAACGATAAACGAAAAGAACGAAATATTTTTCCGGAACAGAAACAGAAACGAAACGAAATTCTTAACCCTGTTGCAGGAGTGAAAACGATATAACCGAAATAAAAATTCCGACTAATAACGTTCTGTACACTTCAGGTTAAAAAATTTAAATTGTGGGCGCCCCTTATTTTCATCATGTTTCGTGTCGGTTCAGACCGCTAACTGCGGTGCTGGGAGAGGCGTTGGAAGTCTTACCCTTGTGGGCACGGCGTGCAACCAAAAGCATCAAAACTCTAAATTTTTTTCTTAAGACATAATATATAATATTCTACAATACATAACTATAACGTATAATATTTTATAATATAAGTACCAAAGGCAATAAAATTGTTAAAATAAGTTTATACGAGTTTTTTTATAAATGAAATAACCGGTTCGGAACAAAATTTGTTTTTCGTTCTGATGGAAACGAAATATTTTTCAGCAGGAACGATATTAACCGAAACGAAATTATTATTACCGGAGCTGAACCGAAACGAAACGAAAAAACATTTCGTTCCAGGTCCCTGATCGCGACTGTCATATTACACATCACCCACTGTTCTACCTCTGCGTGTAGCTTGCCCGAGGCAATCGTAAAGAAAGAAATAAGTTGCTGCATAGGAGTATCATTGTAGTCATGTGTTTACCTTGTATAAAGAATAAAAAGTGGATCCTCCGCAGCCATCCATACGGGATAACATCTGTCTTCAGCATCTTCCACTTCGTCGTGCCACCAGGCATCTCGATCGTCGTCCCAAGGGATTTGAGAAATCGTGCTGTCGCTGGTGCCGTTCACTCCGTTTGCCTTTCCTTCGTGTAATTCGAAGAATTGCTTTATCGATCTTGTATTTCTCATTTGAATTTGATATATTCTTAATGTAATATATAATATATTCTTGACGTGCCTTTATCTCTGGCTGATAACAAGCAGAGATTAGAGACCTAAGTAGTTCCATCGCAAAGAGGTATAGTCCATTGCGGACATTTTACGTTCCTACATTTGACTGACACCAGACAAAGGTCCTTCTTTCTCTTCACATACCTGTATTTTCACCGTGAGGGCAAGTGAGCCGTCTGAGGTGTGCGACTACTACGCAAGACTCGACCACGTGGCCATGCTCCTTCACCTTGTTCATAGCGTCGTCGCAGATGGTCTTCAGAAACAGGAGCTTCTCGCCTCTCCACACGCCGTCGGTCGTGATCAGTACCTTCGCCTTTGAATCCAAGATACGCTCCGCTAAGGAGTCGGATGAGTATCCTGCGAACTGATTCCACATTCCACTTCAACGACGGAACATGTTCATAACGCAGCGTAATCAGAATCATAAGTAACTACCGAGTGTCTGAGAAGTGGAAAAAACTAATATAGAAACTGAGGGAAAATAAAATTGATACTGTCGACTTTGTATTATCTCTATTCGCTTTTGTAACACGTTGATTGCATGTTTCTCCGATTACACATGGTCATTCAAATCTCTGTCGCAAGACATAAGAATGGTTATTGGTTAATAGTTAAATGATGCGCGTAATATTTACCATCGTTTCTAATAACAGTAATATTCTTTAGAAGTTTGCAAATCTAAGGGTTGATTTATTGTGAGCATTCTAAGAGAAGGTTTTAAGTTTGAAGCGTTGATCATCTGTGACCCCCATCAGAGTCGGCGCGAGGCGAGTTCAGCGCGTTCCCCGGAACCCGGCCCTGCGCTTTCAAAGGGTTTGCGCCCCACGAAAAGTTCATCGTAATTTTTGTGGGGCCCTATTAGATATTTATTATTATAAAATTTCGTTAAAAGGCCCCACGGTACACGAAAACTCATCGTAAATTTTGCGGGGCCTTATTAGATATTTCTTATTATAAAATTACTTTAAACGGCCCCGTGGTCTACGAAAAGCGCATCGTAAATTTTGTGGGCCCTATTAGATATTTATTATTATAAAATTTCTTTAAAAGGCCCCGAGGTCTATGAAAAGCTCAACGTAAATTTTGGGTGGCCCTATTAGATATTTATTATTATAAAATTTCTTTAAAAGGTCCCGCGGTTTATGAAAAGCTCAACGTAAATTTTGCGGGGCCTTATTAGATATTTATTATTATATAATTTCTATAAAAGGCACCGTAGTCTATGAAAAGCTCATGGTAAATTTTGGGTGGCCCTATTAGATATTTATTATTATAAAATTTCTTTAAATGGCCCCGTGGTCTATGAAAAGGTCAACGTAAATTTTGCGGGGCCTTATTAGATATTTATTATTATAAAATTTCTTTAAAAGGCCCCGTGATCTATAAAAAGCTCATCGTAAATTTTGGGTGGTCCTATTAAATATTTATTATTATAAAATTTCTTTAAAAGGCCCCGTGGTCTATGAAAAGGTCAACGTAAATTTTGCGGGGCCTTATTAGATATTTATTATTATATAATTTCTTTAAAAGGCCCCGCGGTCTACGAAAAGCGCATCGTAAATTTTGGGTGGCCCTATTAGATATTTATTATTATAAAATTTCTTTAAAAGGTCCCGCGGTTTATGAAAAGCTCAACGTAAATTTTGCGGGGCCTTATTAGATATTTATTATTATATAATTTCTATAAAAGGCCCCGTAGTCTATGAAAAGCTCATGGTAAATTTTGGGTGGCCCTATTAGATATTTATTATTATAAAATTTCTTTAAAAGGCCCCGAGGTCTATGAAAAAATCAACGTAAATTTTGCGGGGCCTTATTAGATATTTATTATTATATAATTTCTTTAAAAGGCCCCGCGGTCTACGAAAAGCGCATCGTAAATTTTGGGTGGCCCTATTAGATATTTATTATTATAAAATTTCTTTAAAAGGTCCCGCGGTTTATGAAAAGCTCAACCTAAATTTTGCGGGGCCTTATTAGATATTTATTATTATATAATTTCTATAAAAGGCCCCGTAGTCTATGAAAAGCTCATGGTAAATTTTGGGTGGCCCTATTAGATATTTATTATTATAAAATTTCTTTAAAAGGCCCCGTGGTCTATGAAAAGCTCACCATGAATTTTGGGTGGCCCTATTAGATATTTATTATTATAAAATTTCTTTAAAAGGCCCCGAGGTCTATGAAAGGCTCATAGTAAATTCTACGGCGCTCTAAGCATAGATATCTATTTATTATTATAAAATATAAAAGTACATAGAAATGCGTTTTTTTGGCCCCCCCACACAATTTTGGAACCCGGCCCCACAGAAGTTCAACCTTCTCCCCCCCACCCTATAGCAGTCACCGTGTTAAGGCCGTCGCGCATTCTGGCGAAGCGCGGCGAAGTAATTATCGCTGCGCTTCGGTTATCAATTGTTCATAAACTTTTGTTGTCGTACCGCCGCGCTTCGCTTCGTCGTGCTTCGCCAAAATGCGTGACGGCCTCTAATGTAACAGCAAATGTTCATTATTCCAAAAATCCTATTAGAAGCTACATATCTTTCACAGAGATTTTAGTAATCCGAGGAAAGTGTGATGTAAGGGTTAAGAAATATGTGCTCATTTACCACTACACTATGGACGGCGCCGATTCTGGTGCACGCCAGCATGGCGATGGGAAGCTCCAAGATCATTGGCATGTAGATCGCGACACGGTCTCCTTTCGTCACTCCCTTCGATTTCAGCACGTTCGCAAATCTGCATACTTCCTCGAGTAACTTCCTGTAAGTCAGCCGCGAGTAATCGTCTGGATCGTTGCCCTCCCTGGAACAATGTTACGCGTAATCGTTTAATCTTCTCCGACATTTAATACACACACGTATACACCGTTTCCTCTTTCTAATCTAAACACCACGTTATCATCCAACATTTGCGTAGCTTCAATAAACAGACCGTTTTAAGTTGGCAGAAGCTCGCGGGACACCATAAACAATCGCGACAAGAGATTGAAGCGTCCTTGTAGAAAACTCTGTAAGCGCCAAAAATAAAAAAAAAATTTTTTTCAAAAAATGTTCTGCGAATTTGATTTTTGGCACTAGCAGTGTTTTTTACAAGGAGTCTTTAATTAGTAAACGTAGATATTAGAAAATCTATTTCTTATGCGTACCTATACGTTTAATTTAATTTGATTTCTAAGTTGAAAAAGCACAACAGAATTTTTTAAATTCAATCAGGATATGAATACTACATTATTCTTTGTTTCAGCTAATACTTTGATCTCAGGACGAATGGCTAAGCTTCCGCCGATCTATTTAACACCTTGTCTACCTACAGCTCACACGTGCGTCTATAAAACGAGTTTAAAGTTCAACATTTCTGTTTATGCATGTACTACGACGTAGTGAATTTCAATATTTATAAAATAGCCATGTCTATTGACGTAACGTGCGCACACGCGTTATCGTCGAGGCGCGAAATGGGCAGAACGAGATTTCGGCTTTCAAAAAGTGTATCTTGAAGTGGTAGAGAATGTTACACAATTCTTTTCCAGGATTAAAAATCATTTTTAACATAGCGACGGAGATTCTAGCATCGGGAGCCGATGCAGAGGGACGCAAGCAGGGCAACTAGCCAGAGCGAAAAATTTGGGGGCGGCAAAATTGATAGAAAAAGAAAATTGAAATAAATAAAAGCTAATAGAAAAGTAAAACTTTTTGAAAAAGCGATAAAAAAGTAGGTAATACCTACATGTTTAAATTTAGTATCAATCTTATAAATTGTTTTTAAATCACCTATACAATAACTAAATTTTTTATAAAACAAAAGGCTTTTGTTATTCCAGAAATGCCTACCAAACAGTTCACTCACTGTCAATAATCATATTTTAAAATAATTATTTATAATTAAATATAAAGGGTGACAAAAATCATTTTTGCCCAGAACCCTGGAAGAGCTACATAGATGGGGACCTGTCTGGAATGCATCGGCATAATTAAAAGCCCGGGTGGGACTTCTTTGGGTGCCAAATATCTGTTTTTCCACTGTTCGCGAAATATCTTTTAAACTTTGTTCGGTCTATTATTCCCCAGGTCAAGACCGTCGTACCGATAGGCTCGCGACTGATAATTTTAGTCGTCAGAAATCAACGGACGACAGACTGGCGTGATCCGGTTGATCCCCGCGCGATAGCAAAGAAATCGTAATAGTGGGAGGTTACATAAAGCCGTAGATAATCCGCGTTTACTGACTCGGCTGCCTCCGTTTGCAAACAAACGTATTAACATCGTGTTGTTAAAATTAGAGCACGATAATATCGTTACACGCATCATGCGCCATTTATTCATCGTCAATGAAAATTCCAATCTCGCTTTACCCTTCCCAGTCAGCAATAGTTATTACAGTTTCACCGTTGCATTTGATTTTCTGATTCGCAATAAGGTGAGCCAGCGAATATAGAGGAAGACATACATTTACAATTGTGACCGCGTCGGTCATATTTTCTGTAACTTCTTTTTTTCTCACGTGTTCAGATTCACAATGAAGCGGTACTTATGTACCTTGCACATATTGCACTTTTGCGTGTAATCAATGATAAATAATACGCTACTCTATTTACGTCAGGGATCTCGGCGTTAAACCTTAAACTACCTTGACATTAGCCTCTACTCTACATTGTGCATCTACTCTACAAGTACGATGGTATTTAATTTAAATATTCGAAACGTATAGGAGAAAGTCCAAGCTACTGTTTTAATGCCACCACGTGGACAAGTTTCAGTGTGCTGTAACATTTCTGCTTAACAAGCTCCTCGAGCGCAACACGAACTAACATTTCTGTAAGTCGATCGTGTAAATCATATTTTTCTGTATGTATAAATCGACAGTAAATCTTAAGAATGTTCAGTTAAAATTTTATAAAGAAAATCGAAATATTTTCGAAGTAATATCGTTGGAAAGCAAAGCAGGTCATGGGATCTACGCTCGGTATTGAGGGAAATGCGCGTTTTTCTCGAAATACCGTTTCTCACACTGGCGTGCACGGTTAAAAAATACTAGACGTCATTTTGCCTAAAATTTTTTTGCGTTATCTTTGCATGACTTGAATCCAATGGACCCCTCACAAATACTTATTACTTATCGATTTTTTTGTTTTTAATTGAAGAAAATAGATGTTAAAAATAGGCGAAAATCGTAACTTTTTATTCGAACATGTGTCAGTTTGGGGTTTTCATTTTTGTTTTAATATTTTCAGGGGCTCGCTATTTTTAGGTGTAATCTTTACAAACCATTAGATTTTTCGATTTCAGAAAGCGAGGTGCTACATTGGACGCCGCAAACACCTTTTAAGAACGCTACTCCTCTGCTCTCTATAAAAATCGCATACTATTTTTTATGACAATATAAAAATGGGGAACCTTACTGCAAACACAGATTAATAAAATGTAAAAAGTTTCATCAAGATATCTTGTATAGTTATTTAGAAAAAATTCCTAAAAATTGTATTATTAGTAGGCGTCAAATCCGCAAGTACCCCTTAAGTGGTATTCCTAGTGTAACGTTTGAAAAAAACTTAATTTTTCGGGAGTTAAAAAAAGAAACAAGTATATTGTACATATTATTTTGCATGATTGTAGCTTTATACTATCATATTTTAAGACTATAAAAAAAATTTGCAAGAAAAAATATCTATTTATAGCGGAATAGGAAGATCGTGAAAAGAGCAATATCCTTCCGGATGTCAGGCCTGATCTCTAAAAAACCAAAGTCCGATTCACTTCAAATATATCAGACATACTCAGTAGACGTTGCTTCGTCGTTCGAACTGGAATTTTCCAAATATTTGTAAACTTGAATTAATACGGTCAACAAAACTATATTTTTTTTTGCTAAAATTGATAAATTTTTTTAAGACATTGCCGTACCTTTGTTTCGCAATATATTTTTTTTATTATGATTACTACAATCGCTGATGTCAGGCCTGACATTCGGAAGAATATTGTTTTCTTCACGATGCTTCTATTCCGCCATACAAAACTGGATATTTCTGCTTACAATTTTTTTAGTCTTAAAATATGATAGAATAAAGCTACAAACGTGCAAAATGATACGTGCAATAGTTTCTTTTTTAATTCCCGAAAAGTTAAGTTTCTTTCTGCCGTCACACTAGGAAGACCCTTTAATAATGCCTATAAGAACATAGGACATTTTAGTGAACAATGTCTACAAGGCAAAACATCGCACGAGAGATGCGGTCCTACGTAACATTTGATGCTAATGTGCACGGTGTGTCGTAAATGGGATTCCTGGCTCTCTTTCTTTCTTTTATTATTCGTTTTGCATAAATTCCTTTCGTCTCTTTTTCCTGTTAGAACGAGGCCCGAAAGTATAAAATAAAGTATCGTTCGTTGAAGACTCCTATACTGTTGGAGTGTCACTTGCGGACGTAAACAATTAGCGAGCACGTGGGTGCTTTTGTTTTGCGCGTTTTAGAAAATAGTGTCGGGTCACGTGAACTGGTGCGTATCGTACCACGTGCATTCTACCAATCGACGCATTGTTACCGGCGCTGTGCCAAATTTTCGACGAATCAGCGAGCATCGTACGACATGGACAGACTATCGAACCGTCTCGCCGAGCTCGTGTGACTCATTGACCGATTATAAGCCTGGAATTCCTTCGAATCACTTCAACCACCGCTTGCACCAGCGTTTTTCAAAAGATAATAGCCCGTAACGCTAAAAAATATATCATACTGAATATTCTAATGCAGGTGATGACGAGCATAAACTATTTCATTGTACAATCTTATGTACATATGTACATGTAATGCTGTATAATGGTTATTACAGATCGTTTGCACAGTAATTATTCGCAGAGGAAACAATATGTTAAGAATAATCGTTTTACGCTCATTGACAAAAAGGTACCACATGCATAGCATTATGTTTTAAATGACATATTTAGATTTGTTTAAATATAGTGGATTGTATTGTAAATTGCTAACATTACGTCGATGTAATGTCATGTGATATTTGCGTACCATTAGCTGAATTTCGGAAATTTGAAATATTATTGAAAGCTTAGTGATAGTACACGCTACACGCTACCTTTTCGTCTGGGCGTGTAGAATGAAAGGGAGTATTATGAAAAACAAGTGCCACAATTATGCGTATAAAGTAAGAATGTAATTTGGGAGAGTGTCAAGTATTAGGAAATAGCTGATAGTAAAGCTATCAGCTTGAATGATAATCATCCTGTCAATTGATTTGATTTTATGGAATTTTGTAATACTCATTACATCACGAAGGAGGCCACTCGATAATAAAATCTTTTAAAAATGGAATAAAAGTGAAACGAGGCATAGGCTATAAATTATATACGCTTCTTTTTCAGTCCACGCTATCTGGGAGAATATCACAAAAAACGAAACTGAGAGAAATCGGAATGAATGTATTAGAGATTAGAGTGCGCAACTCAAAGTAACTGCAAAGTATGAGGAAATATTCTGAATTTCTAATTTAAACCTTGCAATAATAATTATGACGCAGTTTTATGTTTATTATGCAGTATTTCCACCAAAGAACATAACACCCGAACGAAAATATTCCATAAACGTAATAATAATATTAATCAGTCTTTATTACATTCCCATCCGCATACAATTGAGGAGCCCAGTGGACAATCGGCACATGCCACCGTTTTATGATTTTAGAAGAAAGCAAGTTGAAGGAAAAATTGTTTTCATAGGAAGTGCAGCACGAAATTGTAATTATTTTAAGCGGTACTTGAATTAGAGGGTAAATTACAACCATTATCAAATTTTAATATAAAAATTCATTTTAGTAGATCACGTATCCCAAGGAGCCGAGTGGCATGGGGCCCTTTTCCACAACGCATTTTTTTTCAGCGTGAAGAAAATTGAATATTATTCACACTGAATTCCATTACAATGCAGGGACGAATTAATGGTACAGCGAAAGAAAATTTATGCATATGTGTCATGTGCCAATTTCTCAATGGGTAATTTCTCATTTAACAAAAAATAAGAACCATGCTAGAGTAATGTGAGCCTAATTGCACGGTGAGATGCAATGTGCGAGATTCAGCAATTTGCTACTATTAACTCTTAGTATCATATTGTAACACCCGTGTTTGTATGAATTGAAAAAATCATGCGTGCCATTTGGGGCATTCTTCATGAACTTTAAAGGGTTGCTTTACTATTTCCATATGCAACAAGTGTCCTTAGGGCAGAAACACATCCATAGAAATTCTACAGTAACACACTGTGTTACTCTTAGTTTCGTCAGGACCACTGAAAGTACCAGGTAAATGCTAATTTTTTCTCTCAGTTATTTCGATTTACCTTTTTGAATAAATTTCATGTGTAACATAATAATGTGTGTAACACTAATTATAATACAAAGATGCATCACTGGTATTATATCCATACTTTTTCATTTATATAAAAAATTGTTAAACCAGAATTTTTTGCTTATTTTTACGACAAAGCGTAAACGAACAGGCAACGATAACAATTTTCTGAGTAAAATAAAAAAATCATGTCACCAAGATAAAGTGTTATCAAAAATCTATTATCTATAGTGTTAACTCTAACCCTGAGAATAATAACAAAATATAAATAATAGTACAAGAATAAGATAAATACTAATAAGTACAGAATGCAAAACACTCGTCGTTATAACAACTACGAATGCTTTACCATTTACCATTTCCAGCAACGAAATTCCCCAAACCTTGTAAAGATCGAACAGACTTTCTAAATCGCGTTTAAGATCGATACGTCGCATAAGAATACAGCGACAAAAAAACTCATAACTTCGGAACACCATAAAGTATGAAAAAGGTGTTCGTTGTTCGCAACGTCGCCGATCATTTGAATTCGAATAACAGCGGATGTAAATTTATCTCTCAAGTGCCTTAATGTAACACACTTCTACGAAAAAGATGCACGAAGATAAAAAGAAAAATGACATGGCATTCTAAAAATAGGAAAACACACATCCTCGAAATGAATACTGTAAATGCCCTTTCATTCATCGTTCTTTTTTACGTGTAGCTTTCCTCAGTCGTGCCCGAGCACGATGCACGGCACAATGAAAACGAAAGAAAAATTGTACCGCTTATACGCCGCTCGAATGACTTGCGCCTATAAACCAGCGATGTATTTTGCATAACAATGAGCCGTCGGAAGCATTGCTGCTAAAACCGTTCCTACGAATCGTTCTAGTTATATTTCAATCTTCTTACGAAATTTAGACACAATTGCTGCTTTCTTGCGTGGCATGCCACGTTATCGAGCATTAGCCATGTTGCATGGGCCATGGAGCATGCCTGACTTCTTTCTTTCAGTACCAAAAAATGAATTGCTTTTTACGATTCACGTAGGTATTACTTATGAAGATACTAAAGCGATATTTCACGTATACACGTGCTCGTTTTACTACACCTGCTGTTTCATAGTCGAAGAAATTTTTTAAAGTAAAATTGCACGGTGCGAGGTGGAAAATTTCATATCTGAACGATGCATTCGTTTCAAATTCTACCCAGAATACGACCTTCTTACTTCTCGGGAAAGATTCCAGGTATCGTAATTGTAACGGGCACTATGATGATTTTTAAAATACCGATGGCAATGAAACATTGTACGACTCTATTTATTATTCATTCCGTTATCGCGCGGTTTTAATCGCGAACTTTGTTTCACTAAACGTATTACGGCAATCGAACGTTCCCCAGTTTCGTAACGATTTAAATTTCCGCGAACGTTCAAGCAACATTTGAATAACAAATTATGAAATGTACTTACCAGTAGAACGCTATCTTGTCGCCGTTCCCGCTCTTCACGTTCTTGTCCAACAAATTGAAGCTTATGTTCGTTGACGCGCCCTCCATCCATCTTACGAAAATATCGCCTTTCTTTAAGTCGAAATTGTACGAGAAGAATTTATCCTCCGACGCTGGTGTCTCCCAATAAAATTCCTTCGAAATTTCGCCCCAGAACTCCGCCGGATTCTTCACGGACCTGGGAACAAGAAACGCGCAGGCAATTAAACAGAAAAAAATCTGTCTTATTTTAAATATAAATGACCCGAATTTTGTAGATTAATATCTTTATTCTTCTCGGTTGGTTATCCACTTTTTAATCGAAATGACCGGATATTGATAAGCGAAGATAATAATCACGATACAATCTTTTAATCGTTTTTGAGGAACTTTATCTAATAGAATTCCTTTCTACCACTAATTTCCTGTGCGAAAGGAAACAGCTCTTGTTGAGATATAAATAGTGATTAATTTAGTGTCCACGACTTGGTGAGTGTATATGTAAATAAAACGTTAAGATCATTGGAGATTACACTTTCAGGACATCAGGACTGCTGGAAATTGTTACTCGTAGCAGCGCGCTAGGGGGATCGATATCATTGTTCTATTTCCATAGTAGCCCTCTATGGCATTGCTAAATTACTACAGTAGAATATTACTAGATTTTACAAACTCCAATAAGGCACAGTACGAACAGAAGCATATCTTTTCATATTCCATTTAAACACAGTACTGTACATGAAACCGAGAATTGAAATTCAATAACATTTCTTATTGGATAATATATATTCGAAGTTCCAAAAATATTCCAGCAATGCTACGTCCCGAAACGAGCTCGTTACTCATTCGTTTGAAATATTCGCTGAAAATTAACGGAATGGCATTGTCAGGTTTTCGTAGCTAACTTACTATTATCTATATACATATGGGTGATAATGGTTTAACTGATAAAACTTAGTAAGCAGGTAGTAGCTAAAATGATGCTCCAGGAGCTTCTTAAAAATTGTAAAGAGAATCGTAAAGAAAGACCTGAACGCCCCTATTCCACATGTAAATTAGATTTCTGGGCCATGTCCACCCACACCACTGGCGCCCTAGAATTAATTTACTCCAAATGACACCCCGCCGCTGCCCTCATAATGAATTTCCCCCATGCTTGCACTACCAAGCACTCAGGGAATGCACTTAATAAACACGCTTGACACTTTGCTCGTGATTAATGTCAAGTTCCCATTCGTCGTTCACCCTCTCTCATCGCCCCCTTTCAATTTCCCCAGCACTGCTACGCTTGATTTCGCATATTATAAGAGAAACGTCCCTCCAATCGTGAAATCATCTCGAGCGAAGCATAAATGAATTCATTTTGACAATTCTATTCATTCGGACGTGTTATCCTTCTTTTATTAAACCCTGAGATACCTGATCATTCGCGAGGGGGATGAAGCATCGATTTTCTCGAGGCGATTATTGACTGCTCCTTCCAAACCTACCGTTACTAAGGATTACTAAAAAAACAACACGTTGCTGTTCAGCTGAACTCTCGAGTTCTGTCCCCGCTATCATTCGCGGATAAAACGAACTAATTTAATTGAAGTTAAAGCAACGTTCGATCAGTTCCCCCAACCAAACAGTGTAATGTTTCAGGGGTATTCAGATGAGCCCTTTCTCGGCCAAAATTATTGATTCGCGATACATATTCGCAACTGCCCAGCTGCATTCTACACGAAGTAGGTACCTACATACCTTCGGTGCTTGAAAACAGCTACCGATCCGAGCCCACATAAACACCCTCTATCAACCAATCCGCTCGATACAGCATAAATCTAAACACCTGCCAAATAAGGTGGGCTCATTCCTAAACCATTAAGAGCCCACAATTGCAACCTGTCAACCCCGTCCCTCGTCTACTGTTCAACCCCTATCTACACGAGCCATCGTTTCCAAGCCACTCACTTCTCGTGCATAGTTCTGTACTGCTCCATGCTGCTGCAGTACGCGTTCTTCGCGATCTCGGGATTCGGATAGTATATTTTATCCGCCATGTTCGCGGTGTCGCGTCTCCTCGTGTCTGCTGGCAACCCTTTGGCGATTCCCTGCAGCCGTTCCGCGAGTGGCTCCAACCAAGGACGATCAATAAGGAGCGGGCTCTCGAGGAGTGGACGCGTCGACAGCGGGACTCGCAGCCCCTGTGCCTCGAGCTCGAGAGGGAAGATCGGTCGCTGGGGGGATGCCGAGGACGGAACAGAATGAGATCCGGGGTGAATGGAGGGTGGCACGAACAGTTCCTCTCGATGGCGCGCGCCTCCACTCTGTCTCGCGTTACCGCTCGGCTGATATACCGCGACTGAGCAGCGAGCCGACGGAACCGGTGACGCCAGCGGTGGCGTCGTTGCCGTCGACGGGCGAAACGACTCCGACGCCGCGCGTTGGGAGGGAAGGCGCCCGCAGGGGCGTAGACGAAGAGGGAGAAACGACGGCCCCAGTGGAGTGAGCAGGTGTCGATCGGGATTTGAATGATGGAATGATCTCTGTGGTGAAGTACGCTCGATGGTTTGCGTCGCAATTTTTTTACAGCTTGCATTTAGCTCGTGTCTGAATTAGTAGGTACTATTGATTCAGACCGGGTATCGAGGTGCCCGGTCCCACGAGCCCTCCTGGTGTGCGGCCACGAGACGTGCCGGCTCGATGCTGCTCAGCAATGGAAGGTACAGATGGTTTCTGAGTCTTCATCAAGCGTTTAAATAATAATAATAATTCTTTAGCGCGCGGTAGACATTACGAAAGAAATATGAGAAGACAAGAGAAAAAATAGTTGGAAGTTATATGCATATGTAGCATAATGTAACAGTAGAAGAGTGCAAAAGGCGAGACACAGCTATCAGCTGTTGTTAACCCGACCACTTAAAAGTATTTAAACTACTCTAAACTAACACTAAAATTGTATACAGAAAATAGGTGTAGCCCTAGTAGCATTTGTTGTTGGCATACAGTTGGGCCACGCACATAATATTCGTTGGCCAACAGTTAGATTTGGCATTTTTTTTTCAGGTTGGGCCAACAACAGATGGCCAAAGTAGGCTTTCCTACTGTTGCCCAATTATTTATATTCTTTGCAACAGACGTCTTAAAGACGTCCAGAAGGTGTCTTAAAGATCTTCGAAAGAAGTTGTAAACACGTCTTTTTCAGGCCTGGTTTAAGAAAAAAAAAATCGCGGGTGAGTAGGATCGAACCCAAACTTCCCGCTTACGAAGCAACCGCTGTTCACACTTACCCAACACATTTCCTTGAAAACACTTCTAATTTCTAGGTACATAACTAGTATTAGTAGTTTATAAAAACTGTGCAGTGACGCGAAATATTCTACAAAATATCATCATTCGACCTTTAGACTCATTCCTTAAAATTTCACATTCGTCTCAATTATTTATGTATTCACATACATAAATACATTACGTATTTATAAATAAGAAAAGAAAAATCACAACTTGGAATATAATAACAGGGAATATAATAAAATTTTCTGACGTTTATAAGATGTCATTTAATCATCGTTGAAAATTTTTTGTTAATTAACCAACCATAGTAATTGTAGGCCCGACATTGAATATTCGTAGGCACACTGTTGTAACTTTTTGTTAATTAACCAACCATAATAATTGTAGGCCCGACATTGAATATTCGTTGGTACATTGTCGTAATTTTTTTGCCGTAGGCTCTATGTTGGGAATTTGTAGGCAAAAACACTAACTATATCCCAACTAATTCCCAACTGTTGGCTACCGTTGGCCAACCAGAAATGCTACTAGGGAGATAGTCAAGTAACTTAGTTACGAGTAAGGACTAAAGTCCACTGTGCGACATTGAAAAATAACCAGAGTAAGAGTTAAGAATTAATTGCTATTGCTGATTAGCCAAAAATGATGGCACTGCACGTTTGAAGGATGAGAGAGCGGTTAGAGAGCGAATTTCAGATGGAAGGGAGATGTAGTAAAAGGTGGAACAATAGGGAAAGGAGCCGTGAATTTTAGTGGAATGACAGGGAGGAACGAAAAGGTCATGTCGGGTAGAGATGTATTCATGTGTGATTCGTTTGATGCTCGCGATTTGTAACAAGCAGGCAATTCACGCAAATACGGTGATACAACAGTGGACAACAATTTGTATATGAGACAGCATAGATGTAACATGGATCTCTGTTTCATATTAAGCCAACCAGTCTCTATAAATGATGGTCTTATATGATCAAACTTTTGTAGTCGCTGTAGTCTTCGCTGAATACGCGAAGAGACACGCTTAGTTAAGCAGGGATAATACACTATAGAAGCGTAGTCCAATAATGTCAAATAAATCGAAATATTAAGCACTCTGTATAATGTTCGGGCCCTCTCGAGGTAACTGTCCACGGAGATAAAGACGTCCGCCAAATCGCTCACGTAACGGGGGTCACGTGGATTACGTTCCAGCGGACTTGGGTCTGGCCCAATTCAGCCGATACATATTTTCTATTTAAGTCCTTCCACGGTGGAACTTTTCACGTCCACACCGTCGCACCTAGAATAAAAAGAGAAAATGTTTTGTGGTCCACACAGTAAATACTAGTTAAGTACCTGTGGGTACCTATTTGCAAAATATCGAAAACTCTTTTTTTTTTCAAAGTTCTCCTATCATTTTTGGCCTACCATCGTGGCGTTACCCTTTAATATAAAGCTAACAAACAGAATGACGCACGTAATCGAAGGATTAAGTAAATTCTCGTTCCACTTTACCGATTACATTTTTTTTACTTTGCTGCTGCAGCCGTTGTAGCACATAGGTATATAACAATCGGTTGCGAAACAAGTAAATCACAATGACCGATATACACATTCATTCTTTCCCTGCTTACCTCCTCATGATTAATAATTCCTCTGTCACTCGTCACCGCAAGTAGAACAGCATACAGATTCTGTTCCTTCCGTATTCACATTATTTATTTATTTACTTTGCTTCTTTATTTCACCAATTTTAGTACATAGGATGGTGAAAAGGCGAGGCCCAGCTGAAGCGGCTATTAGGCCTCACCTCTGTATAAGCGTAAGTGTCAGACCACAATATCAGAACACAAAAGATTCAGAAAAAAATAAAACTAATTGTAAACCATAAACCATAAACTAAACCTAAGTCGGAAATGAATTTGCAGAGGTGGTAAATTCATTACACCTCGCAAACACCTCAAAGCCATCGATGTTAGAATTGAACTAACCAGCTATTCACGTATCCCTGCAGGAAATGCGTTTTAAGTTTTAAGCCACTCATCATTCCTTTGTCGCGTGTCTATACGTAACCAGCGATCGATATTGATCTTGGATCTAGCAAGGACTCGATCAGTAGTGAACGGATCGTGGCAAGGACTGTCCAAGGATCGATGGTAATCGTAACACGATTCTCTTTTTTTTCAGCAATCTAACACTTGAAAGTAACCGTTGCATAGGCGGCGATGGGGCACCTTGGATATTGGATCTTATTGGATATTTAATGAGGCAAATGGTAAAGTTTTTCAATTACGTTCAAAGTAATTGGAAAGGAAATTAGTTTGGTAAAAGGAGTGACGTTAGAGCTGTTGATGAAACGATAATTATGTATTACACAGTTTGGAAAGAATTGAATCAGCAAGTTGCAAAAGATAGATACCGTAAAGGCAGATATTTACATTTTTTTAAAAAAAGAAATCGTGCTCGGACTATACGACGCGTGTAATATCGAGTTGACTTTTGTCGCAAGAAAGTTCCAGAGTCTACGATCCTGAGTTCAAGTTTGTTAGATAATTCTACCCGGACGTGATAACATAAACAAGATTCTCCTGACACCGGTGGGATTATTATACAGTAAAATTCTGATCGATGTCCATGACAGTGCAAAGAACAGAGTGTGCACATGACGTCAGAAATCGAACACATTTCTTGATGCATTTCCTTGCTTCGTCGACAAATGAGGGTTACGATGACTTGACAAGGAAATTTCAAAATTTCTTAAATGAATTTGGTGTCGTGTATACAACTTTCTTAAGAACCTACGCTTCTGAGGTGATTTCAGTTAATCACGTTTCACATTCCACTTCATTTTGGAATTGTCAAAATTGTAAACGATTTCTGTTTCCCGAAACAGAAGGCTGGAGTTGAATTATAAGAGATTAGATTAGAATAACAATAACTAATTACGAATTACGAATTATGAATTACGAATCAGGGGCGTAC
The DNA here is from genome assembly GCA_944738655.2 of Andrena hattorfiana. Classification (NCBI taxonomy): domain Eukaryota; kingdom Metazoa; phylum Arthropoda; class Insecta; order Hymenoptera; family Andrenidae; genus Andrena; species Andrena hattorfiana. The sequence goes on along the minus strand of OX122891.2, from coordinate 66,370,442 downwards.
GCAGACTTTCTTCCAGGAGGGGAGCAACTTTGAGCTGATGGTAAAGAAAAATATACCCCTCTTGCTTTACTTAACCCATTTTATAGTGCCAATTTAATTAAAAATTGAAAACGTAAATTTAAAAATATTCCCTCTTTTAGTATAAACTTAATAAAGATCAGTTTTGAAAAATAAGCGATTTTTTTTCAAAAGCCAGGGAGCAACTGCCCCTTTTGCCCCTCCCCCTCCCTGCGGACGCCCATGTTACCACAGACGAGGTATAGGATAAACCTATCACCTTATGGATGTTCGTGTCGCCACCCAAACTGTGTTACCGACTCATAATTTCAGGACTGAATGTAGTGGCATCTACTCATGAACAGCGTCCAACTCAGCAACTACTCTGAAATGTGTTGAAATGCTTTTACTACGCTATGCTTTGGCTCGGTTTGTCAACGACTCACGCGGATTTCTCTCCGAAAGTCCATTTCGAAGATCAGGACACTGTGGCGTTCAGAAATGGTATTTCTTCAAAGCCCGTGTAAGCTATAAATTGCAAGATGACACTGTTTATTAATACTTTGCGCGTAGTGAAACCCTTTCACATATCATACGCTGAAAAGTATTAAAAATTCACACTGTTACTGACATACCCGCAAATTTCTAATGCACCGTTTAATCATTCGAGTGAAGCAATAATAATTGGATTCTATTTGCCCCGAGTATTAGTTTACCGCCGACATTGAAATTTACAGTAAAATCTAATTCTTGAAAGCCTCGTAGAAATTTGCATGATACATGAGTGGCGTGGGGTGCAAGGATGCAAATGCAAATCGAGTTACTTTTCAAACCCGCATTACGAAATAAAATTTTGTCTAGCCCTGAGAAATTCATCGGTACAGTGTTCAGTGAAGTATGCGCACGTCATAGTGCATATTATTTTGTGATTTCTCAATTCTTGCATCAATTTCATCGATTATCGGACCATGGGGGAGGCCCCTTAACAGAATTCCACTGAGATATACCCATTACCTAGAAAAACTTATCGTGCAACACTATTCTCGGGTCCTATTATGGGTCCCCAGGATTGGAAGACATAGGGAAAGTGCAAGTTGGATAGCTGCAGTTACGAAAAGTGCAAGTGGTGCAATCAGCGTTGCTAGATAAAATTATTTCCAGCCTTGGCGAATTTCGAGTTAGCTGAGAGTCGTTGGAGCAAGATAGAACGTCAACAACCTCTTCGAAAGTCGCACCATCGCCGAACAATGTATCTGCCAGTTGAGCTTTACCTGTGACAGTGATAACAGTGAACGCGTGAGCATATTATTTCGTGATATCTCGATTCCTGGATTAATTTCATCGATTCCTGGACCATGTGAGAGGTCACTTAACAAGATTCTACTACAATTCATCCAGTATCTAGAAGACTTCTTGAACAACACCTTTCTCGAGAAGCTGAGAGTCGTTGGAGTAAGACAGAACGTCAACAACCTCTTCCAAATTCGTACTCTGCCAGTTGAACTTTAGCTGCGACAGTGGTCGGATCTCAGTGAACGCGTGAGCACATTATTTCGTGATATCTCGATTCCTGGATTAATTTTATCGATTACTGGACCATGCGGGATGTCGCTTAACAGGATTCTACTACAATTCATATAGTATCTAGAAGACTTCTTGAACAACACTTTTCACGAGGAGCTGGGAGTTGTTGGAGCGAGACAGAACGTCAACAACCTCTTCCAAATTCGTACTCTGCCAGTTGAACTTTATCTGCGACAGTGATCGGATCTCAGTGAACGCGTGAGCATATTATTTCGTGATATCTCGATACATGGATTCATTTTATCGATTACTGGACCATGAGGAAGTCGCTAAATAAGGTTCAACTGCAATTCACCCAGTATCCAGACGACTTCTTGAGCTACACTTTTCTCAAAGAGCTGGCAGTGGTTGGAGCGAGACAGAACGTCAACAATCTCTTCCAAATTTGTACTCTGCCAGTTGAACTTTACCTGCGACAGTGATCGGATCTCAGTGAACGCGTGAGCATTTTATTTCGTGCTATCTCGATTCCTAAATAAATTTCGTCGTTTACTGGACCATGAGGGAGGTCGCTAAATAAGGTTCAACTACAATACACCCAGTATTCAGAAGACTTCTTGAGCTACACTTTTCTCGAGGAGCTGTGAGTCGTTGGAGCGACACAGAACGTCAACAACCTCTTCCAAATTCGAACTCTGCCAGTTGAACTTTACCTGCGACAGTGATCGGATCTCAGTGAACGCGTGAGCATATTATTTCGTGCTATCTCGATTCCTAAATAAATTTCATCGTTTACTGGACCATGTGGGTGGACACTCAACAAGATTTTACTGCAATACAAAGAGTATCTAGAAGACTTCTTGAGCAATACTTTTCTCGTGGAGCTGGGAGTCGTTGGAGCGAGACAGAACGTCAACAACCTCTTCCAAACTCGTACTCTGCCAGTTGAACTTTACCTGCGACAGTGATCGGATCTCAGTGAACGCGTGAGCATTTTATTTCGTGCTATCTCGATTCCTACATAAATTTCGTCGTTTACTGGACCATGTGGGTGGACACTCAACAAGATTTTACTGCAATACAAAGAGTATCTAGAAGACTTCTTGAGCAATACTTTTCTCGGGGAGCTGGGAGTCGTTGGAGCGAGACAGAACTTCAACAACCTCTTCCAAACTCGTACTCTGCCAGTTGAACTTTACCTGCGACAGTAATCGGATCTCAGTGAAGGCGTGAGCATATTATTTCGTGCTATCTCGATTCCTAAATAAATTTCATCGTTTACTGGACTATGTGGGAGGTCGCTCAAAAAGATTCTATTGCAATTCATCCGGTATCTAGAAGTCTTGAGGCAACACTTTTCTCGGGTCCTATCAGGGGTCCGCACTGCTTAGAGAAATTTAAAAACGTACAATGCTTTCTGTTTAAAAACATGAGATGGTTGTACGTGTTAGTAGTGTCAACGCGAGTATAGAATCAGTGTTTTTACGCATCCTCAACTATTTAATACTATAAAATAATTAGAATTTCGACCATAAAAAATTTTTATAACTTAAAAGTAAATGCTGTCGACGCACAGGTTCGGTCTATTTATAAGAGATTAAATAAAAGCTATTGTGCAATCAAATTTCCAACGTTTCGGTCTATAAATAGACCGAACCTGTGCGCCGACAGCATTTACTTTTAAGTTTCAAAAATTCTTTACGGTCGAAATTCTAATTATTTTATTTAAAATGGATGGCGGAACACTCACACCTGCTCATTTAACAAAGGAAAGTTTCTACACGTCGATATTAAGACAATTTGGACAAGAAACCTTAAAGAATCTCAAGGATCTTTCGAACAACAGATTCAACCTAGTTAAGATAAGTAACAAAAAACTGTTTTTATTAAAGTGCAGAACCTATAATGTCATCCCAAAATTTATTTCTAACAATGTATGGAACAGTTCTAATATGTTCACTGTCTCGGTCTCGGCTTCTGGCAAATTGTTGAATTTGCAGAATAGATTCTCTAGAAAATTGCTTAATATTGTCATTAAAGACACGCACAATATACAAAACTCAATTACAAATAGAATAACACAATTGAGCAATGAAATTCAGTTTAACCTTCCCTCACATATATATGAAAGGTTTTGTGCTTTTGAAAATAAAAAATACACAAGACTTTTTAAAATTCAGAAAAACAAATGCATTAAGAAATTCAACAATTTGTTAGAAGTTAAGAACAACAACTTTAGCTATAATCATAATGGTTGTATTTCATTCAACAACAATACCTGTGATCCTGACAACAACAATTGGTTAAAAATCCTTTCGGATGTAGAAATTCCACCGAGTGTTAAGAAAATGTTAACGTTGGGACCAAAACATGCTCTTTGTGCCCCTAGGAATTTCATCACTTCTCCTAAATTCATTGCTTCAATTGAGTCTGGTTTAATGAAAATTAATGACAATGACATTCAAACTACTACCAGAATAAGAATGGTTAATAAAATTATTAATTACACTACCAATTTAACAAAGCCTAATAACATGTTGTTGTCCAAATCCGAAATAATAGAAACAAAAAAATTTTTTAAAGAAAATAATAATTTATTGGTTCTAAAATCTGATATGGGCAACACCGCTATTTTAGTTAACAAAGACTTTTACATCTCAGAGGTAATGAAGTTATTGAATGATGAAACTACATATACTGTTAGTAAATTTGAATATACTTATACTTTTGGAAGAGAGGCGAACTCTATCATTTCCAATATGGTGAGGAAAAAACAAATAAGTGAGGAGATAGGTAAACATTTAAAGACTTATAATGCTATCGTACCTAGAGCGTACGCGCTTCCAAAAACGCACAAAGAAACTTTGTCTTGGAGAATTATTGTTTCTTCGATTGGTGGTCCTACTTACAAATTGTCTAGGTTTTTGGCAAAAATACTTACCAAGATAGTAGGGAAGTCTCCGTATCACACCATTGATAGTTGGCAATTTTGCAAAGAAATTAGGAGAGTCCAAGTTCCTGATGAATCAATGCGACTGATTTCACTTGATGTAGTTTCTCTTTTTACTAACGTTCCCATTGATCTAGCCATACAGGTATTATATCTTCGTTGGAAAAAAATTGAACAACATACAAAAATCAATCGAGACGAATTTCTCCAAGCTGTCAAATTTGTGCTGGAAGCTAATGTCTTTTCGTTCAATGGTGTATTCTATAAGCAAGTTTTTGGAACTGCCATGGGTTCTCCAATTTCTCCAGTCATCGCCAATTTAGTCATGGAAAGGTTAGACACGGTTTCTCTTTCAAAGGTACCATTTCAACTTAACTTTTATAAAAGATACGTAGATGACATTATTACTTGTATTAAATTAGAAGATCTGCAAACATTGCTAGATACGTTTAACAGTTTTCATGATAGACTTCAATTCACTCATGAGATCGAAAAGAATTCGTGTCTTAGTTTTCTTGATACAATAGTTATCAGAACAAACAACAAACTTATTACTAATTGGTATCACAAATCGAGTTGGTCGGGCAGATATATCAACTTCTTTTCTGCTCATACCATGCAACACAAAATAGGATTGATAAAAGGACTAATAGATCGTGCCATCTTACTTTCTGATCCCGAATTTCGACCAACTAACTTGCTCCTTGTTAAGGACACGTTAAAACGTAATGGTTATCCTTGTGAGATGATTTCTGCGATCATTCGTGAGCGTATTTTTTAGATTTATCATCCGTTATTGGTAGAGAAACATAGAGAAGAGAAAAACAAAAAAAATGGACCTGTTAGTTGGAAAAATACCGTGGTCATACCTTTCATTAATAACATCTCGAATGATATAAAAAGAATTTTTAGAAAAGTAGGAATACACACCATCTTTAAACTGCCAATTTATACCAAACAATTGTTTCCTCCAATCAAGGATCGAATACCTTTGGCTAAGAATTCTAACATTGTCTATTCTCCTAGAGAGACGTATTTATGAACACAAAAAGAACATTTTTTCACCCCCGCCCCCCCTCCAACACACTGCTTTAACGAAACATTCACTAGAGTTTGATCATAAATTTAACTTTGACAACGTCAAGGTTGTAGATAGGGAGACCAACTGGTATCGGAGAATTCTATTAGAGACATTATATATGATTAAACAACCAAGCTTGAATCTCAGGTATGAAACAGCTAAAGTACAGGACTATTACGCTACCTTGCTAAGGAAGTAAGGTATGATGATGTTATCTTTCTGTTAGAATTTTCGTTCTTGGTTCTCTTTTCTTTACTTGACCATTATTACTTATTACAAAATATATTGTGTAAATATATTCTCGGACACCTGTGAGTGTTGATTGTTACCACACAGCAATAACTAGTGATATTTTGGCAATTGTTGTGAGGTTTCTTGAGTTTGCCCCTTGGAACTATTTCATAACAGTTAACGGTTCTCGCTCTTAGCATCGTTTCGTCCGCTTTCGTTTTAACCTCTGGTTGTCCCTGCCCGGTGTCGTATGTTTACCTCAGTCACTCTCCAACCGACTCGGAGTTCGCACGTGTTTTGCGAGCTCAATTTATAAAAGCAAACGCAGTATCTTTCTTGATTTAATTCTTTCCTTGATAATGGTCACAATACTGACCGAAACGTTGGAAATTTGATTGCACAACAGCTTTTATTTAATCTCTTATAAATAGACCGAACCTGTGCGCCGATAGCATTTACTTTTAAGTTTGAAATATTTAATACTATGCACCGGTGCTCAAATTGCTTTTTGATCGTGAAATTATAGTGACATATTTGTGTGTGTGATACAATCTCTTCGGTAATACCGACCTTAGTCTGTGAACCTGCTGAAGAGGCTGCCTCCTGTCTGCATGGATAGGAGTGTGACTGTGTTCAACGATCGGTAAGGTACATTTTAATATTTCAATTTTTCTGCATGCTATTGAACAAATGATTGCTTTAGCGAACACGGTGACCAAGAATTCATAGTACTTAGTACTCATGAACAGTAACATTAACGCGCGTGCTTCCAAATGTTTAATACAGACAAAAGCAATAAATAAATTTCAAATTCGAGGTCAAAGTTCTGATAACGCGTTTTAAATATTCCAAATTATTTTTCTTGAATTTTATAATCAAAGCTTGATGCTTTGAATACGAGTTACACTTCTCAAGCTTAAGTACATTCGAGTCATTAGATCCTCTTAATAAAATGAGAATGGAAAGCATTAATTTCTTAAGGATTTTCAACTATATAACTCGAAGCTCTTTCTCATACAAATAATAATAACTGGGAATGACAGTTGATATTGGTACTACTTGGTCACTATGCTAGCTACTTCTACTTTGCTCTCTCCTTACAATATTAAAATCAGCCTAGCAATAAGTCTTAGTTTAACAACTTTAGTCGTAAGACTTTTTCCAAATTTTCAAAAATGCGCAAAGCATTGGTTGAACACGGGTCAGTAACATTTCGTAGAAATGGGTCACTTTCGTAGGTACCTCCACGTTGGTGTGCCTGGACTTGGTAACGTTTTCCAAGCATTGCGACTTGCGAAACGGAATCAAGGCTAAAGCCTACGATCTAGGTTAAGGGCCCAGATCGAGCCAAACTTACATTCGGTGAGTTTGGTTCGGTCTGGACGTCTATTCGAAAATGCACTTCCGTACTTCGAGCGATAAGCTTCTATTCCGTCTCGTTCTTTTTAAATATAAGAGTGCCGAACGCACTCTTCTAGAAATACAATTCGCCTTCTATCACTGATTTCGATTTCGCGCATGGTGTGCTCGCCCTTCATAGGCCGGCTGTGCTGGGTACAACTTATCACGGCTATACACAGAGGACCATTGTTAGACGAAGATGTGCGCCAGTTCATGACCATTCTGATTTTCTAGTTATCCCGCCGATACCGGGCTTCGGTCCACCTCGGCCGGCTCTGTGGTCTCAGATGGCTCGTTCTCGGCCACGCTCGCCATGGCTATGTAAAGTCGTGATGTGGAGCATTCCATGTAGAAACGAAAATTCGGTGCATCGAGGGCAAATGCTCGCGTCGCGTCGCGTCTTTCGGTCCTTTAGTCGTTCAGTCTCTTTTGCAATCTCAATCTGGAGATTCTTAGCTTTCGCATATCCCTCGAAAGTTACGCAAGTGCATATTTGCAATAGATTATGCCACTAGGGCCTATTGTAAAGAGTGCGATAGGCTAAATTTAAGGGTAGAGGTACGCTTGCTTGTTGAGAGTGACACCTTTTGCTTTTGCTTTCTCTTACAATTAGCTTCACCGTGCACCGTGTCGTTTCTCATTTAGCATACTTTTAAACACGTGTCATAGTGACATTTATATTCCCTACTTTCAATTCTCTTTTCTCTCTTTCCGGAAATATAATTCGCTCTCGGGAGAGATCTTGAATTAGCACAAGATGCTCGGGCACGATACACTCGCCTATGCAAATTGTCGGCTTTGTGGTGGGAGCGCGTATTGCAGCTGCATGTGATTTAATTGTGAGGCGGGCTGCTGTGATTCTGACCCCCTCAGGCGCGGCCCCGAGCGGGGAACTCCCGTTAATGGGGGAGGCTGGATGAGTGGTGGTCTCGTATTAGCGTTTTGTCTGTGCAACTGCAATGCGTGAGTGTATCGAGCAGCTCGAGATCTCTCGCGACGGCGAATCCGTGTCCGTTTGTCAATTCTTTTCTATCTCTGCAATAAGATACTTAGAATCTGTTTGTCACTTGAAAACAATGCAAGCGAACCTCTAAACTATGCGAAATAAATTGTAATCGTGTGTATGCAGAGAGATCAACGAGAACCTCTCGTCTATTTCTCTCACGCGTGTATGTTAACCCTTTGGACTTTAAAGTAAAGTCTTTTAAAAGAATATTAGTAGTCATTTACCGTATATTGCAATCACAGTCCGAAGGGTTAATATACCGAAGCATAGTCTGTTATGCTTCCTCCGAGTGGTGTGTGTGTGTGCGTGCTGCGAAACTTAGAAAAGTTGGGCATGCAAGTCTAGTTTTAAGCGTTCCATCGAAGAATCCTTCAAGGGATTCTTCGAGGGATTTGCCGAGGGATTCTTCGAGGGATTCTTCGAGGGATTCGCCGAGAGATTCGCCGAGGGATTCACCGAAGGGTTCTCTGGTGAATTCTTTCAGAGATTCACTCAGAATTTCGTTGACGGGCTTAGGGTGGAATTAGACCTGGGTTAAGGTTTACTAATCTTGTAGGGTAGAATTAGAAATTTTTTCTGTTCGGTGAACTTACGTTCAGTGAGTTTGGTTCGGCCTAGACATCTAATCAGAATTTTTTTCCTTTTCAGGTAGGTATTTCTTCGATGGTTTTGTATGACTTGGTGTCCCTGTCATGCATCTTATCAATCTGTTTCCATTTCCAGCTCTCCTTTATGTATCTCAACGATGGGTTTGCATGGTTTATTCCATTTCATGCATTTCGTCGATGGTTTTGCGTAATTTGTTCTATTTCCTCAGAATCGTCGATGGTTTTGCATGATTTGTTTTATTTCATGGATTTGTTCGATGGTTTTGTATATCTTGCGTCACTCTGTCATGCATCTCATCGATGGGTCTGCATTCTCAGCTCTCTACTTCCTGTATCTCTACGATGGTTTTGCATGCTCGTGCGTGCTTTTCTATAGATCGAAATTATCTCGAACGGCACCAACTCAATGAGTTTTCTTCTTAATTTCCTTACAGGCTGTTCACGTTATTACTAACATAACGTAGTTGACTGTTCCAGCTTTTCCGGTTCACCGTTCCGCGAGGAAGGAAGTTCACAAAATAATATATTTAAAAATAGAAGAGATAATGAAAAGTGATAGTGGAACGTGTTAGTGCAAAGTGATAGTGAATGAAGACATCTAAGGAAGCCTAGGTTAATTTATTATAGCATGAAGTATTTAAGGCCCCATGTAAAATTGCCAAGTAGTCACTGTATCATTAGCTTTGTTGCTCTTTTGTTGGCTCCTCATCTCCGATGAGGAGGTCGCCGCTGCTTCCGTTCACGGAAGCAAGCGACTGAGCATGGAATCGGTATGAGTGGATCAGTTTCATCCTCTGGTGTTCTTGTCGAAAGGGAAAAGTTTCGGGCGTAGGGGGTGTACCATTTGGTATACTGCCTGCGTAAGTCACCCGGTCCGATTCCCAGTCTCCTCGTTAGCCGGCTTGAGTCAGGTCACACCTAGTGTGCTCCTGACGAGTCGCTGGGTGCAGAGGAATCGTTTGGGAGACGCCGAGCGCTTTTCCCTTTCGACTCGGACAGCAGGGTGGTAGGAACTGCGCCATCCAATACTCCTTTCATGCTCACCCGTAGTCTTCCCTTCTTTTCTGAATTTATTTCAATCGAATGATTGCTTGGCAGTTCCCTAGAATCTACAACTAAACCGAAGGGGTTGATGGAAATTTGTTTCCATCCATCTCTTTGGTTTAGTATGCTAAGGGATTCATGTACAGGGAGATCGATGGAACTTTGATTCCATCTATCTCTCTACGGGTCTCAAAACGCAGCAACCTCCTCGCGGTGAGACCTGGTAATCGGTGAAAACCGAGCCGATAGCTGCGATTGTCAAATATTCTAATTAGATATAAGAATTTCTTTAACTTGCAATACTGTGGTAGAATGTAAAAATAAAATATGTAACTTGAAATGTTTGTTCGTTTGTTCCTACCGGTCCCCAGAACACGAGTATAGTGTTAATGTAGAAGGATAAGTGCATGTTGGAATATTTCATCGAAATACTGTAACCGATGGGTTTTTGATAATTTTTAAAGTCCTCTCTGCTTCAGCACCTTATTGAAATATATTCCTTGGCAAGGTATTCCACGTTACATCGTGAAAGCATGTCTTCCACAAATAATGTTTATATAAATTTTTATGTTCAATAAATTTTGTTTTCCGTTAAATAAACTGGAATAGAACAGCAAGGTTAAAAGACATATGTGTTCTTGTTTTGTTGTGATCCTTCTTTCTCTGTCGTTGCACTCAATACGTTTATAAAACGATCTTTCAATTGTTTCTCTAACAGAATCATTTGTAAATCGCGGGTTTCAAATGATCTAAGTTTTACCCGTGTTATCTTATTTTAGACTGAATCGATAACGTTGGGTGTGACATGAAAATGCTAAGGGGGCTCGCGAGCCCCCCGAGCGTGTGACACAAAATTACATTGCGTGATTGGTCTGTCCTATACCTCGTCTGTGATGTTACGAATTACGAATTACGTAAGCTAGATTAATATTTGTACCGATACTACCGATAGTATAACGACTGTTTTGTGCCCTTCTCACGTCATTAAAGCATCATTAATTCATTATAGAATTGAATAAAATCGAACATCCAATGCATTTTTCTGTCCCGAGTTTGCAGGGTTCTAAGCCCTAGAACAAACGACAGAGAACTTCGTCGATACTAGGGCCCTCTTACCATGTAAATGTCGCGTGCAACGTTACCGGCAAAGTCTCGAAACAGATTGTAGCGCTACGCGCGGTAGGAATTCGAATTCAATGCGGGGAAAGTTAGGTCATTCGTAACCCGCGCTTTACAGATGTTTCTGTTACAGTAATAATTTAAACTGACTGGTCTAGTAGTTTTATTGTTAGCCACAAATAACGTTTTTGTTTATATAAATGTTTATGTTAAAAAATTTGTTACTCGAAGGGTACAGCAAGGTTAAAGGGCGAATGTGTTTTCCTTTTGTTGTGATGCTTCTTTCTCTTCTGTTAGATGGAATACGTTCGTATGACGGTCTTTAAATTATTACTGTAACAGAAACATTTGTAAGCCACGGATTACGAATGACCTAATTTTACCCGCGTAGAATTCTAATTCCCACCACGCGTAGCGTTACAATTTGTTTCAAGACCTTGCCAGTAACGTGACACGTGACAATTGACACTGAAATGGTAAGTGGAGACAGAAAAATGCATTTGATGTTAGATCTGTTCTATAACTCCTTTGTGGTGTGGATGTACAAATTATTGTTTAGAACCATAAAAATAAATTTATTTATTTAACACTATCATACATACATATATATATATATAGAGGACCGAAAACAATTGCTTTTTAAAAACATTCCATGACATATTCGCTTCATTAAATTTTTCTTTCAAACTTTTTAATGACTGTTATGTTGTTAGTATGAAAGAAAGCTCAGAAATTCTATACACGGAGAGAGAACCGTGTCAATTAATTGTCAAACTGATTCAGCAACAAGGGAAAGTGGCAGATTCTATTGCTAAATACATTCCCCCAGTTTCGCCATCAATTGTCATTAATTCCACGTAAACTTAATATCGCGACAATTCCGATAACGCCTCCATCAGACCCAGGAAACGAAGGACAACGCTAAATAGCGCGTTCACCGTCCCATTTACACACTCGCGGCTGGTAAAATCATACGGGATGGGGCGATAGAATTGTTTGTTTTCGCTGTCCCATTACTGTGGCAATTAATAGACGCAAATTACCTTATCTGATTTCATCGCCTCCGCGAGTTCTTCCGTAGATCGTTGATCACGGCTCGTTGCACTTGCAGGCATCTACGCATTTCTCACCCATGAATCACGTTGACGATCGAATTCAAAGATCTCCGTGGCAAGAAGGATGTAATTTACAGAATCCACTACTTAATTATCAACATGCCTCTTACCTTCTCCACTTGGGAAAACAACATTACCTTTTTCCAAGGTCAGTAGGGGTGTATTAAGCTACAATAAAAAGAGGAATACACATCTCTAAGATAAAACTAAATACACTCAATAATCTATATTAAGCCTTATAGAATAGTAACATTGCTTTTCAATAAAATTGTACCGCAAACGTGACCTTAAAAAATCGATTTTTAAGTCCACGCACGAGCTGACGAGTCGAAATGGTAGTGGGATTTAAAAAAATATAAAAAAATGCATTTAGGAAATCGGAGGATAGAGGATGGAATGTTGGCCCACAGAAAGGACCAGGGTCCTTAGTAAAGTGGGTGTCGACAACCTCGGTTTATCGATATTTTCGAACGGTACCTTCGAGGTCTTTAACCATCGAGGGGCAACGCTTGTTTGCAATCTCGCGAGGATTCCCATGCCCCATCTTGCATGCAAATGTGTATGCCCGTATTTTTTTTGTTTACACTTATCTCACGTACAGTATATTTTTACCGCCTGCGGTCTCCTGGCACGTATATAAAGTCACGGGAAGATTCACCTTACAGGCGCATACCTGCGTCGCATCTCGAGAGCGCCGCGTCGATTTGAGAAACGTTAGAACCGGTAACGCTGCGCTTCCGCTTCCATTTCCTCGCGGGAAAGCTGAAGTTTCCCAGTGCAGAGACGCCGCCACCGCGGGGCGGTCGACCTTGTTTGAAAATCGATCGAGAGATTTCGGTATTCCCCGAGTCCGAGGGAGGACATTTTAGTGAAACTGTTCGCTACTGTTTCGGTTGCTTAACTGTGATTTAGAGGGGAGAAGTAAAGGGAAGTAAATGGCCAAAGAGTGAGGATTGAAGGTAGAATTTTGTGGAAATTGAGGAATACTTGAGCTTACAAAATAAAGAGACATATACACTGACACGTCTAGGAGAAAATTGGAAACTTTTGAAGAAATAATTGCACAAAAGTGCAAGATTTTTTAAAGATATTCTTCAAAGTAAGCCTTTTATTTCACTTGCTGTCTGGATACGAATTGTTGGAAGCTTGGGAAATTGAGGAAAAGTCATATTTACCAAACAGAGGGACATATATATTGGTACTGCTGAGAGAATATTGAAAGCTGAAATAATAATCTACAGCTGTTCAGAGTTCTCTTAAGATTTAATAAAAGGCTTTGATAAGTTTTCCGTTGGCTTGCTGTCCGAATGAAACCTAATTCCACGATGAAAGTGATGTTCTTCCACCTTCTCCTTCTTGGGGCAGCTTGTACCGCTGACAAGGTGCGTTACGATGGCTACAGATTGTACAAGGTTTTTGTGGCCGACAATACCAGTCTGGAACTACTGAAGAACATGCAAGACAACGATGGTTACAACTTTTGGGGACAGCCGAGGGTCAATGGCACTACGAATGTTATGATAGCGCCAGCAAAGCTTCAGGAGTTTATGAAATTCAGTAACACGACGAGACTTGTCCCTGAATTGATGATGGACGATGTGCAGAAGTACATCGACGATGAAAATCCTCGTGGAGGTTTAAAGGGCAATTTCGACTGGCTGGGTTATCATCGGTTGAGCGTAGTAAGATAGAAAATATTCAATTAGTAAGATAGCAAATATTCAATTAGATTGTTCATGAACAGATGCTTTGTATTTTAGGAAAGCCAGTAGAGTGTGAGAAATTAATCACGACAATTTGCCACGTTATACAATCTGTTATCACACTCTGCTGCTATCTCTATCGTATTATTATGTTATTGTAACTTACCATACACTGCCACACTTTTATCATGCCGACATAGGTATTATACTTTATCTACTATTAAAATTATCGTGACAAATGGCAAAACTTAATTGTAACTTGAAAACTGACGCAGAAATCATTACTACACATGCTATATTGCTGGTTAAAGTGATTTGCTCTTCCTTTCAGATTTATCGCTGGATGGATTCTCTGGCAACGCAGCACCCCGAAATCGTGAAGCCCATAACAGGTGGAAGCAGTTACGAGGGAAGAAGTATAAAGGGAGTGAAGCTTTCCTACAAAGAGGGTAATCCCGGTGTGTTCATCGAGGGTGGTATACACGCCAGGGAATGGATATCGCCTGCCGTCGTGACGTACGTCCTCAACGAACTAATACTTAGCGAGGATCCACGTGTCAGATACATGGCAGAATCTTACGACTGGTACATCTTCCCTGTATTCAACCCAGATGGCTACGAGTATACACACACAACGGTAAGAAAATGTTTAAATTTTATTAGGCCGAAGTGTTTGTTAAAAGTCAAAATGTACTACGTGTTTTTTTTTTTATTAAACTATTTTCTTTGGTGATCTATTTTGCTACTTTTCTGGTGAAGGTATAAATAGGCGTAGTAAAAGAAGACACTTGCATACACCTAACATCACCTTCACGGTGGGCGAACGAACATTTGCACCGACTTAATGCAGTGACTTTGATTTAATTTAATTATAAAATCGAAATATTTGGATTTGTGTACAAAGAGATAATGACTGTACACAAACGTGACAAGACGACTTTTGACTTTCTGTACGCATCGATGGCTGATAAAGTCTGGCTTTCTGCTCGACGTCCTATCAACGAACAGCGGCTATCGTACATTATCTATTATCAGCCAAGAAGCTTCAATGAATTGCGATTCGTTTTAATCAAAATGTACGCGTTAGCATTCGTAGCTGATAATCATCAATAAGATGTGATAATTGCGCGGGTAATTTCATCGATCGATTAAAAGCGAAGGAAGTTAATGGAAGTTACGATGGTTCAGAGTAAGATCCTTTGTTTTAGAATCGACTTTGGAGGAAAACTAGGCGACCAACTGGAAGGGGTTGCGTCGGAGCGGATCCGAATAGGAATTGGAACTTTCACTGGGCAGGTGCTGGTTTCACAAAATTACCTTCTCTGTTAATTCGAAAGGGCGTATCTGCAACTTTTGCTTAAATTCAGTTATTGCCGACAGGTAGCACAAAAATAGTTTATCTGTATGTATATTAAAGATACCCTCCCATCAGATCACTCCAAAATAGGTCATGTTTAGGATTTTATTTAAAAAAAAGTAAACATCATAGCGTTAAAAAATATGTTAGGCTGTATTTGTACATCATTCAAGGTAATAAAACATTTGTTTTCCATATTTTATCTAATACTGCTTTCTATTTATTTGCTGAATACAAAACGAAAATTCTTAGAGAAAAAGTAGAGATTCCCTTCTTCGAGATGTTTAGTTTCAGCCATGATCGTTAAGGACTACGAAATTTAATTGAATTCCTGTTGATTGTTACCGTTTCAGAGGGTGGTACCAGCCCCTATCCCTGCAGCGAGATCTACCCAGGCGACAAGCCGTTCTCTGAAACAGAAACGAGGACCATGTCGCAGTATATCGACAGCATACACCAGAAAATATTCTCCTACATAGCCTTCCACAGTTACAGCCAGCTGTTGCTGATCCCTTACGGCCACACCAGTAGAAGGCTCGACAATTACGACGACCTGCTCCAAATTGGGAATCACTCCGTCCAGGCTCTGTCGAAGAGATACGGAACGAGATACAAAGTCGGAAATATCGTGGACGTTATATGTGAGTAGATTATTCGGATGCGAATAGAATGATTAAAACGAAGGTCCGCGTTTGATATTCGATTCGGTGTGCATGCGACGAGGCTGCAGCCTCGAGTGATACGGGTTACAGCGATTAAATTAATCAAGTTCTCATTAGAAATGTTAAGAGACAGAATATTGCAGAATCAGGCTAAAGAAAAGAATTTTCAAACGCAAGTTGTGATAAAGGGGATGTTGGGAAAAAGAATAATTGAAGAGTCCTTGTAGAAAACAGTGTAAGTGCCAAAAATGAAATTCGATCCTATAGTATTACCACTGGCCCGTAGAACAGTTTCCCATAAATTTTTTTTAATTTTGACTCTTACTGTCTTTTCTGCAAGGACTCTTCAATTGAGATTATTAGATAACAAAATGCCTTTAGCTAACAAGGGATGTTCAAGAATACGAAAATTCAAAAAAAATTCCAACTTTACAGAAATGTGGTTCAAGTGATGCTAATAACTTCTTGCTAATTTCTTGTTTCAAGAATGAATCGGTCCTAGGGGTGAAACATACCCTCATAGAAATTATGAGTTCTCGTATTATCATGAATCAGTTGTACTACTCGGTTTCGCCCGGAATTTAGAATCTGATTTGATAAAAAAAATTGTTTTTAATTTTTTTTATAAAAAGAGTCACATTCATTTAGATTAGTCTCAAAGTTTTTAGGCGACAGACAAACACACAAACATGTAAACTTTCTGCTTTATATATTAAAATATCCGCGAAACCGTAAAACACATCGAAAGAAAGTTTCATTCAAAGTTTTATGGTCTTTGATATCCTACAATATGATGATAAAGAAATTTTTTCCAAAATCCCTACCACACACTTTTTATAACATTTTGCTTCGCTTTACTCTTCCTCGCTTTTATCCTGCTTTCTCAGACGTTGCATCCGGCGGGTCAATGGATTGGGTGCGAGGAACGTACAACACTCCCATACCGTTCACCTATGAACTTCGAGATACCGGAAGATACGGCTTCATTCTTCCAGCAAGTCAGATTATACCGACTGCAGAGGAGACGTTGGATTCTTTGGTCGTCATGTTCCAACAAGCTGCGAAACTTGGATATGGAGCATCCACAACAGTGTAACATTAAATGCTTTTAAAGAGAGTCCAGTGTTTATCAGTTCTTGAACGTATCTGGGAGTCAAGCTATCGGACACACACTTAAAGATATTAATACGTGTGCTTGTGTCGTAAACTTTTTAAACTTTTATATTATACAATGATACAGGAGCTTGAAGTTGTTAATTAGGAAAGATAAGATGAAGAATGATACAGATTCTACATTATATTTTCTTTTCCACGTGGAAAAATCTTCTGTATTTTCCTTAAATTAATGGCGATTAAAATTATTTTACCATTTGGTTAAGGCTTTGTCTATTCTGATCAGCTCTGTTATACTATCCGTTTCTTCTTTTTAATACTGGAAAGATTGATTAAAGGGTAAATATAGAAGCAGTCATAAAAGTGTCTCCTCTGGAACGCCTTAAGCCTTGAAGCAATGAGTTCCAATTCTCAGTGGAAGTTTGATTACAAACACAGCACGACTCCCTTCTTTTCGCATTTCTCCCTTATCTCGATTTCAGATACTGGTCCAAAAATATAGACTCTAAGCCCAGGAATATCACCTGTAATCGCTCGCAATCACTGATTCCACCTTTATGTGTCAAGCACCAACACCTGTTCACCTATACTTTGATTAAAAATCACGAAAATTCATTTTTATGACTATCCTTACCAATACCCTATCACTTGCACAAGCATTTAATGCAAAATCATTCTTATTCTCAAAATCATTATGTCATATCTCCAAAATATCCATTCTATAAATATTCATTTATAAAGATGGTCCCTCCAAAGATAATACACTATTATCCCTAAGGTAATTTTATTTAACAA
The DNA here is from genome assembly GCA_944738655.2 of Andrena hattorfiana. Lineage (NCBI taxonomy): Eukaryota > Metazoa > Arthropoda > Insecta > Hymenoptera > Andrenidae > Andrena > Andrena hattorfiana. The sequence continues at coordinate 66,352,736 of OX122891.2, read as the reverse complement.
GTTTTAATAAAATATCTTATTTAATAAAAAATTATTAGATATCATTTTTGAAAGTTTTATAACTTTAAATGTCCTCCCAACAAAATAATTTATTAATAGTAAATATAAATTTCATAAAAATAAATTATAAAATTCTATAGTGTTTTCTCGTCCCGTAATATTATTTAAGAATTATTACTTAAAATTGAAATAAAATTGAAATAATACAAACACCTTTGTTGTAAAACACAAATCTCAATATCCCCTCCAAGGAAGGAGACCAAAGGGGATCATATCAATTCGAGTGCGTTTCATCGAAATTCATGTCTCTTAAAAACACACGGTCAAGTGGCAATTTATGGTTAAGATTGCATAGCGCGAAATGTGAAAAGAAATGTCATTGCACCTGCAATCACTGGTGGATTTAACGACTAAGGCACAGGTGGCAAACGTTCTGGGACACCCTGTATACATAACAGAATTACAAATAAATCTACGCGCGTGTGGTATGAAAATGATAGAAAACCAAAAGAACTATAGTGTTTGGATAAAATCATCATTTTTTTTTGAAGATAGAGCCCAGGGTTCTGCTCATCGGTCGCACCGTAAAATCCGCCACTGCTACTAATCACGGTCCCAGAGAAGCCTTAAGTGTCCCGGAATTAAAACTCGTCTGCAACTGATTGTGAAATCGCGACGATACTTCGAGTGGCCTGGCATAAGATCCACGAGATAACTCACTCGAACCAAATCTGATAAGGCGGACATTCAGACCCAATAAGTACGCTTCTTAATTGATCGATGATATGATTTTTGAATAACGATCCGGCAGAAAATGATTTGTTGGTGCCGTGTGCAGATAAACCGTTTAAATACAACGAACCAGAGACTGACCGCGCAAACTTCTCTCGTGGTAGTACAGGGTAAGACGATCATCTTAATAGAACCTACTGTGTTCGTAATTATTGCAACAGTGCAAAAATTCGTTAGACCATATCAGGTGTACGGAAGTGCCTTCTATTATTACATCTACTTGTACTTTCACTGGAAAAATACCAAACGGCCATAGACAGCAAAGGAAATATGTATATTCTTCAATGGAAATATATTACTAATATATTCTTACTATTAATAAAGACTTCGGCTCAATAAAGCGAACGAACTTTTGCACCGACTTATCTTCTATACAGATTTCTGGACATTTTTTATACTTTGAACTTGTAGCTTGCTTTGGGAATTATCGTCTTTTATAAATAAACGTGAGGGACACGTTGCACATCCGTTCGATAATGAGAGTTGAAGTAGTTTGTTTCTTGTAGCTTAGATTGTTAACACGGCGTTTACAGCACCCATCAATTTGGCGAATTTTAAATTTCGAGAAGGGACAGCGAAAAATCATAGCATTAATTATAACCAATTTCTACCGTAAATTAATAATTCTACTCAAAGAATTTATACACATTTATTTCCTCCTAGGCCTTCTAACTTTTAAGAGCGCAATTTAATATTATATATACCTACTTAAGTTATATTTAAATTGAATAAATCGATTTGTCAAAGAAAATGCTTATTTTCGTTTTCCCGCCAATTCGACGGGTGCTCGTAGAAATAGGTATAGAAGCAATGTCCGTAAACCTAGTGTTAATAAAGGTGTTGATGTTTGTTTAGGAGAAGCATCATGTGGAAGCTAATTCTCGTCGGTTTGGTCGCTTTGGCGACAGCTGAGAAGGTGAAATATGACAACTACAAGGTGTTCCGCGTGACTCCTCACACGGAGGAGCAGCTGTCGATTGTGCGCACCTTGGAAGATGTGTCTGACTCGGTATGTATGTTAATCCTATATGAATTAAAACATAAATAGGATCGTTGTCTGTGTGTGCCAGTATTCAGAATTTCTTTCGCTATTGTATTCCCCGATATATAGCCACCAAACCCTATCCACCAGGAAAACTATAATAGTATTTTCATATATCAGAAGAAATCGATATCGACTATTGCGAGCAAAAGAGCAAAAGAGCTCCACCAAATAGAACTGAAAAAAGAAGACCCGGTAATCCCCCAAACCCATCAAATTCAAATTTCCTCCACCTTCTTCCACCCAAACTAGGAAACTCTTTCCCACCTTAAACCAAAAGGACTAACGGCACCTCCTGATACCATGAAACCTCGCGATACCCCTTGCGATTCCCTCAATCCCAATTCAAAGACCCCGCAATAATCATTTCAACGCCCTTAAAATTCACAGTACTCCATGTGGAAAGAGCCAGGCGTCAAAGACAACTTCGCCGACGTGATGGTGGCGCCCCACAAGGTGCCGGAGTTCATCCAGCTAATGGAGAAATTCCAAATCCCTTATGAGACGTACGTCAGCAATGTTCAAGCCCTGATCGACAACGAGAGGCCAGCAGTGCAGCCCCTGGTTGCCTTCGACCTAAACAACTACCACACCCTCGAAGAGATCTACGCCTACTTGGACAGCCTGGCCAAGGCCAACCCCAAGAATGTCCAAGTGATCGTGGGTGGAAAGACCTACGAGAACCGTCAGATCAAGGGAGTGAAGCTGTCTTTCGGCGCTAACAAGCCTGGAGTCTTCCTGGAGACCGGGATCCACGCAAGGGAATGGATCGGACCCGCCACCATCCTTAACATCCTGAACGAACTGTTGCACAGCAAAAATGCTGACGTTCGAGCGCTCGCTGAGTCCCACGACTGGTACGTCTTCCCTGTCTTCAACCCTGACGGATACGTGTACACGCACACCACGGTGAGTTAAGGGGAACGTTGGGTGATTGAGGATCGTTTAGGGGATTCAGGAATGCTCGGGTCGTAGGATAGAGTTTATCAATGGCGGACTGACCAGAGTATCAGCTTGCCCGATGGCAAGTGGGTCCCCCTAAATATTAGACAATATTACTAAATGTTACTAAAAAATATTCATTTATTTCACAAAAATTTTAATTGTACTCTTTTGGCACTTATGTATTTCTTGAAATTTGATTTATTTCTTATAAAAATTAAATGATAGGCTTATAGTGGTGGGTGGGTCCCCTTTATCTCCTGACAACCAATATTTTTAGACCCAGCCCGCCACTGGAGTGTATGATCGATGTTGTATGATGTGATTGGTAATGGGAAGTTTTTTAAAAGCAGTGTTTAAAAAATATCTCTTTGTTCATCGTGAACTGTTTCTCCCGCTTAAACGGGAGTATGGGTATTCTTTTTATTCCTCAGTATCTATTGTATGCTGTAACTTGTTGATTACTTGCTGTTTTTATCCTTTTTACACGCGCTTACCGTAGTATATTCGCTATCTTCAATCATGTCTTATAGATATGATTAGCTTCTGTTCGAAGTTTCGAAGTGCTAGAGGAAGATAACGTCCTACGTCATTTTCCAGAGATATAATGCCGATGTTTGCAGATATAATTGTATTTTATTGACAGCTGGCGCGTCATGAAATTGATATACTTTATCAGTGACGTTTGCGTTGCAGAACCGCATGTGGAGGAAGACTCGCAAACCTTATGGCATGTTCTGCTACGGTTCCGACCCCAACAGGAACTGGGGCTACAAATGGATGTGTAAGTTTCATGTTTCGTTTTATTTCTGTCACTTGACGAGCTAGAAACTCTTCTGTTCAGTAGCCAAAGCACTGCTTAACATTTTCGCGAAGGTCCTCACGGTCGATTTGTTCCCATTTTTCAGCTGGTGGTGCCAGCAGCAGCCCATGCTCTGAAACATACGGAGGAAGCGCTGCATTCTCTGATGTAGAAACCAAATCCATGTCAGAATACATCAGCTCGATCTCTAAAAAAATCTCTGCCTACATCGCGTTCCACAGCTACTCCCAGCTTCTGATGTTCCCCTACGGCCACACGAAGGAACATTTGGAAAATTACAACGACTCCGTAAGTAAAAGCATGAGGTTCAAGTTATCCTTCTCTGACAACGAGACTAATTAAAAGTCAATCCCATTTTTCTCCCTTTTTCTTCAATTAAATTTCGTTCACCTAAATCCTTAAAAGTTAAGGAAAGGCAGTTTAGAGTCTGCTTGAATGAAATAGACATTTGTAACTTTAATTAGAAAAAGATGTACCATTTCTCTCCATTTCTCGGATGGAAATCTGTTTAATTTCTGTTAGAAAGACAAGGAAAGATGCTTCCCTTTAATCGATAATTTCTTTTACCGCGTATTATTTTATCAACACGTTCGATTTTATCGATCATTACTGGGACATCTTGAATGATAATGAACGATTCTTATCGATCGGTAATCATGACGAATGGTGTGCTCTTTTATCTGGACAGGGTCGCATTTACTATAATTTCTTTTTAAACGTTAATTTCATAATATAAAAACTAGAGGCAGCTGAAAAATTTGTGAGACCTCACAATGATTTTGCGCCGAGGGCCTCCAAAAGTATAAATGCGGCCTTCTATCTGGACATCGAAAGATACAATCCCCGATTGCTTCGCTAATTAGACTTTGATAACGTGACGCGTCTACAAGCGTAACGAGAAGTTACGAACAATTCCAGGGCCACCTTTACCAATGGGCTAAATGCGTTATAGTCCAGGGGCGCCCGTGATCCAAGGGCGCTTAAGAAGCAAATATGTTGTTGAAATACTTTTGTTCTCTTCAATTTTGGAAAAAAAAATTCGATCCCGGGCATTGTTCGTGTTTGCCTTGGTGGAGACCCGGGGTTATGATGTACTGCCTTGCACCGATTGCGAAGAAATTGCACCCTTGGGGGCTAGGGCGCCAAAATTGTTTAGCCCAGGGCGCCAAAATTTTTTAGCCCAGGGCGCCAAAATTTTTTAGCCCAGGGCGCTCAAATTTGTTAAGACGACCCTGAACAATTCGTTCCATGTGATTTCAGCTCCAGATCGGTCAGAAGACTATCCAGGCTCTTGCCAAACGATATGGAACTAGTTACCGCACTGGAAACATCGCCGAAACTATTTGTGAGTGCACACTTTCATTTCTATAAAGCACAAAAATCAGGACAGCTACTAAGAATGGAAGATCCCCAACTTTTGTCTGAAAACTTTTTTCTCTCTCTTACACAAAATTGGAAAATACGTAGCTGGATATTGAGAGGTCATTTTCACCCCCTCAGAGTGAATTTAGGCAGCGAAAAAATTGCTTAATACATATCTATATATCCTCTATATATCCCCAAAGATTCATAATTTTTTCAATTTCCGGGATTTTAAATACTCTCGTATCTGTAGAATACAGAAGAAAAGAGGCAATCGTAAGTTACTACAGATAGTTTCTAATTAGGTGATCGATATCTTTTTCCGAGGCAACGATCAATTAGAAAGATCGAATGAGTGTTGCATTTTGATTAGAAGGAAATGCTAGCAATTAATTTTACACAGTGGGAACAGCTGATATGTATCACTCTTGATTTTTTTACATATATTTGATATCTGGATTTCAGATGTCGCAAGTGGAAGTTCTATGGACTGGGTGAAGGGAACCTTCCACACACCCATCACTTACACCTACGAATTACGGGACACTGGTCGTTATGGTTTCTTGCTGCCAGCCAGCCAAATTGCTCCCACTAGCATGGAAACCCTCGATTCCTTGGTCGGTATGTTCAAGGAAGCGAAGGCCCGTGGATACGAATAAACCATGATTATTTATTCCGAACGGATAATCATAATTGAAAAGACGAACTTTTGTTAAGAAATGTGATATGACATTAAGTATATGAACCGACCATTATATTTATGCGCAACGAATACGGATAATAAATTTTATTGAATCCTTTTTAAAATATTCAAGTTGACACTCTCTCCCCTTTCTTGATCATTTTTTAGTGTAGAAACGATATTTTTATTTTTCTTTCTGTCATTAATGTGGCGTCATGGAATTCTTTATTAATACGGGGAAATTGGAAGCGGACTCTTTATTTATTTTTTTTAACTCTTGTGTAACATATTTAATTCTACTTATTACAGTTATACATACACTTACAATAAAAGTCAAAACAAAAATGTTGACTGAGTATTTCTAAAAATATTGATATCTAGAAATATTATTCCACAAGATTAAGAGTTCTGGATAACATAATTTCTCAGCAACTTGGCAAATTGAGAGGCGTTGAAAACTCTTTTTTAAATTGAACTATTTAATTTTAATTATACGTAATTATAGTCTCGCAGAGCGAACCTGATTAACTATATCTCTTAATTCACATTACCTGCTGTCGGAAGTAATTTCGGAGGCATACGCTTGACATGATTCGCGCGTCTCCCCTCGTCTATACACAATAAATTACACGCTTCGTAGACATTCGCGACGGCATAAATATATCATACATCGAGAGTCAAGGCTTTGTACATATCAAGAACGTATTGCAAATACGTATTACACGAATCACAATCTATGACAGCCATATTAGTTCCTACACTATCACTGCCCAACAAAATTTAATTTTTTTTCTGATTTGTAACATTCATTAGCCGTTTCGTATATTAGCCGTTTCGTATATCTATAGATTTTTGTGCGCTGAAAATAAATCCGCGAAACGTTTGTCGCCATCACCCTCTCTCTTAAAAAAATGCAAATTTTCAACTTTGAACATCTTTTGTGCTCAAACAGTAATAGTTATTCGGTTGCTTGTCCCGTCAAATTATTCTATGAACCCCGCAAATACAACGATATGAGTTATTATTGAATTATAAACATTTAAACATGTTTAAAGAACGATCAAAGGGAAAAGGACACCCGAAATGCACCAATTTTTGCAGATATCTTTCTAGATATTTCAAAAACTAAGGGCCTAGGAGAAATTCTGTCTAATCCACGCGATGCAGTAGACATTTTTCCTCCGGAAACCATCAACAGAATTGATAAAACATCTTTTGTTTTTAATACAGAAACGAAAGAATTTGGTAAAACGTGCGGCGCCGACAGTGGTAGTCAATGGTGGTGGGCGCTTCCACTGCCACTCAGCGTCACAGAATCGCGTAACGCGCGTAAACTTACATCGTTTTATTTGCGAGGGTTCATAGAATAATTTGACGGGACAAGCAACCGAGTAACTATTACTGTTTGAACACAAAATATGTTAAAAGTTGATAAATTGAATTTTTTTTCAAAATCGAATTTCTCGAGAACTAAGAGTGCGGGCGACAAAGGGTTTGCGGATTCGTTTTCAGCGCACATAAATCTATAAGAAGCGGCTATTGAATGTTACAGATCGAAATGGCTGTTGGACAGAGTAATACTAACGTTTCCACAAGTCGGTGACAGATATACTGTGCTACTTAATCGCTACTCTAGTGTTTTAAATAAACCTTACATAATACTAAATCATTATTACTAGCAATTTATGAAACCGCGAGCGTTTTCGCTATCGCCTTCAATTCCTTCCGCGAAATCTTTCCACTGTGGGTGTGAGGAAGGCTTGGCAGGAACTTCACCCCGCCGCGTAATTTATACTGATCCATCAAATTACTCGCCACAATGTTCACCAATTCTTGCTCTGTCACCTGCAAAATGAATCGATTATAATCTTAACGATTTCAGTGATTACTCGAATTCTTGAGTGTATCGTGATTAAATTTCCAAGAAAACTCGGTATGACACGTGAGTGGTCTTTATGGATGGCAATAACAGCGCAATAACAAAAACTTTAAGTTCTTAATTCACGTTAGACAACTGCATTTCTTTTCTACGTAAGATTAGTTAGATGAGATTGCAGAATTATATTTTGGAAGGTAAGGAGTGGGGTCGGAGGAACTCACTAAGCAGTCTATGCAAATGATAGAGGTGGTTGATGCCAAGGGCGTCAATGGTAGGGGTAGGGGAGACCGGGGCTAGATGTTACAGGGGCAGGTTGTTACAAAGCAATTTTAATTTTTTTCGCTTGGACTATCACTTCGACGATGAAGTGGCTGATGTGTTTCAACCATACACAGTCGTGTATGTTGTTTGTTTCTAGTCGGTTCACGCGTTGTCACTTTATTACAGTTTTTTGTGTTTTCGGTACTAATAGTAAGTTTTCTCTTTCTACTTCAATCTTTTCTACCGAACAGACAGATAAATGTATGTAAATTAATATTACCACGTTTGAATCAGTGTCCTTTTAGCTACAGATTCTTACCAAGAACATAAGAATACACCAAACTGGTATGAACTTATAGTTTTTTATACACAATGGTGTCAACCGGGGCAAGTTGTTACACAAGACAATGGGCATGTTGTTACATACGAAAAGAGGCATGTTGTTACTCTCTCCTTTTTCGAATTCAAAGAAAGGCTCCACAAAGTGGATTCAGTGCACAGAGTGCAAAAAGTAGGCACATGTGAAGTGTGTAAAACCTAAAAATCACTTTTATGTGTACATTAATTGCGAGTCCCCGTATGAAACGGACGACGATAATTACAGGCATGTAACTGATTTCAGTAGTTTTTTATTATTTTTAAAATAGACTTTTTATTGTATATTTATTGTAATAGATTCTTATCATTAATAAATTTACTTTTGTCCAAGAAAATATAATTATATTACTCATAATAAGCCTCTTTTCGTAAAATTTAATCCTGTAACAACTTGCCCCGTATTGTGTAACAACTAGCCCCTACTCGGGGTACGTTGATACAACATGTCTCGACCTTCAAAATGGCTTGTTTCAAAGTCATGGTTTTCGTTTAATTACATGCGATAGCGGTCATCGGTAGAGGAAAGAACGTACTTTAAGTGAGAGTCATTGATAGTATTGAATATGCAATGCAAAACAAATACAAAATAAGAAACTGAAAAATGTAACAACTAGCCCCGATCCCCTACCTCCGACGCAAAAAGGAGAATTTTTTAATTTTCATTAAGCGGTTCTTTCGAGAAACCGAGGTATATTTTTTTATAAACATCATAAGTCAGATCAGCGGGATTCTGCGCTTTTTTGTGTGACGCACCCCTGTCATCGGGCGCAAAAGGAGAATTTCTTTAACTGTTATTAAACGGGTCTTTTGGGAAGCCCTGATTTTAGGGCGCCATATAAATTTTTACATAAGGGCGCTGGTAAGGGGTACTTGTTTTAGCTCACCTCTCTGTTATGTACTTTACTGACAAAGGCGATGGGGTGCTCGTCATCCGTGGGATGAGGTATACTGACAACGGCAACCTCTAAAACCGCTGGGTGAGTCTGCAGGAGATCTTCAATCATACTCGGCGTTATTTGCTGTCCTCTGTATTTGATAATTTCCTTCAGTCTGTCCACGATGAAAATCTCCCCCTTTTCGTTGTAGTAAGCGAGATCGCCCGAGTGCACCCAGCCTGAAATCAGTAATTTCCAATATCTGATTTGCGACGTCAATGTACTTACGGGTCATCCTTAAATTACTTAAGAGTCATTTTGGCGATTTCTTACCCCCTTCCTCCCATAGTATAAGAATTCGTCACATTTTATACTCCGACCCCCTCCCCCTCCTTCATATCGTAATATTTTTACCCATTTTTTTCAGTTGTTAAAATTCTTTTAAAGGTTTATATAATTCATTTAACTCGGTGTAAAGGGAGATGGAACCCATTTTTTATTAGTGTCTTACTTTGTTTTTTATTAAAAAAAGAAGACGGAAAATAGGTCGAGAATCACATGCTTAACTTTGAGCAGCTGCCGACTGCCGTTTTTGAAAAAATAATTTTTTTCTAAATCCGCGCCGACAAGTACTAGATTTATAGTCTTAGGAATATTCGTGCCAAATTTTATCCAAATCTGTTCAATAACCTCTGAGATATTTTTGATACCGCAAATGTTGTAACTATGAAGAGGCCTTGGGAAAAGTGGCTGCTATGGCACCATTTCTTAAGACATCAAATTTCATTTTGAAGAGAATATAGCTTAATTTATACAGAACAAGGTGTATATCTTGATTTTTCAATACGACGTTTCTTTATATGAAAAAAAAAATCATAAACATGATCCTATTTTCCGACCTGTCAAGGGAATGTAACCCCTTAAGAAGTTTCTAATCTTCTTCTTTTATTTCCATCTCATTTTAAAATGTCAAAATTTCGAAGTTTCATCAAAGAGACTATGCAGAAAAGATCGAGGCTAAAAGTTAAGGGGGTAAGTTGTTCCGACGTTTATATCTTCAAAATTAAAGGAGCGTAGTACTTTAAATTATTTTTTCCGTATGAGTTGATCACGCCACTCTGTCGCCCATTTTAATAGCGACCACGATAGCGAATCGTGTGGTTGTAAGCATTGACCTATTAGCCGCGTACCAGATAAGTAAACATTTTTCTATCATTATTTTTTGGCCTATTTCGATTATTTGACGTCGATATTATTGATCGATTCGTTCTCATGGATCAAATGTATTTATCATTTCAATATACTTATGTATAAGCAGAATAGTCTCTCAAACTGCTACTTAAGGCACGTTGTTACCGTAACAACTTGCCTCACCGCAAATGTATGAATTGTTCCTGCTGTCCTGGGTGCGAATATATGAACGAAAGACGGAAAGGGACACCACATCCATCGAAGTTATGCATAAGGATACAAACTGTCACTAGAGAATTCAATATCTGCCACACGACTCTATCGAGATTTATTAAAAAATACAATCTGGACAAAAGGCCACAGTAGGTTATACAAATACAAATTAAGTACAAATTTCAGTAAGTAGGTACCTACAAACAGTTGAATGTAAGACTGATTAGTAGATTATAGTTTTTATACTAAAGATAATGTTTATGATTATTATATTGTTTTGGATTTCTTTTAAAGATAATACATTTTTGATGATCCGAACCTTTATAAAAAAAAACACTATTAATAAAATACTGTTTCATTTCATTAGAAAATGAAATAATTCATTAAAATGCAAGTCTTATATCTTAGGAACAACTTACCCCAATTTCGATAACAACTAGCCCCATAAAGGGGTAAAAAGTTCCGCTTCGACCAGCCACAAATAAATGACTTTCTATGAAAAACCTATTAAATACAAGCTTAAAATCTTAAAATATATTAAATTTAACAAGAAATTATTTAATAGTGAAGAGAATAACTACATTATTTTCCAGTCATTTTTTAAGTTTTCTCGAAATCGGAACTTTTAGCCCCAGTCTCCCCTACATTAAAATTCCCTAACACCAGCACATCGCCACACTCACCGTCTTCGTCGATGAGGCCCTTGGTTGCCTCATGATTCTTGTAATATCCTTTCGATATGGCCGACGACTTCGCGCACAACTCGCCGTTCTGATTCGGGCCCAATACTCTCCCTACCTTAGGCTCGATGATTTTTATTTCACAGTTCGCGGAAACCACGCCACAAGATCCGCTCGTGGAGTCTGCTAATTGAACAGTAACCACGCCGCCGAGCTCTGTCATACCTGCCAAAGAAGCATATTAATATTACACATCGATTTCAATGAGACTTTGCGTGCAAATCAAGGACCATCAGTGCTCGGCTGTTTGATAAATACTAAAACATGAGAACAACTGAACTTTAACTCTTTGCTAACAAATTGTCTTCATTTCCCTTCATTATTCTTTAGTGAGATATGATTCCGTCTGAAATATGTATAGGTACTGACCTAAAAGGGTAAAGAGTTCTAAGTGAGATCGGAGTAAAGACGATCTCGTGTCTGAAGAATTGATTAAATATCAAATTGCAAGGGGACAAACCAAGTTTGAAATATTAAAAATGAGGAAGTGTGGTAGGATAGGGTTGTCCCCCGGTAAATTGTACTATAGTACACTGTTGAAACAAAATATAGTGCGCAAAATAATATATTTTAACTTCATAGTTAATGAAAAAAAAAATTTAATTAACAACCTAAGTAAAGTAACCTAATTGCAACGAGTTTCAGTGCACAGAACGCACCCTTAGCTATTATTAACATCACGCGACACAGTGCATTGCCAGCATAGGTTAACTGTGAATGTCTAAGTTGTTCTTATGTGCATATTAAATAGCAAAAAGAAAATATAAAGCTAGAATTAAATTAATAAAAAACGTGCTTATAGTTACTTTGTAAAAAGTAATTCCTTGATACTAAAAGCACAAACTAGCAGCAAATAAACTTGGCAAAATAAGTAAAATACAAAAATAAATCTGTACCTTTTATTTTCTTAAATTTCACTCAAAATATTATATTCTTTTCAAGATTCCACAAAAATACTATATCCCCCCTCCCAATTGTGGCAACTCTAGGTAGGTATATCCGATGCCACAAGAGTTTTGTCGGATGTTTATATTTGTATAGCGTAAGTAGCTTCTGTAATATTGGAATACTGGGGTTCAAGAAGTGGATCATCTTAAAAGAATAATTCCCTCTTTTTCTTTTGGTTTATGATATTGTACACCTTACCATACGCTTGGACAACCAACGTGTTTGGCAGCTGCTTCTTCAACATGTCCTGAGAATCACGTTTCATGGCAGCACCTCCAACGAGGATAAAGGCCACGCTGGATAGATCATAGTTATGCAAACCGTTGTACCGAGCAAACCGATTTGCCATGCTGGTGCTCAGCATCATCCACGAAACCTACAGCAAATTCCAATACGTAAAAGAATTCCTGGAAGAGATAATGACCTTAAAGCGCTAATTAATATCATGAGAACGTAAACTATGATATTTGGGTCAGATTAACAGACCCATATTCATAATGTATTCAAGCTTCTGCATATAATCATTGTGTGTATATATATAACGTCATTGCTAGCCCCATTTACTACCGATTAAAATCTGTGTATTCATCGTGTATTAATTTATTACCCGATAGAAGATTTTTTTACGAAAGGTGAACATTCAAAGATAACTTCACTCGAGCTTTAATACCTTATTCAAAAAACAGCAAATTTTTATTTTCATGTCACGATTTTGTATATCATTGTAGGATCTATAACAACAATTACTTGCAATTACGAATTTATTAGATATTATAATGTAATGGACACTAGGATAATTTTATTGAACTGACGTTTTTATGAATAATATTTATATAAATATTAATTCAACTAAATTAAGAATATTAGAGATTCAACTGTTCTGAACTGGACTCCGTGACTGAGACTGTATGGCTTTTGGAATAGTAATGCTCTAGAGTCTAGGATAAGGGAATGCGATGGGGTTTTAATGGTTTCGGAATGTAAGAGAGGGAGTGACGGGATAGGGCGGAAATGCAGGATTTTGGATAAATGACGCATTAACTAAGATGATAATGAGTAGCAGGAATGACGCAGTGTTTACATTTACGCAGCATTTGAGTAGTTAGTGTGATTCATCTTTGCAGAGAAAGTCAGAGGAAAACGATAAGTAAGGGTCAGTACATTACAATAATATAATTTACTCCACCATTCCTCCAACCAGTGGCGCACTCGGCACTTAATCATGTAGTCCAGTGAAATTAGACGGAAATATGGGTAATCTGGGGAATAATTTAAAGCAAGCTACATTTTGGTATGGGCCGACATCTGCTAACAATTTTACAGAGGGTTGAAGGTAAAAATAAACAGTTTTTCGCGAATATCTCGTTAGTTATCAATTCTATGGCAAAAATAGTTATTATAAAATTTGTAGCTTGGAAAATTGTCTACAAAAAAGGTTCTTTTATGTTTCTTCAGTATGAGTAACCACATTCATGTATGACGGTTTACAAAGCTTCAACCCTCATCATTTTGACAGGGAAAGATCCCGAACACAGAAATTAAAAAAATTATGAAACTTTGTGAATATGTAGGGTCACCCTCCTGTATAAACGCAATTTTGTTTGTTCCTTAAATTCACTCCAAGAGGATGAAGTTGACCCCTGAAAATTTTCCGATTTTGTGTTATTACTCGCTATCTGTAAGAGATAGAAAAAAGCTTCCAGGAAAAAGTTACTTCTTTTAATTAAGACTATCATGTGGTAACTTGCAATTTTTACAGTTCGCGAATTATAACACAAAATCGGAAAATAGCCGGATTTTCAGGCGTCAATTTTACCACTTTAAGTGAATTTGAGCAGCAAAAAGAATTGCGGTACATACCTATATATCCTCTACATACCTCGAAAAATTAAAATTCAAATTTATTCTATTTCATTCTAAAATTTAAGCTATTTAGAATAAAATCCACTTTTCTTTTCTTTCTATAAATCCTCTTATTTGAGGGGGTGCCCCCAAGACTAACCCCCCCCCCCCCCTCCTAGTGCCACTGCCTCCAACTCCTCATGAAGCTTCACCCTCACCAGCCAAAACACTCAACTCAACTTTACTCAACCTAATTTTGCAATAATTTCACCAACAAAGTAAAGCCTTCCGCGTTGTCTAATTTCACCGGCATCACTTCCGCGATACACATCTGACGCTATATCAAAAGTTAACGGCTGAGATGGCACGTACCTTGTATTTCTCGATTATTTCGCAGGCGATTTTCGCGGTGTAATGAGGAGTGACAAGCCTCTTGGTCCCGGAACTGATGCCCCTCATGGAGAGTAGGGTACCACTGATCCAGTATTGAGAACTGAACCACAGGGGTACATTTTCCTTCATATCGATGCCGCCGAGCGTTCCCAACGAGTAGAGCAATCCACGATGAGTCAGCTGCACGCACTTGGGTAATCCTGTTGTCCCGGAAGAATAAAGCAGCGTGGCCGTCTGATCAGGATCACCGATCTCCGTGCACCGGAAGTTGGCCACTGCCGACTCTGTATGGCCACTCATCACCTCGGAGAACGGGGTCGTGCCAGGGTAATCGCCGAAGCATACGAACGTCGGGTGGAAAACCTCGATTTTCGACGCCTCTATGGCGACGCCCACGGACTTCTCGTTCGCGAAGATGACTTTCGGCCGGGACAGCGTCATGAAGTGACGGGCAAGCTCTACCGACACGCAATAGATTGTTGATCGTTATGCAACGGACTGCACATTAGAACATTCCGAATAAATGATCGTTATGTAAATGGGCGGCCTTCGCTTTGTATTTTCAATCTAAAAACTTTTGATAGTTTCAATTAATCTTCGTCAGAGTGATGTCTGGCCATTTTAATGTGCTTCCACTTGCAAGACGCAAATGGCAGCATGCTAATGCAAGATATCGTGACTTTCCAGGTCGTCCTTTACAGGGACGAAACTAGGTTGTAAGCGCCCCGGAGCAAGGATTCTATTTAA